>OV656850.1:17500-2517500 GCA_927399475.2 Acleris emargana
CCAGTGCCATCGCGCAGCGCTCCGCACTCCAGCGACTGCACACCGCGAGGGTGTGCTGTGCCGTGTCGTCCGGATCGCCGCACTCATGGCACTGCGGGCCGGGCTCCCTCCCAATTTTGTGCAGGTAATGACCGAAGCATCCATGTCCGGTCAATACCTGCACAAGCCGGTACGATGTGGCGCCGACTGCCCTCCCCAACCAGGTGTCAAGCGACGGGAGGATCGCCCCTATGGTTCGAACTCCATAGGGGGCGTCCTCCAGGCTCGCCTTCCACCTGTCCCGCAGTCGGCGCTCCATCATCCGGCGCGTCTCCTCAACCTCCTCAGGGTCCGGGCGTTCACCCCTCGCCCGGGCTCTGGACCTAACCTTATAGGTCTCAGCCTGCACCTCCGCATCCAACTCCCAGGGCGGGGTGCAGGCGAGGAGGCAGGCCGCGGCGTGGGCCACCGTCATGTAGGCCCTCACGATACGGAGGGCCACCACCCGCTGTGGCCTGCGTAGCAGGGCCCGGTTCCGGGCGGACAGCTTGTCCGCCCAGATGGGGGCCCCGTACAAGGCCATGCTCCTCGTGACGCCAGCATACAGCCGGCGGCACAAGGAGCCCGGCCCACCCACGTTCGGCAAAAGCCGACTCAGCGCCGACGCGGCACCCACCACTCGGGGAGCCAACTGCTTGAAGTGCTCCCCGAAACTCCACCATCGGTCCAGGACAAGCCCCAAATATTTGATGTGGGGCCTGATCTGGACCGGTTCCCCCCCCAGGGTGAGCGCCGCGCCCGCCGGCAACCTCCACCCCCTCCCCCCGAAGACTATAGCCTCAGTCTTCGGGAGGGCCACCCTCAGGCCGAGCAGGCCAATCCGGTGAATGGCCAGCTCGGCCGCCGCTTCCGCCCGGCACAGCGCCTCCCTCATGTCGGTCCCGCGCGCGGCCACCATGGTATCATCTGCGTAGCAGATGGTGGCCGTCCGCGGGAGCAACTCCCCCCTGATGGCCCAGTCGTACCCCAGGTTCCATAAGAGCGGACCGAGCACGGAACCTTGGGGCACGCCGCAGGCCATCTCCGTCGACCCCCGTCGACCGTCCCTCTGCTCATAGAGCACTACCCTATCAGTCAGGTAGTGCTCTATGACCCGCCGCAGGTAAGGAGGCACTCGGTGGTAGATGAGTGCCTCCTTAATCACCCCATAGGGGAGGGTGCCAAAGGCATTGGCGATGTCGAGCGACACCGCCACTACTCCCTCCCCTCTGCTCGACGCGTAGTCGCAGAAGTCCCTAAGGGACTTCACCGCGTCGAGCGTAGACCGCCCCTCCCTGAACCCGAACTGTCTATCACAGACGTTCGGGCCGGCGGTCTCCAGGTGCTGCAGGATCCTGGAGGCCAGGACTCTCTCCATCATCTTCCCGACCTCATCCAGCAGCACAATGGGGCGATAGGCGGACGGGCAATCCGGGGGTCGTCCCTCCTTCCGGAGGAGGCAAAGCCTCCCCTCCTTCCACACCCTCGGGAACCGTCCTTCCCTCAGGCAGTCATCCATCAACTGCCTGAGTCGGTCCCCGAGGTGTTTTAGGGCGATGGGGAGTACTCGGCCCGGTACTCCATCGGGCCCCGGGGCTTTCTTGCAGCCCCGGAGCCGGTCCACCGCCCTCTCGAACTCGTCATCGCTCACCGGTGCGATGTCGAGCTCGAGTGGGTCCTCCAGGTCCCCCGGTGGCTCGGCCATCACCGGGGGAACTATCGACGGGGCTGCCGGAAACAGCCCCTCGATGACCCTCCTCAGGAGGGGGGGCTCCAGCGAGTCCATGGGGGGGGCGGTGCGCATTTTGTTTCGCACCACCTTGTACGGCCGCCCCCACGGATTCTCGTCCAGCGTGGCCAGGAAGGAGACGTTACCTTCCTCTTTGGCCACCGCTATGGACAGGGTTAGGGCCCCCCTGGCTTCTTGGTGGGCCCTGAAGAGCCTCTCCTCCTCCTCTCGGGTGTGCCGCCTGCGCCTACAATGTTGGTAGGCGTGGCGGGCACCGTCGGCGGTGGTCCGCAGGGCCGCAATTTCTGCGGACCACCAATAAACGCACTTCCGGGCAAAAAGTCTTCTTGCCCGGGGCATGGCCTCTCCGCACACCGCCTGCAGCGATGTGCGGAAATGACGCGCCCTCTCCTCCACTCCTGAGGCTGCGGGTGGGGCAGAACACCAAGCCTCCACCATGGCGGCCTCGTCCGCCTTGTCCCTGTCCAATTGGGACAGGGACCATTTGGGGAACTCCCCCCCACGCCCCCCCCTAGGGACTGGTGGTGGCTGGCCCACTCCTGTGGAGACCCTGAACCTGATATACAGGTGGTCAGACAGGGTCTCCACGTCCTCCAGGACGCGCCAATCTGTGACGCGCGCGGAAATGGCAGGGGTCGCGAACGTGACGTCCACGATAGACCCCCCCTGCCGCCGCACGCAAGTGTTGGCGCTGCCCTGGTTTAGGACCACCAGGCCCGCTACCACCGACCAATCCCTCAACGCAACCCCGCGCGCATCCGTAACGGGGGAACCCCACGTCGCACTTTTGGCGTTGAGGTCCCCCAGGATGATGACTTGGCGCGGGGCCGCCCTCCTGGCAACACCCCCCAGGACCCCGAGGAAGACCTCGAAGTCGACCAGCGGCCTATTGGGGGAGAAGTACACCGCGATTAGCACGGTGTCGCTCCCCCATCCGGCCGCTGCATACCCCGGGCCACTCTCGACCATCGCCAAGGGGGGGGCCATTGCCCACCGCCGGCACCACCACGGCAGCCCTCTCGTCCGTCGACCCCACCCAATTGGGTGAGGGAGGGACGTAGTAGGGCTCCGTCACGGCCACCACGTCGATCGACCACTCCGCCATGACCTGCATTAGCAGGTCTTGTGATCTGGCGGAGTGGTTGACGTTGACCTGCAGGAGCTCTAAATGTCGTACTGGCATTTAGGACTCCATGCAGGCCTCCTCCTGGGTCCCGTCGGCGGCAGCTGCGGCGGGGGCATTACTAACTGGAGCGGGGCGGGGGCGCTGCGGCCTCATGCTCCTCCCTCTGAGGGCGGGGGGGCAACAATTTGTCCCCCCCAGCCGGTGGTTGGCTGGGAGTTTGGCCTGGTGGCAAACGGCACACCACGCCTTCTCCCAGCACTCCGCCATTTTGTGCCCCTCTTTGCTGCACCGGAAGCAAAGATTGCTCCGGTCAGACTTGGAGGGGCACATCTCCCGCGAGTGGCCGACACCGAAACACCGGAAGCACCGCATCGGTGTCGGCCCCACCAGCGTGACCCTGGCAGAAGCCCAACCCACCTGGACTCTGCCAGCGTTCTTCAGCGCAATCGCCGCCTGCACCGGGCACTGGATCAATGCTGACCCAGTGCCATCGTAGAGGGTGCGGATGTGGGCCACCTTGACCTGAGTCGGCAGGCAAGCCCCCACTGCGGCGACGGCCTGAGCCACCGACTCCTTGGTGGCCGACTCGTCCAGGCCGGAAAGCTGGACTTCGGCCATTTTAACCGGGCGGCTCACGTTGGCGACATCCCCCACTATCCCCTGCAGCTTAGCTGCAAGGGTGTCCGCCACCGCCTGTCCGTTCTCACCGGCGACCTCGATGACCCGGGAACCCGTCATCGAGGTCCTGACCTTCACGTTCTGAAGGCCCACCTCGCTGAGGCTAAGGCCGTTGATGGCCTTAGCCATGGTGGCCTTCAGGGTGGTGGTGGCCCCCTCCTTGAGGGAGACAACCACTGCCGCCGTCTTAGGGACGGCCAACCTGACGGGTCTGGGCCCGTGCGCCGCCTTGACAGCCTTCGGGGGTGGAGGGGGGGCCTTGGCCTTGCCCTTCCCCTTCTTACGCACCACCTCCGACCACGACGTCTGCGCGGGCGGGGGTGGCATATTGCCCGAAGGGCCGGGTTCTCCCTGCGAGGGCCGGACGGCACTCGGGGCAGGGCCAGAATTGACCAGCTTGGTCGGCCGCCTGGGGGCAGGTACCACAGCGGGGGACGGGGCCGCCGCTTTCTTGGCCGCCTTGGCCTTCGGCTTCCCGTCGCCAAGACGGGCCTTCGCTACCGGCTCCAACACCTCCATCGGGACCGGAGGGGGCAGGGCAGAACCTGCGGCCTTCCTCTGGGGAAGGGGCGTCGCGGCAGGCTTAGCGGCCCGCTTGTCGTGCGCTAACGGAGGGCGGAGGATGGGCTCCGCCGGGAGGCGCCTATTCACCTCCTCCAACCTGGCGTTGATCATGCTCCCGAGGCTTAAGAACAGGTCCCGCTTCATGTTCTCTATAGCCTCGGTGAGCTCAGCCGTACCAAATTGGAGCGAAGCGGCCACAGGGGCGGCCACCGGAGCGGCCACCGAAGCGGCCGGGATCTCCCGCTCGCTGAAGGCGACACGAAGCGCCTTCAGCTCGGCCGAATTGTGAGCGAGTTGTTCCCGCATCCTTCGGTTGTCCGCCTTCAGGATGCGGATCTCCTCGCTCTCGGACCTGGCCGCTTCGACCTCGTCCATCGAGCCTAGTATGGTACGGCAGGCCTTGTTCATCCTGCCCCATATTTCGCCTTTTAAGTTGCCGGATGCCCGGGCCGCCTCCAAAATATCACGCGCCGCCATGCGCGCGGCGTCTAACGGGTCAACCTCCTGTTGACCCGTTTGATCCTCCGAGAGCTCGGGAGAACGCGAGCCTGAACGAGAGCGCACGGAGCCCCCCGTTTTCCCCTTTTTCCCCCCCTTGGGGCGAAGTTCGGGGTACTCCCGCTGGTAGCTGTTACCCGGATCGGGCTCGGCTACCCCGGCCACCTCGGCAAATTCGGGCTCGAGTTGGAACAACTTGGCCCGCAGTCTAGCTGCGGCCAGCCCAACATATGAGCCCCTAGGTTTTCCCCGCACCGAGGAACTAACCTTCAGAGGAGGCTTCGGATCGTCCTCCTCATTTCCACCTTCATACGCCCTTTTAGGGGCCGACGGAGCGTGCTCCTCCACGTCGATAAAATCGTCGTCCATCTCGGACTCCGAACTCAACTCCACTCCACCCCCCTCCGGTGGATCCCGCCAGAATTTGGTAGGCGAGGTCATTGTGACCCCGTCTACCTAGTTCCAAAATTGGGTCAAAAACCGACCGCGACGACCAAAGTTAAGAGCTAACCTAACCTTAAAATCGTCAAGTGCGAGTCGGTTTTTCTTTTTCCCATACAAAACGGGTTTCGACGCCTGAATTGGAAATTTGGGCAATTTCACAATTTCTTACGAGCGTTTTTACACTCACTTCCCGAGGTCGTAGGAAGTTGAAAACAACACAGAAAGATGCTTCCCGCAAAAACCTTGATAGCGAAAGAAGAAAAACAAATAAAAGTTAAAAGGTTAAAAAGTTATTGAATTTACAAATTTCGACAAAAAGCTTAAGTTTGTAAATCCTAAAACGAAATCAACCAAAAACTACCTAAGACTATAAAAACACTAATAACTTTTGACCTAGTGGTCAAAAAGTTAAGAGGTCTATGACAAATATTTAAAAAACTAAACAAACTATCCTACCTTATAGATTAAATATTTTACAAAACACTTAATCTAATTTAAAAATACACACAAACACAAAAAAGTTAGCAAAGTTTTTTGAAAGACTATAGGTGAAACCGCAAATCTTTCAAAAATTAAAATTAAATAACTAAACTAACAATACTTAAACCAAACCTAGACTATAATTAATTTAACCGTTGCCGGTACTCCCGCCCAAAAACTGGGCAAGATGGAATAAGGGCAACACAGACTAAATTAAAAAGTAAAAAGGTAAACAAACCCTGAAATTACGTAAAATTTCAAGGTCAAGTTAACCAAATGGCAAGGCCAATAAGTTCGGAAGTTTCGTCCCGAAAAAATTGAACCTAAATCCACGTAAAGAACCAGGGAACTGCTATCTTCTAGTCCTGAAAAGGACTAAAAAAGATGCAAGACAAAGAAACCAGAAAATAGACAAAAGTGCAAAAAACCGTGAAAAATGAACAAAAAATTTACAAAAAATTACCAACCGCAAATGCAAAAGTTAATAAAATAAGAAAACTATAGAAGATAGAAAGGAAGCGAAAGAAGCAAACTGTTAGGAAAAAAATGTAAGTTTAGGAACCCAAAACTCGCAAGTATCCGTCCAGTAACACCCAAGAACCTAACCTAACCTAACCTAACCTAACCTAACCTAACCTAACCTAACCTAACCTAACCTAACCTAACCTAACCTAACCTAACCTAACCTAACCTAACCTAACCTAACCTAACCTAACCTAACCTAACCTAACCTAACCTAACCTAACCTAACCTAACCTAACCTAACCTAACCTAACCTAACCTAACCTAACCTAACCTAACCTAACCTAACCTAACCTAACCTAACCTAACCTAACCTAACCTAACCTAACCTAACCTAACCTAACCTAACCTAACCTAACCTAACCTAACCTAACCTAACCTAACCTAACCTAACCTAACCTTTTTTTTTTTTTTTTTTTTTTTGACAAGGTGAAAAATGCGTTACGCATTTCCCCCGCCATGGGAGTGGCGGGAGGGTATGTGGGACTCACGTCCCCCCCCCTTCTGACTAAGTGAGAAGGAGTGGGGGAGTGTTACCCACTAAAAAACACCTTGGCGTACCCACCTCTCCGGTTTGTATGGACACCGTGTTTCCTGCTAGGCATCCCCACGGTGTCCACCGGACGCCCCAGCCATTGCCGGGGCTTCCCGCGCCAAAGGAGAGGGGGGCCGAGCACGCCTGGCCCCCCCCCCAGACCGCCAAGTGACTAGCCTACGGCGGGCAGGGGACTCCCATCCCCCACCCGCAGTCACTAAGGGTAGAGGCGGCCGGCAAAACGCCGCCGCCTAAACCCCTGCCGTCTGCGCCGGAGCGGATGCGCGTGAGGAGACTCCTCGCGCTCCCGCTCCGAGGCCTCCTTCTGCGAGATAACGTACTCGCAGAAGGAGGCCACAGCCCTCCAGGACCTGTCGCTGCACAGCATCGCAGACACGACGCTGTGCAGGGAGAGGTCCCATTGCCCGATGGCCAGTGCCATCGTGCAGCGCTCCGCACTCCAACGGCTGCACACCGCGAGGGTGTGGCGAGCCGTGTCGTCCGGATCGCCGCACTCATGGCACTGCGGGCCGGGCTCCCTCCCAATCTTGTGCAGGTAATGACCGAAGCATCCGTGTCCGGTCAATACCTGCACAAGCCGGTACGATGTAGCACCGACTGCTCTCCCCAACCAGGTGTCCAGCGACGGGAGGATCGCCCCTATGGTATAAACACCATAGGGGGAATCCTCCAGGCTCGCTTTCCACCTGTCCCGCAGTCGGCGCTCCATCATCCGGCGCGTCTCCTCAACCTCCTCAGGGTCCGGGCGAACACCTCTCGCCCGGGCCCTGGACCTAACCATGTAGGTCTCCGCCTGCACCTCTGCGTCCAACTCCCAGGGCGGGGTGCAGGCGAGGAGGCAGGCCGCGGCGTGGGCCACAGTCATGTAGGCCCTCACAATGCGGAGGGCCACCACCCGCTGTGGCCTCCGTAGCAGGGCCCGGTTCCGGGCGGACAGCTTGTCCGCCCAGATCGGGGCCCCGTACAGAGCCATGCTCCTCGTGACGCCGGCATACAGCCGGCGGCACAAGGAGCCTGGTCCACCCACGTTCGGCAGAAGCCGACTCATCGCCGACGCGGCGCCCACCACTCGGGGAGCCAACTTCTTAAAGTGCTCCCCGAAACTCCACCATCGGTCCAGAACAAGCCCCAAATATTTTATGTGGGGCTTGATCTGGACCGGTTCCCCCCCCAGGGTGAGCGCCGCGCCCGCCGGCAGCCTCCACCCCCGCCCCCCGAAGACTATAGCCTCAGTCTTCGGGAGGGCCACCCTCAGGCCGAGCCGACCGATCCGGTGAATCGCCAGCTCGGCCGCCGCTTCCGCCCGGCACAGCACCTCTCTCAGCTCGGTCCCGCGCGCGGCCACCATGGTATCGTCTGCGTAGCAGATGGTGGCCGTCCGCGGGAGCAGCTCCCCCCTGATGGCCCAGTCGTACCCCAGGTTCCATAAAAGCGGACCGAGCACGGAACCTTGGGGCACGCCACAGGCCATCTCCGTCGACCCCCGTCGACCGTCCGCCTGCTCATAGAGCACTACCCTATCAGTAAGGTAGTGCTCTATGAGCCGCCGCAGGTAGGGAGGCACTCGGTGGTATATGAGTGCCTCCCTTATCACCCCATAGGGGAGGGTGCCAAAGGCGTTGGCGATGTCGAGCGACACCGCCACTACTCCCTCTCCTCTGCTCGACGCGTAGTCGTAGAAGTCCCTTAGGGACTTCACCGCGTCGAGCGTAGACCGCCCCTCCCTAAACCCGAACTGTCTCTCACAGACGTTCGGGCCGGCGGTCTCTAGGTGCTGCCGGATCCTAGAGGCCAGGACTCTCTCCATCATCTTCCCGGCCTCGTCCAGCAGCACTATGGGGCGATAGGCGGACGGGCAATCCGGGGGTCGACCCTCCTTCCGGATGAGGCACAGCCTCCCTTCCTTCCACACCCTCGGGAACCGACCCTCTCTCAGGCAGTCGCTCATCAACTGCCTGAGTCGGTCCCCGAGGTGCTTTAGGGCGATGGGGAGTACCCGGCCCGGTACTCCATCGGGCCCCGGGGCTTTCTTGCAGCCCCGGAGCCGGTCCACCGCCCTCTCGAACTCGTCATCGCTCACCGGTGCGATGTCGAGTTCGAGTGGGTCCTCCAGGTCCCCCGGTGGCTCGGTCATCACCGGGGGAACTATCGACGGGGCTGCCGGAAACAGCCCCTCGATGACCCTCCTCAGGAGGGGGGGCTCTAGCGAATCCATGGGGGGGGCGGTGCGCATCTTGTTGCGCACCACCTTGTACGGCCGCCCCCATGGATTCTCGTCCAGCGTGGCCAGGAAGGAGACATTGCCCTCTTCCTTGGCCACCGCTATGGACAGGGTTAGGGCCCCCCTGGCCTCTTGGTGGGCCCTGTAGAGCCCCTCCTCCTCCTCCCGGGTGTGCCGCCTACGCCTGCAGTGCTGATAGGCGTGGCGGGCACTGTCGGCGGTGGTCCGCAGGGCCGCAATTTCTGCGGACCACCAATACACGCACCTCCGGGCAAACAGCCGTCTTGCCCGGGGCATGGCCGCTCCGCACACCGTCTGCAACGATGTGCGGAAGTGACGCGCCCTCTCCTCCACTCCTGAGGCGGCGGGTGGGGCGGAGCACCAAGCCTCCACCATCGCCGCCTCGTCCGCCTTGGCCCTGTCCAGAAGGGACAGGGACCACTTGGGGAACTCCCCCGTTCCCCCCCTACGCCCCCCCCTTGGGATTGGTGGTGGCTGGCCCAGCCCTGTGGAGACCCTGAACCTAATATATAGGTGATCAGACAGGGTCTCCACGTCCTCCAGGACGCGCCAACCTGCAACGCGTGCGGCAATGGCGGGGGTCGCGAACGTGACGTCCACGATTGACCCCCCTCGCCGCCGCACGCAGGTGTTGGCGCTGCCCCGGTTCAAGACCGCCAGGCCCGCTACCACCGACCAATCCCTCAGCGCCGCCCCGCGCGCATCCGTTACGGGGGATCCCCACGCCGCACTTTTGGCGTTGAGGTCCCCCAGGATGATTACTTGGCGCGGGGCCGCCCTCCTCGCAACGCCCCCCAGGACTCCGAGGAAGACCTCGAAGTCGGCGAGCGGCCTATTGGGGGAGAAGTACACCGCAATTAATACGGTGTCACTCCCCCATCCGGCCGCTGCATACCCCGGGCCGACCTCGATCCTCCCCAGCGGGGGGCCATTGCCGACCGCCGGCACCACCACGGCAGCCCTCTCGTCCGTCGACCCCACCCAATTGGGTGAGGGAGGGACGTAGTAGGGCTCCGTCACTACCACTGCGTCTATCGACCACTCCGCCATGACCTGCATTAGCAGGTCCTGTGATCTGGCGGAGTGGTTGACGTTGACCTGCAGGAGCTCCAAATGCTGTGCTGGCATTTAGAGGTCCATGCAGGTCTCCTCCAGTGGTCCGGCGGCGGCTTCCGCTGCGGGGGCATTACTTGCTGGGGCGGGGCGGGGGCGCTGCGGCCTCGTGCTCCTCCCTCTGAGGGCGGGGGGGGAACAATTTATCCCCCCCATCCGGTGGTTGGCTGGGAGTTTGGCCTGGTGGCACACGGCACACCACGCCTTCTCCCAGCACTCCGACATTTTGTGCCCCTCTTGGCTGCACCGGAAGCAGAGATTGGTCCGGTCAGTCTTGGAGGGGCACATCTCCCTCGAGTGGCCGACGCCGAAACAACGGAAACACCGCATCGGCGTCGGCCCCACCACCGTGACCCTGGCAGAGGCCCAGCCTACCTGGACCCTGCCGGCGTTTTTGATCACGATCGCCGCCGGCACTGGGCACTGAATCATCGCTGACCCAGTGCCGTTGTAGAGGGTGCGGACGTAGGCCACCCTGACCTGGTCCGGCAGGCAGGCCCCGGCTGCGGCGACGGCATGTGCCACCGTCTCCCTGGTGGCCGACTCGTCCAGGCCAGAGAGTGTGAGTTCGGCCAACTTCACCGGGCGGCTGACGTTGGCGACGTCGCCCACGATCCCTTGCAGCCTGGCTGCAAGGGTGTCCGCCAACTTTTGCCCCCCGTCCACACCGGCGACCTCGATGACCCGGGAACCGGTCATCGATGTCCTGACCTTCACGTTTTGCAGGCCAACGTCATTGAGGTTAAGGCCGTTGATGGCCTTAGCCATTGTGGCCTGCAAGGTGGTGGTGGCTCCCTCCTTGAGGGAGACCACGACCGCCGCCGTCTTTGGCACGGACAGCCTGACGGGCCTGGGCCCTTGCGCCGCCTTCTTCGGGGGTGGAGGGGGGGCCTTGGGCTTGCCCTTCCCCTTCCTTCGCACCACCTCCGACCACGACGACTGCGCGGGCGGGGGCGGCATACGGCCCGAGGGGCCGGGTTCGCCCTGCGATGGCCGGACGGCTCTCGGGGCAGGGCCGGAGTTCACCAGCCTTGTCGGTCGTCTGGGGGCGGGTACCGCAGCGGGTGCCGGGGCTGGGGCTGCCGTCTTTTTCGCCGCGGCCTTCGGCCTTCCGTCGCCTAGGCGGGCCCTGGCGATCGGCGCTAACGCTTCCACCGGGGCCGGAGGGGGGAGGGCCAGTCTTGCGACTTCCCTCTGAGGAGGGGCTGCGACGGCGGGCTTGGCGGCTCGCCTGTCGTGCGCTAGCGGGGGGCGGAGGATGGGCTCGGCCGGGAGGCGACGGTTCACCTCCTCCATCCTGGCATTTATCATGCCTCCTAGGCTTACGAACAGGTCGCGCTTCATGGCCTCTATGGCCTCCGTAAGCTCGGCCGTGCCAAACTGAAGCGCGGCGGCTACAGGGGCGGGAGTGGACGGACTCTCCCGCTTGCTGAAGGCGATACGTAGTGCCTTCAGCTCCGCCGAATTATGAGCGAGTTGCTCCCGCATCCTTTTGTTATCCGCTTTCAGGATGCGGATCTCCTCGCTCTCGGCCCTGGCCGCCTCGACCTCGTCCATCGAGCCCAGGATCACGCGGCACGCCCGGTTCATTCGGCCCCAGATTTCGCCTTTCAGGTTCCCCGATGCCTTGGCCGCCTCCAAAATATCCCGCGCCGCCATGCGCGCGGCGTCTAGCGGGTCGCTCTCCTGCACACACGCTAGGCATGCAGATTCCTCCCTTGCCTCGGGGGAGCTCGAACCGGGGCGGGAGCTCGAGCGCGAACGCGAGCGCACGGAGTCCCCGGTTGTCCCCTTGTTACCCTTCCTGGAGCGGAGCTCAGGGTACTCCCGCCGGTAACATTCACCCGAATCGGGCTCAGCCGCCTCGGCCGCCTCGGCAAATTGGGGCTCTAGCAAATATTGCTTCGCCCGCAATTTTGCCTTGGCCAGCCCGGCGTAGGCGCCCTTAGGCTTCCCCCGCACCGCCGTGTTAACCTTAAGAGGACGAGGGTCGTCCTCCTCATCGTCATGCGCCCTTTTAGGGCCCAAAGGAGCGTTGTCCTCGACCTCAGTGAAATCTTCGTCCATCTCGGACTCCGAACTGAGGACAACTTCCTCGCCCTCCGGTGGACCCTTCCAGAATTTGGTAGGCGAGGTCATGATGACCTCGTCTACCTAACTCCCGAAAAAGGTCAAAAACCGACCGCGACGACCAGAGTTATCAGCTAACCTAACCCTGAATCGTCAAGTGCGAGTCGGTTTTTAATTTCCCTATACAAAAGTGAAATCGACGCCTGAATGGAAAAAATAGCAACTAAAAATTCCCCTTCGGGGGCCGATTTCACCCACTTCTAGAGGTCGTATGAGGTCCAAAAGGGAAATGAAGATGTCTTTCGCAAAGGCCTAGATGGCCCAGGCGAAAAAACAAATAAAAGTTACAATGTGACAAAGTTATTGAATTTACAAAATTTCGCAAAAAAGCTTAAGTTTGTAAAAACAACAACAGAATCTACAAAAAACTACCTAACCCTAAATAAACTCTAATAACTTTTGACCTAGTGGTCAAAAAGTTAAGAGACCTATAAGAACTATTTAAAGAACTAAATAACCTACCCTATACTATAGCTTAAATAATTAACAAATTACTTAAGACTACCTAAAAAACTAACCAAACACAAAAAAGTAAGTAGAGTTTTTTGAAAACTTTACGCGTAAACGCAAAGTTTTCAAAAATTAAAATTAACTAACAAAACTAACTAAACCAAAACCAAAACCTAACTATAATTAAATTAACCGTTGCCGGTATCCCCGCCCAAAAAATGGGCAAGAAAGGATAAGGAAAAAATGGGCAAGAAAGGATAAGGGCAACACAAATTAATTTAAAAAGAAAAAAGGTAAACAAACCGTACAGCTACAAAAAATTACAACTAAAAAAGTGCAAAATGGCAAGGTCAATTATTCCGGAACTAACGAACCGAAAAAATTGGGCCTAAATCCTAAAACTAACCTAGGTTTCCGCAATCTTCTAGCCCTGAAAAGGGCTAAAAAAGACGCAAGACTAAACTACCAGAAAATAAAGAAAAATACCAAAAACCGCAAAAATTAAAGAAAAAATTAACACAAAATTACCAACCGCAAATAGTAAAATAAGAAAAATAAGAAAACTAAATAAGATAAAGCAAAAAGGAAAAGAGAAAACAGATCAGGGAAAATTATCAGATTTGGAAACAAAAAATCGCAATAATCCACCCAGTCACTACCAAGATACACCTCAACCTAACCTAACCTAACCTAACCTAACCTAACCTAACCTAACCTAACCTAACCTAACCTAACCTAACCTAACCTAACCTAACCTAACCTAACCTAACCTAACCTAACCTAACCTAACCTAACCTAACCTAACCTAACCTAACCTAACCTAACCTAACCTAACCTAACCTAACCTAACCTAACCTAACCTAACCTAACCTAACCTAACCTAACCTAACCTAACCTAACCTAACCTAACCTAACCTAACCTAACCTAACCTAACCTAACCTAACCTAACCTAACCTAACCTAACCTAACCTAACCTAACCTAACCTAACCTAACCTAACCTAACCTAACCTAACCTAACCTAACCTAACCTAACCTAACCTAACCTAACCTAACCTAACCTAACCTAACCTAACCTAACCTAACCTAACCTAACCTAACCTAACCTAACCTAACCTAACCTAACCTAACCTAACCTAACCTAACCTAACCTAACCTAACCTAACCTAACCTAACCTAACCTAACCTAACCTAACCTAACCTAACCTAACCTAACCTAACCTAACCTAACCTAACCTAACCTAACCTAACCTAACCTAACCTAACCTAACCTAACCTAACCTAACCTAACCTAACCTAACCTAACCTAACCTAACCTAACCTAACCTAACCTAACCTAACCTAACCTAACCTAACCTAACCTAACCTAACCTTTTTTTTTTTTTTTTTTTTTTTTTTTTTTTTTTTTTTTTTTTTTTTTTTTTTTTTTTTTTTTTTTTTTTTTTTTTGACAGGGTGGAAAATGCTTTATGCATTCCCCCCACCATGGGAGTGGTGAGGGGATATGTGGGACTCACCCCGTCACCCCCCCTCAGAATGAGAGGGGGCAAGGGAGCGCAACCCACTAAAAACCACCCTGGCGTACCCTCCTGCCGGCTGGTGAGGCACCCTGATGCCTGCCGAAGCTTAGTTCAGGGTGCCCCCCGGCTGCCCCAGCCATTGCCGGGGCTACCCGCGCCAACGGAGAGAGGGGCCGGACACGCGTGGCCCCCCTCCCAGACCGCCCAGTGACTAGCCTACGGCGGGCAGGGGACTCCCATCCCCCACCCGCAGCCACTAAGGGTAGAGGCGGCCGGCAAAACGCCGCCGCCTAAACCCCTGCCGTCTGCGCCGGAGCGGATGCGCGAGAGGAGACTCCTCGCGCTCACGCTCCGAGGCCTCCTTCTGCGAGATGACACTTTCGCAAAAGGAGGCCACAGCCCTCCAGGACCTGTCGCTGCACAGCATTGCAGACACAACGCTGTGCAGGGAGAGGTCCCACTGCCCGATCGCCAGCGCCATAGTGCAGCGCTCCGCACTCCAGCGGCTGCACACCGCAAGGGTGTGCTGAGCCGTGTCGTCCGGATCGCCGCACTCATGGCACTGCGGGCCGGGCTCCCTCCCAATCTTGTGCAGGTAATGACCGAAGCATCCGTGTCCGGTCAATACCTGCACAAGCCGGTACGATGTAGCACCGACTGCTCTCCCCAACCAGGTGTCCAGCGACGGGAGGATCGCCCCTATGGTATAAACACCATAAGGGGAATCCTCCAGGTCGGCTTTCCACCTGTCCCGCAGTCGGCGCTCCATCATCCGGCGCGTCTCCTCCACCTCCTCAGGGTCCGGGCGTTCACCCCTCGCCCGGGCCCTGGACCTAACTATGTAGGTCTCAGCCTGCACCTCCGCATCCAACTCCCAGGGCGGGGTGCAGGCGAGGAGGCAGGCCGCGGCGTGGGCCACCGTCACGTAGGCCCTCACCATTCTGAGGGCCACCACCCGCTGTGGCCTCCGTAGCAGGGCCCGATTCCGGGCGGACAGCTTGTCCGCCCAGATTGGGGCCCCGTACAGAGCCATGCTCCTTGTGACGCCGGCATATAACCGGCGGCACAAGGAGCCCGGCCCACCCACGTTCGGCAGAAGCCGACTTAGTGCCGACGCGGCGCCCACAATTCGGGGAGCCATCTGCGAGAAATGCTCCCCGAAACTCCACCATCGGTCCAGAACAAGCCCCAAATATTTGATGTGGGGCTTGATCTGGACCGGTTCCCCCCCCAGTGTGAGCGCCGCGCCCGCAGGCAGCCTCCACCCCCGCCCCCCGAAGACTATCGCCTCAGTCTTCGGGAGGGCCACCCTCAGGCCGAGCTGACCAATCCGGTAAATGGCCAGCTCGGCCGCCGCTTCCGCCCGGCAAAGCACCTCCCTCACGTCGGTCCCGCGCACGGCCACCATTGTGTCATCCGCATAGCAGATGGTGGCCGTCCGCGGGAGCAACTCCCCCCTGATGGCCCAATCGTACCCCAGGTTCCATAAGAGTGGACCGAGCACGGAACCTTGGGGTACGCCACAGGCCATCTCCGTCGACCCCCGTCGACCGTCCTTCTGCTCGTAGAGCACTACCCTCTCGGTGAGGTAGTGCTCTAGGAGCCGCCGCAGGTAGGGAGGCACTCGGTGGTAAATGAGTGCCTCCCTTATCACCCCATAGGGGAGGGTGCCAAAGGCATTGGCGATGTCGAGCGACACCGCCACTACACCCTCCCCTCTGCTCGACGCGCGGTCACAGAAGTCCCTAAGGGACTTCAACGCGTCGAGCGTAGACCGCCCCTCCCTGAACCCGAACTGTCTATCCGAGACGTTCGGGCCGGCGGTCTGTAGGTGCTGCTGGATCCGGGAGGCCAGGATTCTCTCGAGGATCTTCCCGGCCTCATCCAGCAGCACGATGGGGCGATATGCGGACGGACAGTCCGGGGGTCGACCCTCCTTCCGGAGGAGGCAAAGCCTCCCCTCCTTCCACACTCTCGGGAACCGCCCCTCCCTCAGGCAGTCACTCAACAACTGCCTGAGTCGGTCCCCGAGGTGCTGTAGGGCGATGTGGAGTACCCGCCCTGGTACTCCGTCGGGCCCCGGGGCTTTATTGCAGCCCCGGAGCCGGTCCATCGCCCTCTCGAACTCGTCATCGCTTACCGGTGCGATGACGAGTTCGGGTGGGTCCTCCAGGTCCCCCGGTGGCTCGGTCATCACCGGGGGAACTATCGAAGGGGCTGCCGGAAACAGCCCCTCGATGACCCTCCTGAGGAGAGGGGGCTCCAGTGAGTCCATGGGGGGGGCGGTGCGCATTTTGTTGCGCACCACCCTGTACGGCCGCCCCCATGGATTCCTGTCCAGCGTGGCGAGGAAGGAGGACCACCCCTCCTCCTTGGCCACCGCGATGGACAGGACCAGGGCCCTCTTGGCTTCTTGGAGGGCCCTGTGGAGCCCCTCCTCCTCCTCCCGGGTGTGCTGCCGGCGCCTGCAACGCTGGTAGGCGTTGCGGGCACCGTTGCTGGTGGTCCGCAGGGCCGCGATTTCGGCGGACCACCAATACACAAACCGGCGGGCGAAGAGGCGCCTCGCCCGGGGCATGGCCGCTCCGCACACCGACTGCAATGATGTGCGGAACCGGCGCGCCCTCTCCTCGACCCCCAAGGCGGCGGGTGGGGCGTCACACCACGCCTCCACCAGTGCGGCCTCGTCCGCCTTGGCCCTGTCCAGAAGGGACAGGGACCACTTGGGGAACTCCCCCCATCTCCCCCCCGTACGCCCCCCCCCTGGGATTGGTGTTGGTGGCTGGCCCGCCCTCGTGGAGACCCTGAACCTGATGTTCAGATGGTCCGAAAGGGTCTCCACATCCTCCAGGACGCGCCAATCGGTGACGCGTGCGGCAATGGCAGGGGTCGCAAACGTGACGTCCACGATGGACCCCCCCTGCCGCCGCACGCAAGTATTGGCGCTGCCCTGGTTGAGGACAACCAGGCCCGCCACCACCAACCAATCCCGAAGCACCGCCCCGCGCGCATCCGTTACGGGGGAACCCCACGCCGCGCTTTTGGCGTTGAGGTCCCCCAGGATGATTACTTGGCGCGGGGCCACCCTCCTCGCCACCCCCCCAAGGACCTCGAGGAAGGCCTCGAAGGCGATCAGCGGCCTATTGGGGGAGAAATACACCGCAACTAGTACGGTGTCGTTCCCCCATCCGGCCGCCACATACCCCGGGCCTCCCTCGATCCTAACCAGGGGGGGGCCACTGCCGATCGCCGGCACCACCACGGCAGCCCCTCCGTCCGTCGACCCTACCCAGTTGGGTAGGGGAGGGACGAAGTAGGGCTCCGAAACCCCCACCACATCAATCGACCACTCCGCCATTACCTGCATGAGCAGGTCCTGCGCTCTGGCGGAGTGGTTGATGTTGACCTGCAGGAGCTCTAGGTGGTGTGGCATCGATCTAGTGTTCCATGTCGTTCTCCTCCTGGGCCGCGGTCGCTGCGGGGGCTGCGGGAACTGCGGGAACTGGGCGGGGGCGCTGCGGCCTCATGTCCCTCCCTCTTGTGTGGGGGGGGCAACAATTTGTCCCCCCCATCCGATGGTTGGCTGGGAGTCTGGCCTGGTGGCACACGGCACACCACGCCCTCTCCCAGCACTCACTCATCCTGTGCCCCTCCTTACTGCACCGGAAGCAGGAATTGGTCCGGTCTTCCTTGGAGGGGCACAGCTCCCGTGAGTGGCCGACACCGTAACAGCGGTAACACCGCATCGGTGTCGGCCCCATCGGCGTGACCCTGGCGGAGGCCCATCCGACCAGGATCCTTCCCGCGTTCTTAAGTGCCACCGCCGCCAGCACGGGGCACTGGACCAACACTGATCCAGTGCCGTCGTAGGAGGAGCGGACGGCCCCCACCCTGACTTGCCCCGGCAGACAAGACCCGGCCGCCGCGACAGCCTGCGCCACCGAGTCCTTCGTGGCCGACTCATCAAGGCCGGCCAGCTGGAACTCAGCCATCTTGACGGGGCGGCTGACGTCAGCGACGTCCCCAACAATACCCTGGAGTTTTGCTGCCAGTCTGTCTGCCACCTTGTGCCCGTCTTCACCGGGGACCTCAATGACCCGGGAACCCGTCATTGAGGTCCTCACCCTGACGCTCTGCAGGCCCACCTCACTGAGCCTAAGGCCGTTAATGGCCTTGGCCATGGTGGCCTGCAGAGTGGTGGAGGCCCCCTTCTTAAGGGAGACCACCACCGCCGCCGTCTTGGGGACGGACAGCCTGACGGGTCTGGGCGCCGCCTTGCCAGTCTTCGGGGGTGGAGGAGGAGGGGCCTTGGTCTTGCCCTTCCCCTTCTTCCTGACCACCTCCGACCACGCCATCTGCGCGGGCGGGGGTGGGATTCGGCCCGAGGGGCCGGGTTCCCTTTGCGAGGGCCGAACGGCTCTCGGGGCAGGGTCTGCTACCACCAGTTTACTTGGCCTCCTGGAGGGGGGGCTGAGCACCGGCGACATGGGTGTGGCCACCACCTTCTTGGCCGCCTTGGGCTTCGGCCTCCCGTCGCCCAGTCGAGCCCTGGCGACCGGCTCGAGACCCTCCGCTGGGGTCCGAGATGGAGCGGCAGCCGCTACGACACTCCTCCGAGGAGGGGGGACAGGGACAGGGGGGAGGACAGGCTTGGCGGCCCGCCTGTCGTGTGCCAATGGGGGGCGGAGGATGGGCTCCGCCGGGAGGCGCCGGTTCACTTCCTCTATCCTGTCATTGACCATTCGGCCAAGGCTCAGGAAGAGGTCGCGCTTCATCGACTCGATGGCTTCCGTCAGCTCGGCCGTGCCGAACTGAAGCGCGGCGGCAACGGGAGCCGGGGCCGGGACCTCCCTCTCGCTGAAGGCGGTGCGGAGCGCCTTCAGTTCCGCACAATTGAGAGCGAGTTGCTCCCGCATCCTTTTATTGTCCGCTTTTAGGATGCGGATCTCCTCACTCTCAATATTGGCCGCCTCCACGGCGTCCATTGACCCCAAGATCGTTCTGCAGGCCCGGTTCATTCTACCCCAGATTTCCCCCTTCAAATTCCCGGATGACCGGGCCGCCTCCAGAATGTCGCGTGCCGCCATTCGGGCGGCATCCAGCGGGTCCGTCTCCTCCAAACACGTCAGCCCATCCACAGGCTCGGGGGAACGCGAGGCCGAGCGGGAACGGTCAGCATTAGCCACTTTCCCCTTCTTCCCCCCCTTGGGGCGGAGTTCGGGGAACTCCTTCCGATACTCGGCCGCAGGATCCGCAGGATCCGAGTCGGTATCAGTCACCTCCGCGAATTGGGGCGAGAGCTGATATAGCTTCGCCCTTAACCTGGCCGTGGCCAGCCCAGCGTACGCCCCCTTGGGCTTCCCTCGTACCGCCGAATTGTACTTCGGAGGACGCTTGGGCTCATCCTCTTCCTCCTCATACGCCCTCTTGGACGTCGAGGGAGGATTTTCCTCGACTTCGACACCCACATCAACAAAATCCTCCGATTCGGAGTCGGAACTCAAGAGAGTTCCTCCCCCCCCCGGTGGATCCCCCCAAAATTTGGTAGGCGAGGTCATAGTGACCTCGTCTACCTAAAACCAAAATTTAGTCCAAATCCGACCGCTAGGACCGGACTTACGACCTAACCTAACCTAAAAAGGTCAAGTGCGAGTCGGATTTGGCCAAATGTATGGAGAAGTGGGTTGAGCGCCTGATTTGAAACACTGAGCAATGTCTCAAAATCTTGCGCCCCTAATTTGACCCACTTCCCGAGGTCGTACACAGGTGAAACAAAAACTAAAGGGTACCTCCCAATAAAAACTCAAAAACGACAAACAAAAAACACAAAAAAGGTTAACAGGTTCAAAGTTATCAATTTAACAAAATTATCGAAAATCGATAAGTTTGTAAAATGATACCTTAGAAAAACTTACTCTACCAAATATAATACAAAGTGCAATAACTTTTGACCAAGTGGTCAAAAGGTTAAAGCGTGTATATAGAAAATTTAAAGAAATAAACAAACTACCCTAAACTATGAGCTAAATAATTTACAAACACTAGAAACTAATTTAAATAACACACCAAACACAAAAAAGTTACAAATAGAAAAGTAAAGATTCCTGAAAACCTCGGGTAAAAACCCAAAATTTTCAAAAATAAAATTTACTAACTAAACAACTTATACCTAAACCAAAAACTATACTGCAATAAGCGGGACCGTTACCGGTACCCCCGCCCAAAAATTGGGCAAGGTGGGATAAGGGCAACACCGACAAATTAACAGTAGAAAAATGTAAACAAACCCTAAAATTAATATTAAAAATAGAAAAATTAAGGCTAAAATTTACAATTTGGCAAGGCCAATAAATTCGGGACTTTCGTTCCGAAAATTATTGGACCTAAACCCACAACACAAACAAGTATTCCGCAATCTTCTAGCCCTGAAAAGGGCTAAAAAAGACGCAAGATGAAAAAACCAAAAATGAAACAAAAAAGTGCAAAACCGAGAAAAATTTAACAAAAAATTACCAACCGCAAAACCAAAAAACGAAAAATTAAGGACAACTGAAGAACAAGGAGAGAACTGAATGCAGAAGTTAGATCAGGAAAAAAGCTAGTGTTTTGATTCCGAAAATCGCAACTATACACCCAGAAACACCCAAGAAACGACTTCAACCTAACCTAACCTAACCTAACCTAACCTAACCTAACCTAACCTAACCTAACCTAACCTAACCTAACCTAACCTAACCTAACCTAACCTAACCTAACCTAACCTAACCTAACCTAACCTAACCTAACCTAACCTAACCTAACCTAACCTAACCTAACCTAACCTAACCTAACCTAACCTAACCTAACCTAACCTAACCTAACCTAACCTAACCTAACCTAACCTAACCTAACCTAACCTAACCTAACCTAACCTAACCTAACCTAACCTAACCTAACCTAACCTAACCTAACCTAACCTAACCTAACCTAACCTAACCTAACCTAACCTAACCTAACCTAACCTAACCTAACCTAACCTAACCTAACCTAACCTAACCTAACCTAACCTAACCTAACCTAACCTAACCTAACCTAACCTAACCTAACCTAACCTAACCTAACCTAACCTAACCTAACCTAACCTAACCTAACCTAACCTAACCTAACCTAACCTAACCTAACCTAACCTAACCTAACCTAACCTAACCTAACCTAACCTAACCTAACCTAACCTAACCTAACCTAACCTAACCTAACCTAACCTAACCTAACCTAACCTAACCTAACCTAACCTAACCTAACCTAACCTAACCTAACCTAACCTAACCTAACCTAACCTAACCTAACCTAACCTAACCTAACCTAACCTAACCTAACCTAACCTAACCTAACCTAACCTAACCTAACCTAACCTAACCTAACCTAACCTAACCTAACCTAACCTAACCTAACCTAACCTAACCTAACCTAACCTAACCTAACCTAACCTAACCTAACCTAACCTAACCTAACCTAACCTAACCTAACCTAACCTAACCTAACCTAACCTAACCTAACCTAACCTAACCTAACCTAACCTAACCTAACCTAACCTAACCTAACCTAACCTAACCTAACCTAACCTAACCTAACCTAACCTAACCTAACCTAACCTAACCTAACCTAACCTAACCTAACCTAACCTAACCTAACCTAACCTAACCTAACCTAACCTAACCTAACCTAACCTAACCTAACCTAACCTAACCTAACCTAACCTAACCTAACCTAACCTAACCTAACCTAACCTAACCTAACCTAACCTAACCTAACCTAACCTAACCTAACCTAACCTAACCTAACCTAACCTAACCTAACCTAACCTAACCTAACCTAACCTAACCTAACCTAACCTAACCTAACCTAACCTAACCTAACCTAACCTAACCTAACCTAACCTAACCTAACCTAACCTAACCTAACCTAACCTAACCTAACCTAACCTAACCTAACCTAACCTAACCTAACCTAACCTAACCTAACCTAACCTAACCTAACCTAACCTAACCTAACCTAACCTAACCTAACCTAACCTAACCTAACCTAACCTAACCTAACCTAACCTAACCTAACCTAACCTAACCTAACCTAACCTAACCTAACCTAACCTAACCTAACCTAACCTAACCTAACCTAACCTAACCTAACCTTTTTTTTTTTTTTTTTTTTTTTTTTTTTTTTTTTTTTTTTTTTTTTTTTTTTTTTTTTTGTCAAGGTGAAAAATGCGTTACGCATTTCCCCCGCCATGGGAGTGGCGGGAGGGTATGTGGGACTCACGTCCCCCCCCTTCTCTGAATGAGAAGGAGTGGGGAGTGTTACCCACTAAAAAACACCTTGGCGTACCCACCCTTCCGGTTTGTACGGACACCGTGTTTCCTGCTCGGCATCCCCACGGTGTCCACCGGTCGCCCCAGCCATTGCCGGGGCTTCCCGCGCCTAAGGAGAGAGGGGCCGAGTACGCCTGGCCCCCCTCCCAGACCGCTAAGTGACTAGCCTACGGCGAGCAGGGGACTCCCATCCCCCACCCGCAGTCACTAAGGGTAGAGGCGGCCGGCAAAACGCCGCCGCCTAAACCCCTGCCGTCTGCGCCGGAGCGGATGCGCGTGAGGAGACTCCTCGCGCTCCCGCTCCGAGGCCTCCTTCTGCGAGATAACGTACTCGCAGAAGGAGGCCACAGCCCTCCAGGACCTGTCGCTGCACAGCATCGCAGACACGACGCTGTGCAGGGAGAGGTCCCATTGCCCGATGGCCAGTACCATCGCGCAGCGCTCCGCACTCCAACGGCTGCACACCGCGAGGGTGTGGCGAGCCGTGTCGTCCGGATCGCCGCACTCATGGCACTGCGGGCCGGGCTCCCTCCCAATCTTGTGCAGGTAATGACCGAAGCATCCGTGTCCGGTCAATACCTGCACAAGCCGGTACGATGTAGCACCGACTGCTCTCCCCAACCAGGTGTCCAGCGACGGGAGGATCGCCCCTATGGTATAAACACCATAGGGGGAATCCTCCAGGCTCGCTTTCCACCTGTCCCGCAGTCGGCGCTCCATCATCCGGCGCGTCTCCTCAACCTCCTCAGGGTCCGGGCGAACACCTCTCGCCCGGGCCCTGGACCTAACCATGTAGGTCTCCGCCTGCACCTCTGCGTCCAGCTCCCAGGGCGGGGTGCAGGCGAGGAGGCAGGCCGCGGCGTGGGCCACCGTCATGTAGGCCCTCACTATGCGGAGGGCCACCACCCGCTGTGGCCTCCGTAGCAGGGCCCGGTTCCGGGCGGACAGCTTGTCCGCCCAGATCGGGGCCCCGTACAGAGCCATGCTCCTCGTGACGCTGGCATACAGCCGGCGGCACAAGGAGCCTGGTCCACCCACGTTCGGCAGAAGCCGGCTCATCGCCGACGCGGCGCCCACCACTCGGGGAGCTAACTTCTTAAAGTGCTCCCCGAAACTCCACCATCGGTCCAGAACAAGCCCCAAATATTTTATGTGGGGCTTGATCTGGACCGGTTCCCCCCCCAAGGTGAGCGCCGCGCCCGCCGGCAGCCTCCACCCCCGCCCCCCGAAGACTATAGCCTCAGTCTTCGGGAGGGCCACCCTCAGGCCGAGCAGGCCGATCCGGTGAATCGCCAGCTCGGCCGCCGCTTCCGCCCGGCACAGCGCCTCCCTCATGTCGGTCCCGCGCGCGGCCACCATGGTATCATCTGCGTAGCAGATGGTGGCCGTCCGCGGGAGCAACTCCCCCCTGATGGCCCAGTCGTACCCCAGGTTCCATAAAAGCGGACCGAGCACGGAACCTTGGGGCACACCACAGGCCATCTCCGTCGACCCCCGTCGACCGTCCGCCTGCTCATAGAGCACTACCCTATCAGTAAGGTAGTGCTCTATGACCCGCCGCAGATAGGGAGGCACTCGGTGGTATATGAGTGCCTCCCTTATCACCCCATAGGGGAGGGTGCCAAAGGCGTTGGCGATGTCGAGCGACACCGCCACTACTCCCTCCCCTCTGCTCGACGCGTAGTCACAGAAGTCCCTTAGGGACTTCACCGCGTCAAGCGTAGACCGCCCCTCCCTGAACCCGAACTGTCTATTACAGACGTTCGGGCCGGCGGTCTCCAGGTGCTGCCGGATTCTGGAGGCCAGGATTCTCTCCAGCATCTTCCCGGCCTCGTCCAGCAGCACTATGGGGCGATAGGCGGACGGGCAATCCGGGGGTCGACCCTCCTTCCGGATGAGGCACAGCCTCCCCTCTTTCCACACTCTCGGGAACCGACCCTCCCTCAGGCAGTCACTCATCAACTGCCTGAGTCGGTCCCCGAGGTGTTTTAGGGCGATGGGGAGTACGCGGCCCGGTACTCCATCGGGCCCCGGGGCTTTCTTGCAGCCCCGGAGCCGGTCCACCGCCCTCTCGAACTCGTCATCGCTCACCGGTGCGATGTCGAGTTCGAGTGGGTCCTCCAGGTCCCCCGGTGGCTCGGCCATCACCGGGGGAACTATCGAAGGGGCTGCCGGAAACAGCCCCTCGATGACCCTCCTCAGGAGGGGGGGCTCCAGCGAGTCCATGGGGGGGGCGGTGCGCATCTTGTTGCGCACCACCTTGTACGGCCGCCCCCAAGGATTCCCGTCCAGCGTGGCCAGGAAGGAGACATTGCCCTCTTCCTTGGCCACCGCAATGGACAGGGTTAGGGCCCCCCTGGCCTCTTGGTGGGCCCTGTAGAGCCCCTCCTCCTCCTCTCGGGTGTGCCGCCTACGCCTGCAATGTTGGTAGGCGTGGCGGGCACCGTCGGCGGTGGTCCGCAGGGCCGCGATTTCTGCGGACCACCAATAAACACACTTCCGGGCAAAAAGCCTTCTTGCCCGGGGCATGGCCGCTCCGCACACCGCCTGCAGCGATGTGCGGAAATGACGCGCCCTCTCCTCCACTCCTGAGGCGGCGGGTGGGGCGGAGCACCAAGCCTCCACCATTGCCGCCTCGTCCGCCTTGGCCCTGTCCAGAAGGGACAGGGACCACTTGGGGAACTCCCCCATTCCCCCCCTACGCCCCCCCCTTGGGACTGGTGGTGGCTGGCCCAGCCCTGTGGAGACCCTGAACCTGATATACAGGTGGTCAGACAGGGTCTCCACGTCCTCCAGGACGCGCCAATCTGCGACGCGTGCGGCAATGGCGGGGGTCGCGAACGTGATGTCCACGATAGACCCCCCCTGCCGCCGCACGCAAGTGTTGGCGCTGCCCCGGTTCAAGACCGCCAGGCCCGCTACCACCGACCAATCCCTCAACGCAGCCCCGCGCGCATCCGTTACGGGGGATCCCCACGCCGCACTTTTGGCGTTGAGGTCCCCCAGGATGATGACTTGGCGCGGGGCCGCCCTCCTCGCAACACCCCCCAGGACCCCGAGGAAGACCTCGAAGTCGACCAGCGGCCTATTGGGGGAGAAGTACACCGCAATTAATACGGTGTCGCTCCCCCATCCGGCCGCTGCATACCCCTGGCCGACCTCGAACCTCCCCAGGGGGGGGCCATTGCCTGCCGACGGCACCACCACGGCAGCCCTCTCGTCCGTCGACCCCACCCAATTGGGTGAGGGAGGGACGTAGTAGGGCTCCGTCACTACCACCACGTCGATCGACCACTCCGCCATGACCTGCATTAGCAGGTCTTGTGATCTGGCGGAGTGGTTGACGTTGACCTGCAGGAGTTCTAAATGTCGTACTGGCATTTAGGACTCCATGCAGGTCTCTTCCAGTGGCCCGTCGGCGGCAGCCGCTGCGGGGGCATTGCTTGCTGGAGCGGGGCGGGGGCGCTGCGGCCTCGTGCTCCTCCCTCTGAGGGCGGGGGGGAAACAATTAATTCCCCCCATCCGGTGGTTGGCTGGGAGTTTGGCCTGGTGGCAAACGGCACACCACGCCTTCTCCCAGCACTCCGACATTTTGTGCCCCTCTCTGCTGCACCGGAAGCAGAGATTGCTCCGGTCAGACTTGGAGGGGCACATCTCCCGCGAGTGGCCGACACCAAAACAACGGAAACACCGCATTGGTGTCGGCCCCGCCACCGTGACCCTGGCAGAGGCCCAGCCTACCTGGACCCTGCCAGCGTTCTTAATCGCGATCGCCGCCAGCACTGGGCACTGGATCATTGCTGACCCAGTGCCGTCGTAAAGGGTGCGGATGTAGGCCACCCTTACCTGGCTAGGCTGGCAGGCCCCCGCTGAAGCGACCGCCTGAGCCACCGACTCTCTGGTGGCCGACTCGTCCAGGCCGGCCAACTGGACTTCGGCCATCTTCACGGGGCGGCTCACGTTTGCCACGTCCCCCACAATCCCCTGCAGCCTCGCCGCAAGGGAGTCCGCCACCCTCTGTCCGTCCTCGCCGGGGACCTCAATGACCCGGGAACCCGTCATCGAGGTCCTCACCTTGACGTGTTGCAGGCCCACGTCGCTGAGGTTAAGGCCGTTGATGGCCTTAGCCATTGTGGCCTGCAAGGTGGTGGTGGCCCCCTCCTTGAGGGAGACCACAACCGCCGCCGTCTTGGGGACGGACAGCCTGACGGGTCTGGGCCCGTGCGCCGCCTTGACATTCTTCGGGGGTGGAGGGGGGGCCTTTGCCTTGCTCTTCCCTTTCTTCCGTACCACCTCCGACCACGACGTCTGCGCGGGCGGGGGTGGCATACGGCCCGAGGGGCCGGGTTCCCCTTGCGAGGGCCGAACGGCTCTCGGGGCCGGGTCAGCGACCACCAGATTACTTGGCCTCCTGGGGGTGAATACCGGTGAAAGGGGGGTGGGGCCGGTGTTCACCAGCTTGGCCGGTCTCCTGGAAGCGGGTACCGCAGCCGGGGCCGGAGCCGCCACCTTCTTGGCCGCCGCTGGCTTCGGCCTTCCATCGCCCAATCGGGCCCTGGCTACAGGCTCCAATGCCTCCACCGGAGTTGGCAAAGGCAGGCCAGATCTACGACTCTGCAGGGGAGCTGCCGCAGCAGGTTTGACGGCCCGCTTTTCGTGCGCCAACGGGGGGCGGAGGACGGGCTCGGCCGGGAGGCGCCTATTGACGTCCTCTATACGGCTGTTGATCATCTGACCGAGGCTCAGGAACAGGTCCCGTTTCATGTCCTGAATTGCCTCGGTCAGTTCAGCCGTACCGAACTGCAGCGCAGCGGCCACAGGAGCGGCCGGAATCTCCCTCTCGCTGAAGGCGATACGGAGCGCCTTCAGCTCTGCTGAGTTCTGAGCGAGTTGCTCCCGCATCCTTCGGTTGTCCGCCTTCAGGATGCGGATCTCCTCGCTCTCGGACCTGGCCGCCTCGACCTCGTCCATTGAGCCCAAAATTGTTCGGCAGGCCCGGTTCATTTTCCCCCAAATCTCCCCCTTGAGATTTCCGGATGCCCGGGCCGCCTCTAAAATATCTCGCGCCGCCATGCGGGTGGCGTCGAGTGGGTCAACCTCCTGTTGGCAGGTAAGACCCTCCAATGGCTCAGGGGAGCGCGAAACGGAGCGAGAGCGCACAGCATCTCCCGCTTTCCCCTTCCTACCCTTCTTTGGGCGGAGCTCGGGGAACTCCCGCTGGTAGCTGGTCCCCGGCTCAGGCTCAGCTTCCCCGGCTACCTCGGCAAATTGGGGCTCTAACTGATAGAGTTTAGTCCGCAATCTAGCCGCAGCCAGTCCCACGTACGAGCCCTTGGGCTTCCCCCGCAGCGAGGAGCTCACCTTTGGAGGAGGCTTGGAGTCATCCTCTTCCTCCTCAAACGCCCTTTTAGAGGACAAGGGAACATACTCGTCCACCTCGATACAATCATCCGCCTCGGAGTCGGAACTCGAAAGGTTTATGCCCTTCTCTCCTCCTCCCGCCAGCGGATCCTCCCAGAATTTGGTAGGCGAGGTCATGGTGACCTCGTCTACCTAACCCTAAAATAAGGTCCAAATCCGACCGCGACGTCCGAAGTTACGAGCTAACCTAACTTCGAATCGTCAAGTGCGAGTCGGATTTGACTTATTCCATACAAGTGTGAGTTCAGCGCCTGATTCAGAAAAATAGCAATCCGAAAAATGCGTTCGGAGCCCAATTTCACCCACTTCCGGAGGTCGTATCAGGTTCAAACAAACACCAAAAGATGCCTCTCGCAAAGGCCTAGATGGCAAAAGCGAGAAAACAAAAAAAAGGTGAAAAGATGAAAAGGTTATGAAATTTACAAACTTTCGCAAAAAAGCTTAAGTTTGTAAACTTCACAACGAAATCTACAAAAAACTACCTACCACTAAATAAACACTAATAACTTTTGACCTAGTGGTCAAAAAGTTAAAAGACCTATAACAAATATTTAAAAAACTAAATAACCTATCCTACACTATAACTTAAATAATTTACAAATTACCTAAGACTATTTAAAAATACACCCAAAGACAAAAAAGCAAGTAAAGCTTTTTGAAAACTTTACGCGTAAACGCAAAGTTTTCAAAAATTAAAATTAAATACCTAAACTAACTAAACCAAAACCAAAACCTAACTATAATTAAATTAACCGTTGCCGGTACCCCCGCCCAAAAAATGGGCAAGATAGGATAAGGGCAACACAATTTAATTTAGAAAGAAAAAACGTAAACAAACCAAAAAACTACAAAAATTACAAGTAAAAAATGTGCAAGATGGCAAGGTCAATAATTTCGGTACTAGCGTACCGAAAAAATTAAGCCTAAATCCACCAACTAACCTAAGTTTCCGCTATCTTCTAGCCCTGAAAAGGGCTAAAAAAGACGCAAGACTAACCTACCAAAAAATAAACAAAAGTGACAAAAACCGTGAAAAATAAGGAAAAAATTAACGAAAAATTACCAACCGCAAATGCTAAATTGTGAAAAATAAGGAAACTAAAGGAGATAAGAGAGAATAGAAAGAAGCAAAATGACAAGCAAAAAATGTAAGTTAAGGAACCCGAAACTTGCATACATCCACCCAGTAACACCCAAGAAACGACTTCCAACCTAACCTAACCTAACCTAACCTAACCTAACCTAACCTAACCTAACCTAACCTAACCTAACCTAACCTAACCTAACCTAACCTAACCTAACCTAACCTAACCTAACCTAACCTAACCTAACCTAACCTAACCTAACCTAACCTAACCTAACCTAACCTAACCTAACCTAACCTAACCTAACCTAACCTAACCTAACCTAACCTAACCTAACCTAACCTTTTTTTTTTTTTTTTTTTTTTTTTTTTTTTTTTTTTTTTTTTTTTTTTTGACGGAGTGGAAATACATTTACGTATCTTCCCTGCCTGGGGTAGGCGGTGCAATGGGAAGTATAACGGACTCTCGTACGAACGAACTACCGTTTAAAACCACTCCGGCGTTTAAACCCTGGCCGGTGGTGAGGCGCCGCGGTACATGCCTAAGCTTTGGCCACTGACGCGCCTCCCGGCTTGCCCAAAAAGGGCCCCCCCAATCCTCGCCAAAGGAGGTGCCGACTGTGAACAGCCCACGATCAACACCCCAGACCGGTAGAGCCGTGCAAGGTGGGTCCCCAACCCACTGGCTCTACAAGGAGTTCGGGCGAGCAGCGAACCGAAGTCCACTGAGTTCGCCTTCCCTCCAACGATCTGCCTGCGGTGGATGGTGCTTTCCGGATACCAAGTATCCTTCAAACACGCCCCACCGCAGCTGTCCCCTCAATAACTACAGTGCCCCCCGGGATTCCGAAAGACACGTAGAGGGACCCGCGGGTGACATGGGAGTACGACGCAAGGGAACGCGCAACGCATTTCTGCGATGCCGTCCCTGCCCATAAACCCAGTCACCAACCACCAACTGACAGAGGCAGCTGTCCAGGATGGAAACCACCCTTTTCAACCTCCCCCGCCAAAGCCCCCTCCAGGCGACTGGTTAAGCTTTCCGGACCAGAAGCGGCAAGCACCAAGTGCACTCGCAACTGACCCTTCAAGCTACCCCAGCCACCAACCGTCAAAAATGGCGACAGTAGGACGCTGTCCGGGGTGGAGGCGGCAAGCACCAAGTGCACTCGCAACCACCCCATCTAACGACCTCTGCCACCACCCACCAAGGGTGACGAGAAGACTTTTCCGAGGAAAAGCCTCTCGTCACCAAACCCCCCCAGGTGACAAGGGAATCCTTCCGGGGCAGAAGCGGCCTGTTTCCGGCAGGCACGCGACCGCAACCCTTCCAGAAACCCTGTCACCTCCCCATGGCCGCTCTTAGTCTGGCCCCTCACCACGAGCCTTTCCGGTATGGGTAGCCCTGTCCGGTATAGCCTCGCGGATCATTGAGACACGCAAGCCCCCCCACCACGGCAAGGTGGCAGCACAGTCGGGGGGGAACCTAACCTAACCTAACCTAACCTAACCTAACCTAACCTAACCTAACCTAACCTAACCTAACCTAACCTAACCTTTTTTTTTTTTTTTTTTTTTTTTTTTTTTTTTTGACGGAGTGGAAATGCATTTACGCATCTTCCCTGCCTGGGGTAGGCGGTGCAATGGGAAGTATAACGGACTCTCGTACGAACGAACTACCGTTTAAAACCACTCCGGCGTTTAAACCCTTGCCGGTGGTGAGGCGCCGCGGTACATGCCTAAGCTTTGGCCACTGACGCGCCTCCCGGCTTGCCCAAAAAGGGCCCCCCCAATCCTCGCCAAAGGAGGTGCCGACTGTGAACAGCCCACGATCAACACCCCAGACCGGTAGAGCCGTGCAAGGTGGGTCCCCAACCCACTGGCTCTACAAGGAGTTCGGGCGAGCAGCGAACCGAAGTCCACTGAGTTCGCCTTCCCTCCAACGATCTGCCTGCGGTGGATGGTGCTTTCCGGATACCAAGTATCCTTCAAACACGCCCCACCGCAGCTGTCCCCTCAATAACTACAGTGCCCCCCGGGATTCCGAAAGGCACGTAGAGGGACCCGCGGGTGACATGGGAGTACGACGCAAGGGAACGCGCAACGCATTTCTGCGATGCCGTCCCTGCCCATAAACCCAGTCACCAACCACCAACTGACAGAGGCAGCTGTCCAGGATGGAAACCACCCTTTTCAACCACCCCCGCCAAAGCCCCCTCCAGGCGACTGGTTAAGCTTTCCGGACCAGAAGCGGCAAGCACCAAGTGCACTCGCAACTGACCCTTCAAGCTACCCCAGCCACCAACCGTCAAAGAGGCAACAGAGAGTGAAGCTGTCCAGGGCGGAAGCGGTCTCCAACGCGACCACCCTTTCCAACTTCCTCTGTCGCCACCACCCAAGGATGACGAGGAGACTTTTCCGAGGAAAAGCCTCTCGTCACCAAACCCCCCCCAGGTGACAAGGGAATCTTTCCGGGGCAGAAGCGGCCCGCCCGGCAGCAGGCACGCAACCGCAACCCTTCCAGAAACCCTGTCACCTCCCCATGGCCGCTCTTAGTCTGGCCCCTCACCACGAGCCTTTCCGGTATGGGTAGCCCTGTCCGGTATAGCCTCGTGGATCATTGAGACACGCAAGCCCCCCCACCACGGCAAGGTGGCAGCACAGTCGGGGGGGAACCTAACCTAACCTAACCTAACCTAACCTAACCTTTTTTTTTTTTTTTTTTTTTTTTTTTTTTTTTTTTTTTTTTTTTTTTTTTTTTTTTTTTTTTTTTTTTTTTTTTTTTTTTTTTGACGGAGTGGAAATGCATTTACGCATCTTCCCTGCCTGGGGTAGGCGGTGCAATGGGAAGTATAACGGACTCTCGTACGAACGAACTACCGTTTAAAACCACTCCGGCGTTTAAACCCTTGCCGGTGGTGAGGCGCCGCGGTACATGCCTAAGCTTTGGCCACTGACGCGCCTCCCGGCTTGCCCAAAAAGGGCCCCCCCAATCCTCGCCAAAGGAGGTGCCGACTGTGAACAGCCCACGATCAACACCCCAGACCGGTAGAGCCGTGCAAGGTGGGTCCCCAACCCACTGGCTCTACAAGGAGTTCGGGCGAGCAGCGAACCGAAGTCCACTGAGTTCGCCTTCCCTCCAACGATCTGCCTGCGGTGGATGGTGCTTTCCGGATACCAAGTATCCTTCAAACACGCCCCACCGCAGCTGTCCCCTCAATAACTACAGTGCCCCCCGGGATTCCGAAAGGCACGTAGAGGGACCCGCGGGTGACATGGGAGTACGACGCAAGGGAACGCGCAACGCATTTCTGCGATGCCGTCCCTGCCCATAAACCCAGTCACCAACCACCAACTGACAGAGGCAGCTGTCCAGGATGGAAACCACCCTTTTCAACCACCCCCGCCAAAGCCCCCTCCAGGCGACTGGTTAAGCTTTCCGGACCAGAAGCGGCAAGCACCAAGTGCACTCGCAACTGACCCTTCAAGCTACCCCAGCCACCAACCGTCAAAGAGGCAACAGAGAGTGAAGCTGTCCAGGGCGGAAGCGGTCTCCAACGCGACCACCCTTTCCAACTTCCTCTGTCGCCACCACCCAAGGATGACGAGGAGACTTTTCCGAGGAAAAGCCTCTCGTCACCAAACCCCCCCCAGGTGACAAGGGAATCTTTCCGGGGCAGAAGCGGCCCGCCCGGCAGCAGGCACGCAACCGCAACCCTTCCAGAAACCCTGTCACCTCCCCATGGCCGCTCTTAGTCTGGCCCCTCACCACGAGCCTTTCCGGTATGGGTAGCCCTGTCCGGTATAGCCTCGTGGATCATTGAGACACGCAAGCCCCCCCACCACGGCAAGGTGGCAGCACAGTCGGGGGGGAACCTAACCTAACCTAACCTAACCTAACCTAACCTAACCTAACCTAACCTAACCTAACCTAACCTAACCTAACCTAACCTAACCTAACCTAACCTAACCACTAGTGATTTTCTCCAGTTTTCCTTGACCATAGGGGTGTAGTACCTTTTTGTTTGCAGCGCGGCGCCCCCGTATCAGCGACGTTCTATTTTCGGTATACTCCGGTACAATTTTCGGAAAATATCTGCAAAAAACATAAAACACATTAATAAAATTCAGTTTTTTCAAAATTTTCCTAACTTTTTGTTCTAGCCGTATATTATTTTTCATTTTTTCTGTACGCAGCTTGCTGCCCCGCGTCTAACGAGACCACTCGTGGCTCGCTAACGCCGATAATTAAAATAATACATACGATTTAAAGCTCAAATTTCATTAAAATCCTACAAAATAACGGTTTTGGCCCTAAAACTTAGTTTTCTTGACAGTAGCTCTAAAGTTTTTATACTCCCACAGCATCCTCTCGCCGGCCCGAATCTAGCGATACCATCCACGACCCGCTGGGACGTTGCTTTGGGGAGATATTAACTTTAAACAAAATTTTTAATATCGAACCGAGGTGTAATGGTCGATCGGATTTTGTATGAGCGTCACTAGTGATTTTCTCCAGTTTTCCTTGACCATAGGGGTGTAGTACCTTTTTGTTTGCAGCGCGGCGCCCCCGTATCAGCGACGTTCTATTTTCGGTATACTCCGGTACAATTTTCGGAAAATATCTGCAAAAAACATAAAACACATTAATAAAATTCAGTTTTTTCAAAATTTTCCTAACTTTTTGTTCTAGCCGTATATTATTTTTCATTTTTTCTGTACGCAGCTTGCTGCCCCGCGTCTAACGAGACCACTCGTGGCTCGCTAACGCCGATAATTAAAATAATACATACGATTTAAAGCTCAAATTTCATTAAAATCCTACAAAATAACGGTTTTGGCCCTAAAACTTAGTTTTCTTGACAGTAGCTCTAAAGTTTTTATACTCCCACAGCATCCTCTCGCCGGCCCGAATCTAGCGATACCATCCACGACCCGCTGGGACGTTGCTTTGGGGAGATATTAACTTTAAACAAAATTTTTAATATCGAACCGAGGTGTAATGGTCGATCGGATTTTGTATGAGCGTCACTAGTGATTTTCTCCAGTTTTCCTTGACCATAGGGGTGTAGTACCTTTTTGTTTGCAGCGCGGCGCCCCCGTATCAGCGACGTTCTATTTTCGGTATACTCCGGTACAATTTTCGGAAAATATCTGCAAAAAACATAAAACACATTAATAAAATTCAGTTTTTTCAAAATTTTCCTAACTTTTTGTTCTAGCCGTATATTATTTTTCATTTTTTCTGTACGCAGCTTGCTGCCCCGCGTCTAACGAGACCACTCGTGGCTCGCTAACGCCGATAATTAAAATAATACATACGATTTAAAGCTCAAATTTCATTAAAATCCTACAAAATAACGGTTTTGGCCCTAAAACTTAGTTTTCTTGACAGTAGCTCTAAAGTTTTTATACTCCCACAGCATCCTCTCGCCGGCCCGAATCTAGCGATACCATCCACGACCCGCTGGGACGTTGCTTTGGGGAGATATTAACTTTAAACAAAATTTTTAATATCGAACCGAGGTGTAATGGTCGATCGGATTTTGTATGAGCGTCACTAGTGATTTTCTCCAGTTTTCCTTGACCATAGGGGTGTAGTACCTTTTTGTTTGCAGCGCGGCGCCCCCGTATCAGCGACGTTCTATTTTCGGTATACTCCGGTACAATTTTCGGAAAATATCTGCAAAAAACATAAAACACATTAATAAAATTCAGTTTTTTCAAAATTTTCCTAACTTTTTGTTCTAGCCGTATATTATTTTTCATTTTTTCTGTACGCAGCTTGCTGCCCCGCGTCTAACGAGACCACTCGTGGCTCGCTAACGCCGATAATTAAAATAATACATACGATTTAAAGCTCAAATTTCATTAAAATCCTACAAAATAACGGTTTTGGCCCTAAAACTTAGTTTTCTTGACAGTAGCTCTAAAGTTTTTATACTCCCACAGCATCCTCTCGCCGGCCCGAATCTAGCGATACCATCCACGACCCGCTGGGACGTTGCTTTGGGGAGATATTAACTTTAAACAAAATTTTTAATATCGAACCGAGGTGTAATGGTCGATCGGATTTTGTATGAGCGTCACTAGTGATTTTCTCCAGTTTTCCTTGACCATAGGGGTGTAGTACCTTTTTGTTTGCAGCGCGGCGCCCCCGTATCAGCGACGTTCTATTTTCGGTATACTCCGGTACAATTTTCGGAAAATATCTGCAAAAAACATAAAACACATTAATAAAATTCAGTTTTTTCAAAATTTTCCTAACTTTTTGTTCTAGCCGTATATTATTTTTCATTTTTTCTGTACGCAGCTTGCTGCCCCGCGTCTAACGAGACCACTCGTGGCTCGCTAACGACGATAATTAAAAAAAAAAGCCCACCCAAATCCCACCCTTTGTGTATGCTATATAGGGAGAAGGACAACGTGGGAGGCAAAGTGGTAAAATATTTTTATTGCGCCATCGAGTCCGCCTGACCGTCTGGACCCTATATATACCCTTGAAGGCATATTCTCTACTCTCTTTTATCTTCTTCTTCGACATCTGACGTTGTACTATACAACTAAAACTGCTCTACTGGAGCAAAATTTGCTGGACAACTAAAATTGTGTCTCTCTTCGACGCTGCTGTTTTGCAGTAACGAATTATATTTACATTTTTTACAACTTTTACAAACTTATTTACTTTACTTACCTTTTTGACCGGGTTTATTGACCCACACCTCTGACCAAGCCAAAATGTTTAAAACCCCACCCACGAAAAGCCCTGCAACTCCTCAGAAAATAGACTTGGAGATCTCAAGGTCCCCAAAAGAGACACATCAAGCAGGCCCTTCAAACGTGAGGAGAAGTATAGGCAAGTGGGAGAGCGGTAGAGCGGAAACACTGTCTCAAACGTTCAGACTGCCAAATTCCCCTCCAAGCCATTCACCGACCGCAGCGCCAACAACCGCGCCAACTGTTGCACCTGCAAAAATAAAAATAATGATTAATCCTAATCCCAATCCCAACCCCAACCCAAATCCCAAACCCAGCCCTAAACCAAATCCCAAACTTAACACAAACCCGCCGCCCGCAGCGAACTCTCCGAAACCTGTCAAAACAACTCTACAGCCAGGGCGAGTAGCCGAGGCCAGAGCATGCCTAAATAAGGCAAAGCTCCACCTCGGTAACTCAAGGAACCTTAGGACAGACATCAAGCTAGAAGTCACACAGGCAATCGAGAGATTGTACCAACTGGTCAAAGAAGCGGAAGGGGTAAAGAAGATGGACAGGACGGAAAAATCAACGGAGAACGAGACAACTCTACCTCTACTTGACATGACACAGGGAAGCCTTGACTTAAAAAAGTCAATGGAAGAACACGCCAAGCTCCTGAGAGATAACAGCGAAAGGATAAATAAGCTGCAAGAGTCCATAGACAAGCAACAGGAGGCAATGGCGCGAATGACATACGCCAGTGTAGCTGCGGTTCAGCCCCAAAGACAACCTCGGGACCAGACCGCGCTACACTCGGTAATAATATCATCTAAAGACGAGACCGAAACCGGAGAAGAAGTCATCTCGCATATAAGGAAAGCCGTGAATGCAACCGACGGCTGGATCACAGTCGACCGGATAAGGAAAGCCAAAGATAGGAAGATAATAGTGGGATGCAAAACTCTGGAGGGCAGAACCAGGATACAGGATCGACTGAAAAGTGTGGGAGGGCACCTGACAGTGGAGGAGATCCAGAACCAAGATCCAATGCTTGTACTCAAAGACGTACTGAACTGCAACACCGATGAAGACATCATCAGAGCTCTGAGAAATCAGAACAAAGAGGTGTTCCGCGGATTGGAAAGTCAGGAAGACAGGATAGAGATGAGATATAGAAAGAAGACGAGAAACCCCCACACTTCCCACGTAGTAATAAGGGTATCACCCCGCATATGGAACCGCATATTAGAGCAGGAAGCGGTCCATATAGATATCCAAAGGATAAAAGTGGCTGACCAATCCCCGTTGGTGCAATGCTCGATGTGCCTAGGATACGGCCATGGCAGACGTTTCTGCAAGGAAACAATCGCGAAGTGCAGCCACTGCGGGGGCCCTCACATGAAGACAGAGTGTGCCGACTGGCTCGCTGGAGTAAACCCATCGTGTTGCAACTGCAGGCACGCCAAGCTGGACATGACGGAACACAATGCGTTCAGTTCAGAATGTGCCATACGGAAGAAATGGGAGGCTCTAGCTAGAGCAAAAGTAGCATATTGCTAAGGTGGAGCCAACCGTCAATCCAGTAAGCAATCACACCAGAGGATATGCAGTGGCTCAGGCAAACCTCCAAAGAAAGGAACTGGCGACAATCGAACTCTTTTTGGAGGCAAGTAAGCGTAAGTTCGCTTTCGCACTCCTCCAGGAGCCATATGTGGGTGGGGCAAGGAGAATGAAGGCATACCGCGGGACGAGAGTCTACCAGTGTGCGGATCAAGGAAGCGGGACCGTGAAGGCAGCCATAGTCGTCTTTAATGATGACTTGGAAGTCATCCAGTGCCCAGAACTCACTACAAACAACATCGTTGTGGTGAGGATCCGGACCGGCGCCAGGGAAATTGTAGCGGTGTCCTTCTATCTCGAGCCAGACCAACCCATAGAGCCATACTTGGAGCAGTTGAGACAAATAACAGTAGATCTGGGCCCGAGAAGACTGCTAATAGGCGGAGATTGCAATGCCAAGAGTACCTGGTGGGGCAGTGCAATAGTAGATCACAGAGGGGAATCTATGTCCGGAACTCTGGAAGAGTCAGGCTTGCAGGTGCTCAATATAGGTAATACTCCGACTTTCTATACGGTGCGAGGAAACACTGTATATAGCAGCCATGTAGACATCACGACTTGCTCCGAAGACCTTCTCGACTTAGTCGAGGACTGGAAAGTTGATCAAGGTATCACAAGCTCGGACCACAACACCATAACCTTCAAAATAAAACTGCACCGGACCAAGGGCACTAAAATACAAAGAACTACGAGGATCTACAACACGAAAAAGGCAGATTGGAGCGGGTTTCGTGAGAAACTGGCACAATCGAAACAGCAACACAACATCAACGCTGAAAAAATGCATAACATCTGCAACAAAACCGAGTTAGAAATGGCAATAGATAGGTATACATGCATAATAACGGAAGCCTGTAAAGAAAACATACCCAACAAGAAACACGTAGAGACACTTAACATGCCTTGGTGGTCCGAAGATCTCGCTGCGATGAAGAAGACAGTCACCACGAAGAAGCGCCGCATCAGGTGCGCTGCACCAACCCGAAGAGCGAAAGTCGTTAAAGAGTACCTGAAAGCAAAAGAAGAGTATGAGTGTACAGCCAAGAAAGCCCAGATTGACAGCTGGAAAGAATTCTGCAGGAAACAGGATAGAGAAGGAGTCTGGGAGGGTATCTACCGAATTATAGGAAGGACCGCCAAGAGACAGGAAGACTTGGCCCTGAAGAGCGATGGTGCATACCTGAACCCGGCGGAGTCAGCAGCTCTGCTCGCGGAGACATTCTTTCCCGAAGACACGGAAGAAACGGACAACACAGAACACAGGCGCACCAGAGAAGCCGCCGAGCGAGTAAACGAGCGTACACATGCTGAGACTCATGACCCACCGTTTACTGCGCTGGAGCTGAAAACCGCCGTTGAAAGTTTCAACCCAAAGAAGGCTCCGGGAGCAGATGGCTTCACAGCAGACATCTGCAGGCAGGCAATCTGTCAGGATCCAAAGACATTCCTTACCCTGGCTAACAAGTGTCTTCAGCTGGGACATTTCCCGACCACCTGGAAAGAGGCCACAGTCGTGGCATTGAGGAAACCGGGAAAGGATGACTACGAACTACCAAAGTCCTACAGACCAATCGGTCTCCTGCCCGTCCTGGGGAAAATCCTGGAGAAGATGACAGTGACAAGAGTTAAATGGCACTTGGTGCCAAAACTCAGTACTCGCCAGTACGGCTTTATGCCCCAAAAGAGCACCGAGGACGCCCTCTGTACTCTAATACGACACATACAGAGTGAGTTGAAGCTAAAAAAGCTCATCACCCTGGTGTCCTTGGATATAGAGGGCGCCTTCGACAGCGCTTGGTGGCCGGCCCTAAAGGTCAGACTGGCTGAGGTACAGTGCCCGGTCAATATTAGGCGGTTACTGGACAGTTACCTAGACTGCAGGAAAGTCAAAGTAAGGTACGCCGGGGGGGAATGCATTAAGAGCACAAACAAAGGGTGCGTCCAGGGGTCAATAGGTGGTCCCATCCTCTGGAACCTTCTTTTAGACCCACTCTTACAGGAGATGGAGAGGGAGGGCGTGTACTGCCAGGCGTTCGCGGATGATGTCGTGCTGATTTTTAGCGACAAAACGGCAATGGAAATTGAGAGGCGGGCCAATGCTGTCCTTGCCCATGTTCACGAGTGGGGTGTCAGAAACAAGCTGAAGTTTGCGCCGCATAAAACGTGCGCTATGATACTGACCAAAAAGCTCAAGTACGACACTCCACGACTGACGATGGCTGGGGTCAGCATTGACATGTCCAGGGAAATTAAAATATTAGGCCTCACAATTGACGACAAACTCGCCTTCAATTCCCACGTAGCGAACGTCTGTAAAAAGTCGCTAAACTTCTATAAGCAGTTGTCAAGAGCCGCGAAGGCAAGTTGGGGACTGCATCCGGAGGTGATCCGTATATTATACACCGCGGCAGTGGAACCTGTCATTATGTACGCAGCCGGCGCCTGGGCACCAGCCACGAGTAAGATTGGTATAAGGAAGCTGCTTGACACGGTTCAGCGAGGCTTTGCTCAGAAGCTCTGCAAGTCTTACCGCACGGTTTCTCTCAATTCGGCACTGGTACTCTCCGGGATATTACCTTTGGACCTCAGAATAAAGGAAGCAGCCGCCCTGTATGAGGCTCGTAGAGGGACGTCCAGGCTGGTGCTAGGAGATAGGGAGACAGAGCGTATGGTGCAATTCATAGAGACACCGCACCCAGCTACGCATATGGACCTGAGGTTTATTAGTCTGGTGGACCAAGAGCTCGTAGACAAGCACAATGTACAGGCGGTGCGTATATTCACCGACGGTAGTAAGCTTGAGGGCAAGGTCGGCGCAGCTTTGTCTCTGTGGAACAATGAGGCGGAGATCAGCACCCTCAAGTTAGGCTTACCATCGTACTGCACTGTCTATCAAGCAGAACTGCTAGCCATCTGCAGATCGACGAGCATAGTCCTCAAGCGCAAGGAGTCGAGCTTTGGCGTATACAGTGACTCAAGAGCAGCGCTGGAGTCAGTCACCAATCATAGCTCTTTCCACCCCTTGGCAGTTAAAACCCGCCAAAACTTGCGGGAAGCTCTGAACCAGAACAAAGATGTCTCTTTGTTTTGGGTCAAAGCGCACGCAGGACTGCCAGGGAATGAGCGTGCTGACGAGCTCGCGAAGGATGCGGCACTGTCGCTACGGAGAAAACCCGACTATGACTTGTGTCCGGTTTCATTCGTCAAGCAGCAGCTTCGTAAAGAATCGCTGGAAGAATGGAATCGAAGGTATCAGTCGGGTGAGACAGCTTCCGTAACGAAAATGTTCTTCCCGGACGCAACTGCAGCATACGGAATCGTAAGGCGGCTGCAACCGACAGGCATCCTTACACAGCTTCTGACAGGGCATGGTGGGTTCGCCGCGTATTTGGCTAGATTCAAATGCAGGGAGAACCCATCATGCATCTGTGAAGAAGGAACAGAAGAAACGGTCTCACACATCCTTTTCGAATGCCCCTCCCACCATGTAGATAGGTATGAACTTGAGATGCACACAAACACAAAATTATCAGCACAAAACATACACGATCACCTAAAAGACAAGAAAATGCGTGAAATAATATTAAAGTATTGCGAAAAAATTTGCGCCTTGGTAATAAATAGAAATAAAGATAAATAATATTACTAGGTTATATATTATGCATATATAATATTAGTAATAGAAAAAGTCAGCGTTATGAAAAAAGTATTTAAGCAATAGTATTAAGAAGGATATTAAAACAGAAACAAGAAGTGTTAAGAAGAGGTATGTAATAGGATACTGAAAGTTAATATAAGTATGAAATGATATAGAGGATGTTAATATAAAAAAGTATAAAATAAGGAATCCCGTAAACAGATTCACAAAAAGTGAACTTAATAGATAACATGTACACTGTATGATATTGTTCAAATTGTAAATACTGTATAGAGTAAGTAGCACATAGAAATGTAACATTTAAAATTAACCTGTATATTTTCAAACATAATTAAATAAATAATCCCTTCACTATCAATCAGAGCAAGGCAAACCAAAAATTAAAAAGATATGCCACGTCAGTTATACAAAGTCTCTGGCCCATGTTAGAGGAATGTTAGCAATTATTAATTAAAAAAAAAAAAAAAAAAAAAAAAAAAAAAAAAAAAAAAAAAAAAAAAACCTAACCTAACCTAACCTAACCTAACCTAACCTAACCTAACCTAACCTAACCTAACCTAACCTAACCTAACCTAACCTAACCTTTTTTTTTTTTTTTTTTTTTTTTTTTTTTTTTTTTTTTTTTGACAAGGTGAAAAATGCGTAACGCATTTCCCCCGCCATGGGAGTGGCGGGAGGGTATGTGGGACTCACGTCCCCCCCCCTTCTCCGAGTGAGAAGGAGTGGGGGAGTGTTACCCACTAAAAAACACCTTGGCGTACCCACCTCTCCGGTTTGTATGGACACCGTGTTTCCTGCTAGGCATCCCCACGGTGTCCACCGGACGCCCCAGCCATTGCCGGGGCTTCCCGCGCCAACGGAGAGGGGGGCCGAGTACGCCTGGCCCCCCTCCCAGACCGCCAAGTGACTAGCCTACGGCGGGCAGGGGACTCCCATCCCCCACCCGCAGTCACTAAGGGTAGAGGCGGCCGGCAAAACGCCGCCGCCTAAACCCCTGCCGTCTGCGCCGGAGCGGGTGCGCGTGAGGAGACTCCTCGCGCTCCCGCTCCGAGGCCTCCTTCTGCGAGATAACGTACTCGCAGAAGGAGGCCACAGCCCTCCAGGACCTGTCGCTGCACAGCATCGCAGACACGACGCTGTGCAGGGAGAGGTCCCATTGCCCGATGGCCAGTGCCATCGTGCAGCGCTCCGCACTCCAACGACTGCACACCGCGAGGGTGTGGCGAGCCGTGTCGTCCGGATCGCCGCACTCATGGCACTGCGGGCCGGGCTCCCTCCCAATCTTGTGCAGGTAATGACCGAAGCATCCGTGTCCGGTCAATACCTGCACAAGCCGGTACGATGTAGCACCGACTGCTCTCCCCAACCAGGTGTCCAGCGACGGGAACCTAACCTAACCTAACCTAACCTAACCTAACCTAACCTAACCTAACCTAACCTAACCTAACCTAACCTAACCTAACCTAACCTAACCTAACCTAACCTAACCTAACCTAACCTAACCTAACCTAACCTAACCTAACCTAACCTAACCTAACCTAACCTAACCTAACCTAACCTAACCTAACCTAACCTAACCTAACCTAACCTTTTTTTTTTTTTTTTTTTTTTTTTTTTTTTTTTTTTTTTTTTTTTTTTTTTTTTTTTTTGACGGAGTGGAAATGCATTTACGCATCTTCCCTGCCTGGGGTAGGCGGTGCAATGGGAAGTATAACGGACTCTCGTACGAACGAACTACCGTTTAAAACCACTCCGGCGTTTAAACCCTTGCCGGTGGTGAGGCGCCGCGGTACATGCCTAAGCTTTGGCCACTGACGCGCCTCCCGGCTTGCCCAAAAAGGGCCCCCCCAATCCTCGCCAAAGGAGGTGCCGACTGTGAACAGCCCACGATCAACACCCCAGACCGGTAGAGCCGTGCAAGGTGGGTCCCCAACCCACTGGCTCTACAAGGAGTTCGGGCGAGCAGCGAACCGAAGTCCACTGAGTTCGCCTTCCCTCCAACGATCTGCCTGCGGTGGATGGTGCTTTCCGGATACCAAGTATCCTTCAAACACGCCCCACCGCAGCTGTCCCCTCAATAACTACAGTGCCCCCCGGGATTCCGAAAGGCACGTAGAGGGACCCGCGGGTGACATGGGAGTACGACGCAAGGGAACGCGCAACGCATTTCTGCGATGCCGTCCCTGCCCATAAACCCAGTCACCAACCACCAACTGACAGAGGCAGCTGTCCAGGATGGAAACCACCCTTTTCAACCACCCCCGCCAAAGCCCCCTCCAGGCGACTGGTTAAGCTTTCCGGACCAGAAGCGGCAAGCACCAAGTGCACTCGCAACTGACCCTTCAAGCTACCCCAGCCACCAACCGTCAAAGAGGCAACAGAGAGTGAAGCTGTCCAGGGCGGAAGCGGTCTCCAACGCGACCACCCTTTCCAACTTCCTCTGTCGCCACCACCCAAGGATGACGAGGAGACTTTTCCGAGGAAAAGCCTCTCGTCACCAAACCCCCCCCAGGTGACAAGGGAATCTTTCCGGGGCAGAAGCGGCCCGCCCGGCAGCAGGCACGCAACCGCAACCCTTCCAGAAACCCTGTCACCTCCCCATGGCCGCTCTTAGTCTGGCCCCTCACCACGAGCCTTTCCGGTATGGGTAGCCCTGTCCGGTATAGCCTCGTGGATCATTGAGACACGCAAGCCCCCCCACCACGGCAAGGTGGCAGCACAGTCGGGGGGGAACCTAACCTAACCTAACCTAACCTAACCTAACCTAACCTAACCTAACCTAACCTTTTTTTTTTTTTTTTTTTTTTTTTTTTTTTTTTTTTTTTTTTTTTTTTTTTTTTTTTTTTTTTTTTTTTTTTTTTTTTTTTTTTTTTTTTTTTTTGACGGAGTGGAAATGCATTTACGCATCTTCCCTGCCTGGGGTAGGCGGTGCAATGGGAAGTATAACGGACTCTCGTACGAACGAACTACCGTTTAAAACCACTCCGGCGTTTAAACCCTTGCCGGTGGTGAGGCGCCGCGGTACATGCCTAAGCTTTGGCCACTGACGCGCCTCCCGGCTTGCCCAAAAAGGGCCCCCCCAATCCTCGCCAAAGGAGGTGCCGACTGTGAACAGCCCACGATCAACACCCCAGACCGGTAGAGCCGTGCAAGGTGGGTCCCCAACCCACTGGCTCTACAAGGAGTTCGGGCGAGCAGCGAACCGAAGTCCACTGAGTTCGCCTTCCCTCCAACGATCTGCCTGCGGTGGATGGTGCTTTCCGGATACCAAGTATCCTTCAAACACGCCCCACCGCAGCTGTCCCCTCAATAACTACAGTGCCCCCCGGGATTCCGAAAGGCACGTAGAGGGACCCGCGGGTGACATGGGAGTACGACGCAAGGGAACGCGCAACGCATTTCTGCGATGCCGTCCCTGCCCATAAACCCAGTCACCAACCACCAACTGACAGAGGCAGCTGTCCAGGATGGAAACCACCCTTTTCAACCACCCCCGCCAAAGCCCCCTCCAGGCGACTGGTTAAGCTTTCCGGACCAGAAGCGGCAAGCACCAAGTGCACTCGCAACTGACCCTTCAAGCTACCCCAGCCACCAACCGTCAAAAATGGCGACAGTAGGACGCTGTCCGGGGTGGAAGCGGCAAGCACCAAGTGCACTCGCAACCACCCCATCTAACGACCTCTGCCACCACCCACCAAGGGTGACGAGAAGACTTTTCCGAGGAAAAGCCTCTCGTCACCAAACCCCCCCAGGTGACAAGGGAATCCTTCCGGGGCAGAAGCGGCCTGTTTCCGGCAGGCACGCGACCGCAACCCTTCCAGAAACCCTGTCACCTCCCCATGGCCGCTCTTAGTCTGGCCCCTCACCACGAGCCTTTCCGGTATGGGTAGCCCTGTCCGGTATAGCCTCGTGGATCATTGAGACACGCAAGCCCCCCCACCACGGCAAGGTGGCAGCACAGTCGGGGGGGAACCTAACCTAACCTAACCTAACCTAACCTAACCTAACCTAACCTAACCTAACCTAACCTAACCTAACCTAACCTAACCTAACCTAACCTAACCTAACCTAACCTAACCTAACCTAACCTAACCTAACCTAACCTAACCTAACCTAACCTAACCTAACCTAACCTAACCTAACCTAACCTAACCTAACCTAACCTAACCTAACCTAACCTAACCTAACCTAACCTAACCTAACCTAACCTAACCTAACCTAACCTAACCTAACCTAACCTAACCTAACCTAACCTAACCTAACCTAACCTAACCTAACCGGAGGTCAGGAAGTGTTTGGGACAATGTCTTATGATATTTTGGAGAACAAACAGTTGTGCGATCTAATCGACAGGTCACGCCATCTATTGATTATTAATTAACGTATTCGGCTATCAAATTGATACGAGAACCGACGGTTAAGCGATTTGCCGTTATCGTTGGAATTTTGTCCCTATTAGCTTGAGTTTTTCTTTGCACACACACACACACTTATTGTGATACGAGAACCCAGATTAAGCGATGATATATATATGTCGGAACCAGTTGTCACTTGGAACAGAAACGTCGTAATGGTAACTATTATTTGTTAAATCGTGAGTTGTTTACGTACCAGAAACGCTTGTTTTGATTACTGTTTTAAATGTGATTCCTTTATGATAATTCGAAAGATAATTTTAATGTTATGATTCGTTATTGTTTGTTTGTTTTGACAACTTGATTCGACTTAATTAGTTATTACTTCTCATACGAGTCTTGCGGATTGTTAATTTGTCAATTTGATTTTAAAATAGTTGCTATTGAATTGTGATATGTTAACAGTAATTAATAATACCTATTGGATTATTTAATTATTTATTTATGATGTCAGTTTTAATTAGAATTAAGATTTTTAGTTTAACTATGGAGTAAACACGTGACGGACTTCCGCGCGCTAATGGACAGAGTTGTCGAAGAGTGGGGTTCCTGGAAGGGGCAAGCCGAGCCGGGTATGTAAACCCTTGTAACTGGTTCAGCAGGCAGTCAAGCTTACGGTTCGACTCAGGAGTGCGCTCCCCAGCTCCCGGCAAATCTGTCGGTTTACTTTGTTTGGCCTCAGTGCCTAAACACCTGTGCAGCTTCATGAGTAGCCACTTGTTGTAATTCGTTACGCTGCCTTTCGTCATATCGTTACTCTGCCTTTCGGCATAGTGTTGTCCAGTCGTTACACTGTTACTCTGCCTCTCGCCACGCGGAATCTTGGCGTACCTATAATCTATCGTGCCCTTTGGGCCAGTATTTGTTTATAGTGTGATTACATTTTGTGAATTGTTACTATTAAAGTTTGATTATTATTATTATTGTAAATAGAATAATTTGTTTGTAAATATAACCTTCGTTACATCACAACTTGATTTTATTCAATTAAAATGGGAGAACGACCTGATGGTTTGCCTCCTGTCACACCCGATTCTACATATACAGGGTGTAAGGGACGGCTCACCGAAAACTGAAACCATAGCTTCAGACTATTAGAGAAATAACAACGTGGTTAAAATTAGGATTATTTATTCCATAAGCACACAATCTAGAGAGGATCTCCAACAGTAAGTTGGGCGTTTCTTTAAAAGTTTGTACCTAGTTAAGGACTAAATTAAGAAACGTTAACTTTTCCACTGAGTTACGAAAATTAGCTATACTGTTATTCAGACAAATGGTGGTATCTCAGCCAAAACTCCTGTAGCAAGTGCAAGCATATTACTAACGGGTGAGGATTGAATCTATTTCATTTATTGAATTTGAGATACTGCTAATTGGCGTTGAGAGGTAGGATATAAATGTACGACTAATTTTCGTAACTCAGTGGAAAAGTTAACGTTTCTTAATTTAGTCCTTAACTAGGTACAAACTTTTAAAGAAACACCCAGTTATGTTTCTAAGCATGCATAGCAACCGTCAATCACTAATTATTAGCATACAAAACAGCCAGTTGGTAAGTACAAACATGTAGTTTATATATTCCAACACCACCCCTTAAACTATATGTTCAGTACCACACACACTGTAAAAATGAACTACTAATTACTAAGCATATAAAAGTCACTTACAAAACGCTGATACTTTTCAACAGATAAAGGCTTCGTCAAAACATCCGCTAACATATCATTAGTACTCATATATTTGATTGCTATTGCACCGTCTTCGACTATCTCACGAATGAAATGATGCCTCACATCAATATGCTTAGTTCGAGCATGAAACATATGGTTCTCAGACAACTTTATCGCAGATTGATTGTCGTTGTAAACCACAATGTTAGCGTTTAAATTTAAACATTCCAACATGAACGCTTTAATGAATAATGCTTCTTTACACGCATCGGATAAAGCCATATATTCCGCTTCTGTGCTGGAGAGCCACTGTACGTTGCTTACGACTCTCCCAAGAAACTATAGATTTTCCTACCTTAAATGTGTAACCGGTATACGACCGACGATCAACAATACTGGCTGCCCAGTCAGCGTCCGCTGACCCTGTCACAGGGGGGTCACTCTTTTCATACGTGATGCTGTAGTTAATTGTGCCTTTCAGATACCGAAGCACTCGCTTCGCAGATTTCCAGTGAACTTCTAAATAGCAATCATTGAACTGACTGAGCATACTCACAGCATGTGCTATGTCAGGACGCGTACAGACAGCGATATACATTAGGCAACCAATCAGGTTCCTGTATTCATAGTCTCCATTTTTCTCAGTCTTATCTAGCTTCAAACCAACTTCCATTGGTGTTTTTCCCGGGAAAACGTTTTTTTTTTTTTTTTTTTTTTTTTTTTTTTTTTTTTTTTTTTTTTTTTTTTTTTTTTTTTTTTTTTTTTTTTTTTTTTTTTTTTTTTTTTTTTTTTTTTTTTTTTTTTTTTTTTTTCTTTCATATAAACCGATCTAGGACAACATATTATGACATACTGAAGCTTATTAAATTACATTCGTTTATATGATGTTTTGATTGATATGGAAGATTTACTATGTAAAACTTAGATTCGTATAGTAAGTGGTGCTAGCTGCAATCGTTCCCGTAATTATAATACTTTAATTTCATTGTGAAAATAAGTACGGCTGGCGCCATCTGTCGTCAAGTACCTAGTTCAAGAACATTCGTTATCAATCATGTTGTTTTGATTGTTATGAAATATTTGCCATGTATCGCGCCAGAATTTAAAATAATAATAATTTGGTATAGTAGATGACGCTAGCTATACTCTTCCAGTAATAAAATAATATAATTTTATAGCGAAAATTTGTACAGCTGGCTCCATCTGTCGTCAAGTCGTTAAATTACAATCATTAACTATCATGTTGTTATGATTGATATGGGAATCTTTGACACGTGTCGTCCGAGTATTTTTTTAAATAACTTTAAATTATGTAGTGGATAGCTGCACTCGTTCCCATAGTACAATACTTTCATTAGAAGTTGAACATCAGTACAGCTGGCGCCATCTGTCGTCAAGTAGTTAAATTATATTCGTTAATATGATACTTTGGTTGATATGGAAGATTTACTATGTAAACTTAGATTCGTATAGTAAGTGGCGCTAGCTGCAATCGTTCCCGTAATATATTACTTTAATTTCATTGTGAAAATAAGTACAGCTGGCGCCATCTGTCGTCAAGTAGTTCAAGAACATTTGTCATCACCAGTGATCGGAATAGGCAGAGCTAATTTGCCTAAACTTGACGCATATTCATTCATGAGTGAGTGAAATAGGAACACATTTATGAATGGACATGCATCAAGTTTAGGCAAATTAGCTCTACCTATTCCGATCTCTGGTCATCACATCAGTAATGTCGTTTTGATTGATACGAAACATTCGCAATGTATCGCGCCAGAATTAAAAATAATAATAATTGTATAGTTGACGCTAGCTGCACTCGATCCAGTAGTAAAATACTTTAATTTTATAGCGAAAATAAGTACAGCTGGCGCCATCTGTTGTCAAATAGTTCAATTATATTCATTAACAGTCATTGTGGTTTTGACTGCTATCACAAATCACAGAAACAAGGGAGATATGTCATATCATAAGCGCAAATTCTGTTTATTACTCGTAGTTTTTGGCTGCGGCACATAAGTTGGTTTTAGAGAGCTATTCATGTTATAATCATCATGTCAGCCGAAAGACGTCCACTGCTGGACATAGGCCGAATTTGTATAGCCTAATCTCGGATTAAGTCTTATTCCAGCTTGGTAAAATCGATGGTAAGTAGACTTTATGGCCGAGTTTCTTGCGGCGGCGTTTCGTCTCAGCAGTGGTCTCCTCTTGTGGAGCGCTGGTAGATTCTTGTCGTGTAAGTGCCTGTGCGCCTGACTAAACATGCTGAATAAATGTCTTGTAGGTACCTTTATCTTATTAATTCCTGAGACAGGCGACCTACCTAGTACTAAAACTTATCTAAGAAATGAAATGAAGTGTTTTTTTATGTATTTAAGACATCATCATACACACATTAAATCACGCCTGTTCCCCGGAGGGGTAGGCAGATACCACTACTTGCCAGCTACTACTTACTATCCTGACAGATCTCTTTCGCTTCTTCAACATTCAAACATAGAGTCTCGCATGCACGGGTTTCGGGTACCTAGGATTCGGCCCATTTCCAGTATTGCTCCGATGTGATTCGAAAAAGTGCGCCTGGGGCGGCCCCGGCCACTCACAGCACCACATAACTTTAAATAGGAAATTAGTTCATAGATACATGTTTATTTTCGAGATATATTTTTCGTGTTTGTCGAAACGGCTTCGGAACCCTGCACTGAGCAGCATGGAGAGACATGCTCTTGCCCGGGATTAAAAACAGTAACAGCCAAGACTCAGGAATATATCCTCGCGCCCATCGCACGAATGTTTGCTCATACCGGGAATCGGACCCACGACCCAACTTCGTCGGCAGGTCAGTACTTCTGGCTAGGCTAAACGCCTATGTTGCGAATTGCGATGTATGTTCAGCGATTTATACTAGTTTAAACCTATTTACCCGTTTTTTTTTAAATATACTTTTAAGTAATCACAACGGTGTTTTTTCCATACAAAGAGAAAAGCAAACACTGGGACACCTATGGAGAAACAAACTATGTGATTATTTACTTAAAAAAAAAAAAAAAAAAAAAAACAAGCAAATTGGTTTAAAAACTTCGCCGATTCGTAAATTCTAATTATGTAAGATACCACTGACAAACTTATGAAATAAAACATGAATTTAATGATTTTTCGTGACAAGGAGACATAAGGGAAAATTGTAAAAATTCTGATTAAAATGATCAATATCTCCGAAACTAGAACGAATCGCTAAACATACATAGTGGCTAGATCGATAGCTATTTAGCTGCTCTATCAGCCCTCGGCGGGTCGTCGTCGGTTTATGGGACACCTGTATACATAGGCGCCCGACGCCGTGAGCCCGACGACGGTGCGGGGCCTTCACGCGGCCCACCAGGGGGCGCCGCGCGGGCGATGACTCGACTCGACTTGGGTATTATCTGTGGATCTTAAATGAAACAACGAGCTTAACATAATTTTGTATTTATTTGTATTGATCTAACGTTCTATTGTTGCTCGCGGCGGAGGCCGCCGGAGGCAACGTCAAGCGGGTTATCGACATACGAGTTATTGCAACAAAAATGACCAGTGAAATTGCATTATCTTACAAGCTGATGCTCTGCCGCGCCGCGCGCGCCCGTCGTCCGACAAACTCACAATGATTCACTTCCATATTAATCTAATTAAATAACAAGTAACTTTGGGTTAGAATGCGAACATAAAAAATCTCGTATCACTAAAACACAACAACGCCCCGAAGCCGCTCCGCGCCGCTTACGACTTCTTCCTGAAACGGACAAACCAAACATTAGTGCGGGAGTCCAGCTCCGTATGATGACTTAAGAGTTGTCCAATAAAACCTCATTCATTGCATTGTTTTTATTTTGTACTAGCTGTTGCCCGCGACTCCGACTGCGCAGAAAAATAAAACGTAGCCTTGTGTGACGGAACCAGCAATGAACAAGGCCCCAACAATGGACTCTTGATCTTTATGAGAGAGCGCAAGTGAGGGGAAAGGGGAGCCGGGCGAGTGCGCCGGTGAGAGAGAGAGAGAGAGAGATAGAGAGAGAGAGAGAGAGAGAGATAGAGAGAGGGAGGTCTTACTGGTCGTGGTTGTCGGTGTCGGAGTCGTCGAGCTCGGGCTTGGTGCGGCGCTTCTCGTAGACGAGGATGACGACGCAGAGCACCAGCACCTCGGCGCAGATGCCGAGGAAGGGCCAGAGCGCGGCGTACATGTCCTTGACGCGCAGCGTGGTGCTGGCGGCGCCGGCGGGCGCGCGGCCGCGCTCGGGCCCGAGCGGCACGCACGTGTACTGGCCCGCGTCGCCCAGCTGCGCCGCGTCCAGCACCAGCTGCGCGCCCTCCACGTGCGCCTCGCTCGCGTTCAGCCTGGCGCGCTCGCCCAGCGCCGCGGGGTCCGTCACCTCCACGCCGGCCGCGGGCGCGTCGTCCGAGTCGTTGCGGTAGCGCCACTCGACGGGCGGCGGCGGCTTGCCGATCACGCGGCACACCAGCTTGAGCTTCTGGCCCTCGACCACGTTGGTGTTGGGCGGGATCTTGGCGACGGCGCGCGCGTGCACGCGCCACTCGTGGACGGCGGCGCCCTGCGCGAGCGCGCACGAGTACACGCCCCAGTCGTCCTCCACCGAGCGCGTCTCCAGCACGAACTGCGCGCCGCCCGCGTCCAGCCGGTGGCGCCCGCGCAGCTGGCCCGCCTCCTCCAGCGCGGACCCGTTCACCTTCCTGCAAGGGAGAGGGGAGGGTCCAGATCGCGACTTGCTCGATGTCTATTATTTGGTTCTCTATAGTTTGCCCAAATTTTAATTGCCATAATTCTATCACTTGCCATAATCTTCATTAGCCATAAATGCATTTTTAAATTATAAGAAAGCTAACGTAACCTATTGAGCTCTATACGATGACGTGTAAAAATTACCTGAAAGGTTTCAGAAAAACTTAAATAAAAAAGCCTGGCACTTAAAAATACCGACAACGTTATCAAGAAAAATAGATAAGATTATACTGAATTAAAGTATTTATAGTAAGTGCTAAATAGGATCAGGAAATTCAAACAGAGTCAATAGTGTCATTAGACGCGCAAATACACGTGAGGAATGAGCGCCCGCGGCGCTGACGTCACCGCCGCAGCGCGGGCGGGGAGGGAGTTATCAGGCACTGCGCACCTAATTATCTCACGGACGAACTCGAAAGATATGAATTCAGCGCAGATGGACTGATTAAACAAATTACAACTATTATCAATATCAAATAGAATAACCAAATAAATAATAATTGTTACTGCCCGATCTTTTAGCGGTCGCTATACTATCGCTATCGCCATGCTAAGTCCTTCAATGACTGGTATTGATTAGAGTGAAATTCTCTGACCAAATGGTGAATTTTCAGTGATTGTTTCTCACACGTGCAGAAGAGGGAATGTCTTAGCGTCGAGATTACCAGGGGTTTTCCTTGAAGTTTTCCGGTAAGATTCATAATTTTGATAACCTAAATGTCAGGTCATCTAGTTCATAACCGTAGTGCTAATCAGAGCAATTTCTCTCTTCCTCTACAGCGGGCGGGGTTCCTTAGTTTAACACTTTTTCTGTTAATTATATTCTCTGGTAACTAGCGTTGTTTTCTGTATCTATCAATTACTTTCAGAATAATTTAGCTTTCTGATTCGCCATTATGGTTGGATGATTTATTTTTTGGTATCTATTTTTCAGGGAGTGTTGACACCAACATTGATGAATGGTAGTGACTCTTGGGTATGGCAGACGAAGAACGAAAGCTGGATTAATGCAGTTGAAATCAGAGCTCTAAGTATGTGTGATGTGAAGATAGGATGATAGATAAGAGTAAGAAATAGGGAGATCCGAGAACGATGTGGATTGAAAGAAGATGTAGTGACTAAAATCGAAAAGGGTATGCTAAAATGGTTTGGTAATTTAGAAAGGATGGATGAAGGAAGAGTTACGAAAGAGATATGGCGAGCGAGAGCGCGCGGAGATGTAAGTTGTATGTTTAGACCGGTGCACAAGGGGTTCCATAGCCTCTGCCAACCCCATTGGGAGATAGGCGTATGTATGTGTGTGTATGTATTTATTTCGTTTTGTCACGTGTTGAAACCTCCGAGCATTCATACCGTGACAATATCTATCGGAAAACGATGGAAATAAATATTTCGAGTATTAATGTGGGATAAATCGGTGGTAAGTAACAGAAAAAGGAGGGTCAGCAGCGAGTGGGCACGTACCAGACATAGCCGAGCTTGTCGGGGTTGGGGAGCGGGCAGTGCAGCGAGAAGTTGTTGAGGCGCGCCAGGTCGAAGTAGTAGATGTCGTTGTCGGCGTCAGCCGCGGCTTCCGCGGGGCGCGCGGCCGCCACGGCCGGCGTCGCCGCCGCCGCCGTCGTCGTCTCGGCTGCAACACACCGCGCGGTCAGCAATTGCCACTCATGCGAGACTACGCGCCTCGAGCCGACAAGTAAAATCGAGCAGAAGCTCGACTAAATATACATATAATATTATAGAAGGTTCTAACTACATACATAATTACGTGATTACGTTATTTATTCGATTTAACAAATGACTTTATTTCAAACTGGGAGATGAAGCCATCGAATCAAAAATAATCGAATTAGATGTTATTTGCAGCGGAAACCAAACAAGCAGACATGCGACACGGGCGGCTCGAGTGGCTCGCGCGGCTCGGGTTACTGTCGATGATGAGCAGATCCTATTCCCGCCGGCCGCGCCCGCGCCGCGTCACTCAACTTGCGATCAATTAGATGGCACCGAAAGAGTTCGATGACTCGCGCGTCACTCATTCTCAACAAAAGATTTATTCTAGATGCAAAATAGTTAAATTTTTCAAAAGTTGGGAGGCACGTCACTCCTCTGTGATGACGCCACCTTTACACACGCGGGCGCGGTGTGAAGCCTGGAAGGGTGTTCACTCTTCGTCGATTGTCAAATCGGTCGATTTCTACTGAGACAGCGAGAATACCAAACCGATCAGTGTAAGTCCCGCGGAGCCGCCGCGAGCCCGCGGTTCTCTATTTTGAACCCCCGACGCAAACATATTGTAAGTTAAATGAGCGTCCAACTGTCCGAGGCATCGCAGCTCCCAAGCGGATGGACCGACGCGGCGCCGGCGCCGGCGCGGGCGCTCGATCACTCGGGGTGGTTCTCAGCGGGTCCGGTCGGGCTGATACAGTCATCAGCTCTAAAAGAAGGGGCTACATATCACTTGGTTACATCCCGGTCATAGACTTCACGAGTATTTTTTTAAATTATTTATTCGTTATTAAAACGTAACGTCATGCTCGTTACGTAGATTGAAGCTGACATTTTTGAATATACCTGTAGATACGGTAGGCAGGTATATTAAAAACACTAGCATGAGGTTAAATTAAATGGTGCATGTTTCAACTTCTTTTTCGGAAAATACGCGTAGGAAGGTTAATTATTTCAGTTTTTGGGCGTTCAAATAAACAGCCTTTTAATATTTGATCATGGCACCCGATTGCATTTGCTATTATAAACTCATTTTCAACGACCCCAACGTTAGACCCCCATTACTGAACTATAAAATGGTTTCTTGTTTCTTTCCTTAAATAGGCGACGCCAAGTTACTTTTGTAGTTGCTCAGAAAATCAGCTATGACCTACCTACAGACAGATATACTTCTAATTCACAACATAAGGGTATAAACCATTTTAATTTTAATTTTTTAACCATTTCGTTAAAGAACCCTAAAAGCAATAAAATATTCTTGGCAATTATGGAAAAAATACAAACATACTATTGTTTGCTATAAACACGGTGTGTGTGTGTGTGTGTGTGTTGGTTAAGTCTGCTCACCGTCCCCGGCGAGAGCGCGCCGCGTGTCGCGTGTCGGCAACAACCGTCTATCTACGGGACAACCCCCAACCGCTACCTACGTCCTAGACTGCGCTCGCGTCTACTCGCTAACAAAGGGTCTACAACAAATACGGAATGATAATGAAACAAACCACAGAGCGGCAAGGCTAAGAGCAGCGCAGAGCCGCGACTGCGGCATAACATTAATATTAATCGGCAATTACCAGCCAAGAGTAGCACGGAAAGTTTTATTTATCACGTTTACTTCAGAAAGCAGAAACAGCTTTGAGTAACTTTATCAGTATTAATCCTCCCGGCGCCGCGGCTGCCCCGAGGTCGAGGCCTGCGCGGCGAGCCCGGGCGGCGCTCCAGCTTCGCGCAAGTCTGAGAAGCCCGTGCCGTCACGCGCCAGGGCGCTCGACACGTATGTCAAACAGAAGCACTACCTGTACGGAACGCTCGGCGCCCCTGCTGAAGCGCCTCCCGTCGGCTGCCCGCTGCTGGGACGCGCTCGTCCCGCCGCTCTAATGCGGCAGATGGAATGGGTTTCTCCGCGGTACCTTCAGTGTTACTCTCGTATCGCAATCCAAGGAATAAATCGGCGAAGGTGAAATCGTCGGACTAAATAAAAAATGTGCTCAACGAATAATATATTATTTATTCAATAAAATCTACATCGCACCTACAAATAAAAAATAATTCTACGTCTATCAAGTACTTTACATGTATTAATGGAGTCAATCGAACTACGGACAAATACGAGTAGCGAAGCGAATTAGCAAAATATAGAGTGCTCAAGTGAAGTCGCAGCGAACGCGGACGGCGGCCGTACCGGGCGCGGAGGCCGGCTCCACGACGACGCGCAGCCGCTGCGCGCCGGGCCCGCGCGCGCACGCGTACACGCCGGCGTGGTGCGGGCCCGCGGCGGCGGCGAGCAGGCGCGCCGTGAGCGCGGCGCCCGGCCCCGGGGCCTCGCGCGCCGGCGCCAGGCCGGCGGGCAGCGCGCCGCCGTCCCGCCGCCACTCGGCGCGCTGCTCGACGCGCAGCGTGCACGTCAGCTCCAGCGGCGCGCCCTCGCGCACGCGCACCTCCGTCTCCCCGCCGCCCGCCTGCGCCGTCTCTACACACACACGCACACTGACGCAGCGCAGCCGCGATCCCTCGCGCCCAGACAGCCCGTCATTCCGCTGGCGCATCGGCCTTCGTGTCGAAAGTGACACGCACATTCTAACCCACAATCAAACATTATTACCTACTCTTCCCACCTAGTTTGAAAATAAGGTTTAAGATTAGGTACGTACTAATATGGTTTTTTTTTTTTACCTTTCCCGGTCTTGTTTTATTAACAAAAACGTATCACACTCTCGGTCTCTGTACAGCTTAGGTACTCGGCAGGAATAGCGTGTTAACGCTCGGCAATAGACTCCTCATATATGTGTCCGGAAACAGATTTGGATAGCATCCAATTACGGAATTCTGCATGTGACTCAAGAATCTTAATTTGTAAAAGAGCTGAAGACCATCCTCAAACAAAATATCCCATGCTTCGTGGTTCATACTCGTAAAAAAACACGATTTACATCATCATTTAAAAATACACAGACAAATGATCTTCTGCAACAAATTATGAAAAACTTCTATACGAGTACCCTGACAAATGTTCGGAGGGTCTGGTCAACCCTGACCGTGATCACCTTAAACGTCTGACGAGGAAAGTATTAGTACGTAATTAGCTCTGGCTGGGGAGTATCTTCAACACCCCTCAAACACTTAACGTATAAGCTCATTTTCTTGGCTAATTGCAATAGGTATTGTCGCTGTCGAGTGTTCGGCCTGCGGCTCCTCATGCGAGGTATATAAGCGACACGCCAACTGAAAACCCGCTAATAAAAGTTTGTATAAGTTCCTATTCATGTTGCTTTCTCCATTAACTTATCGATGGGTCTTAAACATACATCGTTATCGCGGGAGCAAAAACGATTTGACAGTAGTCAAAGATTATGACAAATAGGCAATAACAGAAGTGCCACTCGTATCGAGAAACGTTTATACCTAAGAGTTCAAAATGTATCATATTATTTCCAATGTCTTACCTCCGTATTTGACTTGATTAGTAGTACATATTTAAAGAGATTAGATACGCAATCCTAACCTCAACCTCTTCAGTCACTTTTCCTGCTACTTTAGACATTTGTCATTCTTGATTGATTTGATATGTACAAAAAGATACAAAAATATATCTAAATTAAATATGAAATATATTTAAAGAAATTAAACTAGTTCTGGACAAAAATATTTGACTTTTATATTATTTTATTAAAGCTGACACGTTGACTTATAAAAGCATTTACAAATTGTAAGACAAGTGTAATTGACTGTTTCCAGCGAAAATTTCATGCAAGATATGAAGAACTTCTTAGAGGCAGAGTGTATAGGCAGAATATTCCGTTTATACTGAACCGACCATCTGTTATATCTGTTCTTTAATAGATTTGTTTTTGCTCCCGCGATAACGATGTATGGCTTAAAGCTGACTGAGATAGAAACTCTATGGACTAAAAACGATATCGTATATTTATTCACTATTCACTAGTCGATTGGTTGAATTTTCTTGTAAGGATTAATGTCCTAAATATCAAATTTAAGAAAAAAAAAGCTGGCGCTGCTTGGATGGTTATAATTTATAATGTATGGAATAATAATCAAGTTACAAACCAAATAAAGTAATCTTTATGAATATTCTAATATTTTTAGAAGGAAAGTTTCAGTCAGATATTTATTTCTACCAATAAATAGTGATAATGGGATGAATTTGCTTGGTTCCTAAATAATATGACTGTTTTAAGCAATAGCTAAGCTAACGCCATCTCTTGAGAGAAACCTTTGAAATCTTAAATCGTTTTGTTATATTATGTTTCAATAAAGCAAAAAAAAACACTCTTATAAACATATTAATGAACGATTTGTATAATATATGTGTAATACATATGTTCAATTCATAAATATATTTAAGTATCAAATTGCTTGATTATAATATTAATATAATCAGCTATAATAAAAGTTTTCAAGTTAATATCTATTTGACAAATGATGGCGTTAGCAACCATTTCACCTGGGATTCCTAAATTATTCAGGTTTACTACAAACATTCTTTAGTTTCAATTTTAAACTACAAATCTTAATAAAAATGAATCGCCAAATTGTATGTACATAGCTACACGCATAACTTCTGAACGACTGCACCAAATTGAATGATTATTTTTGTGTTGTGTTTGTTATTGTTAAATATGATGTGTATGACAATACACCTAGAAAGTCAAGCTGGCGGGCCGCTAGTAGTTAGAACTTGTAATCATATCTACTAAACTTGAGAAAAACCGAAATATATAAAAACTCATAGTAAGTCATAAATAACCAAGTGAAAACACATCTCGTATCTTGTTCAGTTGCTCTGCAGGCAACACCAGCAGTGTGGGCAACTACAAGGGGCAGTCTCATCACCCGTGTTATCTGAGAGTGCAAAAAACAAACAAGCTAGGAAAGAGATAAACTAATTCATATGTTAGCTCAGATAACATTGATACAGTAAAGTTAAGCACTTGTGCTAACAACATTAATGAGATCTGCAGTAAACATCACGCCGAGGGCGGCTCCACCCTGCTCGCTGCAGCAGGCCTGCCACACTGGTCAGCAGATTGTTTGAAAACATGAGGCAAATTAAGCATGCTCACTACTCACTCGCTGCCAATACAATTTTTGATATTATAATGTTTGTACACTATACCACTAATAACTCGTAATAATTCTGGCATTCGTTTTAATGGGGATAGCTTTACATACGTAAAGGAAACTGCAAGGAATACAATATTCATACATTTACTAAAATAATGCACAAGAGCAGTGGATGAATCATTATAAGCAATTAAACAAAAAAGAATAAAGGACAGGAACGTGAGCGAGTGACATCACCCTCCGCAGGTCGCCTAGCTGCGCGGCGACGACGACCTACTAACTGCGGCTGCCAGTACCTATCGCTCGCGAAGGACGAGCGCCCCGATAAGACCCTTGCAGACGTTTACGCCATATTCTACATCTCGAAACACGAGCCGAAACGCTCCAAACCCACCAATATTTGGAGGCCATTTAATGATATAAATAAATTTAATTAGGTATACTTCATTTTAGTTGATTCACTTACTTTGCGCCTTTGCAGGAACTACATTGGCTATAAATAGCAGAGCCAGCGGCAAGCAGGCGAGCGCTCGGCGCATGATGAGGTTGTCTGTAACAACGCGAGGGCTCAGCGGACGGGTTCACAGCAACAAAGATCGGTCAATCGATGAACACTAAGGTGGATCGGACTACTTGCTGCTTACAGCGCAAGTAGCGCAACTTCGTCGAATGACAGTCGAACAATGGATGGGCACAAGATGGCGTACGCTATGAACTTAGGTGCGAGCCGTTTGTCAATGTCATTTGTGACTGTGATAGTGATGTAACAGAAATGGGTAACCATTATTTTATCGACACACCTTTCATCGAACGTATCATTACGCATAATTTTCATTAAATCGAAGGGCATTTCTCACCGCATGAGTAATTTTTTTCTAATACCTACGTATACTGAGATATCCTGCAAAAAAAAAGCGTTCCATAAAATGAAATTCGATGAAATTATACAATCGGTAACGTGTAATTCGATAAAATTATGGGTTACCAACAGAAAAAGTCGTATCAATGCCGCCAATACCAACGATTTTTCTAATACCTACGTAATTAGTATTTGAGATATCCTGCAAAAATAGCGTTCCATAAAATGAAATTCGATGAAATTATACAATCGGTAAAGTGTAATTCGATAAAATTATGGGTTACCAACAGAAACAATCGTATCAATGCCGCGAATACCAACGATGGTGCGATAAATTGAATGAAGAGAGAAATATTAGTAAAACCTTGCCAAGTCGCGCTATTTAGAAGCAAATAACAAAACAAATCATTATAACATTTGATGTAAACAAAAACCCACGCCATTACTACTTATAAACATGAAACATATCTCAACAACAACAATAATGAACAAATTTTCTACCTATTTAAAGTTATTTGGTGCCTTAGATGAATTTAAGAAAGGATAACTATGATATTGTATATTTAGATACGTTATGCTCATACTAAACGCATTTAAAACCCGTCGCCAATTACTGCGAGTTGCTAAGTTACCATATTTCTACAGAAAAAGATGGTAGGTAATCCGTAGCGAACACTATTTTTACAAAGTGATAAATAATTGTTTCAAATTGCTTGCCATTCCCGCCAAGACAGGTGCCCGCTCATAGGCGCCTTAGCTCCCCGTCTTTATCGCACTTATGCGATATCTACTTGTGTATCTCATGAGAGTCATGAGTCACATGTGACAGTCACGCCGGTGCAAATTAAACAAATTATGGTGATGTTAACAACATTAAAAAAATATTTACTTACGAATGAAATGAGACATCCTTTCTTTTTTTCAGTCACAGTATAATATCGACAGCCTCGAAAACACAAGACGGCATTTTGTTATGAAATATATTTGTTACTTTTCGGTAGTAACATGTAACTGGCTTTGATGCGTGCGTGTCGGCGGGCGCGGCGCAACAACCCTTTCGGGGCAGTGGTCCAACTGACCAATAAAATTACCATTTGAATATCAAGTTAACAGGTACGACCTCGCGGAGCTGTCTGGGAGGTTTGGCCCTCCGGGAAAGCTGAAAACTAACTTGACCTAAACCTATCTCATATTTCACGACTCGCTGGCCTAGTTGGTAGTGACCCCGCCTACGAAGCTAGCGGTCCTGGGTTCAAATCCCGGTAAGGGCAGATATTTGTGTGATGTGATGAGCGCGAATATTTATTCCTGAGTCATGGATGTTTACTATTTATTTAAGTACCTATATATTTATCTATATAAGTATTTATATCGTTGTCTAGTACCCACAGTACAAGCCTAGAGCTTAGTTTGGGCCTAGGTCAATTGGTGTGACACTGTCCCCTGATATGTATTTATGATACTAATTTTGGTCAGTTGAACAGACCAGTTGGACCACTGCCCCTAACTAATTAAACACTAGTAAGGTAAATTACCTTCCTTTTTGAGGAACGCTTTTACGCGCAGATGACCTATCTTAATAAAAAAATATCTTTGAGGGATAAACACCGTCACCTGTACCTCAAGAACCAATCGCGTCTACATAGTTGTAATAGTTTTCCTTTTTTTGTTATACGAGTAAATATGTGCTTTCATTTGAGATATTTATACACCGTGTTTTTTTTTATTTACGATAACTTCGGCATATTACTAGGTACATCCATAGAAACTAAGTGGTAGATTCGTTTTTTTTATATTGCAAAAAAAAAATTTTTTTTCTCTATGGAGCAAAGTTCATTTAGTTACTTTGCTCTATAGAGAAAAAAATTTTTTTTTTGCAATATATAAAAAACGAATCTACCACTTAGTTTCTATGGATGTACCTAGTAATATGCCGAAGTTATCGTAAATCAAAAAAAACACGGTATACCTAATTTGAAAAAAAAGAAACATTTTCCAGGGTTTTATTACTAGTAGTTGTAACACTGGGTTACGACACTAACTCGAATTAGTATACGTCAGATTCATACGAAAGCTGTCATTTTAAAAGAAGTTAGTGTCTCAAACCAGATTAAAGGGTCTAGAAGGCTAAGGAAGGAGAAGTGGCCCCTGTGACGAATATTGGATTTTTATAATTTCATTTGTTGGCTATCTCATAATATAGAAACACCCTAACTTTCAGCCCCCTATCTTGAACCGTCATGTCACCGAGATACTGTCAAAAACGTCATTTTATGGACACATTTTTCAAAGTCATTTTTCTCCTGAACTATATAAGGTAGAGCAATCAAACCAAATCATAGCTACAGAGGATGGGTAGGAGCATAACTCTGATTTTATAAAATATTTAATTCCATGAAAAAATAATGATTAAAATGTCAGAGATTTTTTTGACAGCACTTGTCAACAAGTATTTGTAAAGGTACAGCTACGGAAAAAATCACATAAACTGCTAATAGTATTAGCTAGTACCATGCGAGAAATCAATTCAATATAATTGGTGCAACATACTTAAAAAATATGTCAAAGAAAGTGTTTCACATTGCATTTTCAGTTTATTTGATAGCTTTATTGACAGCCATGCGTGAAGTTCAAAATAAACATTACGAGTATGTTGCTAGGCAACGAAATTAAATTAAACCTCATTGGATCGAAAAATCTCCTTGAGAATGAAAGACTCATTAAACGCTTTCTTTGACATTTTTTTTTAAAGTATGTTGCACCAATTATATTGAATTGATTTTTCGCATGGTATTAGCTAATACTAGTAGCAGTTTATGTGTTTTTTTTCGTAGCTGTACCTTTACAAATACTTGTTGAAAAGTGCTGTCATAAATTTCTCTGACATTATAATCATTATTTTTTAATGGAATTAAATATTTTTAAAAATCAGAGTTATCCCATCCTCTGTAGCTATGATTTGGTTTGATTGCTCTAGCTTATCTATTTCAGGAGAAAAACGACTTTCAAAAATGCCTCTAGTCCCAGTAGTCCGGTTGATAAGTCCGGGGCCGAACTACTGCCACACTTTTCTTCCCATTAGTTCGGTTATAACGTCAAACCGAACTATTGGGAAGTGGTGTGTAGTTCGGTTAATGATGTGCAAACAACTTTTATTATTAAAAAAACGGACCAAGTGCGAATCGGATACGCCAAAAAATCTGTATTTTGGATTGAGGGACAAACTTAACTTAGCCATTGAAAAAATATTGTCCCTATACCTACCTACAATATCCATCGAAATAGGTCGTGGTTAGTTTGTAAACTGCAATTTAGTTTGTAATTACAAACTAAACTATTTTTATTGTGATGTAATATTATGATTAATGTCAAATTTCCTGTAGATTAGGATAGCATGTTCAGTTATTTTCTAGAGGTCAGGGCACTGTATATTATATTTTATTCTAGAATAAGCGTATTTTATTTCATTTGCTAAAATGGTGACATTTTTAGTAATCAGAAAAGGCTGACGTCAATGTAACTGTCAAAACTTGTTTTGATGTATATTTTTTTGTAAAGAGGATTTATGCTTTGGTTCTTTGGCGGTGTCAGAATAGCTTACTAATATAATGTAATGAAATCCAACCCAATTATTTATTTAATTTTGACACAGTTGCTTTCCGATTTAATCCATCAAATTAATATGTGTGATAGATCGTTAAGTAAGGCTTATTTAGAAATAACAAATAGAGTGGTACCTCAATTATAAGTAAAAAAAATATATTTAAAATTTTGACTTACCTGTTTTTTACATAAGTGTTAAAGATAGTGTCCATTTTCTCTCAAAACAAGAAGAAGTTAGAAGTTACTTTACCTTTTGTTATTAAAAAAAATAATGTAATGAAAATGCCTCTTTGATTTTTTAATTAGCTGCATCCTTAACCGTACTTTTGAGTCGTTTTAATTCTCAGTAGTTCGGTTTGACGTCATAACCGAACTAATGGGAAGAAAAGTATGGCAGTAGTTCGACCCCGGACTAATCAACCGAACTACTGGGACTAGAGGCAAAAATGTGTCCATAAAAATGACGTTTTTGACAGTATCTTGGTGACGGTTCAAGATAGGGGGCTGAAAGTTAGGGTGTTTCTATATTATGAGATAGCCAACAAATGACATTACAAAAATTCGATATTCGTCACAGGGGCCACTTCTCCTTCCTTAGCCTGCTAGACCCTTTTCGTTGCAAGTGGCCTTAGGGCCTGTCGTTTGATCAGGTAGGGGCACCAATAAATGAACGATTAAGCGACTACACCAACTTTGGACATTTTTTTCTCAGTGAATTAAACGAATTTCACCCAATTACTTTATTTTATACGCTAAAGTATATACTCTAGATTGGAAATAAATATTATAAAGTTCATTATTATAACACATTATTTTTCTAAAAATCTTTGAAACCAAAAATGTACCAATTTACCCAATACATGAACAGTGATACCCTAACTCTGAACGATTTTACTCCAATAGTTGAACTAATATAAAAAAAACAATCTAATGTGCCCTAAATCTGAACGGATTGACCCCAATAGTTGAACTCAAATCATTAAAAAATCTATATGACTAATTGCCATTATTGATTTTTTAATTATGAGTATTTTGTATAATGCTCTAAATAAATAAATAAAGTTATTAAATGGTTTTCAAAATAAATAAAAGGCACGTTAATCAAATCAGTCTTTTTTTAATTGTTTATAAGAGAATATTGGTATCACAATCATTGATATTCAATAAAAAAATAACTTTAAACTATAAAGTTAAATTTTCTTTTCTTCTTATACAACTATTTGCCTGAAATTTATAGTTTAGTAATATTATTTTAATAATATTATTTTAATAATAATTTTAATTTAGCTGCTGGGTCGTTCGTAAAAATACGTGCTAAAAATAGCTTGGGCTTTACAAAAATAAATAGCTAGTGTTCATATTACAAAACTTTACCTAAAACATGAACGACTGAGTTTACTTGGTTCAGCTTTCGGATACAGAATTAATGAAAAGAACGAACAAAATCAATTAAAAATTCAACTATTAGAATAGAACCCAAAGCTTGAACCAGTAAATTTAATTAAGAATTCAACTATTGACATGGAACCCAAAACTTGAACTAGTAAATTTAATTAGTTCAAGTATTAGGCACATATTTCATTGTTGAACAGTATTTAGTTTTCATACTAAAAGAAACTTCAAAATAACCAAAAGTTGCGTTCATGTTTTAGTTAAAAAATTCGGAAGCAATAAATGATCAGTTTACGCTATAAAGTTTCTATATGCCGGTTCAGTACGATTTATTACAAAGCTTTTAAAAATGTATGCCCTACCTAGTAGTTGAACATCGTTCAGCTTTTAGTTTCGGTACATATTTTTGGGACCATAACTTGAACGGCTTATTGCTCTTAAATTAACAAAGATAATAAAATAACGTATAAATACATTAAAAGAGGGATTAGTCAAGAATTCATACTAAGAAACCCTTGCAAGAAAGTAAGTTATTGAATTTTATACGTAATAAAAAGCTTAAATTTGAAGTACACTTACCTTATCTATATTCCCATACTAGCGACGTTTTTGACGACACACCACAGAACAACGACCGATTCCCGCCGCGGTAGACGCGTAACTGTCAGTGAGTTTTAATGGCGGCGTAGGCATAGTGTTGCTGTTTAAGAAAAAAAAATCCCCGACTATGGAATATTTGTCACCATTTAATTATTTACTTATTTCGTTCGATCGTTCATTTATTGGGGTGTGTTCATCTTTTGGTGCCCATACCCTAGTTTAAGTAAGTAATTGTTACAAATCGTAACCGATGGTTAAATCTCAGGGAAACGAGTCAAATTTTCGATTCCTTTTTCGAATTTTAACAATTAGTTGAGTTAACGATTCCGGTTCGTTACAGTTAAATATCATAACATAATAACGTGTTCCTAGAATATCAAAATGTCAAAACAGATTATTCTCATAATGTCCAAAGATCGAAATGACTTACGCCTACTTCTTAAATTACCGTATTCTTAATATGACTATAACTCATTTAGACTATCTCGTTTTGATAAATTTTCAATTCTACCATTTCCCAAAATGTCTAAACTTGACTTGATCATGTTTTGATGAATTTTCAATTATACTATTTCCCAAAATGTCTAAAACTCAAATTAACTAGAGACAAAAACGTCAATATGGAAAATATTTAAAACTATGTTGAAGTTTACAGTTTTTAACCAATGAGTAATTAAATTAATTATCAACGGCATCCCAATTTTCATCTTTATACTATTTTTATTCTGTACAATCGAGAATTAATTAAGTAAGACTGCTAGGACATCACTCGGACATTCGCTCACCTTTGCTTCTTGAGCGAATCACACCCCTGCTCATAAGGACAGTTTTTGTTTGATCGTTTACAAAAGCATAGTAGTTATAAATTGCTAAACCAATTGTGATAAACTGAACTAATTATTTACATTTAAAAATAAGTAACACTAAAAATACTGCGTGGTTAAAATTTTAGGTATTATGAGACAGTGTCATTTTGGTCTTTAGGCCTGTCAACAAAAGGCATTTTTGAATTTTGGTATATTTGAAACTAATGCATTTTCACTTTTAGTCTTAATAATAATTCGGTATTTGAAGTTATTGTTCATTTTACCAACTATACAATTTGGATATCGGATGTAATGTGTAAATGTTATTATGACATTTTATTGTATTGAAAATAAGTCAATTTGGGAATTAAGGCATTTTGGAACTAAGACAATTTGAGATTTAGTAAAATATGTAAAAGGGCATTATGACATTTGGCTGTAATGAACCGGAATCGAGTTAACTACTGATCAAACAACGGGCCCTTAGTGTATTATTAATTGAAACGATTAATTTTATTTTCGTCATAGTCGCTTAACTATCTTTATCGAGATAATTATTTTATCGCAAGCCTTGAAATAGGTACCACCGAGGAGTTCCGGTGGCCATCTGTGGTCTTCTTCATAAGTTCACAGTGCTTCTTCACTTTCTAAATGCAAATGCTGCTTGTTACTGAAAATATCAAAATCGCCATGTGTACGGATATCATATCAGGAGTTCCCTCAATTTCTTATGAATCAGGACTTGTTGACAAACGGAAGGATCCCCTCGAACCGCGTGTTCGTGCCAACCAAACGGTTCGAACTCCATTACTACTGGGCTGCGGCCCGACGTTTCGGTCTCTGGGAGTCGGGCGATGGGCTCCAGGTGCGGAATGAAACGAGAGGTAAACATGTAAGTTTGTTTATTTAGTTTGATGACACAGAGGCTGCAACTATAACACCGAGCGCCGGCGGCGAGCCGGCGACTGACGCGGACGGCGGCGGCGCCGGGCCGCCAGCGCCGCGGCGCCGCGCGCTCGACAAGGTCACTAATTAATATTTACAAGTTAATAATCTCTTCAGACATCGCACCTACGAGTCCTCGACGACGGCGCGACGTCTGCGACGATACAATACTTAACTTATCCTTAACACGGCTACATAATACTCGATCATACACGACGAGCGCGCTCTCCTTTGGCATCGTCAACTACGTTTTTACTTCAATTACAACTTCACGTTCTTTGGTTACTTAAACGCATGCACAGTCTTGAGTCGCGCCGATTACTGATCTAACTAATATTGCTAATATACAGACACACATTCAGAGCGGCCGGTAACACATTCCATCCTACTCTTCTTCCAGATAGCGTGTCAACAGTCTAAGGAAACATAATCATTCGCGAGACCGCTCTCACGCGGTACTCATATAGGTACTATGTCACATTGCACAAAACGGCGCGGGCGCCTCTTACTCGCTAGCTACGTATTCGAATAAATATGTAAGACCGGGGAAGAGAAAGAAACGCGCGGCTGGCTGCGGCGCGCGCTCACGCCCAGATCTGAAACAGAGAGACGGCCATGAGCGAGTGGCGAGAGTGGCGGCAGGGGGGGCAGGAGTGGCAGGGGGGGCAGGAGTGGCAGGGGGGGGGGCGGCGGCACTGACCCGGATGGTGGTGTCCCAGGAGGCGGAGGCGAGCGCGGCGCCGTCGGGCGCGAGCTGCAGGCGCGACACGCGGTGCTCGTGGCCGCACAGCACACATACGCGCGAGGCGCGCAGCGCGTCCCACGCCGCCACCGTGTAGTCGCTGTACCCGGCCAGCAGCAGGCGGCCGCTCAGCGACCACTCGACGCTGTTCACGCCGAAGATGACGCTCTCCTTGGCGTAGCGCGCCACCTCGCGGTCGGCGCGCAGGTCGAACAGGCGGCACGCGGCGTCGTCGCAGCCCGAGGCGAGCGCGTCGCCGCCCGGGTGGAAGCGCACGCAGGTCACGTCGGAGCGGTGCGCGTCGAAGGCCTGCACGGCGGCGCCCGAGCGCATGTCCCACACGAGCACGGCGCGGTCGGCGCCGCCCGAGGCGAACGTGTCGCCCGTGTCGGCGGGCGCCAGGTCGAGCGCCAGCACGTCGGCCGCGTGCCCCTGGAAGGTCTGCAGCAGCTGGCCGGACTCCACGTCCCAGAGCGCGGCCGAGCCGTCGCCGGAGCCGGTCAGCAGCTGCCGGTCGGTGCGCGGGAACACGCACGCCGACACGTACGAGGTGTGCGTGGCCACGGTGCGCTTGCGCGTGCCGCCGCCGTCGTCGTCGCCGCCGCCCAGCGGGAACACCGTGACCTTGTTGTCCAGCCCCCTGCAACAACCCGCCGTCAGCCGCCGCGCGCGCCGGTCACGCCCGCTCCGAGCGCATTCTTACTCGAAGCTAATTTGGTACGACTACAAACACTCAAACTTGTTACGAGGATTGCGAACCGGTTCACAAAAATAATCGCGTAATAGCTAAATAAAGTCCGATTTCCACGATTTTTCAACATGGAGTACTTGGTCGGTCCTGAAGTTCTGTCACTGGCACATTATTTTTTAATTTAGAACATAATTTTAAGAAAATGTTTTTGTATTCCATTTTTGAATGTTTAACAATTTTATTAAAACAAAAAACAGTCACTTGCTGCGATTTCTCACGATGGAGTGGACATTGAAAGAAAACCGAATAGCTATTTTAGCGTTGCACCGCTGTGGGCACTCGCCAAGTACCGTTTTCAAGTTGCTCAAAAAATTAAATATAACGCTTAGGTTTGTGTACCGTACTATTGATAGGTACAATGAAGTCTCTAGTGTTGAGGACAAAAAAAGAACTGGCCGTCCACGCTCCGTAAGAACACCAGCAGTGATCAAAGCGATCAAGGCCCGTATAGCAAGAAATCCTGTCCGAAAACAGAAGTTGATGGCTTTGCAGATGGGTTACTGACGTAGGAATACCGTCAAAAAGATTTTAAACGAAGATCTTAGTCTACGAGCATACAAAAAAAAGTGTGGACACATGCTTAATGCCCGCCTAAAAACAATCAGGCTTAAAAGATCCCGAAAGTTGTTAAAACAGTACGCGAAAAATCGACACCGCGATATCCTATTTACAGACGAAAAAAAATTCGATATTGAAGATAAGTATAATAAACAGAATGATAGAGTGTACGCTAAGAGCTCTGAAGAAGCAAAAAAAACCGCTCCGCGGGTGCAACATGGGCATCATCCATCATCAGTGATGGTTTGGTTGGGAGTATCTTATTACCGGCCAACTGAGGTTAATTTTTGCGAAAAAGGGGTCAAAATCAGTGCAAAAGTGTACCAAGAGACGGTTTTGGATCAGGTTGTCGAAGATCTGCCCAACACGCTATTTTCAGGACATCATTTTGTGTTCCAGCAGGATTCTGCACCTGCACACAAAGCCAAGACCACTCAAGCCTGGTTTGAGCGTCAAAAAATCGACTTTATAAGACACGAAGATTGGCCTTCCTCCAGTCCGGACCTTAATCCTTTGGACTACAAAATTTGGCAGGTCTTAGAGGAGAAGGTCTGTGCTAAACCACATACAAATTTGGAGAGCCTGAAGTCATCTATTAGAAAAGCAGTCGCTGAAATAGACATGAATATGGTGCGTGCTGCGATAGACGACTGGCCGCGGCGTTTATTGGCCTGTATTAAAAACAAGGGAAGTCATTTGGAATAATTTTAAGTTATATTAATTCTCTATTAAATGTACTTTAAATTGGTATATAAATTATTAAAAACTGATTGGTACCTTTGTTTTTATCATTATTCTTATTTGTGACAGAACTTTAGGACCGACTAGGTTTGTTTGTACTTTTCGGTTTCTTTTTTTATTTTATTTGTTTCCAAGAACTTTTTTTTGGAAAGGAAATCGTACAGGCCTTGTTTTTCATAATATCTACAACATACTCCAAAATCGGACTAAATTTAAGTAGAGAAACTCGTCAGAAAAATTTACGATTTAACTTACTTACATCTTATGACGCATCTGGCGTCGGTTAGGCGAGTATGGAATCAAGACTTTGTTACAACAATCATTATTTTGTAAGTAAGGAGCACCCATATTCCTTATTAACCAGACATTCAAGTATTGTGAGGGACTGACCGCGGCGAGCGCCCGGCGCGGTCCGGCCGCTGCCGCTGACTCGGCCTCGGGAGCTGCGGCGCTTACTACGGTCAGTCCCTTAGCGGTAAGGTGAGGAGTTGCAACGAGGGAGACTCACCCGGCGGCCACCATGTTGCCGGAGGGCGCGTAGGCGCAGGCCATGACCCAGGTGCTGGGCACGGCGATGGTCAGCTCCTTGGTGGCGGAGAACGCGTCCCACACGATCACCTTCCCGTCCTGCACACACACGCACCCGTCACCATGTCACTTTGTTTTGGTCTCTATCAGTTTCACAGTGTATAGAAATTTCAAATAACCTGTATTCTAAGGTACCCCTATTGATTACCTAATAGTCTTTTCTTCTAATTTGTCCGACTTTCCGTTTATCCAAAAGGGAATACCGCCGGAATCTTAAACCGTTCTAGTGTTGTTATAATACACACCCTGTCGTAACCACAGGTATATTTGGAAAACTTAGAAATCATCTGAATTAGTTAAAAAGCAAGTTAGGAGAAATGCTACTTAGGAAAAACGTTAAGAGGACTTCTGAGGTAGTATTTGTAGGTATATTTCAAAATGCTTTACTGATTCCAAATGAACACGAAGTGACTTGAGCAAAAAAAATAATTAGAGGCTCCCATTTGTAATGACTAATGAGTTAGGCAAGATAGTGTGCGAGGGAGAACCTGCGAGGAGGAGACGAGGCGGCGCTTGTCCTGGCTCCAGTCGCAGCACAGCACCTTGGTCTGGTGGCCCTTGAGCACGCGGCGCGGCTTCAGGTTGGGGAAGTTTATCGGCTCCAGCCGCTCCGCCACGCTCGCCACTGCAACAGGCCGCGCGCGCAGCGTTAGCGCCGTACACTACTGCTGCACTACTGCGGGTCTGCTCTGCTAATTCTCAGATGAAACCCAGAGATAACCCCAAGTCTTATCTAGATGTTGAGTGAAGCTAGGAGTTGCTCCGACTTGTCATGTAGCCTCGGCATTCACGCGATGTGTTGTGCGTCTGCCTTTTCAGTTACCTACAGTTCTATGGTCCCTAAAACATGAATGGAATGTTCACTGAGTATTGGTGTTTAAATGTGTTCTCTCACTTTTAGGAAGTTAACATGCAAGTCAACATAGTAATTAAAACAAAAGTAACATAAAAGACCCTCTCATTAGGCCAGGTGGTGCAAGGTTTTTAAATCCTCCGCTGACTCCACTAAACTTAAATTAATTTAATAGTTTTGATGCAAGCCTACAATTAATGCACATAATAAATTGAAAATGTCTAAATCTCTTGCAGAACATCTTGAATTGTTTTGATTATTACCTTTATACTGTGTATGGTCACAAGCGTAAGCAAAAGTTTTTTCATATTCCTACCAGAAGACATATTTACATACATACATACATACATACATAAACTCACGCCTTCATTCCCAGAGTGGGGTAGGCAGAGCTAAAGAATTACCAACAACTTTCAAAAGTTCTTGATAATTCTGTAACCACAATTTGCACAAGTAGGCTAAGATGTTTCCCAGTGTATTAGTGACAGGTGGCAAGCCCATCGCCTAACAGAACTACAAGCCTATATTCCCTTAGTTGCCTCTTACGACATCCACGGGAAGACATGGAGTGGCACTATTCTAACCCGGCAACCACACGGGAAAACCAGAAGAATAAGAAAAATCAGTGCCATCATGGAAATTAATGTGGTTTGGAAATATCAGTCCATTCAAACATAATCTCTGTGTGCTTGTTAAGTTTTTGCAGATAAAATTTACTAAAATCAGAGTCAAGGTTTTCACAAATGGACAAACACCTCTAACTGTACAAAATAAACATAATAAAAGAACCTTGTTGGAGTACCTTAGCCTTCCAAATTTAGAGCACAGACATGCTTGCTAAGAGATATAGATCTATTAGAGAATGTGAAAAGGACAGCTGTAAAAATGGTTCCATCTCTTTGCTACAAAGAATATAAAGAGACTTAGGGCCATATTAATAGACTGATCTCGACTATAATGCTCTTCTCAAGATGCGTCAAAAATGACAGTGTTCTATAGCTTGACGTTTACTTTGACGTATCTTGTGACGGTTATCTCAGCTAAGACAAGTTAATTAATACGTCCCTAAAATAATTAGGATTAGCAAAATCAGAGCAGCAAGGGCAGTCCCTAATGAAAATGAAAACCATTTCTTGTCTAAACATGTAGTCAAACTGTAGAACATTTGCAGAACACTTTCAAAAATTTAAAAATAGAATAGATACCATTTAAAACTATGCAATGACACAAATTGGTCAATGATGACACATCATTTTGAACCTACTTGTGCATTTTAAATATGTACTTAAATAAATAATAGTAATGGTAGTCCATTATGGAGCAGGCAACATATTTCCATTTATTTTTTAAACCCATTTAAATCATAAATTCAAGTAGATGCACAAAGAAGAAAAAATATAAATAGACCTCCACAGAAAATATGAATTTAGAACCTTACTATTCAATTTTCATTTTATATTGAAACATGACACAGCTCACATATTCAAGTTTGTAATATTGAGACAGCAATTGGAAGGTAAAACAATAATCCTATTGCTTCCAGTAATAAACGGATTGGCTGCAGTTTCTTAGCACGCCTAGTACCTCACATCGGCCACTCACCAGTTATTCTAATGTATTCAATGATAAATCATAAGATCACATAAATGTAGGGGTTTTAGATGACTGTGTGGCAGCACAGGTGATTGATGGCAGACCTACTGTTAAGTGATACATCCCCAGGATGGAGACGTCTCTACCCAGGTTGGTCTTCCTGCAGACACACAGTTACAAGGAAACTGACCAACGAACCCCCGGCCCGGCGGCATCGGCAGCCGCCAACTCACTCGTGACATCGTTGAGCTTCTGGCGCTCCTCCTCGAGCTTCTGCTTGAGCGCCTCAGCCTCGCGCAGCAGCGTCTCCAGGGTCTCCTCGGGGCTGGCGCCGCCCGCGCCGCCCGCTGCCGCCGCGCCGCCCGTGTCCGCCGCCATGGCCGACAGCCTGCCCGCGCCCGGCTCACTGGCCGCGCATCCCGCCCCGGAGCCCCGGCCCCGCTACCCGCCCCGCCTCGGCCGCGCGCACGCTGATTCACCTCACTGGTGCTACACAAGAACCATCACAACTGTTAGCGCGAACTCTCGATCCGTTCCCTATCATATATTACTTTTCAGCGCAATCAATAAAGGTTTTCAGTCAACTTCGATTCGACAAGTGTCAAAAGCCGGAAACGAGGTCGCGTCACTGATTAGGGCGTTTTTCAAAGGTAAACTGCGCAAGTACTAATAACTATGGGAAGTGTAAAATAAAGCCTCGAACATTTTCTACAATCCTTCCTATTCTGTGGCGTACTATTGTAGGAAACTCGAGAGAATTAAAGTGAAAAAAAAGGGGGCAGACGAGCAAGCGAACTCCTCAATGATGGGTATTTTACGGAATCACGGGATGATGATGATAGATCACGATAAATCTGGTGTACATAGGTAGCCTACGCAACGAAGGAAAATCAGGGGGAAAATCTCGAGTATAAGGGAATTTTGGAATAGTTGTAAGAATGGTGTGGTTTAACCACATACTAAAAGTACTGATAGGTGGGGGTGAACACGGGGTGAAGCTAACATGGTGTATAGGTTTAGTTTTTCGTAAATAACTGGTAAGCATTTTTTGCTATAGGCCACCGTTTACGAGTTATTTACGAAAAACTAAAAAAAAAGGACCTTTACACCTTTTGGTCTTCGTTGCGTGGACTAAGGAATCTGTTTAGATGTAGGTATATGCAAAACAACGTTACGTCTTATTATAATTATGGAATTACATAACCACTAAATAAAACCCCCGGCATAATGGCGTCCTAACTACTATCAAACCGAATATGAATAGTAATTATAAACGACCTAGCCGATTTTCATGAAACTTAGCTTAAGTAGAACCATCCCAATCAAACTACCTAGCTCATGGAATTAGTAAGTAGGTACTAACTAATTCCATGATCTAGCTTTCTTTAACCTTTTGAACGCCAAAGATAGATGGCTCTAGCCGTCAAGTGATAAAACTGTGCCACTGACGGTGCCGTGGCGCGCGCGAATTGTCGCGAATATCGCGATATGCATGAATGATACTGGTGAGTTAAACCCTTCAGTTCGTTGGACGTACGACACAAAAGAGTAGAAATTAAATGAGGTATACTTTCTACGTAACTGTCACATTTTTGACGTCATCCAGTTTTGGCGGGAATGAGAGACGAGGAAAAAATGAAGAATGGAATGGTTGGTTGCTGTTTTCGAAGGGACAGATAATTATTCTGTTCTCTGGTAAATACCTAAAATGTAATGAATGAATGAATGTAGTGTAAAGATGGAAAAATATTAATATTGTTTTGGGGGCCTGGGTTAATCTGTAGGGGAGTGTGGAGGATCAACAGGGGGCCTTCGGGTCTCGCCCTTGGGCTCTGTGCTAGGCGACACCCGTAGTAAGAGGCTGAGGCCCTGCTTAGAAATCGGAGTTACGTTAGCTCCATTCCTGTCACTCATCATTCGAGTCTGAACGAGAGAAAGCGATGGAGCTAACGCAACTTCAAGCTTCGATTTTCAAAGTAGGGCCTCTGGTTCTCGGACGGGAGACTGTGGCGTCGAACGTGGCTCCCAAGGAATTAACGTTAACAGTAGGTACCAAAATTAATGCGAAGCAGATTTACTTATCCTTATTACCATCTCTCTATATTATCATGCAGTATGTGATTTTCTCGCTCCATTAGTTCTGATAATGTTATTTGAACCTAAGGCATGACGAGACCATAATATAATGATGGAATAGCCCGGTACGTGGCGACCGAAGCTACAGCCGTCACAACTTCAAGGTTAAATAAAAGAAACTTTGTTTCGTATCAGTTAAGTTGTAATTTGCATAGCATAGCAAACGTGTTTGACGTGTAAGTGACACATTTTTTAATCGACGTAATGCGTTCAAAAGGTTAAAAAAAACGTCCACATTGGTCCAACCGTTCGCGAGCTACGATGCCATGGGTGCACCAGACTCCACACCTCCAGAGGCCCAACTGTGAAAATCGAAGTTAAGTTAGCTCCAGCGCTTTCTCTCGATTTAGCCTCGAATGACAAATGACAGGGATGGAACAAACGTACCCTTCGAACTTCAATTTTCAAAGTAGGGCTTCAGACCGATTGATACCTTTTATAGTTATTTGATCAACAAGAGAGCAAAGTTGGTTTTTGCTGCGAGTGATGATTTAGAATCCCGAGTAAGCGAAGGATTCTAGGTTAGAATCCTGAGCGTAGCGAGGGATTCAAAGATACGAGACGTAAAAAACTTTGGTCTCGTGTGAGACATACAACTTTTCACCTCAGCAGCGAGAACAACACAGCGTGAAGCTGGTAGGGCCAACGCAGGTCTTCCGTTGTGACCATATGGTGAATACACGACTAAATAACGACACGATCGCATATGCATCAATCACAAGCATTTTTGCAAAATACTAATAAAATAAAAAGTGGAAAAAATAAACATGAAACAGATAAAACCTGTCACTCAACTTGATAATGCCGTAGTGCAAACACAACTTTATACAGCTTTATGTAGTCTGTGGCTTTAAAAAAAACCTAACTAGGCCTTGTCTATGGTTATTGGCTACAATAATCCCGCTATTTTTGAAATGCGTTCTGAAACTGCCCCCGCGGTTTATGTCACGAAATTAAAGATTGTTAAAACGATAACAAAATTATGTAGATACATGATACACTTCTTATTTTTCATTAATTTTGTCTTCAAAACATTAAATAAAAAAAATGATTGTACCTACTGTATGAAATAGTTATAATAAACACATTTCAAACTTTAACAGATAGTTTTATTTGCAATTTTACGGTTGTGTGCATCCGAACGTGCGTTTCTTTTTGGGCATACTATGTGTGGAATTTGAAAATCGAACTTCGAATCAAGTTGCTTCTATCTCTCGCTTTTTTCCTATCGAAGTGAAAGTGACAGAACAAAGTGAAGTTCAATTTTTTCGAATGTTGTGAGTAGCCCCAGCACTGCTCACGGCATTTAAAAAAAATAATTAAAAAGCTACTTTGCCTCTCGCTCGCAGCAAAATTGAATTTTGCTCACTGTTTTTAAGCAGCAAAACCTGCTCGTGTCGTTATTTAGTCGTGTATTCACCAAATGGTCACAACGGAAGACCTGCGTTGGCCCTACCAGCTTCACGCTGTGTTGTTCTCGCTGCTGAGGTGAAAAGTTGTATGTCTCACACGAGACCAAAGTTTTTTACGTGTCGTATCTTTGAATCATCACTCGCAGCAAAAACCAACTTTGCTCTCTTGTTGAACAAATAACTATTAATTCACCCTGTCACCACGTCAAACTCTTTCTTCTCAAGCAATACCGAGCTATTAGGTACCTACAGACTAAATAAAACTACAGTTATTTCACTGATATATTTTTATTGCTTACGTCTTTTCAATCCACGACGACGCGCCCCATCACTTACGTAACGTGACGTTGCTCAATGTACCTACAGTCGTTCAAGCACTCATGCGGCCGACTGGACGAAAAAACAGTGAGGGTCGCGCCTTCGTGAATTGAAACACTCAAACGTGTCATAACAATTATAACAAAAACAGCCAATACCTATGATCACAGTAGTAAGAGACACGAGGTGACGTGTAGGCCCGCCCTCCCACCGCCCCCCCACTTCTCCACCGCAGGCAACCCATGCTTTACGTTACATCCTTAACTTAATGAACACGACATATACATAGAGGTCATATATACATATACATGATTTCATGTAAATAAAACGATTCGCAGTAGGACATTTTAATAACCTGACAAATTTAAGTCGAGGATACCGTGGTTCGACCTGCCACCCGCGACACTGTTATGCCAAGCTACGAGTACAGAAATACCGGTATTTATTACTACTTATCAAATAATGTTCATCTTTTAGGTACTTCTGAATGAAACTTAAGGTGTTTTTTTGATGACATAGGTAAAGATCAGGAAATAACACGTATGCATGTTACACTAGTAGGTAGGTACAAAGGTTCTCAAACTTATTTCAATTACCGCCCACCTTGAGGGTCAATTATTTTCTAGACCCCAATTGTTTAACTTTGTCACAGCTTAAAATCATAATCACAATAATTACTTTAATTTAATTATAGCGTGCCATATGTTTTTTTTTTAAATGGCAGTCTTGTCCGGACGTTAATTTGTACCAGTATCGGCAGTATCACGTCAATAAGTTTTACATTTAAGTATAAATAAACAGAATTGCCGATCAGAGCTGTGAACATAAATGAATGATTATAATGAAACGAAGGATTATCGATGAAGTTGACCTTTTGCTCAGACTCACCGAACCAAACTTTGTCTGGAAAAGCGGGCTGTGGTCGAGCGTGACTGGAAGCTTTCCTTTCACTTGTCAACCTCCACCGAGCATTCCAGGCCTCCACGAGATACGTTCTGGGCAGTGACACGAGGTCATGACAAAAGTTTTTAAAGGCAATTTGTCACCACAAATCACCGCTTCCCTGGCAAGCTGAACCGATTTCTCATTTCCAGTATTTCCTGACCGATCAGGAATCCAAGCAAGTACGACCTTGTAACCATTGGCAAGGCAACTACGTATGGTATGCTTAATTTGATAAACAATGGGATTATGGAGTCTAGTGGAAAATGGGTCCGACAACAAAGACTCGAGAGAGCTGCGGGAGTCTGAGAATACAATGGAACGTTTAAGCTTTGCTATCAGAATGTATTCTATGCTTTTTACCCGGAGAGGGTATATGCGTTTGGGGTGACAGGATGTTTGTTTGTGCAAACTAATGTTGCCATTTATCTCCAAAGTCCCATTTCGATGCGGTTTTCAGTGACGGGTTCGGGTTTGATTAGTGCATGTTCTTAGATAGGTGTTACGGTGACAACTCACCAGGGGGCGCTGCAGTAAAAAATTGTTCTTGTAAAACCAAAATTACTACTTAGTAGTGTCCGACCGAAACACGATTTTTAGCCGAAACCGAAACCGAATATTCTGTTTTTTTCTGATTTCGGCCGAAACCGAAACCGAAATTTTTGAAGACTTATGAAATTATTCTAAATTACTGTACAAATCGTAAGGAAAAGGTTATTGCAAGGATTTCTTATATGAGAACAGCTACTGTTTTAGTTAAACAAAATAAAAAACGTTTATTTTTAATGAAAATAGATATAATTAGAGATAAACTATGAAATTTTAAACCATTTTACTGCAGTTATCAAGACTTCACTAATTCGCGGCGTAGGTATTATATTATTCAAAACAAACAACCTATTCTTATCACATCTAAACTAAATTCACAATCCTAATATCAAACGTATCGTTCATTAATCACAGCATAAAATGCAGTAACAGATTCTAAAAAATAAATGATAATTTAATAAATAAACAACACACCATATGTTCTCGCGCGCCACGTGGTTCACAAACAAACGTCACAAACGGGATGAATATGAATACTGTCGGTGGTCCCGGCTGGGACGGCCGCCGATGCATTACCTATACCTACCCGGCCGAGCGCGCCCGAATTAAGCCGAGCGCTCCCGATGCGAGAGCCGCGAGAGGCCGCGAAGCAATTTCGGCCCGGCCGAAGGTTTCGGCCGGATTCTGGCCGAAACCGAAACTGCGGCCGAAATCACTTTTTTGGCCGATTTTGGCCGAAACCGAAACCGAAACTTCGGTCGGACACTACTACTTAGATTTTGATGCGGTTGTCAGTAAATGGGTTTGTGCTTGATTAAGGAGGGGTCTTAAATAGGTATTAATGTAATAACTCACTGCAAGCGCTGCAGTAGTATATTTTATATTACCTACTACTCTATAGAACTCGATAGATAAATATTTCTGTAGAATAGAAAATAATAACGTTTATTGTTTAACCGTGTACAGAGATGTTAACAAGTATATAATTGGAACCTACAGTATCCATCAGGGCCATACAATATTAAGTCACTTATTACTGAACAGAATCAATTAATTCAAGCACAATTTATTACCTATTATAAAACTCATTCATAATGTAGAAGAGTGACACTATGAATGAGCCAACCCCTTAGAGTAGTTTTAAATTGTTTACCTTCAAGTGATTTGATTTCAATAGGTAAGTAGGTTATTAAAGACTCGCACTGCGGCAATGAAAGCACTCTTATACATAAGTTTATTGTGGACCTTGAAGTTTCGGGTCCAAGATATACAACCGCCTTATAGACTGTAGTGCCCTTTAGTTTGTGGACAGTAACGGCCCAACTCCTTATATATTATTACTATTAAATAATACTATATCGATATGTAGTACAATATACATAATACCTATGCTCTAAAAAGTTTGAAATAAAAAGCTAAATTTAAAAAAATGAAATTTCCCACGACGGTTAAAACGTAATTGTAAAAGGATAAAATAATTAAAAAAACCCCGACATAAAGAATTTATGTAGTGAGAGATTTTAAACGCAAAATGCTTTCATAAGCTTTTTTAAGTTTTGCATTTTTTCTTTTGGGAGGACCTTGTGCAGGGTCCGCCGGGTCCATTAACCTACCGCCAAGCAGCAGTGTTCGCTTTGTTGTGTTCCGGTTTGGGGATAAGACAGCCGGGGAAATGACTAGCATAGAGGCATTCCATTTTAGTCCTCAGGGTTGGCAACGCATTTGCAGTCTTAGGATTCCGGTCTTGTGAATGCGAATGTCTATGGGTCTCAGTTTTCACTTACCATCAGATGGCCTGTGTGCTCGTTTGCCTTCCTATGCGATAAAAAAATAATAAATAAATTATAGTTGATCTCTCGCGGAGTCGATCGTATAAACAATAGAGTATCAATTCTCATAGCACTTCCCTACGTACCTACCTATTTGGTTCTCGAAGATATAAATGTTGTAATAACATAGTCAACTACCTATGAACTTTGCGTTTAGGAGACTGTCGACTGGGGAGAGGCCTGTGAGTACGTCGGTGGAGAAGAAACGCTTCGATGAGGTTGCGTCGTCATAACCTGGCCGGCCGGTGGTTCCGAGCATTGGGATAACTCCATTGTGGGTGGGTACACCCGATAAAAGGTATCCATCTTGTAGATTCTGACCGTCAGAGAACTCAGAGTTCGAGACGCGAGACTGCGAAATGACCTTTCAAATTCAAATTCAAGTTCAATCATTTATTGCATATCACATTAAAAACAAGCATAGATACAAGTGACACCCTGCAAGGGCGCACTCTTTCAGGGGCTTTCTTTGCGCCTACGCCTATTATTATTTTTTGGTGTGGTGTTATCACCATAGATATGGTCCACAGAAACCATCGCTTCGTACGCGCCCGGAGAAGGAGGAACCAGGAGGTTCGAAAAGTTCGAGCCCCAGGCTCCCCGGGGGTTGCATCCCCCATAACGGATGGTACGCCGCTACTTTTACATAAGTAAAACGACAAACACAACCTTACTACTTACCAACTACCACCAAAACCACCACCGTAACACAAAATAACTCAGATCAGAAATTCTTCGTAAGACAAACAAATCGCACTACCCGCGATTGACGGTCCACCGGAAAAAAAACTACGAGTACATGGTCTGCCATAATTATTCTTACTGTGTTTCACGGCATAATTATTGCAAGTTACACCGCAATATTTTAATAATAGGTATAATTTACCTACTTAGTATAATTTACTAATACAGTATTTATATAAATCAAACTTAACTTAACCTAACCTAGCCTTATCTACTCGTTAGATATTCAGAACGTTCTGAACGTTTTGGTTCTAGCGCCACAGAAATTATGACTATCAATTTTTAAACACAATTTTATCAATTTTGTATTTTATTTTCCTTAAATAATAATAAATACGAGGGAACCTGCGGGCTATAGCGCTGACTGGCAGCGCCCTTCGCTCCCTCTCCATATCGTCATCGCCTTCGAGGTACTTAGTAAGCTAGTGCCCCAGATATCTAAATTGGTATACCCTTTTGAAGGGGACACCATGTTGCATAGGCGGAGCCACGCTGGTAAAATAAAATTATAATACTTAATCATAAAATAAAATAAAATACGAAGAGTTTTATGCAACTCTCCAGCATGAGACGAAGCCAATGAGTAATGACTTATCATTTATTAAAATCGTAAATATGCAAGAATGAGTTAGTACCTACATCAACTTTTTTGAAACAAAAAGACTACAGTGTAATAGAGTTGGGGAGTGCATAAAAGAAAAGTAAATTAAAAATTTACACAATGCGCCTGTCATTCATGTAAACATTGACATTTTAAATGGACCGGTTAATTTCGTATTTTGTTAATTTTCTTGGTTCAGTACTTTATCATAAATAAAAAGAAGAGTTTTATGCAACTCTCCATGTCTCTATGAGACGAATCCAATGGCATATCTGGCAACGCTCTCTAAGCCCCTTCAAAGAATTTTCGAAGAGGCTTAAGACACGGGAGACCGAAGAGCTGGTAGTTTCTCCGCTCAACGCATAAGTTTGACTATCCAGCGAGCAAATGCTGCGGGCATCTTCGGGACAATGCCGCGGGGCCTTTCTTTCTTTTTTTTTCTTTTTGTTTTTTCTTTGAAGAGATTAAGAGATTTAGTTATAGCTTAGTTTATTTTTAATTTTCATTTGTAAGTTTTTTAGATATTGTCTTAGCTAACCTTGAATTTGTAAAGTATTGAATAAATAACCATGCCATCTCTTACTACGATAAGATAACATTAAGCACCTATAAACATTTGTAAATCCACTTTGGGTTTTGGTAATAATGCGCCAAATCGTTAAAAAGAAAAATGAAAAATTAAGTGCAAAGTAATAACTATTTGATGGCTTTCTGCAATAATCGGTCAGGTTGTATAATTTTATTACCAGCCGGAATAAACAATAAGATTAGCATTTGGCAATAATATGGTAACCGATATATTTTGTTTAACTGATCTTATTAACAAAAATTGAACACTTTTTTTGTGTTAATTAAGTTGTCATATTACTATATAATATTTGGTTAAATTGAAGGGTATCTTAATCACACGAGATATTTACATAAAAGTAGTACATACATACATACATAAACTCACGCCTTCATTCCCAGAGTCGGGTAGGCAGAGATAAGAATTACCAACAAATCTTAAAACCTCTTGATAATTGTTTAACCACAATTTGCACAAGTAGGCTAAGATGTTTCTCAGTGTATTAGTGACAGGTGGCAAGCCCATCGCCTAACAGTACTAAAAGCCTTTATTCCCTTAGTCGCCTCTTACGACATCCACGGGAAGACATGGAGTGGCACTATTCTAACCCGACAAAATACGTAAAATTTGAACCTTCAATTAACACAGTTTAAATTTGATGTCATAGTTGTTTTTGAGTCGATAAATACGATATTATTTTAAATATGGCCTTCCGGTATTGACAGTCTCAACAACGAACTGACATTAACTGATTTGGAATTAGGCAGCAGCGTGTGACGCCCCAAGACCCCTCCTCTCCCGTCGCAAGTCACGCATATTCCAACAAATGTTGATGTCATGGAACATGAAACTATATTGTAAACAGATTTCAATAAGATTTCAATTATGTATGATGTACTATTTTGTGTTTTTTTGGCAGTAAGAACAGTAACATTATTTAAAACACTTGATACTCTTTTGAAAAATGTAGTTAATTGACTAAGGATGCGGTTGGTCGGTTATCTCGTTTTTGTAATTAGTGTAGCACAGTATTGCATAATAGCGTCCAAGTATGAACTCATTCTCTATTTAAAGTTTAAGTATTTGGCGCTGTCTTAGATGATTTTTTTATGTTAGTACATTTTTTTAATGCAGTAAGGGCAATGTTTTTTACTTAGACGACAAAAAGTCCCCGGATTGCATTAAAAAAAAGATACTACCAAAATACTTTTTAGTTATTTTTTTTAACGGCAGTCCTGTTTTGTAGTTATTTAACTTTGAGGAGTCCGGACCAGGAACCCTTGCAGTTTCCCCGTCCGTCTGCCCATCCCCATCTATCCGTCTCTATACATTTTAATTACGCAGACTTTTTATCGGGTAGGTACCTACCATACATGTTAAACCAACCTTTTTTTTTTACATACCACATCGCGGGAGCGGTGTCACTGGATAGCTGTTAGGCAATCATTATGTATCTCTAGTAATAATCAATCTTTAGATTTAGGGGAACATTTAGGAAATACTTTACTCAGTATCATTAGTATTATTTCTGCTAGAGTTACGTGTATCCTCCCCCGTGTAGCGAAAAGTACAAGGAATAAAAGTCAAAAAAATATCTAAAACGAAATCAAATGAATAGTGCAGTCATTGAAGCATTATTGCTCCGAATTTTGTTACTGTGAACCGAATTGCATACAATTTTGGAATTAGGTTCATCTTACCCTTAACTTCAAAAGTGAAAATGAGTTGAACTCCGCAACCACCCTGGGGGTGGTTGCCACCCCTTCTCGGGGGGTGAATTTTTTTGTTTTCAAAATAACCTCGGATATCGATAGAAGGCCTAATTTTAAGCAAAAAATCATCTATAAAGTTTTTCGAAAAATCCAATACTTTTCAAGTTATTGGCAATTGAAAATTCGCAATTTTTTCACGTTTTTCATCGGTTTTTTGCAAATATCTCCAAAAATATACGTTTTATCGAACATTTTATAAAGAACACAATTGTAGCAGGTAAAAAAATGAACAATTTGGTTTTTATAAAGTATTCTAAGTGCAATATTAAGCTAGATATTAAAGATCAAAGCCGTTTTTTATTTTGTCTGAAATTTAATCGATGTGGTCAATGCCATCTAGCGGCGAGCAGATGCATTTTATGCATTCTAATAAAAAAGGGTTTTGTAGTGCTTGAAATAAGCTTTAAAATGAGCACTATTAAAAGTCTTTTGCACGTAAAATAAGTGAGCTGTATTGCAAATAAGAGGAGCATCTAATGTTTTTTCTTTTAAATCAATGGGTTTCATAAGTGCCATTTCCACCAAAATTAAAATTAATCGTATTCCGCCTAGAATTAACTTTATTATGAAGAGTTTGATAGATTGTATCAGTTTGGCTGCTTCAGGACACATATTTTTCAAAAAAGTAACGATTAAAAAAAATAAAAAAAAACAAATTTTTAAAACACCCACCTTTTTTTCATAATATCTCAAAAATTACGACAGATACGTATAAAAGTGTAGGGATAAAAAATTTAGGTATTTTTCTGACAAACAATTTGGTTTTTTTGTTTTTTCTGTCAAACAAAAAATGACGGAGATATGATTGTTTAAAGAGCGCGTGGCAGCGCAATCACAGCCTCTCTTAAGCCCTTTAACCCTTCACCGTTTTAGAAAAAGGTTTTTTACTATATATTGCAATGAAGGATGTTGTAGCTCTCTTAATTACCTTTACAATGGTTTTTTATAAATTGTGATAGCATGAAAATTGAAGGAGTTATGGTCCAAAAACTTATCATATTTTTTTCGACTTAGTAACTGAAAATTTCGGAGTGTGAATATTTGGAGCAATGTGAAAGTACGCAGTATAATAGAGGCCCAAAACTATTGTAATGTATATGGCTCATATATTCTGGGGCCAACGAAAAAGCCAGGTGATCAGCTGTGCGTGCTCCGTTTATTCGTTATAATGTGACCAGTATATTTCCGTCTGCAAAGGAATGAACACGTGTTTAATATAATATTTTAACTAGACACCCAATTTCAATACATTTTGTTTAGTAAAAAAAATGTTAGTAGATAAAAAACCTGTTTGTTTAATAATATCTTATTAAAATTGTGCCATAAAATTATATTATCCAAAAATCTAATGACAATATATTCTACTAGTATTGACGTTCGTACTATTCAAAGAGCACGATAGCAGCACTTAATCCAGTCTGCATCTTATATCAGGTAATTTTATAAAATTGAATTTATATTGTAAATAAAGTAAATTGTTTAATTAGTTATTGACTAGCCTGGTCGGCTTTTAAGCTTATTCTCGTATTAATGTAATTTTTTTTTTCAAATATTGAGATTAGGTGAGAAATCGATAAAATTGTCACCAAATTAATCGATAATAAAATAATAAATATAATAATCGGTAAAAAATTTGATAATTATTATAGAGAATATAAAATATTACTTACTCTATACTTACATCTTTTTATGTCATACCAAAGTATTTTTTTGTGATTTTTTCAATTTAGGGGTTGTTTGCAAGGGTTGTAAGATTTTCAAGGGGTTGAAAATGATTTTTTGTACTCGTCGATTAAAATGTTTGTATTACGATTTCATAGAGAATACTGTAACGTCACTCTTTTCATCGTTGAATAGTCTATGTTACTTCCGAAACAACCGAAATAACTATTTCGATACGCTCTAGACAACCGAAAAAAAATTGAAAATAGAATTTCGTATTTAAATAATATGTGCCCTTGTTTAAGGAGACTCGATGCGGTACAAAATTTGCCAATATTGTATGGCGTTTTGGAACGTAGCAGCATCGCGTCATCTGTCAAAAATCTACTTAAACTTGCTGCTGTATCCAGGACATTAAAAAAAACCGGTGGTGTGATAACTTTTCTTTTAAAAGCCAAGAAGTTTACGTTTTCTCTGTGGAAATAAAAATCATCATTCATAAAGATTTCATAGAGAATACTGCAACGTCACTCTTTTCATCGTTGTTACTTCAGAAACAACCGAAATAACTATTTCGATACGCTCTAGACAACCGAAAAAAATTTGAAAATAGATCTTTGGATTTCCATATATGTCCTTGTTTAAGGAGCCTCGATCCGATACAAAATTGCCAATCTGTGGCGTTTCGGAACGTACCAGCGTCGCATCATCTGTCAAAAATCTACTTTTAGTTTTCTTATATACTCGTATTAATGACTTACATTATTAATTTTAATGAACTCGTACAAAAAGTATTGTTCACAATAGTGTCATAATTAAGCTTTTTAATCTCGTACCTTACTTAGGCCACTCAGCAAGCTTCGTGGCCTAAACACGGTACTCGACTAAAAAGCTCTCTATTATAACACGATTACGAAAAATACTATTAATATGAGGTAATTGTGTTAGAAAACACTTTACAATTTCACCACTTACTATTAGACATGTTTTCTAGCGATAAAATGGCTCAATGTCAATTTTTCCATTAAGGGGTTGTTTACACCCCTTAAAAATAATAGGCGGAGTTCAGATCATTTTCACTTTTGAAGTTAAGGGTAAGATGAGCCTAATTCCAAAATTTCATGCAAATCGGTTCACAGTTAAAAAATTCGGAGGTAAGACCGTATTTTTCGCTTCAATTACTGCACTAGAAGGGTCCACGGAAAGAACATGTCTAGTCACTTTTTTTTGAAAATGAGTTTTGAATCTCAAAATGTAGAGGACGAAATGAACTATTACCTACCACATTCTTCAGATATAAATCTTCATATAACTTGTATCTTTTCACTCTTAAAAAATGACGTACAAAATGTCATGGTTCCCAACTTTTAAATCGCGATATCTCAAGAAGTTACTAATATGACTAGACATGTTCTTTCCGTGGACCCTTCAAATATGTAACCATTTTAAAAGAAAAACTATCACGACTCAGTAGACTTGATTAGTTCTTGAGCTACGGGCGACTAAAGTGTTATACCGACTAAAATCACCTGAGACAGCACCAAATAACTTTAAATAGAGAATTACTTCATACTTACTTGTTTTTTTCAAGAACCCTACACTGAGCATGGCCAGACATGATCTTGCCCGGTTTTAAAAAAAATGGTTTTGAATATTTTTTTTTCATTTGATAAGTTTTAGTCCCAAAATGCTCCCTTTGACACCAAGTCAGGATCCGGGAGGAAATGAGGGAATAACTAAAATATTATAGGCATGGACATAGCGATTTTGGTATTTTAGCTAACAAATTCAGCATTTATATTCAGAAAGTATAATTTGATGAAGTGGAACTGATGATGAAGACCACAGATGGCCATGAGGACTCTTCAATGGTAGCAACCTATTTTAAGGGTGGCGATAAGATATCTCGATTAAGATAGTTGAGCGTCTATGAAGAAGCATACATAGGTACAGGAATGAAGGCGTGAGTTTATGTATGTTTTTAAGCATATTTTAATGATTTAAATATAATATGCACTATGCTATGACTTTCCCGCGGCGTTGCTTGCAGCGAGCTTCAAATATCCCATACTTTCTTGATAATTGAGAGTTTGGACTGCATAACTCATGTTACGTAACATAACTAAACAGTATAAAATAAAATTTTAATGTTTTTAAAAACAAAACACCACTTCAAAATAGTAAAAAATTACTTTTTTTCAAATAGTAATAGGTCAGTCAAACTGAAGTCTGTTTTTTGTATAAAATATTGTAGGACACCGATTTTAGTTTGACTGACCTATTACCGTTTAAAAAGAAGTTTTTTTTTTGTGTTTTTATGATGGTTGTGTTTTGTTTTTTTTACATTTAGGTTGTAATCATATACTAACTTACCCATTACCCCTACCCGTCACACCTGCGTACCTAATTGACTACGTCTAAAAGTCAGTTGCACCGTCCGCGTGTCAGTCCGGCCGGGCTCCGGCCTCGGGCTCGGCGGCGGCTAGACGCGGTAGAGGTGCAGGTCGACGCCCCAGCCGGTGGCGGCGGGCGCGGCGTGCGGCGGCAGGCGCGCCAGCAGCGCGGCCAGCGCCGGCGCCTCCTTGTCGGGCCCGAACAGGCTGTGCCCCGCCGCCGACACGTCCGCCCAGTGCGCCGGCGCCGCCTCCAGCGAGTTCTGCAACACCCAGGCATTACACTGGTCACTTTTGCCTGAAGCGACCAAATCGACTCGTAAACATAACATTGAACGAAAGTGAATCATCAACAGAAAGGGTTCACGTGAACGATCGCCGGCGCCCCGGGGGCGCTCACCGCTCACCTCGAGGTCGAACCGCAGCTGCCAGGGTCGGGGGCGGCGCGCGTCGTGCAGCGTGAAGAAGTAGGTGCGCCGCGCGCCCCAGGGCTGCGCCTCGAGCGGGTCCCCGCCGCCCGCCTCGGCGCCCGCGTGGAAGCGGCCCAGCCGCGCGCCCGCCGCCGGCGCCACCACCACCACCGCGTGCGCCGGCCCGCGCAGCGACACGTGCAGCACCGCCGCCTGCGGCACACCCACCGTTACACCGCGCGCCTTACTGTCCGAGCGCGAGCCGCCGGCGAACGCCGAGGTCGCTCGCACAGAGACAAGGGTTACGTCAAGAGAGACCTGTCACCGCAGTGACCATTTCTAAACGTAAAGTACTTTCATTCATACAACGTGATATGTCTACTTTCATTCATTCATTATTTTGTGAATCGACGACCTTGGTAGATACGTAGATACTTTTAGCATAAAGGTCAATAAGCAGAAACGCGTATGGCTTTTCGTATAAATTTACTCCGTCGAATATGTGTTATGCATAACATTGATGAGTCGAATGTTCGTAAGGAATAAACAATGAAACGCGTAAGCTTGTTAAGCAGCATAATGTTTCAATATATTACACAGAATAAACGATTTCAATAAATATTACCAGCATACATCAGCATCGCATTGAAAATAACAATACACATTATGGGCTTGTTATGTTGTAAACAAACATGAAGCAAGACAGCAAGATGTTCCCGGCTTATAAAAAGTAAGACCTAACCTATCCGGGTGCTCTTGCCTCAACTAGTGTTGCTCGCTCGCTTCGCTCTCTCCCGTTATGCTACACAACATTATGCGATATGACCATTATACTAAACGTAATTATTCGTAATATAATTCGGACTCATCATTTTGAAAATCGACCAAACAATGATTCGGATATTTGTCAATTACACTAAACATTTTTTTTACGATGTCAACAATCGTAAACATTATAACAATATAAATACCTATACAGGGTGACATCCAAAATACTTGATTATGGCCGTAGTTAATGACGGATAGTGAATTCCACTAATTCAGTTGTTTGCACTAGCTTTCTTTAACTATCGTTAACTTTCTACTAGAACTAATAATTAAAGTCCTAAACTGTGGTTACCCTACATTTAATATCTAACTTTGATATCTGTCACGCGATGTTATCAATTTAATTTAATGCTGGTTTACACTTTGTGAAGTAGAAAGTGAAGGTAAGAAGTGATAAATTTAACAAGTTTTTACGATGATTATGTTAAAATCGTCTACATTTATTGCTTAGGCCACTTTCACTTTACACTTTCTTAAGTGCATGTGTAAATAGGGCCTTACACGTTTTTTTTCTGATTACTGTACACCTGCACCTCTCACCGGCACATGCTACTTCACAAAGTGTAAACAAGCCTTAAACATAAGGGTTCGGGTAACAGCATTAAGCAAAAAAATGGGATAAATTAAAACGTTAAAAAAAACTTTTAAGTAAATTAGTAGCACGACACTAAGTAGAGGGGTTTAGTTTAGGGGAAATGAGTGTACAACTGTGATTTCGTATTACCAATTTCGTGTCACCCTGTATGTAATGTTCAGGGAGCGGACAAACGGATGTCATTACTCGCAAGAACATGGACATGACTCTAAAGATTAATTAATTAATTAATTGATTTCTTAGTGAATATTGCTAAGACTTCAATGGAATAATAAAAGAAAGATATCATACCTTCTTTGATTTCCTTTTTAAAAATACGATGATTTTTTTGACATTGATTGTAATGTGCTGACATTCATTCAATTTACTCTGTGATTCTTTGCGTGTATCGAGAAAGATATCGTAATAAATAAAGTCATGGCAATTTTTTTTTATTTCGCCTTTTGAATATCGTCAATTGTCTAACGAGCTCATGGCGAAAATTGAAGTAAATAAAATACGACGTGGCAATGGTATCTCAAAATTATGTTTAATTATTTCTGCCGTCCGATGACTAAAAGGCCGTTAAGTAGCATTTTTGTCAATTTTGAGTTTTATATATAGCGCAAAAGAGTTTTTTTTTCTCTATCGACTAGTATATTTAACTCAAAATTGACAAAAATGCTACTTAACGGCCTTTTAGTGATCGGACGGCAGATTTATAGTTATAGCTTATCTTAAACATTTCGAATGAGAACTCAATAATATTTTCTTTTACATACATATTAGGCAGCGAAGAAATATGTCTGTGTCGCTGTTATTTCAACTTCAAAGAAAGGTGTTTGAAGTACATGTTAAAAAGCATTGATACATCCAAATTCGATGAATGTTGGGAGGAGCTTGTGGGCCTAATGCGTAAATATCAAGAAAGGGATGTACCAGGTAACTTTTTTAAAACTAGAGTTTACCTATTTAAGTATACGGGTCATGCATAGAGAATAAAACTGAGATCGAAATTGTACGAATAATTGTTTTTTTTAGGGAATGAGTCAAGAGATATTGCCTGTAAATGTCCAATGAAGAACTCCAACTTGCGTAAAATGTTATTAAAAATACCTCTGCATGTTTTTGTCCCTTAACTTCGGTAGATTGTGAACGGAGTTTTTCAGCTCATAAGTATATTTTGGATGTGAAAAGGAACCAACTTACCCCTGAAAATTTAGAAAAATTACTTTTTATTTTCTTTAATAAAGATACTCACTAAATCTGTGTTTAATTTATTTATTAATATTTTACTAAGTATACAACTTAAATTACAGGCAAAAAATAATGAACAGGGGTCGGACAAAAAGTGCGGATGACGTCAAACCACTTATAGGTGATTTCAAATATTATTTTTGATTTCCATAATCAATTATTATTACCTGTGTAGTCACTGGGTTAGAATAGTGCCACTCCATGTCTTCTCGTGGATGTCGTAAGAGACGATTAGGGGAATAATTTCATTAAATGGACGTAGTTATGCAATAATGTTCCAACCCACAGCGACCTAATTTTGAGAAATGCAACTGTAGGTTTCAGTGGTAGAATTGTTTTGCTGTAACCAGTATATACGTATATTGTCTGTTTTTTTGTACATAGACGTATGTACTGGTTACAGCAAAAAAGTCTACCACTGAAACCTAAAGTTGCATTTCTCAAAATGATATCGCTGTGGGTTGGAACATTATTGCATAACTACGTCCAAATAATGAGTATAATAACATCAAATTATCTTTTTTTATTTTTACTAATCTTACCTACTGTTCCCACCTTTGAGTATTAAACCTATTTATCTAAGGTTCGAAGAGATTTGTTCTAATTAAATTGAAATAATCGTACCTTATGGTAACAAGTTTCGTGAAATTTATTTTATTCACTACATCACCCTACCACTTGTATTATTAATTTCATGGATTTATTTACGATTATGTTGTTACTTCATTAAAACTTCTTCGTTACTGCATGTCACACGGAAGTTTAAATACGAACATCATCCTGTGTGCAAGATTAGGTACGTAAATTTTACGTCATCCGCACTTTTTGTCCGACCCCTGATAATGAATTAATCTTTGAAGTCATGTCCATGTAGGGTTTCTGGTTTCTCGCCTCATTTTTTTCTCGAGTTTCGAGAATTCTCGACTCCAATTTCTCGAGTTGTCTCGACTCTCGAGTCTTTGGTAAGAAATTGAAAATTATTGCTGAATATAAAATGAAAAACAAATGAAAATTACATTTTTTTTTTTTTTTTATTGCACTTCGCACTACAAGTTAGAAATACAAAACACAATTAAAACTCTTCTTACAAACATACAAAAACTAAAATCTTACAAAAAATCAACGATTAAAATAAAACCTAAACTACCTAATCTACTTTTTCAGTCTTTTGATCAGACATAAACTGGTAATTTCGATAAAGATTTTTGTCTTAAAATGTACGCCTTTAAGAATATTAAAGCGTTAATCGATTAGTCCGAAAGTCTGTTTCTTATCTTGGTTACTATGTTTCCAGCCAGACTGAAAACACGCTCGTTTTCTGTAGAAGTGGGCTTGACGGTCATAAGGGCTTGATACAACATCTCAAGATTAGGAGTACGTTTTCCCGTAGACTCATAAATATTACATTCTTTCCTAATTAAACTTTTCGCGACTTGGTCTGGATCACGTTCAGCTGGAATCATATCTACTTTATCTATAGCTTTTTTTGATAGTGTATCAAAACTGCTGGTGCCTTGTTCTTCCAATTCATTCACGTCCGTTACAAAGCGTGCGAGTGAGAAGTCCACTGCACGTGTTTATAGTGCGCGGGCGGCGTCATATTTGTTAAAAGCGGCAAAATGGCGAGCCTGACTTTAGCCCTTATTTCGTGTTCGCCGGAACTCGAGAGTCTCGAGAATCGGCTATTTTTTTCTCGTCTCGAATGGAGGCGAAACTCTCGAGTTGTCTCGAGTTCGAGAAGTCTCGAGCAGAAACCCTATGTCCATGTTATGCGAGTAATGACATCCATTTGTCCGCTCCCTGGTAATGTTAAATACGTCTTGGACAATAAAAAATATGCTAAATACACGGCACCCATAATACTTAGGTACACATCATCGACAAAAAAAAAGCATAGAGGTATACAAGACGCAAGAAGTAAATACCTTCGGGCTGAGCACTTCGAGTCGCAGCGTCACGTTGAGGCGCGTGCTCGGCGGCTCGGCGGCGGGCGCGGCGTGCCCGCGCGGCACGAAGCCCAGCGCCGGCACGTAGTACGGCGCGCCGCAGTACACCCAGCGCGCGCACTCCGCCGCCGCCGTGGGCGCCGCCGCCGCCAGCTCCGGCACTGCGCACACCCGGTACACTCTCACACACCCCTGGCGCCGGGTGACGCCTCCCGAGTCATGACTCGGATATGGGAATGCTGGGATCGATTCAACGCAGCCGATAGCAATGAACATATTATTAAGTTAAGAACACCGAAGTAATTTTAAATGATGATGACAAAATCTCTCGAACAATCGCTGTTCTGTAGGCGTCCATAGAGATCAAACCATATAAAGATAAAGACAAAGACAAAGGCCTTTTATTGCAAGAACACAGTAGTTACAGACAGTTCTTAGTGTTACAGGATATGCTAATGTTCTACCTATTTTAGGCATGCAATATTGAAAACAATACTATACAGGGTGTATTGCAAGTCGTGTGCCAAATGAATATGGTGGGTAGCTAAGGTCACTTGCAACACGTTTTGGGCCAATTAACACTCATCCTACCCACGGTGTTTTTTTTATATTTTTTTTGAAAAAATCTCGGAATCTTCCAAAAGTTAACCATTTTGTTCACCTATCTTTTTTTTTAAATGTGACAGCACAAAAGTACTTATAGTTTTTTTATCTTTAATGTTTGCGCATTCGAATGAAATGTTATTTTTATTCATATAGTAAACAAATAAAAAAATATTAGCCAACAAAGTGTGAAGGACAGAAAAATAAAATCTTCACGGTCAACTTTACGGCACAATTAAAAAAAAAGTAGAAGGTCCTCAGATCTTCCAACATCATAGAAACTTCTCCAGTTCCTGACAATTCATACGGTATACCACATGTCTAGAATCACGTTCAGTTTTTCGTCAAAATATGGTTTCAATCTAAAATGGTGGTTTTATTCGGTCAGTAGATCCAGCCAGTTAAATGGGCTAAATGCACAATACAAAACGCAATATGGTTAAAAATCATCTTTATTTTAATAATTAAGTACTTCAAAGTTTGTTCAAATTGTCTTCCTCCACAATTGATACATTCGCGACACCTTTTTCGTATTTCGTCAGGAACTGAAGAAGTTTTTATGATGTTGGAAGATCTGAGGAGCTTCTACTTTTTTTTTAATTCTGCTTTAAAGTTGACCGTGACGATTTTTTATTTTCTGTCCTTCACACTTTGTTGGCTAATATTTTTTTATTTGTTTACTATATGAATAAAAATAACATTTCATTAGAATGCGCAAACATTAAAGATAAAAAATCTACAAATACTTTTGTGCTGTCACATTAAAAAAAAAGATAGGTGAACAAAATGGTTAAGTTTTGAAAGATTCCGAGATTTTTTCAAAAAAAATATTAAAAAAACACCGTGGGTAGGATAAGTGTTAATTGGCCCAAAACGTGTTGCAAGTGACCTTAGCTACCCACCCTATTCATTTGGCACACGACTTGCAATACACCCTGTATATTCACTATTTAAATATAAGTCATTGAAAAAGGGAATATTATTTTATTATACACTAATTATTATTCACGAATAAGTATAATCTTCATGGGCTGTGACCATCATTATATAAAAGAAGTATAGGATCCTAAATGTAAATTGTTTTTTTATGTTAAGGTATTATTTAATTAAGTCGATGATTGAAAAAACTCATGAACCGAGTAAAAATATTTCTGAAGAAGCCACCTTGTTATTAATTTGTTAAATTGATTTGAGGGGCAGTCCTGTATATAATTTGGTATTTTATTATAAATTTCAATTGCCATATGAAATGTTTTTTTTTTAAATACTTGATTTTGCAAGAGGTAGGTACAATTTGTTCTTATGTCGAGTTGATATTTTAAAAACTTGAGAATGTGTAACGAAAAATGTGGATGTTCTCGGACAAAAGAAGTAATCTGCTTTATGTACATGCACGGGAGAGGCAAGACCCTTGTGGTTTGAAACAGAGGTTTGCAAGGAGCCAGAAAATGAGCATTACACACCGCTCTTATAGGTAAGTACTCGTGGTTTCCGGTCTGTGGGCGGGGCACAAAATACGCGACTCAGAGACGGCAGTGTTGTCTGGATAAACCGTACGCAAGTCATGTAATGTTAATTTAATATAGTAAATTATCTATAATTAAAGTTTTTTTAAATCATAGACAAACGATAGAAGTCCTTATTCTCTAGCTTTTACACTTGACTGTAGGTTGTAGTTAGTTGATGGAGTGAGAGATAGTGGCAGTTTAAGTAGTTTATTAAAGTTAAAGTAAACATGTTATACAGATAGTCAAAAGAGTAGGTAATTCTTTCTCTTGATGCGTAATGCTCGGTAGTTAGTGGCACTCGGCTCTTTATTAAAACGTATTACTAATAGTAAGTTGCCGAGTGGCCAACAGTAGGTCGCGAGTAAGCATAAACAAATGTACGGTGACGAGACCGTACACCCGAGATCATATGTCGTGCGGTTTATATTTAAAAAACATACTGTATTGACGTTGCTTATCGATAACTGTTTTAATATCTATGGATAGGTACTAGAAAAGAGACCCTCTTTAGTTTTGACAGCTGTGCCAAATTTTAACTCATACATAACCTTACAAAAATCGATACTGTAGTAAAATAACATTACGGTACAGATTTTACCAACTACCACGGACAAGAAAGTTCTCATAGTAAAATTGGTTGTAATAAAGTAATAATGCTGGTCAATCCACCCTACACTAATAATAACACCCTGAAAAAAGTAGTTGATTGGCTAAAAACAATTAACCTTAAAGTAAATTTAAACAAAACCAAATTTATCCAGTTCAGAAACTATAAAACAGCTCCTGTGCACTTGGCTGTGGAGGAATCTGGGACTTCACTACAAGAAGTCGACAATATACGCTTTCTGGGAGTAACTATAGACACCTTCCTTAACTGGAAAGCGCATATCGTTACAATAAATAAAATTATTTCTAGTCAGTGTTACGCCTTATCAATTCTTTCTGGAACATGCTCTGAAAATGTTGCTAGAAATTCCTACTTTGGGAATGTGTTTCCACTACTCACCTACGGCATCATTTATTGGGGGAATTCCGTAAATGTTCAAACCACATTTGTCCTTCAGAAAAGATGTTTACGGACAGTATATCGCATGCGTAATGATCATTCTCTTCGTAATGTGTTTAAGGATAAGGGTTTCCTAACGCTAACTGGGATTTATATTTTGGAACTCTGTCTTTTTGTTAAGAACAACACTGATTACTTCACTAAAAAGTCCTCTCTAAAAAATAATTTGAGGGAAAAGTACAAATATAATTTATTGTGTCCAAAAGCCAACAACTTAATGTACTATAAAAGCACGTTCGTTACGGCGATACGCGTTTTTAATGCGCTGCCCAATGATTTAAAAATGTTAGAGGGCAATTATTTTAAGTTTAAGTTGAAAAAATGGCTAATCCATAATCTTCTTCTTCTTCTTCTTTCGTGTCGGCAAGAACTCGGGCTAAATCTTACTTGCCCAGAAAGCGGCTACCGTGGTAGCCCTCTGGTTACTGACAAGTAAGTCCTCACGCGAGCAGGCGGTCGGGCACGCGGGACAGTTAGTGAGGTGTAGCATGGTCTGCAGGGGTTCTCCACATTCACAGCTAGCGTCTGCGCTACTTGAGTACCCCCACCGGCACAGGTTATCTTTGCTTCGGCCAACCTGGGTCCTCAGCCTATTTAGACTTCTCCAGGTGGGCCAAGGTTCCTTATAGCCTGGAGGCAGATTTTCGTTGGGGGGGTACAGTGAATGTGGATACTCGCTTGCCCAAAGCCTGCACCTCACGTCAGTAGGGTTTTCGTCGGTAGGCTGCGTAGATCGCAGGAAGCTTTTGCGGCTTCGCAAACGACCTGCGGTGGGGGAGAGCCCGTAGAGTGGGTATCTCGGGTCACTTTCCTGTTTTTGTTTTTCAAGCAAACATGTCCCTTCTCTACGGACTCTGGGTGGAGCTATTCCCGCAAGAGGAAACAGCATACCGACCGGGGTTGGCTTAAGACAGCCAGTCACTATGCGGCAGGTGTTGTTCAGCTCTGCGTCTACCTCTCTGGTATGTGCTGACCTAGCCCACACTGGGCACGCATACTCTCCTGCTGAGAAACACAAAGCTAGTCCCGTAGTGCGCATAACCGTTGGGTTCCATAATGTATTTTATGATCTTAACGAATTCTTTGGCCATGATACATGTATAAATTATTAAATTCATGCGTTTTTTTAGATATAAGTCACAAAAATTGTATGCTCGCAATGGGCAACTGTTGATGCTAATGTCATTTTATTTTACATCTTTTGTACACAGTTTATAATGAATAAATACTATACTATACTAATCCCTACGGTTTCTGAACGCATTTTAGAGCACTTATGATATGTGCGTAGATAAATAGTACATTGTGTATTAAGGTCGGTAAGTAAGGAATTACGATCGAGGCTCTATTAGAAGCCCGAAGTCGAAGACTGAGGGCTTTCTGAGCCGAGGTTCGTAATTCCCGTACCGCCCGTGAAACATACAATGTTTTTCATCACATTTGCGAGTAAATAAATAAAGATTTTCAATAATTGTTTTTGCTGCATGGATAATATCTGGCGGTGTTGCATTTAAATTACACTCATCGGACGATGACGACGACATTTTTTATAACTTTTTTACTTGTCTTCAAATATAAAATATAAAATGTAAACTATGAATTATAGCTTTAATACACAAGTCAGCACAACTATTATTACGAATTACTTGAACTTTTTTTAAGTGGATGGCGGGCGGACTCCACAGATTATACAAATGTTTCGTTCAGAAACGTTAAGGGCCCTGAAGGAGTGTAAAAAAAAACGACGTTTTGATACAGAAAACTATTAAAATCGATTATTAAGCACATTAATTGAGTATTTAAGTAACAGTAGCGAGTTTGCAATGAAATTCCGGTTTAAATAACATTTTAAGACCATTTTTCAATTGCGTGTAAACTCTTTGCTTGAACTTGCATGACCTGTGTGCTGTGCTATAAATTAAAAAAAAATTACTTACCGACCTTGGGCTTCATGGTAAAAAGAAAGGTCGAGTGTTTTATACGGGGCATTGCGGCCAAGTTAACCTGTATGTTTAGATACTGTTTACGTGCAAGTGTGATGAAATAGTACATTGTGTATTAAGGTCGGTAAGTAAGGAATTACGATCGAGGCTCTATTAGAAGCCCGAAGTCGAAGACTGAGGGCTTTGAGCCGAGGTTCGTAATTCCCGTACCGCCCGTGAAACATACAATGTTTTTCATCACATTTGCGAGTAAATAAATAAAGATTTTCAATAATTGTTTTTGCTGCATGGATAATATAATATCTGGCAGTGTTGCATTTAAATTACACTCATCGGACGATGACGACGACATTTTTTATAACTTTTTTACTTGTCTTCAAATATAAAATGAAAATAACTATGAATTATAGCTTTAATACACAAGTCAGCACAACTATTATTACGAATTACCTACTTGAACTTTTTTTAGGCGGATGGCGGGCGGACTCCACAGATTATACAAATGTTTCGTTCAGAAACGTTAAGGGCAAATACTTACGTAGGTATACATACAGCCCTGCAGGAGTGTAAAAAAAAAGACGTTTTGATACAGAAAACTATTAAAATCGATTATTAAGAACATTAATTGAGTATTTAAGTAACATGTAGCGAGATTGAAATGAAATTCCTGTTTAAATAACATTTTAAGACAATTTTTCAATTGCGTGTAAACTCTTTGCTTGAACTTGCATGACCTGTGTGCTGTGCTATAAATTAAAAAAAAAATACTTACCGACCTTGGGCTTCATGATAAAAAGAAAGGTTGAGGGTTTTATATGGGGCATTGCGGCCAAGTTAACCTGTATGTTTAGATACTGTTTACGTGCAAGTGTGATGAAAAGTAACTTACATCAAAATGTAATAAAGTACTCCTCTTAATCTTATAAATGTGAAAGGTTGTGAGAGTGTTACTTTGTTCCTCCCTCACGCTGCAACGGCTTGGCGGATTTAGATGAAATTTTAAATGGAGATAGCTTATACCCTGGATTAACACAGAGGGTAGTTTTTATCCAGATCTAGAAACAGCGGGCAGAAGCTAGTAAATTATAATTATTAAAAAAAAGCGTGAGTTTATGTATGTATGTATGTAAAACTAGTACTCACCACAAAAAGCAAGTAAGTAAACTCTTTATTGCACAAAAAGGAATCGTTTCGCCAAAAAAACGCGTATACAATGAATATAAATTATGTACGAAGGCGAATTTATCCCTTTAAGGGATCTCTTCCAGCTAAAAAAATAAAAAAGCACGCTCCGGCTAAAAGTCTGCTCAAGTATCAACAGGTTTGTCAATAACTTGAAACCAAAGAGAATAAGAATTACTAGGAGAACAACACGACGAAGTCTCAAACGGCCAGATTTACTTAGTGAATACGAATTTTACGACAGGGAAGGAAAAATAATATAGTAAATATAAACAATAGACTGACCGTACGGGTCGAGCAGGTGCGGCGAGTTGGCGTCGAGGTCGGGCATCCAGAAGAGCAGCTCCTCGGTGCCCGCCACGTGGTCGGTGCGCCTCGTGTGGAACACCATCAGCCGGCGCGGGCGCTCGGCGCTGTAGGGCGCGCCCAGCGGGGTCAGCACCACCAGCGCCGCGGTGGCCGCGTGCAGCGCCAGCAGCGCGCGCGCCAGGCGCCCGGGCCGGCGCGTGCTCGCCAGCAGCGGCAGCAGCCACGAGCCCGCGGCCAGCGCCAGCGTCGCGGCCAGCGCGCCCAGCTCCACGTCGTGCGCGCCCGGGCCCGCGCGCCCCGTCATCGGCACCAGCATGGCCAGCGCGTCCAGCGCCACGTAGCCGGTCTGCAGCGCGGGCAGCGCGCACGCCGCCGCCCAGCCGGCCAGCTCGGCGCCGCCGCCCGCCGCGCCGCCCAGCGTCGCCGCCGCCGCGCCCGCCGCCCACAGCGCGGGCAGGAACCCCGAGCGCAGCCGGCTCGCCGCGCACAGCGCCAGCAGCAGCGCCCAGCCCGCCGCCGCGGCGTCGGCCGCCAGCCGCGCGCGCCACCAGCCGCGCAGCCAGCCGCCGCGCGCCAGCCGCAGCGTCACCAGCCAGCACACGCTGACACCTGCGACACGAGCGGGCGTCAGAGGCCGCGGGCCGACGGCGACTCGCCGGGCCCGCGGCGCAGCACTCACCCGGCGCGACGTACAGCGGCGCCAGCAGCCAGGGCGAGCGGTAGAAGGCCATGCGCGCGCCGAGCGCGTGCAGCGCGGCCCCGGCGGCGGCGGCGGCGGCCACGCCGGCCAGCGCGCCCGCGCCCTGCCGCGCCAGCGCGCCCAGCACCAGCCGCCACCACCTGCCGCGCGTGATGTACACTGCGCGCACCCCACGTCCACCGACCGATTCGTTTAGCTTCGATTTGTCTCATAATCTCTATATTTTGGTAGTCATCAACCCAACTCACGAAAGCATTCCAAACTTACAAGTTTGATATTATGTCCCGCATGACCACCACACGAGGCCAAAGCTTATCGAACACTACAAGTCCAGTGGAGGATGCGAGGCCCGCGCCCAAGCAATCGTTATCACTTAACACTTCAACTTTTATCACACTAATACAAATCAAAGCTCATTTTTCAACGTTTCTCTTTGAGCTGAAGCGATGGTGATATAGTGCCGGGCGTTGTAGTGTTCGATTATCTTTAGTCTATCTCTGGGGGTCCGTTTGTAACTTTACAAACCATATTCAATCGGGACCCTTATTTTACTTATATTTTTTTCAAATTCATGTATTTATACTGTAAATTGGCCACATGAGGGCTCTTTTAAACTGCGGTATTATGGAGTGAATCTACCAGCGCTTCAGACAAGACCATCATTGCGGAGAAGAAAGAATTACCACTGTCTTGGCATCCCGAACAGTGAGTAAATAAACAAAATTATAAAAATTAAAAAAAAACCCGACTGCAATAAAAATGTCAACTGAATAGGAAAAATTTACTATAATTACTTACTTTGTATACTTTAACTTAAATATTAGAAAAGGTGTTCCAGGCAGGGAGCTAGCTAATTAATGTAATTTTTTTTCAAGTATTAGGTTTTGTAATTCATTGCTTCTTCCCGCCTGGAATTCCTTTTCCAATATTCAAGTTATAGGTATGTAAGTATACAGGGTGACATAAAATTGGTAATACAAAACACTTGATTATGGCTCAGTTAATGACGGATATTGAATTCCACCAACTCAGTTGTTTACATAAGCATTCTTTAACTATCGTTAACTTTCTAATAAAACTAATAATTAAAAGAAAGAAAGAAAGAAAATAATTTATTCGTGATATACATAACAAAGAATAGATTCACACGTACAAGAAGAAAGTAGCCACGAATTAAAGTCTTAAAGTGTGGTAACCGTACAATTAATACCTGTCTTATCCAGGGATCGTTACCGGTATTCTTACTACCGGTTTTAAATAAGGTATAACCGGTTATAATTGCATTTTGGTATTTATATCACTAAAGCTCTAATAAGCGGTATAATCAAAACCGGTATTGAAATGTAATAGCGGTTTCGACAATTGACAACATTACCTCTATTTGATACTTTACCAATAAACCCATTACCGGTAATACCTGTCAGTGTCCAAACAAGCAAGATTTCTAATTTTGAATTATGACAATCAACGAAAAGATTACCATTCTGTCATTATGATCGGTTTGTCTTTTTCTTTTCCGTCCGCGGCCCATTTTAGATATTTTTATATAAATACGAAATCTTTCTTTTTCGTGTGGCTTTTTGCTACTTTATTAAATTATTACAGAAAGGCGAATAAACCAATTGACAATTGACAATTTGAAATACGTCGCAAATCAATTTATTTGTTCAGTACTAGCAGACATTTCAACCAGTGTTAGCCAACAATGCTATTGAGTTATGTTACACCTATTTGTTGTGCTTCAGTCATAATGTCTACTTGACACCTTATCTATCAAGAGCAACGAATACCGATATTAAATAGAGGTAAAGAATACTGTAAATAGTGCTGTTCATTTGTAGAACAGCGCCATCTAGACAACTCTGGAGGTATCCGCTAGATGGCTTGGAAGGGTTGTATCGATTTTATGTAACTAGCTTTTAAGGTAGTTCACCACTTCACCCAGAGAGGTCGCTGTGTAGGAACCTATAAATAGAAGTAGCTTAAGTTTGTCTTTCTCTTTGAAATTATACACCAACGAAGACGCACGCCTTTCTCTCCATCTCTCCCATCTCCGCCACGGCTATCCCACGTTGCAACATGGTGACCCCGACGTGATCTATTGTCGTTTTAAGACTTTGGATACTACAATTCAAGAAGATTCTCTTGAGAATACGCAAAAGACGCTGGATATCAGGCGAGGGGCAATGAGAGTTGGAGACCGGCGTTGGTGATCGAGCACATGGTCGACGTGCTTAACGAGTCAGCTGCAGATACCTATTTCCACACGAGGAGACATCGGAAGGCGGCGCCAAGCAACGAAAGGCGGGCGTTCGTTCCTTATACCAAGACTACCAAGTAAGTGGCTGGCAAGGTTAGCATATGGGCACTATTTGAAATTCCTTCACTTTTTGACTCACTTAGTGTTAATCATTTTTATTGTATAGAGATTACATTACCTAGTACAGCTTAAGATGGAAAGTACAGCTCTAAAGGAATTGATAAAAAAAAGGGGGGTAGTTAAAGGGAAATTAACGCTATTCAAAAATTTTTTGTTGAAATGCGATCGTAATACGTTAACTGCTGATCAATTTATAGAGCTAGAGCTACGAGTAAATAGAATAGCATTAGTTTTTAAAGAATTTGAAACTATACAGGACAGTATCGAGACTTTATGTATAGATGTTGAGGAGCAATTGTTAGAGAGGGAGAATTTCGAGACCATCTATTTTCAGTGTATTTCTGAAGGCAAGGGTTTCTTGAGAGAAATCGGCTCGGATGAACCGGCCACACCCAGCGCACATGTGTGTGCACCAACCACCAGTCGTGAGTCAATTAAGTACCCAGATATTTCCTTACCCTCTTTTAATGGTAATGTTACCCAATGGATAGAATTTAGAGACACATTTGATGCCCTTGTAAATCAGACTAGTTTAAAGGCAATTCAAAAATTTAAATACCTAAAGGGTTGTTTGACAGATAATGCACTGGAAGTTATAAGTTGTTTAGAATATGCAGAAGAAAGCCATTCCATAGCATGGAGTTTATTATGCGAGCGATTTAATAACCCCAGAGTGCTCGTTTATAATCATTTGCGGGCTTTGTTTAATATTGAGACGATTCCCACTACTGCCGCAGCCATAAGATCATTGCCTGACAATATTTCAAAACACTTGCGAACACTTAGGTCAATTAATGTCGTGACGGATGGCTGGGATATTTTAATTATATTCTTTCTTAGCTCCAAACTCGAGAAACAGATGCAACGAAAGTGGGAGGAAAAAATTAAATCGTGTGAACTACCTACATTACAGGAATTCAAATCGTTCCTACGGAGGCAAGCGGACCTTCTGGAGGCGCTGGGCCACACTGCATTCGAGCAACCCGAGGCCTACGCACTCCCGCCGCGGAAGGTGCTGGTAACCACGCGCTCTCCGATCCTATCCAACAGTAAGGTAACACCTAGATATCGTAATCAATGTCCCAACTGTAGAGAAGGACATTATATTAACCAATGTCCTAAGTTTTTGGCTCTGAATGCGGCGACTCGCATTCGGGTGGTAAAAGGTATGGGCCTGTGTTTAAACTGTCTAGCCTCGAATCACATTCTACCAAATTGCCGTGCAAGCAACTGTCGGCTGTGCAAAGGTAAGCACCATACGCTTTTACATGTTGCGCAGACTCGAACCGACACAACCGAATCGATCCCATATAACCGACAATCGACTTTAAATTCTATCGAACCGAATAAGGTGACTAGTGAATCACGGTCATGTAATTTGTTAACGAACCAACGACAAAACAATATTCAGCAGTTAGGCCAAGACGATGGTCAGCTGTTGCAATCATTGCCACAAAATAAAACGATTATTTTGTCTACCGCCCAAGTACAGGTATTAGACAACAACAACCATTTACAACTTTTGAGGGCACTTCTTGATTCGGGATCACAATCGAATTTTTTAAGCGAAAAGGCCTTTAAAAAGTTAAATTTACCAACAACATCATTACATTTAGAAGTCTTAGGTTTTAACGGAAAAAATACTAAGATAAACCGATCATGTAATGTAGCGATACAATCGAAGGATGACACATTTTCTACAAACTTATCTTGTTTTATTGTACCTAACATATTGTGTAACTTACCTTCGCACAAAGTCAATGCTCAAAATTTACACATTCCCCAACGATACCGACTAGCGGACGAGTTATTTTACCAAGGTGGAGAAATAGATCTCATTCTAGGTGCCGAACAATTTTATCACCTTCTGTGTATCGGCCAGCACCGACTAGGCGACGGACTTCCGATTCTGCAACGGACTCGTTTAGGTTGGGTGGTATCAGGCGCATACACTATCAACATTCCTCAAAAAAGGGTGAGGTGCAACTTAGTCCATACTGACGCGCTAAGGACACTTTTTACCGCTGCTGATGAATTACAGACTTTAACCACATTACCAGATGATGAGTACCTACAGTGTGAAAAAATATTTCATGAACACACCAGAACTTCTGATGGTAATTTCGTGGTAAAGATCCCTCTAAAGGAGTCCGTGTCAGGTCTGGGCGAGTCGCGTTCAATTGTCTATAAAAGGTTTAAAGCTTTAGAATCAAAGTTTGCTCGAAATCCCAGTTATAAAGAAAACTATGTCAAATTTATGCGAGAATTTAAGGATGCGGGGCATATGATTGAAGTTAGGCTCGCAAAGAATAAAAACCTAAATTATTTACCCCATCACGCGGTCGTGACTCCACATAAACCCTCCACGCCCCTTCGGGTAGTTATAGATGCATCATTTAAAACAAGCACAGGAAAATCATTTAACGATATACAATGTAAAGGTACAATAAACCAAGACGATTTAGCAAATATATTGCTACGATTCCGAAAACATAAATACGTCATTAATGCTGACGTACAAAAGATGTATAGAATGATATACATTCAAACAACTCAACAATATATGCAATGTATATTATGGCGCGAAACTCCCACGGAACCCTTACGAACTTATAAACTAACCACGCTAAGCTTCGGCTTAAAATGCGCGCCCTATATAGCGACTCGATGCTTAGAACAGCTCGCGCAAGACAACCAAGTCCAGGAGCCAGAAGCAACAGCTGCAATTGTCAACACCTTTTACATGGATGACCTACTCTATGGAGGCGACGACGAACGACAGGTATCTGAGATAGCCGTGCGGGTTGAACGAATCCTGCGCGGAGCCAACTTAAACCTACGAAAATGGAGATCGAATTCCAATACGATACTACAAAATGTGAGTAATACACACACCGACACAGTACCAACGTCGCTCGGACATAATTTGCAAAAGGTGCTGGGCCTAGCATGGTGCAGTACCAGTGACAATTTAATGTACGAATTTAAAGACAACCCATTGCCAAAGACATTAACTAAACGAGTGGTTTTATCCTTGGCTTCTGCTATTTTTGACCCGTTAGGTTTAATAGCGCCAGTGATAGTTATTGCGAAATGTTTTATCCAGCGATTATGGAAAAATAAATCCGATTGGGATGTAAAACTATCAACCGATAATGCAATCGAATTTGAAACCTTCTATAAAAAGTTGTTTACACTAAATTCATTAGTCATCCCAAGGCATGCGCTTATCAGTGATTACGTCACACTACAGATGCACGGCTTCTCGGACAGCTCATTGACTGCGTTTGGCTCGGCGATCTATATACGTACTATGAATGCATGTGGTTATATTATAACCCGTTTGCTGTGCGCAAAAACGAGGGTAGCGCGAAGCGAAACTATTCCGAGGCTCGAATTACGTGCAACTGTTTTACTGGCACAGTTATATAATAAAGTGAAAAATGCATTAAAATGTAAATTTACGAGAACTTTTTTTTGGTCCGATTCGAATGTAGCACTAGCATGGATAAAATCACAACAAGTTCATAACTTAAATTGTTTTGTTAAAAACCGAGTAATGACGATACGAGAATTAACCGAAATTAACGATTGGCACTGGGTAGCGTCTAGCCATAATCCCGCAGACCTTTTGTCTCGAGGGCTGCAAGCAGACAAGTTAGAAAAATGCGACTTGTGGTGGCAGGGACCCTCTTGGCTTAGTATGCCCGATATCGAGTGGCCTTGTCATAAAACTTCAAAGACATAAAACAAATCCGAGGCGATCGAGATTTGTTGTAATGTCACTGCGAACGTACAACCTAACTTTATGACAAATCTATTTCAAAAATGGTCAGATATAAATAAGTTAATTCGATGTGTTGCATTTATTTTTAGATTCATTGAAAATTGCTCAAAAAATAAAAATAAAAAAAATGATCCATTATCCGTAGATGAATTAAATTATGCGCTTTATAGATTGATTCAATTCGCGCAAATAGAATGTTACCAAAACGAGTATGATTTACTTCAGAATAATAAAGCACTATCTAAATCAACAAGTTTAAAAAATTTGAACCCATTCATCGAAAAGGGATTAATTAGAGTAGGTGGCCGCTTGGGTTTATCGGATTATACATACGATAAAAAACACCCTATCATTCTGCCACCCTCACACATACTTACAAAACTCATTATGAGCAACGAACACGTGAGACTGCTGCATGCGGGCCCCCAGCTATTACTCTCCGCGATTCGCGAACGATTTTGGCCAATTAACGGTAAAGTTTTAGCTAATAAAATAGTAAACAAATGCGTGACGTGTTTCAGAGCCAAACCAAGGTCCCAGATACCTATTATGGGCAATTTACCTTCGACTCGAATAAACCCGGCCCCGGCCTTCCTATACACGGGACTTGATTACGGGGGTCCTTACATAATCAGGGACAGGAGGGGGCGTGGCTACAAGACCGATAAATGTTATATTGCCATATTTGTTTGTATGACAACAAAGGCAGTTCACATCGAGTTGATTTCAGGTCTACAGACCTCAGCATTTCTTTCTGCTTTCAGACGCTTCACATCTCGACGAGGCAAGCCGAAAGAAATGCTAAGCGATAACGGCACGACTTTTCGTGGAGCGTGCAACGAAATAAGGGAACTGTTTAATTTCATAAACGAAAATTCTAATGAATTTGTAACTTCCTGTGCAAGCGAGGGCATTGTATGGAATTTTTTACCGCCATACAGTCCGCATATGGGTGGTCTACATGAATCTGCTATTCGATCATGTAAGCACCATTTAAAGCGAATATTAGGTCAAGCATTGTTAACCTACGAAGAATTTTCGACCGTTCTTGTCCAGGTTGAAGGAATTTTAAATTCTCGCCCATTATGCCCGATTCCAAATTCTAACAATGACGAGATTACCTTTTTAACGCCAGCCCACTTCTTGTTAGGACGAACGCCGATCGCAATGCCCGATTATGATTATAATGATGTACCTACAAGCCGACTAACGCATTACCAACAGTTACAGCAATTACAACAACACTTCTGGCGCCGATGGTCAAGGGACTATATAGGACTGCTGCAGGAGCGTTCAAAATGGAGATGCTCCAAGGGCCGAGCTCTCCGCGAAGGCACCGTGGTGCTGGTGAAGGATGACCGCTTGCCTCCCTGCCTGTGGAGGCTGGGACGAATCGTCGCATGCTGCCCTGGGCGAGACGGCGTCGCGAGGGTGGCCGAGATCAAGACAGCAAGAGGAACAATCAAGCGCGCGTTCAATAACATCTGTCCGTTACCAAATAATGCTCTAGAATCATAGTGTTAGTTAAGTGAAGGTCATTAGCTTAACAGTAGGTACAATAATGTTATTTTAAGTTAACCCTAATTTATCAATAAACCTTTTTATTACTTTAGTTTAAATAACCGAACCCAAGTCACAAGTTGAAAGTTGTCTGGAACTAACGAATAATCTAAGATTATAAAGAAATTTGAATCGAATCAATTAGACTTTAAAAAAGTATTTATAAATTCTTTGGTACCAGATAATTTGACCCATTACACTCGTAGCTTCTCTCAACGTAACATGATTATGTTCATAATGCTGGAACTACTCAATCTCACATATGAACATAAATACCAATACCTTTAAAAGGCTATCATGAGTTGAGAGAGGTAGAACGGCGGGTCTGTCGTGCCGGTTTGGGACGACGCATGTGCCGACCTGCAAGTCCGCACTTGAGTCCTTTCTGAATGGGGCGATAGATCTGGGAGACATACAACCTTTTTGCCCGGGAGCATGTTCATTTGTAGAACAGCGCCATCTAGACAACTCTGGAGGTATCCGCTAGATGGCTTGGAAGGGTTGTATCGATTTTATGTAACTAGCTTTTAAGGTAGTTCACCACTTCACCCAGAGAGGTCGCTGTGTAGGAACCTATAAATAGAAGTAGCTTAAGTTTGTCTTTCTCTTTGAAATTATACACCAACGAAGACGCACGCCTTTCTCTCCATCTCTCCCATCTCCGCCACGGCTATCCCACGTTGCAACAAGTGCATACATAGTGAAAAAGACAAAAGCGGAATGACAACATTACCTCTAACTCGAATATAGGTATTATTATTTTAGCGGTAATCGTTTGACAATTTATATACAGGTATTCAATTTCACCGGTTTTACAATCCCTGGTCTTATCTGCCACTCGATGTTATCAATGTAATTTAAGGCTGGCACTTTATCAAGTAGCAATTGAAGGAAAGAAGTGATAAAGTTAACAAGTTTTTACGATGATTTTGTAATGAAATCGTGTACTCATTGCTTAGGCCCGGTTTACACTTTGTTAAGTGCAAATGTAAAGTTCATACTAACACTACCATATACTAACTTGGCACTTAACAAAGTGTAAACTTGGCCCTTTCACGTGGATTTTACTACTCACTTTACACCTGCATCTCTCACCTGCACTTGGTGCTTCACTAAGTTTAAACAAGCCTTAAACATAACGGGTAGGGTAATAGCATTAAGCAAAAAATAAAGGGATAAATTTAAACTCGAAAAAAATACTTTTATGTAAATTAGCAGCACGAGACTTAGTAGAGGGGTTTAGTTTAGGGAAAATGAGTGTGCCACTTTGATTTTGCATTACCAATTTGAAGTCTCCCTGTATAAAAGTGCAAATTGTATTATTAACAGTGATCGTACTTTTCCAGCATTTTCGGTGCAGTGCTAGGGTTGTCAGTAGTGCCCAATATTAAATTGTTTGAACCAAGAATCAAATAAAATCAAAAATAAAAATAATTTTGCGTATTAAGCAAATCGGAAATACAGAGAATATTCTCAGAACATGTAAAGCCTAACCCAATATGCATAATGAAATGAAGGGTGAATTAACTACGAGTATATGAGAAAATGTAGCACAGTTGCAATAAATCCTTATCTCAGGTCATAGTTCATATTTATGATTGATTAGGAATTGATATACTAACTACATATTAGCATAGACAGTATAATGCGTAGGTGCATAAATATAGAAGTAATTTTGTTTAATTAGAGGAAAATATTATAGTTTCCTTTTGCCTTTCTTAGAAAGAGAGTTCCGCTTGTGAATTACAAGCGGAACTCTCTCTCTAGGAAAAGGAGTCAACCCTATGTCACTTCGACAATTAAGACGAATCGCTTAGGCTGTAGAGCGTGCCACGAAAAAGACATGCATACTTACTTAAAAACATACATACCCGCCAAAAACATAAGTCGGGTAAAAAAGCAACAATCGAAAAGATTGAGATAGTAAATGAATACAAATGTTGTTCTCACGCTTGTTCTTTGCGTCGGTGGCGTGCAGGTGCAGGCGCGCGGCCACGGCCAGCAGCAGCGCCGCCGCCGCGCCGGCCGCCGTGCTCGCGCGCACGCACACCACGCCCACGCCCAGCACGTCGAAGAACACGGGCTGCCGCGCGCGCTCCGGCGCCGAGCCCAGCCGCCCGCTGTCCAGCAGCCCTGCACACACACACGTCACTCGCACACACGCACACCACGCCCACGCCCAGCACGTCGAAGAACACGGGCTGCCGCGCGCGCTCCGGCGCCGAGCCCAGCCGCCCGCTGTCCAGCAGCCCTGCACACACACACGTCACTCGCACACACGCACACCACGCCCACGCCCAGCACGTCGAAGAACACGGGCTGCCGCGCGCGCTCCGGCGCCGAGCCCAGCCGCCCGCTGTCCAGCAGCCCTGCACACACACACGTCACTCGCACACACGCACACCACGCCCACGCCCAGCACGTCGAAGAACACGGGCTGCCGCGCGCGCTCCGGCGCCGAGCCCAGCCGCCCGCTGTCCAGCAGCCCTGCACACACACACGTCACTCGCACACACGCACACCACGCCCACGCCCAGCACGTCGAAGAACACGGGCTGCCGCGCGCGCTCCGGCGCCGAGCCCAGCCGCCCGCTGTCCAGCAGCCCTGCACACACACACGTCACTCGCACACACGCACACCACGCCCACGCCCAGCACGTCGAAGAACACGGGCTGCCGCGCGCGCTCCGGCGCCGAGCCCAGCCGCCCGCTGTCCAGCAGCCCTGCACACACACACGTCACTCGCACACACGCACACCACGCCCACGCCCAGCACGTCGAAGAACACGGGCTGCCGCGCGCGCTCCGGCGCCGAGCCCAGCCGCCCGCTGTCCAGCAGCCCTGCACACACACACGTCACTCGCACACACGCACACCACGCCCACGCCCAGCACGTCGAAGAACACGGGCTGCCGCGCGCGCTCCGGCGCCGAGCCCAGCCGCCCGCTGTCCAGCAGCCCTGCACACACACACGTCACTCGCACACACGCACACCACGCCCACGCCCAGCACGTCGAAGAACACGGGCTGCCGCGCGCGCTCCGGCGCCGAGCCCAGCCGCCCGCTGTCCAGCAGCCCTGCACACACACACGTCACTCGCACACACGCACACCACGCCCACGCCCAGCACGTCGAAGAACACGGGCTGCCGCGCGCGCTCCGGCGCCGAGCCCAGCCGCCCGCTGTCCAGCAGCCCTGCACACACACACGTCACTCGCACACACGCACACCACGCCCACGCCCAGCACGTCGAAGAACACGGGCTGCCGCGCGCGCTCCGGCGCCGAGCCCAGCCGCCCGCTGTCCAGCAGCCCTGCACACACACACGTCACTCGCACACACGCACACCACGCCCACGCCCAGCACGTCGAAGAACACGGGCTGCCGCGCGCGCTCCGGCGCCGAGCCCAGCCGCCCGCTGTCCAGCAGCCCTGCACACACACACGTCACTCGCACACACGCACACCACGCCCACGCCCAGCACGTCGAAGAACACGGGCTGCCGCGCGCGCTCCGGCGCCGAGCCCAGCCGCCCGCTGTCCAGCAGCCCTGCACACACACACGTCACTCGCACACACGCACACCACGCCCACGCCCAGCACGTCGAAGAACACGGGCTGCCGCGCGCGCTCCGGCGCCGAGCCCAGCCGCCCGCTGTCCAGCAGCCCTGCACACACACACGTCACTCGCACACACGCACACCACGCCCACGCCCAGCACGTCGAAGAACACGGGCTGCCGCGCGCGCTCCGGCGCCGAGCCCAGCCGCCCGCTGTCCAGCAGCCCTGCACACACACACGTCACTCGCACACACGCACACCACGCCCACGCCCAGCACGTCGAAGAACACGGGCTGCCGCGCGCGCTCCGGCGCCGAGCCCAGCCGCCCGCTGTCCAGCAGCCCTGCACACACACACGTCACTCGCACACACGCACACCACGCCCACGCCCAGCACGTCGAAGAACACGGGCTGCCGCGCGCGCTCCGGCGCCGAGCCCAGCCGCCCGCTGTCCAGCAGCCCTGCACACACACACGTCACTCGCACACACGCACACCACGCCCACGCCCAGCACGTCGAAGAACACGGGCTGCCGCGCGCGCTCCGGCGCCGAGCCCAGCCGCCCGCTGTCCAGCAGCCCTGCACACACACACGTCACTCGCACACACGCACACCACGCCCACGCCCAGCACGTCGAAGAACACGGGCTGCCGCGCGCGCTCCGGCGCCGAGCCCAGCCGCCCGCTGTCCAGCAGCCCTGCACACACACACGTCACTCGCACACACGCACACCACGCCCACGCCCAGCACGTCGAAGAACACGGGCTGCCGCGCGCGCTCCGGCGCCGAGCCCAGCCGCCCGCTGTCCAGCAGCCCTGCACACACACACGTCACTCGCACACACGCACACCCACGCCCAGCACGTCAAAGAACACGGGCTGCCGCGCGCGCTCCGGCGCCGAGCCCAGCCGCCCGCTGTCCAGCAGCCCTGCACACACACACGTCACTCGCACACACGCAAACCCACGCCCAGCAAGTCAAAGAACACGGGCTGCCGCGCGCGCTCCGGCGCCGAGCCCAGCCGCCCGCTGTCCAGCAGCCCTGCACACACACACGTCACTCGCACACACGCACACCCACGCCCAGCACGCCGCGACTGACCATGCACGAGCGCCAGCACGTTGTCGCCGGTGCGCTGCAGCACGGCCGGCGGCGCGCGCTCTGCCGTGTCCAGCCGCGTGTGGTACACGTAGCCGTTGGCGCTCCACGCCAGGTCTACGCCTGCAATCAGGAGCCAGCTCCGATAAGAATACGTAGTCCATTTTGCTTATCTTTTTTGCTGCCTGGCCTCCGCGGTCGCCAGACCTCACTCCGATTGATTTTTACGTTTGGGGAAGCGCTAAGGAGTTGGTGTACGTAACCGAAGTAGAAAATCGTGAAGATTTCATAAATCGGATAAATGCTGCCTTTGATGTAAAGAAAGCAGAGATGCTGCTCAAAGTATCGACTGTAGAAATGAGAAATCGGTGCCGAGCATGCATAAATAATCAAGGGCAGCAGTTTGAGCAATTTTTATAAATAAATTACATAGTTAATGATCAACTTCTGTGTTTTCCTTATTTCCTGTAGGTTATTATCACTTTCCTCAAAACTAGAGTCTCGTAAAAAATATGTCCGCCTTGTTAAAGTTGACGAATAACTTTAGCTGTTTATAAACAAATTGGGATTATTGTGTACCGATCGAAAGGGTAAACTGAAGATGTTTTTGAATAATTAGAAGTAGTCAATCGTTTTTAGTTTTTTTTTAAATGCAATGCAAAGATGGCTGTTTAGATTTATTTTTACTTCCTTTTGTGTTTCGAGGGCCCGTATTTTTTTCTATCTTTCGTATGCACCAAATATTAAATTTGTAAGATTTTAGTATTATCCTACCCCACTCTGGGAATAAAGGCGTGAAGGTATGTGTGTATGTATGTATGTAGTATTAGCCAAGATAAAAAAAAAGTAAAAATGTTGCCTGATTTATCTTTTTTTTTTAATAATTGAGGTTTTAAATCATGAAAATTTAAAATTTTCAAAAAACCAAAAAAAATTTTTTTTTTTTTAAAACTAAGGGCCTAGGTATTATTTTTTTAGTGGACCGCGTAGCAGATGTCTCCACCTATTCCCTATATACGTATGTCCATCCATCTGCCAAACACCCTGTATAATCCCTGTACTAGGTCCCGCGCGAACTCACCGGAGAGGTTGCCGAAGTCGCGGAAGATGCGGAAGTCAGTGTCGGCGGGGATGAGGCCGCTCTCGAACAACTCCTGCGCCAGCGAGGAGGCGAAGGGGCGCGGCACGGAGGCGGCGTACACCTCCATGATCCAGGGGTCGTGCGGGCCGGCCTGGAACAGCACCTCGCGGCCGCCCGCGCCGCACGCCTCCAGGTTGACGAAGGCGCGCGCGGCCGGCGCCCAGGGGTGGCGCGCCACGAACGCGTGGCTGGCCTGCATGATGTTCTCCTCGGCGCCATTCAGCAGCACCAGCACGTCGTGCGCCAGCGGCCGCGGCGAGCTGGCCAGCGCGCGCAGCGTCTCCAGCGCCACCGCGCAGCCCGCCGCGTCGTCGCTGCCGCCTGCGCACGCACCAATTTCATTCATACTAGCTGTTATCAGAGACTATTCAAGAAAAACTCGATAAAATGAACTTGAGTGAGCTGCTCATCTCAAGACGCATCAGAAATGAGGTTTATATGGCTTGACTTTTGTTTTGACGTGAAGCAACTCCATATTGATATTTTATATTGTTTCCCGAAAACAAAGGACTTGGAATTTGAGATTTTAAAATCAATAATAATATGTGCTATGAATGGGCTGGGCACACTTTGTTCAGGAATTTTGGTGTTAAACAGCGACTTCCTGCACTAAAATTCGAAAATTTGCCACTCCTTTAACTTACCTACTTATGAGAAAAAAGGTTTCGCTATTAACGACCAAGTACCCTCAAGGTTACGATTAGCCTCTATGTTTAATCTTGTGGTCCATGACAACAGCAAAATAATCAAAATGATCCTTGGTCGCTAAAAGGTTGGGAACCACTGATTTAGAGGTACCTACCTATGCGTTCCCTTCGTTAACGGCGCGATATCAGCCACGGCGTCCAAGTAACGGGCCTAAGTGATAAATAACACTTACAGACATACCTGATGAATATATTAAACATGAACCCTCGGCTAGGATCTACGACGCAGCAGCGCACCACTCCAACAATTAGGGTTGGGCGGAGTAATCGGTTCTGAATGAGATCGACAAATAAAGCTGTTTTAGGCCACGGCGTCATTAACAAATCGAATAGCCTACTTCTTTCTATTAACGTGATTGGGTCCAATCTGTTTTCGTTATCGATCGATAGTTCAACGGCGAACTTGAAGTGGCGATTCTTTTGAGTTTCTGTTAGGACGACTTGTACTGATGCCTACCTGCCAGCCGCTTGTACAGCGAGCCAGCCGGGCGCGCGGCGCTCATTATCAATCATTATCAGGGCGAGGTTAGGTGCTCTACATTGTGAAATTTCGACCAACTACGAACTAATTTACGCAGAATTGGTAATAATACTAACGTATAACAACCGTTTCACAGGAAACAAATGTGTTAAAAAGGCAAGTCAACTACGGGCAATTGTGCGGCCGTCGCTGCGCGGCACGTCGTTTACATTTTTAGTGATGTCACGTGGCCGCGTAACAACCTCGCGGTGGCAGATTATTGCTTCGTATGCCCCGGACCCAGCACATAATGTTGGACCGTACCTACTGCGCCACTGCGAATTGTTGTCAAAGCATTCACTACCAAGCGGATAAACGGTAGGTACTCACTTACAGTTAGTACCTACTAGTTGTACGCTATTTTGTATTAATTATCGAAGAGTTGAATTCCGTCGAAGATCTCATTGGAGTTCGACTAGTCTTAGGTAATTGTCAAGAGGCAATGGTGGACAGCAGAGCCCGCATATCTAGAAAATGCATTTTATCTAAAGAGGCAATTTAATTTGGTGGTCGTTTTGTGAATTTGGGTCTCAAATATAATTTTGGTGTTCATTATATTTTTGTCCTTTGAGGCGCGGGTAGCTGGTTGGCGGGTAAACTACGACAGGGATGTAGCTTGGTGTCCACAAGCGGGTCTCAACATTTATACATCTTTTGCATGTCAGCAGACAAATAATTTATCTCAGGGGAAATAATGTTTCTAGTACAGGATGTAGGTATAGTTAGGTGTGTAGGTAGGTACTAAGTGACGTACATTCAATTTAACGTTCGTTTATAACGCGAACATAAAATTGTTATTATCAAGATTACATTCTTTAGTGCCGATTATGGAATAATGACGGGAGGGGCTCTGGGGGCGGTGGTAGGCAGGACTACTCGTATTACTAATGAACTCCGTACCAAAAAAGTAGCAAAAGGAACCTTTTATAATGTAACTTAGTCGTGTCCGCACGTCTGTCAGTCACAGCCATTGTACTCAAACCCTATTGGAGCAATGTTACTTAACTCAATAAATTACTGTAGGTACCTACTCTATAAGCAGCTCATAGATTTTTCTGCAAAATCATAAGTTGTTTAATGGTTAGGTCTCACCGACATACAGTCAAACAAAAGCACCAATATCGTTACGGCCGTCGCCAAATATATACAGGGTGGAAAACACGAACGCCACATGGAAGGCAACTACCTTAAATATTGGATTGGAAATAGCAAACTCTACGTAAAGGAGACTTACAATTTGTCGACTTAGAAATGTCTGCCGATCTTCTAATCTAAGACAATCTAATATATGTATCTATGATAATATTATGAATAGTGTGTACGTCTAAAAAGACAGGGCTTGGTGAAACTTTGTTCCGCAATTGTAACTGCATTTTATTGAGTATTGAGTTCCATACACAATAAAGATTTATGATTTATTTATGACTTAAGATTAGGTTGAATAAGTTTATGTTTTAATAATATTCTGCTTAACAATTTTATGCGAAAATAAAATTCTCGCGACGATTCGGCTCATCAATGTTATGCAATATACCTACTGGTATGCGAAAATAGACTACGACATAGTGTTTATGCCAATGGACAATTATGTTTAAAGTAATTATGCAATAGGTATATAATTATTACAAAAAAACATGCTTACGAAGTCGGACCCCATTTAGCGTTATTGTCTTTTGTTGAGTAGTCCATTCTGATAGAGAACGGTAAAAGTGCCGACGGCCAACACGAAGTGCTTGAATGTTTTAAGGTTCCCTGCCGAATACTCAAAGATGCAACCTCCGGCTTATCTGTCTGTCAATTCTTTTCTCAAAACGGCTAAAGCTATCTGGCTGAAATTCGGAATATTTCAAGTTGATACTGCGCGATACACCGCGTGACATATCATGCGTTCTCCCATATTTTTACACTTGACTATACTATTCGCAACTTCAGATCAATAGGGACCTAATTCAAAATTACAGATTTTAAACTTCAAGTCATAAATTTATTATTATAGTGACCTAATCCGAAATTTACAATTTCTGAGTTAGGTCACTATTGCTCTGAAGGTGCGAATTATGTATAAACGGATTCGGACGCCAGTTTACTATCGCAGGCGGTTCCTCGCGGGTTTCATGAAAATCCGTTCGGCGGTTAATGAGTTACCTGCGCTAACGGAAGCGGCCGCTGGCGTCCGGGGCTTCTATATACTTATTTAGTATTTACATATGTCTTTAGATTCTGAAACTGTGTTCGGAGCATCATCTCCTCATTCGTAGGTATCGTAGGTTGAACTGCGCCGAGCGGCGGCGCAATGAAGAGCGTCGCGACACGCCGCCTGCAGCCATGAGTAGCTCGCGGGTCGTGTTGGATAAACAAACGGTTATTATGGCAACAACCACGAACGAACTCTGCGGCCGAAGTAAATAAATAAACAAATACCGACGATGGAAAGGCTAATTGACCAAGGACTATTTTACAAACTTTACAGTAGAGCGAAGTTTTTATTTTGTTTTTCTTTCATTATTATCGAATGTATCGAAATATGTTGTAGTAAAACTAGGTTATATTTTTATCTTTACATAGTATTAAATGAAGTCGCTTCCGCTGTCTGTTCGCTAAGATATTTTAATCTACTTAGCGGTGTTTAATATGAATGCTACTTATCTACTAAATGGTTTTCATTGTAAGACTTGAAATAAGCTTGTTCACGAAAAAAAATACTCGTTAGACAATGGTTACTTTGAACCTCCTGTCGATATATTATTCGTTTGACTATATACCTACAATCGTTTGTTACGATAAAAGTCAGTTTTGCTAGTTCATTATTTAAATCGTCTATTTCCATAAGCTTAACCTTACTTCGACACATGTGTTTCAAGTTTCAACTGGCTCATGCTCTTTATTTTAAGCAACTCTATTTATTTAAGTAAAGCGTGGATTGGTCTGGTCACCCACGATGAAGCTAACAGGTCGGCCTAAGTGGGGCATCGGCAGGCCCGTGGATATCGCTCCAAGTGGGCTCCTTTAGGTCTGCTAGTGGCGTGTCTGGTGGACTGCGATTGAGGGAAACTTCTACCGGGAAACCGACCCCATCCGCTAAATATTGAAGAATGAAGGAAAGAACCCCGGGACGATCACTTCCGCAGACCTCTCAGTACCCACCCGTGCGAAAGCCATGGTCGAAAATGAAAATAAAGCGGGCGGGTGGTAGCAGCTTTTAGCGACGCAGTAATGTCACCAAAAGAAGCGGCAGAGCGGAAGCGAGAAAATGATATTAATTCGCTCCCAATACGCCGCAGAAGACCAGGCAGGCCGCGGTTGGCAAATTTCAACCGGTTGCTGCCGTAATGGGGACCCGTGGGCGATGGGCTGGGGGATCCACCGCTGGCACTTACGGGTCCCGAGCTAGAAGGCCTCCGAGGTTTCCGGAGCGCCTTTAACGGAGAAGGGGAAAAATCAAAAACCCTGTTGAAGACGGGCCCGTAATGGCACACGCTGATATATGAGTTAGCGGATGGAATATCACTCCCGCGACCTCGTCCAAGGTGGGAGAAGGAACACCTCAGGGGTTTTAATCGGTGCGAGTCCGACATAACCACTCGGCCCCCTCGAGTCGATTGGTATCCATAATGGATATCTCCCGAGTAAAAAAAAGGGACCGCAGCGGAAGAGGATTGTCAGTATTACGGTGCGCCTGCGCGTTCTCTGGTGTTCTGTGGCAAGGATTGCGGGGGAGAGGCATTGATATCTGCCACTCTCCGTGCCCTGCGCAATGTGGCGGCACCGCGACGTTGTTTGCGGCGTGGTGGCCGCGGAGGAAGAGGAGTTGGTATCAGCAGCAAGCAGTATCTGCGGCCCTCGCCGACTTCGTGGAGGGAGAATCGCTATGTTTTTAATGGGTATTTTGGCCACTCTGGGTTGGTGAGTCACAGTTAACCACCTTAGGCTCCTCCGGGACCAGGTGCAATGGTATGCGTAAAAGCGTTTTCCCAGCAAGAAAAGAAATAAATACAGACTCAGCCTAGACAGGAATTCACCGCATACGTACCTACTGCTTGTGTAGTTGTAACCATCCATGTGATTTATTAGACGAATTTATTGTATTCTATTCAATATGCCCAAAAATGTCCTGTTAGTCGTATAGGTTTACAACTACATGCAAGTGGTCAATTACTTAAGTGGTTCACCCATATGATATTATTAAATGTACTAACTAATTGTAAGTAATAAATATTGAATGAAGGAAATGATTATCTATATAAACAAGTTTTAAAAACCTCTGATGTGTGCCGACTGGTAGATGTGGCTGCGGCTAGTGTCGCCCTGCGGCTAGTGTGTGTGTGTGTGTGTAGTGTGTAGTGTGCGGACTGACCGGCGCTGTCGGGCACCGTGTCGTAGTGGCAGTTGATCAGCAGCGCCGTGCGCCGCGACGGCGGCTCGGGCCGGCCGCCGCGCGCCGACAGCCGCGCCACCACGCTCTGCACGTCGCGGTACACGTTGTTCATGCCTGCGGACCACGCGCGCGTCAACACTACACACTAAATCCCAATTATAATGACACGTTCAAACTTTGATATTCACTTTTTTCTTCTCCTTTATGGTGTAGTTAAATCGGAAGAGTGGTGATAAACAAAGAGTACGAGAGTACCGTCGAGGAAGGTGAGGGGGAAGGCGCCGCTGGCAGAGTGCACGTCGATCTCGAGCAGGTGGTGCGGCGCGGCGGCGGCCGCCACGCCGCGCAGCGCCGCCACCAGCACGCCCACCGCCAGCACCTCGTTCTCGTAGCTGCCCGCCACCTGCGCACACACACGCGCACTGTACCCACGCTACTGTACTAGCTACATCGCTGTGTGTTTGACGCGGAGCGTGGAGGTGACGCGTACCCGGGGCCCGATCTTGGTGAGGTTGACGAGGAACTCGTGCGCGACCTCGGCGATGAAGGTGTCGGGCGGCGCGCCGCGCTTCGCCGGCTCGGGCAGCCACTCGCCGGCCGCGAGCAGCGCCAGCGCGGCCGCCACGCTGGCCAGAGCGCCGGCGGTCAGCCAGCGCAGGCGCAGCGGCGACACCGCCATCACATTCTCCTTCACCACCTCGCCGTACGAGCCCGACGAGCTGCTGCTGGAACAACTCAACTTGTTCGAACAACTCTCTTGTGATATTATACTACTCTTAGGGTACCAAAATGGTAATACAATAAATGTTCAAAACAAACACAAAATCCTAGGTGAGCCTAGGCGTACGCGCAAGTCGGCGTCCTACAATATTCCAAAAGAAAACTTCAGTTGAACTGACCTATTTATTAACTACCATTTTAAAAGTAGTAATTTTTTGGTTTTTCAAGGCGATTTTGTGTTTGTAAACATTTATTCTATTTTATACTTTTTAGTGATCATAATTATGCTGTTGTGCAGTACCTACCACTTCTCAATTAATAAGAAATCATTGAACATTTCCACCTCGCCGCAAGAACCGCCACGGGAAAGGCATGGTCATATAGTTAAACCTAAATATGCTTCGTCATAGTCGTTCAACTATCTTAATCGAAATATCTTGTCGCCACCCTTGAAATACACTCAGGGCCAAAAAAAAACGGGTCAGAGTGCGTTTTTCATACTAAAGAGGCTATTTCAAAGCCAATCCTCACCAGGGGATGCTTTTAGTGAAATCTGATGACGGATACACCGAGCATCGATACAGGACTTCTAGAGTGCCTAGGATACCCAACAGATTTAATCTGCGGTTAACACCGGAATAGATCATGTTCAGAAAAACATCTAAAATGGCAATAATATGTATGGAAATCCAAATGCTGACCCAAACTCTGTCGCTGTGGTGTTAACTGATTGTGCGATAAGTTAGGTATCTTAAGAACATTTGACCTCCTCTATTGAACCTCGGAGTATCCACCGAAAACTTATTTGCGGTGTTAGTAAACTGACCGCGACCTATGTCGATGTATAGGGATAACAGTTTTCCAACGGCAAAGTTAAGTTTCTCTCGAGGTCAAAGGAGATAGGCGAAAGTGGGCCTAACTGTTACAGGAATCTAACTAAAACAATAACAAAAGCAGTGGCGTACCTAGGGTTTCAGAATAGGGCAAGCCGAGAGATATGTTTTGTAGTTTTTACGGTTATTATGGATAAATTTATCTTGTTACCACATTACTGATCAATCTTCACTTCACTCTGCAGTTGTAGGTATAGGCATTTGCTTACGTGGACGAGCTCACCAAAGCACCCTGAAGGCATGTTACCACTAGATATAATTTTACAGACATATTATCAGCAATTGCATACTTTCGGTGGCCTTGAAAAAAGCCGCTTGGTTTGTATGAGAGAATAAAATAAAGGTTCAACTTCTTATTTTAACTTTGCTTGCCTAGGGAGGAAGCAATAAGTACTTACTTTTATTTCAATTAACTATCTAAAAATTACATACATATTACACAACATAGTTAAATTAAATTATTATTTGTATACATCGAATGTGTTTTTCTAAAACGCCATCGTACCTATTTTGAAAGTAGCGACACAAGCTCTAAAAAATTACCCTTATTCAATGAAGTTTTAGACTCATCGTGACCTCTGAAGTTCTTGTTGTGCTAAATGACAAACAACATCGACTAATCTTTGAAAAACGCTACTATTGTTATCAACACGCATGTTGTTTTGTAATTTCCTTTGATAATTGGCGCGATAAAGATGTCTCAATTCGCTGTTTACCAAAATCACTAAAAGAAATTACCGCGTTCATGTGTTTTCGAGAATTCATGTGTCTTTTAATGGCGCCAGCTAAATTATTTAAATCGTCATAACCAGACCAGATGTATTCCACACGTTTTTGTCGTTAGAAAAGAAAATACAACACCAGCAATGTAACTTATTAGAGTGCGAACAACCAACAATCCAATGAGTTTTGTACACTGACCTGTTAAACTGTCTTTTGTGCGATTTACTACTCTGAGAAATACACAAGTCAGGCGTAGGTTTTGCCGAAGAAATAAGTACCTTTTTCTCTGCAAAGTCCAAACATTTTACCTTTCCGTCGACAAGCAAAGTTTGTGCACACTTTAAAATATCACAGTCACACAGGACTTCCTCCATTGTCAATCTAATTGAATCACAACTCACAACACCACAAAAAAAAACTTATTATTGCACTGACCGCGCCGCGCCGCTCAACGCCTATACAAACTATTCAACACGTGAATAAAAGCATTTGTCAACAAATAGAAATGAAGTGAAGTTGGCCGCTAACGCGGCTCAACGCGCGCTCCGCGCCTGCGCGAAGCGAATTTCGCATTTACTATGGACTCGTGAACAACTTCATACGCAATCAGGGCTTTTTACTCTCATACTATTTGCCATATTAATACACGACCAGTCGTGTTTGGGCATATGCCGTTTCGGTGGGTAAGACAGAGAATATGAAAGCCCGATTGCAAGCCAATACGCGCGAGCGAGATACGAGCTAGCCGCGTCATGAATAGTTCGACTGGTTGGCGCACAGCGCTGAGCGCTGTGCTGCGTAGGTGGCGGCCGGCGCCGGCGGTGCGCGGTAAAATTTAGTAGGTATAGGTACTTACTGTTGCATGTAATTTGATTTGAAGAATTTAGTGAGAGCGCGCGGCGCGCGAAGGTGAAATACCTATCTAATACATTACGTGCATTTAATGAATAGTTATTTTTGTAAGGCAAGGCAAGCCCGGCTTTTGGGCTTATATGGCAGTACCGCCACTGAACAAAAGATGTATTTTTTAACTACTCTGTGTGAAGTATCAGATTTTTTTTCTATGGGTTTTAAAATGTAACAAAAATTAATAACTTCTGTTACCGTAATGATGTCGTAGTAGGACATTAAAAACAAATTGAGGGTAGAAATACCCTCCATAACATAATATTATAAATGTCAGTGGCACTCACTTCGTTTCGCGTTCCCCACACTGGCAAGATGGAACAAGATTGTGCAAACTGTGGAATTAACATTTCTCGCAATAATGCTATAGGCACGCATCTTTTGGACGACAAGGCAATCCATACACTTGTACAACAGTGGGTTGCTCCTCTTGTGGTAAATACTATGTTTATTTGATTAGCACAATTACACTAATTATTTTGTATGAAAGAAACAAATACAACTACTGTGCCTGAAATCGCTAAAAAACAGCCTGTTTTTCACCATTAACTTTGAACTAAATGAGATTGATTATTGGAAATATGTAATTATGAGCATGATGATTATTTACAGGTCACTCATTCTAATCATCTCTTCTTCATCTTCTTAACATCTATACCATGATTATTTTATTCTTCTTTAAATATAACTTATCAGAGTAGTCATCGAGTTCTTTTTTATCTACTTACGTGGTTGACATGGAGAACCGTCCATATCTCTGCTTCTCCAAAGGCCAGGCCTATAATTTTTATACTGAAAATATCCTGCATAGTGACACAGTATATAAATAAACCAGTAAAGAAACTAGGCCTACTTTTCAAGATAAATACCTACGCTCCAATAGAGCGTAAGGGTTGTCCACTAACATTTTGTAAAATTGAAAAAAAAATCTTGTTTATTGTATCTCAGCTAGTTAGTGCAAAATCGATACGTGTGATCTGCGACAGCAAATCCGTTGCAGATTGAGAAAAAGTAGCCGCCATCTTTAATTTTTTAGTTATTTAACCGATTGCTTCCAAAATCGATATCTGGGGATGTGCGTGGTCTCCGACAACGAATTTGTTGGCAGAATGAGAAAAAGTAGCCACCATCTTGAACTTTTTAGTTATTCAACCGATTGCTTCCAAAATCGATATCTGTGAATGTGCGTGGTCTCCGACAACGTATTTGTTGGCAGAATGAGAAAAAGTAGCCACCATCTTGAACTCTTTAGTTATTCAACCGATTGCTTCCTTAATCGATATCTGGGGATGTGTATGGTCTCCGACAACTAATCCGTTGATAGATTGAGAAAAAGTAGCCGCCATATTATTTTTTTTTGTTATTCAACCGATTGCTTCCAAAATCGATATCTGGGGATGTGCGTGGTCTCCGACAATTTTTGTTGTTGTTGGTTGTTGTTTTTTAGCTTCTGAAAGATCCGATTTTAGTTTTCTTTTCCGTTGTGAGTTCGATGTAAGAGTTTGGTTTGAGCACTGTGGCTCGCTAAAACTGTTACGTTTTCTTCTGTCTGTGTACATATTTCTTTCAACATCGGAGTTTCAGTTGTCGTTTGCACATCTTTTTTTTGTATATCTGGTAGGTGGAGAGATGGTAATGAACTCGTTTTGAGCTTTTTGCGATGCGTTCCCTGCAAAATATCCTTAGCGTCAAAATGTGTTTCGCAAACGGTATAGTTTTGCGGCGGCTTGTTCAGCAATTCTTCTCGAGATATTAAGCGAAGCCATTTGGAACGTCTGAAAAATATAACAAGATATCATGTATTTACAATAAAAGCCGGTGAATAAAATATAATAATTGAAAGCTTACAAACAAAATCTTTTAATTTAATTCAAGTCTCAAACTCTTTTAATTTAATTCAAAAAGCTTTTATTCGAGTGTCAATTTCGAGAGTTAGGACCACACAGATCTCCGGATATCGATTTCGGAAGCAGGCTGTTGAATAATAAAAAAGTTCAAGATGGCGGCTACTTTTTCTTATTCTGCCAACAGATTAGTTGTCGGAGACCATACACATCCCCAGATATCTGTAAATAAAAGATATCTGTAATAAATTTATCTGTAAATAACCATAGTTTTCCGGAAAAATTAAAAGAGGCACTTATTCGTCCTATACACAAAGGGGGTGACCGAAAAGTTTTTTGTAATTATAGACCAATAGCGATTCTATCCAGTATAGATAAAATAATGGAAAAATGTATAGTTAACCAAATTGGATCTTACCTGCGACGTAATAATATAATACATACATGTCAACATGCATTTCAAAAAGGTAAGGGAACGAATACTCTTTTAGCAAAATTTACGAATGAAATTAATACACATTTAGAACATAAGAGAATAGTGATGGTGATTTTTTATGATTATAAAAAAGCATTCGATACGCTTGATACAGAAACTCTTTTACACGGAATGGGTGAATGTGGTGTTGAGCAGCCGCTGAACGAATGGTTCAGCGACTACCTAACGTCACGCGCCTATCGTGTTCAAGTGAATGGTGTACTCAGTGAGGAGACTGCGGTGCATTGCGGTGTTCCGCAAGGTTCTGGATGCGGGCCAATTAGCTATCTGATGCATGTTAACAGCTTAGGGGGAGTTATACGTCACAGCACACCCTACATGTTCGCGGACGACCTTTGCACCGTGAGTGCCGGGACCAATCTCGCTGATATGTGTCGCATGATTCAGTTAGATGTAGATTCAATAGTTCAATGGTCTCATGATAACGGTATTTTATTAAATTCTAAAAAAACTAAGCTTCTTATAGTACATTCGCCATATCTGAGAGTAGACGATCAGGCACCCCCGTTATTTACACACAGCTATCAATGCTTCCATGATGCCCTCGTCAACTGTCAGTGTATACCAATTGAAAAAGTAAATTGCGTAACTTATTTAGGTGTCAAAATTGATGTTAGTTTTTCATGGGCTCATCATATAGATTATATTTGTGTTAAGTTAAGAACGTTATTGGGAAAATTTTATCATTTAAGTTATAGAGTTCCTATTAGTACCTTAAAGTGTTTATATTTCTCGTTAGTAGATTCCATATTGGGCTATGCTCTTGATAGTTATGGTCTCACGTTTAAAACCCATTTAGATAAATTAGAATCTTTGCAGATAAGGTTTTTAAAATTACTCGTTAATAATAAAACTAGAGAGAGCTGTAATAAAGATTATCGGAAATTGTTTAAAATTTGTAAAATTCTTCCAGTTAGTGTAAAACATAAATACCTTTTAGCTATAAATAACCGTGATAGTCAAGAGCATAACCTATCTCAGATAAGTCATAGTTATGGCACTAGGTCGGTGTCTGCGGGTAAATTTGAGGTACCTAGAGTGAATAATTATTTTGGTGATAGAACATTAAAGAAACGTGTGCCATATGTGTTGAATAGTCTGCCCGAGGATATCCGGCAGGAGCCAAACATTCGTAGATTTAAGAGGCTAGTCAAAAATTATTTATTAGAGTCACTTCCATACTAGACATATTGTAAGACATACTGTAAGCTATATTAAATACATAAAGCAGATTTATTCACGGACACATTCCTGCAGTCAAACTGTTGTAACAGTTTTGCAGGGCGTATAATATTATTGTACTGTGTTGTTTGTTTTTAATAAATAAATAAATAAATAAAATAAATAAAATCGATTTTGGAAGCAATCGGTTGAATAACTAAAAAGTTCAAGATGGCGGCTAACTTTTCTCATTCTGCCAACAAATTCGTTGTCGCAGACCACGCACATCCCCAGATATCGATTTTGGAAGCAATTGGTTGAATAACTAAAAAGTTCAAGATGGCGGCTACTTTTTCTCATTCTGCCAACAAATTCGTTGTCGGAGACCACGCACATCCCCAGATATCGATTTTTGAAGCAGTCGGTTGAATAACTAAAAAGTTCAAGATGGCGGCTACTTTTTCTCATTCTGCCAACAAATTCGTTGTCGGAGACCACGCACATCCCCAGATATCGATTTTGGAAGCAATCGGTTGAATAACTAAAAAGTTCAAGATGGCGGCTACTTTTTCTCATTCTGCCAACAAATTCGTTGTCGGAGACCACGCACATCCCCAGATATCGATTTTGGAAGCAATCGGTTGAATAACTAAAAAATTAAAGATGGCGGCTACTTTTTCTCTATCTGCATCGGATTTGCTGTCGCAGATCACATATCGATTTTGCACTAACTAGCTGAGATACAATAAACAAGTTTTTTTTAAATTTAAACGGAAATTAAACGATTTTGAAATTTTTACTTTTGCAACACGTCATCGTATTATAAAAAGCATTTTATTTAAAAATATTTTATTTATTCTTACCTTTCTTTGAAGAAGCCGAATTCAAACAACTGTATACCACGCAATACTTTTGTGGCATCTTTCTCAAGAACGAACGTAAAATGCGAAGGAGGCCATTCGTCTCGACGCGACACACGCGACTGACCGCACCGCCAAATCCTCTTAGCGGTCTCGTAAAGGCGTGCGTCTGTGTGAGTGCGACGTTTCGAGCGTTTGTTCGTAGCTTCTTTACTGGTTTATTTATATACTGTGATAGTGATCTACAAAACGGCCTAAAAATCATTAGTTTAATGGTTGGGCCCAAGACTCTATGGATGTTCGCCGATCTCCTTTGTTTCTATTACTTAACGGCTTCGGAACCCTACACTGAGCATGGCCCGACATGCGCTTGCCCGGTTTTTGAAGTCGTTTAACAAAGGACCCTTATGGTGCGACTTCGGTGTCTTTCTGACTTTACGTATATCTATCAGTCGATTTTCTGAGAAACATAGTACTTACATTTTGATGCAAGTGCGGAAAGTAGGTAGGTATGTAATTTTACACGAGTCCCGAGGTGTAAAGCGAGGGACATGGATAAGTGAAAATGACAGTTCCGAAAGTGTAGCAAACGACGTTTTTATTGCATTTGCGAAAAAATGAGTATCTGTGTATTACCTTTGTTTCTATGTATTTGGGTATCTGTGTACCTATGTGTGTATCCGTTCTCTTCCCCACGGACCTCTGAAGTGAGATAACGAGGGAACACACTCTGTCCGAAATTACTTAAATTTTAATAAAATTATTAAAAAAAGGGCATAAACATTAGACCTAACCTAACCTACAGTGCTGTGCATTGCTGTAACGTGTGTGAGACATCCGCTCTGTGTTGGGCCCGCCCGCCGGCCGCTGCGCCGCACCGTACTACGTCACCGCCTGCTATCTAAGTTGCGCTACGCACCCCCTAATTACCTCAGCGCTCCTGGTACTTTATTTAATTAAATGACAAAACATGCAAACTTTTTGGTGGGATGTATAGTACGGCTGAGTAGTATATTTAAAAACAATTGAAAATTAAAACGCACTAGTGCAAAATAGGAAATGTAAAAAAGCACTAGTTCGAAAAAATCCAACGTTCTTCACGAAATTACCACTTTTTGAGCAACTGTATTAAAAACGAGTTTTTTTTATATTTGAAGAGGAGTCTAGAATTGGGGTGGGGGTTGAAAAATTAAACTGATTTGATTAAGCAAACGGATAGTCACGAAAATGGTTAAAAAAAATAGTTTTAAAATGTGCGGATTAAGCATGAAACGGCTTAATCTGCACATTTCAAAACTATTTTTTTTAATAATTTTTCGTGACGTCCTTTTTGATTTATAGTGACATACCCGAATGGATCAAAAAATTCCTGACTTCAAAATAATCATTTACATTTTATGCAAAAAATAAAACAAAGTAGTAAAATTTTATAACTGGAAAAAAAATGCAAAAAATATTTAAAACATCTGTATTAAAATTTAGGCTATTCAAATGGACCTTATATCATAGAAAATAAAGTTCATAACCAAATGAGTGTTTTCTTTTGCGTTTTCCAACCTTTTTAGGGTTCCGTACCTCAAAAGGAAAAAACGGAACCCTTATAGGATCACTTTGTTGTCCGTCTGTCTGTCTGTCAAGACCCTTTATCACGGGAACGCGAGGAGGTATCGAGTTGAAATTAAAACCATATACTCCGGTCTACAGCCCCGTGAAACTGTGAAAAAATCAAGCTCCTACGTTAACGAAAAAAAAAGATACGGCCGTTTATACCGCAAAAAACGTGTATTTCGACACTGTCGAGGGAATCAAAATGTATAGGGTATTTCCCGATGACCTAGAACTATGAAATTTCGCAAGTAGCACCGTCTTATACTACAAGTATAGGAAAAAGTCTGAAATTTGTAAATCTACGAATTACATCGTAATTCGTAGGTAGGTTTAGGTTATGTTAGTTTTGCATCAGGCCCGGTGGGCCAAACCACCCAGAAATAGGAGCTCCGCGGTAGCGGAGCTCCGTCGACTCTGTATCTTCGACAAATTGGAACGGGAAAAACACGACCGTGAAAATATGGTGGTAGGAAAAGAAGCGACTGGATAAAACTCGCAAGGGTAAAAACACGAATGTAAAAATAAACCGCCGGAAAAAAAGTGACTGTTAATTATCACTTTCGGGGAAAAACGCGAAAAGAAAATTAGCTTCAAAGAAAAAATGCGTTTGGGAAAGTCATCTAACAAATCCTCTTTAAAACTATGATTTCAAAGGATATAAGTAAGTCCACTAAAAAACTGTTTTATTGGCAATTACACACCCATTCTTTTATGGCCTTTCTCCTGAGTGTGCTGGAACTATATATTATAACATTATTTCTAAGAAACTCTATCACTGTTGTCTCCTGGTTTACGGGACAGAATAACAACAACAAAAAGTTGATCCACCCTAATAACTGTAACTATAACTAAGAAATAAACGTTAACGCAGTTCTAGATTCAATTACTTTGTTTGTATGATTAAGCACCTAAAATTACAAATTACGGCATATCCAATAGCAATAGCAATCGTTTTCATTTTGAAAATCGAAAGCTTGTCTGAATACAAAATGAGCACACTTGTTCCGCTTTAAATTCGATTGCGACCGCGTGTGCGTCAGGCGATAGACCCGCTGAACTATTATATATGTACCTAGGAATTTGTGCGGAACCCTCGGTGCGCGAGTCCGACTCGCACTTGACCGGTTTTTTTTAATTATTTTACAAACTGAATTGTACAAAAATACAATTGACTATGCTACATATCGTACATCCTGAGACAGCAGACGCGCTGCCGTCGTCTTAAATACGGGACCCTCGGAGCGCGAGCCCAACTCGCACTTGACGCATTTGTATGATATTATTAGATGCAGTTTAATACATACATACATACATACCTTCACGCCTTCATTCCCAGAGTGGGGTAGACAGAGCTACAGAATTACGAACAACTCCAAAAACTTGTTGATAACTCTGTAACCACAATTTGCACAATTAGGCTAAGATGTTTAACATTGTATATTAGTGACAGGTAGCAAGCCCATCGCCTAACAGTACTACAAGCCTTTATTCCCTTAGTCGCCTCTTAAGACATCCACGGGAAGACATGGAGTGGCACAATTCTAAGCCGGCAACCACACGGCTTGTTGCAGTTTAATAATATTTATAAAACAAGTCATTTATAAAAAGTATGATAATATGAACTAATAATTGTGCAAAGTAAATAGTGCTGAAAGCTGGAATTAGACGAAAACTATAAAATATTTAAGGCAACATCACAGTGAGAAGGTTTCCTTACGACTTTGTATCACATCCCAATGCAAACATACCGAAACCAGTGCCTGGTCTTTTTATCAAAATACCAGATTTCTAATATGACTAACATTCATATAACCTACCTTTATCCCAAAACATGTTAAATCCAAATTAGCTAATGCCTGAACGGACTGGTGAACCTTCTTCCACCACTGCCTTCGCCTCCCTTTCCTGTGTTTTTGTTCATTCAGCATTTGAAACTGTTTTTTTATTTATTTTAGTCATTATTATATTCACTTGTTTCGTATAATTATTCAGGTATTGGAAATTAGATGTTTTGGTTCAAAGTCATTATGATATCTCGGGTTTTTCAAGAATTTGAATTTAAGGCCTTATGAGACAGGAAGAGTTAACTTAAGATTATTCCAATTTAAGATCCAATTTAAGGCATCAAGAAATTTGGTTGGTTGTAATGAACTAACTCATAAATAGCCTTATTATAATGAATACCTTGCCTGTTGTCTCCATGATATCTATTATATTTTGGTATAGTAAATTGAAACAAATGAAAGCCACAAGTAGCTAATGTTTTACTAGTTGCAAATTACAGCAGGTTTTACCACATAGTGTAAACATAATTATTCACACATGTACTGTGCATGTGAAGCAATATTCCAATAAGAATTGTTTTTTTTATGTTTGTTTAACCCTGTAGTCTCTACAAGCAAAAACCTATAGTAACATATAACTTGAAACCTTGCAGACCTGATATCTCTTAAACGGCCGGACCAATTCTCATGAAACATAGCTAAGAATAATTCCAATGAAACTACCTTTAATCAAAACAAATTGGTGCATCTGTTTGGGAGCTACGATGCCACAGACCGACACACAGGTCCACATGTTAAACTTAAAACACGACTCATTTGTAGTCTGCCGTTAATAAACATTAAGAAACACAAAGTTTCTGTGTTTGTAACCCTTTTAAAGTTTTACTACTGAACATATTTAAAACAAATTTCATAATATTTTAAAAACGGTAAAGGTACAGCCATTTCATTCGGAATAAAATTACTGAGAAGCACGACACGTTAGAGGTTCTCGCAACCCATAAAAATTAAAGTACTGTACATCCTTCGACAAAAATAACAGAAGCAATTCCTTGTGTGCAATGTTTTTTGATTGCCAATGAAGCACCGGTTCCTGGTAGGTACTATACTTTTAGCGATGATAGTGATAACAGAAATATACAAGAATACTACCTGGACAGCATGTCTGAGGACGAAAGCATGGTGCGTTTGCTGGTTAAATGTTACAGCAAAGAATCGCGTGTTACACTCGAGCTTGTTACGAAGTATAGTTTTGTCTCATTATGTCGTCCGCAAGCCGCAAAAACAAGCGACAACTTCGCTTCGGCGACCCAGCGCTACTCGCCCGCAAGCCCGCAACCAGAGCAACCACAGACTAACTAAAATTATGACATGTTGATATTGTTGATAAGACGTCAAATGTCAGTCTAATTGTCATACATATGTCATCGGAAGCCGTTTCGCTAGCGAAAAAAAACACGTGTTAGGTTCGTCCTGAAGCCCTACTTTGAAAATCGAGGTTCATAGTTTCGTTACCTCCATCCCTTTCTCTCAATGTATTCTCGAGTTAGTTGAAGAAAGGAATGGAGCTAAAAAAAAAACGAACTTTTTAGATTTTCAGAGCAGGGTCTCGCTTCTGTCAAGTGTGTCATTCCTCATTCATTTCATATGTCATACGCGTGTCATTTGCGGCGCTTGCGTCATTCATTTTGTTGTGATTTTTTTCGCGCTGAGATTCCGTAAACTAGAATTAAATCGTGATTTTAAATGTGAGATGAACAGTTTGTAGTTGTTCGTAGTTTAGAGATATCGGTCCGACTCGGCGATGGCGACGTGGGTGGGCTACGGCGTGTCGGTGCGCTGCGGCGCCCTGGGCTGCTACCAGGGCACCATTCTGGCGGCCGACGGCGAGTCCATCACGCTCACCAAGCCCTTCCGCAACGGGTTTCCTTATCCGAAGGCGCAGGTCACGCTCAAGTAAGCGTCGAACGCCATTAACATTGTGTATCGTACACAAACGTGAAGTTTGTTGGTTATGAATTGTAAATATTCAGATGCTCTTATGGCTTGCGGCGCCGGTTCATGGCTACAAACTCTTCTTTAGGTCCCACAATGCTTCTTTCTACACTATCCAACTCAGCTTGCCTTAAGTATGCTCTACTGGCCTGCCTTCAAGACCATGCACATAGCGGAGGTGCCCCTTAGTGACACCTCCCTACTACCAGTGTATTGCAGCCACTGTGCTTACCACTAACTGCGAAAACTACCCGAAAAAACTTTGCAGATGATTGATTTATATTTTATGTGCTAAATAAAAAAGTAGATGAAACTGATATTCCGCAATTGTCCTGTATCATTATCAAGCCTACGTTTACTATACAGTCAGACACCGTATAGTAGTAGGTATCCTTACTGGAATGGAGCCCAACAAGACCCTATTAATATGCATACGCTGTCCATCCGTCAGCCTGTCCTTACATCTGTTCAACCTAACTTGCTGGAGCTGTACCTTTTGAAGAATATGTGTAAGTAGGTACAGCAGATTTAATAACAAATAAAAAATGAAGAAAGCGAAATACATAAAAACTGGACTGTTAAAGAGAGCTCCAGCTATAAAATATTATCTATTTATAAAAATAAAGGCTGTGTGGTTGCCGGCTTAGAATCGTGCCACTCCATGTCTTCCTGTGGAAGTCAGAAGAGGCAACTAAGGGAAAAGAGGCTTGTAGTATTCTTAGGAGATGGGCTTCCAACCTGTCACTATTGTAGTACGGTCAGCGTCAAAAGAAAGTGATCACTTAAATACCTTGTCGATTTACTGTCACATAAGCAATGTCAAACAAGATTGTTTAATGTGTTAATGCGATAAAGTACAAAAGTAGCTTGAAGTGACCAGTTACTTTTGACGCTGACTGTACACTGGGAAACATCAGCCTGTTTGTGCAAAATGTAGTTTTTTACATAATTAACAACATGTTTTTAGAGTTGTTGGTAATCCAGTAGCTCTGCCTACTGCACTTTGGGAATGAAAGTGTAAGTGTATGTATGTAAAAATATACAGGATGTCCCAGAAACCGACGTCAACCCGCCTAGGGCTGATAGAACAGCTCATAAGCTATCGATTTAACCCCCATGTATGTTCAGCAATTGTTATTAGTTTCCGAGATATTGATCATTTAAATCAGAGTTTTTGCCATTTTTCCTTATGTCCGTGGTACGAACAAACCCTGAATTCATGTATTAATTCATATTTTTTTTGTGTTTTCTTGCATGATTAGAATCACTGTGAAATAAGGAAGTTTTTAAAGCTACATGCCAATTTCTTTTTTATTACAAATGTTCGAGTAAACGCACAGAGTTACTTTCTCCATACTAAGAGAACCCCGTGTTTGTTTTTCACCTAGTATGGAAAAACAAACTTTGTGTTTTCTCAAAAAGTTGTAATGAAAAAAAAATTGGCATGTAGCTTTAAAAACTTCCTTATTTTACAGTGATTCTAATCATGCAAGAAAACACAGAGAAAAATGTGAATTAATACATGAATTTAGGGATTTTTCGTAGCACGGACATAAGGAAAAATGACAAAAATTCCGATTAAAATGATCAATATCTCGGAAACTAATAACAATTGCTGAACATACATGGGGGTTAAATCGCTAGCTTATGTGCTGCTCTATCAGCCCTAGGCGGGTTGACGTCGGTTTCTGGGACACCCTGTATACTAGGTATTGAGTACAGATATATATGTAGAATAGTCATTTGAACAAGAGTTGATTGGATAAATATTGGTTATATGTGTTAGGTAACTTAGTTTCAGATCAGTCAAAAAATAAAAATGATAATTATGTTTATTATTTTCAATCTTGTACGGTCCATACACCGCACATTGCACATTCAGCATACTTAGGTATTTGCCTGATATTGTGAAATTATGTTACCGCGCGTTAGTTCACGAACAGCACTCATTCCGCGTGTACTCATACCATAGCATTATTATAATTACCTTTAATCGTTATTGTTTTGGAAATATTAGTGATTTATCATTACGACACATCTCGATATCTTAAGGTGAATGGTGTATGACGCAGCAGCCCGTACATCATTTTGGTCCTTCGAACCTTCAAGTGAAGTGTACCTGTGCACCCTCTAAGCGGTAGCGATTCGGTCCGGCTGGCCTCCCACAAGCGGGTCTCACCAGTCAGATTGAGAAGGCGCAAAGACCGTGGCAAGGCCATAGGAGCACCTAACTTTAACAGACACCAGCAAGCATCATCAAACAACAGAACAGCAGAAACATTATATAGCATAAAATAAAAACACAATAAAGAAAAGCACTTTACAGCAGATACTAACAAGAGAAAATGGGAGGCTATACAAGATATTCTGGCCACTCAATTCCAAGTAATGGAAGCAATTCAGAAGTTTCTTGATAACTTCAAAAAGGATGGAGCAGATCGCAAGACACCTGAAAAAATGGAAAGACGGTTACAAGTGTTAGACCAGTATTGGGCTGATTTTCAAGCAAATCATGACGAGCTAAGCGGATGGGAAGAATCACCCCACGCTTACTTCACCGAAAAACAGTTTGAAGTTACGAAGCAGTTTTATTTGAGCGCCAGGGAATACGTCAGCAGCTTTTTAAAACAGGAAAAAAAGCCGACAGCTCTCATATCGAAGAAGCCACCAAGTATTAGGGAGGTAAAAGAACAAGAATCATCTAATAAACAAGGACAAGCTGTAGCCGGACCCTCTACATCCAAGGGGACTAACTCTCAAGGTGAGAATTCTGCCCGTGTTGTCCCCGACGTACCATTAACAGTTACTCGTGGATCTTCCAGCAAAACAGAGGAAATGTTACGGAAACAAGCAAGCAATTTTAAAGCATTTAGCAGAACAGCATCTAACATAAATATGGAATTGATTAAAGAAAAGTGGGAGTTTGAAGACACTTTAAAAGCTCTGGAAGCACGGTGGATAGCTATTGATGCCCTTCACTGGGAAATAGATAGTCTACTAGAAAGCAAGAACATACCTTATGAGATGAACTACAACACCTACGAACTGCAATACAACAAAATCAAGAAAGAGCTCAATACTAAAATGTGGTCGGTTTCACACAGGGAAAAATCAACACCAAAAATGGAAATTCCAACCTTTAGCGGTAGTTACCAGCACTGGACATCTTTTAAAGATTTATTCACTGAAGCAATTCATGCAAATCCGTCGCTCCCAAATGGACACAAAATGCAGTTCCTCAAAAGCAAGGTTAAGGGCGAAGCGGAAAAACTAATCCAGCATTTACTAATTAGTTCTGACAACTACCAGACGTGTTGGGACATCCTAAATCATAGGTACAACAACAAAAAAATGATTTTTACATCTCATCTCAGCGTTCTCCTAAACCTACCGAACACGCAACCGCAGACATCAGCATCAGTTAAAAGAATCCACGATACAACGAACGAATGCCTTCACGCTATCAAGAATCTTGACGTGGACATAGTTTCGTGGGACCCTATTTTAGTACATCTCCTATCACAGAAATTGGACGCAGAAACTCACAACGATTACGTAGAGTCGTTAAAAGCACCTAGAGAGTTACCCACGCTTGACGAATTTCTGGAATTCCTGGAAAACAAATTCACATCGCTAGAATCATCCCGCCGGAAGCCTGAAGCAGTCAAATCATATCAGCATCACCAGAAACAGTCAGTTAACAACAAGAAGTTTCATTCCTATAAATCATATAGCAGCTGGACAGAATTAAGCAAAAGAAATTCATATTTATATTATTACTGCGAACAAACAACACTGAGCGTCATATGTGAAGATCAAATTACTGCAGTGCAAACAAAAGGAGCCGGAGTCATTGCGCTAGCGCCGACGTGTGTAATCAAAGGGAAGGACTTTACTGTAGTTCCACGTAACATTCAACGTAGTGAAATAAAATTAACTGCAGACATTTACACACCAGAGATAGCACAAATAAATCACATCATAAATGTTTCAGTCCCGTTATCTGAAATAAATACTACTGACAGTAAAGCAGCATTAGAACAAATTAAGAAACAAATACAACAAATGAAATCCGAGACTGTTCTAAAAGAAGGAGTTACCTACCATGACGTACATCAGTTCACAGTCATTTACATCATACTGGCGGGAGCGATCATAGCAGTGGCAGCTGTCATTTGGCGGCGCGTGAATAAATGTCGCAGTGGAGGTGCCGAGCTACAACCGGAAGTGCAACAACCGCCGCAAATAAACATTCGAGACGCGCGACCCTTCCCTAGAGATCTTAGTAGACCAAAACAAGAATCAACTCAGGCAATGGAAATGAGAACCCGTACTAGCTTCAAAACGAAACTAAATAAAGCTACCTCACCTGTCTTTAATAGGACCTGTTTACCGGCAATGAAAATCCTATAATTTAGTATTGACTTATTTTATATTGAAATGTACTTTTATAAGTAACTTTAAGTGCTTTTTGTATCAGATTGCTTTGATTATTATCATTTTCGCATTATTCACTCTTTTCTCTCGCCCGGCAGCATGTACGGTCCATACACCGCACATTGCACATTCAGCATACTTAGCTATTTGCCTGATATTGTGAAATTATGTTACCGCGCGTTAGTTCACGAACAGCACTCATTCCGCGTGTACTCATACCATAGCATTATTATAATTACCTTTAATCGTTATTGTTTATGTGATAATAAATTGACTACTTTGGAAATATTAGTGATTTATCATTACGACACATCTCGATATCTTAAGGTGAATGGTGTATATACCATTTTGAACCTTATTTATTCAGCTAACAAACTGAGTAATAGCAATACCATTGGTGAATTAGTAGCAAGCATATTTGTAGGTAATCGTATGAGGTGTGAGTACAAAGGCGATATATTACTGGCCAGTAGGTACTGTAGCTATAGCTTTTCTTTTTAGAACTGAATTCGGATCATTTTTGTGCTTGACACTTTCTTCGTATGTATTATAGTTAGTTAAACCCCGTTACTGGAGACACATTTCAGGACGCAAAGGGGGGAAGGTTGAGTACCTAGTGAACTTTAAACACCACACCCAAATGTATCAAAACACACAAATTTTAAACTTTATTAATTTGTTCGGTTTTCCCATACATTGAATACATAGAATTACTGAGTTAGATGTTGCGCAGGTGCAGGGAACAGGTGCTCGCTTGGTGTGTTTTTAATTAATAATACAAACATACATACATAAACTCACGCCTTCATTCCCAGAGTGGGGTAGGCAGAGCTACAGAATTACCAACAACTCTAATAACTTGTTGATAATTCTGTAACCACATTTTGCAAAATCAGGCTAAGATGTTTACCAGTGTATTAGTGACAGGTTGCAAGCCCATCGTCTAACAGTACTACAAGCCTATATTCCCTTAGTCGCCTCTTACGACATCCACGGGAAGAAATGGAGTGGCACTATTCTATCCCGGTAACCACACGTGTAATTAATAATTACATAGTAATTTAATAATGTTAATCTTGTTGTTTATTTATAGTTGATTAGTGTAATTTAAAAATTATGTAATTTATTTAGGCTTGCTGGTCATTTTAATAAGTAACTTTTAAATATAATGAATAGTTATTTAATTGTTGTACACCGGAAATCGTAGATTGTGATGCGCCCAACGAATGTATCCAAAACAACCTATTGTACATCTGCAATCAAACAATAAATGATTCTGACTTTGAACTAGACGCGCTCTTTCTTTTATCTTTTTTTTTAAAGATCTCTAACATGTGGGCTTTTTATGTTCCAGATCATCAGACATCAAGTCACTGGAGATAATCTCTTCGCGCGCGGAGGAGGCGCCCGCGCACAGCACGGTGCTGGCGGCCGGCAAGCGCCGCGCGGCGCGCGCGTCCGTGGGCGAGAGCCTGCAGGCGGCCGCCGCGTTGCCCGCGCCGCCCGCGCCGCCCGCGCCGCCCGCCCCGCAGGCCCCGCCAGGTACATGAGGGCGGGATGCTAAATAACTAGCCTAACAATCAAATGCTGCTAAGATACTCCTCTACAGCAGCTATGACCTCTTAATTTGTTTTAAATTTCTATCCCCCAAAAAAGTTTTGAGTTTCGCGAACAGGAGGAAGTGTACGGTGAAGATCAGGTGGATCCAACAAATCATGATGCTATTCGTTAGTTTTGGCGACGACCTAAAGCCAGGTGTGAACTGTTGCATTGTCTTGATGAAAAATTTGTTTTTTCGGGCCAAACCTGGTCTTTTGTGCTCAATGCATTCCTGCAGCTTATCTAATAGATTAGCGTAGTGTTCCCCGTTTATAGTCTGACCTTTTGGGAGGTGGCCATCACTTTTCCAGCTGATTTCATGGCTTTAGCTTTCTTTGGAGCTAGAATGATTCCGTATTCGGTCCACTGTTTCGATTGAATTTTGGATTCTGGTGTATAGTGAGGAACCCAAGTTTCATCCGTTGTTACAAATCGTCGTAAGAAATCCGATCTATTTCTTTGTAAACGTTCCAAACAGTAATGAGAGGTTTACATTCAAATTCTTTTTTGATCGAGTGTAAATAACCTAATGTAGCGGGCGGACAGTTTTCATATTCAATTCTTCTCAAAGTATGTGATGTATCCGTTCTTTTGAAATACCTGTATTATCAGTTATGTCGGACAGCTTCAACCGTCGATCTGCCAAAACCATATTATGCACTTTGGAGACCATTTCCGAAGTCGCGACGCTCGAACATTTTTCAAGTCGTCTTGATCATCCACCCCTTTCATACCTTTCATGTGAAAAAACTATCACAGTTCTTTATTCAATGTCATCCATTGTTGAAAAAAATATACAGAATATTTTTTCAAATGACAGTAAACAAAAAAATATAGACGCCAACGAATTCAAATTTAGAACACAGGCTGCCCAATTTTAAAATGACGTCGTATTTTTTTAATAAACCCTTTTTAAATTGTGTAGGCTAGTTACTTATCAAGCCTGCCTTCGTACTTCCGCAAAACGAGTATTCTCAAAAATAAGCCGGGGCACCCTAGCAGTGCTGGCGAAAACTTGGAGTATATAGATTGGCGCCGTCAAATGACGAAAATAATAAACACGAGTAAAATCTTATATTTAAATGCACGCAGCCTTCATTGTCTATTTTTGAACAGTAAAGAAAGGGTCTAGCAGGCTAAGCTAAGAAGAATGGCCCCCACGAGGGATTGTGTTCTACTTTTAGGTGGAGTATTGGCAGGATCTAAGAACACTGTATGCCTGATATCAGCCTCCGATCTTCTTTTGTTTCAGATTTATTCACGAAAATGTTAAAAAGTCAAGGTAATTTTTAAACTGTAATTATAGGTAAACCTAGCCAGCGAGGGTAACCAAATAAAATCAGAATTGTGGAGGATATAATGGGGTTACTAATACATATTTTTACAGACCTTCATGTCCTTAAACATAGATGAAAAAAAAAAATGTTTTTTTTTTCGATAATTTTTTTTGCCACTTCTCGCGGAGACACAACTACCAAAAAAATTACGTGACAAGCCACAATTGTCAACTACGTATACATTCAAAAACATTTTCAAATATCATGGTGCGTCATGACAACAAAAATAAATAAACGAACGTATATTTTGTCGTCAGCTGCAAATCAAATGTATTAGCTATGGTACTATTATTCTAAATGTGTTTTTTTTTCTTTCTTATTCTACACAAATAAGGAAAGTCAAAAATAATAAGTAATAAGAATTTATTGTAGGCTCATTGACAGAAGAAAATGTTAGTACCTACCATTTCATATCGATAAATAACCCAGAAGAGCAAACAGAACAATACAATTCTTGCATATTTACGTATGTCTAAATGTAAAGTAAAAACTTACCTTAAAGTTTGTACGTATAGAAGATATAAAATAAATCTTTGTGTAATCATTTAAGTATAAGAGGAATAATGTGTTATTTTTCGCATAAAAGGCAGCCATTAAGTTTGTATAATTGTGCACTTAAAAAACTAAGCGATTGTTTGGATAAGTATGTTGAGTACTATTTAGAAGAGGAGTCCGAATTGACAATGATTGCAAAAGTATGTTTTTGTGCCTTTGTAAATACGAAGTATAAATAAAAATGTAGAATAAACTCAATATATTATAATGTTTCAGATGAGGAGAATAAAGTCGAAAGTATTTGGGCTCCACATACCAGTACAAATGTCCAAGGAGCTCTTTTTAAGATCCTTACCAAACGTTGAGATTTCTCTTTCGGACGAAAATATTGCCCTAACGAAAATTTGTAACTATTGTAGCATCGAATTTAGTTATACAAGGGACGACGAAGAGTATGATTGTGTAAATATGCAAGAATTGTATTGTTCTGTTTGCTCTTCTGAGTTATTTATCGATATGAAATGGTAGGTACTAACATTTTCTTCTGTCAATGAGCCTACAATAAATTCTTATTACTTATTATTTTTGACTTTCCTTATTTGTGTAGAATAAGAAAGAAAAAAAACACATTTAGAATAATAGTACCATAGCTAATACATTTGATTTGCAGCTGACGACAAAATATACGTTCGTTTATTTATTTTTGTTGTCATGACGCACCATGATATTTGAAAATGTTTTTGAATGTATACGTAGTTGACAATTGTGGCTTGTCACGTAATTTTTTTGGTAGTTGTGTCTCCGCGAGAAGTGGCAAAAAAAATAATCGAAAAAAAAAACATTATTTTTTTTCATCTATGTTTAAGGACATGAAGGTCTGTAAAAATATGTATTAGTAACCCCATTATATCCTCCACAATTCTGATTTTATTTGGTTGCCCTCGCTGGCTAGGTTTACCTATAATTACAGTTTAAAAATTACCTTGACTTTTTAACATTTTCGTGAATAAATCTGAAACAAAAGAAGATCGGAGGCTGATATCAGGCATACAGTGTTCTTAGATCCTGCCACTACTCCACCTAAAAGTAGAACACAATCCCTCGTGGGGGCCATTCTTCTTAGCTTAGCCTGCTAGACCCTTTATTATTTTATTATTATTCATAAGGATGTTGGTTCTTTTGATATTGTTGCAAGTGATCTCGTTAGAGCCGGCGTTGGAGTGACGTGCGTGTGTCCGCAGCGGGCGGCGAGGAGGGGCGGCGCGGGCGCGCGGGCGCGGCGCGCAGCCAGCCCATCGACATCCAGGGCGCGCGGCCGCTCGCAGGTGCGTCCGCTGGCCCGGCGGGGTCATAGTGATAACTCTCACGACACTACTAAATAATCCTGGGGATTGTTTTGCTGATGGTTATGTGGTTAGTGATAGGTATATTGGCAGTGTAGTGACTCGTCAGGCCGGTCTCGACAGGTAGCTACGGCGCGCCGGGCTCGACGCCGAAGGGCCGCGGCGGCGAGAAGGCGCGGCGCCGCAACGAGGCGTGCTTCGGCTCCGCCGCGCTCGAGGAGCTCAACCAGGACTTCGACTTCGAGGGCAACCTCGCGCTCTTCGACAAAGAGGTATGCCAGTCGAAGGGGAACTCAACTGGCTCCATTTGAAATAAGTAATCTCGAAAGAAGAGAAAGAGTATTCGCTATTATTCATTATTAATTAGCCAATCTTCGTTGTGTGGTTCGTACATTTAGCGCTGGCAATCTGCATTGTATCATTCAGTAATTCGGTACGAGCGGGTTCCGTGTTCGCAGGCGCTGTGGCAGCAGATGCGGCCGGACGTGGTGCGCGTGGCGGCGGCGCGCGACGAGCTGGCGGGGGCGGGAGCGGGAGCGGGAGCGGGCGCGGGCGCGGGCGGCAAGCTGCGCCACGACCAGAACGTGCTGCGCGCCGCGCCGCCCGACACCGAGCCTGTGCAAGTGCCGATCGAGGTGCGCAAATGAGGAAACATACAACTTGCTATAGTCAACGAGATTTTTGGGTCTATTTTACGACCATGTTAGGGAAACCAAGTTCATTTTCATTATTGAAAATTAGAGAATGAGTTGTGGCAAGAAGAATATTAGTTGAGCGTTTTCTCGTGGTTTTGTAGCTGCGCGGGCCGGTGTGGTACGTGACGGACGGCGGCGTGCGCGTGCCCTCGCTGAGCGCGGGCGCGCGCCAGCGGCTGTGGGGCGGGCTGGCGCGCGCGGCGCCCGGGGACCCGGCGCTCACGCTGCTGGCGCGCGCCACCGCCGACGTCGTGCTGCGGCTCGTCGGCGGGACCCGCAGGTCACTATACTCTGTACACTAGCGATACCTTTACGGGCAACGGCATCTTTCCCGGTCTCAGCAATAATATACTAATCAAGTTTTATGACATCGCACGAGGGCACCATAAAGTTTTGCTAGATGTATGTTTATGACTAGCATAGAGGCATTCCATCTTAGTCCTCAGAGTTGGCAGTGCATTTGCAGTCTTGTGAATGCGAATGTCAATGGGTCACAGTTTCCACTTACCATCAGGTGGCCTGTGTGCTCGATTGCCTTACTATGCCATAAAAAAAAACTATAATGTGTATGATGACTGGACTAGCCGGAGCGATCTCCCTGGTTGCAGGCTGGACCCGCGCAACGCGCACCAGCGGCCGACGGCGGGCGTGGCCATCGGGCGCGGCGCGGCGGCGGCGGCGGGCGCGGTGTGCGCGCGGCTGCTCGCGGCGCACGGCGTCGACACATACGTCATCCCGCCCGCAGGTACCCGGCCCTCCTGCAGGCTGGACCCGCCGGCTGGGGAGCGGCTGCTCGCGGCGCACGGCGTCGACACATACGTCATCCCGCCCGCAGGTACCCGGCCCTCCTGCAGGCTGGACCCGCCGGCTGGGGAGCGGCTGCTCGCGGCGCACGGCGTCGACACATACGTCATCCCGCCCGCAGGTACCCGGCCCTCCTGCAGGCTGGACCCGCCGGCTGGGGAGCGGCTGCTCGCGGCGCACGGCGTCGACACATACGTCATCCCGCCCGCAGGTACCCGGCCCTCCTGCAGGCTGGACCCGCCGGCTGGGGAGCGGCTGCTCGCGGCGCACGGCGTCGACACATACGTCATCCCGCCCGCAGGTACCCGGCCCTCCTGCAGGCTGGACCCGCCGGCTGGGGAGCGGCTGCTCGCGGCGCACGGCGTCGACACATACGTCATCCCGCCCGCAGGTACCCGGCCCTCCTGCAGGCTGGACCCGCCGGCTGGGGAGCGGCTGCTCGCGGCGCACGGCGTCGACACATACGTCATCCCGCCCGCAGGTACCCGGCCCTCCTGCAGGCTGGACCCGCCGGCTGGGGAGCGGCTGCTCGCGGCGCACGGCGTCGACACATACGTCATCCCGCCCGCAGGTACCCGGCCCTCCTGCAGGCTGGACCCGCCGGCTGGGGAGCGGCTGCTCGCGGCGCACGGCGTCGACACATACGTCATCCCGCCCGCAGGTACCCGGCCCTCCTGCAGGCTGGACCCGCCGGCTGGGGAGCGGCTGCTCGCGGCGCACGGCGTCGACACATACGTCATCCCGCCCGCAGGTACCCGGCCCTCCTGCAGGCTGGACCCGCCGGCTGGGGAGCGGCTGCTCGCGGCGCACGGCGTCGACACATACGTCATCCCGCCCGCAGGTACCCGGCCCTCCTGCAGGCTGGACCCGCCGGCTGGGGAGCGGCTGCTCGCGGCGCACGGCGTCGACACATACGTCATCCCGCCCGCAGGTACCCGGCCCTCCTGCAGGCTGGACCCGCCGGCTGGGGAGCGGCTGCTCGCGGCGCACGGCGTCGACACATACGTCATCCCGCCCGCAGGTACCCGGCCCTCCTGCAGGCTGGACCCGCCGGCTGGGGAGCGGCTGCTCGCGGCGCACGGCGTCGACACATACGTCATCCCGCCCGCAGGTACCCGGCCCTCCTGCAGGCTGGACCCGCCGGCTGGGGAGCGGCTGCTCGCGGCGCACGGCGTCGACACATACGTCATCCCGCCCGCAGGTACCCGGCCCTCCTGCAGGCTGGACCCGCCGGCTGGGGAGCGGCTGCTCGCGGCGCACGGCGTCGACACATACGTCATCCCGCCCGCAGGTACCCGGCCCTCCTGCAGGCTGGACCCGCCGGCTGGGGAGCGGCTGCTCGCGGCGCACGGCGTCGACACATACGTCATCCCGCCCGCAGGTACCCGGCCCTCCTGCAGGCTGGACCCGCCGGCTGGGGAGCGGCTGCTCGCGGCGCACGGCGTCGACACATACGTCATCCCGCCCGCAGGTACCCGGCCCTCCTGCAGGCTGGACCCGCCGGCTGGGGAGCGGCTGCTCGCGGCGCACGGCGTCGACACATACGTCATCCCGCCCGCAGGTACCCGGCCCTCCTGCAGGCTGGACCCGCCGGCTGGGGAGCGGCTGCTCGCGGCGCACGGCGTCGACACATACGTCATCCCGCCCGCAGGTACCCGGCCCTCCTGCAGGCTGGACCCGCCGGCTGGGGAGCGGCTGCTCGCGGCGCACGGCGTCGACACATACGTCATCCCGCCCGCAGGTACCCGGCCCTCCTGCAGGCTGGACCCGCCGGCTGGGGAGCGGCTGCTCGCGGCGCACGGCGTCGACACATACGTCATCCCGCCCGCAGGTACCCGGCCCTCCTGCAGGCTGGACCCGCCGGCTGGGGAGCGGCTGCTCGCGGCGCACGGCGTCGACACATACGTCATCCCGCCCGCAGGTACCCGGCCCTCCTGCAGGCTGGACCCGCCGGCTGGGGAGCGGCTGCTCGCGGCGCACGGCGTCGACACATACGTCATCCCGCCCGCAGGTACCCGGCCCTCCTGCAGGCTGGACCCGCCGGCTGGGGAGCGGCTGCTCGCGGCGCACGGCGTCGACACATACGTCATCCCGCCCGCAGGTACCCGGCCCTCCTGCAGGCTGGACCCGCCGGCTGGGGAGCGGCTGCTCGCGGCGCACGGCGTCGACACATACGTCATCCCGCCCGCAGGTACCCGGCCCTCCTGCAGGCTGGACCCGCCGGCTGGGGAGCGGCTGCTCGCGGCGCACGGCGTCGACACATACGTCATCCCGCCCGCAGGTACCCGGCCCTCCTGCAGGCTGGACCCGCCGGCTGGGGAGCGGCTGCTCGACCAATAAAATCTAGCGCGCTCTGTCACTTACTTAATATTATATTCTTTTCAAATATTTCTCTCCTTGGGGATGATGGTGATGAGAATGGCATTCCGATTTCGCTTTCTAGATATGGAAATTGTTAGTTGTCTGGTCTGGTCTGGGCGGCAACATACAATATATGACGGAAAAAAAAAACAGACGTGTGTGGGAGGGTCATGGATTTTTTATGGATTTGCTGCCTTCGGAATTCGGAATGTATCGGGCCGCACTTGGCTGCCTTCGGAATTCCGAATCGAAATTCGGAAACGTACGGAACTCCGTATGTATGTGGTCGCCGTAAAGCATGCGTTCCCTGCAGACGGCGGCTGTGCGCTGGTCCGCGGCGCGCTGGCGGCGTACGCGGGCGCGGGGGGGCGCGTGCTGCCCGCGGGGGGCGCGGGGGGCGCGGCGCCGCCCGCCGACCTGCTGCTGCTGGCGCTGCACGACCCCGAGGGCGCCGAGCCGCTCGACAAGCACCGGTGAGCGCGCGCGCACACACACACACACGCACGTACACACTCTCTTTCTCTCTCTCTCTCTCTCTCTCTCACACACACACACACACACACACACACACACACATGCACGCAGACTTTGGATTTAATAAGATAACGGGTAATATAATTATTTAAATGTCATTTTATCTGTAATTTGATATACTCTACATTCACGAGCAAAAAAATCGACTCAAGCTGCACGTTTGGGTTCTCCGCCCAGTATATCTTGACCTATTCAAAATATCTTTAAAAAAATGGTATCAAATGAAAGCTGATAATGTAACGATTTAAAAAATAATAATTTTCAGTCATGCCATTTTCCACAAGTGACAGGAGCCAGGTTTTGCAGAGATGCATGAAAAAAACAAAAAGAAAAGAAAAGGGAAATCGTAAAATAAAAGGCATTTTAAGGAAAATAAGGTTTCATTTATTCATTAATACTTCGTTTTTCCACCCCTGGCCCTTATCACAGCATTCAGGCGGTTTTTCATGGATATTATCAGCTTTTTGATAAGCTCCTGGGAGATGGCATCCCACACCTCCTGCAGAGCTGTCTTCAGCTCCGTAATATTTGAAGGAGCTGGATCCCTCTTCCGAATCTGCCTTTTCAGGTAGTCCCAGAGATGTTCAATAGGATTCAGGTCCGGGCTGACGGCTGGCCAGTTCATGGTGGTAATGCCGACCTCGGCAAGGTAGGCCCGAGTGATCCTTGCGGTATGACAAGGGGCATTATCCTGCATCAGGACGAACCCCTCGTCATAAAAACGGGCGTAAGGAACAACATGCTCCTCAAGGATGTCAGTGATGTACCTGGCAGCGGTCAAACCACCGCCACGGCCCCCTCCAGGTACGAAAACGAGCTCTGTACGCCCTTCGATGGAAATGCCCGCCCACACACTGACGAAACCTCCGCCATAGGCAACTGTTTCCTTGAAACAGCATTGTGCATACCGTTCTCCTGGCCTCCTGTAAACTCTTCCTCGTCTGTCACAGCCATTCAAGCACACCCTGGACTCATCACAAAAAAGAACTGGGGTCCATTGCTCAATGGTCCAATTTTCGTGTTGACGAGCAAATTCCAGGCGTGCTTGGCGGTGACGCGGGAGCAGTCTGGGGCCCGTGGCGGATCGATTTGGGGTCAGGTTAGCTTCCTTGAGTCTTCGTCTTACTGTCCACTCACTGGCAGTAACCCCTCGTACATCCCGAAGATGCTGATTGACAGTAACGGCGATCTGGTGCCGATTTCTGAGAGAGGAAGTGACTATAAAGCGGTCATCCCTCTCAGATGTGCACCTCCGGCGGCCAGAACCTGGTCTTCGTGTCAAGGCCCCAGTCTCCCGAAACCGTCGGTAAACTCGGGTTACTGCTGACTGGCTTAAATTCAGCTGGTCAGCCACGAAGCGTTGGTTGTGTCCCTCTTCCAGCAAGGCCACGACTTGGGCGGCTTCAGTCATGGTGGTATCCATTTTCTTCAGGGTTTCCGAGTAAGGTTAGCAGAGATGTGTACCGGTCAACTTCTGATAAGTGATTGATGACATTTGCGCGGTGAGTCATCTCACGCACCCCCCTCCCCCCCCGCAGGCAGGTGTGCGGCTTCTAGCTCCTTTTCTTGGTTTTCTTCTTCTTCCCTTTTGGGGAAGCTGGGGGAGCTGGCAGGGCGGGAGGGCGCTCGCTGTCGTCGTCCTTCATCTTAGATTCTTTGGATGACCATCCCTGGACAAACTTCAGCATGTTTCCCGTGAAGGATGTCTTTTGCTGAGAGTTCATCACGGCGATCATCAAGGTCCTCGTGGCTTCCGCCTCGGGCCCGGCTTCTCGGAGGATCTCGATCGTTTCCTCCAGTTGTTGTTGCGGCTGCTGGGGTAGTTCGGGGCTTCTTTTTTGGGCTCTTGTCCCTGGGGTTGGGGGCGCTCGTCGTCGCCTCTTCCTGCGGCTTCGTCGCTTCGTCCTCCGCGGGTGCGGGGGGCGAGGATGTTGGCGTTGTTGAGTGCCGGCCCGGGCGGTCGGTGGCGGTCCGGGCGGGCCTCTCTGCCCTTACTGTCCTCGCTTCCCTGCGAAGGACGGGGCAGTTGGGGTGGTTGGCCGGGTGGGCTCCCTGGCAGTTTGCGCAGGTAGCCGGCTGGTCGCGGGGGCGGGGGCAGTCCTGGGCGGCGTGCGCTTCACCGCAGCGCACGCACGCCATCTGCAGGTGGCATCGTTGGCTGGAGTGCCAGAACTTCTGGCAGCGGTGGCATTGGGCGGGGCCTTGCTTGCCCCGCCAGGCTTCGATGGTAACTCCGGGCAAGTGCAGGAGCTCGCGCGTCCCGTACACCCCGGAGTTGTCGGCTTCTGTGCCGGCGAGCACGACGTGGAGGATGCTCTCGGGGCGTCCCCTACGCGCCCGTATGCACCCCACGTGCGTCGCCGTGAAGCCCTTGGCTGCGAGGGCGGCTTTGACGTCCGCCGGGTTTGTGTTGGCGGGGAGGCCGCGGATGGCTACCTTCGTCGTCCTCTCCTTCCGCGGCGAATACGTGTACCACCTGACGTTGGTGGTGGCCTCGTCTGCGTGCAACCCTTCGAAGTAGGATTGCACGCAGTTGTACTCCTTTTCGGTGAGCGGCGTGAAGCGCACGCCGTCACCGTAGGCGTGCGCTCTGGGGGTGCTGCCGAGTTGTTCGGCTATGGCTGCCAGGTGCGTCGGCCAATTGCGTAGGCTGACGGCTACCAGTGGCGGGTAGCGAGTGGTGATCCGGGCTGCTGGTTTGTCGCTGCTGGCAGCGACATCGGTGGGGCGCTGCCTTGGTACGGCAGCTGTCGGGCGGGTGCCCTCTGGTGCCGGCGGTGCGGCTCTGCGGGCCGCGGCCTGCGCATAATTGCGCGGCTGGGGCGGCGGTGGCGGTGGCGGCGTCTTGGGAGACGGCGGCGGTGTTGGTGGTGATGGCGGAGGGGGGCAGTGCTGCTTCACCTCTCGGATCGGCGACGTGCCCCGCTCACGCGTGCGCGGCCTCTGGCGCTTGTGGGTGCTGCTCGTGATGAGGCCTAGCCCCGCGAACAGCACGACTTCGTGTTCTGTGAGGGCTTCGCTATCGCCCAGGTTGTGGGCCTGCAGCCGGACGTGCATCTTCATCCACTCCTTCAGGCCGGGCGAGCAGTGCCGGGTGCCGCTGAAATAGGACACCATAGTCAAATCTTGATTATGGTGTTCCCACGACAATTCCGGCACCACGCTCGGCCTGCTGAGGCGGACGCGGAGACTCCCGGCTGCGGGCGACCAGGGTGCGTCGTCAGACGACGTGGTGGTGTGGCCCATGATGGCTTGGTGTTGGGTGGGTAGCCCGAAACTATCGCTAGTCCAGGTACCCACCAACTTCGGTGATCTTGGGGCGGCGGGGGGTAGATAAAAATCGGAAGATTCCGATCTACCCTCGGATTTTTTTGCAGAAATTCTGCTGGGGTCTTCGGTCGGGGGCGGACCGCGGCGCGACGTTTTGCACACGGCGCAGTGCCGGACCTCGCTAACCCTTTCCCGGGGCATCCGTGTGAGCGGGACCGGGTCGGGAGTAGCAAGGAGGGCGGCCGAGTGCAAGGCTTCGTGAGGTCTGCGTGATGGTGGTCCCCGCCGATCACCCAGGGGTGGTCGGGCGCGATTCGTCCGCATATCGTCCTCAGGACGATGTGGGCGAAGTAGCAGAAGCAGTCCTCTGGGAGAGTAGATATGTACGTCCGTGCGCAGTGTGGGTCCGTGACAATCCTGATGACATTTCCCCCTCCTACCCCATATTTATAGGGGTCAAAAGGGGCACACCCCGTACGTTTCGGAACGAGTAAATGATCCACATATCGGGAAATGAGACATAACTTGGAATATCCTGGGCGGATTCCCAGGATTCTTGTTTTTTTAAATTGTTACATTATCAGCTTTCGTTTGGTATCATTTTTTTTAAAGATATTCTGAATAGGTCAAGAGATACTGGACGGAGAACCCAAACGTGCAGCTTGAGTCGATTTTTTTGCTCGCGAGTGTATATGAAAAACCAGGGATACGGTCATACGAGTACACTGTCTGATAACGTAACGTATAATGTACCTAACAGTAGAACAAAATCTATTAGTAACTATTTTTATTCTTTATACCTTTTATTTGATAGTCTCCGGGAAACTGAGTGTGGCTCGAATTGAAAACAAATTTTCTTGAAGATGGCAACTTTACAGACCATTATTTGTTCCCGAAACGTTATTACGTACCTACCTATCATTTGTAAGGATTCCTAAGTAATTCCAAAAATAACTGTACAGTATTTCCAGCTTCTTAATAGCTTTCGGCTATTGCTATCGCGCTCAACTAACAATATACTAGGAAAACGAAGATTTACATTCTCTCTTAATACTTTGAGTGACTCGTATAAACTAAAAAGTTTGAAAATTAATTGTTCTTCATTTTAGTCAATTATTTTTTAGACCTAATGTCTGTCTCTAGATTAAAACGCTAGAGTGACACTCGAACTATAGGCAGAACGGTTTGGTCGGGGGCTGAACGTTTCGGGGGACGGGGACATAAGAAAATAATATATTTTTCTCAAACATGCTTAGAAATGTATGCGTTAATATCACGAGATGAAGACATGAAGTTTCTCGTTTATGGCTCCCTACTTACTTGGTCTTAGGCACAGATCACAGAAACAAGGGAGATATGTTATGGGGGCGTGGTTCGTGTCGCCTCGATATGGTCAAATTGACCATATCGGCACGAGGCGTGTCAAGCGTTGACACAGTCACTCACTGAACGCTGTCAGTATAGAAGCTCCGTTTAAATGATAAAATGACTGTATGTAGCGTGAAAGTGTGCAAAAATCGAAATACAAACGTTAATATAAAATCAAAGGGCATAACTTACCACCGGTAAATTTTGTTTTTAAGCATTATTTATATTTTTAAATGAATATTTTATATTTGAATATGGATTTCAGAGCGTAAGGTTGTGAAAGTTGTGTTGACGTGATTTCTATCGACTATCGATAAATGGCTTATTCTACAGCTATCAATAGAATTCAATGTGTTAATAGTTCTAGTTATTTATCACTACCACGACACGCTTAAAACATAAGAAAAATCATTTAAATAAATTTTCACGTTATACAAAATTTAATTTTCTTTACAATATTAACGAACGACGAAGGACTCTAGCAATTCAAATATAAGTAGGCAAATCATACAATTAAGATAAAAATAAATTAACCAACCACAAAGGCAAAGGGCTCTGGCTCAGTATTGAGCTGTGTTTGCACACAGCGCTGATTGACAGCTCGCGCCGACTCACTCTTAAAAGGATTCAAGCCTAAAGGTTGGATGGTAGAGATTGCCCCAAGTATTAAGTCTATCTTTCTGTTTTAAGTAATTTGTACCATTTATGAAATAAAGTTTACATAATCAAGTCGGTTTGTCCCAAACTGAGATCTTGTGACGTGACACTCAACCGAACCCATTTTATTAGTATATTTGTATTAACATCATAAAGTCCAAGTTTACAATTTAGACTTTTATGTACTAATCAAAACGAAAATCTTAAACAGCTCCAGAAAATTTAACCAAAGAAATTCGGCCATTTTTTTGTTACGTTCTAATATAGGTATCGTTCCAAATTTAAAATCTTATGTATCAATTTTACGCAAACCGTATTCTTGCTAATAAAATATTATTCTATTCTAACAATAATATATTAAGTTTAAATGATGTAATTGTATTAACCTAGTAGTAAAATAATAAAAATAGTACTTATTGTCTGTAAATTGAATAGTACCTATATTAACGTTGCAAACAAGTTTGAATTGTTTATCGATATATTTTGAAACATTCCTTGTGGCATCCCTAAGTGGACGACAGGAGAGAAACGCACACCTCTTGAAAAAAGTATAACTAGATGTCGCTGTGTGTGGGTAGTCCTTAACCTGCTGAACATAGGGACTACTACCTTGGCGCCATCTAGCTCTGAGGAACTAATTAATTACTCGTCGCATAGATGGCAGCTAAGTGACGAGTAAGCGCTACCTTACGTTCAGTGACTGAACTACGATGGAAAAAAAACGATCTTTCAGCATTTTTCAACCTTGAGAACTTAGTATAAAGCTTAATTTTCTGCTACTATCAAAACTATGTTACGGCGTTTTTAGTTCGTAAGCTGTAACCAATTATGAGGAGGTTGTTTTTGTAGTAGTTAATAGAGCGTAAGCGTAAGACGCACACATGTTTAAAATTGGCGACACCGGGTCTTGTACGAATTGGCGTTCATGACATATCTCCCTTGTTTCTGTGATCTGTGGTCTTAGGCCAAGAAGTAATGTTTGAATAACCTAAGAAAAAACATTATCGTCCGCTGCTCTTATTTTTAAATTTGCTTTTTAACATTAAACTTACAAAAAATTACATACTGCCAACTACCTACCACTGCACTTTGTAACCATACTTGCGTCATTACAAAAATGTATGTTACTATATTTATGTGCGGTTAACATGTAGCTCGAACAGCTTGTTCAAGTGGCATGTTTAAAAAAAAAAAGCGGCATATTCATCTATTATATACTTGATTACCTAGTACCTACTAGTTATTATAATTTTAATATATCCTCACATTGCTTGAGAAAAGCATTATACAATTCTCGGCCGCAACAGGGATTTCAGGACTCGTTTTATCCGGCCTCTTCTACGACTCGGCCGTTTACCCCAAACTCGTCCAGCAATCCCTTACTTCACGGCCTCTGCAAAAATGTACTATTTACAATTTAAATAAAAGGAATACCTAAATGATAAAATTTAATCAAGTTCGTAACAAATTAGCGAGCAGAGGGGTAAATTAAAGTACGCGTCACAGACCTTAATCTAACTAGACAACGCGAGTTGTAAGAACTTCGCGTGTCAAAAAGCAGTCTAAATGTCTGCTTTCTACGCGGCTTCGTTTAGTCCGCGTGCGACCGTCATCGCCTCCGGATGTCAACCTATATCTAGTAAACTTACTGGTTGTTCCGTATTAAGTTGTAAAAACTGTACAGAAAAAGCTGACCCAAGTAATGGGCATGTTTCCTTCTTAATATTTTATTTATTTATTAAAAGCAAGTAAATTCTAAAATGATGTTTTATCATATTCATGATTCATTGCTTACTTACGTTGCGCTTGCCTATATTAAACGCGCAATGGAAATAAAACGATCGACTTTAGCTTGCGTCGCTCGGCTGCTTAGTCTCTATAAAGAGGGACATATGGAGAGGGACCAATGAAGCAAACGGTGCTGTACAACCTTTCGATGCTTCATGAATTTCATGAGTCTAATCTATTCTTGGGTATGTATGTTGTTGGTTATAAATTACAGGTATTTTATTTTATTGGCGAACAAGTGGGTCTTGAATTAAATTTTCGAGTTCACAAAGACTGGCCGCGGCCCGAGCCGCGCGCGGGCGGCGCCTTTGAATCGATTTCGCGCGGATAACGGTGAACCCGCATCACTAATTCGCTTCTATGACGTCACAGTAGGTAGAAAAAAAGTGACAAAGTGAGGGTTTTCATACACAGAGGTGTTTACGTAGTCTATTTAGATTAAGGTCTGGGTTCTCCGCTGCCGCGGCTGACGCGGCTGACGCGACTGACGGCCGGGTGGGTGGGTTGCAGCGCGCTGCTGGAGTGGGCGGTGGCGGCGCGCGGCGCGCTGGTGCTGCTGGAGCCGGCGGGCTGCGAGGCGGCGGCGGCGGGCGCGGGCGGCGCGGCGTGGGCGCGAGCGACCGGCGCGGCGCGGGCCGCCGTGGTGGCGCTGCTGCCGCCCGCGCTGTGGGCCGGCGCGCCGCGCCTGCTGCTGGCCAACGTGGCGCCGCCGCCGCCGCTGTTCGCCGCGCTCGGCATCCGCTACCGCTCGCCCTTCGGCGCCGCCGCCGTGCTGGCGCTGCACCGCGCCGACGACTGACGCGCGCCGCGCCGGCGCCGGCCGGCCCGCGGCGGGGACCCGGCGCCCGACCCCGCGGCGCCGGCTCGAGGACTCTGTATTCTCTACGATTGGACGCCCCAGTCACGTGACTTGTATCTTTCCGCGAATTTTCTACAGTAACATAAGACTTGGGTCGAGTTTTACCGGATCTATGATCATGTGTCTATGATCCTTGATAAATAAATAAATAAATGTGCCCTAAAATAATTAACTTTAAACTCGCATGCATATACTCTATGATCTAAATTCACATGCTATAGGGAACCCAATAGTTATATACACATTTTGCCTATTATATCAAATAAACATACATATTTTATGACCGTCATATATAATTTCATGTGCCTATAACCATCGCTTACTCTAAATCAGAATTTAGGAGCATGCGGTAATTATGACAAATGAAATTATATATCACGAAATTATAGCATTTGATTTTAAATCAAATGAGGGTGTTAACGATTTTATACCAAGAACGATTCAATACGATGCGATGCCCCGCACTCTTGAGCATTTACTTCGTGTTGGAACATCGCGCGGGCCGGCCGCGGCCCTGCCGGCGCGACAGCGGGGCGGTCTATTCACTTGACCGCGAGAGCGACTGGAACGTCAACAATATAAGGATATAAAGCAAATCTAACATAAAGCAAGATTTAAGACCCGACTGCACGTTGTGATATGGTCATCTATGTAGATTTGTATGTCAAATTTCCATGTTATTTATTTTTTATCATCGTGGTAGAGCGTTTACTGCACGTCACGTAAAAAGACCTCCGATCTTGGATGCGTTCATTCAATTGTAGACTCCATTCTAATAGAGTTAAGCAACAACTCTATCCAAGGTCAGCGGCCTTTTTATGTTACGGGATCTATAAGAGATGATGCGTTACAGTTGCTCGCTCTAAGGTGTACCTAAATGACTGGCGCGATGATGGGCTGTGGTATTGAGGGGTCATAGGACGAATAGAAGGAACAAAGAACTCTGCATACAAACATACATACGTTGATACATGCACGGGTCACGAGCATCGCCGGCCCCGAGGCCCGGGGCGGGGTGCTGCCGTACTCTGCGCATTTATTATGAATAGTCTATAATTTGTATAATGTGCATCTATTGAATTTTATAATTATAATTTTGACTGGAGCATTGTCTTTTTTTATATCCTTCAGCAAATAAATCGGACAAGGGTGTAAATTACAGGGAATAAAACGCAAGGAGTTGAGGTTTATCGATTTTATTTCGGAAGTTTAAACAGACAGCCGCGAGCGGCGCCGGCGCCGGCCGCGCGCCCTGTCCCGCGGCTCGGCGAGCCGAATGATCATATTTACATAACCTCGTATTATGCTGTAATAAAAATCTATTGAAAAATTCCTACCACTTATACTTAACATAACCTAAAATTTGTGCGGATCGGGACAAGACAGCGCCGCGGCCCCGGCGCCGGCGCGGCAAGCGATCTTATAAAATAACCTCCAAATCAATATTTTAATAAATTAGTATTCGTCTTTGTGACCTATCACTGTCCTGCAGACGAATGGAGAAGATAGCAGTAACGCGCCGAGAGCGGCCGCCCGCCGCACCGGCGCCAGCGGGCGGCCGGGCTCCCGGGCTCGGGCATAGAGCTATGCTCAGTTATATACGCAGCTCTGCGTATGCGGCGCCCATCATGAGCTCAACTAGATTTTGATTGATAAAGTAAAAAGAAAGATGGATGTGTTGATCCATAAACTACATCGCATTAATAATAAAAAGTTTATAAAAAACTGTAGATAAGAAAAAGTATGTAAAGATCATGTTTGCCGGCCGGCCCACGGCACGGGCGGCGTTCTGTTACATTTCAATATGTACATGATTGAGAACGACAAAATACTTGTAGAATACATTTGACAACGGGTCGATATAACTTGCTATAAAACGTCTTTGGTGCAGACAATATGGCGGCTCGGTAATCGACGCGGCCTATCCGAACGCCGCGCGGTATCCTAGGGTGTAAACGATACGAAGTGGGTAAACGTTCGTAGAAAATATTTAAAAACTCCATTATAAAATATGTTGTTACGTTTTGGAAGCGGTTCCGAGTCTCGCGGCGACCGAGGCGGGCGGGAACATCGAGGTTTCACAATACAAGACGAGACACCGATCACGACACACACACGCACAACACGTACCCTCGACACGCACACACGCACCCACAGTACGCTTACGATAACCGTCGCGCCGCGCCGCGCCGCTGCGGCGCGCTGCGGTAGCCGGAGTTGAGCGCAGCGGCGCCGCGCGGCGCCTGCCGAGCTATTCCCTACCTAATAATACTTAACATAAGGCTGCCGTCGCATCGCCCGGGCCGCCGGCAGCACAGCGCTAGCCGCTGCCAGTCCTGACTCTAACAATAACATTGTAAAGTTTCGTACAAAATTCACTGTCGCGTCGCACGACGCCCGCTAGGAAATTGATATGGTTTCTGTCACTGGGGAGTGGAGAGCGGGGCGGGCCCGGGGCCGGGGCTCGCGCACTAGAAGTCCTTGTCGGGCTCGGGCTCCTTCTTGTGGCCGTTGGCGCGCGGCGCGGCCCCGGGCGGCGCGGCCCCGGGCGGCGCGGCCCCCAGCGGCGCGGCCCCGGGCGGCGCGGCCCCGGGCGGCGCGGCCCCGGGCGGCGCGGCCCCCAGCGGCGCGGCCCGCTCGCCCAGCAGCGCGCGCGCGGCGCGGGGCCCGAGCGCGGCGCGCAGGCGCGCGTGCGTGTGCTCGCGCAGCCGCGCCAGCTCCGCCTGCACGCGCTCCGTGATGGCGCGCCGCGTCTCCTCCTCGCTCGCGTTCGACTCCTGCAACCTGCGCACACGACCAGAAACAGGATTAAACGCGGCCGGCGGCGCGTCTCATGATGCGATTGCGACTAGAACTATCCGCAAGGTTAATTTGGTCTCAAATCAAAGAGACGACTCGACTGTTTCGAGTTTTCTACCTCATCTTTTTTTACCCCAAGAGAACCTCAATTGAACAAACTAGTCAAATCTTAAACAATGAACATTGTGTTAATAGTATTACCTCATTTGCGTCGCAACTGCTTGATGTGGTGGTGGACACTTGAAAATGTTGTAGCTCCACTCCACCGCGTCACTCTTACCTCTAGTATGATGTGGAATGATAGGGGTAGGGGTCGGGTTGCATAAAGTTTAAAGTCATATTTTTGATGGGCATACAAGGATTCGTCATACTCATCATTGCGCATAACTGTAAATTGTCATACATTTATGCGCATAAAGTTTTTAATCATAATGTTTAACCATACTTTATAATGGTATGGCTTTATAAATAAGTTTTTCCTACTCCTGTACTTTTATCTGTCATTTATATAGCCACGAACACTAATATAAGAATATAGATAATATGTCCGCAGAACATTCCGTAGAAAAGTCTATCTAGTCTATTCCCCTTAACAGCACTTGTGCTTTTTTGAGCCAAAACGATATGCCTAGCTGCCAAAGCTTACACCTAGGTTAATTTGACCAATCAAAATACTTCACCAAATTAAACCACCAATCACAATACACATTGACTGTCAATCGGAACGTTAGGTTCTTTTTGGTATGTAAACTCTTTTACTAATTTAACTCTTTAAAAAAAACATTTTATTTGGTATCAACCAACCAGAACGCAGCTATATTAAAATCGACCAATCAGGTAAAAGAATTCATTTCTCAAATCATTAGGTGTTTTTTAGTCCCTATGTCACAAGTTAAATCGATTGTGCAACTTTTTTTTAAAATATGAAACCTGGCAAGTGCACATCAATTTAAAAAAAAAAACCCGCTCGTTTGTTGTTCTGTGCTTCGTTCGTTCGTATTCTAACCTAGGTATATTAAAGAGTAAAAATCTATAAATAAAATTTTGTTAATTTAGCATTTTATTTGATACCTAGTCGTAGAAAAAGTATTGTATGCAACGGTGTATAACTAAGTCAAAAAATACTCGTGGCGTCTTGCTTTACGATGTTCGCCTGCGGCTCACATCGTAACCACACCACTCGTCTTTTTTGACCTCTCTTATACAACTGTTGCATAAACTACTATTTTGCGCTCTTTTATAAAAAATAACCCTAACCTATCCGCGATCCGAGTCGGTTTTGGCACTAACTTTATATTATATTAATATTTTAACTTAATAAATGTATGCCTTTCTACATTATGATTAAACCAATTATGACTCCGTACAATTATGACAAGGAACAATTATGCCTAGTATAATTTATGCCAAAAACAAATTATGAGCATCAACTTTATGCGTAAAGTGTTATGACGATCGATATTATGACAATAGTTGTTATGCGACCAGACCGCCACCCGAATGAGATAGGTATCACGCGAGGCACACAAGTAGGCCCGGCACCGGGCAGCACGCCGGCCAATCATGCCTCCTGACTCCGACCTGGTGCCGGCCAGCGCGCAGGCGGTAGGCGGGTGCCGTCCCAGCCCTGTCGGGCAACACGCCGGACTGCCGGACCTAGTGTGACGTCACGTACCTGGTCACGAGCCCGGCGAGCGCCAAGGGCTGCCCCACGCCCAGTACGACCTGGCGGCCGGCGCGCAGGCGGTACGGCTCCGTGTTGGGCAGCACGCCGTCCATGCCCTCCTGCCACACCGGCAGCACGAGCGGCGCGCGCCCCGCCGCGTGGCACTCGGCGATCATGCGCCCGATGCCCCACTTGAACCGGATGTGCTCCTGCACACAACGACCTCGGTCAACGTGGATACGATTCGGTGCGGTAAAGACCGACCGAATAATAGAAGCCATGCACGTTGATACGGTCGCACAGATCGTTCTACGGACTTCAGTACCAACGTAAACGGCTCCTCTTATTTACGCATAATAACTTGACAGGGAACTCAGTCTTACCGGCACGGCACGGGTGGGGTGAAGGGTTTTATGGCCCGTGAAACCTTCATTAAAGTTGAAATTCGTTAGAACGCTCACAACTCAGTCGCTCGCTGTGCTGTAGGTCATGTCGTCATGTCATCCTACATGTCAGTCAAAAGAGAAGAAACGCCCAAACGTAATAGCAACGGAAAATAACTAGGCAGATGGTGATGTCCCTAGTCGAGTGTCATAACGTGGGTTATAAAATTTTCAAGTCACAATTTTGAAATTTACAAAATATAATATTTATGCAGTTCAAAAAAATCTCGTGTTTTCAATAGGATGTTCAACAACCCGATGAGTCCAGCGCTCAATCTTTTAATATGAAGCAAAACAACTAAAGAATGAGCAACAGAAACAGTATTAAGTAACTAATAAAAAAAAAATATTTTATATACATATAATATGTCCTATTTCGTATAAGTATACGACATCATTACAGATAACGTATAATTATTTAATTTGGAGAAAGCAAAAAATATATATACAGGGCGACTGGAAATTCGCCGTATTCCTTGAAAGGGGTTATTCTACAGCTCATTTGTAACGATTTAAGTCCAGTCAATCAGGGGTCAAAACTCACTGGTTATCGAGTTATACACGTTTTTAGAATTTTTAAAAAATACCCGCCTTTCGACCTAAAACTAGTCATTGTGTAAAAACTTCGTCATTTAGAAATAAAAAAAAGCATTTTTCTAATAGCCAATGAATTACTGATTACGAAAAATAATAAAAAATGCCAAAGAAATGCAAAGTTTTGCAAATAACAGGATTTGAAGTTGAAAGTTCAAGTAATTATTTTCCAAATTTTGTAACATTTTAAAGCATAACTAAAAAAAAAAGTATGACACTTCGCGTACAAATGACAGGAATAGTTTGCTCAATTCATAAGCTTTCTAAAAAAGTACAATTTATGACATTTTAAACTTAATTTTCATTTAAAAATGTACAATTAATAAAAAATAGCAGAAATTTTCGCGGTTATGCTTTATCGTTTCAACTAAAAATCGCGGAATCGTTATCGTTTTTAAATTCACCTAATCGTGTTCTTTTAAATTTGCTTTTTAAAAACATAAAGTGCGTTCCATTTTTAACCGAAAAATGCGGGAAGTCTTGTAGTAAAATGAATAGAACATCGTTCTCCATTTTAAATTCGGCTAATAGTGTTTTATTTTTAAATAAATTTGCTTTTTAAAAACAAAGTGCGTTCCATTTTGAAATTTCGAGCATCTCAAAACTTTTTGAGTGACCTACGTAATCAGTTACTTTCAACTTTCTTTCCATTTCGGACGATATTGATAACTAAGCTTCTTTCTCAAATGCCTGTTTGCCAATTCGAAGAATACGCAGATATCATTTATTGTTACGGATTCTGCGATGGAGACGCGGCTGCAGCTAGAAGGGAATACCAACGTCGTTACCCTAACCGCCGTTTACCTCACGCAAGCGTGTTTGGTTCATCGTATCGTCTTATTCGGGAAAGAGGATCAGTTCAACGCCGCCAAGCCGACGCTGGAAGACCTCGACATGATACTGCTCAAGATGAAGACATCCTTCAGTGTTTGCGGACAGACGGCACTACTTCGACGAGATCCTTCTCGCCGGGTCTCCCTCTTCAATAGCGTGTATTGGAGTTTAATGACACGGGTACTGCCGAGCTGAGTGCAGTGTAAACCACGCCTTCCACTGAGACATACCGAGCCGGTTAGCCACAATTCTCGTCGAACTAGTGCCGTCTGTCCGCAAATTCTGAAGGATTTCTTCATCTTGAGCAGTATCATGTCGATGTCTTCCAGCATCAGCTTGGCGGCGTTGAACTGATCCTCTTTCCCGAATAAGACGATACGATGAACCAAACACGCTTGCTTACCAAACCCGTTTTTTATTATCTTTGAACCAAGGTCAACCAAAAATCAATCATATTCTTCAAAGGAGCACAAACAAATGAGATATCGTAGAGTACAAGATAATTTTTTAGATGATTAGCATTGATTTCCGAGGATCCATATTGGCAAATGTCATACGAATTCCTACTTTTATGCATTAAGATATCATGTGTCATACCATTTTAGATTTGGCATAAAATAGGCATGTTTTTAAAATTATTTGCTCATTTAGTTTCTAGTAAAAAAAAGTTATGGCAGGTGTTCAAAGTTTAAATTACTATGTTGATGATAATTTAAGTCAAGTTCATTACAGTATTTTTCCAACTTTTACATTAGTTATTGACATAATAATGCTTCTATCATCTTAATCAACTATTCATAAACGCGTACAAATAAAAAAAACGAAATTCTAAAGCTATCCCAGTAAATGCGAGCACTTACAATGTCAAAAGAGGTGAAAATTTGGAAAAATCTTTAAATTGATATAACTCGAAAACGGTGCAACTTTTACTGAGGTCATGTTAGGCTGGTTTGGTTCGTCTGAGGCTGGGAAATCTCCAGTGTCACTGTGGCGTGCTATTTTTGGGACACCCTGTATAGAAAGTATACAAGTTATACTTACCTGTGACGGTGCAAGACAACATGCATAAAAGTTTCGATACATTCTCCTACAGAAACCGTGTCCCCTAGACAATAATACAATATTTACATATTTTTTAAGACTAATTTAAATTATTAAATTATTTAGGTGTTGGCCAAGCATTTTTATCTGTTAGATAGTCTTCGACCCTATAGTAAGCTTTAGACATCAACGACTTTTTTAAAGTAAGTTTTAAGTATTGGAAATGGTAACTTTAAAACAACGTCAGGTAATTTATTAAAGAAAAGGATGCATTGACCTAGAAATGATTTATAAACCTTACGGACACGAAATTTTTTAATAGCAATTTTATTTTTATTTCTCGTATTCAAATTATGTACATCACAATTCTTAACAAAAGAGTCTTGATTTTTAATGACATAAATAATATTCTCATAAATAAATTGTGATGCTACTGTCAAAATATTAATTTCTTTAAATAGTACTCTTAAGGAATCACGGGAGTTTAGATTATACAGGGTGTCTGGAAAACCTTCGGAGAAATTTGGGGGGGTAATAGTTGGCACGATTCTGATCACGGGGGTATGGTTCATTTTTGTTTCTGTTAATGTAAAAAAAAAAGAAGGATTAATTATATTCATTTTGTTACTTGATGTATCGCAGCCGATATCTCGACCTTGACATTTTGACGTTGATAGTATACTACTCCAACAGTTCGTAGTATCTTACGTCAAAATTCAATGTCCGAGGTCAATGACCTGAGACCATACGTTGTCACATGGTATGTAAACAAACAGTTCGCTCCATGTAAACGAACAGTTCGCTCCATGTAAACAAAAATCAAGGTAGCATTATAATAAAAATAAATGAGTAATTTTAATGCAACTTACTGTATTTTCGTTTTTGCAATTTGAACACTAATTGGTTTTAAATGTGAAATCACTAGGTCTCTTGTTCATGTTTTGCCGAGACTGATCATATCGTCCGTCTTTTACTGTCGAGATCTAACCATTTACCATTGTTTTCTGCTCTAAAGTAGCCCATATAACTGATTTACAGCAAAAATATTGAAGACGTGAATATTGAAAATAACATAATTTAACACTGACATCTAATGACAGCCATAAATTCATAGACTTCTCAAAGTTCAAATAGACGGATTGAACGATCCGATTATTGCTCTCCGTATTGAAGAAAAAAAAGGAGAAAAAGAAAATCGTTTATTGGTGCAAACCACAGAAAAATAATTATCAAATTAAATACAGTGAGAAAATAATTTAAAACAAAACCTTAAAACTATTTTATAAAATAACTAGCGACCCGCCCGCGGCTTCGCCCGCGTGGAATGTATTATACATATAAACCTTCCTTAAGAATCACTCTATCTATTAAAAAAAACCGCATCAAAATCCGTTGCGTAGTTTTAAAGATTTAAGCATACATAGGGACAGACAGCGCAAGCGACTTTGTTTTATACTATGTAGTGATAATGCACCAAATTGGGTGCTACTCAGCATCATAGTGTCAGACATGCCGTGACGCTGTACGCGCTGATTTTCAGGGCAACCAGACGGGGAGAAAGCGCTGCTGGCTGCTGGTTCTTTCCTTTTGATCCGCATGGTATTTGTGGCAGTAGCCAATAGTCCAAGTGCAAAACATTTTGTCGATGGATATAAAGGTCGTCGCATAATTGATTATAACAGGCTATTTGACAACATTGAAAACATACTACAAATTGTGGTCATCCTATCTGATACTAACGTAAAATAACGTATTTCACTTTATTTCACATTAAATTATGTCTATTTTTTTGGAAATTACACGAAATAATAAGGATTTTTTTTGAAATTTAATCTGTGGCAAAAACGCTATGTGATGTTAGAAATACTTTATAACCTGTGAGTGTGATGTGAAGTCACATCACATGCAAGTAAACAAAACAAACCCCAAACCAAACATCGCTTCGCTTGTGACATCGCTTCCTTGACTGATTGTGATTGTAGTCCACGTTTTATATTTTCTGGGTGTTCCTTAAGCCGGCTACTCACACACCTGCTGCAGGGGCAATACCGGTCGCACGGCGGTTGGACCAATTTTAGGCTGTTCTCTACACACTAGCCTGCCGTTCAGTGTGTAACTGATAGTCCCGCTGAACGCACGTCCACGAGAAAGCCTCCTGTATTGTCGAAACACCAGAGGATTGGTATCGCCTTGGCACTTTCTGTGGTGCTACCAAAAAAAAAGGAAGAGAAGATATTGGGTGAAGAATTGGTTGCAGAAACGAAGCAAATTGTGCCACATGAATATTATGAAAGAATTGGAAGTAGATGATCTTAGAAACTTTTTGCGAATGGATATTGATTCTTTTGAAGAGCTCCTGGCTATGGTAACACCATTTTTTCCATTTTTGTCCACTCCGCTCGGTTGTCACCAATGAACTGACTGGAATTGCCCCAATCCTACTACACACGCAGCAACCTTGCAGGGCGGTAGACACAATCTAGGGAGCTAGGAAGGTCTTGCGCCCCTGCCGCCCTGCCGCAGGCCCAATCTAAAAATTGCTCTTGCTTGCCTACACACATCACAATTAAGGAGGCAATCAAGGGTCCAATTCCCATATTGCCCCTGCAGCAGGTGTGTGAGTAGCCGGCTTTAGTGGCCTTTTTCTTTTAAGGGTTTTTACCACAGAGTGTAATCACGTCGACCTCTTCTTACAAAGCGATCCTATTTTTCTCTTTCTTCTATGATACGAATATCTAGCAACAACATGTATGATGCCAGCTTTAAATGTAATTTTGATAAAACGTAACGTGTAGGTAGGATTTTTTGTTTACAAATGAAACCTAAAACTCTTTTCATAAAGAGTTTTAATGGTCCAAGATTTAAAAAGATAATATGTCAAATTGTCAATAATTAATTATTGTGTTTTTTATTCGTCGGAAGCCCTGATAGTGGTACAAATCAATGAAATACAGCCATGATTCATGATCTCGTAAAAGAAGTAATGTGCCTACGAGTGCAAGTGCTATTTTAGCCGTGTGAGTGTGAGAAAAGTGTGAGTAAAAATCATAATCGTAAGTTTCAGTTTTAGATTATTTCACATAATAGCCCTTATCAGACACCGTCTTTTCATTCACATTACAGGATAATGTGTCAGTTTTCTAAACTCCATGGAGCTTTTGACCATGATTGGAAACATTGTTCATAAGGAACAACTTGTTTATTTACATTACGTTGTGACACATATCGTCGGTGAAACTGCAAAACCGCGTAAGTGACATTTTAAATAAGGAGCAAAATGCACCTTTTTAATAAGACCGTAAGGTTTATTTTGCTCTATCATAAATTTGTTACTTACGCGGTTTTGCAGTATCACCGACGATATTATGAATGAATCAGTAAAGATGGGGCTCACTGAGAGCATCGTCAGGAAAGTCGATGATAAATCTGTCTGTAACTCAGTCAAATATTAACTTAAACAAAAGTTACCAATATAGGGATGATCCAAATCATCCACCCTATCTACAGTTAAAATTTCTCAGATGGTTTTCCAGACACCCTGTATATAGAACGAATGGCTCTTTTTTGCAACACGAATATAGTCTGTATGTCAGCAGCTTTTCCCCAAACCAGAATACCGTACGACATAACACTATGAAAATAACTATAATAAACTAAGCGAGCTGTCTCAACATTAGTAAGTTGCCTGATTTTCCTAACAGCGTAAGCTGCCGAACTTAATTTACCTGCTAGTACTGCTATATGGGGACTCCATTGCAAGTTTTTATCTATAGTTATCCCTAAGAAAAGCGCCTTATCTACCATTTCCAATCTCTCATTATTGAGAAATATACTAGATTCTACCGGTCTAACATTAGGCAAAGCGAACCTAACACATTTCGTTTTCGTAGCGTTGAGTAGCAAATTGTTACTAGTAAACCAATTAAGTAATTTACCTAGTATGGTATTTATCCTACTGTAATCGACGGATTTTCGGTCTACCTTGAAAATTAATGATGTATCATCAGCAAATAGCACAATATCACAAAGATTATCTACTGTGCGTGGTAAGTCATTAATATAAACCAAAAATAAGAAAGGACCTAATATAGAGCCCTGAGGCACACCTAACTTAACAGGGGCTCCAATAGACTGTGTTTGGTTTACAACAACTGTTTGTGTTCTATCACTAAGATATGAAGACATAAGATTTAGAGAATTATTTGACAGACCATAATGTTCTAATTTTAATATAAGAGTCGCATGATCTACGCAATCGAAAGCTTTGGAAAGGTCACAAAAAAATCCTATAGCATCACAAGATTTCTCCCAAATATTGTATATATAGACGACGCGCTGGCCTAGTTGGTGGTGACCCTGCCTGCGAAGCTAGAGGTCCTGGGTTCAAATCCCGGTAAGGGCAGATATTAGTGTGATGAACGCGAATATTTGTTCCTGAGTCATGGATGTTTTCTATGTATTTAAGCATATATTTCTCTATATAAGTATTTATATCGTTGTCTAGTACCCATAGTACAAGCCTAGAGCTTAGTTTGGGACTAGGTCAATTGGTGTGACATTGTCCCCTGATATTTATTTATTTTATTTATTTATTTAATGAGCACAGATGCTGCATCAGTAGTGGATCGTCCTCTGGTGAAGCCAAACTGATTACTGTTTAGCACTGCCTACCCCACTCTGGGAATGAAGGCGTGAGTTTATGTATGTATATATTTTTTAACAGTGTCTTATGATACCTAATAAGCTGTAAACTTTCAAATAATTTAACCTTTGTAAGTATTGAATACAAAAATGTATGCACATGGCGCAGGCGAAAGTAAAGATCGGCTACCCCAAACTAAACGTACGTGAAAACGTTGAACTTTGACAGCTGTAAATGATGAGAATATAATTGACAACATTTCATTTTGGTGACACCTGCAAATTACTATACGAATCGAAAGGGTTTTGCCTCCTGAACACGGCAAAATATTTATTTAGATTTATTTTTCTTTATTGACAAAATTACAAGTAAGTTAAAAAAAAAAACGAGTTTTACCAATACTATGCCTGAATAGATATAATACCATTGCCTTTTTCACGAGAAAAAAAGCTGTCATACTTCAAGTTTGACATTGACACTAATGACAGATGGATAGATACTTGAGATCGGTTGACCGCCATTATTAAAAAGAAAAACTTTTTTTTTATACAGATTGGACTAACGTAATATGTCCATTGTGTCGTAGAAATGAAGTTACGCCCTTTTAGAATAAGAACATCTTAATAAATGAATAATAAAATAATTATACATCCTAGGGAAAAAATAAAACTAATTAGTGTCTTCCTCCTTCCAAACAGTATCTATAAAACGAATAAAATTAAAGTCTTGAAAATATGAAATCTTGTCAATTAGGGGCCGCGTGCGCCCGCGCCGGCGCCGCGCTCGGCCGCCGCGCCGCGGCTCCAACTATTGTTTATTTTTAACGGGCGTAGTTAAAACCGTCCGCGGAATCCACTCTTACATCAAACGACGCAAACGAGCTGTCGGTCACCCGACGTGAAGTGATCGCCGCTGCTCATGGACAGTGGACACTACTCAATTCATTACATTTCAGAGTGGGTGATGGGCAATTCAAACGTGACAGTATGGGAACGGAAACTATAAGAGTTTCCTATCATATTTTATATACATACATACATACATACCTTCACGCCTTCATTCCCAGAGTGGGGTAGGCAGAGCTACAGAATTACCAACCACTCCAAAAACTTGTTGATAACTCTGTAACCACAATTTGCACAATTAGGCTAAGATGTTTACCAGCAGCGTATTAGTGACAGGTTGCAAGCCCACGCATCGCCTAATAGTACTACAAGCCTTTATTCCCTTAGTCGCCTCTTACGACATCCACGGGAAGACATGGAGTGGCACAATTCTAAGCCGGCAACCACACGGCCATATCATATTATAATAATTCATATAAAATTTGTTGCATTCACTAAACACTCACTATTTTGTTGCGAAATCTCTGGTTTTGTTTATCTTGGGCTCAGACAGAGCCGCGACGCAAACCGTTCCTTGCCACTTACTTACTCGTACTCTATACATTTTATAGTAGGTACAGCAATAAAACGATGTTATTTTTTGGAAAATTAAATGCTTCCATTCCCAGTACCTAATCTCTTTTTTTTAAATCTTTAAATGCAGTTTTTATTTTTGTGTAAATGTAGCCCTTAGTTCCTGAGATCAGATCACCCCAACTCTTATCGTTTCCGATTGCTCATAATATTTATCGCTAACAGGTTCATGATTGAGGTTGACGGCAGGTACCTATAATGCAAGTCTAGCAACAGGAACATGAGTATAAACCTAATAAGGTCTAGGTAATAAAACCAGCGCATGACCTTGTCATGATTGAATGTATTACTCAGATTGTATGGAAAACAGTTTCGTCGTGCGCGCCGCGAACCTAACAGACGTATCACTGAAACTATGCATTATATATAGCTCGGACCGCGTGCAGCGGCGCGGCTCGACCACGTGTCGCCTAGTTACGGACACAACAACAACCGTCCGGGGGCGGCGCGCGGGAGATGAGGCTCATCGGAAGATCTGATGCTGCAATAATGCGTCGAGCGCCGCCCGGCCGCCAGACAGCGAAGACAGTGAACAATAATGCGTCGAGCGCCGCCCGGCCGCCAGACAGCGAAGACAGTGAACAAAAATGCTTTATGTTTTTGTGACGAATTTACTTTGTCTCCATTATTTTATTAACGAGTATGTATGTTAACACTTTATTGCACAAAAAACCAATTACAAGTAAATTCGTACATAAACTTCTTAAGATTATCATTACAATGGCGAACGTACCATACCATAAGGAGTCATTTTATTCTGGACACAAGGTATTAAAAACAACTTTGCTCCGTAGGGGTGGAAATTAATTTGCCATACTATCGATACTCAAAGTAGAACCGGTTGCTTATGCGGTATCAGGTCTAGCGGTGCATCACTAGTTGATCCAAGATCGACCGATCATCGATCTAATAGACACAACATCGTTGTTCAAGGCGCTTCAAGGCGCGGTGTAGCAAGAGTAGAGTTCGCGGCCGCAGTATTTTTCGCGTAAACCATATATTTCATAACATTCGTAGATGTGACGCGTGACGTGACCCGTCGGGGGCGCCCGGAAACACGTTTGTTTGTTAATACATTCTGCAACCGACGTCAAACGACTGTAAAGATGTAACGAAGCAAATTTTGCAGTTACTGGTGTGAATTACATAATGAGTATGACATTGGAGAGAAGAAAACATTGTAAGCTCCTGCGTCGTAGGATGGCTTCCATGTATTTTAATACTTACGTATTTATTTATTTAAGTATGGCTGTCCTTGTCTAGTACCCATAGAACTTATTTTAGCCGTTTTGGGACTAGGTCAATTGTAAGATCGCCACGAGATGTTTAATCACTTATTCTATCATAACGATGACGGTACGATAACATGTCTTACTGGATATATTATAGAGCCCCAACACAACCTTTCTCTCTGTGGAGGTGCGCGGCAATGTGGGTACTATAGCAGCGTGTGTGACTGGTCTAGTCGGCGTTACCTTCTCGATGTTGACGCGGCCCTCGGGGAAGATGTGCACCCACTCGCCGGCCGTCAGCCGCTCGATGCAGAAGTCGATCGCGGGCTGCAACACAACGCGGCACGCATGAGTCCTATCCCCTATTGAACACTCCTCGCATGTGATAGGTGATAATTCGGTATACATAACGTAGATCAAACAGAGCCTAGTGACAAAGGAACCCTCGTCGGGTTTAAAACGTATCCCGAATCGTCACCGACCACCGCCTGGGGCGGGAAATAGGAGCTGACGCTGAGGGGCGGCCGCGACGATGTTGTTTTTGACGGTTGAGGTGAGGGACAATACCGAAACACTTCAAAAATGACTAAGGATCAAAAATAATTATTTTGATGTTTTGCAATGACTGCGTTGTGAATTTGTGATACATTGTAAATTATTAAAATAATGCAAGGATATTTCTCATCCTTACACATTTTTGATATGTGTTTTTATTTAGACGCCAAACGTGTTGTCTAGCTTGCAAAGTCACAGAAATAATTCCCGGGGCACAATGTTAACAGTAATCCGTGCTGTCATATCATGGCATCGGCACCTTGTAAGCGCACGATAAGTGGTCCGGTCACATTGCTAAACAGCGTCATATTGTCTTGTTGACCGCGTCCACTCAATTCCCGTAATGCACGGTGCGGCTGAGCTCGCTCGACTTCCAACACAAGCGCGCGTAAATTGCGACGGTGAGTCACGTCCCCGTCACCGACTCCGCAGCTAGCAGCCTGTAGCGGGGCACTCGCAAACATGATCACATCTCCGCCGCAACTCTGGCATAATTCGGTCAAATTGGAGGAAATAGGTAGGTACCGAAAGAGCAGCTTTTGCCCAGGAATCCGTCCTTCTTGAATTGGTTTACTGCTGTTCAGTGCCGCGCGCGAAGAAGCAGGCGTGCGTGTGGACGTACCTGGTAGACGCCGGCGCCGCGGCGCACGGGCACGCACTTGCCGAGCGCGAAGAAGCAGGCGTGCGTGTGGACGTACCTGGTAGACGCCGGCGCCGCGGCGCACGGGCACGCACTTGCCGAGCGCGAAGAAGCAGGCGTGCGTGTGGACGTACCTGGTAGACGCCGGCGCCGCGGCGCACGGGCACGCACTTGCCGAGCGCGAAGAAGCAGGCGTGCGTGTGGACGTACCTGGTAGACGCCGGCGCCGCGGCGCACGGGCACGCACTTGCCGAGCGCGAAGAAGCAGGCGTGCGTGTGGACGTACCTGGTAGACGCCGGCGCCGCGGCGCACGGGCACGCACTTGCCGAGCGCGAAGAAGCAGGCGTGCGTGTGGACGTACCTGGTAGACGCCGGCGCCGCGGCGCACGGGCACGCACTTGCCGAGCGCGAAGAAGCAGGCGTGCGTGTGGACGTACCTGGTAGACGCCGGCGCCGCGGCGCACGGGCACGCACTTGCCGAGCGCGAAGAAGCAGGCGTGCGTGTGGACGTACCTGGTAGACGCCGGCGCCGCGGCGCACGGGCACGCACTTGCCGAGCGCGAAGAAGCAGGCGTGCAGCGCGTTGGTGAAGCAGATGTCGTGCGCCGCCAGCGACCAGCGCATGCGCCGCCCGCCGTGCCCCGCCAGCGTGCCCACGTCCAGCACGCCTGCGCACAAACTATACTGTTACTAAAGCAGGGTTGATTTGAATATCGAACGGCGGTTCGAGTTCGAGCCATGTCTCATTATTTAAAGGGGCGAATGTATCCCTTCCAAAAAGCTAGCAGAGTTAGGTAATAAGGGTAATAAAGCAGACTATTAGCGCATAGTATTTTAATAAATATCATTTCTGCTTGCGTGCTATCTGTTTAATCTAATTGTAAGTATATCTGTATATGCAACATGATAAATATAGTTATTTGTTATACAAGTGGGGAAAGTTGTATTTTACCTGCGAGTGTTCATTTGAAACACGAGCTAGCGAAAGGATTCTATGATTGACCACGAGCGAAGCGAGTGGTTCAAAAATAGAATCCTGAGCGTAGCAAGTGTTTCAAGACACGAGACGTAAAATAACTTTTCATCTCACTAGCTCGGAAAGCCCTTTTTGTTTGTTTGATATCTATTGAGAAAATCGCTTTTTATCCACAAGTGAGGGAAGAGTTTTGACATTTGAAGGCAGCTTAAGTGATATTTGACAGCTAACCAAACGTAAAACCTTACAAGTGCTGAATTTTTAACTTCACAATTAATGAATTGCATCGAGTAAAAAACACTAAATACAGTCTTACTACTTTATTTTAATTCATAAATATCAGCATTCAAAATTAACCTTCATTCTTGTTTTAAAAACGGATAAAATGTTCTGACAGTCCAAATAAGTCGATGTGCAAACAAAACGCATCCGAAATAATAAAAAAAAAACTTACGTCAATACTTTTCTATTAAGCCGTCAACGTTAAAATATTCGCATGTTTTTCTAGTTTGTTTTGTTATTAAAAATGAGTGATTCGAGTGATAAAGACGTATTAAAACCCGTGGAATTACAGGAAACCGTGCAAAATGCGGAACTGAGCTTGCAGTACAAACCCTTTTTCACCTCAGCAGCTCAAACAAGCAGGTTTTGCTGCTTAAAAACAGTGAGCAAAATTCAATTTTGCTGCGAGCGAGAGGCAAAGTAGCTTTTTAATTATTATTTTTAAATGCCGTGAGCAGTGCTGGGGCTACTCACAACATTCGAAAAAATTGAACTTCACTTTGTTCTGTCACTTTCACTTCGATAGGAAAAAAGCGAGAGATAGAAACAACTTGATTCGAAGTTCGATTTTCAAATTTCACACATAGTAGGCCCAAAAAGAAACGCACGTTCGGATGCACACATAACCGTAAAATTGCAAATAAAACTATCTGTTAAAGTTTGAAATGTGTTTATTATAACTATTTTATACAGTAGGTACAATCTTTTTTTTTATTTAATGTTTTGAAGACAAAATTTATGAAAAATAAGAAGTTTATCATGTATCTACATAATTTTGTTATCGTTTTAACAATCTTTAATTAACATAGTAACATTTAATTGACATAAACCGCGGGGGCAGTTTCAGAACGCATTTCAAAAATAGCGGGATTATTGTAGCCAATAGCCATAGACAAGGCCTAGTTAGGTTTTTTTTAAAGCCACAGACTACATAAAGCTGTATAAAGTTGTGTTTGCACTACGGCATTATCAAGTTGAGTGACAGGTTTTATCTGTTTCATGTTTATTTTTTCCACTTTTTATTTTATTAGTATTTTGCGAAAATGCTTGTGATTGATGCATATGCGATCGTGTCGTTATTTAGTCGTGTATTCACCAAATGGTCACAACGGAAGACCTGCGTTGGCCCTACCAGCTTCACGCTGTGTTGTTCTCGCTGCTGAGGTGAAAAGTTGTATGTCTCACACGAGACCAAAGTTTTTTACGTCTCGTATCTTTGAATCCCTCGCTACGCTCAGGATTCAATAATAGAATCCTTCGCTTACTCGGGATTCAAAATCATCACTCGCAGCAAAAACCAACTTTGCTCTCTTGTTGAACAAATAACTATTCTTAGTTTCCTCGCTGTAGTGAGGTGAAAAGTTTTGTGTTATACACAGGTGAAAAATATATTACTGGTCGTGACTACTTGTGAGTTGTAACTCTATAAATGATCGATGAATTAAGAAACCCAACGATGACTTCCTTGATATGATGGATGAACCTATCAAACGTTCAAGCCGCAGCAGCAACAAGCAAGCAATATCTATTTTACAAAGATATTTCGCTAATGAATGACACTGCTTGCTACACTCGAACAGAAACGGCAAGGGCGCCGCTAAATATACATATTCGTTGGGTCACCCGGACCAGGGACCAGCCGAACTAACATCACTTAAGAGAGTATCACTATAGTCTGGACAGCAGTGAGAAAGACGAAGCTTCTATCCGATGCATTTACTCAACAGTCTATCGCTATCGAAGGAGAGGGGCAGGGCTTGGATAAAATGGAAATTCGATTGTGGATGTAGAACCCCTGAACTGTTGTTATGTTTGAGAGTGAACACAGCGGCCCGGGCGCCCCAGGGCCTGGCTATCAGCGCCGGTATTGACCCAGTTCCCCGTGACGTCACCCGCAAGGCACTGTGCTCACACGACCGGCCGAATCTTAGCTGCGATGAGCTCAGGCGAGTAAGAACGCGCCGATACCGAGCTCTCACTCGTCAACTAGGTCAAGACTACGCATGTTTATGTTTCGGTCGATTGCAAGATTCGATCCCGCTGCCGGCGCGCACAGTTCGATTTTGTGAATGGAGTTCCTCGATCTGTGTTGTTTGACAAAATTCCACGAGTAAAGTTGCGGTAGGCGCCGCGGACAAAGGGCCGCGGTATTATCATAACTGTTAAATATTTCGTAAAACGAGGATACAAGGATGTTACATACTAAGGAACTTTACTACTCATACTTGAATAAATCAATTGCTGCGACAGCTTTACAAAATGTTTTGAAAGAAAATGAACAAATATTTACAGTGTTTATGTATAATTTAAAATAGAGATAGCTGCAGCGATAGGCGAGCTATCAATGACAGATAAACGCGATCGGCGATTGCGCCCGCGCGTAGGTATTAAGTCCTGACCGCCTCACATTAGACATCTGGGTGTCTGTCACCAACTGACTAAGGGTACGATGCCATAATCAACATTAAGAATCAAAATTTCTAGTGTTGCACACGCATAGGAATGTCGTCTGTCTTATCCACGTAACACACGGTGTGCATTGCAACACTGTGAAGTTATTCAATCATCAAATCTTTTGGTAGCGAAAGAGTTTTTAAAAATCTCAAATGGGTACGGAACACGTCGGTGTCACCAGTTTGGGAACCTTGGGTGCCTTCAGTAAAATACTCCCTTACTTCTGATGTTAATGTATATTATAAATAAAGACAATCCGATCCGTTATTCTGCGTATACGTGTAAGAATTAAGATGGAGCGAATCTAACATAACAGTTGACAAGGGGAACGTCCGATCTCACCGAGCTGCCAAGGCGGAAGGGAGTAAATAAAATAAAAAAATATCAGGGGATAATGTCACACCAATTGACCTAGTCCCAAACTAAGCTCTAGGCTTGTACTATGGGTACTAGACAACTATATAAATACTTATATAGAGAAATATATACTTAAATACATAGTAAACATCCATGACTCAGGAACACAGTCATATTCGAGTGGGAGTTTCGTCCCGAGCCAGAGCCCGGAAGTAGGAAGCTCGGTGGGAGCGAGTGTTGCTAGCTATAGTCCGCCACACATGTCATGTTAGTTTGGCTCGCCAACATTAACAGATCAATCGATCTGAAAATCAGTAAGAGCGTTGTCTTTTATCTCTGGCACAAAGCGTTGCTCCCGCTTATCACTTGTCGTCCACAAAGACTGAACGCTTCGACGAGTTGCATTTTCGAATGTTTAATACTGCAGAGATCAAGGAAGTTGTATGAAATTGACATGGGTTTGCAGCAGGGACCGGAAAACCCCTTATTTTGATTAACCCTATCAATAGGCTTAGCCTATCATTCGGTTAGCCAATCGATGTGCTTAGCTATGATTGAGTCACCTTAACGTTAGGGCGAACCCCTTTGATGTGATTAACCGCATCCAAAGAGCTTACCCGGTTCATTAGGGTTTCGGTAGTGTAATATTTAAGCGCTTAGCATTGACTGGGTATTACCCCATCGATCGCCTCTCTCTTTTTTGCGCATTCGGGCGAACTCTAGCCGTCTCGCTTAAGCGGCTACTGCCTGCCGCCACCCTATCAATTGTTAGGTAATTCAATAATACGTCTAAACTCTTGCGCATAGAGGTGAAACCAGTTTGAAACCGTTCGAATAAGCTTGAATAAGGTGACAGACAATAGGGTATTGGAATAGGCTTAGCGCATAGTCGAATTAACCGTATCGTTGGGTTGCCCTTTCTTTGAGCTAAGTCGACGATAAGCTAAGCGCATCCTTGGGGTTTGTAACAACAAGTCTATCAAAAAGCATATCAAAAACCCCTTTCGCGCTAAGCGGTTCCGGTCCCTGGTTTGCAGTGGCGGTATTTCCGGTAAGTACTAACACACACAAATGGGTTAGGACTGAATTCCGAAAATACCATTTATTTCCTTTATATACATTGGGTGATGGGACTGCAAAGCCTAGGATACCACCGTAAGCTGTTGAGTGTATGCACAATTTCTGAAGTTAACTTTCATACAGTGCAACTAGCCAACTAATGCTAAATGTGAAAAGTCATCGTTGGAGCCATATTATTTATTTATATATTTATTATCGCTCGTATGATCCAAATAGGTGGGTTGTATAATCTAAACTGAACTCAGCCCTAAGGAGGCTTTCAGTCGACACGCATCTCTCAATCGCAGAGCTGTAAATTGAAATATTGCTCCAAAAAGGTGTGGTTTTGTCACTCATTCATTATGCATACAGTACCTATTAACTAAATAGATTAGTTGGCGTTCTTTGAACAAGTCTAAATGGCGTGTGTATAAAGATTCCGTTTGTCCTCGAAGTCCCCTTGAGCGTGCGATAACTGGTAGCGCGAGCATTATCGAACAATTAGTCCGCGGGTCGATTTCATAATTCGTGGATTGCGGAATGGGAGCGCAGCGGTGAGACACCGGACGCCGACCGCGCCGGCGCCCCCCACAACCACCCAGCAAACAAATGCCGGCGCAGAGCTGCCGTAACAATACATAATACCTACTCATGCGCGGCCTGCTCGACTAACCCATCATACTCAACTCATGCAACTCCAATTAGGAATCTAGAATATAAGCTAATATGACATATATAGTACAAATGGCGGATTTATTTAATCATTATTGCAGTACAAATGGCGGACCTAATGCCTAATGGCATTCTCTACCAGTCGACCAAAGAATCATAAAGAAATTTACATGTTAGTTATTTAGTTATTCTCTGTTAAACATGTGGATGACTGGCACAGAATGCTTTTAGGAATTAAGTCCGCCATTTGTACTTTTTACAAGTACTTGTATTGGGCAAAGATGTTTAAATAAATAAGCGGTAGGTACGACTCTTGCGACGAGAGTGTGTATTCGTAACAGACGCGGTTTTGCCTGTGATTTCGTGCGTAAATTTTTCCTTATAGTTATTCGTTCAAAAATAATCTCGGGAGCAAAAAGTTGCTTACTATTGTCCGATGGTTGAAAAATGCCAGACAGTGCTGCACAGGTACTTATGTACCTACATCATATTAATTTTCGTCGACGGCGCAGGCTCGCGTGTCACGGGGAGCGCTGCGACACGCGCGACTCGCTCCACAAATAAGTACTTACAATAAACTTGCGCGTTGCAATTTACAGGTTACATAATATTATAATTAATGCCGGTCGGCACTGCTTAGACTGCGTTTTAACCGGCTTATCTTCCGAGGTACAAAAAATGACGGAATCTCACTACCGTGTGATCAGAGTCAGACAGCATATAGGTATATGAATCATGAACACAAAGGCGAGTATAAATAGCCTGCATACCTACTCCCGAGAGAGCCCATTCTTATCATCAGCTTTAGATATACTTAGAAATTATAGATTTCAAATCAAAGCATCAACATATCCATAATCGCGCCTTAATAGATATACCTACTTACTTGCTGAAAAGCGCTGCAATATTCCTACTCGAGCAAGACGTAATTTATAAAGTAGGTACCTAACCTTCAAAGAAGTTATGTACCTATTCAGCTTTATGAACGATAATGAACAATCGCCTGTTGATGAATCAACAGGTACAGTCGAGTTCATAATTATGTGTAAACTTAGGTACTTTGTCACTTTAATCGGTATGAAAAAATTATTCATATGTGGCAGTTTAAACATGACATTGGATAGACAAGGTACTAAAGTGTATACATATATATGAACTCGACTGAACCTACGGGGTTAATCTAAACGTGCGGCAAGTTTGATATTGGTCTTGACTTTAGATAATTTTAACTAGCTGGGGCATTAAACGCTCATAATATAATATATATAATACTAGCGACCCGCCCGCGGCTTCGCCCGCGTGGAATGTATTATACATATAAACCTTCCTTATGAATCACTCTATCTATTAAAAAAAACCGCATCACAATCCGTTGCGTAGTTTTAAAGATTTAAGCATACATAGGGACAGACAGCGCAAGCGACTTTGTTTTATACTATGTAGTGATATACATACGTAAATACATACATAAACTCACGCCTTCATTCCCAGAGAGTGGGTAGGCCGAAGGCTTGTAGTACTGTTAGGCGATGGGCTTGCCACCTGTCACTAATACACTGGGAAACATCTTAGCCTACTTGTGCAAAATGTGGTTACAGAATTATCAAGAAGTTTTAAGACGTTGGTAATTCTTTAGCTCTGCCTACGCTAATATACCTACCTATAAGTTGAATAAACCTGTTGGCTAGGCGGGTCTCGGCTCTCCGAGTGTGGTGTGAATTGTTTAATCCAAAGTTATTGTTTGCAACAGAAAAAGCCATATCAATTTATTTTGTCCTTTGAATGTCGGCTTTTGAATAAAGACATAGGTACATTGTTATTGTTCTTTAACAAACGAATGTGACGAAAGTAGAAATTCTTAGTCATCAAAATTCAATCAATGGTACCTAAAGTGGGTTTTAGGTTGCATAATTGCGAAGAATGAAGTAGTGGGGCGCGCCTTTGTGGATTAAAAACACGAAACAAACATCTATAGTGTGTTGTTCTAAATAATTATCAAATAGGTACAAGCTGCACGTATCTACGAGTAAACACTGGTAATTATACGAAGAATGCCGACGGTCTTTATAATGAGGTTGGTATTTAAATATCATTTAAATAATTAAATATCTGTGGACCATCTCACGCAAAGTATAGTACAAAAACAAGAGCATTATGCTACAGAAATGGCTTAGAACTTATGCATGTTTGTATGTAATCAATCAATCACTAACACATGCTGCGTATACTTTAACAAACGCGTATATGTACCTACCTAAATAAGTTCTGGAGGTGACTTCTCCAATTGGAACCTCATTAGATAGTTCATACTTCATAGGTAACAAGTCACGGAAAAGTCTCACCCTGAACAGAGTGAGAGTTATAGAAGCCGGATACTCTATTGATGCCTGTTTCGGGGGGAGAAGAGTATGTGGCCACGGCCCGGGGTCGAGGAGGGGATGAATGTGTGCGGACTCACCCCACAGGCCGGGATCGGGGCAGGACGAATGTGTGAGGACTCATCTCACAGGGCGGGGTCGGGCGGGGACGAGTGTGTGTGGACTCACTACACAGGCCTGGCTCGGGCGGGGACGAGTGTGTGCCAACTCACCCCACAGGCCGGGGTCGTCGAAGCACGAGTGGTGATTGGAGACGGTGATGAGCGGCACGCCGGGCGGCCGCTTCATCGCCAGCGCCAGCTGCTCCTTGTTGTACACCGTCGTCTTGTTCAGGAACTCTGCAACAAACACAACGCTCATACTCGGCAGGGAAGGGACCACCCCTACTGGTCACTAGCAAATCAATAAATTATTGTGAATAAAGTATTATGGTTCTACTTATATCGCTACGTTGCCAGTTTTTGATAATACTGCTATAAAGTATATATGAGGTATTATGCAATGTTTGTAGTTTTGAGTATAATATGGCCGTTTCTCGCGCTATGCACATTATAAATTCCCATTTCATCATTTTAAAAACTAAATACTTAAATGAATTATAAAACAGCTTTTGATTAATTACAATCAATGATGCACATGAATTACAAATGCCAATCTTAATTCACAAATTCATCAAACATATAAACAAACGGTATACTATGATTAGTTCTTAGTTTTTATATCAATGACAAGTTCCGAAAGAGGTTAATGTTTTCTTAATTGGAGTAATTGTCATCAATCAGGTTTCAAATCACTTTCGTATCGTGGGCCAACTGGCACGATTAGATAACTAGTACATAAGTACGGGGTGCTCCAAATCTCTACAGGCCGAAGCCTCCTGCTCATTCATGAACAAACAATAAACATAAGAACCGTAATCATTAAATAGTAAGTGAGCTAGTAGCGGGGTGATTCTCATTTGTTCCTTTGAACTATATTATACAGGGTTATTGGTTATTGCATACATTCCCGTTAAGAGGTTATAGGGGAGATCATTTGCAGTCATTTTGACCCTATAATGCATTATGCAAAAGTGAACCATTTTTGAGTTATCGCGTTTTATAGTTTTTTTTGAAATTAGTCAGAAATTCAACTTGAAAAATTTATTACAAAAAAGTATCAATTTAAATCGTTTTTTTTTCTTCTGATTTACAGAAACGATTAAACACTGGTTATTTCTCAATATTAAAACAGTAATTATCGGTCCAAAATTAAAAAAGCGAGACGGAAAACGAACATTTTTCAATATTTTTTTGCGATCGCTTTCCACTAAAATGCCTTAAAAACAAAAAAAACGTTATGAAACTTGGCTTGCAGATTATTTTAAAAACTTAACTGTTTTCTTAGCTCTCCAAAAATGCATAACAACTAGGAACTTATTAAAAAAAAACTGAAAAAAAATGATCACAAAGGAAGCGGGCGGAAATTCGTATTCGAACTAAACTAAAGTCAGAAATGCAACTTCAAAAATTAAAATAAAAAAAAATACCAAATTTAAATCCACTTATTTTATTTGCTTTTGTACAAAATGAAATTGTTGTTCTTATGCAATATTAAAAAAAATATTATCTGTACACGTTTGAGAATGCGAGGCCGAAAACTAAAAAATACATGTTTTTTTATCAAACTCCTAAATTTGTTACTTTTTACGTAAGTTATTGTTGTTCTTTGTGTTTACGAGTATAACAGTTATTTTTGATAAATTTACTAAGTTAATTTTAAGTTATGTTCGGACGTGACTTCCTTGTTGCTTCCTTTGTGATCAATTTTTTCAAGCAATCTTTAACAAAATTCATATTAGTTTTAATAGCTCGTTAGAAAGCTGAAAAAATGTTTTATGTGTAATCTGCACGCCAAATGTATTTGTAATTTTTTCTGTTTTTGTATAATTTATGTTGGAGTTTGATAAAAAACATGTATTTTTTAGTTTTCGGCATCGCATTCTCAAACGTGTACAGATAAGTTTTTTTTTTATATTGCATAAGAACAACAATTTCATCTTGTACAAAAGCAAATACAAAAAGTTGATTTAATTTTTTTTTTTTTTTTTTAATTTTAATTTATGAAGTTGCATTTCTGACTTTAGTTTTTAAATAAGTTCCTAGTTGTTATGCAATTTTGGAGAGCTAAGAAGACATTTAAGTTTTTAAAATAATCTGCAAGCCAAGTTTTATAACGTTTTTTTTTGTTTTTAAGGCATTTTAATGGAAAGCGATAGCAAAAAAATATTGAAAAATTTTCGTTTTCCGTCTCGCTTTTTTAAATTTGGACCGATAATTACTGTTTTAATATTGAGAAATAACCAGTGTTTAATCGTTTCTGTAAATCAGAAAAAAAAATACGATTTCAATTGATACTTTTTTTGTAATAAATTTTTCAAGTTGAATTTCTGACTAATTTAAAAAAAAACTAAAAAAAGCGATAACTCAAAAATGGTTCACTTTTGCATAATGCATTATAGGGTCAAAATGACTGCAAATGACCTCCCCTATAACCCCTTAACGGGAATGTATACAATAACCAATAACCCTGTATATTATAAGATGATTATAAGAACAAAACCTGAATTGGGCAGAGTATTATCAACGGCAAACACTAGCCAACTTTATTATCAATATCATCAAGTCACATCGGAATTTATGAGGACTGGCCTCTTAGTCTAGGAATATTTTAGAAAAAGTAGAAAGTGACAAATCATGTAACAGGTGGGGTGACAACGTTATCAGAGGGTTTTGTCCATGCAAAATATGGATCTGCTTGTCGCCATTCTGAAATTTGAACCCCGGAAGTACGGTATGCCGGAAAAGGTACAGCCCATACAAAACGTTTCATCATACCCTAAAAAAAGTCAAATTTTCATGGTATTTTGATATGTTGTAATTTATTGTGGTGCTTTATACAGCCATGGATACCCAAATTTTTTGACCCTCCATTTCTATAAATATCTCCACCGGTTGTACGTTATTTTACAGACTGAAGTTGTTTAGAATTTCATTTCATAGATTTTTTTTCTCGTATTATCATTTCATAGAATAATCAATATGTAGAATAATTATTTTGAAGACATTTAAATCATCGTTTTTTATTTCGAATAAAATTCAATGTTTCTTTTTTCATATCATAGAATAGCAAATTAAATATTCTTTGTTCTCATATTATTTGTTTAAAATATAACTTAATAACAATAAAATCAACTTATAGAGTAGGGTGCAGTTTGTGAAGATGTGTGAAATGAAAATGATGTGCAAGTTCATCTTACGTATAATATAAACGCATACCTACAACGATTTTAATTTGCAATCAAATTATATCGCATAGCTTATTCAAGGGATATAAAAAAAAATAACCTCGAAGGCTAAGGCGGGAGCTTGCTTCGCTTCGCTCCCACCATAGCCTTCTAACCTAACCTATTCAAGTCGGTTCTGCCCAGAGAGGTCTTGCTCGCTCACTCATATTTATAGGTTGTACGTTGTTTTACAGACAGAAGTTTTATAGAATGTATTATTTGTAGAATTTTCATTTCTTAGACAGCGAATTTCTGCTGTAACCTTGGTCACAGGTCTAACCTAACCTACGTAACTCATGCTTAAAATAATCTGAAAACATTAAGGTTTCAGCAGAAATTAGCTTTCTAAGAAATGAAAATTCTGCGAAGTGATACATTCTATGAAATGAGTTTCTAATGAGTTTTGAGTGAGTATGAAAAAATACACTGACCAAACAATATTCGTTGAAAAATAATTATATTGTTTGATAAGTTTGTGTAATGAAAAAATAAAATTACAAAATTAATTGAATTGATTTTCTGTCGAATTTGTTTCTTTAAAGTAAATAGTTAAAAAAAAAATATATACGAAGCAAAAATACAAGGACCAAATAGTTTATGAAACATTTTCTGTGAAACAAAATTCTGTAATTTTTCAGTCTGTAAAACAAGGGGACACCATCTCCACCATCTTGGAAAAACTGTCACTTTTTTTGCCTTTAATATTGTTAAAGATCATTCTAGTGCTAATCATGCAATATTGTAGAATGCAAAATTTGCTAAAGCTTTTGGGTTCACAGTTTTTTTTCCAGGACCCCTAGGGACGAAGATATGGATTCGCTATGGGGAGCTACCACTAAAAAAAAAACTAGTTGCTCTTCCATATTTACGGAACAAAGATTTACTAAATCGTTGCTTAAATACAAAAGCGACAAATCAAAATGTGTTTGTGTTGCATTTAACTTCGGAATGCTATTTACTTTAAGTTTCAAATCAAACTATATTTATTTTTGATTTTTGTATTTAAGCGGCTCAACATTTGTTTTTGTATGGGGTGCACTTAATCCGGTATAGCATACTTCCTGTTTAAATTTCGGAATGGTGACAGGTAGATTCATATACTGCAGGGTCAAAACCCTCTGATAACTTTGTCACCACAAGTGTTACATTATTTGCTGTTGGCATCGTTTAGAGATGCATTTTCCAGTTTCGGGCGTAGCCTATTTTTTTTTTTTTTTTTATTGCATGGGAAGGCAAACGGGCACACAGGCCACCTGATGGTAAGTGGAAACTGTGACCCATAGACATTCGCATTCACAAGACTGCAAATGCGTTGCCAACCCTGAGGACTAAGATGGAATGCCTCTATGCTAGTCATTTCACCGGTTATCCCCAAACCGGAACACAACAATGCGAACACTGCTGCTTGGCGGTAGGTGTAATGGATAAAGATGGTGGTACCAACCCAGATGGACCCTGCACAAGGTCTTCCCACAAGTAAAATCCTATCCTATCTGTGCACCAGTGAACAATGCACTAAACATCTTCAATAGACACTTAATATGTTATTATGTTATAACATCAGTTATGTTACTTACTTCACATGGCCACTGACCTATATGAATAATGTAGAAGACATTGCCTTGCATATATTCTAGCAATATAATAAATTATGAATATGGAAGAATAACCTGGAAAATGTGGAAATATAACAGAATAATATTGCTCCTTCAACAATTTTTTTTTAGTGTTACTATTTACTATTCTTTTAAAATACATAATTGAAAAAGATTAGATCAATTCCAGTTGAGTTAGCTCAGTACATTCAAGTGCAATGCCCTGAGGGAACAACAGCTGTCCCTCAACCTCCAGACCGGCCCCAGACGGCTGAAGGTCAATGACTCTTTTACCTAGACACTAGCTATGTTTGATGCTACCTATATAAAGTCTTGTACAATGTGCTAGCAAATTCCTTTATCTGGGAATATGACTGTAGCACATTGATTGGTTGATGCTAAGAAAAAAGTGCAATAGTTATTTATGTATGCAATGCGCTCTAGTTGCAACTCATAAATATGAATAGTTTCTGATAAATGTGCAACAGGAAGTGTATTGTTTGTGGGACAGTAAACCAGCCACCATGCCGGGTATTATCACTGCATAACCAATATACATATTAGTTAGATGATGAAAATCTACTTGCATAAGTTTAAAGTTCTCTGTCTAAATAAATATGCATACATTATTAGAAGATTGCCTTGGAATTTGTAATCACATATTATATTAACAAACATCAATGTATATATTTGTATTTTAAAACAAAAAAATATTGAGTTGTCCCATGAAACTGATGCTATGAATATTAATAATGTTACATCACAACAAACTATTAAATCATACATATGTGGAGATTGTTGTTGGAAAGAATTTGAGGTCACTTCACATGGGCATGGTATATTCTCTCAGCATCCATATTTTGATTATCATAATAACTCGATGGCTACAACACCAGAGAGAATAGGCCTCCACAGGTTAACCTAGCTTCACATTATCACTCTACCATTATGGAAGGTTTTTGTAAAAATGAAATTTAAAAAAAAACATGGCACATACCAAAGGGGTAGTAAAGAGATGGTCCCTACGAGAGTCTGAAGTTAGGCGCTGTGGTGTCGCACTGGGTTGCGTGGTAGTCGAATCGCAAAAGGTATCACATTCCGCTGATGTAAGCAACACAACCATCACTCGCAGGGCACTACTCCGAGGCCTGAACCCCGAACGGAGCGCGGGCGGGGCGCGGGGGTTCAGGGCCCCCGCGGGGCCAAAGGCTAGCACGCACCTAGCCAGATCTTGGCGAAGAGACCGACGACGGCGACGGTGATGGAGCTGGCGCAGCTCCACAGGCGGCCCGGGCTGCGCAGCCGCGGGATGATCCAGCCGATGTCGTAGCCCATGCTCGCGGCGCCCACTCAACGCATCCGCGCACTAATACGACATGTCTACTGTGAGTAAACTGGACGAAAATCAATTTTGCTAGCTCGCTACACGATCCGTGCGTACGAAGTACTGAATGGATGACATGACATATGACATGACAGGGCGCGCCTGACAGCTCAACCGGTGTTGCTACATTGAATTTCAAGAGGCGTTTTTCATCGAAGAACTTGCTATTCAATAAGATACAATGAAAAGGAACGGGGCAGCGAGACACGACCGGCGACCGGAAGAATTATTACAATAATGGGGATATGCTCTAATGTAATGTCGTCTCAGCGTCTTGCACCGTCATAGGTGCGTGGATTCCTAATATTTCTATATTTTTAGATTTTTTATTACTACCTACTACTTATTAGTTCTTGTGAGTTTTGACACGTCATTTTCCTGCTCAACTGCGTACTGCATGATGCTGCTGCATGAATGTATATATTTTTTGTTAAGTTTATTATTATATAAGTATTAAGCAATATTTAAAAAACGACTGACTGTTGAGTTTCTTGCGGCGTTTCTTCTCAGCAGTGGTCTCTTGTGAAGCGCTGGTAGATTTTTGACGTGTAAAAGTGCCCGTGCGGCCTTCGTACTGAATAAACTAGTATATACTAATAAACTAGTGGTGGTATTGATAGTCCGGAGTTGCTTGGTTGCCTCTCATTCAATACCCCCAATCGATCTAAGAGATATTATCCTCCACTGTCCATTAAGGGGCATTTTTTTTTCTAGTGTACCTAGCGTTTTTCACGTGTCCGACAACTTCATTTAATATTTTCTACATGATTATGTTAAAAACTTTGACTTGTAGCTAAATTACCAGATAAACAATACTCTTACGTTTAAAATGATGCTACTAGAAGTATTCAATAACGTTAAATTTACAGTTTTTTGTTATTTTTGTTCCCTAAGACCCCCAATTTTTTCCGCGTCCAGGCCTGGTGTTACATTTTCGAACTTCAAATAAACAAGTTTGGAAACTTTTGTCGTACATGAAAACACTTGTTATTGGGAGTCTAATATGTGAATTTACTAAAAACGCCCTTAATTTGTCTCCTTTAGAGTTAATATTTAACAAAAAACTAGTTTAAATCGTGCCCACAACATTCGACATAAGGGGAATTCCCCCTTTCCGTTACCGTATATTAGGCTTAAGGTATCATTTTTATTACCAAAATATATCTTTATTTTCATCTAGAAACTTTAGTTTTCACGTAGCAGCACAATATTTGTCTTCAAACGGTCAGTAAACGAAAAAATTGTGTGTTGAAGTGTCGTGCTTTACGTGGTTCAAAATGGGTTCCACCACTCCGTTACCAAGATTTGAAGGTAAAATCTTTATCTTTATGTTGTTGTGATACATTTACCTAAATAATTGTTTATATCTAAACTCAATTTCACTAAAATATCTTTACAATCAAGATCGAATGCATATTTAATTTGTATTTCAAAGTGCAAAACATTACTCCCGTTACTTCCCCTTTCGTTGCCATGTCGGCAGTCATGTATAAGGGGAATCTAAAAAGTAACGGAATGGAAACATAAAGTTATGTTTACACTGAGATCACATTTGAATAAATTATAGTACTTACATAGGTAAATTTATTTGTACCACAAAAGTAAATCATCTTATACGGTTTGCAAAATTGTCTTTAGAATAATGCAACGTGTTATTTTTAATCTGCTGCGTAGTTGCAATAACATTAACCGCAGATATCTCAATTAAATTTAAATAATACGACTAAACTACCTACATTTGTTATAGAAATGGCTCCTCTCACAGCTGCCGAAAAACAAAAACGGTATCGGGAAAGGATTAAAAATGACCCTATTAAATATGAAATCCAAAGAAAAAAGGACGTGGCGAGAATAAAAAAAAATATAAAGGCAAGAAAAATTGCAACTACCAAACTATCAAACTATCCCGAAAAATGAAGCATCCACCAAAGAATAGGTACCTACCTAATACCATTGCAGTTGCTCATAATTTGTCTCTCAATAACCAGTATTGGTCAGGAAAGTCTAAAATGTAACCACTATAAATATGCGATAACCATAACCCTCATTTTGCTTTGGTCAGTCGGGTTAATAAAGCTTTTGTGGATTTGTGATCTTGGTATAACTGCAGCCTTATGATTTCGTTACCATTATTTTCGTTACCGTCCTTTGAAAATAATTAACATTTTATTTTATTATTAAATCCCCAATTGATAAAATTGCAATTTGTGTATTATATGGATAAACTTTTTACTAAAGTATCCACGTATAAATAAATTTGTCGGGTAAACCTCATAACGTCCTACTGGTAAAGAAAATTGTAAGTAGTTTTGGTCGTCTGGTAACGAAATAGTTACAATAATCGTAATTTCTTTCAAATTAGTTCATAATGTTTTAAAAATAAAACTTATTTTCATAACTTACTATATTTTCAAGTAAGTAAAGCATTTGTTTATCCCCATTTTACTTTCTTTCAATTTATATCAATAAATGTATATGGTAACGGAAGGGAAACAAATATGAGCCCGAGCCACTTTGAAATCGCTGTATAAATTTAATTTCCGTATGTTTTACAAAACCATTGCTAAATTAAGATACCTAAGACTACTAAAAATGCTTCAACACCCTTAAAGTTCAACAATTAATAAGTTCGAAAAAAAATCATCACAAATCTGTTGGTACAACTTTGAAAAAAAATGCCCTAAGGCGACGGGCCGGGCAATTGACCTTGCTCATTCGGCCAGACGAGTAAAGTTTTAATTCGCGCGCCATCTAACAAGTAAGCTCTGCGATCGACCGCATAATGCTGTTTGTCAAACAGTCAGGCATGCATTTACCGTTAGATGGCGCTTGATTTGATCGACCAATATGATACACTTGTGTTTTTCTAAATACTATCTCAAATTCAGTAACGAATGTCCAAAATAGCTTTTAAACAAATACGTAAATACATAAATAGTTAATTATTTAACACGTAAAGGTTTTTTCATGAATAGCTGGCACGAATAGATCAATGAAAACTTTGGTCTACTAGGATTGTGAGTGCTATCAGTTACAGTTTATATTTCGAACCAAAAATTTAATTAATAATAAAGCATAGGGATTAAATTGTTTCAATAATACTACTTTAAATGTATTAAATTTTGACGTGGTCTACGACAAGGCGGCGATTAATCGAGAATATCGGGTTGGGGTATAGGTAGCAAAGGGGGCGCAAGACTTAATTTTGTTTTGATGGAAGTGGTGTCATTATAACACCTATTTTTTATGATGCTATCGTATAGAAGACGCTTAAATAAGCGTGTTTTGTATAGGCAACTTTTCTCTAAACTTGATATTTACCGAGATATTAGGGGTTCAAATGTCAGTCATTTTGAAGTGATCTGGGACTTAGAAATTTTTTGGAGTAGTGAAATTGATGTCAATAGGGTAAGATGGGGAAATAGCGGTCACTTAAGCAATTATTAATTTTTTATTTTATTTTTATGATTTACGGTATCGGAAATTAACTTTTTACATAGCTTATATAGTAGTTTATTGATATATCGAGGGTTGCGGGGTCAAACCCAATAAGTCGATATAACTTGTTGTGTCAAAAAGAACACTAATGAATACATCAAAACAATTCAAATTTCAATAATCAATTATTTCGATTTATCGGGTTTGACCACGCAACCCTCGATATATGAAATACATTATCAATATATTACGGGTTTCTTATTTATTGATCATTTTGTGAAACCCTTCGTTGATCGGTATTACCCGCAAATGCGGGTAATACCGGTCTACTGTTGGGGTATTACCGGTATTTTTTTGCTTAATCACGAAAAATGTAAATAACTTTCATAAAATCCAACAAGTACATACAATACACTTGCAAACGTACAGTAATTAACTTTAAGAAAGATATTAATTGGTATAAATCACTTTAAGCTTACCTTTCATCAAATTTTCGATTTTATTACAACAAAACACGTCCGAACCTGTACACAGCTGTCACACTCACTGCGCGCGAAAGACAATGGCGCCGCTCGGTAAATTAGTTTACTCGGCCGCATACTAGATGGTGACACTAGTAGCGATTGCATAATGTTGTTGGAAGTTTTATATTTTGACGTGACCGGCATTGCCCGCTGACTGCCATTCCCCCATCTTACCCTATAACCCTCATTTTTGTTAATAAATCCTATAAAACATGGTAAAATAAGCATGTTTTGTTACATAAACTTTTTTTCTCCGACCAATATTTACCGAGATATTGGGGTTCAAAGGTCAGTAATTTTGAAGGGCTAAAATTTTGGAGTCGTGTAATTGATGTCAATATAACCCCTCATTTTTGTTAATAAATCCTATAAAACATGGTAAAATAAGCATGTTTTTTTTGTTATATAAACTTTTTTTCTCCGACCAATATTTACCGAGATATTGGGGTTCAAAGGTCAGTAATTTTGAAGGGCTAAAATTTTGGAGTCGTGTAATTGATGTCAATATAACCCCTCATTTTTGTTAATAAATCCTATAAAACATGGTAAAATAAGCATGTTTTTTTTGTTATATAAACTTTTTTTCTCCGACCAATATTTACCAAGATATTGGGGTTTGAGTGAAGTGGTCTTATTATAACACGAAGTTTTTATGATGCTATCGTATAGAGGACGCAAAAATATTGATCATTACCGAGATATTGGCTCCTAAATGGACATTTCCACACAAGTCCGAATTTAGGGCTCTCGCTGGTTAGGACGCGTGCCGACACTGCGCGTCCTAGAGTGTTTTTATAGAGCCGGAGATACGGAAAATATGGATCGTAGGAAAAAAAGTGAAAGAGCAAAATATGTTTCTTTTAGCATGATTTACTGGATTCATTCATAAAAATGTACTTAGTGTTATATTGACCTAAATTTCGCGAAACCGAAAATTTTCTAAGTCCCAGTGAAAAAAAAAATTTTTTTTACCCTCTCGAAACCACCCCCCCCCTATCACCCCCAACACCCCCTCCCCCTCCCCCCCCAAATACCTATATACATATGTATAGTTGCGCCCCCTTTGCTATACTCGTATAACCGTATAACCGTATCTCACCGCATAAAACACGAAGTTCAATGTCAATAACAATAGGTAACAGGATATTATAATAACAAAACAAATAATTAACACAACAGAAACAAAACAACAACGCCAAGGCCGAATTATAAAACAACTGCAGTAGGTAGTTACTTGTTCGCACGGAATAGTAGAAACGCAACTGATTCAATTCAACTGAAATGACAGTCACTGACCGTGTTGGGTGGGACTGGTGGGAGTCAAAACAAAGTTCGAAACATTCGAACTATCAACCAAACCAACCCAACGATCTGGCAACGCCGCGGTCGGCCGCCACACGCCAAAACCCAAACCGAGCACGCAACGTCGCTTTCATCGCTCTGTAGTTTTGAGTAACTCACTAGTTATAACTACACAACTTTTATGATTTTTTACTGATCCAACGTGAATGCAAGTTCAAATCCATTATCTAACACTAAAATCAACTTTTATTCGAAACAATTTGTTTTTTTTCTTTATATAGTTTTGTTTATTTTTTGAGTATTTTAAATTCTTATTTTAGTTTGTGTATATTTTTTTGGCCACATTCAACAAAAAGCTTCAAAACGCCTAGTCATAGTTTAAGAGCAAACATTTAGTTCATCGTTTCACTAGGAGCACATAGGTTTTGAGTCCATAATCTGTAAATTCTTATTAAAGCTAATATATTCAAGTTCACGCAACACATTAAATCCGTAAAAAGAAGTGTGGAAAGTTTGGCTGCAAACTAAATCGCCCAGCCGGAATAAAACGAATACGAACTTTTTAAAAACGGTTCATTTAAAGTGGTATATAGAGCTTACTATCAGTTAGATAACTATATTAATGAGTCAGAGCAAGACTTGAGGATATATGTCTTCAGATTATCATCATTTAAAACTGCCACTTCCTATATTTTTCCCAAAAAAAATATCCAAAAACACCTCGATTTCGTAATTTTGCCCTACCCTTCGCCTGGGCCAATAGTTTCCTAATATGTGCAGGTAAGAGCTTGAACAACCTGGCAAGAGAGGTGGACCTGGACATATTTAACTGCAAGGGTCAATCCGTGAGACAAAAGTTGTCGGCGAGGTGCTTTGAGTGAGTGAAACTAGCATGTGTTTGCCAGTCATAGCTGTTAAATTCTTTTAATTATATATTTATGTTTGTGTCGTTTTGTGTATTGTACGCATTTAGCATTTATTCTACATCTAGTAGTGAGATCCTGTAATTGGCTAACGGTTTCCTACTCGGTCTATTGTTGTAATTTGTATAGCTGTTGGATTTCCTTAACATAAATAAATAAATAAACATCTTTTATCTTTTATCTTTTTTAAAGGCCGTCTTATCGCTGATTAGCGACCGCTGATTGATTATATTCCGAATTGAATTCGATTTCGAATTTAATCAACGCGAGCCCGACTCTCGCCTGACCATTTTTAGTATTTGTTGTTTTTCTTTAGGGTTTCTATAATCACACCAAATTGGCCGCTTCTATATTTTACCGTTTTTACGACACATCAAATATAAATATACTTATTTTACGTTGAAAACAAATACACAGTTTCTTGTATGGGGACCCCCTTTATTATTCCACTTTCCTTACTTACTACTTATACTATAAATACTTATGTATACATATAAGTAAATCCGCCGTAATAATACATATTCTGAGAAGAACGACCCGCTATCTAATTCAGTTTAAAAGATACAACTCTTTAAAGTTGGGACGGACGGACGGCGCTGGCATAATTATGAATACCTATAGGGTCCCGTCAGCAGAGCTTCGAGCACGGAACCCAGATAAAAAGATGAACGAAAGCGTTGTCCACCGAAAGGTCTAAAGCATCGCTGCCGAGAGGTGCATTTTTAATTGTTCCTGTGGTTTAGAAGATTTGAATCCTTGTAGAATCGGGATAAAAAATATCATAAAGTTATAGATTATAGATAACCTTTGTTATATTTTTAAAAAGTTCAGAACCACTCAACAAGAGCTTAGAAAGCATTATACAAGTAGTTCGCCAATCATATCGCGTCCCATTATTGGTGCAGGTTATATTTCCGTAAGACCGCGTGCGCGCAAAGGGCAGTCCTATTAGGCGTTGATTTGCTTTGATAAGAAGATACTTGATAAACTTTTAGTTCTGGAGCCGACTATTGTGCGGATTAACTATTGTGGACCATCCTAGCCCAAGGTGTCGCGAATTCACGCGATTTAAGTAATTAGGAAAATAATTTTCTAATTCATCGATTACGAAATCGATTGTAAAAGTAAAAGATAAATTAAACGTACATAGTTATTTTCATATTACATCATATATCCATTAACGTTAATGTTTTATAATAGATATTTTTATCTGTATGAAGAAAGATAATTTAGATATAGATTCGATTGTAAGAATGCTGTTCGAATATACGACGGTATAATCTATGGTCGTGGTATTATCTGTACGAATAAGGCGCGGGGAAAAGTTTACTTTTTGAAAGAGAGGATACGCTTGTGGGAGAAAAATTTGAGTGTTACATATATTTGAGTATATTGGATATTCTAGTGGATCCTGGTATTCCTGGTGAGTCCTTTTCATTATTCACGATCATTATGTTCCTACATCTTCTGTATTTACCTGTGAGGTAAGGGGTGACTGTAAGGGGAGGTCGGAGGTCACTCGTGGGGTTTCTACCCTATTCAGATAATTACGCACTACGTGGTAGCTGTGTAACAATCAGTCAGTCAGATACGTGTGCACCTTGTGTGCAGGTACGTATATTCAGCATGTAGATAATATCTACTAACAATCAGCCAGTCAGATATGTGTGCACCTTGTGTGCAGGTACATATATTCAGCATGTAGATAATATCTACTAACAATCAGCCAGTCAGATATGTGTGCACCTTGTGTGCAGGTACATATATTCAGCATTCAGATAAGATATTCGCTAACATTATTTATTTCAGCTATGTATGGTTTAGCGACACAAGGACCCAGCAGGTATCTCACCGACTAGGAAAGCAATCGGTTTTGACCGTCATCGCCGGCGTCGCGCGGCTCGCATGCGGCTCGGGGCTAGGTACTCGTAGGTACGTCGACATGGGGGCTTAGATATTTTAGGATGACACAAAGAGGAGTAGTAAGAATAAGGAGTGATTCCTTATCTTTGCCACAACGAGGAAAAATAATTTATAATATTGAACACAAACGGTTTTATTTACAACCGATTAAACATTAATATATGTATGTATACCTAAAGTTCTACGGGTCACGGTAACACGTATAAAATAGGTCAATACCTTTTTATTTCATCAGAATTCGACGATAAACACATTATACATTTCACTAAGTGTATCATAATATCGCTACATTAGCGAACTAACCCCCCGACCCTGACCCCTGACCCCTGTAGCGACTAGATCCGGTAGCTATACACCATATAAACTTGCACTGCACTCATAGTTATGATGACACATTGTTTTGCCTTTCTTCTTCAAGAGCGTATCCAACTAGTGAAGTGGCTGCAGACAGATCCTGGAACCTGTCTCTGTCTTTCGTAAGAATCTTGGACACCTGTTGTTCCGTTCACTACTACTATTTAACACAGATGCAACTCCGTGTTACTCGCAGCACCGCACAGCAACTGGATTTCCAGTTGTAAATATATGCAACCAGTAAATGGGTTCATAAGTCAAGAACTAAGTTGATAGATGTCACTCGGGTAGTCCTTTTTAACCTACCCTCTTATTACAAAAATAGCTCTATCGCAAGAACGCATAATCTAAAATATAATAAAAGAAGAAACGGACAGACTGACTGACATATCAAGCACAGCCCAAACCGCTGGTTCTTATGAGCTCTAGGGGCGCACTAAGAAAGCACTTTCCGAAAATCGACCCCGACGGGAAGAAAGTAATTGTACCTACGCGTGGGAAGTCGCGAGCGTCCTCTATTCATATTAATAAAGGGGTTTTGAGATTCACGTTCCACAATAATATTATCCGTATAACCAGAGTCAACTCGACAGTTGGCTACCTCCGGGTACTCCGGTAGCGTCATAACCGTTTTCTGTCGTCGCCGGGCCACAGCACGAACTCGTACACTTCGGAGGGGCACAGGCGGGCAGAGGCGCGCGCGCACGGCGCCGGCGCCGCGTGCACCAGCAGCCGCGCGAGCCCGCGCCCCCCGCGCCCCGCGCCGCCGCCCTCTGCACCCCCCGGACCCGGCCCTCCTCCTGCTGCCTCACTCCTAGAGCCTCCTCTTCGGGTTCGATATAAAACAGCATCCTGTGTTTGATGGAGATCTTCAGTGTGCTTTAGAACTTTGAATTGATTGTCAAAATGTGTCGTTGCAGACGCTTTATGCTCTTTAAATATAGGAGTATCGTCAGACGTCCCTTGCTCAGTTCCCGGAGCCCCTGCGAGCCCGAAGCTCGCGGCGGCTGCGCTGGCGCAGCCCAGCAGTAAAACAAGCAGTGCGCGCATCGCTCTCTGGGTGACTGGTTAGCCTGTTGGCTGCGATTGCGCACGACTGCCCTCGCGCCTCGCGCGCGCCTCTTTTAAGCTGCGAGCGCGCTTCCGAGGCCCGCATCGTTTTCTTTTCCAGGGATCCAATTGAATTGGGTTTTTACGGAATTATAATTTGTTTTAAATAACAAAGATAATTGTCGCACGTTGTAAGTGTACGATGAATCGCCATGTTTCACGCCGGCGCAGAGCCATTACCGAGGTCGGTCTGTAGGTCGCAGGGTTCGTTCTCACTCGGAGAATAACATAAATCTAGTTTTGAAAGTGGAGATTAATTGTGGAATTTAGTGTTGTAATAGCGATAACATGTCGATATTCTTAGTATTTATTTATATGTGATTAATGTTTATTGCGACGCAGAAAATGAAGAAAACGATGGCGAAGATGCGTGTTGAAACATTATGGAAGAATTTACGTTACTCGCGTCATTACTTGCTTAGTATTCAATAAGCAATGCTATAAGGCAAGTCGTACGATAAAGAGATATCTATCGAATCAGTCATCACAATGACGAAGCGACAGCTGGGATAACCCGACGACACGGCGCGGGCGGCCGCGGGCACACTGGGCGCACTCGGTACTCGGCCGGCGGGCCCCGCTTCCGAGAATAATTATGTGTATATTTGAATACATTTTAATAATAAGTATATACATACACATACATACATACCTTCACGCCTTCATTCCCAGAGTGGGGTAGCAGAGCTACAGAATTACCAACAACTCTAAAAACTTGTTGATAACTCTGTAACCACAAAACCGTGGTTACAGAGTTATAATAAGTATATAACTAACTATGCCGGCGTATTTTATTGGAGTTCTTAGCTCAGCTAGTCTAGAAGAGTAAGTATAGTAAGTGTCTTTTCTAACATTGAAAAAGACGAAGAAGAAGAGAAGAGGCTTTTGTGTGTTTGTGTATATTTCGATTTTAGGGCTCAGCGCCTCGAATAAATAATTGGCATGAAATATGGTATAGATATAGTTAACCTACTCTTATATCCCTAAGTCGGAGATTTACAAGTGTTTTTGTTCAGGGAAATTAAACGATTCCTAAAGGATTATCGAAAAATAATTACAGTGTAGACGGTGTCGCGTGCACCAGCTAGCTAAGCTAGTCTACTGTCCTTTATAAAACCTTTTTTAGTGTCGGACACTCCTAATTTTCGCGAGAATGAAAGTTTAGGTGTGGTTAAGGTCACAGGCTGCTCAGGCAAGGTCGCGTCTGCCGAACTTCGGCAAGGAATGTCCACCCTACATGTTAAGCGCCACAGTTCTTTATTTCCATAGACAGTGGACTCGCTTTTGAGTTTTGGGCAATGGACCTGGTTGCCGCCGGTCGCGTGCGCCACGCCGCGTCGCGCCCGGCGCGCCCTCCGCCGCGCGATATTAAGTACTCCCCGACACGCGGCCTCGAGGATTTTCGAAAAGTTTTCCTCAATCGTCAATTTTTTGGGATTTTTTTAACACCTCTTAATCTAATAACTGCAATGAATAAATGAATTATGAATTATTATGAATTAATTTATTCAATCGTAAAATATATGGGGATTTTTAAGATTTTTTAATCTATTTACTTGGTTGGTTGGTTTTACATCGGCAAGGTTGCGGACGTTGTGGTTAGTTCACAAATTGAGGTTTTCGAGAATACTATTGCTTTAAGGTACGTTAGAAGTAGATTCCAAGGATTCCCTTGTTCCATATTGGCCGATCATGTACGCTTAGGTACATGCGTAGATTTAACAAACTCCAGCAAACTGCCACGAGAGCGAAACGTACCGCACACTGGATTGCGATAAGTTCAATTTTGATTGATACTTATCCCGGACGGCCGCGTCGAGCGCTCATATCAATTCCATACAATTTGTCAGTTTTCAAATATCGTTTACGTTAGCTTTACCTATGCATCCTGTCTAAAGCCTCTGAAGCCCTAACCAAGATGCAAATTTTTATCTCTATCACTCAAATTGTGTGGGATGACATTCTTGTGTGTTGCGATCTGTGGTTGCGATAAACCACGTGGTCATCTGTCATCTCGTCTATTTTGAGTGATAGAAAAGAAAATTGTTTCTAGCGTTTGTATCTTGGCTACGACCCCGTTCCGTTTCGTTTTCGTGGCAGTGTGCTCTAGGCGTTAATTCTCCAAAAATGAAGCAAATAGGGGTCACAAAACCGGTTTCACCGAAATCAATAAAACCGATTAAACCGATTTTAATGGCTTTTACTAAAACCGGGTTTGATATTTACCAAAACCGACTTTTTGATTTTTACGGTTTTTGTCGTAAAAGCATTTAGTTCCGTTATTTTGTGTGATGATTTTCCTATTTACGATAAACGCGACACAGAACATACCTAGGTATTACATAGATGTTATGTTAGAATTAGCACCATCATCTTTAAGAGATGTAAATAAATTGTTGAAAGTCCCTCCTACGAGTGTTGAATCTGTAAGGATATTTTTTATGAACCGGCTATCTATCTACCGAAGACCCTCGCTGAGTGATGACACTCTGGAAATACTCGTACTGTCAATGTTACGATCGCGCGCATTACCATGCCAATGCACAATCCGCCAAAAGTAAGAGGTTATTATTTCATTGTTTTAATTATTTTTTGCGTTTTTTTTTTATACCTCTATATGCTCGTTTACCACCGTCTCTTATACGGGGAAATACTTTGTTTATTATAAATTTTAAAGAGAATGATTCGTTAAATAAAGATGTTCATATGTGATTATAAAGACTAATAATAGCTATATAACCAAGTGTAGATATTAATAGACAGTTTTATAAAAATAACATAAAAACCGAAAAACCCGAAAAACCGGGAAAATCGGTTTTGACGTAACTTCAGAACCGAAAAACCGGTTTTAGAACATTCCTTCGGTGTTGCGACCCCTAGAAGCAAACGCCTTCGCTGAACCACTTATTGTGCGCCGCGCGGAATATAAGGACTCCCGAAATTCCTTCCGAAACAAGTATCGACATATCGCCCTCTTAAATGCATAAAATTGTTGTGTCAGATTATTGTTTGGTCTAAAATATTATGATAGGAGTGTTGCAACTGTCTCGCTGCCCTCACCTCGCCGCAGCGTGTTGCATCACGAGACGCGCCGCGGCGTCACCGCGGGAAGCCCGGCCGCGGGCGCGCCTACCACGGGCACGGGGCGACAGTATCTACAGTCCAAGACCTAAATTTATGATCCACCTTAGGTCCTTAAGTCAATCTACATTCGACAACAAAAAGGTTGAGTTTCCTAAAAGTTACAAATTACTTGGGTCACTTAACGTTCGTGACCGTACCTAACTGGCAGGACAGTAGAAACGTTCTTGACTCCTAGTGCAATTTAACAAAAACTACAGCATCCGACTGAAGGTTAGGTCTGAAGTTATACTGATGAATCCAATGCTTAGAAATAATTCACAAGGAGCGGTGAGCTGCGAGGGAGGGGTAAATAATTTAAAGTTTTACAGCCTTTTTAGGATTCATGAGGTTTCAAAAATGGGTCCCTATTACCAAGACTCCGCTGTCCGTCTGTCCGTCTGTCTGCCACCAGGCTGTATCTCACGGAATGCGATAGCTAGACGGTTGAAATTTTCAGAGATGATGTATATCTGTTGCGGCTATAACAAAAAATACTAAAAACAGAATAAAATGAATATTGAAAGGGCTCCCAGACAACAGACGTGATTGTTTAAAGATACGGAACCCTTCGTGCGCAAGTCTGACTCGCACTTGGCCGGTTTTTTTTAATCCTTTGAGGAATAATACTAGCTCGTGTACGACTTCTCGCGGGGTTTCAGGCGTTCAGAAAGGTGAACGTAACTCGCAGTTGAGTGCTTCGTTCTATTCCCATAAGATATCCGGCCCCGCTGTTGCCTTGAAGCGCACCAGCTCGTTGGCCTCGAGTCGGTCTGGAGCCCGCCTGCCCGAGCTCCCGACACTCGGCCCGCTCGCCCGGCGCGCGCTGCGCGAGAGCGCGTGGTAGGAGCGGGGAAGCCCACGCGCCCGCAGCGCGCGCGCCGGTATATCACATGCCTCACGCTCAACCGCGCACTTCTGCCATAAACCATGTCAAGCGCGCGGAAAATTACCACCAATGCTATCACCATCTGAGATACCTGCTCGTTGGGCCGTCTGTACATACCGACACGCTTGGGGGATTTGATGTAATGTACACTGGACCCGATTCTACACTGACCTCTAAACTTCCTAATTTTATTTAGGTGTCGCTAAAACACTTTGCTATTCTATGAGCAGCTGTCATTAATCAAATGACAGCGCCATGACAGCGCTAATTTCAATCTGACGCTTCTTATTTTAGGCGGTCTTATACATTGTCAGCTTGACATTCTGGAATAGCACTGATTAAATCTTCCGTCTAAACTCCGTCTTAAAATTAGACAATTTAGTTTTAGTTCGTTTTAGCGATGTGCACGTGGAATCGGGTCCATTGTAACATTCTTCTCTCATATATTTGATAGGAACGCGTCTGTATAAGTATCGCCGGAAATACCCAAGTAGGTAGGTACGTATATTGATTACACGGCGCTGTTGAAGATGCAAGAACCTCCGAGTACTTTGTAGCAAGTCCGTAAAAGGTTCTGCGTCAACGATCTTACTGGGTGCTCGTACGGCCGGTTAGTTCAGACACATTTTCTGCTTGGGGTGGGGTGGAGGTGTTTGGTGGAAAGGACGCAAAACATGGGTAAAATTTTACTTACGAATTCCTACTATGGGCACATCTATAAAAAGAAACAAGAAATCAAGAAATAAATATGTTAAGGTAAATACCTAAGTTTAATACCCCGTTCCCTTCCCTAAAGTTAAAATGAGTATCTACCTACATAAGTACTACATACATGTACATAATGATTTTTTAAAACCTGTCCAATGAGATTCCCGTGTGGAAACCGGGTTAGAATAGTGCCACTCCATGTCTTCCCGTGGATGTCGTAAGAGGCGACTAAGGGAATAAAGGCTTGTAGTACTGTTAGGCGATGGGCTTGCACCTTGTCACTAATACACTGGTTAAAATCTTAGCCTAATTGGGCAAAATGTGGTTACAGAATTATCTTATTATTTTAGAGTTTTTGGTAGTTCTGTAGCTCTGCCTACCCCACTATGGGAATGAAGGCGTGTGTTTATGTATGTATGTATGTCCAATGAGACCGCACGCGTTGTTTTAATGTATTAAAAAAGTTTTAATAAATATATAACTATGCCAAATTACAGCTTTATACATAGTACCAAAAGCCTCTGAATCCGTTTGTTAGACGTGTAGACACACTAAGAACATGGCGAAAATGTAAGGGTAGTTTGACATCTTTGACTAAAAACGATCTGAGGTCAAGGGACCCGACACTGGATTACCTTTAGTGGGACCTTTTTTGAATGTATTATTATACAAAAACTTAACAAATATCTTCTTACTCTTATTCTTAACCTATTACATTAAATCCACAGGGCGGGGCCATGTAGTGGTCTGGGTTCATATCCTGGGCTGGCCTCAGGACCTCAGTCAGCCCTGTTCCTCCCTGCCTGGCCTGTTTAGTTCATAATCCGGTCGCGTCTCCCGCGCTCCGCGTCCTCCTCGAACTTGCCTTGTCTTGGTCGTACCCTCCTAAACTTGTCCAAGTCGAAAGCCAGCTGATGGTGTTGGCCCGGGCCCAGGTTGGCCCTTAAGCCCGGCATCCTCAGCTTGTGCATGTACGTCTGCGGCTCCCTCCACGGATAATCCCCTTTTGTGAACTCGCGGGTTTGCATCTTGAGTTTGTGCCCCTTGGAGGGCGGATTGTCCCGAAATTTGAGGTAGTTGTACGGCCGGACGAACAGGGAGAGGCCTTGGGGGCGGGAGGTGGACGCGGCGCGTGCCGGCGGACGGCGCGCCCTGGACGCGGCGGGCGGCAGCAGCGCCAGCAGTGCCAGCAGCGCGGGCAGCAGCCGCGGCGGGCGCATGGCGGCGGCGGCGGGCGCGGAGGCTCTGGGCGGTCGAGTACACTCGCGCACCCCGCCACCTTCGTTTTAATCGTTAAAACAAAGTAAACAATAATCGCATAATCGGGCGAAAAATTGAAATTCACTAGTTTCATTTTCTGTTACACTAAACATAATACAATTTTAGAATATCAATACCACTGGCGGCGCAGACTGTGGCAAATTGCGTATGATAATCGCTACATAACATATAAATATTTCCAACTGATTTCGGTGGCACTTTGTTATTTGCTCTACTTTGTTCCCTTTTCTGGCTTCGGCTGGTAATGTACAACACGCAAAATGCTAACTGCACGCATAATGTGCCAATTGTCAAAATGTATCCAAGCGCGGAGTCTGCACCGCCATCGTCATCCGTGGCGGATGATAATGATATCGTCAACGAAAGGTCAACCGGTGTCGGTAGAAAAATGTTAAGACCTAGATTTAAGAAAGTAGATTATAAGAAATATTATTAATTAGGATTACTTCTCCGTTTGTCCCCAGATGCTCAAATGGCGCTGGAGGAGTGTAGTAAGTATATTAAGGCCGTGTCATGCGCCTGTCAGTTAGTAATAAACGGACCGCCCATCGTAACTGTCGTTTTCATTGCTATCCACAAATACCTCAACAAAAATTAAAATGTACAAGAAGCAAAATGGATAATAAATAATGCTCAGTACGCATTTTAAATGGGTCATTTTGAGAAACAGAAATTAAAACGTTCCCGCCAATGTTCTTGAAACACGGTGTGAACCGCCCCGAACACCGGGGGACAATCCCACACAAATTTGACCTACATAGTTCCAAACTAAGCTTAAGGGTTGTGCCATGGGTAATCGACAACAAACCGTGGTCCGATCGGTAGGACAAAGGCAGTAGGACAACGTGGCCAGAAGACGAACCATTAATATACTTATACGGAGAAATAAATTATTAAATACAAAGGATACATCTGAGACTCAGGAACAAATACTCGCGCTTATCACAAATATATCGGCCACAGCGCGACTCGAGCCACCGCAGTTTCTAAGGTCGGGCACCAGATATAACTAGTCACAGATTATATACTAAACACGTCTTAATTCAACACACAAGAAAAACTTGACTTCAACTCCTGAGGTTTCTTGTACTTAAAATAGTAGGTACATAATACGGCCAATGAAATAAAGATGTAGTGCAAAGGAAGTAAAGTGGAATTTCTTATGTTTTTATGACAACTTGTCAAATTATAAGGATAAGTTATTTTATTACATTCGTTTAAATGTTATTTTTTGTTTTCTAATAACCACGCAAGCGAACCCGCGGGTAAACGCTTAGTTACTAAATAATAATCACGCGAACACTTGCGCCGGAGTTAGCGAATCAGCAGCTGGGAGCGGCAGGTCGAAACACTTAGGTATTCCCCTTGATCACTACAAGTACCTACGTATTAGTAAAACCACATAATAACTATGTTCGAGATTGGAGATGATCATCATTATATTTCCTACAAATCATTCTGCATTCCACGAAACAAGTAAATCTGTAGGAACACATTAGCTCAATGTTTTGTAGTTTTACGATTATGTATTATTTATATTATTTTACCTTGACTCACTCACTGGGTCACTAGCCCACGACTCTGTCCGCGTGAAATAATAAAATACTTATAGCCTTTGTCATTGTCAGTGACAACGTGTACCCATAGCATTTCACTGGTAAAAGTACGGGCCTTTTGACGTGTTATAGCATTGGTTTATAATTGCTGTTCCCTTGCAGGGCGTCACATGGATACCTATTGTTTATTTTCCACCTCATTTATATGTAATGGGCTAATGGGTGATTCTTCGAGGCCCTGATTTTTGACGTCCGGGTGCTTAGTTCAATGAACTCTTAGTTTAGAAGGTTGGTTTTTTTTTCAGAGGTCACTGATGTTCATGTTTAACTAGGACATCGGTCGATTTTTGTGTAACTGATTATAAACATTTACAAAAAAAAAAAAACCCATTATTCTTATTACTCTGTCGTGTCCGTTCTCCATTTTCTTGAAAACATTTGATAATAACTTAAATTTACTCAACTTGTTAAATATTTTGAGTGACCACATACAAACAAGATTAGTTGTTACATTAACAAAATTCAACAAATATTTTTTACATGCAATATTATTCTTATAACTGAGGATATAAGATTTGTCCGCCGTTAAATTCTTATTACTCTGGAGCGGGCTTCAATCAGCCGTATCAAAGACATTTCAGAACCTAGCGAAAACTCCCATGTGGGCCGGTTTTGAACATATTAATTACTCAAATAAGCAAAAAAAAATACGACAGAGGAATAAGACAAAAATCACGACCTCGAAGAATCACCCTAATGTGATATGATATGCAATAAAGAATTTGATTTTGGTTTCAACTCGAATGGGCCGTCATTTATTACTTTCAGGTAAATAAGAGGTATATCGTAACATTGACAATAAGATAATATGCCAAAGTGAATATGGTTTTACAGAGTAGAATAGATACCCAGTAGTTTTTTAGCGTAGGCATTCATTACAAACAAAATAATACTTCAATATACTTAATTATTTTCTCTGTATAAAATTAGTGTAGACTAGCTTTCCCTGCGTCTCCGTTTCCGTAACAGCCTGTGTAGTTTTTCCGGATAATTACAAACAAGACTTACTTCGAAATCGAAATTAGGTGCGTTAGATCCACCTCTATCTCGGCATTCGAGACCAAATCGAGATAATGATCGAGCTAAGCTAACGTAACTTATGTAATCTTCGATTTTTAAATTAGGGCCTCAGGAACCAAGGACCACGTTTATATTCTTCAATACGTAAGTAGGTACTTAATGACTAATGTTTAACTAGAGTCTAGAGTGTTATCTGTAAGTAATTATAATTAATTGTGTTGTGGATGAAAGCAATTTAGCGCCGTATTAATAAACTCATCGTGGCCATAGAGTACTTTATAATATATAACTGAAATAGAGAACAAACTCTGGGACTGAAATGGGAAACGGAGTAACTAACGCCATCTGTTATTAATAGTTAGAATTACTGCGTATAAATATGCATAGGTATCTATAGCATCAATAGTTTGTAGTTAGTTTAGGTCCCGTTTCCACGGCAGTCATTTTTACGCCGAACGCGCGTTACGGGGTAAAAATGCAGGCAATGGAAATGGGGCCTTTTTTGTCAGTTAAGTACTTTAGGTACCTATTAGAAAATAAATGAAATACATAAAGATAAAGACATTTATTCAGTAAGTAGGCCGCACGGGCACTTTTACACGCATAATCTCGTAACAGTATTTTTGGTAAAAGTAGGTAGGTAGGTATTTTTTGAAATTAAGATGGTTACATATTCAAATGTAGTGTTGCCAAGAAAGGTAAATAATACAATTTGGACCATATGGATTTTGGATTTTTTTATTTAATGTTTATACTCATGATGTTATTCATTTAAATATTATTTCCCGTTATAATGTGAAGATAATCAAAAAGTTTACGTAATTTACTGTACCTCTGTGCTGTCATCTGTATGTTAAAGTTGAATATTACCTTCTTGACATTACCTTGTTCATAGTACTAAGATTATTCGCACTGATCGTGGCTGAGGTGCCCGTCACTAGAAACGTCAAAGTCAACGTGTAGCCATAGAGAGCTGTCATTGTTGACGCACCTGGCGACGAGCATTAGTCGACATTATAGTTCATTTATTTTAGGATGAGAAACCACAATAACATTATATTGCGTTTGGTCAACTATTTATTACCTAGCCAATAGTACAGTACAATAGTCTGGGAGCCGCAAAATAAAATTGTTTTAATATCACTTTATTAGCGTGTCGTCAATTGTTACTCTCTAGTACAAATTGTAAAGAGATTACAGTTCACGAGCCGCAATATAATGTTGTTGTGGTTTCTCATTCTAAATTAAATGAAGTATAGTTTATTAATACGGCTCTAAGTTCGAGACAAAACGTCGGTGATACTGCTAAACCACGTTACTAACAAATTTATGATAGGGCAAAATAAACCTTACTTTGTTTTAAAAAAGGTGCATTTTGCTCCTTATTAAAAATGTGACTTACGCGGTTTTGCAGTTTCACCGACGAAAATGTGTTTGGTTAAGAACATCGTTTAGAGGTTCACTTCACCGGGGAATGACAAACAAAACGAATTTCCACAATAATTACTTAGCTCTTGTCCACACCTGTACACATAAGTGATGTTAGCTGCTCCGTATTTTTCATGTGAGCACCGGCATTGTCATATCCTCATATCAGTTAATTCAGTTATCATTATCATGGACAATCTACTTCATAAATATGTGTACACTTTAGTGCCTTGTCTATTTAATAACATGTTACAACTGCCATACATAAATACATACATGAATTGTCTCAGCGATTAAAGTGACAAGGTACTAAAGTGTAAGTACTTATACATATTTATGAACTCGACTGTCCCGCACGGGTTCGCAACGAGCGCTTAGTGCGGCCATCAACTAGATAAACATATCGCACTTTTAAAGGAAAAAGAAACAAATAATATTCTACATTAAGTTATTCATTTGGGAATTGTTGAATAGTCAGGACTGGTCAGGGCTTATTGCTCCTTCTTTATTTTTATTGAACTTGCAAATTGCTTGTATACAAGGTATATACCGCCATCTACCGAGCGTAGCAGTAAATCACCTACTCAAACAGTGCTTCAAGTTCGTTCATCCCGGCGGGGGTTTGTGCTTGAACTACTGAGGGGTGAATTCTATTAAAATTGTTTCTACTCTTTCCTCTAGATGGCATACTTGTGCATTAGTAAAATGATGATTGAATTCAAGTCTCATAACATCGACTCCGTGGCGCAACGGTAGCGCGTCTGACTCCAGATCAGAAGGTTGCGTGTTCAAATCACGTCGGGGTCATTATATCATATTTTTTATGCAGGGACCCGGTTTTTTTTTACTGATTCTACGATGTTGAAAAATATTGCTTTTGACGTGTTATTTGTTTTTAACTTGGCCGATTGGCAAAAAACAGGATTTTACTTTTGTTAATTTTGATTTACTAGGGGGTTATTATGACATAGCTTTGCAGTTCAATTTACGGGGAGTGTAAAGGACAGAGCTATAGCAGTTATATTCTCTCAGCGTGAACTGAATTGCATAGCTACTGCCCTATTTACTAATTGGGGATCACCTAAAAAAAAAACTACTTGTTTTTATATTTTTATTCGAAAGAATAGACTTTTATACGCGAATAAAAAAAAAAACAGATTTTTCGGTTGCGTCATATAATTATAAAAAATAAAAACAATTTATTAAATTTGGGACGGATTAAGATGGACACTGGCGAAATACCTTGGTGGACCGCCATTATTATTTAAGAAGAAGAACATTGTTTCCCGTCGTAGAGCCCTGGGGAAACCACAGATCACAGAAACAAGGGAGATATGTCATGAACGCCAATTCGTACAAGACCCGGTGTCGCCACTTTTAAACATGTGTGCGTCTTACGCTTACGCTCTATTAACTACTACAAAAACAACCTCCTCATAATTGGTTACAGCTTACGAACTAAAAACGCCGTAACATAGTTTTGATAGTAGCAGAAAATTAAGCTTTATACTAAGTTCTCAAGGTTGAAAAATGCTGAAAGATGGTTTTTTTTCCATCGTAGTTCAGTCACTGAACGTAAGGTAGCGCTTACTCGTCACTTAGCTGCCATCTATGCGACGAGTAATTAATTAGTTCCTCAGAGCTAGATGGCGCCAAGATAGCAGTCCCTATGTTCAGCAGGTTAAGGACTACCCACACACAGCGACATCTAGTTATACTTTTTTCAAGAGGTGTGCGTTTCTCTCCTGTCGTCCACTTAGGGATGCCACAAGGAATGTTTCAAAATATATCGATAAACAATTCAAACTTGTTTGCAACGTTAATATAGGTACTATTCAATTTACAGGCAATAAGTACTATTTTTATTATTTTACTACTAGGTTAATACAATTACATCATTTAAACTTAATATATTATTGTTAGAATAGAATAATATTTTATTAGCAAGAATACGGTTTGAGTAAAATTGATACATAAGATTTTAAATTTGGAACGATACCTATATTAGAACGTAACAAAAAAATTGCATAATTTCTTTGGTTAAATTTTCTGGAGCTGTTTAAGATTTTCGTTTTGATTAGTACATAAAAGTCTAAATTGTAAACTTGGACTTTATGATGTTAATACAAATATACTAATAAAATGGGTTCGATTGAGTGTCACGTCACAAGATCTCAGTTTGGGACAAACCAGTAGTTTACCGACTTGATTATGTAAACTTTATTTCATAAATGGTACAAATTACTTAAAACAGAAAGATAGACTTAATACTTGGGGCAATCTCTACCATCCAACCTTTAGGCTTGAATCCTTTTAAGAGTGAGTCGGCGCGAGCTGTCAATCAGCGCTGTGTGCAAACACAGCTCAATACTGAGCCAGAGCCCTTTGCCTTTGTGGTTGGTTAATTTTTTTTTATCTTAATTGTATGATTTGCCTACTTATATTTGAATTGCTAGAGTCCTTCGTCGTTCGTTAATATTGTAAAGAAAATTAAATTTTGTATAACGTGAAAATTTGTTAAAATTATTTTTCTTCTGTTTTAAGCGTGTCGTGGTAGTGATAAATAACTAGAACTATTAACACATTGAATTCTATTGATAGCTGTAGAATAAGCCATTTATCGATAGTCGATAGAAATCACGTCAACACAACTTTCACAACCTTACGCTCTGAAATCCATGAAAATATAAAATATTCATTTAAAAATATAAATAATGCTTAAAAACAAAATTTACCGGTGGTAAGTTATGCCCTTTGATTTTATATTAACGTTTGTATTTCGATTTTTGCACACTTTCACGCTACATACAGTCATTTTATCATTTAAATGGAGCTTCTATACTGACAGCGTTCAGTGAGTGACTATGTCAACGCTTGACACGCCTCGTGCCGATATGGTCATTTTGACCATATCGAGGCGACACGAACCACGCCCCCATAACATATCTCCCTTGTTTCTGTGATCTGTGGGGGAAACCCAATGGGGAAAATATTATTATTGGTTTTAACTCGGTCGCCAATGTCGCCATTACTGACAACTTGACAAATAAACAAGAGTTATCGAAACGTTGACAATATGGTTAATACAATGTGGTTTTTACACAGTAGAATAGGGACCCTGAAAATAATAATTAGTAAAATAATTTAAAAAAAATAGTTTTAAAAACACAAAAAGTTGGAGATGCCGGGGATCGAACCCGGGGCCTTTCACATGCAAAGCGAACGCTCTACCACTGAGCTACATCCCCTGTTGAATCAAGCTGTGAAATTGATTATCAGCCGATAAAGTAGTTTGTCGCGCACCACACACTTAAACAATAATTTATTTATTTATTAATGATTATTGATTAATGATCAGGGTTATTATGACATGGCAATGCAGTTCATTTTACGGCGAGCGTAAAGGACAGAGCTATAGCATTTATATAGCTCTGTCCTTTTCTCTCAGCGTAAACTGAACTGCATGGCTACGTCATAATAACCGCAGTGATCGGTCGCCCGGCGCCGGGGCGAATGATCGTATGCTAATATGGATATGTCCTGGGATTCCGAGACTTATTATGTTTTTGAAGAAGGATAATGTTTCTGACTGTATCACATGAAATCAATTTCATATAAAACGTTTTATTGATTTAAGTTCTATTGGGCTTTGGTGAATATGAATAATAGATGAAAGTATTGCGGGGTGCATAATGTACAACGCTACACATAAATATATTTTATCTTGTTAGTTCGCATGAAATTGATGTTTTATATTTTCAATCGATTGCTTTAACGTCTAAAATCCTATCCTTATGCCTATTTATAAATATCCCAACAACAGCTTTTTTTTCGAATCAGATCCCGGGTTTTGTCTTATTCATTCCATATTAAGATTTCTATTCGTTATCCCGCCGTGTTGCACTGTGATATCCGATCACTGTTAATGTCGCTGCATGTCCAACGGTCCAACGCAACTAATCAAGTAAAAGTTATATAATCTCTGTGTCCAACGTGTCCAAGGCATCAAACAGTTTAGAAACACAAAAGAGAACGTCTATTGCCCGTGGTCCACCTATGTTGTAAACCGGGCATTTTACCAAGTCCTTAACAAAGTCGATGGAGCTCCGCTATTGCGGAGCTCCTACTTCTTGGTTATCTTGGCCCTTCGGGACTTCTGAAGAACTTACATACTTAACCTAAACCTACCTGTTGATTTTGTCCAGTCTACTCTCCGTAGTCTACAGAGGTGGACCACGGGCAATACACTAAAAGATAATAATATTCAATAGGTATTACGTAACGTCACCAACATAGTTCGTTATACTAACAAAACTAAATAACGCACTGTAACATCTTGTATCATCGCTTCATCGCACCGTAAGCGTGACGTCATATTAACGGGGGGGAGGAACCACAGCTTCCGTAATCTGTGTCAGAACTCGGAACACTAACGTAAGATATGGCTTTTTTTGGCCGGTTTGATAAATTTATACTTCAACTCGTCTTAAAGGTGATTTTTGATAATAAAACACAAACATTTTCTTAGACCTTCTTTTTAATAACACAGTTGCTTATTTCTAGAGTCAGCTCCGTATTCGCGCCGGGTCGCAGTGTTAGTAAGCAATATACCTTTTTATAAAACTAAATTAAATCGGTACGTACATGAGATTAAATAAGAAGAGGCAGCCTTCGTCGGTTTGCTCTGCCGAGTCTTTAACGGTGGAGGTGCCTACTGTGGGGTAAACAGTTAGACGGTCGTTAAGACACAATACAGATTTTTTATATTAAACAATACGTCACATGAATACCTATCGGACTTTAGACGGAAGAACAAGATAAGTAGTTAAGTACCCGATGTCAGATTCGATGCAAGAGATATAAACGTATTAGAAAAGTTTATACAGTTACATACATATAATATCTCGCAGTCGTAGGTAGATACACAATAATTGTTGATAAAACTCAGTTGTTTAACAGATGAGTTAGTATTTTGTGTTCTTTTCCCAAACCTAAACGATTGATTATTTTTGATCCAACGCAAGTCCTACGCTAGTTTAACCTAGTCATAACTCATAAGTAAAGCCTTTGCAATGCCAAAGAGCATCAATAAATTCGCACACCTCGAACAATAATTAACAAAGGACACAGATGCGGTGTCACTCGCACTCTCTTGCTCTTCGCAAAGCATCAGGTCGTGCTTACGCAGGTGTACGAGATGTCCATTAACTTACTGTCGATGATCAAGGTCATGCGGTGATTCTTCGCAACGCAACGACTTGCGTTTCACATGTTAATTGGAGATTAAAACAAGTAAGTAGTACCTATAGCACTTAACAGGGAAGAAGTTTCTAGGATTCACGGAATAAAACATCAACGGCCGTTTTGCTTCCAGGCCAATGTTCAGATGATCTGGTTAGGTTATCGGAAAATAACTTGAGAGGAAAGCGTAGGATCAGACAGCTTAGAGTTAATGCGGGTTGATTGGATGGAGGATATTTGCTGCCAAACGGGCAGCAGCCGTTAGACTCTTTTAGATGTTGTTGCTTTAGAGAACGTAGAGGTGGTGCGGCTAGGACTCGGATTCCATGATGAACTCGGCCATGAGCATCTCCATGGTCGGCGCGATGCCTCGCTGCTGGCAGCCGGTCTTGAAGCACTCGGCCACGCGCAGGATGCGCCAGCAGTGGTCCGGCTCCGCGTCGTGCTCCTGCTCGCACGTGTGGATCAGCGCCACCATCTGCTTGGACAGCACCTCGCCTGCACACACAAACAGCATCGGCATCAACAACGGTAAGACGACCTGTACCACGACATTCACCACTAGCGTATTCTGATGTTGCAAAAAGAGTTGGCGTGTTCCATTCCATGGTTCTTGATTTAAGAGTAACGATAATGACTAATGATACTGCATGTTCAATCTCCTTTCAGTGCTTGATTCTTAACCGACCCACCCAACCCGACCCGACCCACCCAACCCGACCCGACCCGCCCGACCCGACCCGACCCGACCCGATCTACCTGTCTCAGCCGATAATCTCAAGCTAGTAGTAGTAACGAGCGTTGCTTATAATTTCCGAAAACCAAATTTTATTGGATGCAGAATTTCCATTTCATGGCACACTCCTTCATCAGAAATCCTTTAATCACAAAATAGCAATGTTGTCTACACGCCAAAGAGCCCAAGGTTCTGCGAGGCGTGTAGACAGGCGTAGTGAACTACATTGCACATAGTAATGCTGACTAACCGTCATCGCATGTTAGTAGTACTTAGTACTAAGTACCTGGACAGCTCGGTTTTTTTTTGTAAGTTTTCAAAAAAAATAACTTAGCTAGATCAATTTATTGCCCCCGAAACCCCCGGCATACTTGGAGCCGTTTCCGAGATTCACAGATTATACAATATATATACACAAGAATTGCTCGTTTAAAGGTATTATATACCTATTAGATAGATGTAGTATTTATGATAAGTCAAAGACGCAAGTGTAACACGTATTTTTTTTATTGATGATGAGTTTGATCTTGACTAACTAGGCATTTGTGTGAGTTGTCACAGAGATCACCCTAGTTTGACCCAGGTATAATTATTCGTAAAGTATGCTTTGTTAGCTGGCCACATTCTATCAAATGAAAATGCTTCTAAAAAAGAAGGTCAAAGGAATTCGAAAACATACTTCAGCTATGTCTAGATTCTGTATAAGGACAGTCTTAGTCCGAGGGGGGCAGCTGACCGTACCGTTGGGGAAGGACTTGATGAACTTGTCGGTGTTCTCGTGGTGCATGCGCTCGCCGTCCGTCAGCAGGTTGAAGTGGCGCGACATGCACTGGATGGCGCAGCCCAGCTCGCGGTGCTCGAACTTGAAGTCGTCGCGCCAGAAGTGGAAGAACTCCTCCATTTTCTCCTCCGTCAGCTGGGTCTGCGCAATTACGAGAACATCGGTACCTAATATATCAATCTCGCTTATTAAGAACAAATTAAATATATTTCTCGCTTATTATAAAACACATTCGATTATGAGAAGTAGTGAGTACGCTGACACCTCAAAGTAATATAAACCAACGTGAAATTAACTACAGAACATATCGCATAAATGCCAAGATCGGTTTCCCTTGTTTCGCCGAAAATTATTTAGCAAATTCTTAACTCCCCAAACTACGTATCTCATATTTTCATTTGGTCAAATTTTCATTTCCCAATTCAACGTTTCGCACTGATATCATTTCCCAACGAATCCATCACTACATAGTATAAAACAAAGTCGCTTGCGCTGTCTGTCCCTATGTATGCTTAAATCTTTAAAACTACGCAACGGATTTTGATGCAGTTTTTTTAATAGATAGAGTGATTCTTAAGGAAGGTTTATATGTATAATACATTCCACGCGGGCGAAGCCGCGGGCGGGTCGCTAGTGATTTGATAAATTATTGTTAAACAAATTATTACCTGGGATTCTTTTAAGATGTCAATTATGTTTTCGTCAAATGTATTGATTGGCATAAAAATTAACCATAACCTATCTATATCTGAGAGCAGTTTCGTTCTTGGGGTCATAAAAAAAAATAACCCTAACCTACCTATCTCTGGGAGCAGTTTCGTTTTTAGGGTCATAAAAAAAATACCCTAACCTACCTATTTCTGGGAGCAGTTTCGTTTTTAATCCAATTTATATTTGTTTCAGACAACACAATTATTTACCACATAAAATTTGACAATATCGCACCCCCTCTAAAAAACTGTCATAACACAAAAAAAGGGATTTTGAGAAAATTGTATTTAAAGTTTTTTTTTTCTTCTTCGTATAATTGTGACTGTTTATTAATAGTTTATAGTATTTTTATTTTTCACACTACTGTAAAATGTACTTAACTATAATGGTAGTTAAATAAAAATTGTGTTGTCATACATTATCATTTTTATTTTTATTATTAATTAAAAAAAGTCATATGTTATGACAGTTTTTCACATTCTGAATATGATATGGCTGTATACTGCAATAGGCACGAACAAAAGTAGTGTTTGACACTATAAAAAATTGTCATAACCTGTGATATGACTCTTATTTACATTCAGTATCACAAAAAATCGTAATATAAAAGAGTAATATTCTATGTTACGACTGTTATGTACAAATAAAGTATGTGATACAGTGTGTGAACTTAACTGCAATAAAGTCGCATAATAGCTTATGCCGGTTTTCACCCGCACCGACACGCGTGCGCCTGCGGTAAACACTGTTAGGGCACTGTTGTAGATTGGCGGCGTGTCAATGTCGCTCCGGATTAAACAGACACTAGTGCCCTCTATCCGCGATTTTTTGAGTTAAGAATATGGCGTTTTTGTAGATAATAAAGAAAAAATAGTGGTTTTTTTTTGTATCATTGGTTAAAATTTGCACTTTTTTGTGTTATGACAGTTTTTTAGAGGAGGTGCGATATGTTATTTGCCTTAGCAAATCATTTGCTACACATTTCTGCCCTCCTAAACAAAAATGCAATAACTAAATTCAATAACCAAAGAAGATTCAACTCTATTCTGTTTGTAACTAAGTTGCAATTTCTTCACGTGTTTTGTTTGAGTTATCGCCATTAGGCTTAGTAGGGCAGAATTATTTACCACATAAAATTTGACGTAATAAAATTTTGCGATATAAAAATGTAGCGAAATAAAAAAATTACGATGTAAAATTATTATTAATTAAGGATTGATTTGCCAAATAAAACTTCGGCGAAAAGTTGATTGCTAAATTAAATTTGACGAAACATAATTCGGCAAAAAGGCAATACACCGCCAAGATCGCTCTGATGGAATTACTAGATGGGGCGAAGCGCAATGCCTTAAGATTTAAAGGGAGCAATGACGATCCTTTGGGAATTGCTGAGAGGCGTGTATAATTAGTTGCCACTTGTTCTATAAAGGGTCGCCATTTTATACCATTCGATCGAAAGACCTCATCTTCTGAGCCCTATTTACAAATCTGTCAGTAACAGCTGGCAGGTAACAAAATATAAACTGCGGTGATTCATCTTTAAAGCGCCATGTTGAATTGGTGCGGTGCACAGTGGGCTAAAATTCGGCTCCCATAGACATAGGAATTGAAGTTATCAAATATTAGTTTTTTTTTGTTGAATTAGCTTTTACCTACTACCTATTGACATACTAATATGAGATTTTGAGATGATTTGTTCGATAAACTGGCGAGTTATAATTTTTTTTCGAAAAAATTGTATGGAGACGATGCTAAAAGTCATGATATCTCTGGAATCGCAAGTTTGGCCGTTATAATGTCTCAGATGTTTATAGTACTAATTATTTGTGATTTTTTGACATACTACATATTCCGGCCACATTTGCGTTTTTTTTTAAAAATCATTGAATATTTGTTTTTTTTTTTTTCATTTATTCTGACTTTTTTCAATGATAACAGACTAAAACATGATTTGTTATTGCAAAATTTATTGGATTTATATATTATATAATAATACAAGGTTAAAACAAGCCATTAGTCAGTACATTCATACATTGAAAACTAAATCATTATGTTATTTTCTCCGGTAATGAGGTGATTACACTAAAATAATGACTAGATTAAATTAAAGCCCATTTTATGAACTGTCTCGTTTTAATTAATAATATTTGAAAATAGTAATAATTACAAGTAATCAGTAGTAATGAGCTTTAATGAGATACCTACCTATAATATGACTAATTAAGTACACAATAATATGAGTTCTAAGGATTTACTGATCATTAAAAAAACATCATTAGTAAACAGTATATATAGATCACACTTCAGTTGCAACGACATTACAAATTATTCTGCGTTACTGTTAACATCAATAAAGAAGAAGTTCTTATATCAAAAATGACAAATTTAACAACAAACTTGGATTTGTTTGTTATTTTAAAAAGCCAGCTGCCTTCTGGAAGTCATGAAATATTATTTGAAGAGGTGGCACTACGCTTGGGCTCTAGTATATCTGAAGAAGACAGAGTCACCCTTGAAGAATTTTGTCGAAAATTCACCCGATCAGTTGTAAAGAGGTGGAAAAGATCAAGCCGAAATTCTGACAAATTCAGGAAGGACTACGAAAACTGGCTTCAAGAAAATGTTGATTGGCCAAACTGTGTACAAGCTAATCTGCCGATTCCTGCTCTACATGATGATCCTACTTATGCAGAACATTCAACAAGTACTAAATTTATCTCTCCAGAATGTTCAACATCCTCATCTTCAACTGGGACAATGACAATGAGACCTCGAAAACCCTTCGAAGAACTCTCAAGCAAGCAAAAAAAGAGGAGATCTGACAGCCATAATCATGAAGACTCAACTGAATTGGCTTTTACAGCTAATATAATTAATAATCTAGTCTAGTCATTATTTTAGTGTAATCACCTCATTACCGAAGAAAATAACATAATGATTTAGTTTTCAATGTATGAATGTACTGACTAATGGCTTGTTTTAACCTTGTATTATTATATAATATATAAATCCAATAAATTTTGCAATAACAAATCATGTTTTAGTCTGTTATCATTGAAAAAAGTCAGAATAAATGAAAAAAAAAAAAACAAATATTCAATGATTTAAAAAAAAAAAACGCAAATGTGGCCGGAATAAGTAGTATGTCAAAAAATCACAAATAATTAGTACTATAAACATCTGAGAGATTATAACGGCCAAACTTGCGATTCCAGAGATATCATGACTTTTAGCATCGTCTCCATACAATTTTTTCGAAAAAAAATTATAACTCGCCATTTTCTCTAACAAATCATCTCAAAATCTCATATTAGTATGCCCACTGTGCGGTGCAGCGCAGCGGTGAACTATACAGAGGAATATTGTTTACTCCATGATACGGTCTTCACGATAAGCTGCGCAATTTACACTGAATGTACAGTCGAAGTCAAAGATTAAACTTTTCACCTTATTTCAATTGAATAAGGTGAAAATGTATAAACATACTTATCTTCGACTTCGACCGTGTAAGCCTGTCACGTTAGCTGCGTAACACTAAGGGGCAGGCGTGCTGTGGATTATGGGGTAAAAGATCTTACGCTCTCCCTGCAATGCTTGAGCGCCTCTCCGAAGCCGAGCGTAACGTCCTTCATGACGTCGACGCCGGCGCGCGCCGCCGCCAGCAGCGCCAGCAGCACCAGCAGCGCCGGCAGCAACGGCGCACGCGCGCACGTGAGCCCCGCGCGACCCATGACCTGAACAATAAACCAGCTCCAAGGCGCTGGCTCATAATATACTCATTGTAATTGTGTTGCCAGTGTAAGGAAAAACTCTATGGCGATTATCAAGGGTTCTGCTATTTATGATAATAAAATTGTTTAAATACCAAGATCAGGAACGGAATCTACCTCTAAGTTACTCAATTTTAAGAAGGTGCCAATTTTATTACTGTTGCTATTGTTCTAGAGCTAGTTACGGCAGTTTCAGCCCTCTTGAAATACTAATTAGCAAAACGCAGTAGGTACATTTTTACATAGTGTAAAGCCGTCCGTCTGTCCCTCTGTATGTACGCTTAGATCTTTCAAACTATAGTACGGATTTTGATGCGGGTTTCATGAATAGAGAGCGTGATTCAAGAGGGCGGTTTTATGTACGTTAAATTCAAGATTATGTACCTACGGGTGTTACAGAAGACTTTCCTAAACCGAAGTCAACGTAGTCACTTGTATATAATCTGTGCCGAAGTGACGCGAGGGCGGGTTAGTTGTTGGAAAAAAATAGTCATACAGTTTTGGCGCAACTGTCCCAGGGGTCCAAGCTGGTGCGCGCACGCTACCGCTGGTTACAGCGACTAGTTAAACCGTTCAACTTTGCTGAAAATGTGATTGATCCTTTATTAGAGCCGATAAAAAAAAGGATCTCTGGCAACTCAGCTAGAGCCGCCGACGTGTTTCTAATACCTGGCATTAGGATGAAGTGTCTTTACCAAGGGGCGGTTCGCTTGTTTAAGTGCCGCAGATGAGCCGTTGTCGGCCCGCAGCGTGACCGCCGCGATAATTACACGCCGGGCCCCCATTAGCGTCAGACAAACATACCGCTCCGTGCTCATTCTCTCGAAGGGCAGAAAAACCGCAACAGTATCATTTGGCTAATGCTAGATGTTGGTTTACATTGTGTGCAGTGACGTGCGACGTTACGCTTATTAGTTGATTCAGGAAATTCCAACCACACGTGTATTACAAACCTTTAACTTCAACATTAAGTATATTAATACTTAAAGTCAAAAGAGGTTAATCATCTTTGTATGGGAGTTGGACCAAGTGCTGCCCAGAAGGAACACATGGTGCATTATGTTCCTTAGGCTAACACTAGAGTTTAGATTTAAGCGCTTCAAGATCTAGCCTGGAAGTCATGAAAAAGAATAGCCTTTTTGGTGACAACTTAATCATCAATAAAATCTATTTAATAGTACATTACGCGCTAATTTTCGTAATCTTCGTTAATAATAATTCTATTCAGGAATGGAGAAGTGACCTAAACGGTGCCGTCTTCGGGAGAGCTAGGCAAGACCACCCTAAAAAAAATTGGCATATAAAGTGCGTACAACAGCTAATTATTCCTAGGATCGTCCATAACAATGCATCAACAACATCACTAGGCGTCAGTGGCGGTGGGCTTGAAGACTCGTGACCACATTAGGCGTTGTTGGCGTTCAAAGGGTCCATTTGATAATCGCTCACAAAAAAAACCTTCGGAAACCTAAAGTGCAAAGTTAAAACCACAAAACGAAAGCTTTTATTTATTTATATTTCTCTTGAACCAATTTTGAAAATCCTGGTAATTTCCTACGGTTTCTGAATGGATTTTGGAGCACTAAGTAATTAATGATATGTGCGTAGATATAAATACCTACTAATAAAAAACATCCACGATTAATTTACAAGTATTCATGAAGTGGTGGTACGAGTAGTATCTGGTGCAGGGTCCGACCGGATCGCTACCACGATCTTATCCATTAATCCACCGCCAAGCCGCAGCTTTCGCATTGTTGTGTTCCGGGGTTGGGGATAAGACAATCGGTGAAATTACTAGCATAGGGGCATTCCATCTTAGTCCTCCGAGGTAGTCTTAGGATTGCAGTCTTCAGATTGTAGTCTGCGACATGCCTTCCTGACCCGGCCAATAGAAGGAACACGTCGTAAACGAAATGTACTAAATCTTAAACCAAACTTAAAATAATAATGTCCGGCGTGACCTTTGGACAAAGAGTGGGTTTATATCATGGAGCTAAAGGAAACGAATTAGTAAGTTGAATACAATCTTTATTACTACTCTTTCTGTAACATTATAGATATACTGAATTTAATTGTAAACCTTTGGGTTTGAAGCGACCAGACATTTTAAACATTAAAAGCTCAGCAAAAGCATGGGTACTAAGCACGACCCATGCTTTTGCTGAGCTTTTAATTACTATGGTTCTTATGATAGGTTCACAATTATCTATGCTAAAGTTGGTTAGTCCCTAAGGAACCTAATGCCATCAATTCCAATATCCAATTTTACTTTTATATCCTAATTCCCTAAAGTTTAATTAAATAATTAATTCACAGACCTCAATCTGAAGTAACCTTACTGCAAAGGGCTGTCTGGCTGCAGACAGGATCAGGGCAGTGCGAGTTGAAACGCGATGCTCTGGGCGTCGACTCTATGCAGACTCCTTAGTGCAAGCCGCACAGTAAGCGCGCAAAGATATAAGGTTCAGGCGGCGCAAGCAGTAAGATCCCCTAACATTGAAGAGCTCTAAGCAGTTCGTTGCAGAAGGATAAAGAAGAAAATAGTCAAGGTCTTGCTACACAAACAAAAGGCAGCTGGTAAAATGTCCTAGCCTGCACTACTAAATTACACAAAATTAGCAACCCTTAGCTTCTTCATTCACAGACTAAATCTCTTGTGCAAAGTGAAATTTACTAAACATGTGCTTTCAAAGTTCTGAAGAAAAGGAAAGCAAACACAACTTAACAGATGTGATGATATCAAAATTACTATCAGCACACAACTGTATGAAAATAAATCTAACTTATCTGCATTCTAAATTATCTTTGTATCCTTTCTAAATCTGAATTATCTAAATTGACTGTTCTAAATTTCAATTGTATAAATTTCTTAATTTATTCCTAAGTTTCTAAATTTCTAAATTTGTTCCTAAATTTCATAATTTCCAAATTCTCTAGGTTTTCTAAATTTCCCTAAATTTCTAAATATCAATTGTCTGAATTTCTTAATTTCCCTAAATTTCCCATCCAGCTGGAAAGAACCAAATTGCTTCGATTAGGTTATGCACATGGCAGAAATTAAGCGGAGAGCAGAGTAAAGCAGATCAAAAGATGCTTACCGGAGACCATCCAATAGAGATTATCTCAAACGCTGACTTTCCCTCCATCCCGGCATAAATAACCCTCTCTTAGGTTTTGAAGAACTGAAAGTTAACCACGAGGTTAAGAAACTTGGTTACATGGTGCACATGTATGATTCCAACAAAATAAATACTCACGATTTTGTTACTGCCACAAAATAACTCTTGAATCTGCTGCTCCTTTGCCAAATAAGCCACAGGAGACTTCTATCAAAATAAGGACCTCCGTCCTGCACAAGATGAATCAAGCTTCTTTCGTACACACATCTTGGGATGCCTGTTATATGCACGATCTAGCCAAGATGGCTCAAGGACACAACCACGGGAGCACCCTGGAGCACCCTCAAATGAAGAAATTCTCCCACAATATTTACCCCAGAATTTACCCTGAAATGATTTACTTTCTAACTTTGGTATTACTGATTTGTAAAACAATAAAACCGTTGATTGAGAAAGCAACCATTTACTGTTCTTCCCGAATCCTAAATTCTTACAAAACTTTGGTTCAGCAAATACTTTCATACATTTATCTAAAATGAAATAAAGTAATAAACTTTGATGTTTACTTTATTTCCCAACAATCGAGTAGAAAATCTAAGGCTGACAACCCTAATTCAAAAGTAGACACCAAACGTCAATGCAGTTACCAGACTCTAAAATTACTCGAGAATGTTGCTAGTTCTCAGTTTGGGTTTGTTTAAGTCATGATAAAAACGCAACGTTACAAGTCTTGACAATTCAAATATCTATGGGGCTCAGCTGCCACTTACCGTCCGGTGGCCTGAGTGCTCGTGGTCTCGTGGACCTTCTCCTTGCGTTAAAAAAGATATATTTCCCGTTAACAGGGATTGGACGTGAGATCCTTATCTTCGTAGGCAAGGCTTTGTCGGCACTACCAACTGGGCTAATTGCGTCAACATTGGACCCGATTCTACGTGCACATCGCTTAAATAGCCTAAAACTAAAATGTCTAATTTTTAGACATAGTTTAGACAGCAGATTTAACCAGTGCTATTCCAGACTGTCAAGCTGACAATGTATAAGAACGCCTAAAATAAGAAGCGTCAGATTTAAATTAGCGCTGTCATGGCGCTCGGCTGTCATTTGATTATGTCAGCTGCTCATAGAATAGCAAAGTGTTTTAGCGACACCTAAATACAATTAATTAGGAAGTTTAGAGGCCACTGTAGAATCGGGTCCATTGTCAATAATAATATTCTTCTAAGCGAGTAACGAACGCCTGACAAAATAAAACGATAATTTTGCAGCAGCAACGCACGGGCACGATTAGTGCCAGGCGCTTTGTGGACGGAGCCCTACAGACTGTTCTGAGTATGCTGAGCTAACTACAGAATAACGAATGCATAAAAGCTGTTCAAATTGATAACTTTGAAAATTAGTACAGATGTAGTGCATTGATATGCTCGTAACCGTCTTGCTTTCTTAAAGCTGATTGAGAAAGCAAGATGAAAACGGACTTTTCCGACTAAAATTTACACGACATTAAGGGCCTCATGGTTTCAACCGGAAGACTTGGGGCTTAAAGTTAGGTTAGGCGTTAAGGAAGTTAAAAACAATACGATAACATGTCAAAAGCAATGCGGTTTTACGGCATAAAATACAGCCCCAGTACAATTTTGGATCCATTTTAACGAAACTGGTAAATACATTATATTACCCTTGAGTACCTACTTGAGTAGTTAAGCGATACCTGCGTGTGAAATATTGTTCATGATTATTAATTTAATCATATTAAATCCCGCTAGCCGCTCGCTGCGCGATCAAGCCCTTCTTAATGAGGCGCAGCTCGTTAATTGGAATGATTAATCAGTAATTGCTGATCTCATGATCCGCCATTGATTCGGCGATGACTACCAATTCTCACAAATTAATCAGAAGTAACGTTTCTTTCTTTCAAGTACGGCACGTCTGTAGAGTAAGTAGGATGGCAACTGGGAATGTTAACCAAACTCTGCCGAATGCTGGTTCTTTAGGATAGCGGTAGTCTTAATTCTGTTAATTGCGTGCTAAGTGACGGCTTCCTCGCAGCGACGCCGCGGGACCGGCTCCTGATCCGCGAGATTTAGGTACCTACTTTATCGATTAATATTTTTTACTGATATTACACAGTTATGTTCAATGTACGTATGAGATATGAGATGACCACTTGTGTGTTGCTAACTTTCATAAGACATGGGCGGTGAGTGTGGTTTTAAATATCTATTGGATGTCTAAACCAGGAAAACTAATCTTAAAATGGCGTGTATGTGTTGAGAGTTATAAAAATACAAGAGTTGACATAGGTGTCTTCTCTGAGATGTAGCTAATCTCTCGCCTAGACAAGGCTCTTGTTAACTTCCACCAATCGCTTTGCCAATGCGTGATGCGACATTGGTTTTGAAATCTACAAGATCTTTGAATCAGCGTAAAAATGACAAATGTTGAAAATGAGTCACACTGCGTGTTTGGCCAGTAAGTTGTGGTTTTTTATGCAGTAGAGAAGGCAAGATTTATTTGACGAAGTGGTATCTACATACGAGGGTGCATTGAAAAGTTCTGAGCCTAAGGTTGAATATAATAAAAAAAAACAAATAAATAATGGCAGGTCAAAGTGCCATAATTACTCGCCATTATGCACTATCTTTTGTTTTTTTCCTGTCACAATTTTGCATTTTATGCTGGAACTGCTACATAAGGTCACTGATTTTTCAAGTAATGGATAAAATTGAGCATCGTTCTGTCATAAAATAATTGCAAAATTATTTAAATAAAAACAAAAAACCCGACTGCAGTAAAAAAAACAACTGAAAAGGGAGTAACAAGCTATATTATCTTTTTTGTTTGTATAATAAAGTGTTTACATTCAAACATACATAGGTAATACTTATAATGTACCATGCAATGATTTTTTGTTTGATACCTCGTTAACAAGTAATGCAATTTATACCAATATACATACAACTTGAATAGTGGAAAAGGTTTTCCAGGCGGGGACAAGCTATTAATCCAAATGTTTTTTGTTTCAAGAAAATACTTACATTTTATAATTCATTGCTTGTCCCCGCCTGCAATACCTTTTCCACTATTCAAGTTGTATGTATATTGGTATAAATTGCATTACTTGTTAACGAGGTATCAAACAAAAAATCATTGCATGGTACATTATAAGTATTACCTATGTATGTTTGAATGTAAACACTTTATTATACAAACAAAAAAGATAATATAGCTTGTTACTCGCTTTTCAGTTGTTTTTTTTACTGCAGTCGGGTTTTTTGTTTTTATTTAAATAATTTAGTTTATTTCACATTTTTTAGTTTTTATTGATAAAATAGTGGTTTTATTAATATAACCAAACGTTAAATGAGCTCTGGAGCTCGATTTTTTAATGTCACGAAGCTATAAGTAACAAATTACAAGCGGAACTCTCCTTTTAGCAAAAGAAGCATCGTGCATTCAAAAATCGATCCCTAGTAGTAACGTAAGATTAGTTCATTTGGTTAGATGGAGGCCAAATGTAATATTTTGCATTTAGTTTATAGTATTTAAATCTCGAAGACGTTGAAGCTCTTTTAAAGAATTGGTATCATGTGGTCGATTTAACAACTTTTTGGGATCAAGGACACTGATAGCCAACCCAGCTAGTGTTTTTACTCGGCTGAGAGCAACGTAAGTTTGACCCTTTGCAAAAACATGTGAGCTGAGGTCCACAACGGCCCTATCGAGAGTGGTGCCTTGTAGCTTATGGACAGTTACAGCCCAGTAAAGTATTACCGGCAACATCCTTCGTTCAATTTTTCCTTGTCCCCTAAGAGCATCAAAGTCGATGGTGCAGGGCTCAATCCGTACACCTATTCCTGGTATAAGCGGATTGCTTTGCTAAATTATAATTCGAACAGATTGTAGATAGATACCTACTTGGACCGAGAAATTGAAGTAGGTATAAATCAACTAAACTTCTCTTAATCTCTAACAATTTAGTTCCTCAACGGTCAGTACGTCATACGTGTACCTGGGTACTAGACTAAGCACCTACATTGAGGTTACCTATTCCGTGTATATTTACTTAAATAAACTGTCCATGCGTAGGCAGGATGGCGCATTAGGTAGGTATTAGCCAGCAATTTATACTATAACATCAATGTGCATTAATCAAGTATGTAGTAGGTATTCGTGAATTATTAATTATTACACTACTTTCTTAATGGTTTATATTGTAGGCGTTTACAGCTCAACAAGAAATATTTATTCTTTAGCTCTGCCTACTCCACTCTGGGAATGAAGGCGTGAGTTTATGTATGTATGTAAGAAATATTTATTACTTAACATTTAACGTCCTTTTTGATTTCCCTGTCTAAATGGTAGCATCAAAGTATTATAATGTATATATATTTGGAATGGGCTATTTACTAGCTTTCATTTGAGACCCATATTGCTATAATAAACCATTTTTTTTTTTTTAAACCCCTTTCTTTTTTTTTGCAGACGCCATTTTGAAATATTATATACCCTATGTCACTTCGGCAATTAAGACGAATCGAATGACACCTAGTATGTTAAAATCGGTCAAGCCGTTTAGGCTGCAGAGCGTGCCCAGAAATAGACATACATACATACATACATACATACATACATACATACATACGCTCGAAAAACATAACCCTCCTTCTGACGCAGTCGGGTAAAAAGGGGTTAACACCAAAACAAATATTTGAAGATATGAATCAAACATAAGAGCAATCTGCTCCATCGTATGCTACCATAAAAAGATGGGTAGCTGGTTTCAAACGTGGCCGGGAGACTGTTGAAGACGAGCCTAGGAGTGGGCGGCCGTTGACGGCTACTACGGATGAAAATGTCAATAAAATATTAGATGCGATAATGAAGGATAGGCGATTGAAGATTGTGGAGATAGCGGAAGCAATGGGTATTTCTTATGAGCGGGCACAGAACATCATCACCGATGTTCTTGGATTTTCTAAGGTGTCAACCAGGTGGGTGCCTAGACTGCTTTCAGTCGAGAACAAACGAGTACGTGTTACAATTTCCCAAGATTGTTTATGTATGTTTCAACGTGACTCCGACGATTTTTTCAATCGTTTTATAACTATGGACGAGACATGGGTCCATCACAGTACACCAGAATCGAAAGAACAATCCAGGCAATGGAAAAGACCAGGTTCACCACCACCCAAAAAAGCCAAGGTCATTTTGTCAGCTAATAAGGTAATGGCCTCAGTTTTCTGGGATTGCAGGGGGGTTATCATGAATATCATGATAGACTATCTCGAAAAGGGCAAAACAATAAATTCGGACTACTATTGTGCTCTTTTACGTCGTCTGCGTGAGGAAATTAAAATAAAGAGACCTGGAATGCTGTCGAAAAAAGTACTGTTTCGCCAAGACAACGCTCGCGTTCACACTTCGGCGAAATCAATGGCACAAATATATGATTGTGGATTTGTAGTGCTGCCGCATGCCCCTAACTCGCCGGATCTAGCTCGTTCCGATTATCATCTCTTCCCAAACCTCAAAAAACACTTGGGAGGACAAATATTTTCGACTAATACGGAGGTACAAGAAGCAGTAGACTCATATTTTAACGACCTCAGCGATTCTTTTTTTTTTGATGGGATAATGAAGTTGGAGGCGAGGTGGACTAAGTGCATTGACCTTCATGGAGAATATGTCGAAAAATAAAATTGTTATAAAAAGTGAGCCCGTTACTTTTTTTTACCAGGCTCAGAACTTTTCAATCCACCCTCGTATAATTTAATATTAACTTATAGTGTCATCAGTCACGTTTACTGAAAGTTTACCTGCTCAGTTTGCCGCGAGTGGTGGGTTCCTGCGGTGAGTGGTAAAGCACTAAATTTGTAGAATGATTAGCAGCTAACCTAAGTACTTTATAATTCATACACAAACGGGTAGTTTTCTACGGACCGATAGGGTCACCGATGTGCTCTTCGAGGGTATCTCCGCTGAGGCTGCGCAGGCGCGTGATGGTGTGAACCGCCGCGTTTGTTGTGTGCTCGCAATTACCCACCCGTCCGTCCGTCCGGCGCGATCCGGACGTTAAATACAGATGCGGGGTAATTGGATGTATACCTCATGCAACGCGCTGGGAAAGGTCGCAGAGTCGGAGAGGCTGAGTTCAGTATCAGTCCCGCAGACGAACTTTTGGCATGCACCACGCAGTAAACCATTTGCCCCTATGTCATAGTCATAAAGTTCGTCGGTGGAGGTGGTACTGGATTATCTGGTGTCCCTTTGTTTCACCGACCTCATTTCATAGAACGTATCACTTCGCAGATTTTTTGTGTCATAGAGCTATTTTCTGCTGAGTCCGTGTCTATTTCAGGTTATCTTAAATGTGATTCACGTAAGTTAGGTTAGGTTAGAATTGTAACCATCACAAAATAACCTAAAATCAACACGGGTTCAGCCGAAAATTGCTTTCTATGAAACGAAAATTCTGCGAAGTCATACGTATTTTTGATAATAAAAGGTTTTTTTATGCGTTATTTATTGGAGGTGGGAGGACCTTGTGCAGGGTCCGTCCGGGTTGGTACCACCATCTTATCCATTAACCTACCGCCAAGCAGCAGTGTTCGCATTGTTGTGTTCCGGTTTGGGGATAAGACAGCCGGTGAAATGACTAGCATAGAGGCATTCCATCTTCGGCCTCAGGGTTGGCAACGCATTTGCAGTCTTAGGATTGTGGTCTTGTGAATGCGAATGTCTATGGGTCACAGTTTCCACTTACCATCAGGTGGCCTGTGTGCTCGTTTGCCTTCCTATGATATAAAAAAAAAAAAAAAAAAAACCTAATCTGGTGAACCATTAAACATACGTCATTTTTAACAAGATAATGTAAAACTTGAGCCGTGTAACAAGCCAAACCAGACGTGTATCCAGAACACACCGGGGACTTCCCGCGAGTACGAGTAGAGCAGTTCAGGAAATTGCGGTCGTTTGTTTGTCTTGGTATTAGCTTCCGATTAGTTTTGATGATGTCGTTAAACTATTAACAAGGCAATTAAAGTTTACCGGCGAACCAACCTAACTGTGAACGTCAAGAAGTGTTATGTATGGCGTCGCAGAGCTACGAGGCTGTCGAGGAGCAGGAACTGTGGCGGTCGCCGCGGGGTGCTGCCACCGGACAACGGACCGGCAAGTCGTGGGTTTGCTTTGAAAAAGTAGTTAGTAGCTTAAGTGCCTACTAAGTAGCTATTTGTAGTTTGCCGTTAGAATAAAACGGGTGCTGTGGTATGTTTTAATTACATTTAACGACGACGAGGGTACCCTTAGTTTTTAGAACCCCTGCCTACAAAAGGAGCGGTTTAGTGTTTGAATCTCGGTAAGGGCACATATTGGGGTGGTATTGGTGTGTATTTGTTTCTAAGCTTTGGGTGTTTTCTGCGTATTTCTCGATATGAGATTTGGGTTTTTCTTCGATCAGATGGGATGGTGGACAGGATGGCCTTCTGCACGAGAACGAAGTCTCAGGCAAGTTCTGCTAGTAATAGTATAAACGGAGTAAGACCATTAATTTTCTGCCAAGTCAATAGCGCAGGCTGCTCGCCGCGCGAGGGTCACGGCGGGTCACGTGGCTCCTCCGAGCAGTTACGGCAATCAGCTAATCGCGCCGTTTACAGGCAGATGGCGCTCGCGTGCGGCCGCGGCCCCGCGCGCCACGAACTACCCTCCATTGCGGGAATTAAGTAATTGTACGGGAAAATTGATTTTAAGTGCATCAGGCAAATGCTGATACATGTGAACCTGCAATCTCTGAAGACAATTTACGATATAGTCAGTAATACTGTAAACACACCGTCTAGGCTGGTAAAGGACTGGATGCTGTTGGGTGGCAGCTTGGAGTTACATGAGCTACGGTGCTGATGTAGTTTTTATTTAAGGTATGCAACCCCCCTAGGTGGTAGGTATCCCGTAATGTGCAAAAAATTATACAGTTGAACTCAAAAGTAAGCTGTATATAGTAGTATCTCGTGGCAGTATAATATTCAAGTAAGATTAATTTGAATTAAGTATATTTATTCATACCTACGACAATGTACTAAAATGTACAGCTATTTCTGAGTTCAATGGAACCTAGATTCGCGCCGCAATGAAATAATATTGATAACATGATAATAGGGATAGGTGGGCTAACGTAGTCACCAAATGGGTGCCGCAAGGCGGGTGGCGAAGACGAGGCAGGCCCAGGCGGAGATGGCGGGACGACCTGGACGCGTTTCTTGACAACTGGCCGGACGTTGCCACTGATAGGGATTTGTGGAAATTAAGGGGGGAGGCCTTTGCCCAGCAGTGGGACACTCAACAGGCTGATTAAAAAAAAAAAAAACATGATAATAACGAAATAAGCTAGCACATGATTTCATGAGTTTCTTCATTGTAACGTAACCCAACCAACACAGCGCGCGCGCCGGTGCGGCGACCGACGCCCCGGGCGGCTCTTAATTGGCGGTGGCATATGAGGGATCGCCGCCGGCGCGCAAGGTCGTCGGGTCCGCAGGGCTGGCTTAGTATTGTAAACATTATCTTGGGGAAATACGAGGAGGTTGTAATCACTTGTCTTTCTGACTAAAATCTGTCATCTCATCTTGTACATGTTAAAACTAGAAATTTCGATTATGCTCTGCGCGTATCAAACGCAAAAAGGCACCCGACAACGAATTGTGAAAATCAGCTTGTCATATAAAATATTGTAAATAAACTAAATTATTTAAATAAAAACAAAAAACCCGACTGCAGTAAAAAAAACAACTGAAAAGGGAGTAACAAGCTATATTATCTTTTTTGTTTGTATAATAAAGTGTTTACATTCAAACATACATAGGTAATACTTATAATGTACCATGCAATGATTTTTTGTTTGATACCTCGTTAACAAGTAATGCAATTTATACCAATATACATACAACTTGAATAGTGGAAAAGGTTTTCCAGGCGGGGACAAGCTATTAATCCAAATGTTTTTTGTTTCAAGAAAATACTTACATTTTATAATTCATTGCTTGTCCCCGCCTGCAATACCTTTTCCACTATTCAAGTTGTATGTATATTGGTATAAATTGCATTACTTGTTAACGAGGTATCAAACAAAAAATCATTGCATGGTACATTATAAGTATTACCTATGTATGTTTGAATGTAAACACTTTATTATACAAACAAAAAAGATAATATAGCTTGTTACTCGCTTTTCAGTTGTTTTTTTTACTGCAGTCGGGTTTTTTGTTTTTATTTAAATAATTTAGTTTATTTCACATTTTTTAGTTTTTATTGATAAAATAGTGGTTTTATTAATATAACCAAACGTTAAATGAGCTCTGGAGCTCGATTTTTTAATGTCACGAAGCTATAAGTAACAAATTACAAGCGGAACTCTCCTTTTAGCAAAAGAAGCATCGTGCATTCAAAAATCGATCCCTAGTAGTAACGTAAGATTAGTTCATTTGGTCAGATGGAGGCCAAATGTAATATTTTGCATTTAGTTTATAGTATTTAAATCTCGAAGACGTTGAAGCTCTTTTAAAGAATTGGTATCATGTGGTCGATTTAACAACTTTTTGGGATCAAGGACACTGATAGCCAACCCAGCTAGTGTTTTTACTCGGCTGAGAGCAACGTAAGTTTGACCCTTTGCAAAAACATGTGAGCTGAGGTCCACAACGGCCCTATCGAGAGTGGTGCCTTGTAGCTTATGGACAGTTACAGCCCAGTAAAGTATTACCGGCAACATCCTTCGTTCAATTTTTCCTTGTCCCCTAAGAGCATCAAAGTCGATGGTGCAGGGCTCAATCCGTACACCTATTCCTGGTATAAGCGGATTGCTTTGCTAAATTATAATTCGAACAGATTGTAGATAGATACCTACTTAGACTGAGAAATTGAAGTAGGTATAAATCAACTAAACTTCTCTTAATCTCTAACAATTTAGTTCCTCAACGGTCAGTACGTCATACGTGTACCTGGGTACTAGACTAAGCACCTACATTGAGGTTACCTATTCCGTGTATATTTACTTAAATAAACTGTCCATGCGTAGGCAGGATGGCGCATTAGGTAGGTATTAGCCAGCAATTTATACTATAACATCAATGTGCATTAATCAAGTATGTAGTAGGTATTCGTGAATTATTAATTATTACACTACTTTCTTAATGGTTTATATTGTAGGCGTTTACAGCTCAACAAGAAATATTTATTCTTTAGCTCTGCCTACTCCACTCTGGGAATGAAGGCGTGAGTTTATGTATGTATGTAAGAAATATTTATTACTTAACATTTAACGTCCTTTTTGATTTCCCTGTCTAAATGGTAGCATCAAAGTATTATAATGTATATATATTTGGAATGGGCTATTTACTAGCTTTCATTTGAGACCCATATTGCTATAATAAACAATTTTTTTTTTTTAAACCCCTTTCTTTTTTTTTGCAGACGCCATTTTGAAATATTATATACCCTATGTCACTTCGGCAATTAAGACGAATCGAATGACACCTAGTATGTTAAAATCGGTCAAGCCGTTTAGGCTGCAGAGCGTGCCCAGAAATAGACATACATACATACATACATACATACATACATACATACATACATACGCTCGAAAAACATAACCCTCCTTCTGACGCAGTCGGGTAAAAAAGAAGACTGAAAATGTTAATGAGTCGTTTGAACAACAAAGGTAGCCTGCTTTTTAACTGCATTGCGGTTTCATCTCCCTTTTAAACGTTATGCCCAGCCTGATGAGAGTCGTTATCTATTCAGCGATAACTCAATTAATTACTGTGACTCCATTCCCAACTGAAAGTACAGTGCGATACTTAACTCTTAAAACAACCCTCGAGTTTGTACTACTTACTATTTATAGGCTACAAATACTCTCTTATGCTAGCCGAAATACTTTCGTTGGCCTTCTGCGGCAACGGTGGTTGGTGCCAGTTACGAGTTTATCAGCCAACTTGGAAAGGTCCCAACAACTAGTAAAACTTGTTGTAAAGAGGATACATTTTGGGAAGTGCTTGTAAACGTTTCTGGCAACCCTGCGCGGGGTGCGCCGGCGCAGGGGTGTGCACTGTGCGTGCGCACCTCGCTTTAGCACGCACGGATTATTATAGATCCCACAGCTGGAGATTAGCTGAGGAGCCCACTCGGCGGCGGGTGGGTTCCGTTTCTCAAACCCCTTCCATTCTATTACAATGCGATAAGGTGAAAAAGTGGATATACTTAACTATACACACACGTACAGTAAACCAATTTCATTCATAGGCCAATATAGAAAACTATGTCAAATTGACGTTTTAATCCAATTCTTAAGAAGTCTCTTACGATTCCCTTGTAACGATGATTCAAATTGGTTCACTTTACGTATGCACAATCTGTAGTTTTGTATTGCAATGCCGAAAAGCCTAGATTTCGCCGGACTTTCGCTGTAGCTTTCAGTAGCGAGATTCGAGCTACGGGGCGGCGCGCGCGCCGCGCGGCTCGCGCCTGGCCGGCCATAAGGCCCGCGGTGTAATTATGCGCGGGCGCGGGACGGGCTAATTGCGGAGGCTTGAATTAAAATATCTCCTGTGAACTTGGCAGGAGCGTGAGCACGGGTAAGCGCAGTCCGGTTTATACGCTGGCAAAAAGAGTTTGGGAACTGTGAGGGCGCTGTTCGAAATGAAATCGGCATCGTGTTCCACTTTTTACCCGACATCTAATGCTTAATGTCGTGGTAGAATAGGTACTGAAAGAGGCGCCACTCTTCAGAATATTGTAGTTCCGCCGGTCACACACATAAACATACTTAAATCAATATCAATGGTAGATGTGTCTTTTGCACTGCGACTTGTTTTTCACGTCTTTATTTTGAAGTTAGTTCTAACTTCTAATTAAGCTTAAAATAGTGTTGAACTTACAGTCTTCAATCTTTTCTTTTCCAGTTCATCCAAACTATGTAATACACTAGGAGTTAGTGGTGGAGGACCCTGGGCAGGCGCCGTCCGTGTCAACCAGCACCATCTTATCCTTGAACCTACCGCCATGAGGATTGTTCACATTGTTGTGTTCCGACGTGGGGATAAGACAACCGGTGAAATGACTAGCATAGAGGCATTCTATACCAGCCCCCAGGGCTGGCAACGCATTAGCAGTCTTAGGATTGCAGTTTTAAGATTGCCTTGGTAACGCAAATGTCTACGGGTCACAGATCCCACTGACCATCAAGTGGCCGTTGTGCTTGCGTTCTCTATGCCATAAAAAACAAAACATGCTTTAAGCGTTAACTTTATCGTCGCTTACAATAAGGTGAGTATATTTGAAAGGTTTTTCCATTTTGCGTGAGATAGATCGCAGGTGGATCGAGAAGCGGTAGCAGCGGCGACACGACGTGCAGAGACCAGCAAAAAGCAAAACCATTAAAATAACGACGCCTACTTAAACTGATATCTGCTTATTACCATAAACAGTCATAAAGTAAACGATTCGATTTAATCTTTCGATAAGCAGTCGTGGGCGGTCCGCGACGAACACAGCGCATGAGTTTAATGGCTCATTCTAATTGAATGCGCTTAAGTGATATGGCAGTGATATGGTTAATGTAGACCAGAATCGGAAAGGTCAGAGCGTTATCGACTGTTTTTTGTGTTGATTGCGAGCGCCTGCACTTTGCAGCGGCGGGCACGACACGAGCTAGCCATACCGATGTGGCCGAGCCGTGGTAGAGATAAAGGTTTCATGGCAGATGCGTCGATCACGTCAGGTTCGAAATGTGGAGAAAAAAATAATGTAGACCACACCGCACGGGCAATTTTACAGATCCAAAATCTACCAGCGCTCAAGAGAAAACCACTCCTGAAAAGAGAGAAGAGATGCGCGAGAAACTCAACCTTAGGTAATTTGATAGCATATTACTTTATGACTATAATAATAAAATATTATCTAATTTAAGTTCCCTTTGTTATAACTTATAAGTGTATAGATAGAGATAATATTGCCATTCCTATATTAGAGCTTGGAAACTTAAGTCATACCCAAGTTAAAGTTGGGCTTCACGAGTATGTGAGAGCCAACTCATGGAAAATCACGGTTTCCAAACACGTGAAAAATAAATGATGTAATTAAAAACAACAGAAAACAGAACACTAACTTCACAGAGCCAGTCGCACTTGGCCCGTTTTTGTTAAATCGCTGCACAATTTGCGTTGCATTTGCCAACGTCACCGATTAGAGCCGCGCTTGCCGCGCGACAAATAACGCGCGGTAAATAACGCGCAATAAATAACGCTGAATAATCGCGCCGACCGCAAATAGTTACAAATTAGCCCTGGACCTGAACATTCCAAACACTGACAAATCGGAACTGCCACAACTGTGAAAGGCTTAAATCATTGCAATGAAACGCGAAATAAAAGAAAGGAAGTAGACTTTGAAAATTTATAGTCCATACCACCTTTCTTATTCCTTTCAACCCACGAAGGCGCGCCCCACTTCTTAATTTAACCTAACCGTTCAATGTCAATTTCAGCAGCGCGCGGTCTGTCGTGAATTGAACACACTATCCCACCGATACAAAACAAATCCTATCTTTCAAAATGGTTCAAAAAGCCGTCAGTCGACCACATTTATAACAATTTTAATTAAATCCAATCCGGTAGTAAAATATTCGTCACCCCATTAATATGCGGCAACAACATGATTTTAATAACTTATAGTGGTGCCGCGCGGCGCCGGCAGCCTCGAGCAGCTAATAATCCAAAATGATGGTCTAATTGCCCCTAACGAGCTCCGGAAGAGAGGTCCATTCAAAAAAATAAGAAATAAATCGATTTCCTAAACCAGCGTGTAATTTATTAGGAGCATCTTCATTTTGAGAAAATCGTTGTCGAAGCAACGGATTTAATAATAAATGTGATTTGTTCTGGGCTTCTGGCACATATGACACTATAAACGAAAGGAACAGAGCGTGAGTCATGCAATGCAAGAAAAAGGACATAATACGTATAATTAACCGGTAAAACAGATCTAGAATGAAGTAAGCCCTAGATAATAGTGTAATTTACCCCATATATTTATTATTAGGTAATTTCTTACAACTTCCAACATTATAAGAACCGTATTTTTGAAGTGATTTGGGGTGAAATGCTCGTTTCTAGAGATGACCGCGTTCTTCGACTGGGCACTGTCATTAAGGACCGGATTAATAAACTGATCTCGACTATAATGCTCGTCTCAAGATGCGTCAAAAATGTCAGTTTTCTATGGCCTGACGTTTACGTTGACGTTGTGACGCGCATCTCAGTCAAGACTAGTTCATTAATACGGCCCTAACACTGACGCGACTGCCCTGAGTTAATGATTTTGTATCTTCTAATAAATTGACACCCAGCTGCAGAAACGTTTATTAGCACTAATGTCCCATTACGATACCTTCTGTCATTTTCTTACGCGCCAAAGTAGTAAGTGGCAGCACGCGACATAATGCAACATTCAATTTAACGAATGTTTGTGTAACTTGGCATTTACAAGTAAGATCTAAATGTATGAGACAAACCTCGTATTAAAAAAGTATTTTGGTTGAGTGCAGCAGATGCTGAATCAGCCAACCTTAGTGTCCGCTTTTGTACTCTAATTGCTAAGTAGAGTGCGGAGCGATTGTAAATTAGAACCAGTAAGTTCGCGCTATTGCCAGAGATTCCCACCAAATTTATTGTGGTTTATTGCAACCCGTGGGCAACTATTACTCGATGGCTCACCAAACATTCATCACAATTAAATAATAAGTGGTTACAAAGTAGTTTAACTATTATTTTATGATTAAGTTCATTAGTCGGCGAGCTAGAGTTATGGGTTCAATGAATATTCGCCAACATCAGGTTGGATGAGTAGCTCTTTTACTGCGGGCGAAACTCATACGAGTTACAAATAATTACACTTCGCCCGGCCCTGACGATAACTGTAACTCTATTATTATAACCGGCAAATGCATTTTCTCAAAAATAAAATATTAATCATTAATTAAGAGGCCATATATGATGCGACGCCCCCACAAGAATGAAAAGAGATGGCTTTATGTGCTTCCGTGCGACGAATGCGAATAGAGATACTTCGCGCGCGCCTTGATGGCAACGTCAAATTCAATGAATTGCCGGTTTCTTTACAACCACAACATTTATTGAAAAAATGGTTTAGGCACCAGAATTAAGAAGTTTCATATACCTACTCAACTATTGAATCAAAAATCATAGTTAACGATCATAGGGTGTCGAAGATTCAACCAAAAACATGCAAGAAACGTGTCGTGTTTAATGAATAAAACTATCAGGGTTTTTATTTCTACTCGTGTTTTCACGTAGGTATTCCGGTCTCAAGAAAATATGATCAAGTTTAATATATCCAAAGATCAGATACAAAGGGCGTATGGTTATTGAGATAGGTTGCGGAACACCACAGGTGGTCTCTTAATTGTTTTTGTGGTATTATGACGTTTTCACATACAATGAGCACCAAAGATCATATTTTAAAATTGAATAACATGAACACCAAAAAGTTGTCCTTGATTTAATGATACTTAATAAGGAAACGCATTACATGCGGTGATGGGTCAGTTTCAGAGGCCCGCGCCGGCGGCGGGCTGCTCTAATAATGATAAAATACGTCCCATCCTCGTCGCCACTGAAGAATATGTCCTTGGAAGACCAGCTGGGATTCATATAGAAGGAGCACAAGGAAACACGTCCGTACAGTATTACGATTTAATGAAAGACAAGCGACCTTACGAAACTACCTTACAATTCAGAAAGTCTAATCTACCCACTTATACATTACAGGCGTGTGATCTCTTTCAGTAAATACAACTACAAAATCATTTTTTTTTACCAATGTTGTTGGCTTGACTTACAGGATTTAAAAAAAACATTGAAATTATTAGGATTCAGTTGATCTCTTTTTTTATTGAATATAATCAAAATAAATATCATAAATATCAGGGATCAATCTCACACAAATTGACCTAGTCCCAAACTAAGCTCTAGGCTTGTACTATGGGTACTAGACAACGATAAACAAACTTATATAGAGAAATATATACTTAAAATATTCACGCTCATCACACAAATATCTGCCCTTACCAGGATTTGAACCCAGGACTGCTAGCTTCGTAGGCGGGGTCACTACCAACTAGGCCAACGCGTCGTCTGAATATAAAACTAACAATTAACTTTCGTTAACAGATCGCTAACTAATGGTTGATCACATTGATGGATTAAATATATGTTTGAAACTGCTGAGCCGGAGTTTGGAAGTAGCTCCAGACTCCGAGCTAGTGGGCGCGCGCGAGTTCCGCCGCCAGAGCGACGTAATAGGGAATATGCATGGATTTTAAAAATCGCATTTCTCATCAAAATATGAAAATACCGTAAAAGAGATCACCAAAACGGAAATTAAAATTAAAATCGGTCAAGAAATACGGAAGTTATAAGCATTTCAAACTTCTAATTAGACAGAGAGATCCGATGTGCACCGTGACGTCATTGTGCACTGCGGCCATATAAACTCCATGTAAAATTCCGTTTTTCTAGAAAGAGATAGGAACAAATCTTTGTTGGCTTATATCTTGGTTATTTTTATAGTTATTCAAAAAATGATTTTTGTGATCTGTTTGTTACATGAATCAGCTTCAATTGAAGCTGTAAAAAAAAAACATGCATATTCCCTATTGAAGACGTGAGCATTTTTCCGCCGACTTCGGGACGTGACGTCATACGGATCGTGCTACTGACGGTAAGTACACTATTACATCTCAATTTATCGTCCACAAGATTCAATTCAGCCTACCTAGAAGCAGATACATCTGCTTGTCCAATATGGTGCGTAGTTACACAAACGTTCAAGTTTAACGTCGCCTGGAGCTGCGTGCAGCCATTTTGTACCTTGGTGAAGTAGAAAGTGACATCCCAGTGGGACATTTTTTTTTGTTTTTTCGCATAGGAAGGCAAACGAGCACTCGGGCCACCTGATGGTAAGTGGAAACTGAGACCCATAGACATTCGCATTCACAAGACCGCAATCCTAAGACTGCAAATGCGTTGCCAACCCTGAGGACTAAGATGGAATGCCTCTATGCTAGTCATTTCCCCGGCTGTCTTATCCCCAAACCGGAACACAACAATGCGAACACTGCTGCTTGGCGCCAATTCACATTTATGCCAGTGGCTGGCAATGTTAATATAAAGGTATCCGAGGCCCGAGACAAGATGGATGCGGTGTTCGTAATAGGCGTAATCTCTATCAAAAATGTATAGGACAAGTCCTTAGGTCCAGCGGCTTAGGCTCTGCGTTGATCGATCACTCACTCAGTTTTACCCCTTTTTATCCCTTCGGGGGTAAAATTATCAAAAACGCTGAGACACGTATACATTAATTTTCAATAGCCCACCTAAACACACGGATCTCTCCACTATATAAGGTATCTTTGTGCAAAACTTCAAGTCTCTAGGTACAGCGGTTTGGGCTGTGCGTTGATATATAAACAATCAGTTTAGCATATTATATAATATATAGAAGGTTAACGTAAGCTGTCAGACGGTCGCGGCAAGCGCCTACGTCAATTCCATACGTTTACGTTAGCTTTTAATTATAAGAGTGGGAGAGAAACGAGCATGTACTTAGGTAACCCAAGAGGAGTTGTCGGTGCGTCGCCGGCCAACTGCTTAAGCAATTAATTCGATTGTTATTAAAAGTCTAGTTAGTTTATCATTATTTGTTTTTTTAGGGGTTTGGTGGCATTGAGCGGTAGATAGCTTATTGTGTGCTTGTTATAAGCTATTAAGTAAAGACACACAGATGTAACACCATCTGTCGGCAGATTAGGGAACTAAATACTAACGCGGAAAGCTACCGAATCAAACATGGCATAACAAGTGAAACAAGTACAAACTTATTAGAACGGGGGTGGCGGCGCTGTCGTCGACCACATTGTATGAATGCGACGCATGTTTGTACGATAGAAATTGTAAACTTCCAATGCATTTGAACAAATATGGAAATTATACCAATGTGTCCGAAGCCCAACGCGTTTACATAATTAATTAATTAAGACGCTATTATATTATAAAACTCAATTAATGATTTAGGTCTTTCATAACTTAACCAACTACAATTGACAAAGTAATTATATAGTAATATACCTATAGTAATACGTCAATTCCATACGTTTACATTAGCTTTTTATTATAAGAGTGGGAGAGAAACGAGCATGTAGGTAACCCAAGAGGAGTTGTCGGTGCGTTGCCGGCCAATTGCTTAAGCAACTTGTCTAGCCTCTCAGGTCTTTTTTGTCTTGGCGGTAAGAATCTTATTCTTGTACTTATAACTTGTAGTACAATCCGTACAATCGAGTAACTCCTTGCTGCATACAAATGGTTCCCATAACTTCGACAACACACGCGCCGTCTCGTCAAAACACTGCTGTAGAATGGTTACGGGCTCCGCGGTAATCAACGAATGCTAATTAAGTCCATCGATAGCATATTACAACCTGCAGTGCCTGGGTGGCCGATGGCTCGGGTCGAGAACGGGTTTCCCGAAGATGTGACCCATCTTGACAGGTACCAAGGTTAGAGATGTTTACAAGAACGCAGCTATAGAACAAATGTATGATCGTTTAAATGTAAATAGACCTGTGAATTTCTCTAAGTTTCTAATATCTCTAAGTAAGGTATAGTCGGCCTTAAGGCTCTTTTTATTCGACTGCCGAAGGAGGCTCTTACATCGCGCCGGTAAAGTAGGAGGTCTAGCCGGTTAAAAGTAGACATAGGTGACAAATGGAAAAATATTATTTTCAAAATAAAAACTTACACGCACAGAAAGCAAAAATGTAATTCATAGATTGTTTATTTATATATTAATTAGAAAGTAATTACGTAAGTAAGTAGGTACCTACCATCTGTGTATGAATATAATAATAATAATATTAATAAATCTTTATTTCAGACTCTTCACGTCCATACAGTATTACATAAATGTCAAACACTTCATTAAAACTCAATTTTTGCAATCAAAATTAAAACTAAATTAAAACAAACACAATAACATAATAAATAACCTTAAAATGAATACAGACATTTTCTGTTCAAGTGAGCCATATAACAGTGGTTTCCACGCGGTCGATCCTTCCGGCTATCATTCCATTATTCCATTAATGGAATGCCAAAATTAAATTCACGACCTGCTTTAATAGGATGCACAATCCCGGACCGGTTTTTTTTCGCTCACGAAAGCTGCGGGAGTCGCAGGTCGTCGTCGATCCCTGGGGGTCAGCATAGACCACTTTGGGGATCACTGGGCTATACGGTACTCCGATTTCGAGGGACGAGGTGCCGTTAGATTTGTCAAAGCGTGGCAAGTGTTACGGGGTACCTACTTTAATAAATCCGAAATGGCAGATTTTCTACATACACGACAATATCAAAACGCTTGTTACACGTCATTGGACGTCGCTGCGGTGACTTCGACAACATCTTAATTGAATAAGTCGCTGGTGGGAGTGGCGGCGGATCGTGTGTCGGGTGCCGCCGAGGAGTTGGGCTTCCAGCGTTGGATCGGATGTCTCGCGGTCGGCGACGGACGGTGCGGTCGTCGGGACATTAACACGTCGGAGGACGTCATGCGTTACAGCGGCAGTCATGATTATTATGTAAATATTACACTGCAATGGACCTGATTCTCTACACAGGTAGCACGTATAGTGCTCACCTCTTTTGTACCCGTTTGGGCTGACCGTCGGTCCCTTAAGGTCCTTAGGAGAGCACTGTCAATATCACAGATGTGGAATTAATTAATTTTTTCGTTATTAGTAGTCTGGTCAGGGATTAGTGCAGAAGTATGGGTTCCTAAAACAATAGTAACAATATTTGCGAGTGTAATAATAGAGGTGTGTCTATATTAACGACGCCATGATTGAGTATGACTTTTAGGACTAGCTCATTTTCAATTCCCTACTGTGAAAAAACTGGACGTGAGCGCAGACATGACGGTGAATGCTAGCGTATTTGAAGGTTTGCGTTTCCGACAATAGGTAAGTACATAATATACCTAAGCGAATTCTATACATAGCTATGTGGTCCAATTATTTACGTGATTTCGCGAACCCGCCCCGCGCCGGCGTTTCCCGCGCGTTTGTATAATCGATTCCTCATACGCCGGCGCGCGCGCACGTTGCTGCGCGGTAATTAGCGAGTCATTAGCGGAACTATTTCTTTTGATGTGGCCGCCGCGCAGCCTCGGGGACAGACGAGGCACTCTAGATACGAAAACGTTGAGTAGAGCCCTTTATGGGTCAGGGACCAAAATACTACGGCGCTTGGAACCACTTGATACGATGGGTACTTTTACGAATAAAGTTCCAGATTCACAGACTAAGCACATAATGTGAAAAAAAAAACATTTTGTGTGGATGTGACAACAGCCTTTGAGCAAAATCTGTGAAATCGTTTTTGAAATACGAGGGGTAGAATTGAAAACGAATGGTGACGACCACTCGTCTTTAGATTTTCTATCGCTCGTATTTCAAAAATACGGTTTCACAGACATTGCTCACTTCCGAGTGAAACTTTCGAGCGCTCGAAAGTCAAAAATCGGCCCCTGAACCTAACAACACAACATAGGAAACACACAAGAAACATAAAATTGCATTCGAAAGCTTTGATAGGTACCTACTCGTACATCTATTTCGTGCGGTACATACAAAATTCTTTTTTTTCCCGTCCATATTCGATCGGTTTAATACAAGGCAGGTGAACTAGAAAAATAGATACCTAACAAGGGATCAAAGAACCTTAAGTAAATGAAGTTTAGATTTTTCGAATACATCTCTTTACCTACGGGTCCTACTCGTAGTCGAACCAATGTGGGCGATGGCAAGTCGCGACGTTTGTGATGTGCAGCTTGGTAGGACCCTCTAGTGCACCAGCTGTCCCCCGCTGCGGGCGTCGTCGTGTGTGTCCCTCCCTGCGCGGACGCAAGTACGAGTGCGACGCCGGCGCCGGCGACAGTTCCCCGGTATAACCACGTGACAGCCGCCCCCGCGCCGGCTCATCTCAATAGAGAGTTGCAAAAACCGGCTCAATGACGGCCCCGACATGAAGACATAGATAATAAAAGCTCCATATCTTAGTGCGGGCTTCATATGGTCCAGGTTCGAGCCTCCGTCCCGCGGGCATAAGCAATGGATTGGCGGACTTTACACATATCATTCCATTGCTTCGCAGATATGTACTCGTATAGGTACAGCTTTCTACGATATCAGCCCTTATCGTGAATGGAAGCCATTATGATTATTCGATTAGTCGGTGGTGACCCGACCGGGTTCGATCCCCGGTACGGGAAAATAATAGTGTGATGAGCACGAGTATTTGTTCCTGAGTCTTTGGTGTTTTTTCTATGTATTTAAATATATATGTATTTATATACAGGGTGTCCCGTAAGTACCACGTCAAACTTAAGGGGGAGGTAGGTGAGCAAGCCACCTACCTAACATGGAAAAATCGCCTTAGTAAAAGTCGCACGGTTTTCGAGATATTTGAATTTTTCTGATTTTTAGAAAAATGTACACCCGCACTGAGTTTTTGATCTGTGGTATTCGGAATTTATTATTTTTTATTTTTTATTTTATTGCAAAACAATCTTGAATAGTTGTGTTATCAAATGGTAAAAACCATTGAAAAGTAACTATTGTAGTTTTTTTAATTTTTTAAATTAAATTTAAAATTTGTCTCTTCCGTTTTATTTTGGTAAAACTTTAGCCCCTCCTGGTGAAAAAAAAATACATGACCACTGGTTAGCCAATTAGATTAAAAACATGCTCGTTTAATGGGCATTTAAAAATAATAAATATTTTATCATCAAAACACTAATAAATATTTTTTTTAAAGAAAAGCGTAAAATACACCGCAATTCACGTTAAGCCAGTACTGCCACCCAAGCTTACTTGCGACGCGAGCTGTATCAGAATTCCATTCTAGTTTCATTCAGCAGCAATGCAAAACTAATCGAACAAATTAAAATCTTTAAATTTCGCTTAATTTATAAAAAAAAAATTATAAAAAAAAAGTTATAAAACTTAATCTGCGATATTCCAAGTAGATAATTATTCGATTTGGGCTTACAACCTGCATAATGCCAAACTCTTTATTTTAAAAAAAAACTGTCCTAAAACTCTTCGAACTTCGTTCGAAATTTAAAAATAATTTTGTTTTGGTGTGTGGTTAAATTTAATTACTTACTTTTGTGATTTAATCCACAGTCACAATTGTCACAAAGGCCAAATCGTTAAGCAAATCAGAGTCCGAAATACGAGCAAAAACAGTTAGTCCGAAAAACATCAAACATAAACGACAAATCACAAAAGTAAGTAATTAGATTTTAACCACACACCGAATAAACAGTAAGATTGGGTTCAAATGTGACAATAAACAAATAAATGAGGAACAAAATTATTTTTAAATTTCGAACGAAGTTCGAAGAGTTTTAGGACAGTTTTTTTTAAAAATAAAGAGTTTGGCATTATGCAGGTTGTAAGCCCAAATCGAATAATTATCTACTTGGAATATCGCAGATTAAAAGTTTTATAACTTTTTTTTATAACTTTTTTTTTATAAATTAAGCGAAATTTAAAGATTTTAATTTGTTCGATTAGTTTTGCATTGCTGCTGAATGAAACTAGAATGGAATTCTGATACAGCTCGCGTCGCAAGTAAGCTTGGGTGGCAGTACTGGCTTAACGTGAATTGCGGTGTATTTTACGCTTTTCTTTAAAAAAAATATTTATTAGTGTTTTGATGATAAAATATTTATTATTTTTAAATGCCCATTAAACGAGCATGTTTTTAATCTAATTGGCTAACCAGTGGTCATGTATTTTTTTTTCACCAGGAGGGGCTAAAGTTTTACCAAAATAAAACGGAAGAGACAAATTTTAAATTTAATTTAAAAAATTAAAAAAACTACAATAGTTACTTTTCAATGGTTTTTACCATTTGATAACACAACTATTCAAGATTGTTTTGCAATAAAATAAAAAATAAAAAATAATAAATTCCGAATACCACAGATCAAAAACTCAGTGCGGGTGTACATTTTTCTAAAAATCAGAAAAATTCAAATATCTCGAAAACCGTGCGACTTTTACTAAGGCGATTTTTCCATGTTAGGTAGGTGGCTTGCTCACCTACCTCCCCCTTAAGTTTGACGTGGTACTTACGGGACACCCTGTATATGAGTAAGTTTATCGTTCCCAAGTACCGTTAGTTTGGGGCTAGGTAAATTTGTGTGAGATTCTCCCCTGATTATTTATTTAGTTATTATTATTTATTACCTATGACTCTGTTCACCAGACATCTTAGGAAATGTATTCAAGATGTTAGCCTGATTGCGAACTAAAATAATGAAATTAAAATTCGTAGGTATTAAGTATCGCACGGAATATCATTATTCTAAGTTTCCAAATCAGTTCATTCCCTAATAGAGCACGTTCTTCATTCCTCAGCGCCAGGCAAATCATTAGACCCACAATCGTCCGCGGCCAATAGGCCCATTCCTCACCCGCCACCGGCACCTATTCAGCCCACAAAGTTCTCCACTTCATTGTGAGAGCGCAGATTTAAATCCTTGTCGCAGTAAAGCCGCTTCATTACGCGAATAAGATTAATATACAAGTTGCAGAGTGGTTCAAGGCGTTATTCATGGAGTTTGACGTCCAGGAATAGTCGAGGCACAAAGTGGCTTGAGTCGTGCGCCGTAGCCTTATGCGGATGCGTCGGTAGAGAACCAATATGTTTACATCATGACTCATGAGCAAGTTCCTTACTTTATGAAGAATAAGAGGGAGCTACAATGTAGTCCAAGATAACATTGTTAGAAGAAGAAATTAATTTAAGTTCAGTTTTTGCCATCTTGTCAACAAGAAAGTCGCCCAAAGTGTTGTATCGTAGAACTTTGTATTAACTCATATTGAAAACAAACCCATTTTAAGAAAACAACCTCTAGAGTTCCTGAAACAGTTTCTTGAGTCCCGAGTGTCGGGTCTGCGCCGGCTACTCCTGCGCCTGCGCAGCACCAGCTACTTATACGGTGGATTATCTCGGCGGACGCTGATAGGCGCCTGATTTATCTCACGCCGTTTAATTGCGTAGCGAGGAAAGGTCGGGATTGAGCGCGGCTAGCGTTGTTTACGAGGCCTGCCTAAGTCAATGAAGCAATATTCATAATTTGCGTACCTATATGCAAGCATCCGCATATAAAACTCTTTCATGGGTAATTGTATAAGGTTCTATAATAAGCTCCCAAGTAGTGTTACTCATTTATCAGTAAATAAATTTAAGAGTTACGTTAAACGTCAACTAATTTCTAAAGCGTATTATAGTATTAAAGATTATATGAATGATGACAATGCTTGGGACTGAATTATTTGTATTACAATTATTAATGACCGTGGAGACTATATACATCTCCTTGTATGCTTATTATTTTAATTTGACATCTGGAGACTCTTTACATCTACAAAATTGACCGTGGAGACTTTCGACATCTCCCTTGTTTGTGTTTGTTGTTATTTTTGTTGTTTTGTTTTTTTGTTTAATTACCTACTTACCTATATTTAATTTTAATTTGACATTTGGAGACTCTTTACATCTCCGGAATTGTATTATTATTTTAACCTGACATTTTTATTAATTTAATTATTATTACTACCGGGACCTGTACATCCCTGTGACATTTAAATTAGATAGCTTAAGTTTAGTATTGTAATAAGTTATTTATTTAAAAAAATGGCTTACTGTTGAGTTTCTTGCGGTGCTTCTTCTCAACAATGGTCTCTTGAAGCGCTGGTAGATGGTAGATTCAGACTTGTAAAAGTGCCTACAGGGCCTACTTACAGAATAAATGATATTGTTTTTTTTTTTTTTTTTGCAGCATGATAAACTGCAGCTGCTTAGGTGTAAATCCCATCTTGCTATGGTGCGATACATTAACATCCACTTTAAATTCATACACGTATTGCCGATGCTCGGTCAATTAATGATTTTTGGAAATTAAATGTCATGTTCATGTAGTTCAAAATTCTAAAATGAGTAGATAACTTTTCCCATTTCTCCGAAGTGTTGTCCTTCTTTGTTTTGACCACGTGTACCTATCTACGTGCACCACATCGACCACCAATTAACCCGGCGGGCCGACGTATTCTCTCGACGCAATTTATTCGCAATAACGGGAAATTATTAACTTATGGCTTTAATTTAGAACAACAGTTTATGCACGGGAGTTCCGCATAGCCAATAGAAAGACAGACGCGACCGCCGGGGATGCGACTTTAAGTCAAAGAGGTAAGGGTGTTTTTTGCAGTATGAAACAGAGAAAAAACGGATGTCTAAGATGTCAATAAGTTATTAGAAGGATTGTAAATCGACCACCGCGGAGAGAAAGGTTTTTGCCGCATGAGGCCCGATAGGGCTTGATTGTTGCCGAAGATTGATTATTGGCTCTGAGTTTATTGCAGCAATCAGGGAGCGACGGACGCAATGGTAATTTTAATCTTTGAGTTAACTCTGAAGCGCGTAAGGACCCTAATGAGATCATTAACTTTACTTAAACGGGAGGGCTGGCTCGTCTAGCCGCGAGTCAGTTAAGGTAAGTGATGATAGCTTTGTTGATTAATTTAAATGAGGTGTCGTTCAGCAGCTCAAAGTACGCAATTACTAATTAGAAGCATCAGGGCGACGTCTGTCCGTCTAGGAGCTTCTGTTGTAGTTATATTCACTTTCAAACTTTGTAACCGGTTAAGTTTCAACACGAGTTATCTAGTCGGCGCAGTCTCTAATTGACCGGGACTTTATAAAAGTACCTTGACCAGCCTAACGCATACAATCACCTTAGATTACACCTTAGATTATTTGACAACGCGCTGGCCTAGTGGGTAGTGACCCTGCCTATGAAGCTAGCGGTCCTGGGTTCAAATCCCAGTAAGGGCAGGTATTTGTGTAATGAGCGCGAATATTTGTTTCTGAGTCATGGATGTTTTCTATGTATTTAAGTATTTATTTCTCTATATAAGTATTTATATCGTTGTCTAGTACCCATAGTACAAGCCTAGAGCTTAGTTTTGGACTAGGTCAATTGGTGTGACATTGTCCCATGATATTTATTTATTTATTTAGATTAGGTTATCAACAATCACGTAAGTACGAGTAGGTATACAGGAAGTATACAGACCATATAAGAGTAGATAAGAAAACAGTATATAACCCAACCCGACCGATTCAACTCTAGTCCCGTACCACGACGAGCCCCCACGGGTGTGGTTGAACGGTGGGTAAATTATCAGCTGTTAATAAGAATATTAGGATACCCTGATCCAAATACTTGATTTCCCAAACAAATCCCTGAGCTAATTTAACTGTTTTGTAATTTATTGCGAATTCATCAAAGGCAGCAAAATAAACATTTAAACTGAAGCGCGTTCACGTCGCGTCGAGTTTTGATTAGGTACTCAATAATACTAGTTTTAATATTTATATTTCTATTTAACCACCGTTAGCCAAATGAATGGAGCTAATGAAAAGCCGGTTGGCATCAGACGGATGAATCAATTCGCAGATTAAATGTCTTCCTGCGTTCGATGCATCAGGTCAGATAAGAGGCCTGATGTCCCGCGGCACGCAGGGCACGGACGCGGCGGACACCGGACATGCGATCCTTCGACACTTAATTGAAACTGTGTTTTGACTGATGGAGGCTATTTCGTTAGAGAGGTAGTTTATTTAACAACTATCGGATAAGGCTTACGACCGCTCGCTCTTAGAGTCAGTTAATGACGAATAAAGCGTTCCTTTTAGGGCCAACTTGTCCTACACAAGTTTGAAATAGGATCGAGATAATTGTGTCTTAAATGTGTCTGAGTCAGTAAAGGTGCTAAAACCAGATGCTATATGTTTTCAGAAGAATACACCTAAGGCACTTGTCCCACCGTTGACGATGAGCGAGAAGCTAGTAGAGCCAGCGATCAACCATGTGTCTCTTTTATTGATAGAGAATCTATATATATTTTATTCATCTAACTAGTGGAGAGAGAGGTCTCGCCGGCAGTGTGAACAGCAGCATCAACTATTAATACATGTCTCTTTTTTATTGACATGGAATCTAGGTATATCTTTGGTTTATTTCTTGAGCGAGAAAATAGTGAGAGCTATCGCGTCCTTGCCGGCGGCGGTGTAGCTGAAATTTGGCACTGATTCCATTGAAGATATATTTATTGTTTTATTTGGATGTCGTAATGTAGGTAGGTACATCCTTTCTTTCCCTCACTTATTCTGTAAAGGAAAGCAGGCGATGTTGTTTATAGTAAAAACGTTTTCCAAAGCCACTACACAAAGTCAGTATCTTTTAATCCAGGTAATACGTATTTTATGCAGGGCAGAGGACCCCACGATGAGTATGTTATAGTGATTGTACCAGGAAATATATATTAAATCGTGTGGTCCTCCTGTAACAATTACATTTTCAATGTAAAAGAATCACCACATAAAGTCTATTGTGTTATTTTGGGATAAATGATCTCACTACATAACCTAGCACGTTACACAAATTCCAATGTTATCTTTATTAGCATAAAGTCGTTGTTAGTAAAAGATCCTCGCGCCGAATTTGACAATAGCTGGTGTAATTTATGCGCGGGTCCGCCATTGGCCGCGCCGCGCCGCCCGCGCCGCCCGCGCCCCCCGCTGCGCCCGCGCCGCTATTGTAGCACCACGCCCAGCGGTCTGCCGCCCAAACGGCGACGGACATAAAGTGGTGGGTGCTATTCCCGTACGTGTCATGCTCTAACTCTCGTCGATGGGCCAGCTTACCTTGACCCATAGACTTACAAACCCCAGAGTTCCATCTTAGTCTTCACAATCGACTACGCCCTCGGAGCCACATACCATCAGGTTGCTTCGTATGATGGGCTGTAACTGTAAGGCTGAGTTTTAGATGCTCCATCGACGGATCCTGCCACCAACACTAAGGAACATCCACTCATAGGGCATATTATATGGCTCGACAGCCACGGCATTATGCTGAGTGGCACCACATTTTACATAAGTAGTTTGTATTTGAAACTCACAATGTTCTGGAGGAATACCGTGGCATAAATTCAATTAGAGATAGACATCTGCAACTGATGTATGCGCACTGGGAAACAGTGGTTTTGTCACTTGTTTTAAAAATACTTTGTGTTTCATATGAATAGTGTGAAATTTTATGAAAAAATGTATTTCTTCTTCTTCTATTAAAGCTCTGACGGGACAAGTTTATCTCTCCTGCGGCTATAGATTTTCTTATCGTGATGTCACTTTTCTGTTACACTATCTTAACTAACCAGAAAATTTTAATATTAAACATGTTAGCTGTGTTCTGATAGTTTGATAAATTGCTATTGTTATTCAATCGCAAATAGCTGGTGTAAGTGAAGTGCCGTGTCCTTCAGCTGCAGGCTCCCGACCCACAACCTGCCCGTGTACCCGTCCGCGGCGCTCCTCCGCGAGCGGCGTAAATCTCCCGGCCCGGCCGCGGAGGCTTTGATTACGATATAATTGTGAAGCGCGCCCACGCATCGGCGCGATGATTTAGAGCGGCTGTTCACGCGCACGCGGCTGGCGGACAAGCGCGCGCGCCGCCCCACCAGCCATGATCGAGGGGTCGGGAACTTGGGAACATCATATCGTGGGCGTCTGATTCGTAATATTCTAAATTTTTTATTGTTTTGGGAAAGAAGAGATTTTGTGCTTGGCGGAAAACATACACACTCGTAAATTAGAAAAATATGCAAAGAATATGATTGGGCTATTATATTTTATCCTTGTAGAGCACGTGACCGGCGTAAAGTTGCTGGTATTTGAGAACGTTGATGACTTCCGATTTAAATTTTAATGTATTAGAGGACGCCCGTGTCTTCGTACGCATCTATATGAAACTAATCCTATGATTAGTTTCTCACTACCACCAAGATCCTCTTATAGGGTGGATTTTTTCAAAAAAACTCATCTATTATGCACCCCTACCCTATAGGAAACATTTCTTCCAAATTTTTAATCCCTAAGGTTCAACCGTGTAGGCTGTCTGTCAGTCAATCAGTTAGCCGGGAAACAGTTTATACATGAAGATTATACAAGATAGATAACATTGACTCCGCATATAACTTTGCCGACTCCATGGTAGGTTACTGCCATTGAGTCGCGTCATTTGCCTTTGTTAAATCCATAAAAGATAAAAAAGATAAAAGATGTTTATTCAGTAAGTAGGCAGCACGGGCACTTTTACACGTCAAAAATACAATACAATATTTTGACAGTTTAATTGAATATCTATACATACATGCAAGAGGCGTGATGCCTGATGCGTGACGCCTCTTCCCATTAGGGGGAGGCAGAGATCAGGTCCTTCCACTTGGTATGATCCAGACAAACTTCCCTCGGTTCCTTCACACTCATCAAGTCTCTTCGTACAGGAGCGTCGGTTTAGACGAATCTTGACTTGGAACTTTGTTAATACGTCCCCGACCCGATCATTATAGCGTTCCTAGAAAGCAACTTGATAATACCCCCAGGTCAAAAACATAAGGTAACTCCGTAAAATACTTAGGAGTGCAGTAGGTCAATTACCCAAACCATCGAGAGTAAGATTTTAATACATTTCGGGTACACACCGACCAATTATTTCCATCTAAAAAAAATTGCGGGCCCCTTAATTTTCACGTGATGTCCTTAGTAACCTTGTGTCTCCTCGCTGGGCACAAATTCAATATGCGTATTTTTAATTAAAATAAAAGTGTCCAATCTGTGAGATGGTATCAGGCAGCTTTTGATTGTTAATTCCAACCATTTAAGCTCACATCGCGCCGTAAAGCCGCTCGCGTTTATCGCCGGAACATACTTGAGCTTCATGAGTCGTTAACGCCTCGCATGATTTCGGAGCTATAAAACCACGGCCTTCCGACACTAAACATTTACTATTTATTAAGGAAAACAGTCCGACAGTTATCTCTGTCAGATGGTATTCCAAAGTTCTAGAGTTAAAAACACCTTTCACATCCTTAGCAATCAATTATAAAAGACTTTCTGTGCATGCCTTGTTTTTACTGTTATCTGCACTGTGGACATCTGCAAGAGCATTTACAATAGCGTTTTGGAGGACTAGGTAGTTAGTTAAAGATTAGTTTAGTTTTACTTTCAGAAAGTCTTTATCTTTTTGTCTTTTTATTAAGGATTTATATATTCGTCGTTTTCAGTTCAGAATTATTATGTTGTAGTATAATGTGTCGTACATACGTTATTCCCGCGATTTGAAAAGTCAGTAAAATGTAACAGAATCGCTTTATGTTTCACAATGGAGGTTTGTAAACGAATAAAATGTGTTTTAAGATTCAGTCTTCGTTTCACTTGAACTTACCATCACCATTTACAAATATTGTCATCATTTCCGCGCTACGCAGGCCTCGCACGGCTCGGGCCGGCGTGACGACTCGGGCCGGAGAGGCGGCTCGGGCCGGAGAGTCGGCTCGGGCCGGAGAGGCGGCTCGGGCCGGAGAGGCGGCTCGCCGCGGCCGGCTATTGAATAACTATAACTCGCGTTATCGATTATTAACTACGACTACTATTACGCTATTATCTACGACCTCGTCCGCGCTGTTACGAGGAATGGCCGACCACTTAGAACCAATTATAGAGTAAAGGGTGTCCAAGATTGAAATTAGCGAGTTGGGATGAGGTCTGCTAAATTACAGACGTGGGACAGGTTTGCTAGTTGTCTGGTGGAGCCCTGCGGGGGCCCTTTACTAGCGTGTTAACGGTTCGATTGTACTATTGTCACGAAACTGTCAATCTTATTTTGATTTATTACCAGTTATGCGTGGTATGGAATTGATTTAATACTCACATGCGTAATTAAATTAATTTGAAGTCGGTGCACCGTTGGTGCCCTTAGAGCACGGTCACCAAATCCTAGTTATTATAACACGGCTTCAAGGATGCCATATCACCATAGTCCAGAAGAGGAAGTAGGAACGACCGCGCGACAATAAGATTCGTGTACAATGGACGGAAGTTCTTCAGGTGCCCAAAGAGCTTTCTGCGGATCTCAGTCACACCAGCTAAACAAGAGAAGCGTATCTTTGTAGCGCAGGGCCCTGTCCTTCTTGACTTTTATCGAGAATTTCCGAGAATCACGAGTCTCTATTCGGAATATTCAATTTAAAGGACCACTTAACTTTATTTTACATAATTACATAGTACATTGATACTTCAAAGTCTCATGCATACCGACCAAAATAAAATTCAATCCATGATATTTTAAAATAAAATATTTGCTCGAACAAAAGCCACCCCTTGTCCATTCCTCACCTGTCGCAGCAACCCGAGCGGCGGCGCGCGCGCAGGCCTGGCGCGGTGTCGGGTGACGCGTGATGCATGTGGGTGGGTTATCGGGGATTTGTTTTATCTACAGATTCTCCATTTGTCTTGGATTTCATGGTCTTTTGTTGGATGTGGAGATTTTTTGTTATGATATGTATTATGATAAACATTTGTGAAAAATTGATTTACCTGTTGGGCCTCAGTAAGGAATCTGTTTTGATTTAGTGTGATGATTGATAAATATAGACTTTTCTCTGTCTTCAAAATACCTACTACCGACTTTCGGTATGGTTTTGAGTCGTAATTTTAAGCGCTGAAAGATGTAAAAGAATCATCGTGACAAAATATAGTCCTTTTTTAAATTAAAGATCAAGGACTGAAAGACGAAAAACGTATTTATAAACATATAGGTAGTTTTTCTACTCCACTTAGTCCCGCCCCAATACCTGATTTTACAAACGTTGACGAATCCATGCAACGTCTCTTTAAGTGGCGACTCGCCAGTCGTGTATTGGTAACACACATACTTATAGCAGCATAGCAGCAGTATCATTCATATTGTCCTGACCCCGACATTTCTGACAACTACTAATAACCGTTCCATTACGAAACTTATTTTTCTGAACATGCTTTTCTTAGAATTTACAAAGCTTTGTAACCACGCCGTATCGATTAACAACTCGTACGATCGCCGCGAACTGTTCGGATCTGAACAAATGAGGGCTGTCTCCGAAAGCGAGCGCCGGGAGGAGCCGTGGAGCAGCTGCTGGCGGGGCGCGAGGGTCGAGGGTCAAGGGCTGCTGCTATGTTCTAGGCTCTAGCAACCGCTGAACTGTGCAAGCAAAGCCGACGAGATAAATCTCAATGAGCAAAAAAGCTCGCCTATTGTGTTGTTGATCCTCATGCAAATGCGAACTAGGTATTTTTCTTCTTTTCATACTGTCATATTGCTAAAACGCCAAACTCAAAAAGATAGACCTAAGCCCTCTTATACCGTCCTACACTTCAACTTGCAGGACCAGCTCTATTGCGTAGCTTGCGGCAAAGTATTTAAAACTAAGTTCGGTCTAGCGAGCCACATTAGAGCTCACGCTAGGAAATAAATTGCATAAATACATATATAAATATATTTTTACGTATTATAGAAAAAAAAAAGTCAGCGTCGCCGTCATCGAAATCGATGAGGAGGACTATATATTGTTTACAACGTTACCTTTATGATGACTTGTAGTATCCGAGTCTCTGCGTATTATGGATCGCAATCTGTCTCTCTCTCTCTCTTGGGTTGGTGTCAACGGATCACGGATGGTTGTAAGGTCTCAATAAAATAATAGTGCTAAATTAACTAAGTTTCATTTAAGATATAATATGTTATGTCTTGAATGAAACTCTTCTCGACGTTCAAGGTGTCCGCATCGTAAAATAAAACCCTGATTCGACAGATCTATAGCCACGCAACGAGAATTACATCCCTGGACTGGAGACTGGGGCATGGGGTCAGTGTATCAAATAAATCGGCTGGTAATATAGGCAGGCTGGCTGGTGGCTGCCCGGATGGTGGTAGGCCTCATCGACAAACTACGGTTGCATTACAGAGTGTAAGTAAAAATAAAAATAAAAGTGGCGTTAATTTTTTTGGGAAAGCCGTCGTACGAAACGATTAAGTACGTTAGCGATACTTGCTAGCCTCGGGCTTTTAAGCTTGTACACTGTAGAGTCTGTCGACGAACGCGCCCCTGCGTCGACGAATAACACCGCGTCGTATCTTCAAGCACGTCCACCGATTTGTCGAGTACCCGGTATTGATTGTAGTTCGTCTGAGCGTCGACGGCGGACACGGCTGCAGGGAGTAGGAAATGACGTGTCTTCCCGAACTAACCTCGACGTGGGTTCCTAGTCTTAAGTTAGTGTTATAGTTCATTTATTTTAGCATGATACAGAACGAAATAAAGGTATTTTATTGGGCACGTTACACGCAACATAATAATTATACACAAATATTGCTCCAAAACGTCTTTTTTGACTGCTATTATTAGACCGTAAATATTAAAATGAACGTTATAATCTATTGCAGTAGTACTTTAAGTCATATTCGTTAATATTTACATTGCGTTTTTTATTTGTGTTGATTAAATTTACTTCGATTAGAAACGTGGTCTATAAAAGACCTAAAGAAGCAGGGGTTACAAACCTGTGTTAACAAAATAACAAAACGTCTGAGCATTAACTCGACTAAATCAAATACTATCCTGTCACCTGTCAAATATAGCGAACCTAGTGAATTTTAAATTGATCATTAATAACGCCACAGTTTGCATTTTTTGACGGATTGAACGTCACAACGCCCTTATATGATAATTATGTCCCATGTTATGTTATGTCATTTTCTCTCGAGTTCGAGAGCGTGAGCGTTGATATTGTTCCATAGTTGTTTTTGTTGTGTTGTTTGTTGTTAATTTCCTTGTTAAAGTTGGCAGCTGCTCGTTTAGTCTACATCTTTAATCTCTACCCTACTACCGCACTCTTTAGCAGAGAAAAGATAACACTTCATCCGGAACAGTCAGTCTTAAATTAGGTAAATCAATTAAGTATAGCAGTTAGAAACCAATATATACATATTCAAATAGTTTTATAGTAATGTTTTTATATAATAGCAAGACTAAATGTTTTGTCCAACACAAAAACATTAATGACACATGCACAAATTCAATATATTGAGTGCATAGATTCTTATTGATTCTGCCAGCGAGTATTAGAGTTGACGACTACTGGTTCTTTTTCTTTTTTTTTTCTCATCCTAAAATAAATGAACTATAGTGTGTTGCGTCAAAATACATTAAAACACGCACAATATTAAACAAACAATAAATAACGATTTAACTAAATAAAAACTGAAATAATAAATTGTGTTCATAAATAAAACTTTCATTTTTCATTGTGAACTGATTCTTATAACAAATACCAAATAATATAACCCAGTTTCAAACGTCCTTCCTTCATTTAAGGAATTTTGTAAACATTTTTCTCTTTCGTAGATGACGCGTTGATGTCTTTCATATAAAAATACTTAAAAGTAAAATAGGTATATGTCAAAATCAAAAATACCAATAACTAATCAAAAATATATACTCGTATACTAGCAAAATATGGATTAGTTTTGAGGTCAAAAATAAGTTATTTTATTTTATTTATTTATTTAAAAAACTGACAAAGGAAATATACCTATTCCTTGAATTCCTACATTGTAAACTGCTATAATTACTCCTATTATAATTTTAGCTGTAAATTAAGGATGCAGTTAGATCATGGACATTGCACCACCATCGTAACCAACACGTACCTATGTTTGAAAAAATGTTTACTTTACATTCCGCTTTCACTTCACTTTACATGCTTCTCCGCCAATCGCTATTTTTAGTTTATATTTAATATTGACATTGAGTTACAAAATAATGAGGTAACTCAAACCACTGTCACCTGGCAAAAAATTTGTGAATTACCAAAATAACAATGCTCGAAACGTTCTCAATGCCATCCAAAAATGTAACATTAGATCCAAGTCCTGACATCGCCCATGACATCAAACGATCAGCGTCACGATTAGACGACAGTAATCCGCCGCGCCACGTCACGGCGCGTCACGACTCGTGTCGCATTCCGCGAGCACCCGGGCGTGCTCCGGAACCACATACACACACACACATGTCGCACATACATCGCCCAATCAGTGTCAGATGGCCCATGGCTGATAAATGACGGACCGGTCCGGGGCGCTGACCTGCGGACCTTGGTGACAAATTAGGCGCAACGAGCCAGTACATCTGAAGTTGACTAACTGGTCGGCGCAGTGGTTTGAGTTGAGCATGAAGGTTGCGGTTCGATTCCGCTACAGACAGATGTCGTATAAATAGCTTAATAGGGACGTGGGATTGGGTTTTCAACCCACTAGAAATAGCAACTAACCCCACAATTCAGTCCCCCAGCTCTATTCTAGGCGGTAAGAACCATATCGTCTAAGACCTGTTGTAAATAAGAGCTGTCAAAACTTTGACAATACGATAACAGCCCCCTATTTCACCCTCCTGGCAATTACAGGGGACCGGTGACATTTCAGTGTACATGGCGCAGCTTATATGAAACCTGGTGATGTATCAACGTGTCAACTTTGGAATGTATACTGAATTGGGATTGTTCATATTTTTTAAATTAATCTAATTTGAAAACTATTTCGGGGAATAGGGTTTTAAAGCTGTTCTGCATGATAAGTTTTTGAAATATTTATCTATTTCGTACATTTCGACAAAAGTACATTTGACCTTTGTTTGACTTTCGTTTTTGGTTTGAAGCCCTCCTATAGTTCATTTATTTTAGTATGATACAGAACGAAATAAAGGTATTTTATTGGGCACGTTACACGCAACATAATAATTATACAAAAATATTGCTCCAAAACGTCTTTTTTGACTGCTATTATTTGACAGTAAATATTAAATGAACGTTATAATCTATTGCAGTAGTACTTTAAGTCATATTCGTTAATATTTACATTGCGTTTTTTATTTGTGTTGATTAAATTTACTTCAATTAGAAACGTGGTCTATAAAAGACCTAAAGAAGCAGGGGTTACAAACCTCTGTTAACAAAATAACGAAACGTCCGAGCATATAACTCGACTAAATCAAATACTATCCTGTCACCTGTCAAATATAGCGAACCTAGTGAATTTTAAATTGATTATTAATAACGCCACAGTTTGCATTTTTTGACAGATTGAACGTCACAACGCCCTTATGTGATATGTCCCATGTTATGTTATGTCATTTTCTCTCGAGTTCGAGAGCGTGAGCGTTGATATTGTTCCATAGTTGTTTTTGTTGTGAGTTGTTTGTTGTTAATTTCCTTGTTAAAGTTGGCAGCTGCTCGTTTAGTCTACATCTTTAATCTCTACCCTACTACCGCACTCTTTAGCGGAGAAACGATGACACTTCATCCGGAACAGTCAGTCTTAAATTAGGTAAATCAATTAAGTATAGCAGTTAGAAACCAATATATACATGTTCAAATAGTTTTATAGTAATTTTTTTTTATAATATCGAGACCCAATGTTTTGTCCAACACAAAAACATTAATGACACATGCACAGATACAATATATTGAGTGCATAGATTCTTATTGATTCTGCCAGCGAGTATTAGAGTTGACGACTACTGGTTATTTTTCTTTTTTTTTTCTCATCCTAAAATAAATGAACTATAGGTGTATCTTACGGGTTAGGCGAAAACCGCTTATAATAGTAGGTATGTTTAATTACACTATTACAATCACTTTTTGTCATAAGATATCATTTAAGTGTTTTAATTTATTAGAAAATGTCAACCCAAATAAATAATCATGTCATCTATAAAATGACTGATAAATAAATAAATAAATTTAAACCTAACTATTGGGTCAAATACAAAATTAATAAAATTAATCTCTTAAAATTACATATTCTTTCGAATTAGAATGTAAAAACCGTGAGTTATGTTTTTTGGTCTATCCCAATTTCAAAAATTCAAATTCAAATTCAAATCATTTATTCTGTAAGTAGGCCCTGTAGGCACTTTTACAAGTCTGAATCTACCATCTACCAGCGCTTCAAGAGACCATTGTTGAGAAGAAGCGCCGCAAGAAACTCAACAGTAAGCCATTTTTTTTAATAAATAAACTTATTACAATACTAAACTTAAGCTATCTAATTTAAATGTCACAGGGATGTACAGGTCCCAGTAGTAATAATAATTAAATTAATAAAAATGTCAGGTTAAAATAATAATACAATTCCGGAGATGTAAAGAGTCTCCAAATGTCAAATTAAAATTAAATATAGGTAAGTAAGTAATTAAACAAAAAAAAAAAAAAAACAACAAAAACAAGGGAGATGTAGAAAGTCTCCACGGTCAATTTTGGAGATGTAAAGAGTCTCCAGATGTCAAATTAAAATAATAAGCATACAAGGAGATGTATATATATAGTCTCCACGGTCATTAATAATTGTAATACAAATAATTCAGTCCCAAGCATTGTCATCATTCATATAATCTTTAATACTATAATACGCTTTAGAAATTAGTTGACGTTTAACGTAACTCTTAAATTTATTTACTGATAAATGAGTAACACTACTTGGGAGCTTATTATAGAACCTTATACAATTACCCATGAAAGAGTTTTTTATTTTGTGAAGCCGTGTAAAGGGCACTGCGAGCTTATGTTTATTTCTGGTATTAACATTATGTATGTCACTTGTCACTTCTCATTGTCAGGATGGTGAAATAGGGCAAGTCGAATACGGTGTAGTTTTTACCGCATAGCTTCTAGGCCCTAGAATCTCGGCCCAGCTCCGTCACTCTGAAAATACTTAATCCAAATTTTGACCTACTTGAAAAATGCAGGTCTAAATGGATACCATCCTAAGTATATCTCTATAGCTATTTTTGCAGCTCCCTTATCCCCTCGTAGCAAACATCCCGGTATGGAGTGGGTGTGTGTTCCCGAGTCTTCGATACTTGCCATGTGAAGTAAATATTTTCTCTACATAGTAGTCGTATAAAGGCGTGTTATACAGTTTTATAACGTCGCATTATCCTAGTTGGTAGTAACCCTTGCTAATAAGCTAGCTGTCCCGGGTTCGATTACCAGTATGGGCAAATATTTGTGTTATGAACGCAAGTATTTAATTGGGAGTCTCTTTAAAAATGCATGTATGTCGTTCTCCAGTACCTATCGTTGAAGCCAAGAGCTTAGTTCGGGACTAGGTCAATTTATGTGAGATTGTCCCCTGATATGTATTTATTTATTTGATTATTTACATAACCTCGATCAAATGTTATTACTTTGTTTCAATTGTAATAAAGAGTATTGTATTGTATTGGAGGCTGATAGCTCACAGGGCTCCTGACGTCGATCTATCACGCGGGACCCCGCTGAGCGCCGGCGGCGACAGCTGCTCTCTGCTGAGCCCTTCTCGAAGATTCAATTACGCAGTCGCCGTATTTGGCGGTAAGAGCTGCGCCTCGTTGAAGTTATGGATATCGGAGAGATGTTTCGTGGAATAATTCTTGGCCTATATCGAGTGGGTGAAGTAGCATAAGCTGTCGTTTCGTGTTATGTTTATATTTAGAAAATATATATTTATTTCCCGTGTGGTTGCTGGCTTAGAATTGTGCCACTCCATGTCTTCCCGTGGAAGTTATACGCGACTAAGGGAATGAAGGCTTGTAGTACTGTTAGGCGATGGACTTGCAACCTGTTACTAATATACACTGTTAAACATCTTAGCCTAATTGTACAAATTGTGGTTACAGAGTTATCAACAAGTTTTTGGAGTTGTTGGTAATTCTGTAGCTCTGCCTACCCCACTCTGATCTCATCTTATTGAAATATGTATTTCTTTTGAGAAATGAAGACCTGGCTCCCTGGCTACGAAGCTAGCGGTACCGGGTTCGTTTCCCGGTAGGTATATGCTTAACTTGTGTGATGAGCGCGAGTATTTGTTTTTGAGCCTTGGATGTTTCTATTACCTATTAATGAATGTATTTCTCAATATGTATTTTTTAACCGAGGATAACACTTTTTAGAATGTTTCAAGGTAGAATATAAATAAAATTTATTAATCTAATTTGGAGAAATACTTACTGAAAGAAATGACAGTCGATGAAACAGTAGTTTAAAATGCAGACGGCACTTGTTACTGGTTATCCAGGCCAATCGATCGGTACAATCACCAGCAATATTAATATTGATCAAGTTCGGGCACAAAAAAAACTCGACAACGTGTCTGTTACTATATCAGAATTATTTATAGGTCAGTTTAAACTTAACTACACTCTATTTATTAATAAGGCATATTTACTTAAAAATAAAATAGAAATCACCAGTCAGGAATATTGCAATTTTATGAATTACACTTTATGACAAAAATCTCAAATCTTGATGATTTGTTATCTACATCCACCTCCTGTACACTTATCAACGCGTTTCAAACGCTACTTGTATTACTTGTATGACATGCACTTTTGTACATTATCATGTAAACAAATTGACAATACGATTTGGCGTTGATTACTTTTGGTGAGGACTGTACCATTAATGAATTAATAGACCGAAGCCATTACCGGGGGCTGATGGAGCCTTGTCGCTTTATAACGCCGCCTCAATCTTCCAATTAAATTGTAAAAAACGGTGCAAAAAGCGTTATCAGAGTGATTTAGCCGCCACCGGCGCGGGCGGCGCGGGCGCAGGCGGCGCTCCCGCGGCGGCGCGCGCGGCGACGGCGGCGCGGCGCCAGCGAGCGTCGAGGTGATTGAGTCAATCCATTAGGGGATTAGAAGCCATGCCTGACTCAAAAATATACATGTATTTTCAGTCTTATATCAAGGTCTAAAATGGACAGGAGGGTTGTTATGACTTATGAGTTATGACCTATATTAGCCATGCAGTTCATTTTACGGTGAGCGTAAAGGACAGAGCAATAGCAGTTATAATGACTCTGTCCCTTTCTCTCAGCGTAAAATGAACTGCATAGCTATGTCATAATAACATCTACATATAAATTTTACATATGTGTGGATTGTTTTTTGTTTTAATTCTTATTTGGTTGTGGCACTGTTGTGCGTGTCACTAAGGTGTATGCTTCTTAAATTATATATATTTATGAGTTCCTGTAAGTGGCTCTGTACCTCTATTTAAGTTACTAAAACAATTGTAAAAGCTGTTGGTTTTCCTACAATAAATAAATTAATAAATAACCCTATAGTTCTACATACTTATATCTGCTCAACGAAACTAAAAACACATGATTTTATTGATAATAGGGATAATAAAGGAGAATGACTAACGATAATTATAATCAGACTACTAATGTGGAATGGAGGAAGTCAAACACGTCCGAAAAGCGTACCGACATGAATTAAGTGTGGATCAGATTGACACACTTGAACACGTAGATCTTTCGACAGTTTATCCTTTACTACGTTAAAATAACAAAACCGTGCAAGTTTATTTGTGTTTTCAGATATTTAGAGATGTACAGGAAGTTCATAGCCGTAAAAGCGGAAGCGTTAGAAAGCTGGAGAGCTTCTGGTTGGATTGGGGAGCGCGCCTGCGGGCGGCCGCTAGTGTTGTGTCGCGCCGCGGGGGCGCCGCGTGCTTTCTTATCAGACGCCCGATTCTGGCGCTGGTCATGTGCCAGGGTTGCAGCAGAACGGCATCTGTACGCCTGAGTAAGTTGGCGGCCTATTCTAAAATTACGAGCGTGCTCTCCGGTTTTGATCTAGCTTTACTGACGCTTACGATACAGGTACCCTTCACTTATTTCAAATAACGAGGAGTCACTTATAGTCACCACTAGTAGTAACATTAACGTTTTTCTTGTATCACGTCATCGTTAAGAGAATAACAATAATCTCACATAATTTCTAGTAGTTTCACAAAAATAAACGAATTACAAAATAAAATATAATCGCACATAATTGATTAATACAGTTCAGTGCATAGTTTATGGACAGAACTAGAGGATACTCAAGATTTTGTCATGCAAGAAGACATTTTGTCTCGTTAGTAATGTCTCCTCTGAATTTCAAGACCCTAGATTCATCGGTTTAAGCTGTGCGTTGTCTGTCAGTTAGTACCTAAATCACCCAGTTACGAAATTGTTTTATATGTGTTTAGTATAGGTTCATAGAATAGATAAACATAAGGAACTTCCAATAGAAAATACAATGAAAATGTATGCAACAGTTGTTATTACTTGCATCAATTTAAATGCACCACGCATAAACCTCCCAGCCTCGCGAACAGACCGCAAGCTTTTTGCCGTAAAAAAGCTCGGAGCAGGTTGAACGGGGAGCTTAGTGGAGGGGGCCAGTGCGCGCGCGCTGCCGGCCTGCGCAGACGCTTTCCAACCGACGGTGCCCGCCGCGCGAGTGAGTGAGTGACATACAGCGTACAGTGTGTGAATAAGGGATGGATCTAGTGCATTGACCGGGTCGACGCTCGGTGGCCAGCGCTAAGGTCCTGGGACCTGGTTTCCTTACCCTGGATTGGGAGAAAGGGATAAAGTGACTTAAAAAATTGTAAGTACTAGCAATGTAGTAGTATGTCCCTTTACTCCGATACATACTGAAGTATGTATAGTTGCAAAAAATTTGCTCTATATTACCGTTTCAGAACGAATTGTGTGATCTCGAATACATGAATATAGTCTTGACGACCTTAAAGGCATTCCTTCACGTCGTCCTGTCAACTCATGGTTAACTTATGTGTATGTTACCAGTTCAGAAATATGACATGATACCATTTAACACCCATTCACAACCCATTCACAAAAATATACTCTTGCTTGACGATGCTAGTCCTCTGCAAAAACATATAGTTCGATTATTTTTTAATCAACACACTATGTCATAGGCTCATAGGTAATACTTATGTTGGATCTTTAATAAACTTAAAGTGGCACGCTTAAGTTTAGGTTATGTATGAAAGTTCCGTCAAAAAATCATCCGTTAGATTTAAGTAAAAAGGAACCGGAAAAGGATTCTGTTTTAAATAGCAGTATTTCATAATATCACAGGAACACCAATAATTACAACAAAGCGTCGTTGCACCGAGCGTGTTGGTCCGGGCACCGTTGTTGCAAACTTATAGTCGCCATGCAGGTGCTTACTCCTGCTGGCGGACTATCAGCCTTATTCAAAAGAAGATGAGACTGTTTTCACTTCGAATAGTACGCTTTTGCCTTCAGCATACTTCAGGGCCCAATACACAACGTTTAAGGTCCGCTACGTATGGAAATAAGTGGTCCAGGCACCGAACGTGGTTTGAGATAGTCGGTCCGATACAGCGAGCTCAGGAAAGTTTTCTGCAATTGTTTTTATTGGATACTTTATTATAGAGCAGTTCCTTCGAACTGAGGAAGGGCGAGGCGTCGGTCCGTTACGTCACGTTAGATTAGCGGAATGATAACCGGGACAGCATGATTTCCATGATTTTCCATGACTACACTGGATTTCCTTTACTAAAAGTTCGTTCGGTTAATAAATGTATGTGAAACCCGAGAATTCTGGGTAAAAAAACTCAGGTTAACTCTTCAAGTAAAAAGCTCTCTTCATGTCATTTATCGTAGAATATTTAGACTTAATCGAAGACAAAAAACATAGAAAAGCCCTTAATACTCGTACCTTGCGTATCTTTTTATACGTAGCTAGCTTAATACTCCTTTAAGTTGAGTTTTACAAATTATGCAGTGCCTTTATTCCACTTTAGAAGCAAACCTTGCTTTGATATCGCAATCACACAGTTGACGTTTTGATTAAGCTACCAGGCAAGATGGGGAAATAGAATGAGGAAAAGAAACTCAGGTATTTACTTTAAATATCGTGGGGGATGACGCATACGCAATTACGCACGTCTTGACTTTTCGTGAGATTAAATATCAGACGTCACCATCATGTGTCTGTTATTATACACAGACATACGCAAAGGCATCCCTAAAGTGCAACTTTATATACTTGCCTTGCCTTGGTACTTAAGTATATTTTGGCCAGTTTAAAGATCTTTAGTTGCGAGGTTGGAGCTTTCTGCGTAACACCTAGAGCGCGCTTCCGGCGCCGCCGACCGGTCGGGGCCCGAAGCTCGTAAAGTGTCGCGTAAACCTTGAAAATAAAAGCTTTTGCCGAGCTTTAGAACTATCTGCGTGGTGTTCTCACAGTTGCAAGCTTGCATTTTTTACCCTCGTAATTGAAACAGAAAATTGAGTTAATTGAGACGTAATAATTCCAAAGAGTCATTATTACGATCTGATCAAAATTTCGAATTTTCATAATTTCGAGCGCAATTTGTTGATAGAAGACTTCCATCTAAACCTAACCTAATCTACGTATGACAATTAAATTATGCATTTAATCTAATATACAATAGCTCCAGCGTAACATAGCGTTCGGATAAAATAAAATTTGGACAAATGAATATTCGGAAATAAGTGATTCGGAATTTTAAGGTGTTCCCGTCGGTAAGACGTCAAGTTTCTTGGAAAGTACAAGTGTTTAAGGTGACTGCGGTTTATAATTTCACCTAATTTTTATTTCACCATTCATCAAAAGCCTTACATATTGATTTCCACCAGTAATCGGGACGGAAAAATCTGTGCAAGATTAATTGTACCGACGAGAAACTTCTTTGTGAAAGTTTCTTATGAAAAATTATTTTTAACTTTTAAAATATTTTTGAAGTTTGGAAAGAGGACATTCTCATAATAGTCATAATGCTCTCAATTATTTCCAATAAATTTACAGTGTGTTTTGAGATATTTTCCAAACTCTTGGGGATATTCTGCAACTTGCACATGCATATTTTCGCAGATTTACACCACCTCCGGCCTTGAAGGAAATTGAATACTACCTATAATAAAGTTTTTTTTATAATTGTTGATGTAACCATAAAGATCCCTATCCTATCCTATCCTTGGCCTATCTATGCTCAGAATGACCAATTCGACTATCTGCAAATTTAGCCAGATGTTTTTTAGGCGAGTTAAAGCCTCTCAGACAGGTTGACTTCCTCGTGCCTGTTAAAGACGTACTCTCATTTATTCAAACTTTGCCTTCTAGCCTTTGTAACTTCCTTCGCATAGAACATGTAATTTCTAGCTAACTGATATAATTTCAGGTAACAAAAGTATCTTGTTCCTCTCGGGGTTCTACCAAGCCCTTATAAAAAATAAAATAAAAAAAAACAGGGAAAATCTCACACAATTTGTCCTAGTCCCAAAATAAGCTCTAGGCTGGTACGACGAGAGTACTAGATCACGTTATAAATACTTACATAGAGAAATAAATTCGTACTTAAATAAATTGAAAAAGACTCGGAAGCCAATATTCGCGCTAATCACACGAATAAATAATTGCTCATGATGGGAATCGAACCCGGATCCGCTAGCTTCGCATTCGTAAAACTAGGCCAACGCGTCGTCGAATGTGGCAAGATAAGTCAGGGTCACGTTCTCCTCTACACACGAATATCCCAGTAACTAGTCTTCAACCAGCGCTTCGGGGAAGTGTTCAAAGCGCGACCACGTTGCCGTGCGAAAGTATTACTTTATGGTGCAGTATTACTAAGTAAGAGCCATAAGCCATCGCGTCGTAAACTCCGCGAGCGCCAATTTCGGGCCTTAAACCAATTTGCCCGTACGCGTCATTATCCGGAATATTACAGTGTTCTCGGCCCGACGGAAATCACGAAGATTTTGTAAATGCAAATAATGAGTCACGATTTGAATGGATTTCAGTTTTTGTTTTCGTAGACATGAGACGAGATTCGATTGATTAGGAAGCAGTGTAGGTGTTCATTCATTAAATTTGATTAGTCGTTTGGACTACGAAGTTATTCGTAAGTTGATATCATGTTTCGCCGCGGGGAAACCTGATTCTCCGGTAAAGTTACTGGTGGCTACTTATTATCACAATAATTTCTAAGCGACTTCAAAATGATAAATGACCTAATAATTTATTCACACTACGTATTTTCTCAGTTCATACGCGAAAAGTCACAGTTCGGAATCAACTTACATTAAAAATTCGCACTTTGGCGTGTTAAGTTAAACAAACCACCTTAGTGACTAATAAGAATAAGTACGTTAATGAGTAATGATTGTTTAAAGTTGGATGATGCAAGTTTTAGTTATTCAGCACTCTCAGCATAAACCTCCTGATCCATCTCCCATGAGCGTATACTTACTGTCAATCTTCCAAATGCAGCAGCGACAGAGATTACGAGCCGAAGGTGGGCATTACCGGCGCGATGACGAGGCAAGATCGCGGGAACTGCAGTAATGTGCATACTTACTTGAATCACTTTACACCAAGAAAGTTCTGAAGTGCCTAAATGAGGCCGACGAGAATGGTTGGAGGCCGATCGGCGGTTAGGTCGGAACATTATCTATACATAATGTAAAAGCCTATTGTGACTGTCTGATAGATAAAGCACCACTTAAAGCGCTTGACCTAGAGATAAGTATAAGCAAGTTTAGTTTTTGGCACATTTTGCTGCTCAACTACGCATGATTTTTTTTTAATTTTTTTTGTGAGATTCATAGTTTTATATAATGCTAGGTTAAGTTTATTATTGTATAATATCATAAGCAATATTTAAAAACGACTGACTGTTGAGTTTCTTGCGGCGTTTCATCTCAACAGTGGTCTCTTGCGAAGCGCTGGTAGATTTTTGACGCGTAAAAGTGCCCGTGCGGCCAACTTACTGAATAAACATCTTTTATCTTTTTATCTTTTAAGGAAAATATTTTATACAAAAGCACTTGTAATGAATTGAAAAGGAAAACTAGCATGACTAAGTAGACTTCTTTGCTTCTTGAGAAACAGACGACATGTAAAAACGAACAAGCAGTAGGCATCTCCCAATTCTCGGACGGCACGAATATTGGAGGCAAATATGAAATCTAAATAATTTATCAGTTGAAAACTAAAATAGGTAATAATGTGCCATATCCCTCGTAAAAATCATGCTTTTTCTTCGGCAGTCGGATGAATATATTTCCAATAGCCACTCTCAACCACTTCAGTAACAGTACCAAACTCAAACTCAAAACTTTTATTACCACTACTTTATAAGCTGCAAACGAGATTATTGAACGAGCTGCGTTCCCAGATAACTCACTGCGAACTTCCCAAATGGAAACGTAAGCGTTTTCAATGGAAGAACAATTCGATAAGAGGCGCTCGCGGATCTCACTCCGAGGCCTGCAATCTGCTTCACACACGCTAGAGTCTCCATGTGCTCAGGCAAATGTTTTAATGAAGTCCTGAAGTCAGTTGAAAATCCTGGTGGTGGTAAAAAATCGCAAAAAGTGGTTACAGAATTATCAAGAAGTTTTGAGACTTATTGGTAATTCTTTAGCTCTGCCTACCCCACTCTGGGAATAAAGGCGTCGGTTTGTGTGTGTGTGTGTGTGTATGTACCCTTAGATTCAAATACTTATAAGACAATTTATCTGCTATGGAGAGGAATTCATTTTGGTCTTATGTATTTCCAAAAAAAAACATGTAAGTGATAATTTGGGTATTCTTAGGGGAAAAGTAACATTAACATATGTTACCCTAGTATATACCAGTATAGCTTATCGAAAGCCGCTCTGTGACCTATCATCAGGCAAAATCAATTGCTGTCTAGTTCCTTACAAAATAAGTCTGATCTTAATTTCGTATAAACCTAGCATAGTTCATGTTTAACATGTCTGTCCGAAAAATCCCTTGTAAATGGTAACCCTACCTGCGCAGGCGCAAACGAGGAAGCCCTAATGGCGCGAGATTGCGATGGCCGCTCTCTTTACGGCGCACAATCGCAGATTAAAGAGTGCTCAATGCTCTATTATGGCCGGGAATTGACGCTTTTGAAGTTTTGAATATAGAGGGAGCTGAATAGACGCAAGACTTTGTAAACGAAAATTGAATGTTGAGATTTACCACGCGTTTGCCCAAGTTAGTAGTGGCCCCGGCTATAAAGCTAGTGGTCCCGGGATCGAGCAGCAAGGGCTGTTTTTGCGTAATGCTGAGCTGAGTCCTTTTGAATTCATACTACAGTGCAAGGTTTAAATAAATAAATAAATAAACGTTTCTAATTTTGCTGTAGTCTTATCTTGTTTTTTTGTACTATGTCTGTTGTGTGTTTTTGTCGAGTAAATGTTACGAATTTGTATTTGAAATATTTACCCTTTTGGACGTTTTTCCTTTTGTGGTCATCATTTACAGTCGCTTTAAAAATCGATCAAAATATACGTTGCTAATTCATTAGGTTTGAAATGCCTACAGCGCGTTCAACCGTATCCTAAATTCCTCATGTCAAAACTATGTTTGACCCGATGCCCGTTTCATTGTCTGTATCGCTCATGTTCCCACACCTTTATTAAACTAGCTGCTCGAATATTCCATCAGCAATAATCGGAATACCTTGACGTTTGGAACCGTTTCGAATCGGCCCATTTCAACTGTTCTCACGAGTCGATTAAAACTTCACAACCGAGCATTTACCGATTCAATTACAACGAGTGTTGATTGCCTCCGAGCGAGGGTATCTAAAAATTGTATCAAATATCTGATTTGGTTTAAATATGAAAGGAACAACTAAGTAGCGTATTCAGGACAAATCATAGCTGCAAGAGCTTTGCTAGGCGATAACTTAATACGGTTATTGCTAGAGTTTAGTGCAGTGCAAGGCCAAAATGATGAATCTGATTGCATTGATGCACAGCTTTCCCTAAATATTACCTGAGTTTTTGTTCTACTCCGTCTTAAGGCCTATCGTATAGTATATATAACGTTACGTCAGCTGAGTAAGAAGTTATTAATTTACGTGCTGCAGTGTTATCACCTATGGTCCGGGTTCCGTTATAGTTGATAAAAACACTCTGATGCAACAGCAGCTTGATCCAGCGCAGGTCGTATGACAAATGGCAAAGTTCCCTAACTGTAACGCATAGTGACGCAGCTCCGGGATGGTCAACTCGTGCGCATTATGATAATCAAAGCCCCGGTAGTTCTGCTTCATTTATACTATAATTTAAGCTGGGAGAGCTAATCTAGCGCTAAGGTTTGACTAGTACCCAGTAGCTGCTGAAGTTAATTAATACTGTCGAAACGATAATTGACCTAAAAGGTTAATACTTTGAAAGCGATATGCGTGGGAATAAATCATATGGAAGTAAATCATACAAAAGACATTAAATTTTATTCGATTTTACAATGTAATTATAGTTTAAAATTGGCAACTACCTACCCATATTTTTCCCAACTGTTAAAATTCTGGAACGCGCACCGCTTGACTCAAACAGCATATCGAATGCGCGCACACGCTCCACGCACGCTTGCGTAAGCGCATGTGTCAGTTGGTGGAACGATTACAGGCTTTGAGGCTCAGGTTTAAGGTTTAAGTGACTTGCGGCTCCAGTAATTGGGATTTGGCGTGCAAAGCGCTCGTGATACTCCGGGTTGTGGGCTGGAATGTTTAAAAAGATATCGAAACTGACAACTTGATGTATTGAGAAAGAATTGAAAGAATTACTGTTGGCTGCTACAAGGTTTAATACTTATTTTAGGTTCATGAGAAAGATGAAAATAAAATGGTGATCGAAATCATGATATTTTTGAGTTACATGAAATACACACGATGTTGAACTGTTTGACAACAGAATGTAGGTAATTTGAGTACCATGATTAATCGTGATGGAGCTCACAAATCATCGACTTATTAGGGATGCCTCTATAATTTCCTAACACTTTTGAGGCATGTCGAATCGGTACAATCACCACCAATCATACACAAAAAGCCGAACACTATGCTTTGAATAATGGTGAGTTTGGGGTCTGGCAGGATCCGGTTCGGAGAGTGTTTGGACAGTGATGTCATGCGGCGCATTAGAGCACTCGATTATCTTTGTGCTAGGTATTCAGTTATAGTCAATGTGTGTATGATGAATTCACAAAGACTCTTTACTTTATAACGAATAGCTATTGCCTTTGTACCGTTTCGTTACTGTGTGACAAACGAACGATGCACAGTCTTATCTACTAAAGATAAAACAAACGTTTAATGAGTGTTGTTGTATTGTTCATTGTTATACATAATGAAGTTGGTGGAATAGTGAAACTAAAATTTATTTGAAAAAAACGTTCTTTACGTTCCTTTAAGTTACAGCATCCAGTTTTCAACCCACATCAAAATAAGTGTTAATAAAGTACCGAAGGCAGTGCCTGGAGGCAATTACAATCAGTTATTTTATTGTTTCTCGTGAATGTTGCAATTATGAACTGAGCTTCGCTGGTATTTACTACATTTCCCAACGACCTTTTAGCTATTAACATCATCTTCCATATTTTCTACATTTATTCGTTCATATTTACCTATTTCATTCAAGTCGGGTTCTTTTCTTGAATCATTTTTATGACGCTCAATACGCATTCCTGTCTAAGTTTATGCGTTCAATTTGCCGGTTCATTAATTAGCCTGTAGTGTCTGCGCCGCCGCGGCGAGTGCAGGCTGCAGGCTGCAGGCTGCAGGCTGCAGCTCTCGTCCTGCATTCAGCCCTATTAAGCACGCTGCGGTTTTGAATCGGAGCCTGTTGCCTCGTCAGTCGCGGTGGAGACATTAACTGTTGGTTTTGTCGACGGCCTCAGCAATCCAGCCATTTACGAGTAAAGAACTACAAGATGCTTGCAGAATGCAACGCAGCTACGTGAACAGTCATGCCAACTAAAGGTGGAGTCACCATCTTTTAGGTAATCTTGATTCAGCCGTGTTACCAAGAGCCTTGGGGACATTATTGATAAAATGAATTTTACTAAGATTTTTGTCTGCAGACTTGTTATGTTAAATTATAACATACCTCGAGACACGCATCTCAACTATTTTAACTAGATTCGAAAGTGGGTTGCAAATATTGAATATTATGGCAAAAATTACAAACCTACCGTCACGCCTGTAATCCCAGGGTGGGGCAGGCGGAGCCAAAAAATTACCTACAACTTTAAAAACTTTTTTGATAATTATGACAAAAATTAAGTTAAGTTGGTTAATTTGTATGAAGCTTTTTTTTTCGAATAGCATCTGTTTCTACTGTTTCTCTCAGTCAGGCGTTAATTTACGAAAAACACTTGCTTAATTCACCTTATAAATTGTAGGAATATGTTGCCAATTAAGATGCGATTCTTACATGTTGTGGTGGTATGAAGTCAATTGCCACGGAATTATTTTACATGATTAAGTGCACTGAGAGTGCATTCACCACGACCCGCTGCGAACTTACTTTCCTTGATATCTGAAAATTTGTTATATCTATAAATAAATACAGAGTAGCGTTGTTTCACAGATTGGGTGAGAAAAAAAAAAGGAACCATCGTAACTCCATGGATCTTATCATAACATTCCTTGCGTAATGCATCTCTGTGTAAATTCAAAACGTGTCGCATAGGTATTCAATGTGGCTGCGCCTGAGTTCAGTAATCCGCGGATAACGGTATCGCACAGGCTGGGCATTTCGTCCTGTCTCTTTTGCTCTGTACTGTTACAATTTGAGAGCAAAGAGGCAGGACAATTGATGTTTTGGGCTATTTGAACCAAGCTTTATTTTATTAAATTGATGGGTCTTATTTCAAAAAATAAAGTATAAAGTAAAATGATATAAGCCGCCCTGTACCTTAACTTAAAATGCTTAATGGAGGGTAAAATAGGTAATAGGTAAAATGAACATCCGTCTTGCTGTTTTCTCATGACTACAAGTTACAAGATACAAACTGTAGTAATGATATCCAGTCTTGTCATTTAAATAAACTTATTTTAACCTCTGCTTAGTAAGAATGTTACTTTAGTCTAAAATAGTCTACTCAAATGAAACGGCCACCAGACTTTATGGGGCTACATGGTACACAGATTATAATTCGAAAGTGATAAAAACAGGGCCCATGAATGTTTTAAGCGCGAACAGTGCCCATTTTCATTTCTCTCATGTGTATATTTCTTTGAAGTAAGTATTTAATTTATAACTTGAAACTCAAGTTTCAATAGAGGTTGTGCATTTTGTAAACGCTCATTCCATTCCTACCTAAATGCAATAGTACATTGTGAATTAAGGTCGGTAAGTAAGGAATTACGGTCGAGGCTCTAGTAGAAGCCCGAAGTCGAAGACTGAGGGCTTTCTGAGTCGAGGTTCGTAATTCCCGTACCGCCCGTGAAACATACAATGTTTTTCATCACATTTGCGAGTAAATAAATACACAAGTCAGCACAACTATTATTTACGAATTACTTGAACTTTTTTTAAGCGGATGGCTGGCGGACTCCACAGATTATAAAAATGTTTCGTTCATAAACGTTAAGGGCAAATACTTACGTAGTTATACATACAGCCCTGAAGGAGTGTAAAAAAAAACGACGTTTTGATACAGAAAACTATTAAAATCGATTATTATAGTACATTGTGTATTAAGGTCGGTAAGTAAGGAATTACGATCGAGGCTCTAGTAGAAGCCCGAAGTCGAAGACTGAGGGCTTCTAGGAGTCGAGGTTCGTAATTCCCGTACCGCCCGTGAAACATACAATGTTTTTCATCACATTTGCGAGTAAATAAATAAAGATTTTCATTAATTGTTTTTGCTGCATGGATAATACCTATCTGGCGGTGTTGCATTTAAATTACACTCATCGGATGATGACGACGACATTTTTTATAGATTTTTTTACTTGTCTTCAAATATAAAATGTAAATAACTATGAATTATAGCTTTAATACACAAGTCAGCACAACTATTATTTTATTACGAATTACTTGAACTTTTTTTAAGCGGATGGCTGGCGGACTCTACAGACTATACAAATGTTTCGTTCAGAAACGTTAAGGGCAAATACTTACGTAGGTATACATACAGCCCTGAAGGAGTGTAAAAAAACGACGTTTTGATACAGAAAACTATTAAAATCGATTATTAAGAACATTAATTAAGTATTTAAGTAACATGTAGCGAGATTGCAATGAAATTCCTGTTTAAACAACATTTTAAGGCAATTTTTCAATTGCGTGTAAACTCTTTGCTTGAACTTGCATGACCTGTGTGCTGTGCTATAAATTAAAAAAAAATTACTTACCGACCTTGGGTTTCATGGTAAAAAGAAAGGTCGAGGGTTTTATATGGGGCATTGCGGCCAAGTTAACCTGTATGTTTAGATACTGTTTACGTGCAAGTGTGATGAAAAAAAATAAGCGTATATTATGACATTTATGACATACTCGTAGCTATGCAGTTAATTTTACGGTGAGCGTAAATGACAGAGCTATAGCAGTTATATAGCTCTGTCCTTTTCTCTCAGCGTGAAATGAACTGCATAGTTACGTCATAATAACCCCCCAGGTGATTGACAGATTGTCTTTTGTTTTACCAGCGTGTGTCTGTAGCCCTCGTAGTCTAAACGGGACGAGTGCGCTTGTTCTTCAATACCCGCAGCGCCTGTTTAAATTGAAATTAAATCTGAATTGTGATTGTGTTCTTGCAGGACTCTGTAAGACTATAATTATAATTATATTTAGTGTTTCCTCGAATGATTGGTTAGGTGGCAATGTATCTTTATAGAAATGCTGTATCTGTTCAGTCTCTGGCGAAGCTTCTCCTCAAAACCGGTTTTCTCTTGAAAATCAGCTGGATAAATTCATGTCAAAGTGCCTGTACGTCCTTATCCTAGTTCATTAATTATCGTCCGTTATTATTATTTTATTGGTGGAAGGGTCCGTCCGGATCACTAACACAACCTTATTCTTTAATTTACGGCCAAGCAGCAGTGTTCGCATTATTATGTTACGGTTTAGGGATGACAACCGATGAAATTACTAGAATAGAACCATTATGTTCCATCCCAGTTCTCAGAGCATCATTAATCCTTGGAATTGTCGTTTTAAGAATACAAACGAGTTTCAGACCCTAGTTACGGTCAGGTGGGCTGTATGTTTGTTTGCCTTCTCCTTACGATAGGAAAAAAGTCCTGTGGTGTTGTTCTGTGGAAGCAGCAAAAACTTCGGTTTTGCCTCCGCCATGGCCTGGGTTGAGCTATGATCGTAAACACGCATGGCCACGCCAACCTAACGCGCGCAAACTCATAAACCATGCACTGCACTGCCTTTGATTGATGGCGAGTGGGTGTGGCGGCACCCTATTGAGCGTATTGTTGGGTGTGTGGCAAACAAGAGTGTCGCGTGGCAGGCACAGCGCGACGAAAGGTGCAAGGTCGTCGCACGCGTGCGCCTGCGCAGGTGCCGCCCACGTGCGCCGCAGGGGTGTCAACACCCACTCAGGTGTATAGAAACATAGAGGTAGATCTCGGCCATTTGGGCGGAATATTATTGAGAAAATATGTTGTGTTTTTGGGGAAAGGGATTTGTAAGCGAAAATAAACAATCGACTCATAAGATTGTTTGTTTGTTTGTAAGAGCGTTCTCGAAAACCTGTGAAAAAGGGATTTTTTGGGACGAGAAATCGATCCGTTAAGTTTGAAATTAGTGAAAAACATGGAGCACAAGCTTAGAAACCACTCTATTCATGATTTATTTTTTTAAAGTTGTAGGCAATTCTGTGGCTCTGCCTACCCCACTCTGGGATTACAGGTATGTATGTATGTACAATAGCTATATATTTGGTTTAATTTGGTATAATCTTTACATCTTTATTGTCTACATAGTACAAAGTCGCTTACCGCCGTCTGTCCCTCTGTGTGTCAGCTTGCATCTTTCAATTTAATGTAGTTTTCATCAATAGATAGAGTGAGTTACAGAAAACTCATATCGGGTCGCTAGTTCATGAATCATGATGTAAGAGTTAAGTTTTGTCAAAACTCAATCAATCTATTACCAAAGTGGCAGCCCTGACCTGAGTGGTCAGTGGTCGACCGTGTGCACATCCCCGGCCAGGCCCGCTAGTGCCGGCCGGCGACGGTGACCCGGTCAATTACCGGGTAATCGCCGGTCAACAGCGCACACCAAACACCGGATATTTTATTTTACAGCGGGCTTTTAAGGTCGTTGTTTGCTCGTGTCGTGTTGGCTCGGTTCAGTTTCGAGAGCAAGAGATGACGTTTCGGTCTCGGGCTGGGTTGACACAGGGTGCATACGTCATCGCCGTGACAATCCTTGAACCATTTTTTTTGGATTAATCGTGAAGATAATGATGTAGTATTTTTAATTTTGTTGTCATAGTCAGGCCGACAAACAGAACAGACCGGGAATTAGAACATCCAAGACTAAATAGCGATTGGTGCTCTCCCCACCTACGGAGAAAAGAGGCACGTGCAATTAATTGATCCAAGCATATTAAACTCTCAAAGGTTATATAAAGTTGGGTGTGCAATACAATTCATATAGTAGATGCGCTTTTTCTCCGTGGGAAAATTTGGCCTTTACTGGGGATCGCACCCGGGACAGGTAGGGTCACTCTCACAACCAATAAGGCTAACCGCGTCTTCTTATTGATGACTCGGAGACACCCGCGACTTTGTACGCACAAAATTAGTTTCCGCATTTCCAAAAATCCCTTTTTAGAGCACCCCTAGGATATCCATGGCATATTCCCTCCAGATTTCAATTTCTTCTTTTACATTATACAGGGTGTATACGGAGGGGTGGATCAAACGAAGGTCAAAGGTAGGGGACCTCAAGGGCTACCGAATTGACCCCCATGTATGTTCAGCGATTTTCATTTGTTTCAGAGTTACGAGCTTTTTTGTGAAAATTTCAGAAATGTCGGATTTCCGGTATAATTCCTTTGTGGTAGCTAAACTATTCGACCTATCACTGTGTTTTATTTTTTTGGAAGTAGTCAGATAGCGGACTTAACAAATAACAATGCCATTTTGAGTCATGGCATCATACATTTTACAAGAAAAAATAAAACTCTCAATAATTTGAGCACATTGAAATTTTCCATGAACATTCACAGGTCAAAATTTTTAATTTATCACATAACTTTTTTTTTTGCAAAGTTCTTTATAAACTACCTTGGTTTATGGAGAATTAGCCCTGTAATTTTTTTTTAGATAGTCTCACGGCATCACCTTGAAAATATTATGGAAAGGGAATAAGTAGTAAAAATCACTTTTTAAATATCCAAGTAAAATATTGTTTAAATAGGACTAGTACATCAAAATACATTTTTATTATTTAAAAAAATAGTAATAATTTTAACATTAATCAAAATTACAACAATAATAATGATCTAAATATCCACGAATTAAATTGCCTACATTCGTTTGTAAGGTTGATTTAAGAGTTTTTTTTTTAATGTTACTGGCCATTAGTACCGTGTTAGCAAAAAAATAATAATTGAAAACAATTGAAAAAATAATTCTTTGTCATTCATTGCGTAATTAAACTAACGCATCTTGTTAAAAATAACACATTTAATTAACTGAGTGATTACATTTAAAGGGTAATGAGTTATACCCCACGAGAGTATGCAGAAATGCATTATTGCTACGGTGCAGCTCAAGGAAACGCTCGTGCAGCTGCCAGGATGTACCAGGAACAACTTACACGAAGAGGAGAGCGAATCCGTTCTTATCCTGACTATCGCGTCTTCATACGCGTCCATAGCGCGTATTTAGAATGTCGTTTCCAGCACCAATTTAGTATTAACTTGTGGATAGGAGTATTTAACGGACAACTGATGGGACCTTACGAGTTACCAAGTCGAATTAATGGAAATATTTTTTTATCGTTTTTACAACAGAACCTCAGTTCCATGTTAGATGATGTTAATTTGGAAACACGCAGGAGAATGTACTTTCAGTTTGATGGAGCACCGTGCCATTTTGCTCGAATTGTGAGACAATATCTCGATCAAGAATTTCCACAGTGATGGATAGGTCGCGGAGGACCGATAGCTTGGGCTCCAAGATCTCCGGACCTCAATCCTGTAGATTTTTTCATCTGGGGATTTTACAAGGAGGTAGTTTACAAATCTGAGTTTAATTCAATTGAAGAATTACGCGTAAAACTAACACAAGCCCAAATAACTATCAGTGAAAACGTAGCTAGAGGCATTCCGCAAACTTAAAAGTATTTTTTTAAAAAGGTTCAGAGCGTGTATAGCAAATAATGGTGGACATTTTGAAAACTTACTTTAATTAATTACAATTAAGGAATAAAGGCGTTACATTTAAGTTATTTTGGTGTTTTAATCTTACATTCTCTTTTTATATCATTTTCCGTTTTCATTTTCCATTTAAAAAATATTTTACTTAAATATTTAAAAAGTGATTTTTACAACTTATTCCCTTTCCATACTATTTTCAAGGTGATGCCGTGAGAATATCTAAAAAAAAATTACAGGGCAAATTTTCCATAAACCAAGGTAGTTTATAAAGTACTTTGCAAAAAAAAAAGTTATGTGATAATTTAAAAAATTTGACCTGTGAATGTTCATGGAAAATTTAAATGTGCTCAAATTATTGAGAGTTTTATTTTTTCTTGTAAAATGTATGATGGCATGACTCAAAATGGCATTGTTATTTGTTAGGTCCGCTATCTTACTACTTCCAAAAAAAAAAACACAGTGATAGGTCGAATAGTTTAGCTACCACAAAGGAATTATACCGGAAATCCGACATTTCTGAAATTTTCACAAAAAAGCTCGTAACTCTGAAACAAATGAAAATCGCTGAACATACATGGGGGTCAATTCGGTAGCCCTTGAGGTCCCCTACCTTTGACTTTCGTTTGATCCACCCCTCCGTATACACCCTGTAGACTTAGTATTACAACCTTATTGATTGAGAACATTTAAAAACGCTGTAAGAAGCTTCACAAGTGTAATACCGATGAATTATACCGAACGAGAACTTCAAACGGACTCGCGACACGTATCGCCGCAATCGCTAAAATAACACAAATAAACATTCTTAATGCGACTTACTTGTAAACGTTTATACGGCCCATGCTGCAGCGAGGGAACGAGAGCCGTTCGCACTTATCGACTTTATTGGACATTTGGGACGTTAACGGTGCGTTGAATTCCTGCCAGGATCAACGCAAGCGCACGCTAGCTTTGTCTCACTCTTTTTCACATACAAGTACCTGAGAGCAAGAGATACAACATAACGAAGTGAGCTCAGACATCATCAATACGTAAGAAAATATCATGTATTTAACAGATAATATTTTAGAGATAATTGGGGTGCTGATGAGATCTTCAGATACAGGAGCTGAGGATTTCAAATTTAATGCTATTTGGCATTTGTCGCAAATATAATAAGGAAATTTTATGACTTCCAAAAACCAATCTGCAATCAAATATTTGAAAGTTGTGAGAAAATGTAGCAGATTCCGTGAGAAGCTTATCCTTCCCATCTTAACTTCATCAATAAATGTAAACTTGAGTTTAATACTAACTTTGTCTGTTAGTTTGGTTGTCTTTCAACCAACAACCCTAAGACATAGGGATGCAGGTTGAAAGTTTGCTTAGAATAAATAGTTATTAAGTTTTTGGAATATATCTTTTCCATTATCTGTAAGGACCTTAGCAAGTTATCCAACTAAGTATTTAGTTCTTTGATAATTTCGAAGAGGCCGTTCACATCCACACCGTGAGGATCATAAAAGACCTATTATTTCAGAAGTCGAGTAAATACACAGTTTATAATTTTTTACAAAGTTTAATTTTCAATTTCCGCGCCTCACCAGTCGCCAGGCTGCTGCGTTTACGGCCCATTTCCGCCATGAAAGGGAAATTTCTACAGAACCACTATTAATATAAACTAGTAACTTATGGCTAATGACGTTGCATCACTTTAAATCGGTAATTAAAGATACGAAGAACTTGCACCGTGCGACTCGAGGAAGGGAAATGAGAGTGGAATGTTCCGTGTACCAAGACTACAGGACTGCGGCGGTGGTGGCAGCCAGCCTGAACACTCGGACAGTTCTGATAAATAATTAAAGTTGAGGGGTTTAGCGTTTGTGTGTAGTTCCAAACGTAGCTCTAACAATAGACAACTTTAATTCCATGCTTATTTGAATACATAGATTAATATACAAGTTATAAAGGTAGTAAGTAGCTGTTGCCCGAGGCTTCGCCCGTGTAGAATTTGTTTATCGCTACTTGATAAAAAAGTACCGATGAGTGTTTTGCCTTTTCTCCCAAATTTTTTCTTGTCCGAATGTCACTTTGATATCTAACTATTGCATTTTTTTTTACTATAAATTGATAACGTTTCATTTGGTACTATTATTTTGAAGTAGATTATTATAATGTCTAAATGCTTTTGAGATACTCACCTATCATTTGAAAAATCTTTAATCTTTCTCTACGCTTAAAACCTATTAAACGGAAAAGTAAGTAAGTGCAACAGTTCCTCTTTCTTACATTAGGCAACATTTGACTACAAAGAAATACAAGAACAAGAAAGCATAAGAGTCCAGTTAGGTGCGACGAGGAACGAAGCGCGGAGGAGCGAGTTAGGTAAATCGTGACCAGAATAGACTTTTTTTAATAATTGTAAACAAAACAAACACGTCAAATGAAAATGAAAACATTCGGTAAACATTACACCACGAAATGTATTATTACTCAAACTAAACCATTATACTATTCGAAAGTTAGCATTTTAAAAGTGACTTAATAAAAAAAGACCAAACATACAAAGTTGGTAATGGTTGGGAAATTAAACGTTTTTTTTGTTGATAAGTTGACACATGGTCATTCGGCGAATTGATATAAAGTTTTTGCCAATAATTTAGAGAACCTGTGAAAGCATGGCAAACAAACAGACAAAATTGGTTCTATATTTGTAATATTATTATGGATGTGGGGACAATCTCACACACATTGACCCACTCCTAAACTGAGCTAGGTACCAGACGACAATACAATAAACACAAACAAGTAATTAAATACAAAGAAAATTCCAAGTCTCAGGAACGAATACTCGTGAGTATTATTACAACTAAAGAAATATGGGTTTATTTAGCTCTTTCGTCAAGAAATTCCATCGTTTATAAATTCTAAAAGTGTAACACCCTGAACACTATTTGTACGAGTATACCAACAATAGATAATAATTAGTACCTATCGTTATGTATTAAACCGTGCTGACTATCTCATTAGGCCTCACAAGATTTAAATATTCCATAACAAGTTGTAACTAATGCGCGTGCGATGGTTAGAAAAATACTCGATGTTCTTTACTCGGGGTACTTATGACTTTTAACTAGCATTGAACATAGTTGCCATGATTAAACAAAAACAAAAATGAACATAGTTTATAATTTTATAATATTTATTTACATGACTACATCAACCATAACATAACATAAAATCCAACAGAACCGAACAATCGACACTATGCTAGTTTTGAGTCCTTTATTATTTTTTCCAACTATACTTTCCTTATATCTACTTAAAAATATACCATTTTAAATTTTTTGAGGAATTCCCTAAAATGGTCCTAGTCTTGCATGTTCAGGAACTTAAAAAAATATTTAGCGCACCTGCAGCTCTAGCAGCGAATTTCTGGGGAATCCTCGAGTACGACACGTCTCTAGTTTGGGATTTCTTCCAAACTTCCCCTCACAATACCGGCCAGTGTTTCATGAGCGTGCCTTCCTCCTCCTCCACTCTCTCGACCTTGGGCCTCCTGCCAATGCGCTCGGCCTCCTGCACGGTATCCGGCAGCTCGCAGCCGGCTGTCTCCGGCATGTTGAGGGTTAGGACTCCACATAGGAGTGACAAGGAGCCGAACATGAGCGGAGGGAACCCGCTCCAATAAGTCATCTGGTGGAAATAAAGAAGAAGTCAGTTGGTTTTTTTTTTGTTGAAGTGAAAAGATATCGTAAATGAAATAGGTTCCCTCCATGCTCGTGAGGTTGAGTCTTATCATTTACTTTATCTAAAATACCGCAGAGCTCAGTCAATATTGTGAGACGTTTATCCCATTTATTTAATCCCATTTTATTTATCTGTACCTACACTTTTGCATATCAGATATTGCGAGTATACGCCACTGATAACTAAAGTAGTTTATATTGTCTCGAGTAAAGGTCAACCATAACGGTGCCCAATTCTTCACAGCAAGTTCTGCCAATCCAGATTAATTTTATTTTGTGAAAATTAATCTGTTGTTTGATGTTAACTTTGGTACGGAGACGATCATAGGACAGGAACGTGTTATCTCGGAAAATGGGACAGTTCCTTTAGAAAAAGCGATAAACTGTGTGGACGAAATCGTGGGCAAAAGCTAGCTGTGGGAGGATCTGGTGCAGGGTCCGTCCGGGTTGGTACCACCATCTTATCCATTAACCTACCGCCAAACAGCAGTGTTCGCATTGTTGTGTTCCCGTTTGGGCATAAGACAGCCGGTGAAATGACTAGCATAGAGGCATTCCATCTTAGTCCTCAGGGTTGGCAGTGCATTTGCAGTCTTGTGAATTTGAATGTCTATGGGTCACAGTTTCCACTTACCATCAGGTGGCCTGTGTGCTCGATTGCCTTCCTATGCCATAAAAAAAAAAATAGTTACCAGTAAGGGGGCCTGCGGCGCCAGCAGCGCCCCCACGCGGCCCACCGAGGAGCAGACCGCCACCAGCGAGTTGCGCGTGTAGGTGGGGAACAGCTCCGAGGTGTACATGTACACGATGTTGTACGAGAACGTGGCCAGGCACTCGAACGCCATCAGCAGCGTCAGCCCGACCCAGGCGTAGCCTGCCAACGAGGAGCTTGGTGAGGAGGGTCGTATAATATCACTGGTCCTGTATTAGCAATCTTTTGAGAGTATATGAATAATTTATTCTGAAGATGACCTGAATGATATTTATTGAGATAAGTAACATCTTGGTATGGGTCAAATGCGTCATTAATAACGAACTTAAAGTTGGATTGAATTATACATACACATACATAAACTCACGCCTTCATTCCCAGAGTGGGGTAGGCAGAGCTAAAGAATTACCAACAAGTCTTAAAACTTCTTGATAATTCTGTAACCACATTTTGCACAAGTAGGCTAAGATGTTTCCCAGTGTATTAGTGACAGGTGGCAATAATGTGAATTGTACTTGATTAAATAAACTTAATCAAATCAAAATACATGATTCACAAGTTCGCATCGGGTCAAATGATTTTTTTTGCATTTTTTTTATAGTTATGTTAATGGAAAACTAGAATCTTTGTGACGTAATTATATAAGAAAGTAGTCTAATTAAAACAACTTAGTTCTTAATTAGTACGAGTTCGTCACTTTGATGGTTTACCCTCTGGAACAAACGGCTGTGACACGCAGAACGCTCCGCCCACTAAGAAAGACGCCAGCAGCGGAAGCTTCCTTCTATACTTCGACAGCGCCAGCCAGTAGAACACGTTCGCGGGGACGTCCATCATCATCAGCAGCGAGAAGTTGGCGTACTTGTTCCCCCCGATCGACACCGAGCTGATCATCATGCCGTAGTTGATCAGCGTAATGGTGAACCACCACACCATGCTCACTAGGAACCGTTGCATCATGATTTTAGACTTGAACGTCTTCAATAGAAGCTTCCAGTCGCTAAATTTGGTTGACTCATCTTCTTCCACATAATCCAATTGGCTGAGCAAGCGTTTGTCGAGAGTGACGCCGTTTCTTTTAGAAATTTTCTCGATGATTTTACTTGCTCGATCTTTCTTGCCTTTGCTGAAGAGCCAACGGATGCTCTCATCCAGAAATAATGAGTAGCTGAGGAAAATGAGCGCAGGCGTGTAGATGACTCGGAGGAAGTGGCGCCAGTAGGGGAACGACCACGATATGTAGGGCAGGATGATCAGACCACACGTGGCAACGTTCAGCAGAATCATTTGGTACAGAACCGCTTTTTCTTTCTCAACAAATTCAATACCTGTAAAAATTAATCATTGTCTTTAAAGTTAGCCTTGAATGTTTAAAAATATGATAAAGAAAATGCGAAAAAAAGACGTCGTTATGCAGTAAGAGGTTTTATAAGCACGTTGCAAACATGAATCACAGATTGTTTGCTAAATAATTAAGTGTTATCTTTACAAAGAAAACATCTACTTATTATTCTGGTCACTACTTGTACTATTAAATTACTGCATTGATATTTTTATCGAACACAAACTATTAAATTGCCCGGTAATAATAATTATGCCTCAGAAAGGCTCAAGTATTATAAGTAATTATAACGACGCATCAAATCCGGAGAGCCCGTTCTACAGGTCCGTGCGGCGAGAGATGTCATTTCAACAATAACCGTCGATAATTACCTGTCAACTGCTGACAGAGTAAAAACTTCTCCGATCAATTAACAACTTGATTTTGTACGTGCTTGAGAGAAATAAGAAGCAACAGACCTGTACCCATCTACAAGTAAGGTAAACCGTACTTTTAAAACTTTATAATATCAACAGTTTTTAATGATTTACGATCAACAACAATAGTCTGCATATTATCATCGGGATATTGACTGCAATTACCTTTCGATTAAATGTTGAGCTCCAGATATTTCAACGCAGTTTATGCGTCATGCGCACTGGTATACTGGGCAGATAACGCATGCGCAGTAAAACCTGAGTACTAATAGTACTCGGCAGTTTATCAGTGTCAGCGATCGACTAAACTTTTTGACATTACAAAATATTTCGACAGATGCTAGAGAGAGATAGTGAAAGCGATAGACAGCTGAGGCCATTTCGTGGCTACTTTCTTTTTGTATTTGTTATCTGTTCTTTGTTATGTATGTCACGAATAAATGTTTTTCTTTCTTTCTTCTTTCTTTCTGAGTAGGTACCTACTATTAATACTTTGATTGGACTGTAAATAACTGCGTTAAAATATCGGGAGCTCCACTTTGAATTGCAAAGTAATAAATACCAATATCTAGCTAACAATATGTTTATATATTGATGACTTTCCTCAGTTTGCATCATTTTTGTAATAAATTGTATGGTATGTCTCGAGGGACGAGGCGCCCAAAGTTCAGGGAAGGGAACTCACTGAGCATAAAGACGGGGCTGAGCGCGTCCCCCACAGCGGCCTCTAGCGTCTCCAGGGCCACGTAGACCCAGTAGGAGCCGGCACAGCTCTTCGCCAGCCCCAGGATCCCTCCCATCGTGCCCGCGAACACCGCGGCGGTCTTGCGCCCGAACCTGCAATGGGGATCCTCCTGATAATTATGAGAATGTCTTTGGGACAAATGATTTGTAGAGTTGACCAGGCTAATTAAAGTGCTTGTCGTGGTTCAATCAGCATCACTGTTATCTGACCACTAGTGAGTCTTATTGGTAGCATTGTGACAACATTCACAAATGCTGCTTATCTAGCACCTACGCAGAAACCTAAGAGCACCACTAACTTGGTTTTCAACTTAAAGGATGGCAATATTTAACACACTTATATAAGCTTCTTTTGCGACTCGCCAACTTACCGACAATGTGTACAAATCTAAGGAGTCGATTTTAACCTTATTAACATCGAACAGTCCACGTCAAATTTCGTTAGATCGAAGCAGAATCTTTTGTCGGTCAACTAAAGTTAAAAATCACTTTGACAAATGTCCTAAATTTAGGACAATCGGCTTTACGAGATGTATAGTTAATACAATGATATGAATGATAACAGAATAGTATGTTACTATCAAGCTGGTATGATGATGGAGATGAAAGGAAGGTAGGATAGGAAGTCCTCAATGGTTAATAGAAGAGAAAAAGTAGTTCGCTAACTCGTCTATTTTGTATTTGGAGTGTATTTCTAAAGCTAAACAAAAATAGGCGTAACACTTGTTAGGTAAATAATATTTAAAAAAATAAGATAAGTAGAAAAGGTAAACTGATGAGATAGTTTGGAGCTACCTGTCGGAGATCTGCCCCTGCACGAGCAGGCCCAGCATGTTGCCGAAGATGTGCGCCGTGCCCACCAGCGCGCGCTTCCACTCCGCGCATGCTAGCCCGAACTGTCAAAAACCAAAAACCGTTGAGGAAATTATATTTGCATGGAAACAGAATGCTGAGTAAATTTCGTTTAAAGTATAAATGAACGTAAAAGAAGAAGACCTGATGTAGACGAAAACAGAAGTTGTCCTTCGCGATTATGGTAGTTTAGGATATTTTATTTCTCAAAAGAAGAAGATGATGACTATGTTTACCCACCCACACTATCACTTATCTGTGGCAGAATAATAAAGTGGTATCTACTGGCTAAAATTCTGAATTTGTTCATATCACCACCATATTTAAAACACGCCTAACCTTTCATGTCTGTACGCGAGTGTAAGCATAATATGAAATAAATGCCGTTGACATACTCGTACAGTCAACAGCATAAATAAGTGATCATTTATGTACTTTGTCGCTTTCAATCGTTTCACCATTTCGTATAACATTCCTAACACAACGTTAAAGTGACAAGGTACATAAATGATCAGTTATTTATGCTGTTGACTGTACAATGTTCGTCCATTTTGTTTTTAATTAACGTTCTGTTGGCTCTTACTACAATTAAACCGCTACCTTTAGTTAATTGACGCACCTGTGCCTATATCTATATGAAACCGGACCAGCTTCACAATATTTACCTGGGAGTTTAAAACAATCACTCGAGCCCGCGATATGATACGCTGAAGATAAATACTAGACCTAGTCTAAATATTTGCAAAAAACTTGATGCATGCCGCGCACCGCTGACCCTGCCAGACCGGTCCGCCGCATACTTCCCAGCCCGCGCACAAGCCATAACAGACCGTATCACGGTGGCCCAAGATCCAGGTGATCATGATATGTTTGAATATCTTACCGTAGTCTTTTCGTGTGCTATAATGAGCTGTAACACGACGGCGTAAGGTCCGTTTGGCCGTGAAACGCAAATAAACATGCGTGGAGTCCTTTATTGTCGCAGATTGTTAGCTTGACAGTCGTTGCTCTTGATTCTCGGGTGATATGATGCTTTATTTATATATAAATAAACTCATTTCATTCAATTTACATTAAAAAAATATTGAAATTACGATACATAATATTGTATACTTGAAAAGAAAAATACGGATGAAGGCAATGTAATATCAAAATTAAAACGGCAGAATGGAGGTGTTAAAACATTGTGATCTTGAATTGACAAAGTTGAATAGGTGCTTGTACTAAGACACTTTAGTTTAGTTAGGAGTTGTGGTTAATACAATACATATCACTATAGTGTATTTCTATGGAACTTGCTAACTATGTAAACAAAAGACTTAACTTTGTTTTGTCACTGTTTCTCCTTGAATTTTCACACCACCTGATCAAACACCATTGAAACCATAAACTATTGAAACGGTCGTTACTGTAAAATACAAAATCACCAAATATATAACTCTATCTTGGATATTTCATTAAAAGTTTAAATGGTTTCATAAGTTAGGTTATTAGGACCTGATGGAATGACATTTTTGTTTCTTTTAAGTTCTACAATTGTCTATGATGGGTAGTGTTGTGGCTAAAGTTGGCGATATATTAAGGCCCCTACACATTACCTAACTCACGCTGATCACACTCACAGATGATATAACGGCACCTTTTGTAATAAATACTGGTGATAATTATCATTTTCAAGTACCGATTTTTCTTCAGATCGTGATTAAACAAATTAGAAATAAGTAACTACTTGGTTTTTTACTTTCGGTATTTTATTATTTGATATGATTTCACATAAGTAAAGGAGTATTGCCCATCACTAGTAAATTCATCATTCAGAGACAATTTCAATATGGCAGTTTGTTTACATAGTTAGAAAGTTCCATAGAATTAGAATTTAATTCTTTAGTCGAAAACTTATCCTCATTTATTTAAAGTTCTGTGTTTGGAATACTTCTGCATTATTTAAACTCTAGAATTATAAATCCATTTATAATATGTTTAGTATGTAAACGTCGTCAAAATATTTTCAAAACGCCGGCACCCCTATGCATGCTTAGTTATTTTTATAAAAGTCAATTCTTGGGTAAGTACATTACTTGTGACAGCAAAGTTAACTTTAAATTCGTCATAGCTACAAATTAACATTCTGTTCGTATACTTCGCTCTGACAATCTTTCTGTGGAGTGTCACCAACGGTTTTCCTCGAAAAAACACAACGTTGCTACTACGGGTAAAGCAAGACTTCTATAAGTTATAACAAGACTTCAAACTGATGTTCGTTATCAATATTCAAACTGTGCTTAAATTTGTTACTTTGGGTCAAAATTTGACACATTTTGTTTGTGGATAATGTCAAATTCGGGTTAACCCCGAAGTTACGCAATCTATCCGAGGTGTGAATATTAGGAACAGGGTTACCTATCTTAAGTTCGAAAAAAATGTATCCGCTGTTTTGTCTGTAAGAATTTTATTGAAAAGGTAATGTGTTTAGAGAAACGATTTACGGACAAATGAAAATTTCGGAGATACGAAACAGCAGACAAAAGATTTTCAAAACATCGATAGGTTATCTTGGAAAGGACATTACGCATCTGGCAAAGGTCCGCCGTATCCATAGATCATCATCGTCAAGATGGGAGTAAGGATAAGACAGAAGTCCACTTCTGTCAAGTTTCATTTGCTAGTCTAACCCATGTTACAAAAAAAGTGGTCGCGTCATGTCATGACAAGAAATTTGGCATAGCGTTAAAAACAAGTTAAGTAAGTAAATGTTTTCTATTCTATTCTAATCTCGGCCTTGAAGTAACTAGTCACCGTACCTCAGCCACGAAGCTGTGTGGGTCCTCATACACCCACTCCAGGCAGGCCTCGCTGCTGTTCCCGAAGACCGGCCCGCAGCCCCGCTGCTGGAACATGCGGCACTGCTTCACGCCCTCCGCCGGGGGGTCCGGAGACGCCTCCGTGATCCAAGGGACCATGAAGCTGGTTCCGTTGTCGCAGGTGGGCAGTTTGCACCTAAAGAAACCGTTTGAGGATGTTATACTCTTTAAATATAAGAAAAACATTATTTCATAGTTAATACCGACTACCAGCCATCAAAGTAACACGGTGTGTCACTGTCGCAGACTCGAAACAGAAACCAAACACATAAATATTTTTCAATTAATCTTCTAGAATTATAAAAAAGTAGAATAACTCTGGGAATCTGTTTCCACTTACCTATAATTGACCTCTTCTATGGCAAATACGTAGTTGACATTGTACATGGTGTTGGTGGCGTACACCACGGCCAGCATCACCAGCGTCAGGACCTGGTGTCTTCCGAACGCGCCTAGCTTACCCAGCACAGCGTCCAGGTGCACCGGCTCCGGCGCTTCCCCCATAGCTATAGCCTCTAGATAATCCTTTCAATTGGATTTCAAAGCAGTCGCGTCAAAAGACCTTGGATCTTCAAGATCTGATTATCCTGGGTTAGGATAGAAATGAAGAACTGTGTTTTTATCCAGTTTTGATGGTTAGGATTTCAAATTCAAAAATTCAAAAATGTTTACTGGAATTAAAATACACACTGTTATCACTTGTCTGGCACCGTTAAATGTGACATTATGACAAGGCTAGATAGTTAAGTTTGTTTAGTTAAATGTTTTAGGTTTGTCGTGCGCACGCGCGGCGCTGGCAATTACCTGCGCAGTGTCATGCCGCGCCGCCGCCGTTGTGATTGTTGAGATGTTGGTTTAGGTGCGGGAGCCGAGTGAGCAATTTGGGGCAGAAAGTATTTATCATACCAGTAGTAAAATACCACAGGGTGTCATGGATACGAAACATGGAAAGAGGCTGGTTCTCAGGAGAACAAAGGCTTTTAAGATGGAGACGACCTTCGGATAATAATGATTTATTAAAACAGTATTGGTATATTGGGTAAACTAAAAAAAATACCAAGGACATCATTCACTCGATAAATTCATTCATACGTATAATGATTTAATAAGTCAGGTTTGATAGGCAGCTAATAAGCTCTGTATTTTTAACCAACTATCAATTCGTCGGATTAGATAATCATACAATCCCATCAGCGTCGCAATAGCACCATATTTTCTGGATTGTTATCGGCGGCTGGCGGTTCTGGCCCAGCATCATCTACGTGTGTAATCGCCGCGGTGACGTCAGAGACCGTTTAGCTGAAGGAAGTCCAATTCACCTTTTCCTGCTTTGAGTGCTCATCAAGAATGCCGCTATTTCGGTCGAAGACGGAGACCCGACTCCCGCGCATTACACTTTTAAATAATATTTTACTTTAAAAACAAACTTTCGCGTATACGAGGACAGCTAACAAAAAGTGCTAAGCAGTCGTTCGAATCTAAAGTTTCTTAAATGTTTAGTTTGTGAGAAAGGAACAGAGTTGTATAACTGCTATAGATACATCCCTTTCTCTCAGCTGACTGAACTGATTTAGTACGCCATGGTAACCCCCTGTTCTGGGTTGGCTGAATCGCATCATGACGCTGCTGATCATGTTAAAAACAGGTTCGTCATATCAGCTCGAAGCTGAAAGATATCCACTGCAGGACAGGCCTTTCCCAAGGATCTCCGCGACGACGGCTGGTTTTGTGCTACTCGCATTCATCGGTTACATACCGTCGAAACCATTTTATACCTCATCATCATTAGCCCATTTCCGTCCACTGCTGGACATAGGCCTCTCCCATGGCACGCCACTGAGCTCGGTCCTGAGTTTTTTGTTTCCAACCACTGCCAGCCACTTTTTTTATGTCATCGCTCCACCTAGCTGGAGGGCGTACCACACTACGTTTGCCAAGCCGTGGTCTCCACTCAAGAACACGTCTTCCCCAACGATTGTCACAGTGTCAGTGTCCTTTTCGCGTGTCCGAATTTTTCAGTTGTTATTTTGTTGCCATTGTTATATTGGTGTTTTTTTAGCAATTATTAGTGTCCCAACTGCTGGGTAAAGGTCTCCCCGCTTTTCCTCCATTTTTCCCTATTCAGTGCATACTCCCGCCATTCGCTTGTATTTGGGAATAACTGTATGTTTCTCGTTAAAAAAAAACCAAGATAAACACATTCCTCCTTAAATAGATGAAATTCTACAATTTATTATTTCTAATAATAATAAAAAAAGGTAACTACCTATTAAAGTTTTGACCATTTTAATGCATAGAATTCCAGACTTATAATTACGTAGCAATTGCCTTTCGTTTTACGATCTTCGTTTTTAATAACGCGTCGAAGTAAACGCCATTGTTTCCTCAATAAACTCGACTCCTGCGCAGCTCGGGACGTAGAACGGGACGGTCTAATAAATTACAATCAGTCTAACAAAAGCTGGCGTAATTGTTAACCAGGCCTGCGTTAACTATTCTCGCTGATTAAACTGAACGCAGAATGGCTGCAATGAGGAGATAGAGACAGAGAACCATTCCGGGACCGAGTCATCAACACGCAATGTGACAAAATGTCCAGTGGATGTATTGTTTGATGGTCATAACGTACGAGTGTCACAACGTACAAATTATTGTCATGTATTTCTTGCACCCAGTTGCACGAATAATCATTATCACAATTTCTCATTAGGACACGTGTGACGTGACAAAAGCGACAAAGACATGAAATTGAACTACGTAACGTTTGTGCAACTTGACATAAGTGCGATCGAACATCGCACGATTCCAGCTCCGGAACGATCAATATTTTTTCATGTTTATTTTTTGTTGGTATTATTGTGTGTGTGTGAATGAAGCGAAATAAAGTCAAGATCGTAGCAACTGGACAGAAGTGGTCTCTGCCTACCCCTCTGGGAAACAGGCGTGTTTTAATGTATGTAAATAGGACCTATTTGTACCATATTTTTTTAGTAATCAGTTATCAGTATCATTTATGATCAGTTTTACTGAGGAAATAATAAAGCGGGATAAATGGCTCCTGAAACGTAATCAGCGGTGATGAATTGCTCAGGTGCATCTAAGTATTGATTCTTTTTATTCCAGCATTTCCAGCCTTAGGCTCATAACATTGCTATATAATATTTATACTTAAATACTTAATAAGATTAATATTTTCGAGAACGAATTGTTTTTAACTTTCAAAGTAGTCTTTTTACTTACTACCTTAAAACACAGATAATTTACATCATCTGTTTGAAAAAACATGTTAGGTAAATAGAAATACAAAAGAGTTAACCTAAGTACCCTGAGGGGCTAGCAGATCTGTAGAGTTTTTGTTTTCTTCACAATTAATTAAGTCTGACTGTCATTGTAACAAATGATAGACGTTTGAAGTGATAAAAACATGTAACTATGGAGTGTCGGATTTGTTTATTAAAATACGTCCCTTACGATCTCGATTGTCGTTTTTTAAGTGATGACGGCTGTCAGTGTGCGGTGGTCATATAATTAGGGACGCTTGCGCTTTTCCCGTAAAAATTACGCAAATCACATTAATATCTAATTATCGCAAATATGTTTTCCGAGCTCGAAATTGATTAGGGGTGTAAAGTACAATCATAGTGTTTCTACAATAGCCAGTAACGCGGGTGAGTTATTTACAAGCTGGTATAAAATACGCATGTTCTAGAGATTGGCAAGAACAGGAAACGGTAAATAATCCGTAGTTAGTGCACTCCGGAGTGCGCGTACAGAAAATTAAACCGATTGCGCTGAGCTGTGTTGCTACACGTCCCGATTTCTGTGGGACGTCCCGATTTTCAGGAGTCTATGGACATGTCCCAATTTACTCTTGATCGGGACGCCAATAGTCCTGATTTTCAGCACATCGCCATAGAGGGTTGTAATTCGAGCAATTTTTGTACTGTCCCAATTTTTTTCTAGCACTTATTATTTATTTATTATACTATACACTAGTTATCATGACTTCATGACATAACCATGCAGTTCAGTTTACGCTGAGAGAAAAGGACAGAGCTCTATAACTGATATAGCTCCATCCTTCACGCTCGCCGTACAATGACCTGGATAGTCTATACCCCAACAACCCCCGAGCAACACCGAGCTTTAACAGACGATTCCCAATTAGAGATTTTCATTTCATCAACACCATCTTGATAGTTGGAAATCCACTACCGCGCGTTTTTCAAGGGCCTTCCTGCCACGCACCTTATCTATGTGGAATCGGCTTTCGGCGTCTGTATTTCCGACTCAATACGACTTGGGAGCCTTTAAAAAACGAGCCTACTCTTTTCTCAAAGGCCGGCAGCGCACCTGCGATTCTTCTGGTGTTGCGGGTGTTTATGGGTCGCGATGATCACTTACCATCAGGTGGCTCGCTTGCTCGTCTGCCCCCTTTTTCAAATAAAAAAAAAAAAAAAAAAAAAAAAAAAATTAAAGGCCGCTACTGACGGACAGCATTTGAACTGCAATCCAGCTGCAAAATGGCAGTTCGAGTGCAGATGACATACGTGCGTTTTGATGCAGTTATGTCAACTGTATCAAAATTGCACTCGAACTGCCGTTTTGCAGACTGACTGCCTCAGAAGATATGCACGTACTGTATCATGTTATCGGCTCCTAAATAACCTGTAAATTAAACATGTAAGTAAGTAAACTCTTTATTGCCCAAAAAAAAGTAGTTTTACAAAAAAACACTTAAGTATATGAAAATAAATTATTTACAAAGTCGAACTTATCCCTTTACGGGATCTCTTCCAGCTAACCTTGTAATGACTGGGAGAGGACAACGCATGAGGATGTCAAAAAAACAAGTCAGACACTTTTTATACTACAATGCCCGCATTGTTGACAAAGTATTTGTTTAAGCGAATGAAGCAGTAACGGGTGCCCTTGAGCTGTCTCTCTTCCGTTAGAGATACACAGATACACAATTCGACACCGTCAAAGCAACGAACAAAATTAAACAATTAGCCCATTTTAAATTACATACACATACATAAACTCACGCCTTCATGAGTGGGGTAGGCAGAGCTAAAGAATTACCAACAAGTCTAAAAACTTCTTGATAACTCTGTAATCACATTTTGCACAAGTAGGCTAAGATGTTACCCAGTGTATTAGTGACAGGTGGCAAGCCCATCGCCTAACAGTACTACAAGCCTTTATTCCCTTAGTCGCCTATTACGACATCCACGGGAAGATATAAAAAAACTAATAATTCTATTTTTAAACTTACAACAGCGCCATTATTTATATTAAAGCTAATTCGTTAATCGTGTTCTCGTATGTAGTGATTTTAAAAAACGGTCGAAATTAACATAATTTTGTCGATGCGGCAAAGTTATAAGTTTTTAAGTGAACCTCTTAAAAGAGCTTCGGTCAGCTACCTAATTCTTACCATTATTTGCAGTTAACTAAAAGGTATTTAAAAGGAGCGCGATGCTCACCCTGCTGTTTCTCGTGCTAATTAAATACCATATATTTAAGATAACTATTTTTTATCTTAAGTTTTTTTGGAAACTTTGACTCTTGTCGCTGTCATTTTATCTCATAAGCATATTGAATAAGCAGCTATAACCTAAGCATTAGGTTTATATGCAGCAGACGAAGTTTCATGAAAGACTAAAAATTCATTGATAAACTGTTCAACTACTTTACCTCAGATTTAACCACGTGATTGGATTAGTTTAGCACCCCATTTGACCAACAAACCCTCGTATCTTCTCCGATGAGAATTGCAGCAATAATGTTACTTTTAATGGCTGGTGGCTGCCAGTTTAAGCATGACTATCACTGGTTAACTCGACGACTACGATGCGACGCAGCTCATATTAACCGGCGAGTTTAAGTATCCCCGTCAAAGCGTACAAAACATATTTTAGCACGTACATTCTCAATTAGGCAGCTTTATACGACATTGAGCTGGATAGAGCTCTCCAGGCTTCGGCGGGGCTGCTGGATATGCAAGAAACTTGACTCAGGCATTTGAAAAAGAAGTTAATAGCCGATGTTATCATTATCCGTTGCTATTAAACAAGGAATTATTGTGTAAACTTCGTTCTTGGAAGCTCTTATAACGATTAAATTAAAAAGTTAATCTGGTCTAAGGGTTGTGTGTAGCCTTTAACAATGAAATCGATATTTTTGAAGTTTAGACAATATCTATTAATGTGTGCGTGGCACGTATATATTACTAGCGACCCGCCCTCGCTTCACTTCGGTTCGTGTGAGTTTTGTGTAACACCTGTAGGTATAAACCAGAATTTAGATAAATAAAAACATTTCGTGACTAATTAAGTGAAAACCCCATCAAAATTCGTTGCATGATTTAGAAGGAGTTGGCGGATATACAGACAGAGAAAGAGGAGTGACGCTCAAAACGACTGTAGTTTAATACTGTGTATCAATAATAAAAATAAAGAAGATAACGATAACGAAAACGTGATGACAAACAGGCAGAAAGTCAGGCAAATAGTTAGCACGAGCGTTAAGTATAATTCGCATTATCGCGTCGTCCTGTCTTATACCTATCTCAATTTATTCCTCATTTTCCCGACAAGCCCCAGATACCAGGCCGAACCAGTAAATCAGGCTCGGCGCACTTTTATCGAATATAATCGTGGATGAAGATGTTTGACTAACGAGCTGCTGATGAGGCTTTGATGGATCTATCCGGCTCGCAGGACCAGCAACATGGCCGACATGACGGACATGACGTTAATGATGCCTTTTTAATTCCAATTACGTTTGGATTTAATAATTTCCGGTTTCCGAATGAGTTTATGATGATGACGACTTGTGCTCATACAATTTTAGTACTCTGTCGAAGCCATACCGCGCTGCTAGACCAAAACAGTATCAAGACAAAATCCTTGTTAGCTTTGTTCCAAGCTCATAGACATTGTATTAAAGTTGATTTTAAAATGCAGCCGTAATTTGAGTTACTTTTGATTTGATCTAGCAGAGCAAACGTTTCAAGTCAAAGGGGTTAAAGTGACAAGGTAATAATTGATCATCGTGATGGAGACTAGGAGTCACTAGGTACGTCATGGATTTACTAGTTCCAGCAATAGATATTGCTCAGAAGAAAACTAACTCAAACCGGCTAAGGACGACGTCAAAAAATGTAAAGGTAAACTTAAGTTTGATTATTGAAATAATTAACAAGTAACCAGTTAAATCAGTAAGAAGGCAGGAACTTAGTATTTTCTATAATTTCTTGTCACCGCAGTGAAGCGTCAAAATGCTTTAAATAAACAGGTAACTTGATAGTGGCTGAGCTGTGGAGGACGTTCGATCAATATTTATTCAGGGTGATAATATTATTTCTAGATGTGATCGCCAGATTTGGAGCGACAACATTACTAAAGTAAGTAAGCTCTTTGTTTTAAGGCCCCAGGGCCTCTAATTCTACTGATTGCCTTTGACGTGTTATATTATTATACTATAAGAAAGGTTTGTCAAGTATTATTTCACATTTATGGTTATTGTAACATTTGTAACTGGTTCATTCATGTTACCTATAATCTCTCCATGTCTGACTACTTTGCTTATATCGTGTTGCATTTAACTCCACCACCATTACTTTTAAGTAAATGAGAGCTATCGTTACGTTGACATACGATAACAAGCCAAAGGTAATATGAGTTTACCGATTGGAATAGAGACCCTGGGGCTTTAAATCGTATTATTGCTTTGAACATGTTATTGTATTGTCAACGTGGTGAGAACTCTTATTTACTTATAGTAGGGATCTGAACAGGAGACGACCCTCACCCAGCTGTTATTCGATAAACAGTATTTTATATCAAAGGATCATGGGCAAATTGGGTGTGCCACCAACAGAATTGAAACCTATATCATTAAAAAGGAATAAGTTAAAGCATCATTTCTTAATATTGCCGCAAACATCTAGCTCACCGGAGAACAAAACTATGGGCACTTGAAAACAAGATATATTGTCCATAGAAACTGTGGCAAATTGATGTACAATTTGTTATAGTTTATTATAGAACTGCGTGTAGGGTATTTGGTGTACAAAAATATGTAAACTGTAGTGTTCGTGTTTCTACAGAACTTGTCTAAAAAAGTAAATTAAACTAAATTATTTAAATAAAAACAAAAAACCCGACTGCAGTAAAAAAAACAACTGTAAAGCGAGAAACAAGCTATATAATCGATAGGTAAATACTTATAATGTACCATGCAATGATTTTTTGTTTGATACCTCGTTAACAAGTAATGCAATTTATACCAATATACATACAACTTGAATAGTGGAAAAGGTTTTCCAGGCGGGGACAAGCTATTAATCCAAATGTTTTTTGTTTCAAGAAAATACTTAAGTACATTTTATAATTCATTGCTTGTCCCCGCCTGCAATACCTTTTCCACTATTCAAGTTGTATGTATATTGGTATAAATTGCATTACTTGTTAACGAGGTATCAAACAAAAAATCATTGCATGGTACATTATAAGTATTTACCTATCGATTATATAGCTTGTTTCTCGCTTTACAGTTGTTTTTTTTACTGCAGTCGGGTTTTTTGTTTTTATTTAAATAATTTAGTTTATTTCACATTTTTTAGTTTTTATTAATAAAATAGTGGTTTTATTAATATAACCAAACGTTAAATGAGCTCTGGAGCTCGATTTTTTAATGTCACGAAGCTATAAGTAACAAATTACAAGCGGAACTCTCCTTTTAGCAAAAGAAGCATCGTGCATTCAAAAATCGATCCCCAGTAGTAACGTAAGATTAGTTCATTTGGTTAGATGGAGGCCGATCGAACAGATTGTAGATACTTACTTAGGCCGAGAAATTGAAGTAGGTATAAATCAACTAAACTTCTCTTAATCTCTAACAATTTAGTTCCTCAACGGTCAGTACGTCATACGTGTACCTGGGTACTAGACTAAGCACCCACATTGAGGTTACCTATTCCGTGTATCTTTACTTAATAAACTGTCCATGCGTAGGCAGGATGGCGCATTAGGTAGGTATTAGCCAGCAATTTATACTATAACATCAATGTGCATTAATCAAGTATGTAGTAGGTATTCGTGAATTATTAATTATTACACTACTTTCTTAATGGTTTATATTGTAGGCGTTTACAGCTCAACAAGAAATATTTATTACTTAACAATTAACGTCCTTTTTGATTTCCCTGTCTAAATGGTAGCATCAAAGTATTATAATGTATATATATTTGGAATGGGCTATTTACTAGCTTTCATTTGAGACCCATATTGCTATAATAAACAATTTTTTTTTTTTTAAAACCCCCTCTTTGTTATTGCAGACGCCATTTTGAAATATTATATACCCTATGTCACTTCGGCAATTAAGACGAATCGAATGACACCTAGTATGTTAAAATCGGTCAAGCCGTTTAGGCTGCAGAGCGTGCCCAGAAATAGACATACATACATACATACATACATACATACATACATACATACATACATACATACATACATACATACATACGCTCGAAAAACATAACCCTCCTTCTGACGCAGTCGGGTAAAAATAATCGTAACAACACGTTTCTCGCAAGATTACTAAGTTTCTCGCAGAACTGTATCATCAACGTAACCTTCGATTAAGTTACTTATCTGAAAAAAGTTACACGAATTATTTTGTTATGTAGGTATTTAATGTATCTTATAAATAGTGTATTTTATCCGTACGACAGATCAATTTCTCTCGATTTCTAGAAAATACTTCAGTTTATTAATGTATATTACCTAAAATTTCTATGGACTGTCTTGTTTTCAAGTGATCATATTTTTGTTCTCCGGTGAGCTAGGTTTTTGCGGCCATAATAAGAAATGAAGTTTTAACCAAGTTAATTTTAAATAGAAAGGTTTCAAGTCTGTTGGTGCCACACCCAATTTCCATACAAAAATGCCCATGATCCTTTAATATGGAAAGTTTTTTTTTTAATTAGATCAATATAGTATCAACTCAAAATCCTTGCTAGTTTTGATTCAAGTTCATAGAAGTTGTAATAAAGTTGATTTTAAAATACAGTTGTATTTTGAGTTACTTATACTGTATTGATCTAGCAGAGCGATATGCCGAAAACGTTGGCTGAAAAAGGTATTTTTTTTCACTGCTTCAATTTTAACTGATTTATGTCTTGACGACTTGACGACGTCTTGTCTATAAGCCAACAAAGATTTATTCTTATCTCTTTCTGGCTAAACAGAATTTAACATGGAGTTTATATGACCGACATGACGTCACACGGCGTATCGGATCTCTCCGTCTAATTAATCGGTCGAATTAGCAGTTTAACACGTTGAACGCCATGACGGACACCATGTGTCTGACAGCATACTTTCCTCCGGGGCCTGACCGTAAATCCCGACATATTGGCGGTCACAAGGTGTCCGCCGCGGCCCACTGGGCTACACATCATGGTTTTTGGTCTGGCGTTCAACGTGTTAAAATGTTTGTTTAACCCGTATTTCTTGGTCGATTTTAATTTTAACATCACCTTTCGTTATCTCTTTTACGGTATGTTCATATTTTGTTAAGAATTGCGATTTATAAACCCCATACATACTCCCTATTGACTAAAACAGGTGCACATGCGTGCCTACATGAATTAGTGTTGAGTTTAAAGGTGGAAACCCATTACACCGTGTCATGCTATGACCGTGCTATGAACGTGTCAGATAAAAAAATATTCTTTGTATTACAAAGTATGAGGCTATGCATACTAGCCCGTTCCGTCACCGATCATAGTGGGCATAGCCATCCGTACACGTTCATAGCACGGTCATGGCACTGTCATGGCACGGTCATGGCACGGTGTGGTGTAATGGGTTTCCACCTTTAAGGGTCCCGTAGGCTACAGGGAGCCCTTATGGTTTCGCCACGTCGTCCGTGTCACCGTCTGGCCGCGGTTTGACTGAGAGAAATAAAGCTGTAATTTGGCGAAATACGCCGACAAAATGTGGTTTCAATGGATAGCTCTTAAAAATAATTATGTAAATAGGTACATACATAACTTCACGCCTGTAATCCTAGAGTGGGCTAGGCAGAGCTACTGAATTACAACTTTAAAAAGTTGTTGATAATTCAGTAACCACAATTTGCACAAGTAGGCTAAGATTTTTACCAGCATATTAGTGACAGGTTGCAAGCCCATCGCTTAACAGTACTACAAGCCTTTATTCCCTTAGTCGCCGTTTACGACTTCCACGGGAAACATGGAGTGGCACAATTCTAAGCCGGCAACCACACGGCACTCACAAATAAAATAATTATGTATTATCAATTTTTACATTTCGGGGAACGTTTAGGAAATATTGAACTCGAAAAGTGTCATTTTCGCAAGAGTTGCGTGTCCCCCTCCTCCTTATCTAAAACTGCAAGTACGAATACGAGTATTTTAAACGAAAGCTTATAATACGAATTTAAAAGGAAACTATCACAATTAAGTAGACTTAATTGGTTCTTGAGATACCGGCGACTTAAGTGTTTATTCCTATTAAAAATCATCTTAGCAAGAAATAACTTTATATAGAAAATTCGTCCATACTTGTTGTTTTTCGAGAAAGTTTTTTGTTTGAAGTGTCAGCGTTGAAACCCTTCCATGATGCCCGGTTTTTAGATAACGCTGTAAAACAGCTCGCATCGGGAAGGTTGTAAACTCGGTGATTAACCGAAGTCTGCGGTTAACGTTATGACGAGCATCCTTCGGTTTACGATCTCAAAGCAGTAATGTTCGAGCCTACACGACTAGCACACCTGGTTTGTCGCTCGGATCTCCCTTTCTATCTAGTCAGTAACGATAGAGAAGCATTGAGCGACAAGCGAGAAAATATAACTTATGTTACCCGTGCAGATCTGATCCTGAATTAAGTACACTTCATTCCGTGCCATAAAAAATATGGCAAAGAGGCAAATGAGCTTACAGGCCACCTGGCAGTGGGATCTCATACCCATAGACATTTGCAATGTTAAGACTAGTATCTCAAGACTGCAACCCTAAACTTGCAAATGCGTTGCCAACCCAATGGAATACACGGTAGTTTTTTTTTATACCACGACTTTGGCATACAAGCGTACGGCCTGATGGTAAGTGGTTACCGTAACCTATAAACGCTTGCAACAGGTACAGGTCGCCTCATCCCTACACCGAAAGACAACAATGCGAACACTGCTGCTTGTGGCGGGTTGAAGGATAAGATGGCGGCGGCAGCGATCCGGACGGAACCTGCTCAAGTCCTCCCGCCACCGAACACCATGGCCTACTACATACTAACACATACATATAATTCACAGCTAAAGACTAATTGGGTGAGACAAAAAAATAACTTACGGTTTATTTATTCTAATTAAAAAGAATAGGTAATTTTAAGAGATTCATATTATTAATTTTGCATTTGACGCAATAGTTATGTTTTAATATCTTTATTTATTTAGCAGACATTTTATGGATGACATGATTATTTTAAATTGGGGTTGGCATTTTCTAATAAATTACAACAATTAAATGATATCTAATGATAAAAAGTGTCTGTAATAATGTATTAAAACACACTATTTCATGCGGTTTTCGCCTAACTCGTAAGATACACCTAGGAGGGCTTCAAGCCAAAGACAAAAGTCAAACAAAGGTTAAAATGTACTTTTGTCGAAATATTCGAAATAGATAAATATTTCAAAAACTTCATAATGCAGAACGGCTTTAGAACCCTGTTCCTCGAAATGGTTTTCGAATTAGAGTAATTGTATAATTATGAACAATCCCAATTACATAAAGGTTTATTTATCTTTTTGTACTTGCACAAAATTGTTCGTTCTACGTTGAAGACGGACGGTTCAAATGCTTCACAATTTGAGAACAAGTGAATGTTGTATTCCTCGAGATAGCCTTCCGAGACCGAGGAACGCTTACGGGAGCTTCAATAACGACTTCATTCAAGATCGTGCGTTGATGGAAGGCATAAGTTGATCTTTGTTTTCATACAAGATGCTCAATTATGTCAAGGAATGATGCAAGTTCTAGCGAGAGCAAACATTAAATAATAAATAATAGTTCCAGCGGCATTAGGAGGACCAACTCTTAGCTAGTTCCATATTAAATTTGAACTATGGGTACGAGGCAATTATAAATATACTTAGAAATAAATATCAAAAAAAAACCATATTGAAATCGAAAACGGGACCTTTACGACGAGACGGACTCCATAGACCGGGTCACCAACGAGGCTAAACACTTCATCAAGTAACTTACAGGTGTCATAAAAAAATCAAATATTTTTAATTACATCGAAGTGCAAAATATGGTTACAGAATAATTATCAACAAGCTTTTAGAGCTGTAAGGTAATTCTGTAGCTCTGCCTACCCCACTCTGGGATTGGGAAGTGAGACAGATTCAGATCTTCATCGTTTATAGGTATGTCAGCCGAAAGATGTCCATCCACTGCTGGACATACACCTCCCCAAAGTTCACCAACAAAGGGTTCCGCGTGGTTCACATTTAATAGAGGTGACTTAGTTACCTATTTATCTAAAATAACTATGATTCCCAATCAAAAACTTATTATTTACCCAAGTCCACATTTATGACGTCGACCATTATAACGGCTTATTGCAGGTTGGTAACAAAACGTAGATATGTGTTAACCTCTTGAAGTGAAATTTAACTAACGGATTGTTATTCAAAACTACCTTGTCAGTACACATAACAACATTGTAGTTTAACATGTAACTTTACCATCTACAACCACGTAAGTTTCTTCTTTAGTCAAATCAATTTGCTCCCTATTCATTCTGAATGTAGGCTGTATTTACTAGAATTGTGTAGTGTCGGTTAACTGTTTAATGGTGGTGTGTAAGCCGGGCACGTATCGTGTGTGAAACATGTCGGGTGCTCGCGACTTACCTGTGCTAACACTCCGTGAGCTGCATACTTCATACATGCTTTTTTTAGTTCAGGTCATTTTTTTATTCTATTAGTGGCAAACAAGCATGCAACCCGCTTTAGCAAAAAATGTACCGTTTTAGTACTGTATGTATCTAGAAGTTGCAATACCGTTATGTCAGAAATTGGGTCCTGATTGGTAGTTTAAAAAACATGTCACCATACAAAGAGACCGTGAAGTAACAAATGACTGTAAATTTACAGCAATGAGTGCACTGCCATTCAGCCTTTGCTACAGCTGCTCAAACTCCAAGAACTCTAGAGACCTGCATTTTGAGAGAATTGCCAAATTAAGGTGTCAGTGAGCGGGAATATAGCTGGAAGAGACGATGGTCACTGGGAAAGGTTCTGGATTGGTGACCATACGAACCAGAACATGAAATGTTGACTGGCCTCCCACAAGGCGGACTGACGATGGATCGTCGTCGCAGAAAACAACTGAATGCGAGTAGCACATGACCGCTCATAGTGGAGATCTTTGGACAAGTCATGTCCGAAGCAGTAGACGTGTTTCGGATGATTATGGTGATGATGATGTACGGTGATCATAAAGAGCGTTGATTGCATGTCTAATCTTTGTTTTTACTTTTAAATTTAACAGCAGACAAGGCACAAAAACCTTGACCTTGTGTAGATAACGCTGTCATTGTGTAAGGGAACAAGGCCCTCTTTTAAACCTTATAGGCTTGATTCCACACGACCATTTACACAACGATATATCATTAGTGAATCGTTAGGTTTATCTCGTAGCTTAATGCTTTTCATTCATTATAGATTGATTAGAAAAGGACTTACCAAGCAACACGCTGTTGCGGGTAAATTGTGTTGTGCCCTCGTGACCCCCGCGGTCAGCTCGCCGGGGCGCGCGCGCAGCGAAGGGCGCGCAAGGCCGCGCGCGCACTTCACACCTCTGTGCTGCAGCGGCGCATTACAAGCTTACTTTATTTTGTTTCAACGGCTTAAAAAGGCACCGTTTACGTAAAAGAAAGTAGGAACTTGGAGACTGACCCGATAGCTCAATTTTCTTAAGTGTCTTCTTTTATAGCTTAGAGTAAACTAACGACATAGGGGATAGAGGTCAACTGAAGGTGTGGGTTCTGACACACGTGGACATTATGCAAGATAGAGATTGCAAAATCCTTAGAACTTAGTATTTTAATGGCTTTACACCAAGTAATTTAAATGGATGTCTTACTCTTGCAGCGAAACGACATAAACGCTCCTGCTTGTAACCGAACAACGTCGTTATGGTGACAAGATACAAGAGTCATACTCACTTGACTGTACGCCAAATGATGTCGGCATTTGAATGATTATTACTATAGTACCAAGCGAAGCTATGGTTACTTCGGAACCAACCGGTACAAGCCCAAAGCCCAACAAGTCATCGAAAGTGAAGTTTTTAAGTGCGACTTGACACACTTTCTGCGAGTACCGCGGTTCGCTGGTCATTAACAAATTGGCTTGGCAGACAAACTGCATGGGAAACCGTTATCCTGTCTGATGAGGGCTTCATATCAATTCGTATGAAATGCTTTCGAGTGGCTGTAGCGTGCGCTGTGCAGTTTAAATTTGGGATCAACTTATTTCGAATTATTTTGGCCAAATATACTAGCTTCGTCATCTATCAGCTGATAGATATCATCTCTAAATATAACTGTAATAATGGGCCCCGTGCCGCCAGTATGCAGAGGATTCATAATACCTCAGGTGGTCAGTCCGGTTAGAAGAGTTTGTTGAGTTACCTACTTTACTATCCAGGATTAATTTATTTGTATAATCTCTTATACGTGAAACCTTTACCTTAATCTGTACGTCATCCATAAATTGTAGCGCGATGCGTGGATACGTTGTCCTTCAGCCAACAGTCAAGCTGAGGAGTAGAACTTGGAATAGCGTTCTGTAATGCTTTAAAATCACGTTTTTCGCAGAGTACCTACTGCCTAGGTATATTATAGGTACCTATAACAATAAGATAAGATAAGACAGATTTATTTACCATAAGCACATATAAAAAAAAAAGTGAAAACAAATGAAACAGAAATATATAGAACTATACCTACTACTCAAAACAAAATAGGGGCCACGGTATATTCTGCATACAAAAGAACTGTTTTCGGAGAAGGATTATTATAACAAATTTTAACCTGTAAGTTTTGAATTTAGTATCATTCGAAAGCTGCAATATTCAACTTACAAGTTGTGTTTTTAATTTTTTTGTCAATTGTTTTGTTTTTCATACAAAATGAGAAAAAAAATGCAACTTTTTTAAAAACCACACTTACGGTAAAAACAAAACAATTGACAAAAAATTTAAAAACACAACTTGGAAGTTGAACATTGCAGCTTTCGAATGATACTAAATTCAAAACTTACTGGTTAAAATTTGTTAGAATAATCCTTCTCCGAAAACAGTTCTTTTGTATGCAGAATAGACCGTGGCCCCTATTTTGGTTTGAGTAGTATATATGCACATTATGCTAAAGTGTCTTTCTCAGCATTGTGCCGCGGCAAGCCGTGACGCTGGTATTCTGAGGGACCCTACTAATTTACTTACGTCAACAATTAGCTAACTTATCGAATAGCTATACCTTTACCTAGAAAGTTAGCAACCTTTATCTTAAGCAGCAGGATGAAATTCCCTCCGGTAAATGTGAGAGCACGCACGCCGGTCCGCGTAGCAACGTATGTACCCGCGGCATGGCCGACGGCGGGGTTTTTTGCCGAGGTGTCAGTTCCCACGTCCAGCTACAGAGTACGGGGTTTTTATAAATAGCAGCCATTTCCCAAGAACACAGCATTGGGTTTAGCTGTTCTGGAATAAAAACGTTTAATGTTTTTAATTGAAGGGTCCACGGAGACCAGACGGCTTCCGAGTAGGAGCTTATTTAAAATTAAATAATAATAGTTTCGGTTAATTCTGGAGCCAACAGATTTAAATTGGAAATAGAATATTTATAATATTTGTACGCTTGCTTGCATGCTGAATACAAGTGCTTTAATTTTATAACTAAGACCGTGTATACTGTATTCTGACAAATAAATGAATTTAGATTTTGATTTGATTTGATGTGGGGTGTTTCTTGTCATAAATACAAACTAACAAACATACATACATACATAAACTCACGCCTTCATTCCCAGAGTGGGGTAGGCAGAGCTAAATAATTACTTACGACTTTAAAAACTTGTTGATAATTCAGTAACCACATTTTGCACAAATAGACTAAGATGTTTACCAGCGTATTAGTGACAAGTGGCAAGCCCATCGCTTAACAGTACTAACAAGCCTTTATTCCCTTAGTCGCCTCTTACGACATCCACGGGAAGACATGGAGTGGCACCATTCTATGCCGGCAGCCACACGGGCAACTAACAAAGTGTATAAACGAATTTGATTGTTCAAGTTATATTTGTTATAATCTTTGTTTATATTTATATGGAACGTGTAATGAAATGTTACGTATGTTACGTGACGTTTGTGAATAAAGCGCTGAAATAATACCACATTTACAACTGTGTGCAACTGCTCTTAGAAGGGACTTCGGGTTTTTGCTTGTCTCTCACTCGCTCTCATACGCTCTAATTAAGAGCAAGTGAGAAAGTACAAACCCGAAGCACCTTCTTAGAGCTCACAGAGTGTACAGTATTCCCAGCTTCATAATAGCTTTCGGCATACTATCGCTATCACGCTTGCACTCGCAACAGATTCTATATTTGTCACGACATGTGTCTACTTGTTGTGGGTATACTTTATCCTTAACACGCAGAGCCAGGACTTGAGACTAGTCTTACTTGACCACGGTAACAGTATCAAGACCTACATTCATTAGAAGCTGTACCGTTCTCGCATGGGTTTGCAAACGACGGTGTTTACACTCGAAGTCTTAAATAACTGAACATTTTAGAACCATGTCGCAGTAACGCATGAAAGAGAGAGTGGTTTCAAATTAGTACATCCATAACTGCGACAAGGTACTAAAATGTACAAACAATAATGACTAGGTAACTGACGTTGTTTCTTTGACGTACGTTCTGACGTTGTGATTCCAGTCGTAAGAACTGTCAAACAAATTGATTATAATGTCACTGTGACACAGTTCTATGACGAGTCAGGTTTCCATTTGGCTGATAGTACTTCATCGATCGTGATATAAGATACCTCCTGACCCTCGTGTCTTCGGACACGGTCATTAAACTAACATTGAGTTTAATCATAAAATAATACATCGCACACGGCGTTTATGGGATCACGATTATTCATTATGGGTGCGGTGAACTCGATAAACACGATGTACCTATACACCATTACTTACACCTACATACACGTAGGTACTTACTCGTAAAAATATTGCACGAGCAAACAGTCCGTGGCGATGTTTAACCGTCCGTTGGTAACTCATTCCTCGTAATGCCTAAGAGAGCGCTGCTGAGGCCCTAGTAGTGTTCCATGGGACTCGAGCCTTTTTAGCCCGAATTTTAAAGCTCCGGAGGTCTTTTTAGAGCTGGCTTAATGGAATGGGTTTCATAGAGCTAGTGATTTTAATAAGGCTGTAGTCTTAAAAAACGCTATAGTATTTTTTTAGGGTTTTAGCTTTTTTAAAGTCTTAAGCCTTTTTTTAAGGTTGTAGCCGCTAACTTGAGCCAAGCTGAGCCTTATAAAATGTTTAATTTTTATAAATGCAGTCGCAGTTCGGATCATATTCGTAAAAATCAGTTGTGTATTTCTGTTGCCGCTAGTGATGGGCCGCGGTAATATTCCCGTTACCAGTAAGTTTCCGTTTGGGAATATTCCCAGTAAGTTTCTAATGTTACCAGTAATATTCCCAAAAGGTGGGAATATACTATACTGGTGATTTATATGAGATTTAATGATTATATAGTTAGTTAAATAAGCAATATGCATAGATATATTCCTTTCTCTTTTACACATATCACCTTTTTTCTCTTTCACACAAACTTCTTATCTGAAATGGCACAAACACAAAGGACTTAGTTTTGCCCTTGACTCGACTCAGTGCACGTGCTTTTTGTGATGATAGTGAAAAATGTGATAATGATTACTAAGCTTAAAAAAAAACTTTTTTCATGAAAAGAGGAAAAACATTTATTCACGCCAAAATGACACCATCTAAAAACATAACAAAATTAAAAAAATACAGTAAAACAAATTCTTAAACTAAACTTAAAACCTAGTGTTACCTCCCCAAGCCCTAATTACCTCCATGCGATCCTTCATTGACCTCACCAACGTCACGATTCGTTCTTGAGGAATGTCACTCCACTCCTCGACGACGGCGTCCCGAAGCTGTTCAAGGGTAGCAGGGGCAGTATCACGAGACCGCACCCGGCGTTTCAGATCATCCCAAAGGTGCTCTATGGGGTTCAGGTCAGGACTTCTCGCTGGCCACTGCATCACGGGGATCCCAACCTGATCCAGATAGTCCCGAACAATCAACGCCGTATGAGAGCGGCCGTTGTCGTGCATGAATGTGAATTCAGGCCCGACAAAACCAGCATACGGGACCACGTGGTCCTCCAGGATCTCTGTGATGTACCGATGAGCAGTCAGGGACCCCTGGCCACGTCCACCTCCAGTGCGGCAGACGCACACAAGGTTGGTTTTGCCCTGGATTGAAATTCCGCCCCAGAACATGCAGGATCCTCCTCCGTAGCTGACGGTTTCTTCAAAGCAGGCTTATGAGTACCGTTCTCCTTGCCTCCTGTACACTCTTCTACGCCTATCGTTGCAGAAAAGGCATACCCTCGTCTCGTCGGAGAAGAAGACAGACTGAAGTCTGACTCGCCTATGCTCTGCTGTCAATTTGGGGCCCGTAGCAGCCCTACGAGGCAGGATTTTCTTCTCTCGCAGCCTTCTTCTTACTGTGGAGACGCTCACCGACGTCCTCCGAGCTGTTCGGAGTTGCTGTTGCACCTCAACAGCGTTGGAGAATCGGTTACGCAAACACGTTGACACAATATAGCGGTCGTCTCTGTCGGAAGTGAAACGTCGTCTCCCAGATCCATGCTTCCTGATGTAGCCTCCAGTCTCCTGGAACCGCTGGGATACTCGTTTCACCCGGAAACGGCTTATGTTGAGTTGTCGAGCAACATCAATCTGCCGTAGTCCTGATTGCAGTAGTGCTACCACTTGAGCTGCTTCTTCTGCCGTGATATCCATTTTTCAGAGTTTTCTCTTACTCGAGCTGTTCAGGTGTGACTTCTGTGATGTCTGGATAGCAAATTACCCATAATTCATTTTTACCCCTCCTTTTATTCGTGTTCAGGGTGGCACAAGTAGTGAGTCCTCTAATGAGTTTTCCATCACTTTTTTTTAAAGACCCTGACGTGTCGTGATCATTGTTTTTACGAAAAAGAACGATTCGCGTTTTTAAAGTTGATTAACTGTGCTTTCAAATGATACTAATATTGGTATGGTACAATAAATAAGTTAAAAGCTTTATTCGCTTGAAATCAAAATTTCAAAATGTGCGATTTTTTTGACGCCGTGTGTATTTGTATAATTAAACTGATTTTCCGACATTTTCTTTCATTTCGATCGAAACTAAGATGTTTTTACCGTGATTTAAAGTGTACTTGGCCATAATTACACGATGGGAATATTCCCAGTAACATTGGAAAAATACCTGGTAATTTTGGGAATATTCCCGGTAACATTGGGAATTTACTTTCTGGGGGGGAGCTCCGTATTTTTTTTTATTCTAAATTGTTTCAATGTTCACCAAATAAGCATAAAACACAAAAAAATATTACTTTATAATTCAGTTTTTCTATATTTCCCTAAATTTCCAATACTTGGAAATATTACTGGTAACATTACTGGGAATATTCCCGCCATGGGAATATTCCCGCTAACGACCCATTACTAGTTGCCGCTATACAACAAATAATTAAACTCAAAGAAATCATTAAAAATATTTTTATGAACTCAAAACTATTTTAGCCTCCGAGCCTAAAGAAGCTTGGAGGCCAAAATATTTTTAAGTTTAAATATTTTGAGAAGGACTTTCAGTCTAAAAATATATAGCCTTTTATTAAGGTTACGAGCTCCGAGAGTCAAGGCTGCCGAATATAACAAGGCTTGTGGGCTAAAGAGCTTTATAGGCTTTTAGCCCTCTAGGCGTTAAAATCGAAGCCAGGCTTAAAAAAAAGAGCTAAAAGGCTCGAGTCCTTTGGAACACTAGGCCCTAGCCAAGATGCATTACACTAACCAGCGATTTTATTCGTTTTGTTTTAAAACCAATCGCGTCACTGGCAGATCACGTGACTCTTCGTACCACGTGATCTACCTTCGATATTGAACCAAGATGGGCTACACTATCCTCCTAAATAAAAAGGACGCAAGGGCAACTTGATACTCAAAGTAAATTTAACCCCCTGTCTTAAGAAATAAGGTCACTAATATACAGGGTGTCCCAGAAACCGACGCCAACCCGCCTAGGGCTGATAGAGCAGCTCATAAGCTATCGATTTAACCCCCATGTATGTTCAGCAATTGTTATTAGTTTCCGAGATATTGATCATTTAAATCAGAATTTTTGCCATTTTTCCTTATGTCCGTGGTACGAAAAAACCCTAAATTCATGCATTAATTCATATTTTTTTTAGTGTTTTCTTGCATGATTAGAATCACTGTGAAATAAGGAAGTTTTTAAAGCTACATAAAAATTTCTTTTTTATTACAAATGTTCGAGTAAACGCACAGAGTTACTTTCTCCATACTAAGAGAACCCCGCGTTTGATTTTCACCAAGTATGGAAAAACAAACTTTGTGTGTTTACTCAAAAAGTTGTAATGAAAAAAAAATTGGCATATAGCTTTAAAAACTTCCTTATTTAACAGTGATTCTAATCATGCAAGAAAACACTGAAAAAAATGTGAATTAATACATAAATTTAGGGGTTTTTCGTAGCACGGACATAAGGCAAAATGACAAAAAAACTGATTAATGTGATCAATATCTCGGAAACTAATAACAATTGCTGAACATACATGGGGGTTAAATCGATATCTTATGAGCTGCTCTATCAGCCCTAGGCGGGTTGGCGTCGGTTTCTGGGACACCCTGTATACGCGGTTCTCTGAGACATACGACCGTTTTTCCAAGGAGGGCAACAACAAAGATGTCGGCTGGTGGTCGAACGGTTACCCCACTAGCTGTGGGGTTCCGCGAAGCCGTAAGGACGTGTGCGGTTCAAGCTGCGCCGACGCACCTCTAACTCATTAACGGTCACTTCTTGCCCGAGAAGAAAGCGGGCCTAATATGGTCGCCCTCGCACTTAGAAATTTGTCAGAAAGTGACGGACATCAATGTGCCATTTATTCGCTTTGATAAACGCTACCATTATAACATTTATAACTAAGCCCTAATGGCTTCGAAAATCGACAAAATGTATAGGATTGACGTAAACTGACGATGACAGATCGCGTCGAAGGCTTCCGTCAACTCAATACATTTCGAGTCAATAGAAAATAGAAACCTTGCAAGATAAACGTTTGCGAAAGAATCAACCGACGCTGTTGCTTGTGATACTGTTGGTTCGACTCGAGGTGTTTCGCTGGTGGACTTGTCATTAATTTAAACTGTGATTGGGAAATATCATAACGTGTATCTGATTTCTATACAATCATTTTCATCTCAATCATATTACTTAAGTAATAGTATCTGTAGGATTGTTAGATTTTCTTAAAGTCCATTGGCTCGATAATGCCCACGTATTGCTCACATCAATCCTAAACTGTTTTCACTTTACCTGGCGGCCTTTGTCGCTTTTATCCTCCAAAACATTGACAGGGTTGCCAAACAAGTCAAGAACTCACGAGTCAGCGCGTGTATGCTCTGTCGCATGCACTACAGTATCACAAAAGATAACAAACTTTGCAATTATAACACTATAAGTACTTCATTTTTATTATTTTTTAACGAAAGCGAAGTAGGTATAAAACTACATAGATTAAGTAAATACTCTCAATGCAAAGGCGAGTTCATCTATGATTATCAATTTTGCTAGCAGCATCTATAAGCGTTGTTTTTATTGACGAATTTGTAGAATTCTGACAAATTCTGACGAATCGCAACCGTCCTGACTGAAGCTCTCTAATTGCATCAAACCCTAGTACTGAACGTCTTGGAATCTTCAGCGCTGCTATGTTACCTATTTCGTTCCAAGCAAAACGTACTAGAGTATTCCTAGAAGCATGTAGAACTAACACGCTGTGTGGCAACAGTACAGCGTGACTAAAGTAAAGGGTTCTAGCTGTTTTTATACGAAGTTCCTCTGAGTATCTCTCGCAGTGTCAACACGTCCGTAAGAAAAACATTTTTGTTACAGGTGCCAGTACTGCCAGTCATCGTCCAATCGAATTACACTACCAAATTAAAAACTACAGTAAGCGGTGAGTTACAAAGTTCTTCTTAACCCGGTAGAGTTGCTTTCTACAAACTTTGATTGCGGCCTTAAGGTCACGGGAGGTCAAATTTGACGTTTCTTTTCGTTAACATCAATTTTATTCGATGAGATTACAATTTGAATCGAAGGTGTGTACTCACACAAAATTTTAAACACCTTCGTTTCCATTCAAATTTCAAGCATAGAATTATTAACTTAAGGTTCGTTTTAGCTTGGTATCTTTTAAAAGCTGTAAGAAGGCTTTTTGTTTACACGTACTGCCGTGGAAAATTTTAATGAGTCTAAATTGATTGATATGTTGACGTAGGAGGTGCCGCTGAATTATTGTGTACAAGCTCCTCGTTACTGTTCAATAGAGAAAGCTTGGAGCAATTTAAAACAAACCATCTACAACATTAAAATAAAATAAAACCAGTGAGTGAAAGTGCCACGAATTCAAAGTATTCAAACAAGAGTTCACAATTGGAAAATAAGTGTCGCTAATTTCATAGAACGGTAAAAACGCAGTGTACCAAATTTTAATTAAAACAAAAGTGCAGTTTAATTCGAACGCCGAATAGTGGTGTGACCGGGTCGGTAGTACCTATCGATATTAGCGTGAGTGATCAGTGCAGCTATGTGAGGTGACAGTGATCAGTGGTGATGAGATGAAGCGCAGTAAGTCGTACACGTGGCTGTCCGGGCTGCTGAAGATGAGGCCCGAGGAGGAGGAGTGGGGCTCCGTCCCCTGGGTGCGCGCCGAGGTTCTGCAACAAGACAGGTCAGTCTAGTATTAGTTTAGATCCTAATAATTCAGTAAATTAAATATCGATAAGTTTAAACGTTGAAGTATATTTCTTATTCGACTTATGTTTATTAGCAAAGTTGACGAAATTTTTTCTCAATGTAAAAGCTGTCGTTTCAATCTGATTTAGTATTGCTTTTTTTAACTAATTGAATACTATTTTCAATTTCTATGGTAAGTATATGTATTTAACCCCAACCATGTCATTGTTCTTCTCAACAATTACCCTAGTTTTTTTTTTGATTTTCATTGTTGATTTATTATCATTTCAGGCAAACGTATTATTTTTGTCCTACTCAATGTCCAAGTCTCAAAACACTATCCCTTGTTTAATAGTACATTGTGTATTAAGGTCGGTAAGTAAGGAATTACGATCGAGGCTCTAGTAGAAGCCCGAAGTCGAAGACTGAGGGCTTTCTGAGTCGAGGTTCGTAATTCCCGTACCGCCCGTGAAACATACAATGTTTTTCATCATATTTGCGAGTAAATAAATACACAAGTCAGCACAACTATTATTACGAATTACTTGAACTTTTTTTAAGCGGATGGCTGGCGGACTCCACAGATTATACAAATGTTTCGTTCAGAAACGTTAGGGGCAAATACTTACGTAGTTATACATACAGCTCTGAAGGAGTTTAAAAAAAAACGACGTTTTGATACAGAAAACTATTAAAATAGATTATTAAGCACATTAATTGAGTATTTAAGTAACATGTCGCGAGATTGCAATATTTGCAATGAAATTCCTGTTTAAATAACATTTTAAGACAATTTTTCAATTGCGTGTAAACTCTTTGCTTGAACTTGCATGACCTGTGTGCTGTGCTATAAATTAAAAAAAAATTACTTACCGAGCTTGGGTTTCATGGTAAAAAAAAAGGTCGAGGGTTTTATATCGGGCATTGCGGCCAAGTTAACCTGTATGTTTAGATACTGTTTACGTGCAAGTGTGATGAAAATTATATTGATAACCAGGGAGCGAAACTTTGGTGCCGATGACAGGCGTATGAATGACGTCAAGCTACGTACAGAGTGTTTTTATCTAGATTGAACATCATCACTAACAACTTATTGGCCTCTTTACTGTACAAATATTGACACTTGAGGTGAGACGGCCGGTACTTATAAAAAAGATAATTGACTGTCATTGTCATATTAAAAAGAAGATTGTTGAAGACAATAACAAATTTATATTGAATTATTTATTTATTTGTAAATTGTAAATATAACCGAAACATTGTTGTTTCGGTCGAGCGAAGTCGCCGTGTAGTCTGTACAGCCGTATTTGCAGACGTTTCCTTTTCTGATTGTAAATAATTAAAAATGTTTTAACAGCAAAATTTAGCAATTTAGAAAAAAAACCAAACAACCAAGCACATGGGATATTATGTTTGAATTTTAATTGTTCTGCATACTTCGAAATTTCATTTAAGTAATGTCTTTCATTTACTAGTGGAAATAATATTTTTCGTTTCGTCAAACGAAATATTTTATTCGTAATCGTCTTTGTCATTATCTAAATATTTACATATATCACTATAGCATTATTGAGAATCAGTGCGATGTCTCAATATTTTTTATATAAAATCATCCTATATGTGAATTTGCGTCATAATGACGTCACCGGCACTAAAGTTTCGCTCCCTGTTGATAACAAAGCATACGCTTACAATACACCACCTGTTAATATAACAGTATTTAAACAAAATGACTTGGCAATTAAGCCTCCAATTGTTACGACTCCGGATTATCCGCGACCGGGCTTTGAACCCGTTCCCCGACCTTAACGGTGACGCGTCAATTTGCTCGTGAAAGAGTTCGACTTGAAGGTTCGCCGCGGGCTATGGGCTCATACATTAGGGCCAGATAGGTTCACTAGGTACTTCTCTTAGAAAATTTGTCTCTCAATTCGTCTATAAATTATTAATCGGCGAACGCAGCGTGTATTCTGACTGGTCGCAGGTTACATCGACAAAGCAGCTTAGCCGGCTAGGTACAGTCGCTTTAAGCATATCGGAATTTTTAGAGGCTTTAGATTTGACATAACCCTGCTGGATATACGAGAGTATGAATGTGCGGGGCAATTTAAGATCATCGGTTAGTGATTCATCGATGAATTGAGAGGAGATTGGATTTGACTATTCCTGCATCACACAATGCTAATATGCGAGGAATATGTGCGTTACCATAATTGGTTACGTCACTTGAGATAATTTCATCAAATCGAAATGTTGACCTCTTGTGGGGACCAGTTGGTACACGAACACACACATTATACATTTTGAAAACTGCAAACTCAAATTCAAATTTGTTAGATAAATGTGCAGTTGTTACAATAAATATTTTTATAGTTTATTTTTAATTTATGTGTCACTATTATTACTAAGACCGAAACTTTGATGTCTGATCATTTGCGACTCGCGACTCCCACGTTCTATTTAATTGATAACTTTGGTTGTACCCGTTTACTCATACAAATGAGAATTAAATCAGCATAGCTAGATAGCAGGTCTACGATACGTTACGATAGGTTATAATACCTATATATATAATTTTGACATTGTTTATTTTACTACCATTTGTTTATTTAACTTTGTGACTCGTTTTATTATTATTTGTGTTTTATAATCCATTCATTTTTGACATTGGTTTTTGCTACATTACTTTTTTTGTTTTTACTTCTTTGACGATCATAATATGAATTCTGTATAATTGACATGTGTGCAATATAACTGTATCTTATATTATGAAATAAATAAATCTAAATCTAAATCTACGATATGACGATATTCATGGTGGACGTAAGTATATAACGCATCGAAGTTAATCGTCGACCATGATGATACATGAGCTAAGCGTCGTATAAAACATCTTGTCTGACAATTAAGACGCATAAAAGCTGCTCGGGGAGTAATAAAATTGTGCCGGTCGGCATCACAGGCTTTCTCGTAACTGTATTATGTCTAACCTTTGTTAAGCCTTGCCCGTTACCCGTCTTCTCTAGTTTATTGTTGTACTATTACTATTATCTATCCCCCGGTTTATTGCGCGACATCCACGGCGATCACGCCGCGTCTCGCCGTGCGCGAGTAATTGACGGCCGTCCAACTGTCACGTTCATCGATAGATGTCAGCGTATTTGAGCACTACACTACACCAATTTAACCAAACGACCCCATAACAGTAGGGCTATGCAAAATATAGCAACTGTGGATTTTTGACATGATTGATGGAATTTATATGTAGGAACTGTAACTTACAAATTTACACATAGCGTGTTTTGTAACTTTGATTATTATGTGGAGGGTCCTCCGGAACCACTGCACCGAACCTATTGGAAAGGTTTTTTATCCTCAATAGAAAAATACATTCGGTTTCACCTTTAATTTTTACAGTTTACACACATTTAGTTTTATGATTGATTTTATTTTAGACTTTTTTAAACAGCGATTATTGATAAAATATACATGTGCTATTAAGATATGGCTCGTATGGCTTATGTTTTACCATAATAAATCTTTCTCAGGCACCATCAGGTAGATGACAGTGTTATTAAAATAGGTAATAACACTATCTGATAAATTCCAAATCGTTCTTCAATCTGTCTAAAATAACAGTTCGATGTCAATTAGCCGGCCGTTAGGCCATGCCTTATCGCCGCTCACGCCCGACCTGATCTCCATACTCCGCTCATACATAACAATCGTAATGCGGTGTAATAATCGTCGCGCGCATGGGAACCAGCGCCTCAATGGAAGGTCACGCAGCATAGCTCTCCGGCGTGGGTCCGCTTGTGAGGTTTAATAACTTACATAATTATATACATGTGGAGAGATAGGTAATGGTGAGGAAATTTCGAAAAATTGAAGTGCGCCATGTTGACAGGCCTCCAGTCGAAGACCGCAGCGGGGTTAATAAGACCTTTGCAGTTTAGTTTACCCAGAGAGAAAAGGACAGAGCTATATAACTGCTATAGCTCGTTCGACGTAAAATGAATTCCATAGCCATGTCATAATAACCTCCCAGGTCAGATAAAGGTCTCGCGAATCAGTTTAAAGCTATAATATGTGATTTGGATTTTTAACGTGCTCAATGATCTTTTCGACGAACTGAATACTAACCGGTGAATTTAGGTCGCCCGGTCAGAGCGTATTAACAATATTTTAGGGCAAGCATTTTAAATTAGGTAGCTTGTTACGACGATTATTCTGGACAGGGGGGTTATTATGACATAGCTGTGCAGTTTATTTTACGGCGAGTGTAAATGACAGAGCTATAGCAAATATATAGCACTGTCCTTTTCTCTCAGCGTAAACTGAATAATCTACTCGAATTATGATGCTAGAAATAATGGCACCGTCATCCACACACATATTACAAAGGTGTATGTGTATTAATGTTAAGGTTTATTTAGAAATACTAGTATGGTCAGTATACTCGTACGGACGGAACAATACAAGTTATCGTCATCACGTCCTTGTCTTTCAACACAAGAATTAACGCCCGTTCCAGTATTTATCACTTTTATTCGCTTTATTTTACTGAATAAATATTTACTATTTAGAATTTTGCCTGTGTTGTGTGAACCGCGGTTATTACATTGTTACGATCTACAAGTGAGTCCACAACCCATGAATATTCATATCATTATTATGAGATAACGAGTTATACCTAATTACTTTCACACTTTGGCTCAAATAACGATTAAAAGTTTAATTTAATGTGGTAAAAAATACGAGGATTGAATTAATTAAATGCAAAAAAATACTTATTGTTACGAGTATGACATTGTCACCGGAAGGGCCGTGGCCTAGCCAAGGTACTTATATTCTACGTTGCGAAAGATTCAACTGTCATGTACACTGACAATGCAAAGTTATTTCTACGTATTAATCGCGGATCATATGGAAACATATTGTGAAGTTGGTACGGCGCCCATTCCATTCCTTGGACTCGTTTTCGCACGCCGCGCCGACTCCCGCGCAGCTAATGAGCAAAAACTGTATGAAGCCGTCCGGCGGGATGATCGATCCATGTACATCCATCTCAGCCTGAGCACGGGTTTAATCCAGGAACGGACTAATCAAAACTGAAGCCTAACTCGCTTGTTTAAAGTTCCAAGTATAATGTTCTATTAGTTCAAGTTGTTACGTTTTACTTTGGGAAATTGAAGTATGTTGTCCTTATTTTATTGGCGACATTGCTTTGTTTAGAAGCTATTTATTTGCCAGTTGATTGTAATCCTTGATTGTATCGAGCTAATTGTAGATAGTACGGTACGCGCTTTTTACTTGCACTTGGTATGGCTGGACGCGTAGGTCGGAGAATTTATAATATGACTGCTTGGATGATATAATATTATGGTATTCGAGAGGCGTTTGCGCACTAAAAGATGCAGCAGGAGTAGACCTCTTACGGAGTAGACTGACCTAGTGCCGTGGAGTATTGTACCGGATGAGAGGGGGGGAGGTATGTATGAGTGTTAACTCTTTATTGTACATTCAAAATTACAAGATGGTAAGTTTGCATCAATAAAGATAATGAACATAGGCGATGTTATCCCATATGATATCCAGTTAACCTGTTAGTAGAATAATATGGAGGCCTGGTCATTGTGGAGTAGTCGCGTAAATGAATTATGGAGGGGATTTATTTAAGTATTTAAACAAATTTGCACAAAGCCAAATAAAGTACAAATAGAACTGTATAGTTGTTAATGTTCTATGGCATCCCCTACTCGTAATAGCTAGTAGGCGAAACAGAAAACAAAACTGTGCTAAGAAAAATAGCGTTGAAAATAAAACAGTATCGCTTCGGAATGCCATCAGTGGACTCTTCATGCATATAACTGCATTTTTAATGCCGACCAATAAAGAGAGGTGTGTCTGTCAATCTGTGACTTTAAAGGTGGGCTCAAACTATAGGGCTCAATCAGATCGGACTGCGCCTGCGCGGCAAATGTACAGGACTTGTTACGCTAAAAAATGTGGACATCGTAACTCATGCGCAGTATGGGCCACATCGCGATAGCACGTCGTAACATGACAAACACCGTCCTCACAACCAGCACACACGCGTTACTGACACGGTTACGATGGAATTTCACAAATGTGAACCCATCTTAAGACTTTTTTGAACCCGGTTTAATCGGGATGGTTTAGAGTCAAGTCTAATAAAATAAAAAAACAAAGGTGTTTATTCAGTAAGTAGGCCGCACGGGCACTTTTACACGTCAAAACTCACAAGAACTAATAAGTAGCAGTAGTAAAAAATAAAAAAATATAGAAATTTTAGGAATCACGCCGTCACACACCTGTGACGATGCAAGACAACCCACATAAAAAGCCTCGACACATTCTCCCACAGAAACCGTGTCCCCCAGACAATAAACAATGTTTTCATATTTTTTATGACTAAGTTATTATAAAGTTATTTAGGTGTTTAGTTTAGGCCAAGCATTTTTATCTGATAGATAGTCCTCGACCCTATAGTAAGCTTTAGACATCAACGACTTTTTCAAGTAGGTTTTAAGTACTGGAAATGGTAACTTTAAAACAAATTAGGTCGTTCAAGAGGTAAAAATTGTGAATGTAGGTCAAATTACGTAAATTTAATGTTTCATCATGTTTCCTTATATTCTTAATGCAACATAGATGTTTGAGTGGGACAATAACCATGTCGCGGTAGTTGATGGTCGTGCCGGGGCCTGTAGTGAAAGTCGGTGCGGTACCCTACCCCGTAGCCGATACTGAACACCGACCGAGGCTAACTGGGGTATAAATTACCCATGGACCGCGTAATTACGTGGAAGCATGTTGGCAAGAAAGTAACCGTATCTTAAACTAAGTAACGTGATAGTTCGACGGGTCATACATAATACGAGTATAGCATAGTATAGCAGCCTATGTACAACTCGCTTCCGGGCCCTCGTGACTAGAAAAACAAATAATTCATGTTCTCTACTTATTGGACCCGATTCTACAGTGGCCTCTAAACTTCCTAGTTTTATTTAGAGGTCTATCTACTGCTATTCCATGAGCAGCTGTCATAATCAAATGACAGAGCTAATTTGAATCTGACGCTTCTTAGTTTAGGCGGTCTTATTGGCAGAGTGCAAAGCGGGTGGAGGGGGTAGCCTAAACGATCACAGCGCTCGCTACGGCTAAAATTATCATTTTTGTCGCTGACTTGAGCTGTCAAATCCATATTGCCATAAAAATCTGCTTACAAACAAATTTGTCTTGTACGCCGTTGCCGTGACAGAAGTTTGGCGAACCACTCGGGCTTTGATAATACGAGTCATGTCTCCTTGGCGAATGTCTTCAACCTCAAGGACATGCCCAGCTAGCACCAATTTCTTGCCTTTAGTCATCGTCTCCGGTTGGAAAATTATTTCGTGGGTGATGGCACGAAACCCCGTTTTAGTCACGAGTAGGCTCATTTCTCACTGAAAACAACAATTTTAATATTATTGGCAATAATGTTACTGACTACCATTGTCCAAAATTGTGCAATATAGTAAAATAACATAAGATTTCATTAATATTTTTCACAATATTTGTTACTTCTTGTTTGACAGCGGTGACAATATTGTCCATAATGGCCGCCTGTCACGTGGCGCTGTCGTCGCGCTCGGTCCCAATACTTGAAATTCTGGAATAGCACTGGTTAAATCTGCGGTCTAAACTATGTGAAGGGTCCACGGAAAGAACATGACATGTCTAGTCACAATGGTAACTTTTTGGGATATCGCGATTTGAAAGTTAGGAACCATGTCATTTTGTACGTAATTTTCGTGTAGAGGTTTTTTTAAGAGTGAAAGACACAAGTTATATGAAGATTTATATCTGAATGGCAGGTTATTACCTGTTCATTTCGTCCTCTACATTTTGAGATTCAAAACTCATTTTAAAAAAAAAGTGACTAGACATGTTCTTTCCGTGGACCCTTCATGTCTTAAAATTAGACAATTTAGTTTTAGGCTATTTAAGCGATGATCACGTAGAATCGGGTCCATTGATAGTATAAAACAAAGTCGCCCGCCGTCTGTCCGTCTGTCTGTCCGCTCAGATCTCTCAAATTCCGCAACGGATTTTAATGCAGTTTTCATCAATAGATAGAGTGATTCAAGGGGAAGGTTTTTATGAATAATAAGTTCTGGTTTGTGGACGGTCGTTACGGAAAACTCGCATAAACCGAAGCGAAGCGAGGGCGGGTCGCTAGTTTTTAATAAGTCTTTTATAATTCCCCTACATACCAATCTCAATATTAACAAAATAAAACAAATGTAAGTATGTTTATGTATGTAAACTCTTTATTGCACAAAAATATAGATATTAAACTAATGTACAATGGCGAAGTTATGCCTAAATGGGATCTCTTCCAGCTAACCCTGAAGTAGATGAGTAAGGACAATGCATAGGGTTGGACACATACAAGTTTGCACAAAAATATCAGAAACAGATGATAATACTTATAAATAAATAAATATTAAACGAATAAACCCGTACTCAAAGTGATATAAACTTAGGTACCTACATATAAAATACACGTACTTATAATAATACAATACATAAATTAAATAACTATTATCATAACTTGGCTTCACGACTCATCAAATAAATAATATTTAATGTCAGTTTTATTAATAATCCCTGAAATCCGTTCATCGAACCCAACTTCGCTGAAACATCACTTAGGTTTACAATTACAACTCATTTCTTGTTTTGCAAAAAGTAATCTGACACAACTCATACTCAGAACGAACCAACAGCACTTTCCGTTCCAAATTCAGACATAAAAATGGTACCATAATCCCTTACGGCTTTATACGACGAGACACTTATCCGTTTATATGCGGCACATCACTAGCGATTACCGCCAACGGCAACTTGAGACTTTTATCGATAAAAATACACCAAAAACAACCTTAGCATCATCAGGCGTAAGGGTGCTGTGAACTGCAATACACGTGGCCTGAAATCAATTGTGAGTTTCGAAATTGAAATGTGTTTTTAAAGGCGTATTTGGTTTCAATTTGTCAGCTTTGCTGCCGAGTACTTAATTCGTTATTAATTGTATTTGTTCTTTGGGGAACCAGATATTTCGATGTCAGGAAACTAAGGAGGTGAAGGTGATTTATTCTTTGTGTGTCAGTTATTATTCCAAGTAAAGTGGAGACGCAGAGTCATAAAAAGTTTAAAGTAGGTAAGTAGGTCAAATGTTTTTGAATAATGTGTAAGCAAATTGTAATATTAAGTACAGACAGATGCAGTGAATAATCCTTTCCCATCGTGATTTGTCGGATAAGCTCGTATTTAACTTTCTTTCTCAGTTGGTTTATTGATGGGTACGCAAGCTAATTGACAAAAACCGATGGGAAAGGATTATTCACTACATCTGTATATCATATTGGATAACAGAAATAGCAATTCTCTAATCTATCTACCTAGGTTAAACTCCTAAAAATAGTAAAATGGCTTCGTGGCCACATTAAACACTGCAACGATTCGCTTAGCAGTGCAAAAACTGACAGTATACGCTGCACATGTGCAAATCAACTTTAAAGTGGACCAGAAGTTTAGCGTCATCTGTACATTTTCTGGATCATACAGATTTGAAGACACACGATCAACTAGAAAGAGGCTGTAGAGTTTCTTGCTTACGCCCTTTTTCCGCGGAATAATTGATTCTCCGAACCGCCTTCATTTGCGGAGTGTCCCCTAAAGGCTCGGCTCGGCACAGATATTCAGCTGGTGACTGGCACGTGACACCATGCGTGCTGACCATTAACTGTATAGTGAAGTATATTAATGATATCAATCTATAAAATAGGTAAGCTGGAGAGTTTTTCTCAAAGTGTTTCTTTCGTCTGTATTATAGTTTAAAGTATTTTTGTTGAGCTCAAATAAATTGGGGAAAAAAAGAATTGAAAGATGATATATATTATTTAGGGCTTAATTTATATTTGATTAGTGCCAGTCACGTTTTATACAGCATATTCCACGGAATACCTACTGCAGGCAACGGCTGAGGCTGCGATTGCACGCGTGTTTTATGACTTAGATGTTTGTTATAAAGCGGTAAATTTTATAACATAAACACCAATAACATGCGCGAGTAAAAATATTTATTTTAGCCCGTTTTAAAGTTTGTCCGGAAAACTGGGGTGTTATTTTGTTGAGTAACTTGCTCATGTGTTCGACGATCGATGACGTCGATGTTTTAAAAAAAGGCCTAAACAGGACGAGTTTTCGAGGTGGTCGAAACAGTGGAATTGTAGGTTGGTTTGCAGCCTCCCAAATACTCAGCCCGTCCGTCCGTTCCCACACAATCTATTACATCTGTCGCCGCGACCGCAACCACTGCGGTCAGAAGCCACTACAAAAAATCATATTACTGGCGGATTCTTAATGTCCGCCAGTGACAATAGTGTCACGACCAACTTGGATGGTCAGGAAAAGGTCGTTAACAGTAAAATTGAAGTTATCGTGTGAAGGGAACAGGTTCTTGTTACTCTCTTTAAGTTGTAAAGTAAGTGCCTTACACTGAAAAAAACGTTTAGTTAGTATTTACTGAATCTTCAGTAATTATCTACATAACAGTTTAGTTGCTGTGGTGACTGCTAAACGTTTAGCTATTGTTTACCAAACATCGGTTTGTTTATGGCAGCTTTACGATTCAGATATTCTAGCTGAACTAATCGGTTGAGAGAGCGCGCAGTGTTTAGTTGTTTTATCTAAATCTTTTTGGTTAAGAAAACTTAACTGTTTTGATGTACTAACCTTATTATTGAGTTTATATTGTTAAATGGTTGGGTGGGCGAACTAAACTCTTGAGAAATTATAATTAAACATTAGTTGGAATAGCTCTACCAAAATAGGTATTTTACCTAAACTGCTAGGTACTATAGCTGCTAGCTTTAGGTACTGTAGGTGTTAGCTTTAGGTACCGTAGCTGCTAGCTTTAGGTACTTTAACTACAGTTCAGGTACTGTAGCTGCTATATTTAGGTACTATAGCTGTAAGCTTTAGTTACTATAGCTGTAAGCTTTAGATACTGTAGCTGCTAGAATTAGGTACTGTAGCTTAGGGGTGTTTTTTTGAAAAAAGGTCTAAATTTACTTTTTCTTTTAGAATTTTGAAATTTGTGGTGTTTCTACTTGGAATCATGAGTATTATTCATTGTAATAGAAAAAAAAGTATCCCAATTTTTTCGTCAGGTATGTATAAGGTCACCAAATGGACACAATTTTTTTTTATGTAATATTAGGGACACTTTTTCTTATTGGAATCAATAGTACTCGTGGTTCTGAGAAAAAATACGAAACATTTCAAAATTCTGAAAGAAAGTATAAATGGACCTTTTTTAAAAAAAAACCTAACTTATCAGTAGGTATTAATTAGGTAGTGCAGCTTTGCAGTTTAACTGAAAACCATACAGGGTGTAAATTAAACCACTAAAAACTATAAGAATCATGATTTAGAAGTTTGGTAGTTTATTTATTACAACCCGTTTTGAGAGATGAAACCAAAATAAATTAATATAATGTTATATAAGTCTACTCGTGCGGTTGTCCTTGTTAGCAACTTCGTTTGTCTGTTTCTGACAATTCTCATTTAAGTTATTTTGGTAAGAATCGTCTCTCAAAACATTATTTTCAGCTATCAACAAAGCCTGAACAAAAAAAACATGTTTTAATCAGACATATTTATTCATTATCTACATACAAACGTGGCCCGATAATTAGAAACACTTGAATTCTTTCTACCCCACGCCCCACGCCCCACGAACATAAGTAGCCCTCGACCGTTTTGTCTGTCATCCATCACGGTACTTCCACACACACACTTTTCCACTGCATGCACAATTTCCAATTTTTAAGTTTTGTTAATATATTTATACCAGGACGCACGTCTGTCCCGCCCAAAGTGGTTTCCAAAGAGAATATAAATAATCATGGCGGCTGACAGCGGCCAGGAGAGAGCTTGTTGGCACTGAACAACTAAACGTTGGTAGATCTAAATAAAGTTTTTACCTAATTTTCTGCAATTCAACTAATTGTTATGGATTAATACGTTATTAAGGTATTACAACCCCAGTTTGGCTATCTGAACACAACATTTAACCAAACTAGACGTTTAGTTCTCATTAGCTTAACACTTTGGGAAGTAATAGATATACTTGAGCTACACGGAAAGAAAAATTGTCTTAAATCAAGAGTATATTTATTGGTCAAGAATAATACAGTTTCATATTTGGGGAAAACTTTATATTCTTCATTTCAGTATTTTATTGTTTTGACCCTAATTCTTGAATAAATAAATTATTTACTCAAGTAAAGAATAAATATTCTGAATAGAAGATACAACTATAGTCTTATTGTAAGGAGCACGAATATCTTGGCCTTTAAGACGTCAGATTTTCTGGAACGGAGTTTATTTAACTCTTGATGCAAACTTTTCATATCTCCGAAGAAGGAAAACCTGTTTTCAATTTACAATTTACTGTATTCTAACAAGAACGTTTTTTTTTCTCTCAAAAGCAAATAAGCTTTAAAAAGAAAAACTTAGCATTTGAAAGAAGATTCGATAAATGTTTCAACCAAAATGATCCAATGTTATTTGAAGTGACAAGTTATTGATGCAAGATAAAATTTGTCTTAGGTTGATAATGCGATTTCTCTATCCAAAGTGCATCGGTTCATACTAAGAATGCAATGATTTCATTCGATTTTAACCTTTTCTTAGTTTAAGTATAGCTCTTTCATATCAAGATTAAATTAATCTTGAGCCAATATCTTCTAGATTTTGTATAGAATACTCAAGTTACTTAACTTAAGTATTTTTAAATTTTAAGTGAAGAGTAATGATGTTTTCGCTCAATATTAATCTTTTCTCAATTAAAGTAGTGGCGGTTTTCATACCAAGATCATTTTGTATTTTTAAAATTTCAAATGAAGACTAGTGGTAGTTTTGATTTGAAATTCTAGCTTTTAAGTTAAATATATTCATATTCTCCATTTGAAAAACCAGATATTTCATTGAAAAATCAGATAAATGTCGGGTGAATAATTTGTATGCTTTATGCGAAGAATACAAATGCTTTGGTACAAGAGTCTTATTATCTTCAGGCAAAATAATGCACTACTTTAGTTAAGAGCCACTTCTTCAGCTAAATTCGATTATTTTCTTGATTTAAGTAGTTAGGATTTTCATACCAAGAACAGATTTATCTTAAGTGGATAATTCTACAAAAAATATTTAAAAATATCATATACTTGGCTTAAAAAAGCTTGAGATTTGATTTTAGAATGCCTTTTTTTAAGGTGAACATTAATGTTCTTAATTTGAGAGTCCGGAAGTTTCAAAGCAAGACTGATCCATCTTCTTTTAAATCTGTGCTCTGTAATAGATATGTCTAAGAAATTAAAATAAGAGTTATTTATAACACCATATTTATTTTGTTCTTAAATTACATTATAAAGACAGGAGTAGTAAATATTCAGATAAAAAGTTTCAGATCAAATAAAGCTGCTGTGAGACTTAATTCCCCTCCTCCGAAAGAGGAAAATGTAACAAACAGGTAGTAAGTAAAGTTTTCAAATCAAAATCCGGAAAAGCGGGCTCGGGCTGTTGAAACCAGATTTTCGGTTACTATATTATTTAAGTCCTCAAGACTGTCTTCAGCATCACTAATTGGAGACTTGTATGTTACTGTAGTGGCCGAATCCATCTGAAAACAAATAAAACTGAATTAAGTTGTTTAAAATCTAATTGATTGAGGACATGATGAATCATATAAAAGCCTATAACAAACTTTTAATGCATAGTCATAATATTATAACTCTTTAACTTTCAAATGAAATAAATAAAATAAATAAGCAATGGCAAAAAACTATCACCTTTCACTATTACGATCCATACTAAATTACTAATATAATATAATAAAAGCTGAAAGTAACTCTGTCTGTTGGTTTAGCTTTCATGGATAGACTGCTGAACCGATTTAGATGAAATGGAGATAATAATGTATGTATGGATGTAAAAAAATTGAAAAAACGAAACAGGAACACGAAATGTATGAACAAAGGCGAACTTATCACTTTACGGGATCTCATCCAGTTAACCTTTGAGCAATTGAGAGAAATGAGACAGCGAAAGGCAAGACATACAAAAATTTAAGAGACAGAATATGAAGATAAAAATAGCAAATAACTACGTATACATTTATTAAATAGGATAAATAATCAAATAATTCTATAGAGCGGAATGTATCGAGACGGATTTGGAATAATAGTCAGGTAAGTAGTTGAAAGCCCGGGGAAGAACATCAGGGAATAGCGATAAACGAGTCAAAGTTTATTGCTATTCCCTTCATAAATGAATCACTAAGTTATAAAATGTGTTTAGTGAGTAAAACAATAATATTAATTACATTTAAACAAAAAATAAAAGGCAATATCATTTACATTTATAAAAAAGAACCAGAAAATTTTACAAGTAGATGGAGAATGTGATTTTTTAAAAGGGTTTGTGGAAATAAACCAATTTCGATAATGAAAATCATTTACATGAGATCTTTTTATGATTGTAGGTACATACCTTAGCTATGAATTCCCTTAATTTGGATTTGATGATAAGTCTTTGTCCTTTGAGTGGGCAAATCTCTCTAAAAATTTCTCCATTTACGCACAAATCTTGTAGTTGATCGGATCTTACTTCGATTTCTGTAATAAGAAAGACACCAAAATTATTCTAATATCCCATATCATAAACAGATATAATATATATACATATAAATACAATCGATAACTATTTATACAATTAAGTTATAACACAGGCTACATACACTACTTGGCCTTGTTAGTTACAGTATGTTATGGTACTTTTACGTAGGTACCTTATAGTTAGGTAGTTAGTAAAGTCATTTTATAAACTAAACCTATGTTGCCGAATAATCGGTTGGACTTAGATTTTTTTTTGTTGGATGTGTTGTCTTTATAACATTATTTTTTTATGATTGAAACGTATAGAACTCGTTAAAATAAGCACATTTTACTTAAAAAACTGTTCTCTAAAATTAAAAATGGGCGAGATACGACACATATAAAAATTTAGGACTTAGAAAAACGCCGAAGGCCGTAGGCGTAGGGCATAGTATTAGGTATAGGTTTAGGTTAGGTTAGTTTGTTGTCCGCGAAGCGGACCTCCGTCGACGTCGCTATTGTAATCTTTGATGGCGTCTATCTCAGTCATCTTTAACTTTAGAAATTTTTTTTTCAAGTAAAACGTGCTTATTTTAACGTATTCTATGTGATAGAATTATAAAAAAATAGTGTCAATAAGACATCGCATTGATGAAAAAAAATCTAAGTCCCAGTCACGGCCCCCCTTTGGTACAGTGTGAACGAATAATCAAACTTACGTAAACGTAAATAAGAACGAAACCACGCATATTTCAAATATGTGCTACTTACCCTTGAATCCATCTATACCAGATGTAGTAATAACCTAACTTTTTAACAATAATGTTAATGGCCGGAACTCCACGTGTTGCGCTGCAATGTATTCCATCTGCAAAACAACGCAAGTTTAACACAACAATATATTTTTACCATCACCCTATTTATAATAAAAAATTACTCACTTTTGATGAATTTCAAGAAATAAACTAGGCAAGGGGTTCGCCGCTCACCGGTCACAAGCACATAGAGAACAAAAATTAAAAACGTCTTCACAAGCAGCGGTCAATTTAAAGAAAGAGTCAGTCAGTCGAAGTTGAAAGAAAGCTTCGATCGCCGACCGACCGATGAAGTGTTGCTAGATTCCTAACTCAAATTACCCTTGCTGTCAATTATATCATCGGTTATCTAAAGTATACAAAACATCAAATTAATGGCGGACTGTTTTCTGAAATGTAAAAAATATATTAAAATTAAAATGGAAAGTACACACGAGTTTAAAAAATAATTTGTAGCACGGCATGTTTTAAACACCCCAATAATTATTAGGGAAGTCAATTTTGAGATGGCGACACTGTTTTTTTTACTGACGTTTTTTGTGATACAGCAAAATATCAAGAAACACGATTTTGTTTTAAAAATCCTACTATCTTGGATAAAGAATTTTTCGTTTCCAATTTCAATAAAGTGCTTACCTATAGGTATAGATTTATGTATGTATTATTGTTTAATTTTCTTAAATTTTATTGTGTACCTAATGTAATTATTCAGTTTATTTAGTGTTTTCATGTCGTACAAAGGGGATATTTAAAGTCAAGGGGTTATTTGAAAAAAACCTACCTACTGTCTAAAGTAACTACAGGGTTCAGTTCAGCTGTATGTACCTAATTTATTTTTATGTAAGTATGTTTACCGATTTCTCCGTCAATTGTGGATCGACTTAAAAAAATAGTGTTGTGTACACCTACTCTGCAGATTGTCCTATAATCACCAATTCAGAATGTGATAAAAATAATCCATGAGGAATTGAAGGAACTCCTCAAATATAAATAAGTTCAGCATTTGCATTCATATAAAGCACCGAGGTACCTATCAATCATTGAATTTGGTAAAGAAAAACAAAAATAATTTATTTTAAATTTTTGAAAACGGGGTTCATTGCTTTTTAAAACATTTAATAAGTTTAGTCATTTATTTTATTTGATTACACATATTTATCAGTTATCACCCACGGACGGAGAGATGCTTTGAATTATTATATAGGTAACTAAACTAATCTATCCAATATCCTTCTATTAATAAAAATCGTAATGCCCCATGTATTGGCTCATTTTTAGGGTTCCGTGGTCAAACTTTCAACAAAACCCTTATACTTTCGTCTGTCTGTCTGTATGTCACATTCACCTTTTCTCAGAAACCATAATTATAATTCTCACAGCTGAAATTTGGGAAACATAGGTATACAGCCTTATTAATAAACGAGGAGTAACCGTAGATTAGTTAAGTTATTATTTGTCCTTATCTGTCGAATTTAAATGTCACAGTGACAGATAAGGACAAAGCATATTTTAACTAGTCCACGGTTACTCCACGTTTTTAGGGTTCCGTAGTCAAACTAGGAACCCATACAGTTCCGCCAGGTCCGTCCGTCCGTCCGTCCGTCCCCAGCCTAGCTGACACTCTTAGTACTAGAAAGCTGTAATTTGGCATAAATATACATATTAGTCACGCCAACAAAGTGGTAAAAAAATATAAAAACATTTTTTTTTTGGTGTAGCTCCCCTTCACGTAACCTAGGGTGGATTTTTTTTTCTTGTCTACCCCATAGAGTGGGGTGTCGATGGATAATTTTTTCGATTAAGGTATCCGTTTATGAAATATTAAGCTTTAAAGCGCTAATTGTCGTCCCCTACAGTCAAAACTACAAATGTTAAAAATCTGAAAAATATCTTGAATGTAAGCACATATAAATATACTATATACATATAACGAATTTAACAGGAATGGAGGTTTTTGAGTTACAAACAGTTTTTATGTTTACACCTAGGTACCGAAAACTTATTTGCGGTGTTGGTAAACTGACAGCGACCTATGTCGAAGGCAAGGCAAAGTTAAGTTTGTCGCGAGGTCTAACTTGTTTGTAGTAACGGCTTCGGAACCCTACACTGAGCATGGTCCGACACGCTCTTGCCCGGATTTTTAATAAGGCTGATAGATATTTATACGTCCGCACACTAAGATATATATTTGATTATTTGGATTGGATTAAAAAAAAGGTTTTCAGTTTACCTTGGGTTACCTAACGCAAGTAAGTGAAATTATTATTTTTATCTTAGTACAACATCGTGTGAGGTATTATTGGATAGCCCTTAAAGGATCATCATGTGCAGGTATTATCCATTTTAAGATTTGGGGACCCTTAGGAAATATTAAACTCTAAAAGTGTCATTTTCGTTAGAGCTAAAAGTCTCCAAAACCAAAACTACAAATAATAAAAATCTGTAAAATATCTTAAATTAATCAGGGACGGGACCTGCTTACCCTTACCCGGGGTTTTTAATGGGTTTTTATAGCGCTGATTTTTAAAAACCCGCACCTTTCGGTAAGCGCTAAATCGGGTTACACATTAAACGGATAATCCATTCGATTGAGTTAATTTGGCTTACCGCTTACCAGTATCAAAACCTCCGAATGGGTTACCGCTTAAAATACCTTCAAGCAATTTTAGTTCTTAGGCAAACTGTGTACGACATATTATTGGACCGTTTATAAAAACCTAAACTTGGGCGGCGTGCGCGCTTCAAAGGTGAGTGCAGTGCCACGAGCCGCTCGTGGCTGCATTTGTCATAGCTTTGTGAATTGCCGCCGCCGCAGTGCGCCGTCATAGGTATGAAACTAAACTTTGATTCTACAATCTTTAAGACTATTTTTGCAAATATTTTGGGTACTTGTTATGAATTTTTGGCGTGAACTACTATTGTTTGCCTATTTATTTGTTTATTGCACGCATATTACTCGTCGCTTTCTTAGTGATTTGCAAACGTTGCGCATCTCCGTAAGTAAAAGTTAATTTGATGAGCTAAAATTTGGTGTGTCGTTTTGGTATTGAGAGTACTTAATCCCGGCTTTAGTATGCCTAAACAAAAAAGTGACTGAGCTCATTGGTATTTTGAATACGTCGTGGCATCAAATATAAGTACCTACCTGCCAACTGTGTAATAAAATAATAAACTAAAAGTACCTATTTACCTACCTTGCTGAACTTTTGTTATTAATGATTACTTACTTAGTTTAATTAGTCAAGTAAACAGGTAAGTGACCACATAATGTGACTCTGACAAGTTAGGTATACTTAGATAGGTAAGTATAATACGTAAGTACTCGCGAGATCGTCCGTTTAGAATTCATTTAGGTACCTGTACCTATCGTGATCCCGCAATTGAGTAATTTTTCGGAGAAACCTATGTTTTCGCCTACCTATCTACTTTTAAAATAGGTAGGTACCTACCTTGTTAGTGTCAGTGAAGAATGTCAATAGGTAGGTAATGCCAAATTTGGTACTTAGCTACATTATAGATTATAGGTACCCCCGAGACAGACAGGGTAGAGGCACCTACTTTTGTCCCGAAAAAATGGCTGGTTTCCGAAGTAATAGCTACTCGTATTAAACTACTTTTACCTACGTGGACGGAGTCGCCGGCTAGTTAGTACCTATACAATAACTGTGCTGGGTGAGTTTATATATGTATGTATATAAATGTACCTACATAGGTACCTAGTCACATAATTAGAAACACTTGCTTTTTTTCATACAATTGCATTTAGGTACACGACCTGTCTGGTGTCCTTTCCCAGTTTTACCGTCTATTTGTAGCCAATACACGTAAAAGTAGCGGCGCAGGCGGGAAGGGAGCGAAGGGGTTAGGTATAGGTACCTAAAATCATCTCAGACCAAATAACTCGCAATAGAAAATTAGCCCGTAGTAGTTGGTATGTACATGTGGTAGATGTCGGCGACCGAATCCCATGCTGAGCATGGTTTGACATGCTCTTGCCCAGTTTTTCTTAATTGTATTAATGCAAGACTTACACTTAGCTGTCAAACTTCGCCTCACGGAAGGGATTTTACAATAAAATACGATATCCAGCTTATTCACCAAATTATTCAAGCCCTTACCAGCACGCGTCAAAAAACTGTTATGTCTGTATCTAGAAGATGCAAATCTCAATGATGTAGGTAAATATGGGATAAACGAGAAGAAAACAAAAAAAAATATATTAAACCAAGTTAAGTTATTTTTCAAACAAAACAATAAATCATCTTGTATTAAATACTATTAGTTTTAATCCAACAATAATTTTTACTCACATTGAAATTCATTAGTCTTACGACAAAGTATTTTTTATTGTTTGTGAAAATTCATATTTTCTCACGATGAGAAACGGAAAATATTTATAGAAAGAAAGGCACGTTTCATTTTTATAATATAATTCTTCAGTAAAAATGTTTTATGTATTGTTTGAAGAAAACATATTCTCCTTGCAAGAAGTTACCGATATCTTCGATCAAAACACTAAAATTCCGAATTAAGAGTATAAGCTATTCTACCAAATCAAAAAAGTATTGTTTGAAAACATTTGTCTATCCTATGTTGAATTATGATATTTTTACATCAAAACTACTATTTACTCAGGTACTTACCCTAAATAATATTGTTAAACCAAGTATGTTATATTTCATACAAAATAATAAATTATCTTGTATTTAATAATATTAGTTTTAATCCAACAATAATTTTTATTCACATTGAAATTCATTAGTCTTACGACAAAGTATTTTTTATTGTTTGTGAAAATTCATATTATCTCACAATGAGAATCGGAAAATATTTATAGAAAGAAAGGTACGTTTCATTTTTATAATATAATTCTTCAGTAAAGAATGATTTATGTATTGTTTGAATAAAACATATTCTCCTTGCAATAAGTTACCGATATCTTCGATCAAAACACTAAAAATCCGAATTAAGAGTATAAGCTATTCTACCAAATCAAAAAAGTATTGTTTGAAAACATTTGTCTATCCTATGTTGAATTATTATATTTTTACATCAATACTACTATTTACTCAGGTACCCAAAATAATATTGTTAAACCAAGTATGCTTTATTTCATAAAAAGTAATAAATAATCTTGAATTTAATAATATTAGAGTTTAAATCCAACAATAATTTTTACTCACATTGAAATCCATTAGTCTTACGACAAAGTATTTTTTATTGTTTGTGAAAATTCATATTATCTCACAATGAGAGTCGGAAAATATTTGTAGAAAGAAAGGTACGTTTCATTTTTATAATATAATTCTTCAGTAAAGAATGATTTATGTATTGTTTGAAGAAAACATATTCTCCTTGCAAGAAGTTACCGATATCTTCGATCAAAACACTAAAATTCCGAATTAAGAGTAAGCTATTCTACCAAATCAAAAAAGTATTGTTTGAAAACATTTGTCTATCCTATGTTGAATTATTATATTTTTACATCAATACTACTATTTACTCAGGTACCCAAAATAATATTGTTAAACCAAGTATGTTTTATTTCATACAAAATAATAAATTATCTTGTATTTAATAATATTAGTTTTAATCCAACAATATTTATTACTCACATTGAAATTCAGTAGTCTTACTACAAAGTATTTTTTTATTGTTTGTGAAAATTCATATTATCTCACAATGAGAATCGGAAAATATTTATAGAAAGAAAGGTACGTTTCATTTTTATAATATAATTCTTCAGTAAATAATGTTTTATGTATTGCTTGAAGAAAAAATATTTATAAAATCTCACTTATTTTCTCCTTACAAAAGTAACAAAAAGCTTCGATCAAAACACTCAGATTCTGAATTAAAACCATAAGTTATTCTACCAAAACAAAAAAGTATTATTTAAAAACATTAGTACAATCTTATGTTGAATTATGATATTTTTACATCAATACTACTACTTGCTTACCCAAAAAAAATATTGTTTAAACCAAGAATGTTTTTTTTGTACTTAATAATTAATAATCTTTAATTTAATAATATTAGTGTTTTAATCAAACAATATTTTTTACTCACATTAAAACTCATTCGTCTTACGACAAATCCTTTTATTATTGTTTGTGAAAATTCATATTTTCTCCCTTTGAGAAATGGAAAATATTTAAAAAAAGAAAGGCACGTTTCATTTTAATAATATAATTGTTCAGTAAAGAATGTTTTATGAATTGTTTAAAGAAATAATAAAACTGTTGTTTCAATCGTTTACATGTCTTGAATTGAGACAGTGTACTCTCTTATCAAGCCACATGAAAATAATAATTTAAGAAAGTAACACATTGTTGTCACAACACTAAAACCTTCTTGAAACGAAGATCATTGTTTTGTTTTTAGTAAAAATAGGAAGAATAATATGTTTTTTCGTTGAGAATATCATTTCTTTTGAGCTAAGACTTTATTATTAATCCAAGAAAATATTTATTTGACATTAAACAATATTACTGAAACATTAAATATTCTTGGCTAGAAACACATTTTACGAGCATTTTTTTCCGTGTACTATAGCGAAATAAGTTTAGTAAATTACTTTAGCTAAATTGACTAAATCGAATATTTAGTTTAGGTAAATAGACTTTTAGTAAACTATTATTAAACTTTGGTTGTAGTAGCTCAAGCAGCTTTTACCAAACAATGACGGGACCTGCACCTAACTTAGTTTAGGAACTAAAAGCTGAAGTTAAGCTGGTGGTACAAAACTTCAATCAGCTTAACACTTTAGCTGACTCATTTTTTTCAGTGTACTGTTTATGTCTATGTACATCTATTTTTCTTCTTCTTTATCATAACTTTAATTTAAACGAATGTTCTTGAAGTTAAGTTTTTACCGCAACGCTGTCGGAGTTATGCGCTTCAGAAAATTATGGATTTACTAGGACAATTTTATTACCCCATTATACGATTATAAAAGCCGTTAAAAAATCTTGGGCAACCAGTTTATTGTTCGGTACCTAACTGATGGATCGAAATGGTACATTCTAATTCGTAATCACCGCGGATGCGTGATGCAAGACGTTTACCGCGTAACGCAAAAAACGAAGAAAAAAACAATTTAAATGGTTCTTGTGTAAGTGTTTATTAAAGTTTACAAGTATAAAAACGATTACAGCATTAAGTGTGGAATTTTCTGTATTTCTACTTTCAGGAGGTTAAATGACCTACCGGAGCAGAATCAGTCATAACCTAATTGCATGCTCCAGCTTTCTAAACTAAACAAGCTTTCTAATATTATACCTTAGACAATGATTTATTTAAATTGTACTTAAACCTCAGGAAGTCAAAGAACTTTAATTACCTTAGTTTTACCCCTTTTACTTAAACTGTAAAAACTGCCACCTGTCCATAAATTGATTAACCCGGATTGTCGGTAAAACGCATGCAACGCCACAATTCGTTGTTTCTCGGAGCGTGAAATAGGTAAATTGAACCGGCGACCACCGCCGCCGTGGGAAGCCTCTGAGCCACTCAACCACTGCCTACTCGGCTTTGTTCCTGATTGGGTCCAATCATTGTAAAACCTTGAACACTACGTAAACCAAAACTGTCATCGACGAACCTAGTATATGTATAATGTATAGTCGTATGGGATTTCTGCAACTTTCACTGATATGTATATTCTTTAGGTAGGTTAGGCAATTAAATTATAAAAAAGAAAAAAATATTAAGATAACCTTATTCAGTAATCAATAAATAATAATAATAATATCTGGGGACAATCTCACATAAATTGACCTAGCCACATTATATAAATATAAATACATAATTAAAAACTTAGAAAACACCCAAGACTCAAATATTTTTACCCGAACGGTAAGCTTCAAACGTTCTATTTTGGCGTTTATATTGATTGAAATAAGGTAGGTAAATGGCTAAGTAAGTATTGTCTGATGTGATGATTTCAAACGCGAAAACAGGTAAGTACGAGATTTTTGGCAAATTGAATGTTATTTATGCTTACCTACTTACAGTTTTTAAGTTTCTTCATTAGACCTTCGTTTTTTTTATCATTCTCGCCTCTTTTAGTTAGTTTAGTCCAACGAATAACTAGAATTAAGTCGAGAGATAGTTTCGGTGGTTTACCATCGCTAATGGATATTTTAACGTTAGCCATTCCAAGTAAAATCTAAATCTCAAAAGCAATATGAAAATAACAGTATCATACTGATAGTGTAAAAGAAAAGGTCTCAAATGTCCTCGTCTCCAGAAATTCCAAGGAAATACCGAAACCAACGGGGTGTCATCGAGTTAATTAAATATCCGTTGTATTCATCGTTTAATGCTAAGCATTCTCACGATTACGAGTATCCCATTGATTTCTTATACCAAGAACACCATTTCGGGTCTAATTCATAAGGGATATATGCGGCCTGGCATTGAATTGGTGTTCCCAGTCAGTTCATATTAAACTGATATCATCCTAAATGCGGAAGTCGGCTACTTAACGACTTTCTTTCATAACCTTTAGAACCTTTGTCCTAAGTTCAGAATAGTTGCCAAAGAAATCTCGAACTTTTTAAAAGGCAATAGGGATACAAATACATGTATCGTCCGGCGGTTAGTTTTTGGGAGCTCAAGATAACGCTGAGGACCACTGGACCGTGAACACGTCCCGCATTATGGTTACTTTGAATTAAAAAGCTTTCATTGAATATTAGCGAACTAATTTGAAGCTTTAACTGCTCTTAATGGAGTTCTAAATTGATTTCAATTGAACCTTCCAAGTTTGAAGTGTCATCGATTAGTAGCGGATGTAACTTGTGTGCCAAATATGGATTCAAAGAAACCGACGTTTGGCGGATGTCGCTTTTAAACATGTTCAAATTACTCATAACTATAACTAGATGGCAGGGCATGTGCTAGCTGACAATATAAAGATAAGAGAGATCTCGTACCTGAGAATAGAATTTGAAACATAACCAAAAAGTCACCAATCCACCAGCGTTTAAAAGGTAAAATCCAGAATATTCAATGAACGGCAATGCTTCTTAGCGACCTCATCTTGGAAGTGTTGCACTGGCTCCGCGCCCGGAGTTGCCTGCATTGCAATCCACTAATGGCGGCGCCTTCTTGCAACGTTGCAATACAGTAATGTCTTGCGGCTTTCTTGAGAAGCTGGCATTCGTGGCTTATGAGAGAGCTCTTCGGATCTGAAATGAAATGGCGGTTCCATTAACATTGGCACAGGTGATATTGCCCAAAGCTCGAAGAAAGTGGATAGGTATTTAATTGTAATTTGGATAATGGCACACACTGTGGGTGGGAACAAGTGAAAACGAAGTCTGTTTTGATTTGTGCATTGTAGTATTATTCACTTATTGTAAACAAATTAAATAACCTCTTTTTACACAATTCTGTACCTAGTGTAGGTATATTCTGGGCCTGCAAGGCTTTTACAACATGTTTTTGTCTTCCCATACGTACATTAAATCACGCCTGTTTCCCAGAGTGGTAGGCAGAGACCACTTCTTTCCACTTGCTACGATCTTGACAAATTTCGTTCGCTTCTTCAACATTCATACATCGAGTCATGCACGCAAGTCGGTTTCGGGTACTTAAGATTCGGCACTTTTCCATTATTTCTCCGTATGTCTTCCCCAGCACTAACAAAAGAAGACAGCTGAGAATCAGCGCCTCAAGAAACTCAACAGTCTATTTTCAAACCAACATATTTACTTATATGTATTATATTTATACTAGGCAGTTGACATTGACAAGGTAATTAAGACTGAAATGAGAAAGATGACTTCACTATATTGGATTGGCCAATCGTTCTCATAATTATTTAAACTAGTTCCCGGCTGGTCTGGCCAGTTGGCCAGTTTGCAAAAATCTGGAGTCTGCGCGCAAGGCCGCCCGCTCGGGCACCGACAAGATTAACTACTTTTTGTCTCAAAACAAAGTATGTCTACGAGCGAGCGATTTGAGCCACCGGCCGTGTGAACGTTTTGCTTAGGGCTTTTCGAGGTGTAATTATCAGAGGTCGCACTTTTGATGCCGATGCCGATGACGTCAAAATGATGAAATTCTACACACAGGGTGCTTTGCTTTCATTTAGAAGATGTTTAGGTATTAACCGGTCATCATCATCATCATGTCAGCCGAAAGACGTCCACTGCTAGACATAGGCCTCCCCCAAGTTTAAGGGGGGAAAAATGCCGTAGTCGCCACGCTTGGCAGGCGGGTTGGCGACCGCAGTACCACATAGTCCGCGGAGGACGCAGCTGCCCATCCTCCGGTTTATCCCTTAGTCGCCTCTTACGACACCCACGGGAAGCCCGTGTGGTTGCCGGGTTAGAATAGTGCCACTCTATGTCTTTCCGTGGATGTCGTAAGAGGCGATTAAGGGAATAAAGGCTTGTAGTACTGTTAGGCGATAGGCTTGCAACCTGTCACTAATACGCTGGTAAACATCTTAGCCTATTTGTGCAAAATGTGGTTACAGAATTATCAACAAGTTTTTAGAGTTGTAGGTAATTCTGTAGCTCTGCCTACCCCTCCCCGGGAACGAAGGCGTGAGTTTATGTATGTATGTAACCGGTACAAGTAAATAAATAATGTAAAATAAAAAACATGAAAAATATTACATAAATACAGCTTAATCGCAATCAAAATGCGGATCACGCCAGCACCACATTATATAAAATTTATGGCAAAAATAGCACATTGAGTACATTTTCTTTTATGCATTTCAATATTGTCAATGCCAGAATAGTTTTTTTAACTATTTTATAATAAAATAATAAATAAATATTAGGGGACAATCTCACACCGATTGACCTAGTCCCAAACTAAGCTTTAGGCTTGTACTACGGGTTAAGGTGATACCCGACCGCTGCGTAAAATACGGTGTCGTTGCGTAAAGTTTACGTATACCGTACGCCGTAAACAAAAGACGGGGTCGTAGTAACAACATGGCGGCGTTTTTGGCGCACCGTTGAGCAGCGTGCGGTCGCACCTTTAGTGCCCATAGGTACCTAGAGACAAAGATACAAATACCTACTTTAATACATAGAAAACATCCAAGACTCAGACTAGGTTAACGCGTCCTCATAACTTAATCATAATCATAATTTAATCATACTGATTTTTATTACAACAAAAAGTTTTTAATGACAACGTTACCCGATAATTTTTGCTATCGTTATCGTCCCTTCAAGATTCAAGATTCAAGCATTTATTGATAAAATGGTACATTTTACACGTCATAATTTTTATAACACAATTAATTATTGAAATATTAAATTATTGCTTAATGGATAAACATTTTTAAATTTAGGTAAGTATACATTATTATTTGTGCAAAATGTGGTTACAGAATTATCAAGAAGTTTTAAGACTAGTTGGTAATTCTTTAGCTCTGCCGATCCCACTCTGGGAATGAAGGCGTGAGTTTATGTATGTATGTACATTATTATTATAGTTAAGTTATATCTAGCTAAGTATACATTTAACATTGTTATTATAATGATTATATTAATTAAGTGGTGTATAAACTTAGTAGTAGTTTTTTGTCTATGTTTTTGTCAACGATTTCATGTTATTGACAAATTCGTCAATTGAGTAACACGCCATCTCTAGCAAGATGTTTTTCAAATTATTTTTAAATAATGCGTCACTTGATGCGTTTTTAATGTTTGACGGGCTTCTCAATATCAGTATCGATGAACTCAGTAATTTTAATAAGGGTTTATGCAAAACTTTTTCGGCGAAACTCTAGTCAAATTACTCCCGTTCAATACTAATTTTTAATTTTTAATCACCTGTACGTAAACAAAGATGAAATTGACTAAGTAATCGATCGAAAAGTGAGACCTCTTGTAATTATAATATGAGACATGGACGAGGGTCTCCATACTTACTTATTAAGATATAAAGAAACATTGATATGTAAGACGCGAGCGAGTTTTATAAAGGTATCAAGAACAAATGCAAAAGTCTTTGAACGGTACTATTTTGTTTGTCTATGTATTTTTTTACCGAGTTTAAAAAAAAGGGGTTTCTATGTTCCACAGTATGTTTTTTATATGGACGTTCACAGATTTTTCCGTCCGTGGAACGATATAAAAAAATATTTTTTGGTTTTATAGAGTGCACTTTCGAGTTGGTCACCAAATCTGAATCTTATGTGGGGATCCGTAAGGAATTGAGGAAAATCCTCAAATATTATAGGCATACATATAGCGAGTTTAGTATTCTTAATAAAAATCCAGAATTTCCATTCAGAAAGTATCATTTGATGAAGTGGAACTGATAATGAAGACCACAGATGGCCAACGGAACACTTTCACGGTACCAATTTCAAGGGTAACGATAAGATATCTCGGTTAAGATAGTTGAGCGAGCGACTACAACAAAGAACATTGAATTGTTTACATATGACTATGACTTTCCCGCGGCGTTCCTTGCGGCAAACTTGAAATGTCTTAAAGTTTCATAACAACTAAGAAGTGGGACGACATAACAGCTCATTACATAATTATGATCACTAAAAAAGTATAAAATAAAATAAATGTCAAAAATAATAAAAGGTATTTAATAAGGTCAGTCCAACTGAAGTCGGCAAGTCACATTATTTTAAACCAATGGCCCTACATTTTTTATTTTTTTGCGTTTCTGCAGACAGTCTTTTGTTTTTTAAACTATTTATTATATTTTAGGTATATCCTTTGGAATAAAAGAGGAGTTACAATTTAGACCCTAGGTCTTTTAATTAATTTCCAAATTATCAGTTTCTCGAAATATACGTTATATGCTGGAGCTCTTTCATATTTGATATGTTTATTATACATTTAATTTACGAGTATTTGCGTATATGGTAGGTGAGAACTACTTATGTATAGCAATAATCACAAAAAAAATATGTTTATGGCAAAGCATGTGCTCAGTAGTCATGCGTAAAATGTTGTAACGCTTTTTTAGCGATCGTAAAACTACTAAGCCGCATTTAAATAAATAAAATTCCTCGACACGTCATAAATAACATTAAACTGTCTTTGCCGTAGTGTGAATACAAAGTCTAAATACCAATGAATAATTTGAGAAGATCGCTAGATTTGAGCTTTATGGTCGCTTAGTATGCATTATGGGTTCTGACTAAAAAGTTTTTATAGCATTATTTGAATATTGTTGAGTTTTTCCTGGTATTTAAGCTAGGTGGGTTTGTGTCAATAGTTTATTTTAAATGTTTAATTTGTATTTTATTGAGGAATTTATTGATTTATTGACACCTGTTTTCGTTTAACACGAAAATGTAATGCTATAAATAAAACCAAATAAGACCGCGTTTTAAAAAAAAGAGAAACTTGTAAGGGTGCCACCTTGCTTGTTAAATATAACAAAAACCCGAATAAAAGTAAATTTTGTATCACCAATTCAAAATTTTATTTGAATAAAAATTTCATAAAAAAATGAAGAAAAAAAGATTATTGACCCCGACGTGATTTGAACACGCAACCTTCTGATCTGGAGTCAGACGCGCTACCGTTGCGCCACGGAGTCGATGAATAGTGAGGCCAAATTACGCTACCATTACAACGGTCTATGGTGACGTAATCTGGTGACGTATTTGAAGCCATTTTGTGTGATGATGAGGTTATTTTTAGCCTACAGCTGAAATATCGGGGTAACGAACTGTTTATAATAATTGTTGCACATAATGAAGTACAGGGAAATTCAAGTATCTGTGTCACTTACGTTTTTTTACTATTGATCGCGCTTTAACCGATTTTTCGTGGGTGATGTAGATATGTATGGGTAGATTTACTGAACTTGTTAGAATTGTGTGGAATTAAACTAAAGGTTAGTTCCAATTAAATATTTTTGCAACTAAAAATTACCTGATTCTAAAACAATGTCTAGTTCTAGTGCATTATAGATGATTATATTGTTCAAAATGCAAAGCTGTTGTGTTTTCATACATTTTGTTTTGTAAAGGTCACAGCACACATATCAACTCGGAAAGGGATCGTCACCGCCTCGCCTTTCCACTACTAGGTGAGGCGACTACGTTACGATTCCGATTAGTCTGCGTTGCAGTAGGGAGTTTCATACAAAAGATACAGAACGGCTCGAGTTGATAGGGTGACGATCCCTTTCCGAGTTGATATGTGTGCTGTGACCTTTACTCAGTGATATTAGGATCGTGTTAATACTGTCAGAACATGCAAAATCGACAGTTAACATAATTTAACTTATCTTTACTGGCTAAACCAATAACAATATTCGGAGTAATAAAATAAAGATAACAAGCGAGTGCCCGGCGACCGACCCCGCTCTGACGGCTCGGCTTATCGGACAGCGATAATGGACTGTAATGTGATAGCGATAGTGGCGAACTTTGATTATAAAACAGGTGATTGTTTAAGATTATTTGCCTCATTATAGAACATACTATAACTAAAAAAAAACCGGCCAAGTGCGAGTCGGGCTCGCGCACGAATGGTCCCGTACCATTATCTACACAACATTAGACATCATCACCATCAACCTATACCAGTTGGTGTTATTAATATCGAACAAAAAACGGCACGTTTGTTGTATGGGAGCCACAATTAAAAAAATATTTTATTAAATTTTGACTGACGGACAGACAGACGGTGGAGTCTTAGTAATGGGGACCCGTTTTTACCCTTGGGGTACGGAACTTTAAAAAGGAAGATTTAATGTTCCTCCAAAACTTTTGATTCACATTGTTTAAAAGGTTTTTTGTATTCTTTCTGAAAACTAAGAAGGAGGAACGGTTTGCGTTTAAAAAATAGATAATAGAACCTAATATTCAATAGCGAGGAAATGCTGCCAGCATCTTTGGTACAATGCCGCAGGGGCCATTCTTAGATTTAATGTTGTAGTTAATTTATATATTTAGAGTTAGCCTTATTTAATTTTAGTTTTATTTTTCAGTTATTGTGTTATGGTTGTTGTATTATTTTATGTCGTTTTACAATAAAGTTTCTTTAGTATTTATAATTATACGGGTGGCTGGGGAATCTCCAGTGTCACTGTGACGTGCTATTTTTGGGACACCCTGTATTTATAATTATACGGGTGTCCCATAAATACCACGTCACAGTGACACTGGAGATTCCCCAGCGTTTTCAAAACCAATAAGTAACGAAGAGGAACTACGGCGACGTGTCTTCAACGCAGCACGAGACATATCGGAAACCAGTTTACGAAAATTAAACCGAAATTTTATTCGAAGATGCCATTTGTGCCTTGGAGTCGGAGGGAAACAATTCGAACATTTACTGTAAAAACGAATGAAAATTAAACCCGTTTTTTATTATCTTTGAACCAAGGTCAACCAAAAATCAATCATATTCTTCAAAGGAGCACAAACAAATGAGATATCGTAGAGTACAAGATAATTTTTTAGATGATTAGCATTGATTTCCGAGGATCCATATTGGCAAATGTCATACGAATTCCTACTTTTATGCATTAAGATATCATGTGTCATACCATTTTAGAATCAGCATAAAATACGCATGTTTTTAAAGTTATTTGCGCATTTCGTTTCTAGTAAAAAAAAGTTATGGCAGGTGTTCAAAGTTTAAATTACTATGTCGATGATAATTTAAGTCAAGTTCATTACAGTATTTTTCCAACTTCTACACTAGTTAGTGACATAATAATGCTTCTATCATCTTAATCAACTATTCATAAACGCGCACAAATAAAAAAAACTAAATTCTAAAGCTATCCCAGTAAATGCGAGCACTTACAATGTCAAAAGAGGTGAAAAATTGGAAAAATCTTTAAATTGGTATAACTCGAAAACGGTGCAACTTTTATTGAGGTCATGTTAGGTTGGTTTGGTTCGTCTGAAGCTGGGGAATCTCCAGTGTCACTGTGACGTGCTATTTTTGGGACACCCATTCATAATATTCAATGTAAGTAATCTATGCCTTTATACACAAAGTCCAACTTTTTTTAAAGTAACGATAACGTGAAATGAAGTTAGTCGCCCGCGGCACCTTCTTAATAAGGGGAGCTTTTTAAAGCGTTATACTCATTCGTTAAAAAACTGTTATCCCAAGTCACCGTCCAACCATTAAGCGGGCTTATTAACCTTCGGGCGCCATTTTTCAAGCGATCCCACTTCTGAAGTTGGGTCGTTTGTCACGCCACCCTGTATGCACTCGAGAGTTGCGAAGAATTGGTCTGACGTTTGTGTGAGAGATTAGGGGAGGTTTAGTTTGATGTTTTGGCCACTTTTAGGATTCGGACCCTATGGATCGATTTTCGAACGCCTTCAAACTTACTGCACCAGCGGGGCTAGACGAGCTGCCATCGAATACAAACGCAAGCGTTTGGTGATCATTGTCACTTTGCGTTGTCATAGAAAAATGTATGGAATTGACGTAAGTCACGTGATATATCACTTGTTACAACTGACATTTTTCATTTTTGACAACGCATGTGGATCACCCCAAATGCGTTGTCAAAAATGAAAAATGTCGGAAAATCGGAAAAATCACGTGACTTACGTCAATTCCACACATTTTTCTATGACAACACAAAGTGACAGTTATCACTAAACGCTAGCCTTTGTATTCGATGGCAACTTGTCTAGCTCCACAGGTTTGTTTCCAATAGTAAATATATGTTCAGTTGCTCTGATTTTAGTAGAGAAAATGGTTAAAAGGAAATCAAACCCGATACAATGGCGGCCACCCCGTCTTTCAGAGCCCATACTCGTATCTATTAAATGACTTGCAGCCGTACTCAGAGATATGTATTCAAGAGATAATGAACTCTTTCCGTTTTAAAACTTATTTTTGAAAAACCCTCATTTAATCGACATTAACAGACTGTAGACTCCCAAAATATTTATTTATAGGTTCAAATAATGCAATCAAACGTTATACAGGCTGCACTTTCGTATAAATTAAATTAGCTAAAAATAAATAATAGATAAGTTTGAACCAGTTCCATGCCGGCACCTCCGTCCGTCCGTCACGCGAAGTTACGGCTTTACGCCGCGGAATAATACCAGCGCTCGTAAACAGCTTAACGTCGCATAACCAACGGCCGTGAGCTTTGGGGTTATTCTATGAGGGGACAAAAGCGAATCCAATCGGACTAGGCTTCCTTGACCTCTGCACTAAGATGCTGCGACCATTCTTCGTTCGAAACTTTTCTTTACACGGTGTTGATTACGTATTGGATGGTTTGATGAGTTAGTAAATAAATAAATATTAGGGGACAATGTCACTCCAATTGTCCTAGTCCTACTATGTATATACAGTGTGTGACATCCATAAGAACATATATTTTACGTAAAGATAGCTTTAAGTGTTGTTTGCCGTTTAAAGAAGGAGTTAAGTTATTAGCTAAATTACATTTAGTGTAATTCATTTTTAAAGGGTACAACGAGCAGCAATGTATAACATTAAGTCTAAGTTAATTGCAAGTTAATTGAGGGATAATTGAGCTATGTCTGATACATTGCGTGGCAAATTAGTTAGTATGAAAAAAAAAAGTACAACTTATGTTAACAAAACACTTGTTTTTATGATAATTAGGATGCATATTAACTGTTGTCAAAATATATGTTCGTATGGATGTCACACACACACTGTATGTATATAAATACTTATATAGAGAAACATATACTTAAATACATATAAAACATCCATGACTCAGGAAGAAATATACGAGCTCATCACACAAATATATGCCCTTACCGGGATTCGAACCCAGTACCGCTATCTTCGTAGGTAGCAGGGTCACTCACTACCAACTAGAACAACGCGTCGTCAATGTCAGTGTTATTGACTGTAAGTAATAAACTATTACTGCTTTAATAAAAAAAAAAACTTGCTGCTATCGTTATGTGTCACTATACATCAGTACTATGGCTATACTATATGTACTTACTGTATCATTTTTACTGATCAGAACATTTTTTATGTGTCCGTAGACAGTTCCAAGTTTTTCGCTTTGTCCTTCTTTCTTCGTCGCTATTGCCTAACGCACTCGCTATCGACTTCAAAGTGGAACAATTGTTTCCATTTTGTACGCAGACTCGCATGCAGACTGTCAAAATGAAAGCAATGACAAAATGGACAATCAGAATGGGATGGCGCTCGTAAGCATTATGCAGCGGTTTATATCTTTGTCCTTGACGTCACGGGTCACATTAAGCACAATCTACGTATTCCATGGGAGCATAACATTATGGGCACATAACCCTAGCACGGTCAGAGGTCAAATTAATTCGGTTTGTTGCAAACTCGAGCTGCGGAGAGAATAGCATCAAGCCGACGGGAGCCGAAGCCCCCCGACCTCGGCCGAAGCGGCCATCAATCCGGCTGAAACGGAACGTGCAACTTTGTATTCGGGGCCCGTTGGAAAGCTGACGTGTTGCATGTCGTTGGGCCACGAAAGATGGTACGGTTTAAAAGTGTGAACATTAAATAAACGTCTGAAAATGACCTCTGAGATGCATTGCTATCGAAAGTATAATAGTATTGGGACCGAGCGCGACGACAGCGCCACGTGACAGGCGGCCATTATGGACAATATTGTCACCGCTGTCAAACAAGAAGTAAGTAAATATTGTGAAAAATATTAATGAAATCATGTGTTATTTTACTATATTACACAATTTTTGACAATGGTAGTCAGTAATAATATTAAAATTGTTGTTTTCAGTGAGAAATGAGCCTACTCGTGACTAAAACGGGGTTTCGTGCCATCACCCACGAAATCATTTTCCAACCGGAGACGATGAATAAAGGCAAGAAATTGGTGCTAGCTGGGCATGTCCTTGAGGTTGAAGACATTCGCCAAGGAGACATGACTCGTATTATCAAAGCCCGAGTGGTTCGCCAAACTTCTGTCAAGGCAACGGCGTACAAGACAACTTTGTTTGTAAGCAGATTTGTATGTACTGCAATATGGATTTGACAGCTCAAGTCAGCGACAAAAATGACAATTTTAGCCGTAGCGAGCGCTGTGATCGTTTAGGCTACCCCCTCCACCAGCTTTGCACTCTGCCAATAATGTAGAATTAGATAATGTAACCTGCCGGACGGTCGCGTCGAGCGCTTATTGTCAATTCCATATTACGTGCAATTTTTATAGATTTCTAAAATCGTCTTCGTTAGCGATACATCTTGTCTAGGGCTAAGGGTGTTTTAATCTTAAGAATCTCGCCTTTCGTTTTCGTCGACGAAGTATTAACCAATAGAGTTTTATTGCTTTGGTCGAGGTGCTTCATCACTGAGACATGCGACCTAATAATTGAAAATTGAGTTGTTTTAGAGAATTACCTGTGCAACAGTGCAAGCCTGGCTGTGATATTCTCTTTACACAGCTGCGGCATAGTGCTGCGGTAACGTCGCGCGTTGGTCGTGCAGAAGCGGCACAAGAGACTAAGGTTGACTAGGGAACTTTAAATTAGACGCACGTACTCATTACCCGATGTGTTTTCATCTACCTAGATCGTGTTACATATCAGGTATTATGATGCTACCCAAATGATTCGCTCGAAACCTGGTGTTTGTAGTAAGCTCTGTCGGTCCGTTAGTAAACTCTGAAGAATTTTGGAGCCCTCTACTTCGACTTCGATTATGGACGATAGTTGAAAATTAACTTTGGATTTGTACGCCGCGTGTTTCGTGGCTCGTCTAGCGAAAGCGCGAGGAGAGCTTAAGGCGCCAGTGTCCTCCAGTACCGAGTGGCCCGGGCCGGGAGCCGGTGGCGAAAACGAGCCTCAATTGTTATTGCTGCAGTTATCGGTGCAATGAGCGTTATGCGCGGAATCTGCAATTTTTTACAGCGTGTGCTGAGGGCATCGACCTTTCGGAGTTTGCGAGTTTGGTTAGTAGCCAGATTGTTAGCATAGCGTAGTGACAATGAGACCATTATGTATTTGCGCAAGTCTGGTTATATAATTTATACTATGAACTTCCTTTGTTTTCATTTCTTAAAAAAACATAAATATCGTAAAAACTATATCGTAGTTAACCTGATATGGTATTGTTATGACGTCAGCTGCCATTACCTGTCAAGTTAATAAGAGCTATCAAAACGGCGACAATACGATAACAGCTCCAACACGATATGGTGTTTACCGTGTTAAATATCTAGAGGCTATGGTTATTACAATTTAGATCGGGTGAACGTGAATTTGATTCGGTAATCATTCCCATATCTGTCCGTAATCTGACATTAAATGTAATTCGTGGTGTTCTTTATTTGTATAAACATGTAAACACTACTGTTTAAAAATAATCTTAAATACATGGTCTTAAAAAGACAAAGTCAGTTCAAAGGCGAATATTTAGGCGATACCTATTCTTAAGAAATTAACCTAGTCCTAAACTATGTTGTAGTCTTAAAATATGTACCGATATTACAAATATATAAACATCGATAACATACTTTAGTTTAGCTAAACACGTGGTCTAAATAAATATTTTTAGGCTAATTAATTTTACTCGTCACTCGTCACGTCATTTTAATAAAGTCCACCCGGCTCCCGTCCCTCGCTAGCCCGCGCCCCGCGGCGCGCCCCCGAATTTTATAGCCCTCTTACTTCTTTGGTTGACGCACTTTTACTATGTCCTTAGCCGTATCGTCATGGAATGTGTATCACATCACGAGTGATTATTTGCTGCGTCACAAAATCAATACTATAACTATCTACTATTCTAATGGCTTACTACTTTTGGTTTGCCAATGTTTTAGAATAGAGACGTTTCATTGATAAAATGTTTTTATTTAATTTAAAGCGCTTCCGGTAAACTTCCTTCAAACTTTGTTGTCCGCTAACACTTCCCATAAATATTTACACAAAACAAAAACATCCTAGTTCACCGGTTGAGTATTTTTTACTTCCCTAAACGACCATTGTTTATATTCCGCATTTCAAACCGCATCTTGTTAGTTGTTAGACTCGTGTGGAAAAACGTCTGAACATTGTCACATTTAAACCACCAATCAGGCGCGCGTCCGCGGCATTTACGCCAATCAGGGCCTTTAGGGACACCATCAGGTGCTCCTCAATCGGCACCGAATGATGTTAATTGGCTGTTAGAGTTCGATCTACCAGATTGGCGCTTCATGAAATATTAACGCGATGAATTTGAAAATGATTTAATCGCTAGATGTGTTTCAATTCAATGGTGGGAATAAATGTTATTTGTTGGAAATGTTGTGTAGCGTGGGTTAAGTACCAATTTCACCATACGATGTTAAATTGTCGGTGAAACTACATAACCTCGTAAGTAACAATTTAATAAGGACAAAAATTGACCTTTTTAATAGGACGGTAAGGTTTATTTTGCTCTATCATAATTGGTTAGTTACGACTTTTTGCAGTATCACCGACAAAATCTCAATCTCTCTATCATCTGTTGAGTTGTTGTGAAATTGGTACTTAGGTACTCTATTTACTGTAGAATTTCTGAAGAATAAAAGGATAACTGGTTTAAAATGCAAAATGATTAACTTACAAGTTAGGGTCATGGAGATTTATAAATTATGGATAAATGATAGATAGATAAGATAGATAAAACGTTTATTTGATGCGTCAATTACACACATACGATTGTCATATTTAGTGGAAAAGAACAATATCAAACTTACAAACTAGGTACAATCTCAATCGCATGTGTGCGTCGCAGCAGCACAAAAATGGCTCAGCGTGTAGCATTACTCTAGTGAGCCAAACACTGGTATTTTGCCATATCCCCGGGATACGACACAGCCATAATGTTGCATAGAAAAAATGCAAGAAGTAACGAATGACGACAGACATTTGCCTCCAGATTTTTCGCCTGATTTCAGATGCCGGAACACCGCAACTTTATATATTTTTAGTAATGACACCATAATTATTTCTTGTGTTAAAACATACTCGTAGGAACTAAAGTGTCCATCTGCTTCTGAGTTCGACTGTACATGTAAGTAAAGTACGACTTCAAGAAATTTTAAAGACCGCACCTTCTTCTTCTTCTTTCGTGTCGGCAAGAACTCGGGCTAAATCTTACTTGCCCAGAAAGCGGCTACCGTGGTAGCCCTCTGGATACTGACAAGTAAGTCCTCACGCGAGCAGGTGGTCGGGCACGCGGGACAGTTAGTGAGGTGTGGCATGGTCTGCTGGGGTTCTCCACATTCACAGCTAGCGTCTGCGCTACTTGAGTACCCCCACCGGCACAGGTTATCTTTGCTTCGGCCAACCTGGGTCCTCAGCCTATTTAGACTTCTCCAGGTGGGCCAAGGTTCCTTAAGACCACACCTGATATAAGAATAACACGAAAATCTAGGCACTCATAACTAGCGTAGCGTACCCACGTACCTACTTGACTAGGGCAGCTTTAGCCAACCTGATACTTTGTTCTGTAAAGTATTTCCCCCCGAGATCAAACTCGTTCCCGGCACTCAGCGCGTTTCCCCCAAACGCCACAAACCTCCGGTTATCTGAGTTATCTGCCATATCGTAAATGCTTTTAACTGCTACACGGATTTGTACCCTTAACGATTAGAAACTTTATTGGCATCCTTTTTACTCTCAATCACTAGGCAGTTGTGTAAGTGCGAGATGTTCCGAGTTTTATTTCGAGGAGCCATCCGTATCGGGTTTAGAATAAAGTGGAAGGCGGCTGAAGTGAGCACATAAAAGAGCTTTTTAGTAGCTTCGGGCGATGCGGGAAGCTGTCGGAGTGCGGTTGTGAATGCTTTTGGATAACAGTGAAACTATTGAGAGACGGATACCAGATTTATTGGATAAAAAATTATGTTTATTTGTTCGTTTTTTATGCGCTGATTTAGCATGAATGCTGAATTCATCTAATTGCGATTAAATTTGTCATGGAGATGGTTTGCGTCCCAGGGAAGGAGACATATAGGATACTTTTTATCCCGGAAACTAGGACACTTCCTGAGAGATAGCGACAATCGACTTCTATTCGTACAGTCACGGGCAATTAGCTAGTAAATTATTGTCGTCACGAGAAGTTTGCTCGTTGCTTCAAAGATAAAAATTATTGGCTTTCAGTGGCAATGTTCTGTAAGAGTAGCTATAGTTAAAAGGCATAACAATAAAAGTGGTTGACCGCATATCGTATGTATTCTGCAGCACTAAAGTTCGCACCAAAAGAGTTCTGTGCTTTTTTTGTACCGGAGCCTCCTTTGATTTTTTATTTAATTTAATTTAAAATATTTTTGTAAAAATACCCATTTTGTAAAAAAAATTATTTAGAACCCACCTAGTTATTACGGTTTATGGTATACTGCTAGCAGACAGACAGTCAATACGGACGGAGGAACGGACGCTTAGAGATAGGGTCTCACCCTGTGGCACTCTTTGGCTACGGAACCATAAAAACAAACTGATTTGCCGAAGTAAGTATGTTATTACGTGGAGTTGCCCCTACATGTTCTGTCTCAGAAAATGCAAATAACTCCAACTCCTTCTGGCCACAGTGAATGCCCAAAAATGATATTTTTACATCTTACCTCGAATAAAGTGGCGATTCAGTATGTTAGAATAAGCTGGTGATATAGCGTCGCGCCGCGTCTTTCCTTAATGCGCCCGCTGAATTTACAGTCTAGGGAGCTCGCAGAGCGGTACCGGCATATATGTATAGGTACGTCACAAATTTAATAAGGGTTACTTCGTATTGTTATTAACTGATTAAATAGAGACGGAAGCGTGCTGAGATGAATTATGATCATTCTGAATGAATAGTTTATTTTCATAAAACAAGCATGTAAGTATGTAAAAGGTGTAAAAGGTGTTACAAATTATCACAGATCGTATCTTGTTTTGACAAGGCTGGCGTACAAATACTTCATTTTAGACTTAAGTACCTTTATATTTTCAAATTCGAATTTGATTTGGATACATACATACATACATACATACATACATAAACTCACGAATTATCAAAAACTTTTAAAAGTTGTTGATAATTCTGTAACCACACTTTGATTTGGATAAATTTTAGATATTGTGTTTAGGTACGTCGGTGCTAGCAAACTACCTATAACTATAACGTATAATAATAGGTAATAACAAATCATTTTAGTTTTTAACCACATTAATAAAAAACAAGGTGGTTCTTAGAAAGTAAGGTGTTTCCCGACAGGATATCAACATTCAATATTGTCATTTTGTAACAAACGATTGAAGCAACGAATGTTATTTTCAAATTACCTACCTTTACTACAAGTTTAATACGAGATTAAAATAAGTGATTAGTTCTTTAGAATTGTCTTGACTCCTTAAGGCATGCCTCAAGCGGTCATATCTCATGTGTTATCACAATATCACCTACACAAAGACATGAATAATAGCAATTAAACACCAAAAGCGTGGGAAGCTTTCTTAATCAAAAGCTCAAAGTTCAACGTCTTTAGATAAAGAAGCGATATAAAACGCAGCGCGTGCGAGCGGCCTAACCCAGCCACTATGAAAGAATAAAACTGTCAAAACCCATTTATTTGATGAATGACCGCCCTTTCAGATTTTTTAAAATCTGCCTTCATTTGAAAATGGTCTTTAACACGGTGCACTTGAATATATTTTGGGATGTTAACGGGTAAGGTTAAGCAGGTTTTGAAGTATGGTAATGTCACTTGGGGAGGGGAAATACGTTTTATGCCAACTTTAGTTAGACGGTTATGAAATTTTAAGAAGTTAGTGAGTTATTCTTGGTTACGTAGCGCCGCGTGGTTGCCGGGTTAGAATAGTGCCACTCCATGTCTTTCCGTGGATGTCGTAAGAGGCGACTAAGGGAATAAAGGCTTGCAGTACTGTTAGGCGATGGGCTTGCAACCTGTCACTAATACACTGGGAAACATCTTAGCCTACTTGTGCAAAATGTGGTTACAGAATTATCAAGACGTTTCAAGAGTTGTTGGTAATTCTGTAGCTCTGCCTACCCCACTCTGGGAATGAAGGCGTGAGTTTATGTATGTATGTATGTAGTATATAACAAAATCTGTGTGTACGCTTGGATTTTCCAACCTACGCATCGGATTATAACGCGGATATCATTAATATAAGAGTGATATAGTGATTCAAGAGGAATGTTTTAAGGTTTTGAAGGTCAAAGCCTTAAAATTGGTCCCCACCGTTAGGTCAAAAGTCAATCTGACATGCTGCAACACTAAGGTTGAGTTGCCTGTTAGTAACAAACGACTTGGCATCTCGAATGACATTGACGACTTCAAGCATACATTACTATTTCAAGAATTGATATAAATAGACTAGTGAAAAATTTCAAACTGAGTATATTTTTATTGCCGTTAAAAAAACTAATTAATAAAGGCTCTACAAGAATGGTACGGAGCCCTACGTGATCGAGTCCGACTCGCACTTGGCCGGTTTTTCCCATGTGTTGGGGCGCGTGTCTTCAGCCCCTACTACCAACACTACAAATAGGTACAAAATATCTGGTAATATCTTAAATAGATTCTACCATTAACGACTTTAAACGGAAAACTTTGTAGACTTCTTATACTTAATATGACTGCATTCGGCCTTGAGTTAGAGGCGACAAAAAATGTTTATACCTGCCGAAATCATCCATGTAATCATTAGATTAGATATAAATAGAAAAGCAGATCGGCGACCCTCCATAGTCTTGGGCCCAACCGTTACACTAATGATTTTTAAGCCGTTTCGTAGATCGCTATGTGATTAGGATATTTTTATTATAAAAATTATAGGCACGGCCTTTGCAGAAGCAGAGATGTGGATGGTTCTCAGCACGGTTCTTGGTTCAGGAAAGTAAGTAGATAAGAAAGAACTCGATGAATACTTTAATAAGTTATATTTAAAGAAGCATAAAATAATTATAGTATAGATGTTAAACGTATGCAACATGGTATTAATATAATAATGCTTATCAAATAAACATAGTATATACCACAAGCGAAGTAATCCGCTGTTGCACAAGTGTAAGGATTGCCTCGTCTCCCAAAAGATGCGTTGTTTCATCTTGCCAAACTCCGATTAAAGCACCAGTGGCCCGTTTCACGAAGCTACAAGTTACAAATTACAAGTTCACAAGTAACAAGAGCAAAAAGTTACAATTTACAAGTACAAGTGTTTCTCGAACGCGGCCTTCCATGGTAGAATAATAGGATCGTATGGTAATCTCGATTACAAGTGAATGACATCTCGATTTAACAAGTCCCTATTAAAAAAAAGTTTGTTGATGTTTTGACGTTTCTAAATGTCAAATCTTGAAATATTTATATTTATAATCTGTAAATCCGATGAGGTCTCCACTCCAGTCTCGCGGAGTCTTCGGAGTTGTCTCTCGTTATCGTTCAAATTTGAAAGTAGGTACGGGAGTTATTTTAGTTATGTAAAGCAACCGGAAAATTTTGAAGGCAACACTTCTAAAAGAAGTGATGCTTAGGAAAACTATTTTTTTGGAGCATTTTCGGCAACCAAGACCGATGCGTGGAAAGTCATACACGCAAAGGCACAGGCTTTAGGACTTGTGCCAAATTCAAGGGATTTTTCATATATCCGTGATGTACTTCCACATTCCACAAGCTTATGAAACTTCACTTAATATTTACAGATAAAATAACAATAACAACAAAATTTAGCAGAGAATTAAACTCAACAACTAACAATAACAAAATATACAATAACAATAACAACAAACTTTTTTAACAGAAAATTAAACTCAACGACGGTACGACATGAGAGTGACGTTTAAAAACAAACGAGGTAGGTACTATAGTATGAATTATTTGACAGCGACTCTAACAAATTACAAGTTTACTTAGCTCGGAAGCTAGGTAGTTTTTTTTACTAATTGACAAGTACAAGTTGACAATGTAACAAAATTTTCGAGAAACGTTAGTTCGATTGAAGCAATTTCTAACAATAAAAAAAAAAAGGTCTATGGTTCAAATTTTACACTTGTAACTTGAATTTTACAAATTGTAGAAAAGTAGCTTCGTGAAACGCTTGTAGTACCCTTTTTAACCAATGTTGCCAGTTTACACTTGTAAAATTGTAACTTGTAGCTTCGTGAAACGGGCCGCAGAAATCACAAATCACCACAATGCAAATGTGGTGAACGTGAAACGAAGCGAATGCCATTTGACATTTTTGACGATGTATTAATTTTTTTATTTTTTTTTATTTTATTTATATCATAGGGAGGCAAACGAGCACACAGGCCACCTGATGGTAAGTGGAAACTGTGACCCATAGACATTCGCATTCACAAGACCGCAATCCTGAGACTGCAAATGCGTTGCCAACCCTGAGGACGAAGATGGAATGCCTCTATGCTAGTAATTTCACCGGCTGTCAATAATAATGCTGTGTGTAATGTTAAGTCTTAAACCTCAAAAGAAAAAAGCCTGATACTTCACAAAGAGTAGTTGAAAAATACATCATTAATTATTGTTTTGGCTAGGCCCACTTTCGCCTATTTTCTTTGCAAATATGGTAAGGAAATAGGTTTTGGAGATAGTTTTTTGTTTTGTTTTGTAGTACGGCGACGGTTATACTGAGCATTTTTGTTGATTCTTGTTTTTCAGTTTCTAGTGTTAGAGAGTTCCTTGCAGTGTTGATCTTGATGACCCCCCCCTGTAATTACTGACCTTATTTTTATCGCCACGCCGGGCGGGGCGCGGGCGCACCTATCTTAATGAAATCCGCTCTCCTTCGCGCAGCCGCTAATAAGCGCCTCCGCAGTAATGAGTTATGAAGCGCTTAACTTCAATATTTTATTGTTCTTGGCTGAGTTGTACCAGTATATTACTAGTGTTGATAGCGGATTGATATCTTTCATTCTCTTTCAAAAACAGGCATTTATTTTTATTTTTAATAGATCTTTGGATAGCATGGACTGAAGGTGTTGGAGATCTTTGGGGTGTCTATGTCCAGCAGTGGACGTGTTTTGTATGATATGGAGGAGTCAAACAAGCACACAGGCCCCCTAATGGTACTTTAGTGGGCTCTGAAACTCTAAGACATTTTCAGTCTCATGACTGCAAATGCGTTGCCATCCCTGAGGACAGATTAAATGCCTCTATGGTAGTCATTTTACCGGTTTACCCCCGCATCGGGACACAACAATACGATCACTGCTGTCAAAGGGAACGAGGCACAAGGCCCTTCCAACACTAAAGTGTTTCGGTGGACACGATGATGATTAGTAAAGGAATGACAAACGTTGATTTGCCCTTATCTCACCGGATAAAATCGACGAGTCTAGCAATTTAGATCAACGTCGTCCACTGCTGGCAATGGTCTCCTCTGAGGGTCGCTGCTATGGTCCGCATGTAGCCAATTATTCCGGGGCTGCACCAGCTGTTAAAACCTGTCAAGGGCCAAGGTCAGAAATTGTTTTATAACAGTAACATAGCTGTGTCCCATTCGCGCTGTCAGAAACTTGGAAACTTTTAACGTTCAGATCGATTGATCAATTTAGTCAGGTTTCAGAAATAAGTTTCGATCTACGGTGGCCAAATAAGACCTCTTTCCATTTCGTTTTCAACCGTACTTCGATTCGCACCTAACTTTGTTCCCTTTGCCAATTGCCACCAGTGTTCTACATTGAATAAGTGTTTACAGTATCTTCATTTACCTCTAATCTCAATCAACCTGCGCTACAACAGATGCCTCTAACACATCTTCCAGTAGCTCTATTTACATTAGTAGTCTCAACTTTTTACTTTAGATTACTACTTCGCCACGAGTTCGTATACATCAATATTCGAAGTGACGCTAATTAACGACCACCGGCGACTCGCTACCCTTCTCTCGCACCGCAGGCGCAGCTATGTAAAGGTGCGTTTACGCAGAACTCATTTGTCGTAACACTCGTTAAGACGGCGCGCGCGCAATGCCGATTCTAATCGAGCTAGTGGCCGGGCGAGTCCGGTAGTAAAGTAAGGCTTAGTTCCATCGACATACCAACCAATAGACACCGGGTTCCATACAGAATTCTCTCCCAAAAGTGTCCTAGGGCGACCTATACAAACTTCATACTTGTATAAAATCATTGTCAAAATAAAACATCCTAATTTAAATGGTATATCATTAACGCAATGCTTAATTTTGCATGAAACAATTTATCATCTTATGTCGCTTCGACTAGAGGCTCGTTTTTTTACCTTATGCAGCTTCTACTAGCGGAGTGCCAATGTCACCGCGAACAGAGGACAAATGGAGTAGCTTTATACTTAATATTATTTCTGATAATTATAATTTAAACATCTTAGCCTGATTGTGCAAAACGTGGTTACAGAATTATCAACAACTTATTTAAGAGTGCTTGGTAATTCTGTAGCTCTGCCTACCCCACTCTGGGAATGAAGGCGTGAGTTTATGTATGTATGTATGTATTTCTGTTTTGACGTCTCAGGTGGGTTTCATTTAAACAAAAATTCAACGCTATTTTTATTATTTAAGATAATATAAATAATACTGTGGGCTCGTAACCCATCATATATTTTTTTAGCAACAAAAAGTAAAAGCGTCTTCAAAAACCCTAATAGCTACTTGAAAAACTTATAACTATAACTGACTTATTATGTCGGTGGCAAAAATCATGTGGCATTGCTATTTGTGTAAGTATACCTACTTGACAATGGCTTGGATATAATTATAAAATATCATATACATGTATTTGATATACCTGTTAGGCAACGATAGGGAATTTCTAGGAGACCGGTCATTTATTTCACCTTATTCAGTGGGTCAAAATTATGAATGTAGAGGAAGCGAAAGTTATACTTGTATGCTTAGACCGGTGCACCTGGCATTCCGTAGTCTCTGCCTACACCACAGGGGAACAAATGTGAAGCGATGTTTAGTGTGATTTTTGAAGACGGTTTTATTATTTTTTTCTACAGCACATAATTATACTCGTTCATTACATTAAAAAACCTTATAGTCTAATAACAATTTCCAATCAGCCTTAACAATATTTCGCTATCCAATATGCAGGGCCGTTAATTATTAAAGAGTTCTCCCGGTACTTCACCATCAATTGCACTTCACTACATGCATTACGTGAATAAAAGTAATTTCATATTCTTAATAGAGAAATCTCATCACTGCCCGTTAAACAATTATGATTAATGATTTCCGGTGTTCATCTTTGGTCTTCATCAGTTAAAAAACTCCTGCCGTTCACTCGCGACAATTAAACTCTATATCGCACAATAAAATGGATCACGAGGAATCCACAAACTAATATTTAATTTATTACTGCAATAATATAAAGTATAAAACTACTCCATTGACATACTGTTCCCCAACATCCAAATATTGACAATTGTTGGCCCGAAACTAAAATATATTTTTTTATTAGAAAGACAGCTATTTATCAATTAATATTACGAATCGACATTTACATGCCGAAAGTATGATATTCCGTCTGAATGATTTTTGTAACGGTAATTATTTTTGCAGTTTCTGAAAACGCATTGAGGCATTGTGACACGTGTCACTGTTGGCGTAGTTGACAACGAACTAAATTGAAATAAGCTCCCAATTTGAAGTGGGTATATATTCGCCGGGCCGTGTTTTGTTCTCTGACCCGTTATCTAGTTGTATTGTTGATCGAAGCTTAGTTCGCATAAGTTTAATTACAGTCCACAGAAGAACTGCCAATTTGCAAATAATGTACCTACTAACGTGTATTATATTGTCCTCCAACTTGGAATACGAAGTAACAAAGATTTTGCTTTTAATTTTGCCAACTTTTACATTTAAATTAAGAATCAGGGGGGTTATTATGACATAGCCATGCAGTTCAGTTTACGCTGAGAGAAAAGGACAGAGCTATACAACTGCTATAGCTCTGTCCTTTACGCTCACCGTAAAATGAACTGCATGGCTATGTCATAATAACCCCCCAGAACGAAAGTAACGTTTTTACAAGAAGTGATGCCACCTGGTGCGCTGCGTCGTCGCAACGCTGTGATTTCAACATAGAACGACACAAGTGTTTCATTCAACGTGTCGTGAGGCATGTCGTTTTAGTTTATATGTAGAACAACGCAATGGCGACGACGTAACGCACAGGCAACGCGCGTGTGACCTCCCTCTTATGGGGCACAGCTTTTTAGGTATAAATGGCAAACTCAGAATCATTATAAATTCTATCCATTAATAATGTTCCGTCGCTTTCCCGTGTGGACTAAGCTTTAGCTTCGAGACCTGCGTCATTTTGTCGCTGGATATTATTCCATTAACTTACAAAAGTCATTAATTTTTCTTGTTGTGTTGAAGTTGACTGCAAATTCATTGCCAACCCTATGAACTAAGATATAATGCCTCTATGCTAGTCATTCACCGGTTGTCTTATCCCCCCACCACCGGAACCAGACAATGGGTTAACTTTTATATAATCTGTGACACTGCTGCTTGGTGTTAGGTCAGGTCTTAGGGTACTACTACCCTAAGACCTGACAGGCACTAGACGTGCGCAGAGTTCCAAGTTTTGCGATTCTCCAAGTTCTGCGTCCATTTGGTTCTTTGCGCGCATGCCATGATTAAATGTAACAGCGGTACGAAGTCCAATTTGTCTTGAGTCTTCTCCTATCGTTTACCTAGCTAGTTAAGTACCTAAATGATTATTTTTACTCCCATCGTAACATCATCATCATCATCATTGTGTATGGCACTCGTCATGCATGGATCTAACGTCAATGTCAAGGTGACGTTTTATGCAGCTCCTCCATGCCACCCGGGGAAACAGTGAAGTATACAAGGCTTCGTACCGTGTCAAGCAATGGATACCCACACTCTTTACTCGCGATCTCGCAATCCGTATCTTATGCTGTGATGGATTTAAATATTTGAGTATAATTACCTCTCCCTCTCTCCCCGCCCCTCTCGCTCGCATTAGGCCGGGGCCGCACTGGTCAGGCGACGGCGATGCGACGGCGGCGCGACAGCGACGCGAATTGATTGGTGTCCGCATTAACAGTAGCGATGAACAAGCGAATCGTTCATACATCGCGAATTGGCGGGCCGCATTGACCAGGCGACATGATTTAAACATCGCGACGGATTATAAAATGATGTCCGCACCTATGCAGCTACGCGACTGCGAGCAGCGGGCAGTATCTCGGCAGTATGCCTAGAAACTATGGAATTCTAGTTTTTTGTACCAATCCTACTAATAGTATACAATAAAAATTACTCGAGATAGTTTACCACAAAGCTGCAAACATAAAAAAAAAAGTTGTATTGTAAATTAATTGTATTTCCTTCCATTATTTCTACAGTCTATACTTATGTTTCGGATGCTTTGACATCCAGATGGGTTGTCTAGCTTGCACACAAGAAATAAATTCCTCAATGTTTATATTTATTTTCGACATGGCGTCCGTCCCGATCGAGCGACAAATTCAACCTAATTTGATTTTGTCGCGAAGCTTCTCATTCGCCTCTAGTCGCACGAAATAGCTCTCGCTCTGTCGCTCAAGCGACGTTGCAGTGCGGCCACTTTTACGTGGTGTTTTACATTTATTTCTTGATCGCCGTTGAATCGCCGCGAATCGCCGTCGCTTTACGGAAATCAAAATATCGCCGCTTGTCGCTGTTCCTAAACATGCAATGCGGACATGTTACTACATTACTCAACATTTGAATGCTATGAGCGACGAAATCGAAATGAGATCAAAATCTGGTCGCTTGTCGCTTAATCAATGCGGCCGCCATCATAGCTTGAAAGGTGTTTGTTTTACTGTCGTCGCCGTCGCATCGCCGTCGCCTTACCAGTGCGGCCCCGGCCTTACAGGACTGCGCTGGCGCAGCGTAACTTACAACAGGAGGAACAAAAAACCCAATGATGAAAAACTGCTTCAGTTAAAGTTGACAAAATATTTAGTTGCTTTCTGGGGGTTATATTGTCTATAAATTGGCATATCGTTAATTATTTTTCCGCTACATTTTTTATGATACATTAGGGTCTAATAATAGCGAAATTAAATGGACTACGTATTTAAAGAACTCATCGCTACCATAGACACAAACTTACCTCAAGCACCATGCACTACAAAAAGGTAATAGGTAATATGCCCATAATAAGTTAATAACAGATATTAAGTACATTTTTTTCACGCATTTATTAAAAATAATCAAGAAAAAAAAAGTTTTGAAAACCCGAGTATCCCTGCAGTTTCAGAACTGAGGTTCTATCTAAAACACTCCTTGGGTAAATATCAAAACAACTATACCCCCTTTAAAAACCGGGGGTCATAAAGGAACACATACAGACAACCAGAAATATTACCCAACAAACAAAAGAAATTAACTGGACGTTTTTAAAAGTGAAAAGATTTCAGTCTGTTGAGTCCGGCGCTGAGCTCCCACGGCGCCCGGGCATGCGACCAGGCTTTTTACAGCGAGCTTTAAGCTCATAAGACGGGAGAATTTGGGTAAAAGCTTCCTTCATAAAGCGTTTAAATTAAACGTTTGAGGGTCGGAGAAATAATTACTCGGGAACTTGGCTCCTGCAGGTGATGTTTAATTGAGTGCTTATGTCGGCGGCGGAATCGACCGAATTAGCTTGATCCCTCTACTAGTTATCATTAAGCAACAGTATGTATTGTGTGGGTGGTGGGGGTGCTCTTCAAATAAATTGTATAGTATGTTATACATACATACATACATAAACTCACACCTTCATTCCCAGAGTGGGGTAGGGAGAGCTAAAGAATTACCAACAAGTCTTAAAACTTCTTGATAATTCTGTAACCACATTTTGCACAAGTAGGCTAAGATGTTTCCCAGTGTATTAGTGATAGGTGGCAAGCCCATCGCCTAACAGTACTACAAGCCTTTATTCCCTTAGTCGCCTCTTACGACTTCCACGGGAAGACATGGAGTGGTACTATTCTAACCCGGCAACCACACGGGTATGTTATACATTTATTTATAGTATCAGTGGTTGTATATTTGTATGTTTCCATGTCAAAAGCTTGAAAGGTTCAAGACCATGACAACCATATTACCAGTAGTTCCTATTTTAAATTAACGGGCCATAGAGGCGACGTGGCGGTCTTCAACCTTCACAGTATCTACGATCTTGGTTATTGGCTCGCTGATTTTGACAGAATTATGCCATGGTCGTAAGACTCGTAAGTATCTTATTTTATTGTTATTATTGTAACTGAATTTTTAATAGATAATTTTTAAAATATGTAATACCAATCAGATTTAAAATTTAACATTTTATACTTTATTCCTGTTCCATTATTGACATTGATTATAGCATTAGTTGTATTTCTTTATAAATTTGTACGCCGACCGGCCATTTACAGTGATACTGTACATTATTTTACCATCTTTTGTAATGACCTGTAAACACAAATAAATGATTGATTGATTGATTGATTGATTGATTGATTGATTGATTGATTGATTGATTTTACCCTCGTAAGGCCCACGTCAAATTTCTCTAAAGTCAAAGGTCACTTTGACAAAAGTCCTAAATTTAAAACGATAGGCCTCACGAGATTAAATTAAAATCAGATAACAAATCTAAAATTGGGGTCATATTGGGCATATAGCTTTAACAATATAAATCATGAAACAGTGTGAGACTCACAAAAAAAGTATATAAACTGAACAAGTGTTTATTTGTCACTAATTCTCTGGTAAACATCTTAGCCCGATTGTGCAAAACGTGGTTACAGAATAATCAACTACTTATTTAAGAGTGCTTGGTAATTCTGTAGCCCTGCCTACCCCGCTCTGGGAATGAAGGCTTGAGTTTATGTATGTATGTAAGTGTTTATTCTTATTAAATTCGTTACCAAACTTAGCAATCAACTGTTTGTCAGCTCGATAAACATGGCCTTTTATATATCTTCGGTGGATGGTACCGCCCTCCTATGAAAAAAGGCACATCTACTATAATAATTGTATTGCACTTCCAAACTTGTTATAACCTCTGAGAATTCAATATGCTTCTTTGAATTTGCACATGTGCCTTTTTGCCGTAAATCAAGAGCACGTTCAATTACAAGAAACCATCACAGCATCGTTTAAAAATATTCCAATGCTAATAATAAATCATACAGAAATCAACACTATGCTAAACATTACCTACACTTAAATAACATTTAGTTCCAACTTATAGTTCATTTATTTTAGCATGATACAGAACGAAATAAAGGTATTTTATTGGGCACGTTACACGCAACATAACAGTTATACAAAAGCATTGCTACAAAACGTCTTTTTTGACTGCTATTATTTCACAGTAAATATTAAATGAACGTTATTAGTACATTGTGTATTAAGGTCGGTAAGTAAGGAATTACGATTGAGGCTCTAGTAGAAGACTGAGGGCTTTCTGAGTCGAGGTTCGTAATTCCCGTACCGCCCGTGAAACATACAATGTTTTTCATCACATTTGCGAGTAAATAAATAAAATTATAGGACACAAAAAACTTATAATACACAAGTCAGCACAACTATTATTACGAATTACTTGAACTTTTTTTAAGCGGATGGCTGGCGGACTCTACAGACTATACAAATGTTTCGTTCAGAAACGTTAAGGGCAAATACTTACGTAGGTATACATACAGCCCTGAAGGAGTGTAAAAAAAACGACGTTTGGATACAGAAAACTATTAAAATCGATTATTAAGAACATTAATTGAGTATTTAAGTAACATGTAGCGAGATTGCAATGAAATTCCAGTTTAAATAACATTTTAAGACAATTTTTCAATTGCGTGTAAACTCTTTGCTTCAACTTGCATGACCTGTGTGCCGTGCTATAAATTAAAAAAAAATACTTACCGACCTTGGGTTTCATGGTAAAAAGAAAGGTTGAGGGTTTTATATGGGGCATTGCGGCCAAGTTAACCTGTATGTTTAGATACTGTTTTCGTGCAAGTGTGATGAAAAATCTATTGCAGTAGTACTTTAAGTACTATTCGTTAATATTTACATTGCGTTTTTTATTTGTGTTGATTAAATTTACTTCAATTAGAAACGTGGTCTATAAAAGACCTAAAGAAGCAGGGGTTATAAACCTGTGTTAACAACATAACGAAACGTCTAAGCATATAACTCGACTAAATCAAATACTATCCTGTCACCTGTTAAATATAGCGAACCTAGTGAATTATAAATTGATCATTAATCACGCCACAGTTTGCATTTTTTGTCAGATTGAACGTCACAAGTGTCACAACGCCCTTTGTCACTCACATTTTCTCCCAAGTTCGAGAGCGTGTGCTTTGATATTGTTCCATAGTTGTTCTTGTTGCGAGTTGTTTGTGGTCAATTTCCTCGTTAAAGTTGGCAGCTGCTCGTTTAGTCTACATCTCTAATCTCTACCCTACTACCGCACTCTTTAGCTGAGAAACGATGACACTTCATCCTGAACAGTAAGTTTTAAATTAGGTAAATCAATTAAGTATAGCAGTTAGAAACCAATATATACGTATTCAAATCACTACATAGTATAAAACAAAGTCGCTTGCGCTGTCTGTCCCTATGTATGCTTAAATCTTTAAAACTACGCAACGGATTTTGATGCGGTTTTTTTTAATAGATAGAGTGATTCTTAAGGAAGGTTTGTATGTATAATACATTCCACGCGGGCGAAGCCGCGGGCGGGTCGCTAGTATTGTTATAATTACATTTTGATATAATATCGAAACCCAATGTTTTGTCCATAACGAAAACATTAATGACACATGCACAGATATATACAATATATTGAGTGCATAGATTCGTATTAATTCTGCCAGCGAGTATTAGAGTTGACGACCACTGGTTCTTTTTTTTTTTTCTCATCCTAAAATAAATGAATTATAGTAAACAATGAAAATATCTATTAACTTCTAAGTTGTTTTGTTTTGTTTTGTTGGACTGACAATGTAGTTGGTATTCTTTACCGTAACTACTTCACCCGGGCACGGGTAGCGATGCCCTTACGGGGGGCATGCTGAACCCTAAGTTAGAGGTGCGGTGGTGGTCGCACCTCTGGAGGGGTGCCTCCGTCGGGAGTCAGGCCGGTCGAGCGCAGCTCGGCCGGCTGAGTGTCTTGAGGGACTTCGTTTTCTTCGGTTGCTTCCAAGTGTTCGGTTTCTTCGGTTGCTTGAGTATGTTCGGTTTCTTCGGTTTCTTCGATCTTCTCGATCCCTGCAGTGATGCTATGAGGCTCAGGTCCGGATCTGGGGGGGCGGCCGCGACGTCCCTGGCGCCGAAGCTTCTTGCGGTCTTCAGTGCCCTCATCCACTGCGAGTTGGATGGGATCGGTGGGATCGAGCAGGATGTGCTTGGGGCGCCTGACGGGTGCCCCGAGCGCAGCGAGCACGTCGGGATCGGACGGGGTGAGTTGGGGAGTGTAGGAGGTGGCACGGACGATGAGCGGGTTGGGGTGGTGTGGGCCTTTATCAAAGAAGCGCCTAGACGCGTCCTTGATAGTGTGCCTAATCGACGGGACGCCGAGGTCCCTGTGAAGGTCCGCGTTGCGAACAAACCAAGGGGCCCCCGCGACCGATCGGAGAAGATTGTTCTGAAATGTCTGTAGAGTGTTTATGTGTAAGTCGTGAGCTTGTGCGAATGCCACGCTGGCATATGTGAAAACCGGTCGGATACATACTTTGTATAGTGTTAGTTTGTTGCGAGCGCTAAGTTTGCTGCGACGGTTGAGCAGGGGACCGAGACGACCCTTGATCATCTTGGCCCTGTTGAGTGCTATTTTGATGTGCTGACTGAAGCTCAGGTGTCTGTCCAGGGTCACGCCGAGGTATTTGACCTTTGGTGACCAAGGAATGGGTCTATCGAAAAGAACGATATTCTCGAGGTGGAAATGGCGGAGGGACGGGTAAAACCAGACAGCCGCACTCTTCTCGGGGTTAACTTCTATCCTCCAGAGTTTAAACCACCGACCTAGGTCGGTGATCGCCTCCTGGAGGTAGCGCTGGATGACGGAGGCGTATTTGTTGGTGGTGAAGAGTGCGGTGTCGTCAGCGAATAGGGCGAGCTGCACGTTGGGATGGCGCGGGATATCATTAGTGTATAATGAATAGAGGATGGGAGAGAGCACGGACCCTTGCGGGACCCCGGCTCTGATAGGATGGGGGCGGGAGAGCGAGCCTTCCACTCGATAGCGAAAGCTTCTGTTACTGAGGAAGCCCCTCAGTATTAGGACTAGCCCAATGGGCATACCCATAAGCTGAAGCTTATAAATAAGCCCATTGTGCCAGACCTTATCAAAAGCCTTCGCTACGTCGAGGAAGATAGCGCCCGTGGGAATTCCTCTCGCGAAGGTGGAGAAGCCATCCAGTATGTGCTCCGTGAGGCGGTGCACCTGGTGGACGCATGAGTGTCGGGCTCTGAATCCGAATTGCTCGTCGATGAGGATCGAGTTGGAGCTCAGGAAGGAGTGAATGCGGGATAAAAGGACCCGTTCGTACAGCTTGCCCATGGTGTTGAGTAAGCTAATAGGACGATAGCTGGAAGGATCGGGGCGTGGTTTTCCCGGTTTGTGGATACCGATCACCACTGCGGTCTTCCACGCCTCGGGGAAGTGACAGTTGGACATGCAAGCGTTAAAGATAGCTACAAGGAAGAGAAGTAGAGCGGAGGGAAGCAGTTTGAGAATATCGTTCGGAATGCCGTCGGCACCCGGCGCCTTTCTCGGTCGAAGAACCCTGATCAGATCCTGAACCTCCTCGAGTGTTACGGGAGGGAGAGGAGGGTCGGGAGGAGGGAAGGAGGCACGCCTGAGTACTTCGGAGTCGACCCAAGTGATATGGGCCTCGTACGGGTACAACGTACTGGGAGAGCACTGCGACTCGAGGCTGGCGGCAAGGACGTCGGCCTTGTCGCCGTCCTCGAACGCAGGGCCGGAGTTGTCGGGGTGGTTTAGAGGGGGCATAGGGGAGGCTGTGTCGGATTTGATGCACCTAGCCAACCGCCAATAAGCGGTGTGACTCGGTTCGATGTCGGATAACAGATCGTTCCAAGAGTCGTTTCTCAAAGTCGCGACGCCGGTTTTGACCTGGTTTTGAAGCGCACGCAGCCTAACTCTATTCTGTTCGGTCGGGTAAGAGTCGTAATGTCTGGTCGCGGCGTTTTTGGCCCTCACCAACTCCCTCAGCTCTCGAGTGAGCGGGGGACGTCTGTCCCTATAGGAGGGCACGACTTTCGCGGAGCTTTTTAGCACTGAGCTGAGGTGATCGGTGAGAGCCCCAATCGCCTTGTCCGCGTCGTCGGTACTCGTCAGAGTCTCCGTTAGGTCAGTGAGGTCGGTCGGGTCGTCTTGGAGTCTGTCCTTGACGACCTTCCAGTCCGTGATAGTCTTGGTCTGGGGGAGCGAGTCGGAGGGGAGGCCTAATGTTACAACAAGAGGTCTGTGGTCGGAGTCGAGTTCGTGTCGCACTTCTATAGAACGCAGCACGAGTGATACGTTCTTTAGAAGTACTAAGTCCAGTATGTCGGGTCTATGGTCAACGTTGTGGGGAAAGTGGGTGGGTTCCAGTGGAGCTATGAGGTCCACTGATAGCTCATCCACCATCTCGTGCAGTCTGACACCGTTTCCGTTAGTCGTAGTCGCATTCCATGATGTATGCTTCGAATTAAAGTCCCCTGCCAGAATGACAGAAGGCCCTAGGGCTAAAAGAGCTTGAATGTCGGTCGTGAGTATGTCCTTGTTCGGTGAAAGGTAGGCTGACGCCACTATGACCGAGCTGTGCCCGGTCATAGCGAGACGGCAGACTGACGCTTCCAGATTAGAAAGGGGCGGAGGGTCGAGAGGGCAACAGTGGAGGTTGCGTCTGTAATAGATTAGGGTGCCCCCTAATCTATTGTCGAGTCGATCGTTACGAACAGTCAAGTAGTTAGGTATACAAAACCTGCGCGTGCTCGGTTTGAGAAACGACTCCTGTACAAGAAATAAGTCTAAATCGTTATCTTTGATGAAATTTAAGACAAGCTCCTTCTGACCCTTAATACCGTTGGCATTAAAGGAGGCGAGCTTGAGCGATCTAGGCTTAATCTTTAAAGATCCGTTATCCATTAAATGGGGAAATGGGAGCACGGCCGCCGATACCGGCGATGACGTGTCTGTACTCTGACATTAACTCTATCATTCGGAGGCCCGATGCACCTCGAAGCTTCTCCTCCAGCACGGCAAGGCTCTCGCTAAAAGCGAGCGCCCGGCATACTAGGGGATAAGCCGAGAGGTCCACAGGGGGAGAACCACTACCACACATCTGAGTCATCGCCGGTACCTTCGGGGGCGCGGGGGATGGGGCAGGTTGGCTAAGTCTAGGAGGGGCGGCGGCCCAGGGGTTAGACTTAGCGAGTGCGGGACGTGTAGGTTCGTAAGCGGGTGCACTTCTGAGTGGCGGAAAGTGTACCTGGCTACTTAGTGCGGGCCTAGGGCCCTGTGAGGTCTGAGGGTTTGGTGGGTGCGAGCTCCTCTGGCCCGCCCGGCCGGTTACTCGCGGAGCCTTGGGGCAGCCACGGTAGTTAGCCGTGTGACCCAATTGTCCGCAAAGTACACAGCCGGGAGGGTCAGGGGTGCCCTTAACCCGAGCACACTCAGAAGTGCCATGATTGCCTAGACACTTAACGCATCTAGGCGTCCCATGGCAGTTCTTCTGGCTGTGCCCGTAGTTCTGACACCGGTGGCACTGGGAAAGCGCAGAGGTCTTCCTAGGAGGCTCAACGCTGATCCCCGACAGTTTTGACACATGTGTCAATTTAAAAATTTGTTTACCCTCCGGGGTATTATCGCTAATGACTAATATTAGGTCTAGATTGCCCATATGTCGGTTTTTCAGACGATGAACCTCCTGGATAGGGAGGCCCTGACTGACCAGATCTGATTTGATTGAATCGGTGTCTAGCTCCTTCGGGACACCTCGGATTACCGTTCTCAGGACTTTGTCCTCGGCCGGGGTAAATGTATGATACGCGACCTTGCGCGTGTTCAAAAGACGCGTAAGGTTTCGGTAATCCGAAATCTCCGCGACTTGCACACTAATCCCTAATACAGTGTTCCTAGCACGTGTAAAATGGATGTTATTTGTCGTGATGGCCTGAGAGAGGTCGTCCCACATCCCTTTGTTATGAATAACAATGGGCGGGGGAGCCTTAAGTTTGGGTTGGGACTGAGAAGCGGGAGTGAAAGTGGACGACTCACCAGTGGTCTTTGAGGGCACACTCTCGTTGCGGGGCCCTCTAGGGGTCTTAGCCGGTCGCTCGCTGGGAGGCGGAGATACCGCTGCCTTCTTCTTTGAGGCCTTGCGGTGGGACACGGTGCTCCACTCCTCGTGGGCCGTGTCCATATCGACCGTTTCGGAGGTCGAAGGAGTTAGTATCGAGCCTCTTGCTGGGCTCGATGACAGTCTGCGTGTGCGGACTAACTCCTTTTTCTGGGTCGGTGGAGAGCGCGATCGTCCGCGCTGGGACTTTGCCTTCTTGGCGTTGGAGTCGGGGGCGGCGGTGGATGCCGCGGAGAATGGCGCCACGAATGGGGTTCGTGAGCGCGGCCGGGCCCGCATCTTGGGGTCCGCGGCCAGCGAGCTGCGACGGGCAGCTCGCAAGTCGGCTTCCGCGACCTCGCGGACGTGCAAGCGGCTTGCTTCGTCGTCCGATGATTCCGAGTCAACGGAGATCATGGGCGGAGCGTCGGGTGAGGTAGGAGAGGCGGTCGGGAGGGTAGGTACCGACGGCGGCGGAGCAAGGGCGAAGCTCATCAGAGCGGCCGTAAGGCCCGCGAACTGAGGCATACACTTCTCAAAACGGAGTAGAAAGTCACGGCCTTCGGGTCCAATGCCGGACGGGTGATCACCACACTTATCCATCATGGATATAAGAGCTGTCTTAACTTATAGAGTCAATGTCTCAGTTAAGAGCAGCATCACTGCACAGATCACAAGTAAACAATGTCACAACACTGCAATCCAGCGCGTCGGAGCGAACTCTACGACGGCGCGACGGGGGCGTAGCGCATCGGAGCGCACTCACGATGGCGTAGCGGGGCGTAGCGGCGGGAGCGACGGAGCGGTACGTGTTCACACGGCGAGCGCAGAAACACGAATCCGAGTCCCAAAAAACCTAACTTCTAAGTGCAGTTAACAGCATAAATAAGTGATCATTTATGTACCTTGTCACTTTAACGTTGTGTTTGAAATGTTATACAAAATTGTAAAACGATTGAAAGCGACAAGGTACAGAAATGGTCACTTATTTATACTGTTGACTGTACAGTGACATTCAGTGGTGCTCAGTTAACGTAAATAGGTAATAAACAGACCTCTACTTAAGTACTTACTAATACTTCATTTTGTTTATGTAGATACTCAGCTGAAAGCTAACGAACTAAACAACGTCGAGTGCAAAAACTACTATGTGTTATCCTTTAACTGCCGACCTATACGTCTCACAGACGTCATTACTTTTATTTTGAAAATAACTTTTAAACTACGCCACTCGCGGTGCTGCCCCTCCTGCTACCTTCCCCGTTCCGCGTCTGCTGGTCGTCAGGCGACGCCGCGAGCCCGGTGAGTGCGTACTTGACCGTCGCGAAGCTATTGCCGTCTGAGAGACGTAAGTAAGTACGGTGTTAATGTACAAAAAATTCGACCCGAATATTATGCCCGAGCCTCCGACTGAAATCGACATAAATCAGGAACCAGGGGTTCGCAAACCTGTGCTATCTGTCCAAGCCGTCTAAAAAGACGTACGAAGTACTCTTGTTGCGAATGCTTTAACCCATGTGCCTTACGTGCTAAATTAAATGTGACATGTCCGACTGTTGTCATTTTTTTCATGTTTTAATTTAGATGTGATTTTATTTTTTCAATTTGTTGAATAGTTCAAGAAGTAAGAATATTTCATGTTTTTTTGTTAACTTTTCCCTAATTATAAGAAAAACGAAGACTGATTAATGTTCTTAAAATTTAGTACTATGATTTTATGATCACTCTGATAAATGCTGATAATTCAAAAAAAAAAAACTGGTTTTGTTTTTATTATCCTGTAATTAATTATCTTTAACAAGTGTTTATGCAATAGGGAAAATATAAAAAAACTAGCATGTAAATTATATTATTATTAATGAAGATTAAAATTTACGTCTCTCAGACACCACATCGGTGCAAGTGCTACGTAAAAACCAAGTCGGTAGTTAAAGGTTTATATAAGGAGCATTTTATATCTTAGATAGTTTAAATATAGTACATTACTGCAGAGGCCGTGAAGTCAGGGATTTAAGGATGGGTCTGGGGTAGACCCACGTCTTAAAATTAGACAATTTAGTTTTAGGCTATGTAAGCGATGTGACGTAGAACCGGGTCCATTGATTGGATTAAATTCAACGATACTAGAGACCTTAATCCATCCAAAGTACAAATGTTAATCGTTTGGAACTTAAAAAAAAACCTTTTTTACAATCTCAAAATACCTACCCCGGAATAAATGTAAGTTAAACTGCAGAATTGAGCAAGAAGCGGGATTCCTGGCAGCGGGACCTGGCGGGCGGAGTCGGCCGGGCCTGTTGTATTGATTAACATCCAATTACCGAAACCGAGCAGGCTGTGCCCCGGGGCTCGAGGAGCGACCAGCGACGAGCGACTTAGGCTCTAGGGTGTCGCATGAGAACCAATTAAAATTGAAAATTTGTATTTATTAGATACAACAAATAAACACATAAATGCTGCTGCGACTACAACAGCTACTTACACATACGTCATAAGTTAACTACCTATCACTTTTATAACAAGTTGTAATGAACAGTACCTACCCAATGAAAAGTTGAGCACTGTTTTTATGGCCTATTGTCATAATCATAACAAATGACATTTATAATCGCGGCGTTCCTTGCAGCCTGTATCTGAATGCACGAACTCTTTAAATTTTCATTGGCTGACTGGTATGTCGGGCACTCTTTCGCAATTTAGCTTCTTTAACATCAATACCTACCTTGTCTACTCCGATATATTTGATGGCTGATGATATATTTTTTGCTTTAAAGTTTAAGGTTTGAACGTGCGACGAAGTAATTTAATAATTTACATACCTAATTGGGTCATACACATATTTAGGTTACGAACGTTTTCAAGGCCTAATTTTGTGGCTGAACCCGCATCCTCATAAACGCCGTCAGATCTAATTTAGTCCTAGATAATAAAAACATAACTTAAATGCACCTTAATAAGCCTTTAACTAACGCTTCCTCAAAACCCCAGCCTTACCGAGCAGAATTAAACGCCGTTTAAATACAGCTTAAGCTTCGTACAGTCGTCTCCAAATAAATTGCTTTTTTATTGTTCGTAAATCAGGCGTATCCACGACAACTGTACTTCGGAGATTCCGAATAAATTGGGAATTGATTGTGAAGTTATTAGCTTGACGCGAGCAGGTTAATGGCGTCCTGTGAAACTAATTTCACGTATAGATGAACCTGCACAAATAGCTACATTTAAATACGAAATATTTTAACATAAATGTTAATAAGGGAATATAGGCTTGTAGTACTGTTAGGCGATGGGCTTGCAACCTGTCACTAATACGCTGGTTAACATCTTAGGGTCGAGTTCACCAACCAATTTAACAGACTATTAAGTCTTAATCAGCTGTTAGTTAATACATTTGACAACCGTTAAACCTCTAACCGTCCGTTTAATTGTTGGTGAACACTGCACTTAGCCTATTTTTTGCAAAGTGTGGTTACTGAATTATCATCAGGTTTTTAGAGTTGTAGGTAATTCCGTAGCTCTGCCTACCCCACTCTGGGAATACAGGCGTGAAGGTATGTGTTAAAAAATCACAAGTTCGTAAACGATTTCGCTAATAAAAGGACAGATCTAACTGGTAACCAGTTCTTTGAAAGCTTCTTAGATCACAGTTCCTGTCGTGCATAACGTTTACATGTTTAAATGATTTAATATGTTATTATACATATTATTTCAATAAATAATTAAAAAAAAAAAAAACGTAAAAAAACATTATTTAATGTTTTTTTTTCATTTCGAGAAATAGGGTTTAAAAGTCGTACTGCATTATTAAGTTTTTAACTATTTCGGATATTTCGACAAAAGTATATTTAACCTTTGTTTGACTTTCGTTTTCGGCTGGAAGCCCCCCTAGGTGCATCTTACGGGTTAGGCTAAAACCGCTTGAAATACTTAGTATGTTTTAATACACTATTGCAATCACTTTTTATCATTTAATTATTGTAATTTGTTAGAAAATTTCACCCAAATTTAAGATAATCATGTCATCCATAAAATGTCTGCTAAATAAGTAAATATATTAAACCAAAACTATGAGGTCAAATACAAAATTAATAAAATTGGTCTCTTAAAAACCGTGAGTTATTGTTTTTGGTCTATCCCAATTAGATATTCAATATACTAACCAGTAATCCGCAATATCATAATGTAAGGCAGGATTGTATTACGATAAAAGGCGGCAACAGCAATTAAATAGTCGAAGCATTTTATGCTCTTCTGGGTAACACATTAAATTGAAAATGCTTAAGCTATTACTATGCAGTTAGCAGCCTTCTTCGGTACTACGACAGCAAAGGTCGTGGTTATTGAATAGCTATACTATTGAACAGTTCATTATGTATGAATGAACCCTTTGGGTACTGTAGTGCCCCGATAAGCCAGTTCACTCAAAGTTATACAACTTAGAAACGTAAATTACGTATACATTTCGTCATTTTTTTCTTCAAAATGTTAAATACATTTGGGCACAGATAATATAATCATACTTACATCCATATACTTATTATTACATTATTATAAAAGCCTGTGTCATTTTAAATTACTTTCGACACACGCAATTGTTTTTCAACTTAAACATGCGTCAAGCAAGTTATAAGACTTATAAGAGTTATAAGTTACATACCCAGACCGCTCGGCTGCCCTAAGCTGATTTCAAGTATCTCCATTTTTATATTTTTTTTGTTTTTTGCATTTCTCGAAACTAGCCCGATAAATGCATCGACCCTCATCACTCTTTTTCTGCTAAACTTGTTATTTTTCAAGTTATTGATAATTAAATGATTCAAGTATCTTTTTGTGTCTGTCTATTCTACGCTGAAATCAAGTATCTACACCATCTTTATCCTAAAAACTATTAATTGTTTATTAATTCTTTCTTCTATCCTATTAAATGCCGTGACATCCTTTTTTATAACTGTTCGGGTGTATTATATGGCAAAAATTAGAATTTACTCTTTTTCGCTCTCCTGTAAAAGTTGTCGAAAGTCAGATACTTGAAATTAGCTTCGGGCAGCCGCGCTCCAGACGACGTCCGGGGCGCAATTCGTGCGGCGACCGGCCAGCGCGGCGCGCAGGCGCAAAAACCGACCAATTAGGAGCCGCCGTGACGCGAGCGCTGTTTCGGGCGGGAGTTTTTGCGCGGCAACAACTTACAGGAGTTGTTGAGTTTAAAATAATGATCAGGGACAAGTAGGAATGATGAATTGGATTCGGTTATTTTATAAAAACTGGTCAAGTCACTCAGGGTTTCGCAACTAGCTTTTTTTTGTATAAAATTACTTACGCAAATATGTCAAGTGGAATTCAATTTAAAAATATTAATACGCATTTTAATCTTACTTATGAAATTTAAAAAATTTCAAATTATTATCACAATCTAGGCAAAAAAAAAGGTGATTATTAGCTGCAAATAAGCCCGATAGCATTAGTTGATTTCACAAAAAAGGTCTTGACAGAGTTTCCAGAGTGAGACGGACGAAAATGTCATCGTAATAATGGTTCCGTTTTTCAGTGTTTGGTAGCTTACCCTAAAATGAGATTGAGGAAGATCTGTGTCCAGCAGTGGACATAATAATGTCGAGAGTCTGAAAAAGGTTTCATTCCACTATTGTTAAGCCCACATTGCGTATAATATGTCTTAGGCATGTTGAATTGTTGATATTACAATCGAGTGAAATAAGTTAAACAAAAAGTCAACAAGTCAAAACTTAAAATAAAACAAATCACATTCACTTTTGTAATTTCTAAGTACTTATGCATACAGCCACGAAATCTAACAAATTTTTGTTTACTTATTTGTAACGTGTTTTTTTTATTAAAACATAATAGTTTCGGAGGAACGAAATGAAAATAGAAACGGTCAAGAACATTTCTTAACTAGTACGAACAAAAACTCCCATACAACAACACTTATCATTATCTAACTTTAAACATCTCTTATCCAAACAGCCTCGAGGAAGATAGTACTACAATATTACCATCCGTGCGTGTCCACTCCAATCAGATAAGTAAATAACGCAGCAAAAACCAGCCAAGTACCTAATGGCTAAATTACTCTCTGACAATCATTGCTCCGAGAGCTTCAAGCTCTCAGGCCCTCATTAACTACGTTAGACGGACGGACAAAAAACTTAAACATACGTTATTTATGAATTCCCTCGAATTGGCTAACAGGCTTTTTGCGGGAATCGAACCCCGGACGCGTAATGAGGCCGTATGATTTAAGGATCTTATCGTGATGAATATTTATGTAATTTCATCATTCTAGAAGCGTCGTGGGTTTTGGAAGTTTGATGGACGGAAGTTTTGAAAGTTAATTAATGGAGGTAAAATCGCATTTTACATTATCCTGTGTAAGAAAAGAAACACACCGTCTTTCTTACAGTCACATCACAGTGAATAAACAGCATTTAACTACTGACATGAATTAACACTTTTGAAATTTCAATCTCAACATCTCTCAGAAAAGAGCTAGCAAAATTAAAATTTCGTATTTCGAACGTCTCAGTTGCGTTGCGCGTGCGCGCCTGTCAGCGATAAACTGCGCGTCCCGCTGCGCAGTGCGTAAACCACGCCACTAAACATGTCCGTTCGTCCGTCCGGCCGCGTCCTGTGACTGATGATGCTATTCAACCCTGGAAGAAAGATATTTGTTTCCTTGTTAAGGAGGAATGGACGGCGGCGCGGCCTGGGGTGCTGTGGGTTCTGACAGTTTACATTGTAACCTTGTCCAATGCTACCGAAGTGGAAGTATAAACGATAAGTACCTGTGCCAACACGCCTTGAAAACTATTCTACTTTAGTATCGTCCAAAAACTTTTGCTACATAAGGGACAGTACAGGCTGTTATAGGAGTGCAACGTAATTGAGAGCTGTGGAGGCATGAGGTGTGGGGGTGAGTTGCGATAGAGCACATATAGTCATAGTCATATCATTTACATAAAGTAATAATCATCATCATTTACTTAAGAGCTATACTCTTGTCGGTGGAGTAATTTCCATCCTTGCCTGTTCCAAGCCTTCTCTTTAAAGTAATAATAAATAGTAAATTATAATAGTTTACATTTTCCTCTCTTACTCCTGCGCATCTCATGCGTACCGGCTCTCAATTAAATACGCCTATAAAATTGATGATCATGTTGATGCTGATAGCAATAACAATGAGAATACATTATGTGGAACTGAAAATATGGCCATTGATATAGGTTGTGGCGAGCTCTTTTCCGCAATTCGATGACCTAAATATTTTGCGTGAACGAGTTGTCAGAAATAGTAAGATTTAAACCAAGCTAGCACAAACACATTTTCACGCTTCTCGCCTAGTAGCTCGAGGACTTTTTCGAATCGCCTTTTCTATTCGGCACCATGTTTTAAAGATATCCGTGGTACGAATCCCTGAAACAGACTTACGCGTGCTACATTATTTCGCCTTCACTCCTCTATGATGATACAAGAGTCAACATCAATGTCAGTGTTGCTACCACCATCTTATCCATTAACCTACCGCCAAACAGCAGTATTCGCATTGCTGTGTTCCGGTTTGGGGATAAGACAGCCGGAGAAATGACTAGCATAGAGGCATTCCATCTTAGTCCTCAGGGTTGGCAACGCATTTGCAGTCTTAGGATTGCATTGCAGTCTTGTGAATGCGAATGTCTATGGGTCACAGTTTCCACTTACCATCAGGTGGCCTGTGTGCTCGTTTGTCTTCTCTATGCTATAATATAAAAAAGTGTTAAGTGGTACTTAATACGGACACGGGGCGCTTGTACCGATTTCCCACACATTTCCTCGATGGCGAAACACTAACGTTGCTTGTTGGATAAAAGCTAAAAGTTCGTGGAGTACTTAGGCGTCTCCTTCGTTGCAAACGGTAGAGAGGGATTTCTGAGCGACGAAAAAGATGCGGGCAACTTGTGTTAGCCGACCTGGATAAACATTTTAAAACTTTTTATCCCGCAAAATATGCTGAATATCCAAGTCTCTGTAAGAAGAACGCAGGCTAACGTCAGGTAGAAATACGTATTAAAGGTATTTTCTCAAAAATTACCGTAAAAGTTGACACTACTAACTCCATACTGAGACGCGAAGTACATAGTTTACAGACAGTATCCAAATAAATAAAATAAAAAAATGGCGTGCTTGCTACACAAGCCCGCAATGTTGCATACAAATATTATTGTTATCTAGTTTGTAACTTTTTAAAAAGTGAAAACGGCCATAATAAAATGAGGGCTCAAGTCTTATACATCCATATTTATTCGTAACGTAACTTTTTTATCTGTGTCTGGAATAGCTTGAGTATTTTTTTTCTAAAAAAGCTTGCGTTTCTCATTGTCATAAACATAAAGGGGGCAAAGAGTGATGTTATTTCACGTGAAGTTTCTGTTTATATGCGATTTGTATCTTGCGATTTTTGAGAAAAGCACTATATATATGTATATGCCTTGGCAGGAACGGCAATTGCCTGCTTCACTGCCTAGGCAATAATGTACTATAGTTGATGACGCGACAGGTAGGTACCTACTGCATCACCAACTAGTATCACAAATCGAGTGCAGTATTTTCTAAATCGATCCACAATGTATGTATGTAGGTACTACACACGTACTCACAGACGAACTCGTGAGCAATCTTATTTATCCCTACAAGTTCTTCCCCCCCAGTTTCCAACAAAGGATCTGCAACGCTTCCCGGCGCCATTTCCGAGAGCTAAAAACGTTTTGATTTAGCGGGACCGTACTTTATCCGAATAGTTGGGGCAGGCAGTTTAGGGTTATGGGCATTTTATGAGCCGAGCAGCCGGTAACTGATTCTGAAGCTTTATATGCTAGCAGCGCATGGGTTGATTTGGTAAAGTAAAGAGTGCTTGCAATGTATATGCAATAAGTCTTGAAATAGCTTTCAGTTGGTATTTTTTATTTATTTATTTATTAATTCCTTGATAAAACAGAGTTTTACATGTCCAAAGTTCTAAACACAGTAATTCTAAGTACACTGAATTCTATAAATATTAAATTAAATTATCTATACAAAGTATGTCTAAATGTTATGTATGTCATTCAATACGTATGTGGAGTCAATTGTTTGGGCAGCGAACAGTCAATTTAGCCGTTGAGAAATTCATCGATAGTGTAATATGCATCAGATACTAGTTTAGCCTTAAATTTATTAACAAAACTCCTATATCTTACCTATATCGTATCTTGTTGTATATCATAGGGCCTATTGAGTGGAGACATTTTTTTGACTTTGCGAGATTGCGTATCTCTCTCTTACGCTCTTATGCGAGTTTAAACTAAGTAAACTATGTAATTTACATGAACACGAAAGTGTTTCTGAGATCTGTTGAACTGTATTATTATTTTCTGTAAAAGTACTTAACACAAAATCTAGTTTATGATTTGCTAAATTTGTAGGATAAAACTATTTTTTTGTGGTTTTCCCTATCCATAATACATCACATCATATATTTCAACATGTTACCCTTGTCGCCGCACCTAAAATAAGCCAGATAACAGAACCTTTATAACGTAAAACCAAAGACAGTTGGGATATATTCAATGAGAGTGATTGTAAACTGTACAAATATTAATTTCAAAAAATAATAATAGAATGTTTATTGTGGTGACTGTCTCTGCGAGCTCGTCGGCCTTCCATGCCTCGAGAATTACACAAGCAATATTATTGTTTTTGACGTGTATGGCATGACGTATGGCTGCGATTATGCCCCGTAACCATCATTTAAGGCCTCGTGGCAAAGCAAACGGCTGGAGTTAGCGCGACGCAAACACGTCGTAAACTAGTTACGACCGCCGCACGTGCCGAGTCGAGTCGGATATGACGTCGCGTAATAACCACCTAACCGTACCGTGTGATTTGCAGAATAACCTACTACCGAATAACTCGAGGGTATATTGCCCAAGCATTTTTTATAGGCTACTGTATTAAGAGGCCCAGTAAAAGAAGGAAGTATCGGACTGACTTTCTGTCTTTTTGGAAAATGCGCGTTCTCCTTTTATACGATCACGACCAGAGCTCTTTTAAAATATATAGAGATATATTTAAATAGAGGTTTTTTAATTATTTATGGTCTGGACAAACTACCTTTAGGCCATATATCATATATGGGATACTAGCTCAGGACAGAGCACAGGCAAGATAGATGACATTATCAAGAGCCTCAAGTAGGCAGCTGGCGACGCAGCCTAAGTGATCAAATTGTCCAGGTCATCCACAGTTCTCAAATATTCCGGAGCACCCACAACGCCTAAGACTTGGTAACATTCAAGCCGCAGTTAGTACAGCAACGTCCAGAGTAGCCAAAAACACTTGAACACAAGAAAACTGAACCTTATTTACCAGTAAGTAACCCGAAAACAGAACCGTACTGTCATTGCATATGTCTACCTCACGTTTTAATTTGTCACATTATTTATTGCTACTTTGGATAATTTGGATGCTAAGAAGCCTTCGGCGTTCTGGACGTTGCTGTACTAGCGGCTTGAATGTTACCAAGTATTAGGCGTTGTGGGTGCTCCGGAATATTTGTATACAGTCACTTGATCAATTAGGCTGCGTCTATGTTAATGAGCATTCTGGATGTTTCTAACTATTTGGTGGTCTTGACTGCTACCTACTTTATGACGCTGACTGCACATAATAGTTTCTACAATGCTTGTCTTGACTCCGCACAACTCACAGAAATAGGGCACGCCGGGTATGTGTTTATTAACCTACAAGCGTGAGTGTACGTAGCTCTGGAATGTCAGTCCCCTGTTCAGACGTGCCTGCACGCTCCGACTGGGGCAGAGGGACGGAATAACAAGTGACGTGCACGGACAAATTATTTTTTACAGGAAAGTAAGCTTGAAGTTATTGGTCCGTATTTTTTAACGCTTGGGTTATGCAAAAAATGCATGGAAATTTAAACGGTCTAGTGATCGCTTTTAAAAATTGGATATTAAACTATTTTGGTCTCGACAGACAGACGTCGATCGGAATATCGCGCCTTCAGAATAATAGTGACATAATTCAGATTTTATATTTTCGAGTTTGGGCTCTATGATAATCAATTTGAGACTTAAAGTTTGAAAGCTGAATTTTCGAATTAAGTCACTATCGTTCTAAAGGTGCGGTATATTTGTATTTTTTTCTGAATTTGAAAGTTGCGTAGGCAATTCGCTGGCTAGAGTTGTCATTGAGTCATCATTTAAAAAGTAAAAAATATCTCCGTGTCGTGCGCAGGAGCAGATTGATGGCTTTTATCAATACGGTGGGATCGCGGCGACTCAGCCGTGACAGCTGATAATGTCGGTGATACTTCCTAATTACTTGATACTCGAGCTACATGACATGGCGTTTTTATTGATAGACATTTTTCTTGATATTATGTGTATTCTTATGATTAATTTAGTATTTTACCCAAAAGAGAAGGCTACTAGATATTTTTAGTGTCAGTTGTTTTTATAAAAACAAGCATTTCTTCAGGCGAATGACTTAACTACTCGAAAACAATCAAAGAGAGATAGAGACTGAACATTAAATGCTTGTGTTTGTAAAAAAAAATGAGTGAATAGTGTCACAGGCAAATAGTGTTGCATTTGCAATATCAGTTGCTGCAAGTGATTTTGTGAATGCAAAATTAGTCAATATAACGTTTGCCCTTGCTGCCGGGGAAACGATTGCTCACGTATTTTGAAGTAGATTCATATTATACAACGAAAAATTAACTCCAGAAATCTTGTAAGAAGTAGAAACAAAATTAAAAACATGTTTTTCATATGTTAATCCAAATGTAAAATAAGTGCTTCGATGTCTCACATCACAGCCAGTGTACATCCATTACTTGCGGTCGCTATCGGGGCTCAAATCAGCTGGTTCGTGGGAAGTGTCCTCCCGATCGTATCTCGGGGCCGGGGTCACATTCGGGACCGGGACCTCGGAAATGGGACCTTCTTAAACGTTATATAATGCGTGAGATTAGGATCTGTGTACGTGACAGGTGTAATGAATAAAACATCAAGATGGCAGCGTACCTACTCGCTGACATTCTCCGTGGTGTACACTAACAACTACACAACCAAGAGGGACTGAAGATTGCACGGAATGAACATATCTGGACACTTTTTTTTAAATGAGATTTTAATCTTAAAATTTAATATAAAATTTAAATTGTTCGCAATAAATAAAAAATTCCAAACTTCCAAAAAAAGTGACTTAACCTTATTCTTTACGCTTCAACGGATATTGATTAAAATGGTGTGGTCATAAAAGGCCAGGGCGTTGTAGGCTGATTACGGAGGTAACACAGCACTATATCTGTAAAGGAAGACACAAAAGTAGTGAAGGACATAACTCATAACGATCTCATATCTTACCAGCAGTTCTAAGTTACCTAACACCTGCATCGTGTACAAATTATGGAAGCAATAAATAATTGAGTATTGAGAAATAGAGTAAGGAATGCTGACCCCACCGGGATTAATTATGGTTAGGCAGAGAGAAAGAGATATACGAAGGCTAAGTTATCCCTTTCACGTATCTCCTCGAGTAAACTTTAAATGAATAATCTGAATAAAATTAAGAAGCAATGTCTTTCTAAGAAGCAATCCAACACGACATAAGAGATAAGTTTTACTGATGATATCACGGTAACCGCAGTTTAAAACTACATGCGGGTTTAACTAGAACCGATTAGAGATAACTACAGTTTTTCAAGATAACGATCGTCTTGTTCTCGCTATCTCAGACCATCAGTCAACGAGCTCTATGACTTGGGACTCGCAAGTTACTTTAAAATCAGACCACACCCACAAGTCTGTTGACGTGTATAGCAGAGGACTCTGAAAATAGAAGTTTGAAGTTACGTTAGCTCCATTCCTTTCTTTCGATTTAGTCTCGAATGACGAGTGACAGCGCCATCCCACCATCGTCATCATCATCGACAGAACGGGAGCTAAGCTAACGGAATTCTGAACTTCGATTTTCAAAATATGGCCTCAGAACATCGGTGGCCGGTCGGCTTGAGGTGTAGACTCGAATCGCAAGGTAGGTACACGGTTCGATCCCTAGTAGCCGTCTACGGTCGAACTTAGAAGTGGCTGTGTGTTTTAGTACCGTCTTGAAACTATTGATGTACTAAATTAAAAACTATCACTTCAATGCGTTACTGATATGCTCTGACGACGGGACCACTTAAGGCTAGTCGGTTAAAAATTCGTCGGTCAGAAACAGTAGGATGTAAGTACCTAATAGACGTGTGAAAGGTACATGGCGAGAATAATGTCTAATCACCACTTGCACCAAAGTTTTTCCACTGGGTTAACTTAACACGTTTGTAAACGTCAGATTCATACTAAAACTGTCATTTTTGTCTTCACCTTGTGTAATTTTTTTGGCGCAAGTGGCCCTTAGTGACTTTTTTGCTATCGTAATTGGTCAAGTTTCATGGTTCTTACTTTTTACTTTTTTTATGTGTCCGTATTTAAGAAAGTGAAAAAATCTGTAACTTTGCTCCGCTTCTGCTCCTTTGCTTAGTATTTGTCCTATTGTCCTTGCTACTACATACACCAAGTAAATCATCGACGACCACGCCTTAGTTCTTTGGGGTTACGATGGCATAAGAAAGGGACAGAGCTATAGCAGTTACCCAGCTCTGTACCTTTTGGTCAGCCTAAACTTAACTGCTCTTGTATGTCACGGTAACCTGTGAACAATGACGTCCGCAGATGAATCTAATTTGCCTGTCGCTAAGTGTGCTAGTCGCGCCTGCACGTGCGGCTGCCCGTCACGAGCGCACGACCGCGGGACGTGCGCGTTTTTATGTGCGCCTTGTGAAGAGGGCTTGACACTAGTGTCGCAACAGCTACTGGGTAAATACGGAGAGAGTGTTGATGAAACTTAAAAACGGTGAAGTTCGAGTCGGACTCGCGCACTGAGGGTTCTGTATCGTCGCATGTGGGTATTATTAGATTCCGATTTGAATTGTTTCTCGAATCAAACCATCGCGAGCTCAACTCACCCGTGTTTTTTTTGTATTTCTTGTTTTTTTTCAGAGTTTGTTCTATTACCATACCAAAGACGCTTGTATGTTTTACCATTTTCGAAACAACAAAAAAAATACATACATACATACATAAACTCACGCCTTCAATCCCAAAGTAGGGTAGGCTGAGCTAAAGAATTACCAACAACTTTTAAAACTTGTTGATAATTCTGTAACCACACCTTGCACAATTAAGCTAAGATATTTACCAGCGTATTAGTGACAGGTTGCAAGCCCATCGCCTAACAGTACTGCAAGCCTTTATTCCCTTAGTTGCCTCTTACGACATCCACGGGAAGACATGGAACACTATTCTAACCCGGCAACCACACGAAAATACGGTGCAATAAAAACGTTTCTTGTATGGAGACCCCTTTTATTATTTCACTTTTTTGGATTTCTTAGTTTATCCGCTGTAATAACACAAATGCTGGAAAAAAACCAACTCGCCATCTACTACGGTTCATAAGATACAGCTCTGAAGTTAGGACGGACGGCCGAGTTAAAAACAATACCATGCCATGACACGTCAAAGGCAATATGCTTTTGCCTTTTAGAATAGAAACCCAGGAACTTCCTGTCTAAAGTGGCGCTGTGTACGAGTGCCCGAGCTATTGCTCGTCCGGTCGACAACTTTAATTGTTGAGCACCTATAGAACCCTGTCGCAGAAAGAATCGTTAATATTCACGAATTTAATTTTTTGAGACTTGACAGATTTAGTGTCATTAGGTACAAATGGAATATCGTCCACGTGAAATAACCATTCTGAAGTTGGGTCAAAAGTAATAGTATCCAAAGTGAATTTAGTCAAAATGTAATTGTGCTAAAAAGTATTTATAACCAGATTTATTTTCGTTGTAAATTAATTAAGTCCGAATGGAATTTGGTCCATAATAAATTATGAGCAAAATAAAATACGCGCCATAAAACCATATAAATATATATAAATTGTTCATATTTCAGGTAGGTCGTATTTACAATTGGTCATATTTCTACGTCAATACAAATAGACATATTTTTTTCGACCAATATCACATTGGACAATTTTACCATGGGACATGATTCCATTTTAGACGTTATTCAGGATGGTCAATTTTCCTTTTTGTTGTATTTCAAATGGTAAATTTTCTGAACTGACGTATAATTTCAAGTGGACGATTTTCCATTTGTACCTAATGACACTAAATCACTTGACACTGTCAATATAACAGGGTTCTTATAGGTGCTCAACAATAACAAAGTCAAACAAAGTCTTCGTCGACTACTACATACATATATCGAGCTATCTTGATTTTTTGCAACGAGCAAATTGATGACAAGTGCAGCGTAACGTATGAGCTTCAAATTATATGATTACTTCTTCAGATAGAGTTTTTGTGAGTTGCATTACTTAAACAACAAAAAAATACTTATGTTTTGTATTGTAAGGCTCATCATTATAGATATCATGCTCTTAGCAATGGCATGACGTAAATACTCCTTTATATCAGTAGTCGAATATATTCATAACTGGTAACATTGTGAGATGGATTATATTTAATGTCTGTAAACACTGTTGGACGCCATCAGATTTTTATATGAAAAGTATCTAAAAGAGATAATTAAAAACGAATAAATAATCTAATGATACTAAGAATATTCTACAGTGTTTAAACATAGGTACACATCAAACTAAGTGCGATTTTTAGATCTCCAATGTTAAGCAATTTCGGGTTCGGTCAGTGTTTGGAGAATGGGAACACAGTAGTGTAGTGTGTCTTAAAGAAGATAAAAAGATAAAAGATGTTTATTCAGTAAGTACCTAGGCCGCAAGGGCACTTTTACACGTCAAAAATCTTTTTTTTATAACCTCAACCAGTAGTATTTAGGGTTTTGCTTTAACTTTAAATAAAAAATATGAGAAAAGGACTGTAAGTTTATGGAGTCATTTGTTTGGTTAATGGAATAATTCCCAAGCATGTTTACAAGCTAATGAAGAGTTCCAAAATACTAATTACAAAATCGCAAATAAATTACAATAAATTACACTGATTCCAAGTTTTTATGTTACTTGTTCATTACAGTACAATTTGTAAGTCAAGCAATAATGAACCTTTAGACCACAGTAATAAGGTCTGAGATAAATGCAATTGCAAACTTGGGAAGTTTAATTAAAACCCAGTTAACATGAAACTGTAATAACATGGATTAAGGTGCCTAATTGTTTGTAGTCGAGCGACGAGCACCGATGGAGCGATCCGGTCGTTATGACAACGCTTCTGAATTCGAACTTCGAACATTCGGAACGTGCTCGCTAAGTTAGTTGGCAGCGCTCGAACCATTTTGATACTGGGGAGAACAATCGCCAATTTTGTATTTTTTTCAAAATACGTGGATTGTGAGACTGAATATTTCCATACAAAATGCGGTTAGGTTTCTCTCCCCTAAAACCTAGCCCAATTTTTACGATTTTAGAATATTTTGAAGATATTATGAAAAACTAGGTCTTTACGTTTTCCTTTCCAATAAATAATTTCTCACTTCAAAACATTTCAATAAAAACGTTTTGTACGTTTCCTAGTTTTTCATTGTAACAACAACATGTTCAAAAATCGTTGATATCGCACTTGATTAACCGCCCGAAGCTAAATTTGTATGGAAAAAAATTACCGCTTCGGGATTTGAACATCGCCTAACAATCCTCTTTAGAACTCGAGACAGCATCTTTCAAAGAATCGCAATGTCTTGAGAACACTTGAAATCTCTTGATCAGGTCGGGTCACCAATGCTTAAATATAAAAACTGACGTATAAACCAAAAAATAATAATAAGAATAAGTTCTTTAAACCCTATTCACACCGTGATATGTACACCTAATCTTATCTCTGACATGTAACAATTGTTATTAATAAAACATTTCATTTCATTTCATTTCATTTCCCTGAAGAGCTGTAAAAAATCTGGGACAAATCTTCTCCAAGTCTTTCCGTCAGTTCAGGCTATAAACTATCGCTTACCCCTATATGTATACTTTACCGTACCAATTTTTTCATAGAGCCTGTGATCGATTTCGGTTCGGTATAACTAATAACTGACACTGACATGTTCTGAAACTACTAATCTTCTTGGAGTAAATACGAATAAGAATGATTTATTTCAACATTACATTGTTACACCGAAATAAATAAAAATATAATAACAGTAGACAAAATAACTCAAGAAGTGTTCCGCGCAGTACGGAGTCTGCTCGGCAGTAGCGTCACGTCGTCCGTTTTTCAATATGTCCGCCGCGGGCGACATGCCGCTGGATCGGGGAATTCCACTATTCCAAATTTGAAAATTCGATGCGTAACGGAATATGGCTGCCAATGATGACTGTTGGGTTGGCAACAACTGACAATATCGCAAAGCTAACCTAACTCTACCATAACATGCCTAAGTATGGGTGTTTCAATCTGTTTCCCAAACTCGATTATTCTACGTAGCAATTTTTCCCCATTCTTAATTCTCCCTGGTCGCATGTTTTACATTCTGGATTTTTTTCAGTCACAAAGAGTGGTGGGCAATTTTGTATGGACCCGTCCCTACCCTCCAACAGTCACGGGATGCATGTCCATATGTTCATTAGGACCCAAAAAAAGACAAAATACCTATTTAAGTAGCAAAAGATGTATGAATGTTGAAGAAGCGAAAGAAATGGGTCAAGATCGTAGCAAGTGGAAAGAATTGGTCTCTGCCTTCCCCTCTGGGAATCAGACGTGATTTAACCTATGTATGTAAGTAGCAAAATCGACGAATTATTTCAATGAAAAAAAACATTTCAAGACCCAAGCAAGGAAAGAATGTGTTAATTTTTAAACAAGTTTCATACGATATGATTATGATTTTCCAAGAAAACCTCATACATAATATGGCGAGCGTCGCCATAGTAAAACTACATCATGGTGCCATGGTGACATGTTTCATGTCTGTTGGTGGGTGGGGATATTTTTGCCCCTCATCCTTTTTTTTTTTTTTTTTTTTATAATAGTCGGAGGCAGACGAGCAGGCGGCTCACCCGATGGTAAGTGATCACCGTCGCCCATGGACACCAGAAACACCAGGGGCGTTAAAGGTGCGCTGCCGGCCTTTTAAGAAAGTGTAGGCTCGTTTCTTGAAGGTTGCCATGTTGTATCGGTCCGGAAATACCATTGCAGGCAATTGATTCCACAGTGCAGTCGTACGTGGCAAGAAGTTTCTTTTGAAACGTACTGTGGTACTCTGCCAGTCATCCAGGTGCTGTGGATGAAATTTCAATTTGTGGCGAGTAGTACGGTGGTGGAATTTTGCAGCAGGTATTAGCTCGAACAATTCATCAGAGCACTCCCCATGATATATGCGGTAGAAGACACACAAGGATGCAATGTCTCTCCGCAAAGCAAGGTGGTCAAGCCGACTGGTGAGAACATCGTCGTCGACGATTCGAGACGCACGGCGTTGTACACGGTCAAGAGGAAGCAGCTGATACTGTGGTGCCCCGGCCCAAAGGTGGCAACAGTATTCCATATGGGGCCTAACTTGCGCCTTATAAAGTTGGAGGCGATGTGCCGGTGTGAAATACCGTCTAGCTCGACCAAGGACACCCAGTTTTTTAGAAGCTAACTTAGCCTTATCTTCCAAATGACCACGAAATTGGACGGTGCTCGATATGTCAGCGCCGAGAATCCCAAGAGTCGGTTTTGCAACAAGGGAAGTGCTCTGGAATATAGGGGAAACAACAAAGGGAGTTTTCTTTGCAGTGAACGCGCAGACCTGAGTCTTATTGGGGTTGAATTGTACCAAGTTAAGGAGACCCCAATTCGAGACTTGGTCCAATGTAGCCTCGATTTCAGACTCAAGTTTGTTCCGACACTCATTGACGCATGTCTGAGAAATGTTCGCACAGCCCTGGTAAGACGCATTCACCGTACTGTCGTCTGCATAACAATGAATGTTACTAGATAGCAACATATCATTGATATGCAGAAGAAACAGTGTTGGCGACAACACACAGCCTTGAGGGACACCAGCGTTCACGGGCTTGGAGTCTGAGCACGAACCGTCGACAACAACCCTGATGCTACGCTCCGTGAGGAAGCTGGCAATCCAGAATAGGAAGAATCTGGAATAGGAAGGAAGCTTCGAGAAAAGTGCCTTATGCCAAACCCGATCAAAGGCTTTCGCCATGTCCAAACTGACCGCTACGGCCTCCCCTTTACTTTTACCGCTTCAGCCCATTTATGGGTCAAGTAGACCAAAAGATCGCCAGCAGACCGTCCCTGACGGAACCCGTACTGGCGATCACTGATGAGCTGGAACTCCTCTAGATATCTTAGGAGCTGGCGATTAATAATGGATTCCATTATTTTGGAGAGTAAAGAGGTGATAGCTATGGGCCTGTAGTTATTAGGATCAGAGCGATCGCCCTTCTTAGGGATCGGGTGCACCACGGCCGTCTTCCATGAGATCGGGACTACGCCTGTGGTATAAGAGTGTCGGAAAAGACGCGTTAGAACTGGTGCCAACTCAGGAGCGCACCTTTTCAGCACTACAGGGGGAATACCGTCGGGCCCATTAGATTTATGAATGTCCAAGGAGAAAAGTGCTTTACGAACAGCTTTTTGGGTAAACTGAATATCAAGCATGGCACTCACACACCGTGGGAAGTTCGGCGGTTGTTTCTCCTCGTCGTCTAAAGTGGAGTTTGACGCAAAAAGGGTGCAAAGAAGATCGGCTTTTTCTTTTGCGTCGTGGGCTAACGAGTCATCCACCCTATGCAGCGGTGGAAAAGATGGTTGGCAGAAGTTACCTTGGACAGCTTTAGCGAGAGACCAAAACGCCCGCGTTCCCGAAGGAAGCTTAGCCAGTCTCTCGCCTATTCTGCCAATGTGCTCTGACTTTGCTATAATCACAGCTCTTTTGAAGGATATGGAGGCAAAGTTATACTCCTTTTTCAGGAGATTCACTTTTGGATCCCTCGAAGTTACCGCGTTTGCCCATGATTTGTACTTTTCTTGCTTCAGGCGGGAGGCTGCTTTGCAAGAATGAACAAACCAGGGCTGGGACTTGCCACCGATGGGCACTACAGAATTTGGGATAAAAAGTTCCATACCCTGCAGTACTACATCAGCAACAGAGTCAGCGATAGCAGAAGGATCCTCCAGCGAGAAGCAAACTTGCCCCCATGGGTAGCATGAAAAAAAGGTCCGCATTCCATCCCAATCAGCCGACCTGAAGTGCCAAACACGGCGGCAGCCCGCAGTCTGGGGCCGAAATTGGCACGTGAGTGGCATAACAATCCGAATCAGGCAGTGGTCAGACGAGCCTAGTGGACCATCGACTGAAATTTGATAGCCGTCCGGATGAGATGTCAGCAAGATGCCTTTGCCACTTGTGCGAGTACTTAGGCCAAACTAGGTAGGAAGGTTAAGGTTAGTCTTGCAGTAGGCTCGAAGGGCTAAACCATCCACAAGTAGGAACTCCGTACCAGCGGAGTAAAGAAGGGGCACCCGATATAACTACCTATTCAGATAAATACAGATTGGGAAATATTGATACAGGAATTGACTGACTCGGGGTTTCATGTAAATATAAAAGACGTAAGTTATTGCATTTTATTATTGTTTATATTATTTGTAATACTACTACTAATACTAATACTAATTGGTTATTTAACATCTAAATTATTTATTGATGTTAACAATTAAAAGTTAAAAGTAAACTTATTTTAATTAAAGTAATACTAACTGCCGCACTCAGAGACATCAATTAAATTTAACGCTTGATAAAAGTTGCTGCTGTCACTTTCTTTGCTATAGCAATAGAATAACGTCCGGTTCCTATATTCAATCCGCGGACAGATAGGCTTACTTCGGATTAAAATTTGACACATTTTGTATGGGCAAATGTCAAATTTTAACCCGAGGTAAGCCTTATCTATCCTCGGATTGAATATAGGAACCCGACATAAGACAACACGTCACTAAACAAGCATTAAATTTAATTGACGTCTCTGAGTGCGGCGCAGTAAGCTACTCAAATATTAAAGATGTAAATTATAATCACCACTATAAAAAGAACAACCCTTCTAGCAGCTCCGCTCGCGGCATGGTCCCTATGACACTGGCTGCATTACCTCTCTGGATAGCTAGCCCAATCCTGTGGGAGAGGTAAGCACCAGCTCTAGGATCTCCGGAGGTGTCTATGGGCCGGGATGACAGAGCCTTAATAAAGCTATTGCTACATAATTTTTTTTAGCGTATGCTAAGCTTCGCGTTAAGATAAGACCGCAGTAGTCTTAGAGACGCGGTGCGGTGTTACCATATAATTACGAAATAAAACTGTGAGACCTGTGACACCTTTAAAATAAATGGGATTTCCCCAGAAGTCACTTCCTAAAATTACAATTTTACTTTGCTATAATAAGGCCACGGCGCGCCGCTCAAAGCTTAGCATACACATTATAAACAATCGTAATGTAGCAAGCAAAATACCCTTAGAGTAGAGCGATGCAATAATTTACGTTCTTTATAGGTCGACTGCATTATTGCAGCGTTTAGTGCAATTACAAGGACTATAAATGTCAATGTTTATTTAGTCCATTAATCGGGTAGAAGCATCGCTCTGCAAAAAAGGTCCGAACGTAAGGCCATTACATCGTGACCCTCATGCTGTAAGCAACTGTTTGAAAGTAGATATCAAACACAGATGGTCACATAAATCAATATCTGATATATTTTGGTCTCCGATTTCTAGAATTCAGTATAGAACAAGGATTCAAGACATAATGGTTGATTAATTCGACATTACGTCAGTTTACGACCCAGTTAAGTGCCGCATAATGAATTGTTTAATGACTGTAGTGATTCATGGTCCATTTGTTTGATATTTACCCGTGACATTGGGGGCCTGGCAGAAAACCACTCATGCACCTTCAAGTATACCTTATTAAATTAAGGTTGCTCGTTGACATCGCGGATGGGAAACGCTATAGCATCTAGGGTCCTAATATGGCTGCGTTTATCGCGTGACAAAATGTGGATAAAACATCCGTTACTTATTGACACGAAAAGTACGAGAGTGACGGAGTGACGGTGCGGATAGGGCTTGCGCAAGGATCTCCACGACGATCGGTTTTGTGCTGCTCGCATTCATCGGCTTCCGTGTAGGTAGAAAGAAAATATACAATATAGGAACCATTAAATATATGCGTACAATATAGGAATCATTATTGCAATAAGGTATCGTTAGTGCTTTCCTAATACGTACCCAAAAGGTTTATTTTTTCAGAGTAATTACTTATTCATTTTTAACCCAGCATGTTTAACCATGCGCTCGCGCCTGCCGGGTCCTAATGGCGCATGCCCCGTCGCGCGCTTATCGCGTAACGCATTACCAGCTGAGAGGTGAATCTTACTTACCGGATTGGGGCCTTAGGAATAGCGATTAACAAAATGAAAAGAAACATTTAAAAACCCTACTGCATTTTTTATATTATCGTCGATATACCTATGTTAATGATTGACATTTTTTCAGTTTAAATCTAAGTTACTCGGGATGGTGAAAGGATTCTAACGATACTACACACATCGAAATCGGCTCAGGCGTTTAGAAGTTATGGTGGAATAAAGAATCGTACATAAATACACACATGAACCCTGAAAACTTTACACTCCTTTTTTTGGGCAGTGGAAAAAAAGATGCATGCCCAGCTTACGATAGTAGACAATTGCGTACAATGAGGCTAGACCAGTTGCCTAACGCTAACGTAAATGATGTTCGATAACTGACAAAATGTATGGAAATGAAGTAGGCGCTCGACAGTCTGACAGCTTACGTCGATTCTACATTTTGGATGACGATAACGAACGCCGAATGCATCTTGTTTTTTGGATAGGCTACTTACATGAAAACTTACTTTACTTTAAAATTAAAAACATACTTTAAAATTAGAAGTTCAAAGTTATCTCTATCCCGTTTTTTCGACATAGTCTAGAATAATGAGTAAAGTAATGCGGTAAAAGGCTTCAGAAGTAGGAGTAGGAGTAGAGTCTCCACGATAGAGAGGTAGAGTAAGAAGAAGAAATGAAAACCAATTGATTTGGCACCACAGTACCTGTCATAATTTGATGCCACTTATCATTACGTATAAAAAGAGCAAGCATTATTCTTACGTAATACATGAATGTCTACATAGCTACTGGTAATAAGAAGATTTACGATTTCAAAATGTAAAAGGGATTTTTGATCAAATTAATGTTGCGAGTAAGTATAAATTATAAATGAAAAAATACTTTATTAGTCGCTGGAAGACCATAGTTCATGGCTTGCTGTGGTGAAATATTTAAATATCAGAAACGAATACCTAATTATTTCCACGCTCCGTGTATGGCCACACATTACTTTCGGGATACCTTAATTCAAACGTTAATCATGTCCCTCTTGAAGACAACATCACAATGTTTTATTAAGTTATACATTGAACCTAACAGCCCTTCACCTAAGCCCTAAAGTCACTTACCACCTATCAATCCAATCATAATCACGGGACACTCGTCTTTTCGTTATGAGTTTTTTATGGGACTTTATAACCTTCGAATAAGGTTTATAATGTGAGAATTATTTTATAAATAATGTAAGCTGTACGTTTATCTTCACTAATAGTGGTTGAACGAGTGTAAAGATATTTTAATTCCTTGATTATAAATTGAAATGTTACGTAATAAATAAAGGGGAATTAATTATTCTGGCGTTATATCTCGGTTATTTATGTGTTTGGTTTAATTAAATTGTTGCTTTCTAAAATAATGCAGCGATAGGTTAAAAGGGTTTGATGCGATCGTTAATTTCAGATGCATTTATTATTGATTGGTTATCTCTGGAACTAAGTACAGTCGTAAAATTAGGTTCCGTATAACCTTGTCTCACTAACTAGTACAACTCCAACATCACTCCCCTTTTAATTATTATTAATATTTTTTACAACAAACTGTGTAAATAAAAATGTGATAAAATCACAAATGTTTCATGTGTACTTATTTATTGTAAAATATTTTGATATTTTGCATATAAATGCATTTTTTGAAGTAAAACTTGGATTATAGTGGTTGATAACAAGCTTGCAACTGGCAACTATGATCCAGGACACCATATTTATCGGCCTTTAACTGAGGACTGGGATTTGTTATGTATGAATGCTTGTGATTGCCCATTTTCATATTTAGTTACCTACATCTAAAAACTTTAGAAAATCACAGATTTTTTATTGTTAGAAAACATACTTAACCTAATGTAGTTCTATCTACAGTCTACACGTTACGTATCTTAGAAATTCTGAAGTTTACGGTTGCAAGGATATAAAAATTATGACTTTCAATATTTAAACAAATACAGTACTATAACCAAAAAAAAATAAGACAACGGGTTCCTCAGCGATTTATCTATGGTTTGTGATCTTTGAGACTAGAACCTCTTTATTACTTGCTATTGGTAAAGTGAGACACGAAGTTGACACACACTGTTGAGCTTGTGTAAATTGAACGTCACCCGTGATTGTCATCTGTCGCGCAAGCTTACATACAAACAAACACACGATAGGCCATTTGCAACGTTAAAAGATGGCGGTCGTGTAATTTGTTTTAGACTTAAATTTTTGGGTAATTAGGTGTTCAAAGTTCTTTTCTGATAGTGATTTGTACTTTTTATGCCTTAGTGTCGCACAGTGATTGAAGACTTGGACTTATTTCGTGTATCTGGCATCTTTCTTCTCGTTTCAAGTGGACTCGCAGTGGTGCAGAGGTTAAAACTATCTTGACCTCTGACCTACAAATCACCGTACAACGTTGCCCCCAATCTTCCTAGAGAAGATTGGATTGTGTTTTATTGCTATATTGATTTATACTCATATAAACCTTGACACTGGCGAAATCACTTCACGTGGAAACGCCATATCCCTGCGGTAGTAGCTGTTCAAGTCGCCGCGGGGGCAAAAAAAAAAAAAAAAACAAACACACCACTGGTGAGATCCAGTTATTCACCCTGATGACACAGTCGTCTATATATAAATATTTTTAACTTTTTTACAGCAGCCTGCTACTTATGCTACTGACTGTACCTATCTAAAGCTTCCCCATTGATAAATATATTTATGGCTACGGCAATTAAGTAACTGACGGCTTTCAATAATATTAAAATAGGCATAAAAATTTAAAAAGGTTGTTTATATCCTTCCTCTTTTTCAAACATGTCTGGTTGCTGTTATCTTACCTTTAAATTCCATGTGTGTAGGTATTGGGTCAAAGATACGTCATTTCAGTAAATTTTATTTACGTAATCAAATTGGATTAATACACTCGTAAATAAAAATTGTTATGTTATAAAGATTATAATTTAATCATATTGAACAGATCACATTCAACATTATCGAAAAAACGCATATTAATATAGGAAAATCGTAATGAATGTACTTAATATAAATTACAGAAAAGTTAGTTCATAATTATGTCGTTTTTGGATCAAAGAATGTATTTTTTGTACTACAGTTTCCTAAAAATAGATCGAAGAAAAACCAATGCCTCCAAAATTTAAGTAGGTATTACATATTCAAATATAGTTTCATAATTCTTTTTCCATAAAATAATCTTAACCCAAATCATTTTGCATGAGGATCAGTCAGATTTCCCCACTTCTGTTCGTGCCCGTCAAGGCCTGACCGCGGCTGACAAATCCTGCTCCAGCCGTTAAGTGATCAATGCGGATCGCTAATGGACCTTCGCACACCGTATTAGCATTTTATGTATATTGATCTGAATTAGGTGACGTGATTAATGTTGGAGATAAAGTATTGCGTGCCGTGGGAATGCCGATCGAAGAGTTACATCGATACGATGTCGTGGACATCAATCAAAATTAACATGTTGACGATAATGATGAAAAACTCGTCAATTCAAATGCTTTAAATGATTTAAATAAATAATTAAATTATTGCAATATAGCTGTAGTATTAGACCTACAAAGGAAGCTTGCGATTAACGCCGTTAGCGAAAAAACAAACATAAATTCACATAAATTCTTCATAGGCCCGTCGTAAGTTTACGTCAGTCGCGAAGCCCTACAGGCTTACTCTAAGATTATGGTTAATCGTTCCTCCATTTTATTTCATCAGAAGACGCTTGGAATTAACAATCGAAGTGGTTAGAAAATTAAACCAATAGGTTAAAGCAATAAACACGTGGAATGGTTGATTACTCGTTTGCGCCTTCAGGTTCCCTTTCCGGCTGCAAACCGGATGCTCCAATGCGGGGCCATCTCCCTGTGTGGCCGAAACAATTGCCTTAATAAAGCCCAGCAGTGACTGGTCGGTTTACGACCAATTTTGAATAATTACCCATCCGAGTGACTATAAATTAACTGCAAGCAACACGAAAACAGCTAAAAGTCAAACGAAGAAAGACCAAATTTGAATAAGTGATGCCGTTACAGAGACACGCCGCAATTTTGAAATATATGGGAACCGCCGAATAGTAGCCGACGAAGAGGCAGTTCCATCTGTTAATTACCCGGTAACGCTTGGGCCAGACTATTAAAATGTGATATTTATTAACTCAGTTAGTTGGGCAGTTCTTTTTAATCGATTTGCTATTTGAATATTTATAATTTATGTTAATTTCGCGCTGGACGGTAATTAAACTGTCGTAAAGGTTCGGATCATTTTACACTCGCGTGTTTACGCCATGTTCGGTCAGAGATGTCCATTCTTTCTCGGGAGGGTCGAATCTTAGGAAAATTTGGTCACGAATACCACAACATTATGTTGTATGTATGAAGATTTACTGTAATATTTATATTTAAATTCTCTACTCACAAACAACCAGTGGATATGGTATGCCAGAAATAATGTCTTAATCAGGAATAATAAGGATGTTGAGGTTCTATGAAGAATAGATCAAAAGTTAGAACCATTGATAGCATTCAAAAATCGAAGGTCATAGCAATCAATGCGTTGAATTTTATTCCCATTTGTTTTAATTGTTAACATTACACAAGTACCAATACAAATCGTTTATTGTATACTAAAAACACAAACATGAGAAATCTCCGACAGACTCCGACTTAAGCCAGGCTGGGCCTGTATCTTGGACCGCGCCTGCGGGATAGTTATCGTAAACAACATGTGACTAATTTACTTATTCTACATATTTTTAATTGATAAAACAAGTTTGTTGGGCTACGACTACTTGGTCAATAGCGTTAATTCTGTTATCGGTAATGGGTCGTGTCGGACAAGTATTATTGATGTCATCGGATGTCAGACTATCCGCTAAATTAACAACATCGGCATCCGGAAAATTAACTTTATTTATCGGGTCAATTTAGTGTAAACTTTTAGTAAACTAAGAAAATCGTAGCTCTGTCTAAATTACGTTGTTTGTTAATATATTCTAATTGGTTTAACTCTGGCAGGAGGCGGAGAAATTATAGCCATCTGAGTAAATACACATATATGTATTATATCCAATCAAAATTAACCCCCCCCCCCCCCTCCCCGAGTAAAAAGTCAACAAGGGGGAGTTTTACCTTAATAACAACAAAACAGAATTAATATAATTCTTTCAATCGACCATGTTTGAAATAACACCATTTCAAATATGTTTTATTCCTGTGTTACTAAATCTCTTCGTCATGCAGTGTGTGGAACTTTACCAAAGGACTATAATCGATATAATATCTTAAAATGTTCGATTATTTTAATCAGAGCCAATTCAATCAACCTATTAAAACACGAACTCAAATCAGGTCCTGCTTTAATGTAATTACGTCTGCACCTGTTGGTTCAACGATAGCCATCTTTATAATCGAATTCGAATCAAGATTTCATTAAGCAAATGACCCGATCGAAGCGAACACCAAAATCAATACTTCTATCAAACCTTCGCGACATGCAAAAGGCGGTACGTATAAACTACGCGAAGGAAGGGCCATTCGGGAAACGGGATAAATGGGATAAATCGGGGGGGGCGACGATACCATCTTATGGGATGATTAGACGGATCCCCGGGGCCCACGGCCCTGTTTAGAGATAAATTTGCTCGGCGATGGGAGCCGTGGGCACTCGATTGAGATTTAAAAGGAGCTGCGGGCTACGGTCCGCAATCTTAACAGTTTGCATTTTCGCTACTTTAACGTATTTGCATACGTTGTTTACATTTGGATTGTTGAGTCATGGCTTCTTACGACTTTTGATTTGATTATTTCATAATCTTACGTTCTTCAATTTTGTTTATTAGTCTGCTCATTTTAGGGTTCCGTACCCAAAGGGTAAAAACGGGACTCAATTAGATCACATGGACCCTGTCAGGGCGCAGCAATTCTAAATTCAAATGAGCAATTGCATTATTTTGTGTTACGTTAATATTTGCGATCACGATTTCATTCTAATTTCACATTCTCGAAGTACTGTTCTTATTTTAAATATGAACTGTATGATTTACATGAGTATAGGGCATAGGGTGAAATATTTACAAAGTTACATAAAGGATGTCATTTAGTTAAAAATAGCCAATTATTGGGTCAAAAAATAAATAAATAATGTTACTTACAAGTTCTAGTATACATATTGATAACACTATTATAGTATCTATCAATATCAGCTAACATCGTCCAAGAATTCATTAATTATGTAGTACCCTTTTTTAGGAATGCTTTTAGCTTATTTTTAAACAAATGGTCTTTCTTTTCATCTTTAATACCTACTCGCAGGTGCTTTGTTACTATATTTTTATAAATCTCACATAGTACTGTCTCTATGCATTGCTAGGTTTGATTTGGTAAGTTAAGTCTCTTTTGTCGAGTTACTATTCTGCGGTTTGGGCATCTTTAACTTGCGCGGCCGTGCGGCCTACTTACTGAATAAACATATTTTATCTTTTATTTCAATAGGGTAATAAAACCATTAACGCCTGGTTGAATAAACAACTTTATGATGAATCGGTGCAAATTCGTCAACTATACTGAATCTGCATAGGCGTTTGTAATAATATCTCCTTCACAGTAACGAGCTTACTAGATCTAATTCAACTCGAAAACCTTTGTATTTTGAAAAAGATATCTAAAATTAATAACAAAACCTCTGTAAACCATAAATTACCCCCTAACTTCATATTGTTTCAAAAAATATCCTGCAAAGCTTCGCTATTGCAATCCGTGTCGGGGCTAAGACGAGACACAAGATGACGCGGAACGTGACCGGGGAGCTGAGTGGGGGGAGGCACAGGTGGCCCCCCACCGGCTTAAGATCGGATATTGGATCGGTGAGTCATTTAGCCGCTCGAGTTCAAAACACGCAAAAACATACATACATACATACCTTCACGCCTATAATCCCAGAGTCGGCTAGGCAGAGCTACAGAATTACAACACGCAAAAACTGTTTGCAAAATATTTAATGTAAATCCAAAATCTTTTAAATTAGCTATAAGCCTTTTTTTTGTATGCATTTTTGTTTTTAAGTACACTGTTAAGTTGCACCTACATGAACAATGATTACTCGTCCATAGTACGGGCATCTCATTATATTAAACCAAATTGAAGACAGGCAATTATTGCTCCAAGAAATTGCCCGTGTAAGTGCACTATAAATTGTAATTTTGAAAAGGTTTCTTCTGGCTTATTCATCTTAAACACCCTTTGAGTTTAGATTTGCTTATTTTGAAACAAGATAAATGTTTTGTTTAAATAAGAACATCAAGAAATACTTCATCTTTGTATAAAATCGTTACTGCTAAACATATTGTTTGTATTCTACGGACATCTTCATCTTACCCTCAAGTACCTCCTCCGAGTCCTAAAAAAACCATTTAAATGACATTTGCGTTTCTAAATCCCTGAGACCGTTTTGTATCCTCCTCGAGGCCATGTCGGATAATCCGCGGCCATCTTGGATCCCGATCACGTCTTTGGGTTACTACTTCAGGGGTTTTGGTTTATTTTGAAATATTTATCGGAAAACTTTTGGTTGATAGAAAGACATTTATTGAGTTTAAAGATGGTAAAAGCAACTTGGCTCACAAAATTAATATTATGGACAGTAGATATATTATTTGTATTTATTATGCTGTCTTTAAAAATACAAGTTGTTAGATATATTTTGCCATAAACAAGAAAAACACAGATAAACATTTATGCTCATGACATTTATAGTCTTGATTAGCCACTACCTATACATTAGTGATTGTGTTAACCATAAATAAACATTTAATAACATTTAATAAAGGTTTGAAATGAGACATAGTTTGCAAAATCCGTTGAAGAGATGCTGGCTCCCTAGTTAAAGTAGTAATCGGCATTATGGAACAGTTGTTGAGAAGCAATTTAGTGGAGTAACGTAATGGGTTTAAAATAAAAAAAACCAGAGCAGATGAAACCTTAGTAAATTCAGATTATTTTAATGGGGCCGCTTCGTCGAAACAGTTTGCTTTAACGCTGCAAAATTGCTAAGAAAGAGATAAAATATATTGCGTGTATACAATTAAATTAAATTAATCCTTCGTCGGCTCTTGTGCTAATTTGTATCATTATCGACATAATATAAGACTTGAGAAGAGATCTTGATAAAATCTGATAAACTAAGCCGACAGAGAGGTAGAAAATGAAAGAAAACCAGATGAACATCGTAATAAACTCATGTATTTTACAAACGAAAATTGTAGGTTTGCGAAACGTGACACGGATTTCTATAAACTAGAGCGCAACGAATTGCAAAATGCAGCCATTTACAATATTCAAATGCGAGACATGGATGTGTTTAAAATGCAGTGGGAACGTTAAGTGTTAGAGACGACAGATCCAGGCAACTAGTCCCGTTCCATCCATCGGCGATGTGGGCCAAACCGGTCCACGCACTCGCTAATTGACGTTCGACAGAACTCAAACACGATCGCCCTTCACAATGAAATATCAGTCAAAATACAATGACCCAAGACTGGTTTTAAGTGCTTCGAGAAGATTCAGAATTCGCTGAAGCGTTCGACAAAACCACGCCGCGAAAGAAGCCGTGCGGACCGCGAACAAAAAGGCAATGGATATTGATCTGTTGTTCGCTGGAAATAAAATTCAGTTTATTGAGTGATCTTTCAACCCTTGTCACGTTTATGTCATTGAAAAACTGGTGCACATCGTGAATTGCACAAGGACCTATCATGGGTCACGCTTTATTTTACTTTATGACTTAATTTCAAGGGTCAGGGTATAATTTCTCTTACAACGGGCGCGGTTGTTGTGTTATTTTATCAAAAGTGCAACGAGCCGGAATGCCCGTTGCAAGAACCTGTCTTTGGACTCAGAAATGCATTCGGAGCTTCGTTAAATTCGCAAGGAGCATGTTGACAAGTCGTCAAAGTGAAGCGCTGTTTTGGGCTCGTTTGATTCTTATTTAAATAACATTTAATCGCGTATTAATTCGAATATCTCGTAAAGTGATCGTTAAATTAGGAATGTTAATGTTCGTGAAAAGCTAATGCTATCACGTTTTTAAAATTACTCACAGTTTTATGGGTATCTGTCACTTGTTTTCGCAGGTGATTTAAAATTTAATAAGTCTCTAAGTAAATTTAATTAACTAAAGGTATTAAAAATAACAAGCACCATTTTAAATTAAGCTCTTGTGATACTACCCCATTAAAAGTAATATAAGCACTTAAATTTCATTCCCCTGTAACACAGAAACAAAACAGAAGCAGTAGGTCATTTGCATCCAGAAACAATTAATTGTATAAAACATCGCAGCTAATAAAGAACAAAGGGCAGAACCAAACCCACGTCCCGAGGGCCCACTTAATGCTATTACTAATTCACTGGACAACCCACCAAGTTAACCAAATTACCTTCCCAACCGAATTTCACCCCAAAAAGCTGGAATTCTTGTGGAATTTTCCGAATTTTTCCGCTGAAAGTGGTTCTTGAGTTGCGATTTTCCGGTTTTGTGGTGCGAGTCGTTATCTAGATGGGTCCGGAGTGTTTTTTAATCCGTAATGGCCGGTGGCGAGCTGATAAGGTCGATGATAAATAGCTGGTCAGTGGCATCGGAGAGTGCTGTGGAGGAGGCTTGTTCGAGGTAATCGCTGCTAAACATTTCGAAGGTAGGATTATCATTCTGTTCAATTAAGGAAACGATAAAGTACTTTGTCAGTATTGTATATATATCTTATCACGAAAAGTCAGAAATGGGGAAATTTATTTTGATGATTTGAAGACAAGTTGTTTAATGGGATGATGGACAAAGGGGATAATGTTATGGGAATTATATGTTTATCTACTAGATAAGTAAAACAAAATGTTCAAAATTAACCAATTTGGCTAACCTTCTCCAAGTTGGTTAAGTAAAACCGCATTAATGAAAGACCCAAGCACGGCTTGCGTGATGAATGGGGCCCAGGCACGTACAGGAGTCGAACCGGCGACCCGCAGCTTGTCCGAGGGGCACAGTGCCACATTAAGGTTATCCGGTTTCCCGATCTCCGCACGATCCCGAAGCTTGGCGACATTTATGTGACGGATTTTTGTTTATTTCGTGCATAATAACATTTTAGTCTATCGTTTATCTGTCCGATTCTTTCATCTTTAGCCGTTCGTAGTTAAAGTTAGCTATAACTTTATAGCTAAAGTTATCATTACTATTATCACTCATGTTGCTGTTAACCTTCATTTACAATTCCTTCATCACTATACATATAGGGGAAAAGACGACCGCCGCTGTAAAAGCGGCCAGAACATAAGTCTTCCACAAGGATCTCCACGTGCGTCCGTCGGTTTTGTGTTTCTCTAGCATCCATCGGTAACAGTTCCTTGATTACATACGAGTAGTAAGCAAATTTCGTGACTGTTCGCAATAGGATTCTTAAACTATTTTGGATTTTACCATTAAAACGATAATTCTTAACGAGTCAAAATGTTACCTTCTTGCATTTATTCCGCGGGCAACACCGGCTTAGCTCGCTTCTTTTTCTGAAATTTTAGCTTCTACCTTAAAATGAAATTCCCACTCATAACATAATTTACCCACTTTCATAATTAACAGGACATAAACCACGTGCTGTCGACACTATTCCGTGCGGGAATGCTCCGGTCTCCCCCGGGACTTATTAGTCCTCGTCGTTGATATTATCACGTCGGGAAGTCAATATGACTTGTACTAATTTTGTCGTTTGGGCTACGCTCATGGCTGGTGTTGATGGAATATACCAAACGGCAGGAAGTTTTCTGTAAACCTGCTTTACCAGTTATTCCATCCTCTATACAGAAAAAATCCTTACAGCCAAAAGCACTGAACCTAGAGACTTGAAATTTGAAAGAACTATTCGTTTTGTATTCGCCCAGTGGATGCGAAAAGCACAAAACCGATCTGAGTGGAGAGCCTTGGGGGAGGCCTATGTCCAGCAGTGGACGTCTTTCGGCTGAGCATATTTAGAAAATTTACCTCCTAAGGGAAGAAATAGATGGAGAAGCAGAAAACCAATTCTACGCATACAAAGTCAAGGGCTTGCTTTCGTTTTAGCTAATTCTCCAGAAATAGTTGTTATATTTATTTGTAGTATACATCGCCATGTTTAGTTGACGTTGCTTCTAGTTCTGTATTGAGTATATTTTTCTTTTTCTCTTGAAAATAGTTAGTCCTTGAGATTGCCCCAATCCAAATCTCACTTCCAAGTGGCAAGTGTAAGACTGCCAAAGTGATGCCGAAAAAGATTTTTTTTGGGATCAGAATTTTAATTACAAAATAATTTTCAACGGGATAAGTTATTTCATTAAACTCGCCGTAAAACCACTTTAAAACAGACATAACTCGGATTTCCCCTTCCAGTTACACATAATGACGCTATTTTTGTCAACATAATGTATCTGGAACAAGACGCGAGCAATGTCGTGCCGATGGTTTTTTTATTCAAATCGCGTCACTGGGGGGGGCAAGGGAGGGGTGATAATAGCTTCATCGAATATATTAGCTACAGATGGAAATGTGTGCGTTTTCACCCAATTTCTCTGAGGGAATAAGATTGGGATAATAAAGGAGTAAGGCCTAGATGGATGGAATGAAGTAAGTTGCTGGATGGTCGCGTCCAACGCTTATAAATGTCAATTCTATTTTATTTTGTTAGCGTTATGCGTCTTGTCGATGTCCAGATGCAGTCGAGTTCATAATTGTATACAATTTAGTACCTTGTCTATTTAATGCCATGTTTAAACTGCCATATATGAATTGTTACAACGATTAAAGTGACAACGTACTAAAGTGCATATTTATGAACTCGACTATACCATTATTTATAACAAAGTCTACAAATAAACGGTCATAATTTTATCATCGATATATAAGTGCCTTAGCTTCTTTTGAACATGTTGCACGTAGGTTTTATAAAAATGGATGCAATACAGGTGCATATAGTACGATTTTAAGTTGCAGTAATATAAAAAATCGTCCTAACCTACGGGTTCATTTAGGTCAAGAGTATCTAATGGAAAACTATATAAATTTCTAAAATGTTCTAAGAAAGAGAAGTTTGAACTAGTTAGTAGTAGTATTTTTTCCGGACCAAGATCGCAAATGATGGAATTCTCAACAGCTTATATTGAAAAACGATAAAAGATCCGGAGGAGAGAATCTAATTCCTACTTTATGTAAATGATTCCACACGTATCATTACGTCTAATAAACTAGGCGGTCACCATCGACGGTTGGAGGGGCGGGCGTAATGTGCGCTCGGCGGTAATGGATCGGTTATAACTTAATTAAAACATAATTGCAGGTATTAAATAAACTGCAGCTTACTACTCGGCGATCTTTAATAAAAATAGGCAACAATTTAATAAAATCTAATAAGGTAACTGACCAGTTTTAAGTCGAAAAATGATTCTTATAATACCTATACACGCTTGACTCGAAAAGATTCGGTCATAAGGTTTCAGAAAAATGTATGACTGTGTATACATACAATATACATACATATGACGACGCGCTGGCCTAGTTTTGGTAGTGACCCTGCCTACGAAGCTAGCGGTCCTGGGTTCAAATCCCGGTAAGGGCAGATATTTGTGTGATGAGCGCGAATATTTGATCCTGAGTCGTGGATGTTTACTATGTATTTAAGTATATATTTCTCTATATAAGTATTTATATCGTTGTCTAGTACCCATAATACAAGCCTAGAGCTTAAATTGGGACTAGGTCAATTGGTGTGACATTGTCCCCTGATATTTACATACATACATAAACACATTCATTCTCAGAGTAGAGTAGGAAACTACAGAATAAAAAAATGGTAAAAAAAAAATGTTTTTGTTTATTCTGTATCCACATTTTGCACAACTAGGCTAAGTTGTTTAGCATTGTATTACATGAGATGTAAAAAAAACAGCCAAGTGCGAGTCGGACTCTATCGGATCTCTTAAAAATCACGTTTGTTGTATATATTCATATTCATATTCTTTATTAAGTATTGTACATACATTGTCATAGTTAAACATTTAAATAATTAAAATAAAGCCTTATACATATCAAACAGTTGTTACAATGCAATTCCTTAAAAAAAAACACTTATTACATTATTTCAATTTACGAGCCCCCCTCGTGGAAGCTGTTATCGAACAGAGCAGGTGACTTTAGGTCCCTAGATCACTGTAAGATAGATATAAGTGTTAATTAAAACACCAGGCTTGGTACTTTTGACATGGTCATTAGGTCTGAGATGCCTTGGCAATATATTACGTCTTGTTATGAGGTTGCGATGTCATTTTCTTATTTTCTTTGTAATGTAGGTATGTACAGTCAGTCAATTTATACAATGATTACTGAAACTAAGTATATCGGTTAAAATAATCAGTTAAATTTAAAGTCGCCGTCAATAGAACTTGTCGACAAAGTAAAAAATAGTACCTACCTACTAATTGACATATAACCTCAAATATTCACAAAGCTAGTTTTTATTAAAAATAACGTATAATGAATAGATATTTCATCTTAAACTTAAGATAAAAATAATGATCTAGTGTGTAAATCATTGCAAAAACCTATCGTCTTTTTTTTCTAATATATTAAATTTTCGTGTCACGGTATTTGTAATTAAACTCCTCCGAAATGGTTCGACCGATTTTCGTGAAATTTTGTGTGCATATCGGTTAGGTCTGCGAATTGGACCACATCCATTTTTCATCCCCCTAGATAATAAGGGCGGTCCACCGTAAATATTTATTATAGTTTTAGTATTTGTTGTTATAGCGGCAACAGAATTACATCATCTGTCAAAATTTCAACTGTCCAGCTATCACGGTTCGTGAGATACAGCCTGGTGACAGGCAGACGGAGTAATGTCCAAAGGCGAATTCATCCTCGCTAGAAATTAAGTTGAGACTTGGTACTAAATCAGTATGGTAGGAGGCTAAAAACAAGTGACGTTCCCGTTACTTTAACCGAGGGGTTATTATGACATAGCTATACAGTTAATTTTACGGTGAGCGTAAAGGACAGCGCTATAGAAGTTATATAGCTCTGTCCTTTTCTCTCAGCGTAAAGTGAACTGCATGGCTATGTCATAATAACCCCTCTGAAAGTACAAAACCTAAAACGAGTTCTTATTTACATACCATATCATACGATTTACGTCGTTCACTATTTAACAGTCAACAAAAGTACGAGACCCCAGGCTTTCTACAAATTCGTCTGGATCACTTTCCTTCAACAGAACACCCTTACTTCCAGGAAATTGGAACCTTTTAAACACCATTCCACCATTCCAGTCGATAAAAAACGTACTGATTCTTATACTGAATGGCATAGCAATGGGATTAGCTTGACAGTTCCCTGCTAAACAGCGGGGAGTGATTTCTTTGATTACCGCTACGGTAAGTTGATCGTTTTGAATTTCAGTTACACGTTACGATTCGACTTTCGATTGTAAAATATTCCTTAGTACCTTGGTTTAGAAAACTCTACTAAATTGATCGTATCAAAAGCTTTAAACGAAGAAGTGCTTTCAGATTTTTATTCTATAAGTTTTCTATTAATCCGTTGAAAGTTTTTGTGTTTTCAACATTAGAAAGGGCTCAGGCTCATCATAATGGAATAGTATTTTATGTAACTGGTACGAGTACATAAAGAGGGTCCTTAAAACACGAGTGTGGTTTTGTGAAACGAGCCGAAGGCGAGTTTCATAATAACTTCACACGAGTTTTTGAAGGCCTAATTATGTACAGTTGCATACATTACTTTATCTACACTCATATTATAAGTACTCTAAGATGCGTTCAGTAGCCGAAGGCAAATAACCTTCATAGCTACCAGTGCTACTGCTACCTGAAATATATCTATAGGTGTTAAGCTAATGGATGAACTGAAATAAGAAATAAATCAATTGTCAGTATCACTACTCATATTTCACTTCAAATATACTTTTTCGGATTTTAAAACCAGGCGGCAGAACAAACAAATGGCGGCAAAGCTAACCTGTGTCACGAATAAGAATGGTTTTTTTTTAATCATAGACAAACTCAAAGTCCCTATTCTAATGTCATTCGACATCAAAACGGCGTACGACACTTTACTTAAATTATTCCGAGTCGACGTTTAATAGATACTAGAATTGACCCCCTGTTTGAAATGTGTTGTTTTTGGAAGATGTTCCAAATTTGAACAACATTACTTTATCAAAAGTTGTATCGTAATTTTAACTTTTCATTACAGCTACAGATAAGAAAAAATATCATAGTAAAATTGTATCTTGTAATGATGGTCATTGTCTACGGATTCTGAACGCATTATAGAGGACTTATGATATGAGTGTAGATAAACTAAAATATTGCATAGTTTTTTTTGTCGTCGTCAAATCGTCTCCTGCAAACAGCACAAACCTTCATTCCCGTATATTGTAAATGCAAACCAGGCACTCCGGCGGCAGTCAATTTGGCTGTTTACTGCTCAACGCTACGGCGACATAGTAAGACTACTGTGTACAACATTTTACTCAAGGAAATCGGAAAAAAATAACTAGAAAGACGAAAACTATACAAAGAAGATTAAAAAAAAATTACAAAGGCGAACCTATCCCTTTAAGGGATATCTTCCAGCAAACCCTTGAAAGATTGAAAAAAGTTAAAGCTTGTGCATCGAGTAGGCGAGTGTACAACTTTATTTAGGAAAATAACATAAAAATTAAACTTACCAATAAAACTTAACTATAAAAAATAAATACATTCAAATATCTACATAAATAGGTACAGAAATGTAATATTATTATATGAATATGATATATTTAGTTATTGTAAAACATTCTCTAGAAGGCTCCATTTATTCTTATATTTAATCTCTGTTAATATTAAAATTCAAGTACTTACGCTTTTTTATATTTAAATCATAACTTTACTATTAACAAAGACTTTCTTTTGTTCCAGGTAATTCTCCCACGGACCAATTAACGCGCAGCTGTTCTCGCGACCAGCCAATCAGCTCGCAGCATCTCGTAACGCAGCGCGGGCGCATGCAAATGAGCCAATCGTGCGCGAGCGTGAACTGTCGCGATTTATTTGCTACAATTTTGGTGTTATACGGGTCAGCGTTCTGGGCGGTACAAGGCGTTTTAAAAAATATTTTATGGTGTGGAGAAGGTGAACGAGTAAGAAATACAGTAAACCTTTAAAAAGTAAGGATTTACTTAGAGAGGAATCCTGGTCACGCCACCAAAGAGGTTTAAGTTACGTTAAAGTTTTACGATTAAGTTTGAAATACCATGAAATAAAGAAATATTTAAATAAATAACTTTTAAATGATAAAAATACATTATTGTTAAAAACACTTTCAAACTGGACAATTCGAAAATGTTTGTGACTTGCTAAAATTCTTCTACGCCTTTCATGGCACTGCAGTGCACTGGTTATCTTATTTTTGGCGAATTATTAAGCTCCGATCATCATTATAATTATCTTATCTCTCCCATGAATTTATTTTTCCAATTCCGAAATAGGTACCCAGAAAAAACCTCTTCTCAATATGTTCTAGTCGCAGCGCACTCGGTCGCAATACGCTCCCGTATGTTCCCCTTATTTATAGCAGAGCAGGACGGAGGGCGCGATAATCCGGAGATTCCCCGAGATTTGCGACTGAGGGCTTTACCGTTACCGCGCCCTCGCTAAGTGCTCCGGGTAATGAGGAGGATAGTGCCAAACCAGCTGTCGATAATGAACCCACTTTTACATACAGTGATAATGCAAAACTTGACGGATGAAGTGAAGTGAATAACTTCTCTGTGCGTGACACCTATGACTGGTTGATTAAATAATGAACGCCGTTTTTCTTCTTGGGTTTTCTGAGGGCAGGCTTGAGAGGCAGGGGTTTTCCTTTAGGTGTGCTCGGTTGAGCTCCGTCGATTGAAGTGCTAATGACGGCGCGCGCGCCGCCATTTTATACCGTTTCTGGCATCGCCCCTCCCTCTCAATCCCCTCTCCCCCGCATCTTTATTTCGGTAAAAATCTCACTTAAAACTAATACAAAATTCTTATTAGTTACTTATTATAATAGTGTATGTAAATTCCAATAAGATCTGCTTATATACTTTATCCGCACGCCGCCTGTTTGCGACTGCGCGCGGTTTTTAGAGCCGCGCGTATTTATGCACCTCGTCCCCCCCTGTCGTGATATAAATAGCGCGCGGCTCCCCGCGGGCGCACAGTCGTAAACGTGTCGGCGTGCGGTTAGGAACTAGTGGGAAATTAATAAGACGACTAGAAATATGTTTTATTTTTCAGCTACTAACTATGGATTACCCTGAACGACAATAATAATTAACAATTTGACTTATTTCTAGGTTACACTATTACAACTATTAGGCTCTTGTTTATACATGAACTGACTATTAACTATTACACTATTTGTTTATACATGAACTGACTATTAACTATTACGCTATGTCGCACCGTCCTGCACATCTCTCCCGCCGTGCATCGCTCGGGTGAGCGTTGCATTTTCACTGGCGTGCAGGTCCATGGCTTCCGTAGGCAGGATCACCAGCTTCTTTGTGGGCCTCCGGAACACTCCTCCCTTTGTAGCCACGTCGACAGCTCTCGTTACACCATCGGGACCCGGGTACACCTTGGTCACTCTTCCTCGCGGCCAGGTGTTGCGCGGCAGCGTGCCGTCGACGATCAGGACGACGTCGCCGACGCGGATGGGTTGTCCTCGGCCATAGGGCTCCCGCCGGTACTGGAGTCCAGGTAGGTACTCCCGGAGCCAGCGACTCCAGAAGTGGTCTGCCAGGCGTTGACTCGTTCTCCAGGTGGCGCGGCCAATGAGGACGGTGTCGTCGAAGGTCCCAGGGATCGAGGCTCGAGCTGAACCCCCGAGGAGGAAGTGGTTAGGGGTGATGGCCTCGGGCTCGTCGGGCTCCACGGGTACATGTGTGAGTGGACGGCTGTTCACGGTGTACTCCGCCTCGGACAGCAGGGTGGCGAGGGTCTCCTCGCTGGGGCGGCGCTCATGCAGCACGGCGTGTAGGGCTGCCTTGACAGCGCGGACCATCCTCTCCCAGGCTCCCCCCATGAAGGGGGCTCCGGCAGGCAGGAACTTCCAGCTGATGGCTCGTGCGGCGTCAGAGTGTTCGTAGGCGTCCCGTAGCTCCCGGTGCGCGGCGTGGAAGTTGGTACCGTTGTCGGACCAGATTTCAGTGGGGCAGCCCCGACGCGCTATCATGCGTCGGAGGGCCATCACGGCGGAGTCCCCGCTCAGACTCGGCACCACTTCCAGGTGTACGGCGCGTACTGTTAAGCACGTGAATAGCGCGACGTACCTTTTCTGTGTGCCACGACCCACGGTCACGGCTATGGGACCGAAGTAGTCGAGGCCCGTGTAGGTAAACGGGCGTTGGTGGTGGGCGAGTCGGCATCGAGGGTGGTCACCGGTCGACGGTACAGTCGGCGTCGCCTTCCTTATTCGGCAGGGTAGGCAGCGATGTACTATCATTCTTGCTATCGGGCGTAGTCGTAGGATACTGTAGTGTTGTTTACACTCATTTATAGTAGCTTCGACTCCGTAGTGTGACATCTGTCTGTGTATATAATCTATATACAGTCGGGTCGCCGGGTGGTCGCCGTCTAACACCGGCGGACGCTTCTGCAGTTCGGCTATGTCCACAGCGGCGTCGATCCGAGTCTTCACGATGATAACGTTGTTTACCAATTCGACCGCCAGGTGGCGTAGTCGACTATGTGGCCCCGGCTTCTTGTCGTTTCTCAGGTTGTCGATGTCGTCACTGAAGGCGGAGTGTTGACTTGACTTAACGATCAGCTGTTCGGCTCTTCGTAGGTATCGTGCGTCGAGTACCTTGAACTTCGTGTCGTCGTGGGACTTCTTTGGCGGCGGCGGTGTAGACGGCGTTTTCTTACGTTGTTTGTTCCATTCTGGATCGATTTGTTTGTTGCGTAGCGTCCTTTTGTAGTGGGTTCGTTCTCTGCGAGTTCGACAAAGGTCAACGAACTGCAGTACGCGACCTATAGTTCGTAGTAGGCGCTCCCACTTTGAGAATCGCTCTGAAGGCGGCAACCAGGCGTAGGGGCTCGTTTTCTTGACTGCTGTGATTGTGTGCACCTTCGCCTCCTTGCTGTCGTCTTCATGCGGTTGTGACGGCTCCGCCGGCCATGTCGAGGGGTCGTCGCGTAAGAAATCTGGCCCCGCGAACCATCTGTGTTCGTTGTTGAAGTCGGGTGGTACTTCCCGCGTGGCTTCGTCGGCGACGTTGAGTTTGGTAGGTACCCACCGCCACTCCGTTATCGCGGTCGTCTCTTCTATTGCGGCGATACGGTGTGCGACATACGGGCGGTAGGTACGTGCCCCGGTTTTCAGCCACGCGAGCACTGTGCGGCTGTCGGTCCAGAAGGTCCTTTTCTCGGGTTTGAAGTCGTGTTCCTCGATCACGGCGGCTGCCATGCGGCTCCCCATCACGGCGGCTTGGAGCTCCAGGCGGGGTATGGACGTCACTTTGAGAGGGGCCACCTTCGCTTTGGCGGCTATGAGTGCCACGTGCACTCTCCCATCGCTCGTAGTCGTCCGCCAATATAGTGCGCTCGTGTATGCAGACTCACTGGCATCCACGAACACGTGAAGCTCCCGTGACGTCGCATCGCTGTAGTGTGGGTAAGGGCGCGGTATAGCGACGTCGCGCAGCGCTCGTAGGTGCTGCGTCCACGCCACCCACTGGCGCGCCAAGTCGGGTTCCAGGTCTTCGTCCCAGTCCGTCCCGCGCCGCCATACTTCTTGGAGGAGTTTTTTGGCTATGATGGTCACCGGCGATGCCAAGCCGAGGGGGTCGAAAACCGACATCACGATCTTTAGTACGTGACGTTTCGTCGGCGCGGCGTTATCTAGCGCCCCGGGCGGCAGTCGGGTGAGGTCCAAGTTAAAGGCGATTTCATCCGTCGACGGTTTCCATATCTGCCCCAGTACTCGTTCGTTCTTCATTTCAGTCTTGTTCAGGTCAACATGTGATAGGTTGTCGACCTCTTCACTGAGTGTTTCGAGTACATTTGTAGAGTTTGATGTCCATTGGCGTAGTTCGTAACGGGCTCCTTTATGTATGTCGCGTACCTTGCCCGCTACGCGAATCGCTTCCGCTTCTGACTCGAAACTCTGTAGGTAGTCGTCGACGTAATGATTGCGTATTATTGCCTGTACGACTTCGGGATGACTTTCTTGATGCTTCTGCGCATTAATGTTCTTGACGTATATTGCTATTGAGGGTGAACAGGTCGCGCCGAATATGAGTGACGTCATCCGGTATTCCGACGGTGCGCCGTCGTCGCGTCTGTCGCCCCGCCATAGGTAGCGTAGGGCGTCTCTGTCTTCGGTCTTGACTTTCACTTGCATGAACATTTCTTTGATGTCCGCCCCCACAGCGACGGCGTGTTGACGGAAGCGCATGAGTACCCCCGGTAGTGACTGGAGTAGGTCGGGCCCGGTAAGGAGTCGGTCGTTGAGTGACACGCCCCTTGTAGTCGCGGCGGCGTCGTGAACTATGCGTACTTTGTCCGGCTTCATAGGGTTGAGTACGGCGAAGTGCGGTAGGTACCACACTCTCTTCGACTTGGTAGGTGGCGCGGGCTCGGCGTACCCCTTGGTTATTAGGGCATTCATTTCTTCGTTGTACCTTCGTTTGAGCTTGTCATCTTTGTCGAGCTTCTTTTCTATGTTGTGAAGTCTTCTTAATGTGTTTTCATAGTTGTCGGGTAGACGTGTATTGCCGTCTTTCCACAGTAGCGGAGCTTCGTAATGACCGTCGGCGGTGATACTCATCGACTGGGCGAGTATGTTGCGTGCGCGCTCGTCCGGGCTTGACTGGGGTAGCTTCGGCTCGATTAATAGTGATTCGAGCGCGAAGTACTTGCCGAGCTGCACGTTCATGTTGTCGTCTTGCTCCTCCTTTTCTTGGGTAGTCACGTGATGCGTCGCGTGTACTTGTTTCCCTATGGTGCGCGTGTGTGCGCCGTGTAACACCCAGCCGAGCGGTGTGAGTGACGCTACCGGCTGGTGTTGTTGACCCCGTCGTGTTTCGCTGCTGACCAGTAGGTGCCAGTTGTCTTGACCAATTAGCACTTTAGGTTTCGCGGTTTCGTATCTGAGTTGATCTTCTATGTCTCGTAGATGCGGGCAACTGTGAAGGTCTTCTCTTTTAACCGACTGCGGCGATAGGCGGAGGTCTTCTATGGTGCGCGCACGAATCTTGTGAGGTTGATTCGTGCCGCGTATGTCGAGCGTGACACGGCGTGATTGTGATGCGTCGACTTTTTCTATGGTGATAGCTTCTATCAGTAGAGGCTCGATGGGCCCGTCGAGGCCCGCCTCCCTGGCGATGTCTTCGTGAACTAATGTAATGGTTGAGCCGTCGTCGAGAAGTGCATGTGTGTTAACTTCTCCCGCCGGTCCGGAAATAGTGACCGGAACTATCTTCAGATATGCCTTGGATGCTCTGGCCGCCCACGTAGATGCGACGGCTTCGGTTTCTGCCTTCTTCATGTAGTGTAGCAACTTGTGATGAAAATGTTCGCAGCCGTCTCGCTCGCACTTAACGCGTTTGCATGAGTGCGTCCTTGTTCTATGACGCAGGCAGCGGAAACATAGGCGTTGTTCTTTGGCGATCTTCCATCTGTCTTCAAGTGGCTTGTCTATGAATTTATTGCATCTATTGATGTTGTGGTCGGCTTCGTGGCAATATGCGCATTTGCTAGCGGTTTTCTCGGTGGTCGCGAACGCTTTATGTGTTCTTCTCGGAGGCTGGGTACTCACGGTGTCGTTCTCTGGTTGGGCGTACATTGCACAATACTCGGCTTCGCGTTGCAGGAACATAGATAGTTTCAGTAGTTCGGGTTCCTCGTTTCTTTGTGTAGTCGCGTAGTCGAACCATCTATAGCGCAGTGCGGGTGTAAGCTTCTCCATCATGGCTCGTGTAGTCTCCGGACTGTAGAGGTAGTGGGCGCGGTTAAGCGCCTTGAGCGTAGCCACGGTGTTAGCTACGCGGCTAGCGAACACGCATATGTCGCGTGGGCCATCGTTGAGGCGCGGCATGGCGCGCAGTCGCTCCAACTCGGCGAGTGCTATGGCGTCGGGGCGACCAAAGCGGGCTTCTAGGCTTCTTATGATTTCATCGGGGCGGGCGTTGTATATGAGTAAGTTCTCGACGGCTTCTTTTGCTCTTCCCTTGAGACATCTTCTTAATCTTGCTATGTTTTCGACATCGGTGTATGTCGCGGCGGTTTCATCGTATGCGGCTTTAAAGGACAGCCACTCTTGATGCGAGCCGCTAAACTGTAATAATTCGGCGTGATATCGCGGTGCTTCTCTATGACCGCTACGTGCGGCGATAGCGATGGCCGATGCGAGCTCGCTCAAGTCGATCTTCTGTTGGTTCTTCGCAATAATGGCGTTGTCATCTCTCGTATTCGCTTGTGAATACGTGTTCCACGGCTGTGGATAACTCGCTCGTTCTATGTGAGGCATTGGCGCTGGCGGCGCTGGCGTGAAGACAGGAGCGGCGGCGGAGAGGGGGGCACGTTTCCCGGCGCTGACGGCGGTATCGGGAGGGGGGACGGGGGGCCCGGCACGCGCGGCAGTGGCGTTGGGCCCGGTGTCCTCGGCGGTGTGCTTTGCTTGAGCCGATGGTACGTACTGTGGGGTTATCGGCTCAGGCTCCTCTTCGTTGTGCGGTGCGTCGGCGATGGCGAGTACGTGTCTACTACTTGACTCGAGCCATTCGTCGATGCGGTGCTCCGGCATAGCGGTCGACATGACCGTTTCGGCATCTTCATTGTCTGTGTCCTCGGTTTCTATGACGGCGATGCGTGCTTGAGCGAGTTCTAACTTGATCTTGAGTACTGCTTCCCGCGCTTGCGCAAGACGGCGCGTGCGACGGGTTGAAGTAGTTTTGATTGATCTGGATGACGTCGGCGGTGCGGCAGGGCGTGGGCTTGACTGTGGGGTTGCCTGCCGCGGCGGTGCTGCAGGATCTGAGCTTGACTCCGAGGTCTCCTGCAGCGTTGTTGCGAGATTCGAACTGGACTGTGAGGTTTCCCGCGGCGTCGCCGAGTCCCCTGACTCGGTTGCGGGGGCGGTATCTTCCGACGTTGACGGTTCGGCGCTGCCGAACATGAGCTGACCGAGCGTACGCTTCCCTGTTGTAGATCTTGTAACTGGCATTTTTCTTTCTTCAAATTATCCGGTTCGTATTGGACCAGCATGTGCGTGACACCTATGACTGGTTGATTAAATAATGAACGCCGTTTTTCTTCTTGGGTTTTCTGAGGGCAGGCTTGAGAGGCAGGGGTTTTCCTTTAGGTGTGCTCGGTTGAGCTCCGTCGATTGAAGTGCTAATGACGGCGCGCGCGCCGCCATTTTATACCGTTTCTGGCATCGCCCCTCCCTCTCAATCCCCTCTCCCCCGCATCTTTATTTCGGTAAAAATCTCACTTAAAACTAATACAAAATTCTTATTAGTTACTTATTATAATAGTGTATGTAAATTCCAATAAGATCTGCTTATATACTTTATCCGCACGCCGCCTGTTTGCGACTGCGCGCGGTTTTTAGAGCCGCGCGTATTTATGCACCTCGTCCCCCCCTGTCGTGATATAAATAGCGCGCGGCTCCCCGCGGGCGCACAGTCGTAAACGTGTCGGCGTGCGGTTAGGAACTAGTGGGAAATTAATAAGACGACTAGAAATATGTTTTATTTTTCAGCTACTAACTATGGATTACCCTGAACGACAATAATAATTAACAATTTGACTTATTTCTAGGTTACACTATTACAACTATTAGGCTCTTGTTTATACATGAACTGACTATTAACTATTACACTATTTGTTTATACATGAACTGACTATTAACTATTACGCTATGTCGCACCGTCCTGCACATTCCCAATTAGCGCTCAAAAGTAACCTGATGAAGTGATGACTGAGGACAAAACTTCTGTTTCTGAGGATCGAGCGAAGAAGCATCTTAGGATTGACTTGTCAGTTTCATCCTTTAGCAACACGTACAAGTGCGATATTTTTTACGAAACGAAACGAAACCTATGATTTGCTGGAACGTTTTTATAATAAGTAAATGCATAATTTCATTGCTTTACATTGGGTAGGGTAGGTTACAACAATATTTAGAAAGTTTCAATCGAAAAATTACGTCGATGTAAAACCCAGAAATGTGCATCCTTATATTTATTATAGGTATGGCTATACATTCTAGACTGTGATGAGGAGAAATGAAATTTTAAAGCATCCTCCCATGATCTAGTGACCTTTGTATGCCTGATCAGATATAATACAAAAAGGTTTATTTGTGGAGACTCTTTAAGAAGAATGATTAGCAAAACCTACAACACCTCAAGGCTCGCAATTAAAGCAAATTACCAGTTCCTATTTTAAATGTAACCTGTATCAAGTGTATTGGGTGCATCTGAGTCTAGCCGGTTGGTCGAGTGCAACGCTCGGCTTAATGCGGCACTAAACCTGTCGTGCATTCCTTGCACTTGCATATGAAAGAGTTCTCTGGTTTGAGAAGAGATTAATAATATTGGCATTGCGCTATGATTTAGGTGTAGTCTTTGTATTTCGATTATTGTAAAAAACATTTTCAGTTTTAAGTCTCCTATGTAGGTATAAAATTTGATTTAGTTAGGTCAGTAATCAGATTTTGCTATATGTAAAAGAAAATTTAATTAAAAGTAATAATTTACTTACTTGAAGACTATAATCCTGGTCGCGGCACCAAAATCACTTGTAACGTTATTAGTTTGAAAACCCAAGAAATAAATAAGTATTTATAGTAACCAATAACTGTAACTAGTATGAATGTATACAACCAAACATTTTCTAAAAACTTTTTTGAAAATGTTACGTCCAAAGCACCGAATGTTTTTCGGTAAACGATTTCAACAATCGGTAAATCAACGCTATTGAAAACCAACTTGTTAATAATTAAGCTAAACTTGTATAAATAAATCACGATGTTTTGCAAAGTAAAATGCAACCGGAAAATGTTTTCACTTCATTATTCATGTAAACGCATACGTCTTGCAACTTGCGATAACTATTTAGTCACATTACTATATTATCAATCAATGCTCATCAATACCTTTCCTTATAACTTATACAAAGTAAACGCTCACTACAATCTCACTCTTATTTTGAACGGCATAAAGTCCAAGAAAAATATTTAAAACTATAAAGCTACAGAATAATTCGAAACAGAGACAAGTTGCAAAAAATACTACCACAAATTAAATCCTAACGCGGGTTAATAAAGTTTAAAGCGGATCTAAACTTCGCTTAGATTTATATCACTCTCATTAGACCCAGTGAAATTTCAACAAGAAACATTCGTTTGCGAGCGACGTATAAGGTAGCGTAGTCCGGTCACGTCCCGCTAGATGTCGCTGGCAGCACTATAGCATAATTAATTATGTCGTCAATGTACAACTCCCGACTTACAAGATTTGTACGTTTTTCTTTAAATGAATACTGCTTACTATTAGTGTATAGAGAATTTATTTATAAATTTCGTAAAGGAATTTATATTTATTTGTCCTGTCTGGTTTGTAAAGATTGTCAAATATTAAGAAACGTGTAGTATTCATTGGTAATTGTGTTATTAGTGTTAATATTACGTTCCGCATTTGAGTAATTTGAAGCCTTAAATAGTAAATACGAAGAATATTTGATAATTAGTCTGAAAGCCTCTCTAATATTGTGCAGTTTCAATACCTATAATTCACCAAATACCTAACTAATAATGATAATTTAAGAACCTACGTGCAAATTAAGACCAGGATTTTCTAGGAGATTCTTTCCAGATTTAAGCTTCAAATATCTGCAATGCTTAAGTTGAACAAGTACAAGATGTTTGGTATGCTTGCCGCAGTTCGCACTGTAAAAACATTTTTATAGCTGGTTGTCGGATTACCCGCCACACACTCGTATATAATGTGCTATCATTCGCTCGGTACAGTCAGCCCCTTCCTGCGATTACCTATACAGTAAGTACTCGTACAAATCAGAGTATTAGCTCAAATGCCTTATAAGTTTTATGTGCGTGCCGAGGTTTCTAGACTGGTTTCTGGCTGGGTTTCAGATTTATTGTAGTAAAAACTGATTTTATAGCAACATGCCAACAACTAAAGTTAAGATCTAAAACTAGACAACGTATTGCGTTTTATTTACGTGCTTTCTAATAACATGGTTACCCTTGAGTTTTAAGCATCGATTTAATTTATCAAATGCGGTGAGTACGTTTTCTTTTTTAATTCCGTTTATATCAAACCAAAAAACTATTATTCCAAAGATGATCTAATGAATACAACGTCAATATTACAAAGTTACAACGTCTAGAAAAAACTAAAGTCATTTAAAATTCCAAGCCTATAAATCTATAACTGTCAAAATACCATCTTCTTTACAAACTATCAGCACGCAAGCTCTGGTACCCTGTCGCACTACATTGTAGCTTGGTAATGGATGGGTCAATTTGTCAAGACGTAGATTGAGTGATAGAGACAGCTGATGACAAATAAGGTTTGATCGACGTGACGGGCAGAGATGTCGATGCTCTTTAGATATAGGTGCAGTAAGGCTAGACTAGAACTGAAGAAATACAAATATATCATTGGCTCCTGCTTATTATTTTTAAACCACGGAAAAGGTATTCGAATGCACCTCATGGTATGGGTTTTAAGGTCTATCATACGAACTCAAAGCTATACAGTTTAGGACAGCATTTGTTTTGCGAGCCGTGAGGAATGGGACGGAATTTACTTACTAATAATAATTTCATCGGTTGTCTTTTTGTCATAAGCAATCCCTATTTGTTAGTAGTCACTGGAGTTGACCGTAGAACGAACCGTCTCGATCATTGTCATGTTACTGGTTATTAATCTGTGGTTTGATATTAAAACTGACAGTTTTCAGTGGCAAGTAGTTATTTAAATAGTCATGGGTGATTTCGTTTACGAGTGTGTGAGCGCACTTGTATTCGTTATCGTACTTAGGTTAGAATTTTAGTCATCGGTGAGTCAAAAAAATACGATTTTTTGGAAATCAGTGCAAAGCCATTTTGGTGGGCTTAAGTCACTGGGTGAAATTCAAAAATCGACTCGCAGATTCAATCGTCATCCTTTACGAATATGGTCATATTTTGCTACAGGGGCCCTAGACAAGATGCATTACGCCGAGTCGCTTTTCTGTTCGTTTCGTTTTTAAACCAATCGTGTCACTGCTAGATCACGTGACTTTTCGTATTACGTGATCTAGCAGTGACGCGATTGGTTTAAAAACGAAACGAACAGAAAAGCGACTCGGCGTAATGCATCTTGTCTAGGGCCCCAGGAATATTGTCCGAGAAACGAATAATTTTCTTGCTATAGTTAATTTTTGTGACAAAATGAAAATGTTGCTGTTTGTTAATTTTAGTCCTTAGCTAGTTACACTTTTTTTAAACCGATCTGCTATGATATGCCCTTGAAGGACGTCACGTGAATACATTTTTGTAATTCTGTCTTTGAGTTCTTGTAATTTGACATGCAATAAACCATTTGAATTTGAACAGTTTTTATAACATCTTGCAAACATTAATTAGGAACAAGTTTCCCGTGAATAATAACTGTCGGTTCCCAATATTCAAACCGCGCACAGATTTGGTTACTCCGGGACCCGGAGTCTGGGTTAATATTCAACAAACGTTACATACAAAATGTGTCCATTTTAACGCTGAAGTAACTAAATCTGTCTGCGATTTGGATAAATTATTATCGAGAACGGACATTACTTTACACGATTGCTGTAACTTGGAAACTTAGTCCGATATTAAACTTGCAAAATAGCCATTTGCTCCATAATCCATGAGCGCGTCACTCGGGCTTACGGCTGAAAAACGATCTCTGTCAGCCGACTGTTTATGCCCGCTAACATGAATAGTGGTAATGTCACCAACATGTTCGTATTACTACAATCCAGTCGTGACTGAATCTACTTAATACATGATAATGGAATCATCTATGATGAAACGTCTCCGTTTAAGACGTCAAGAGTGTTGTGCTCAAAGATCAACAACAAAGATAATGTTTAGCTCTCTGCACTTATTTAATTAAAAGGTACTTGCCAAATTACCTCAAACAACCAAAAATCTGTAATTAAAAAGATTTATATGCTCCCGTTCGAAGCCTAAGGTACCTAAGTAGTGCCCTAGACAACATGCATTGCGAGAATGTATTCGTTATCGAAAATGTTTAAGATTATCGTAAGCTGCCGGACGGTTGCGTCGAAGGCTTGTGTAAATTCTACAAGTACGAGTATATTCCATAAGATAAAGATAAAGATAAAGACATTTATTCAGTAAGTAGGCCGCACGGGCACTTTTACACGTCAAGAATCTACCAGCGCTTCGCAAGAGGAGACCACTGCTGAGAAGAAGCGCCGCAAGAAACTCAGCAGTCAGTCATTTTTTTAAATATATTTAATATTACAATGGTACTACTTAGTCTAGCATTATATAAATCTATAAATAGCAAATTAAAAAATATTTCAAATATCCTGCGTAGTTTCCGCAGGAAAACACACCAAAATCTTAAGATAGAAAGAGAGAAAAGGAAAAAAGAACTCCTACGTATGTGTATATAAGACGGTGCAAGATGACCACATAAGATTGATATGTTTTCCTACATCAACGGTGTCCCCCAGACAAGATAAAGATTTTGAATTTGAAAAAAACAAATAAAAAATATATTATTGATTAAGTTTCGGGTTTAGGCCAAGCATGTTTGTCTATTAAATAGTCCTCGATCCTATAATACGCTTTAGACATTAACGACTTTTTCAAGTAATTTTTGAGTGCTGGAAAGGGTAACTTTAATACTACCTCAGGTAATTTATTATAGAAATGAATGCATTGACCAACAAATGATTTATGTACTTTACGGACGCGGAATTTTCGAATAGCTATTTTATTTTTATTTCTAGTATTTAAATTATGTATATCAGAATTTTTTGTGAAATAATCCAAATTTTTTATAACATAAATAATATTCTCATAAATAAATTGTGACGCTACAGTTAAGATATTAATTTCCTTAAAAAGATCTCTTAAGGAGTCACGGGAATTTAAGTTGTAAATAGAACGAATGGCCCTTTTTTGTAACACAAATATAGTTTGTATGTCAGCTGCCTTACCCCAAACCAGAATACCGTACGACATAACACTATGGAAATAACTATAATAAACTAAGCGAGCTGTCTCAACATTGGTTAGTTGTCTAATTTTCCTAACTGCGTAAGCTGCCGAACTTAGTTTACCTGCCAGTACAGCTATATGGGGACTCCATTGCAAATTTTTATCTATTGTTATGCCTAGGAAAACTGCCTTATCTACGATTTGCAAACACTCGTCATTTAGAAAAATACTAGAATCTAACGGTTTAACATTAGGCAAAGCGAATCTAACACATTTAGTTTTCTTAGCATTTAGTAGCAAATTGTTGCTAGTAAACCAATTAAGTACTTTAACTAGTGTGGAGTTTATGCTACTGAAGTCTATGGATTTTCTGTCTACCTTGAAAATTAGTGAAGTATCATCAGCATAAAGTACAATATCACAAAGTTTATCTACTGATGGTGGCAAGTCATTTATGTAAACTAAAAATAGAAAAGGACCTAAAATAGAGCCTTGAGGCACACCTATTTTCACTGTAGCTCCATCAGATTGTGTTTTGTTTACAACAACTGTTTGAGTTCTATCACTGAGATAAGAAGACATAAGACTTATAGCTTTATTAGACAATCCATAATGTTCTAATTTTAAAATAAGGGTCGTATGAACCACGCAATCAAAAGCTTTAGAAAGGTCACAAAATATTCCTACTGCATCGCAAGATTGCTCCCAACTGTTATATATATATTTAATGAGAACAGATGCCGCATCAATTGTTGATCGACCTCTGGTAAAGCCAAACTGGTTATTGTTAAGTAGTTTATTTCTATTAAAGTGACCTAACATATCATTCAGAATTAGTTTCTCAAAGACTTTACTTAAAACTGGTAGTATGGAAATGGGACGGAAGTTCGTTATATCACTCATCTCACCCGATTTAAAAAGAGGTATGACTTTACTATATTTCATAAGATCTGGAAAGATCCCTTCTGAAATGCTATTATTGTAAATTAATGCTAGATGGGGTGCAATTACACCTATGATAGGAAAAAGTACACTAACTGATGTGCCCCACAAATCCTCAGTCTTCTTTAAACTAAGCGTTTTAAATACTTTGACTATTGAAACTGAATTTATAGGGCTGAATTCAAAGTTTATATTACATTTACTGACATTAGTGCTAAGTAATGATTGAGCTTGAACCGCGGATGATTTGAGACATTTCGTAGTATTAACTCATATAGTCATATAGACAGTTTTCGAAAAAAAAAAAGTTAGCGTTGAGCATCTTGTCTAGAGCCTCAGGCCCGGCGAACTCCGCACTTTTAAGTGCGTAGCTACAACCTATTGGCTTGCATCTGTGGATGTAACTTCTACATGGGCTGGCTTGCGTGCGAGATATAAACTATGCGTTAGAAAGGGAAGTACAGAGCAGACACGTTGGACCTGTTAACCGTTATTTAACGACGTTAGGCTCGCGCTCAAACAAATCAAAGCCAACTTTTGGATGTATGCCGCGACCACTTTAACACGTAAACGATTTGCGAAAACTGCCAAATGGATATCTATAACGATCTCGCAATGCATCTTGTCAACGGCCACTGTTATATATTACTAATATTACATACATACATACCTTCACGCCTTCATTCCCAGAGTGGGGTAGGCAGAGCTACAGAATTACCAACAACTCTTAAAACTTGTTGATAACTCTGTAACCACAATTTGCACAATTAGGCTAAAATATTTAACAGTGTACACCGTGGCCCAATAATACGTTGACAAAATTAAAAAGTAAAAATTTTGAAAATGGAACACGCTACGAGTTCATTTGTTTTTCTATTACATTTTTACACAGTTTGTTGACGATTTGGAAGAGATAGCTTGTGTAAAATTATTTAGTTAAATATTGATTTTTGTCATGTCTTCGCAACGCAACGCAATAATTTCCTTACACGAATCTGGAAAACGACAGTGTGAGATAGTTAGATCGCTAAATGTCAGTCGTCAACTAGTGTCCAAGACTATTAAGCGATATAATGAGCTCGGGCATATCGCGGACCGCCCAGGAAGAGGAAGAAAGAGGACTGTTAGGACTCCCAGGCTCCGAAATATTATCAAGAAACGGCTTGATCGCAATCCACGGACCAAAGTGCGAAAAATGGCTAGGGAGCTGGGTGTAAGTCGTTCGACGGTGCAACGTATTGTCGCTAATGACCTCAAATTGAAAGCATACAAACTGCGTAAAGCACAACTTCTTGAAGAAAAAGATAAAAAAGTTCGCCTCGACAGATGCCGTTTGATTAAGCAGCGTGCCGCTACTGAAAAGTGGAAAAATATCCTTTTTTCAGATGAAAAACTTTTTTGCGTTGAACAGGCCCATAATCACCAAAATGACAGAATGTATTGTTCTAGTCGTCCTGGACCGGCCGCAATTGTTCCTCACCGTCAAAAGCCGGAATCAGTTATGGTTTGGGGTGGTATTTGCTCCACAGGTAAAACTCCCCTTATATTCATCGAAAAAGGTGTCAAAATTAATCAAGAAATATACAGAAGAGATATCCTTGAAGCTGTAGTTCTTCCTTGGAGCCAACAACATTTTGAAACCCAACCGTGGATATTCCAGCAGGACTCGGCTCCATCTCACAGGGCCCATAGTGTGCAGCAGTGGTGTAGAGACAATTTTCCCGGATTCATTAGCTCAAAAGAATGGCCACCCTACTCGCCTGACCTTAATCCTATGGATTATAGTTTGTGGTCAATCTTAGAGGCAAGGGCCTGTGCCACTAAACACAAAAGTGTAGACGCTCTGAAAGCAACACTTACCAAAGAGTGGGCAAAAATAACCTCGGAGGAGCTGCGGCATATCGTTGACAATTTTAACAAACGTTTGCATCTGTGTATCAAAGCCAAAGGTGGATATTTTGAAGATAATTGATTTTTTTAATTAAAAAGATTGTAGTTTTTAATTTTTAATGTCATATTGTGAAAGTCTTGTAAGTAATAAAAACATTTTCTTAAAAATCTTTGTCAACGTATTTTTGGGCCACCCTGTATATTAGTGACAGGTAGCAAGCCCATCGCCTAACAGTACTACAAGCCTTTATTCCCTTAGTCGCCTCTTACGACTTCCACGGGAAGACATGGAGTGGCACAATTCTAAGCCGGCAACCACACGGCAATGTTATATATTCTTTGCAAAAGGTACATAATAGTTTCAATTGTATTCTATCACCCGTCGTACAGCTAATGCTGCCGCGATGCGGAACAATAGCCGCTAAGGGCGCCTCTGCTCCGCCGTATGCTAATGACGGGAATCGAACCGATGCTATCCGCGCAGTAGTCCGTGGGAACGCGGGGCTTCCTGACTGTGCCTAACAAATTGTTGGAACACTTTGGATTTGCAGTTATTCAATTTGTTTGTGTTTTCAAATTGCTAAAGTATAGTACATGTATAAAAGCTTTCCTCTGTATGTTGCTTCGATCGTTCAAATGATGCAACGTATTTTAATGTTGATTTCATCAATAGATACAGTGGTTCAATAGGAATTTTAAGTATATACTTTCTGGTTTATGTATATACCATACCGGTGTTACAGAAATCTCAAATAATCTAAGCGAAGTGAGGGCGGGTCGCTAGTAAACTTATATGTAACAACTAAAGACTGCCCGCGACTACTGATGTGCCAAAGGAAACTTTCCAAAATTGCGGAACATTTCATGTAGGAAAATTCCGGAAACTTCTCACAATTTTGTATGGGGATTGAAACTTTCCGTTACTTAAATTTAAATTTCCTATATTTCTTGTGAAAGTTTCCGGAAATTTCTTGCAACTTTTCCAACTTTTTGGAAACTTTCCGCAACTTGCACATCAGTACCCGCGACTCCGTTCGCGTAGAAGTTTTTGAAAACTGATTTCTTTTCGAGATAAATATCGTCCTATATCCATCTACCGACAATAAACTGTCTCTATACCAAATTCACATAGATCGGTTTAGGTGTTGAACTATGGATGTAACAAACAAACAGACTTTTTCTATTTGAGTATTATGTTAGGAGATCAATGGGTCCATATTGGCTAGCCTATTTTTTTTTTAGTCCGTATGTAATTTTATTCCTAATCATCGCAACTCCTAAAGTGTTTTTTACTGAAACGGTTTTTATAAAACAAACCTAACCTTATCTACCACTTTAAAAATCCTGAAATAATAACGGTTTCAGTAAAAACAAATTAGGAATAAAATTACATTCGGACTAAAAATAATTAGTTCAACTTTCTCGCAGCCATCAATAATATATGGTTAATAATTAGTCGGTAAGCTCTCACGCGAAATGGTTAGGATCAACGCCCTTTATGCCCTTTCAGAACAAACTTAATAGAACAGCGACTAGCTTATTCTCCGCGAACGAAGTTGCAAGACCAACAGTAAAACAATAATTTAAGTCTAGCCCACAAAACAATAATAAATCTGCGGCTAACAAGACCTACCCGAGACATTTAAGTAATAACTGGGTAGCTGTGTGTTGCGCCGACTGCAGAATAAATTTAAACTGTCACTACTGATTGCCATTAAACTAAATTACTTAGTAAAAGTCGTACGAGCAGTGGGCGCGTCTAGAAAACTCCGCAAGTGACCCAGTTACGTTTTTTCCGTTTTTAATAGCACTCTAAATTTAGTAATGAAAGAAAATAACAAGTATTACGAGTTACGGCGTGATTGAGGAAATTGATTAACGTAATTGATTAAATCAATAAAGGTTGTCTAGTGCCTACAATCTCGTTTTTCATGCGACACGAACTGCATTGCTGAGCATTAGCATATTTGCTTTCATCGGCATTTTTATCGCTATTGCATTGGAGTCAGTCCACTGTTTAGGGTTTCACATTGAACAAGGAACCGTTATAGTTCCGCCGTGTACTATCAGCCCATCGAACCCTGGCCCACCATAGAACTGTGTCACAATCATATTATGATTCAAGTCGTAAGAAGTACATAATACATACATTAAATCACGCCTGTTTCCCAAAGGGGTAGGCAGAGACCACTTCTTTCCCCTTGCTACGATCTTGAAAAAAAATCTTTCGCTTCTTCCACATTCATACATCGAGTCATGCACGCACGTTGGTTTCGGGTACTTAAGATTCGGCCCTTTTCCAGTATTTCTCCGATTTGATTCGAAAAAGTACGCCTAGGGCGGCCCCTCCTGACCCTTCCGCGTAAGAAGTGTCTTACAAATTATTTTATGTCACAGTGACACCTTTCTATGGTGGCTCAGGGGTCCATTGGGCTGAGCCTATAGTACGTCTGTCCGTCCATCCATTTGTCCACACTTTAGCTGAGAGACTATTGGTACAGCAATGCACAGTTGTTCATTAAATTTTAATGTATGGTACCTAATTACTCATGTATATGTAGAAAGTACCCGAAAAATAACTTTTTCTTCAACATTTCGGAATATAACACAAATACTTTTTGCCTTTGCCATGCGATACGATAAGTATAAACTATTGTTAGAAAAGGGATTTCTGGAATTCTACGAGACGCAATTTCACTTTCACGGTGGAACGGTAGAGATTAAAGGTGAGTTGGCATTTTATCTTGCTGACGTCACTGAATGGGGAGACTTAATGATAAACTAAGTGTTTTGGTCTAATTTCTACTATCCTTGCACTCTACGTAAACCAATTAGCTGCGTTGGATTGGATGAAACTGAATTAATTGTGACATTTTTTTTTCCTTATCTCAGGTACGTACCGTACCGCAGAAGTTAAAATATAATTGATAGTTCACTGTTTGCTTTATTATGCAGGGCGCCTCCGACCTCGGGGCTTTAAATGCAACGATCGCTTCTACTCGCTAAACTGAACTAATTTTGTTCTGCAACATTAAAAAATAAATTAAGTTTCGACAACTAATTGATGTAAAAGTGGCCAAATAATCACTATCTCATGGTACGGGGTCGACGTTTCCTTGGTACGAGGGCTAAAGGAAAATAGAGAATTGGATCGCGTCCATTGAAAATTACATTTTCATCTCACTAGCTCGGAAAGCCCTTTTTGTTTGTTTGATATCTATTGAGAAAATCACTTTTTATTCACATGTGAAGAAAGAGTTTTGACATTTGAACGCAGCTTAAGTGATATTTGACAGCTAACAAAACGTAACACCTTACAAGTGCTGAATTTTTAACATCACAATTAATGCATTGCATCGAGTAAAAAACACTAAATACAGTATTACAACTTTATTTTAATTCATCAATATTAGCATTCAACATTAACCTTCATTCTTGTTGTAAAAACGGATAAAATGTTCTGACAGTCCAAGTAAGTCGATGTGCGAACAAAATGCATCCGAAATAATAAAAAAAAAACGATTGTCAAAACTTCAATTATGCCGTCAACGTTAAATATTCGCATGTATTTCTAGTTAGTTTTGTTATTAAAAATGAGTGATTCGAGTGATGAAGACGTATTAACACCCGTGGAATTACGGGAAACCGTGCAATATGCGGAAATGAGCTTACAGTACCAACCCTTTTTCTTATTTTCCTCGCTGTAGTGAGGTGAAAAGTTTTGTGTTGTACACGGGTGAAAAGTTATTTAACACTCGCTATGCTCAGGATTCTATTTTTGAACCACAGCGAAATGAACACTCGCAGGTAAAATATAACTTTCCCCCCTTGTATAACAAATAACTATTAACTAGTTAGAAAAAATGTTTTTTTTTGTTGGGCATATTTTTAACAACAACAAAACAAAAGAAGTTCAGTTTCAGGAGTAGAAACGATCCATGCATTTTAAGCCTCAAGGTCAGAGACATTATTTTTAATTTTCCAAATTAGTGTATCATAAAGTCCATGTCTTCCCGTGGATGTCGTATGAGGCGACTAAGGGAATAAAGGCTTGTAGTACTGTTAGGCGATGGGCTTGCAACCTGTCACTAATACACTTGTAAACATTTTGGCCTGATTGTGCAGAATGTGGTTACGGAATTTTCAACAAGTTTTTAGAGTTGTTGGTAATTCTGTAGCTCTGCCTACCCCACTTTGGGAATGAGGGCGTGAGTTTATGTATGTATGTATCATAAAGTTCCTAAGTTAACATTGATATAACGTTGCCAAACTGTTAGAGCTTTGTAATAATGCAAAGTGTACAAGTGCGTGGGTGGGAAGAGATGCGGTTTAAATTGAACTAAAGCAAAGTAAACTGTTTTACAAATAAGGCAGATTTTAGAAAAAAAAATGCGCGATATTAAAGATAAAGATAAAGTAAACAGACATTTATTCGCAACAATACAAAATTACATTAAATAGATACCTACAAAAAGAACAAGACACAGAGAAATTGTTGCGAAACGGTCCGAACTCAGCATCCGCTAGCCGTAAAGCCTGCACTGGTCTTCCGTTGGTGAGAAGACGGACACACTTAACACAAAACAATATTAAAACAAAAACCAAAAATAAATGTAATAACTGGCTATTATTACTATAAGCTAGGAAAGGCGAGAGACCAAGGATATTGGCCTGTAGGACGCCATGCATACACAACAAATAAATAAACGTTATTTTCGAGAAATAATTAAACTGTCCCGTGTGGTTGCCATGTTAGAATAGTGCGTGCCACTCCATGTCTTCCCATGGATGTCGTAAGAGGCGACTAAGGGAATATAGGCTTGTAGTACTGTTAGGCGATGGACTTGCAACCTGACACTAATACACTGTTAAACATCATAGCCTAATTTTGCAAAACGTGATTACAGAATTTTCAAAAAAAAAACGTAGCTCTGCCTACCCCACTCTGGGAACGAAGGCGAGGAGGTATGTATGTATGTAATGAAACTGTAATACTAAATATCTAAATGGAATAGGTAAGTATTGACGGGCTCGGTGACTCAATATCCAGTATCCATCCTGCCCACAGCGCATGCGTGGGTTCGAAAGTAATTAAAAGTGACATTTTGCGGGCCCCGTCACCTCTCAGCGGACACGACGGTGTTAGGAAGCCAACAGCCAGCGATAAACAAGTCCCAGCACTGCGCGCGCAGGTTCGCGGCGTTAATTGCGTTTGCGCAACTATTTGTGGAGCGCGGCGCTTGTGTACAGCTTTCGGTTTTACTTCGACATGTGGGCTTTGGTAACGTTGGAAGAAATTATTTTAGGTCGAGCGATACCTAGGCTATTCGGGTTGTTATTTTGTTTGTTCGGGTTTGTTTTTGATTGTTTTAAATTTCGCATTGCACATTCATTTTAAATAATATGACTTTTGTTTGATTGTCGTTTCACAATAAATCAGAACGAATCGAACAGAGATAGGTACAGGGGCTATATCTTACTCGGTAAAACTATGTTGGTTTTGCAGTATTTATTGAACTCAGCCGTCGTTACGATAACTAGCGTTTCTACTTGTGTCGTTTTTAAACCAATTGCGTCACTGGTAGATCACGTGACTTTTCGTATCACGTCATTCACGAAGTATCACTACATCTAGCAATTAACCTTAAAGTCGCAAAATAAAAATAAAACTGTGATCTAGCCTTATTGTATTTCACCTATGTACACAATTTTATTTTAATAAAAAATACAAAAAGTGCACCTTAAAAAATGTATTGTACCTATACTACATAAAATAACTTTTAGGGTAACTTATTATTGTATCAATAAAGTTTTATCGCATATTCAGAGCTTAGCAGACTTCTTTATACATACATACATACATTAAATCACGCCTGTTTCACGTTGTAAATAAAATTGCACATTAAAATTCGTATATTAAAACTAGAAAAACCACTTCAAAACTTTCGTCCTTTTTCCGGCCGCCCAAACCCCTTATCTCGCGGCCGCCCTAGAGCCGCAGCTGCGCGGCTGGGCGGGCGGCGCTCGCCCGCGGCAGCACTCGGCAGCCAGCCGCGGCGCCGACCGCCCGCCCAAGCCGCCCTACGCCCAACTCGGCGGCACGACATACGAAACTACTAAAACTTCGATACGAGTTTTGTGACTTAAAAATTTGTGGTTTTATAGACTGTAAAATAAAAACAGTTTGTGACTTAGAAAATTTGTGTTTTTTAGTGATTACTTATGGACTGGTTTTTATTATTTTGTTGTTTTTTGTGGTGCTGTTGTGTTAACAGTGTTTTGTGTTGAGCTGGGATTTGGGATTATTTGCAGATAAAGTACAGGTTAGTGTGTGTCAGATTGAGCAATTACAATTTTGTGGTTTAGGCATTTTTAATGGTTTTATGTTTATACTAGAGTTATTTACTAGGTTTATTGTAATTAAATAACGTCAAAATTACATTAACACGACTCTTTTCTCTCAATAGCAGTTATTGCTAAACATAAGTAACACAGTGTAAATATTTCATTACATAAACAAGAACAAGAATTATAAAATAATTACGTAAGTATTCAACAATCTTGTAGTTACATTTGATTTTGATTTAACATTATATTCGTTTTATTTAAGATAAAACCGATGAATTTAGGCGTTTTTTGCGTTTGATATTTGACTAAAATTTACATTTCATTTTAAATACTGTAAAAACCCCTTTAATTACCGAAAACATTAAGTATATTTAAACAAAAGGCTTTGCATTTAATTATCTGCTCGGGCCGAACACGACCCCTAATTGTCCTTTTCTCGCCGCCGTTCAGTTAATTAAAACTTTCAGGTTTACTTAACTCCGGAAAGCTCCAACTGTTAATAAAGTGTTTTGGCGCCCTTGTCCTTGTCCTTGTCCTTGTTAAAATTTTAAATACCAAATTGCTAATTACGAGAAACGAAATTAATAGAGAAGCGTGTTAATTTATTTTTATGGTACGACACGATGTCAACAGCATCGTAATCACTTAAAACAATTTACGTAATGTTACAGTACCTAGATGGGAACTTAAATAATTAGGTATCGAAATGTTTTCTAGATAACGACGACGTATTTATTTATTTATTTATAATTCAGAATAACAGATTTACAGCAAATACCAAGTCACGTCATGTTAATTTACATTCATTATTAGCAAACAACAAAAAAACAACTATCACTAATGCAAATAAATATCTATATTTTTAAGCCAACTGCCAGCTATTATTAGGCTTTAGATATTTCAAGAGTAACATCACTTAAAACAACTAATGCTCGTAAAAACGTTGAGGAATTACTAAAAAAAACGCTTTAAGTCGTTTTGATATGTTCCTTATTGTAAGAAATAATTTTACAAATTACAAGGTACCTGTTTCAATAATTTTCTTTTTAGAATCGTATAAATCCCACAACGAATTCTCCAATTATTAATATTACACCCGATAACACGTCATTAACTTACCCGTCCACACTTCATAACTCCATAAAGCCACCAATTAAACCGCTTCGGTCACGTAAGTGCTCGTTATCAATAAATCAGTATCGGCTGATAAGCTAACGAAATGTTATCTTATCACGGCCGCGTCGGGCGCCGGCGACATGAAGGTTTTTTTATTACATTAATGCCTTTGCAAGCCATTAGGCACGTTTAAAACCAGCTTGAGATTTATTTATAAGTGGACATTATAAAAGAAGGATGAATGAATTCACTTAACTTGATCGGGAATTTAAAATTATTTAGTGTTTGGTAATTTATAAAACGGTTTGCAGTTTCATTTTCAACTCAAATACTGCATTAAAACAAGCAGAAAACAATTGAAAGTTGAACAATGGAATGGCGTACAAAATTCGAATTAAAAAGTTTCAATGACGAATTTACATCATGCAGTTTTAAATTTAAAAGAGGCCAAACCTATGTAGTTAAATGCATGATTATTTTTTCAGTCGCTAATTTTAGGTGTACTCGTATGTACGTATGTATTTAAGTACTAAATTTATATTTTATTTTATTGTAGTTTTCGGTATTTGTATCTATAATTTCACAGTGCCTTGGTTTTCTAACTGTTATACTGTGCAATTCATTTTTAATAATAAATAAATAAATTTACCTACGTAAACCCTTTATTTCACAAAAAAAAACAGTAAATTTGTACATAAACTTAAGATTAACGAACTTATCCATTTAAGGGATCTCTTCCAGTTAACCTGACCATGGTGACATTGATGACCATGATTAAATGACTGTATTGAAACACTTTTTATAACAATAATCTACTCAGCTTCAGCGTCAGCTTTGAGAGAAGCGCGGGACCCAATTAACTAGATTTTACTACTTCAAATTGCCACAAGACACTAAGCCCGACATTAGCATAAAACAAAAACTTTTTAAAGCGTTTGCTTCAAACATACAAACAAATAAAATTACACATTACAACTAATATAATCTTGCATTTTCAAACGCGAATTACGAAATGACTAAAACGGGCAATAATAAAGAGGTCATATTAAACTAGAATTCTTTCAAAAGTGACCGGTTATTTTTGATCGCCGGTGTGGTTATGACATTGTTTATCGTTCAAACCCAATACATTAAAAATATTCGACCCAAAAAGCTACCGTACACTACAACCGTTACCAAGCTCATGCACGGAGCTTCCGGCGAAGCTCGACTGAGCTTTCCGTAACATAAGCAACGCAAGTTAGGGCATAAAAACTATATTTAGTTGCTAACTAACAGACCAACTAAATCGGTCGTTTGTGCTGCGATGTATACGCTTGAACAGTTACCTACTAAATAAGTACAAGTTACAAATTGCACAGTTGCTGACGCTAGCTACTAAATAGAGAGATTTAACGTATGAACTTTTTTTTGTTTTGAATTTAAAGGTATGCTAAGCTCTTATTAAAATCGCTGTACAACTTGATCGCCCAATTGTTAACCGGCGAGTTAAAATTGACCCGCCAGAGCGTACAAACAATATTGTAGGACGTATATTCTCGATAGGCAGTTAAAAACCTCGCTCGTATGCCTTCGCTTCGATCGACCGTTTGATAAGAAGCCGTTTTTTTTAAGACACGAGGAAATTCCTAGTTTCGGAAAGTTTCTCTTGCAAATCGAACTAAATATTGAAAAAATGATAATATTGTTGGTTTTGTTTGACGATACTTTAGTTCTTGTTTATGCCGTTGTCGTTTGAAGAGTTAAATAGCGGTTATATTATTAGATTTGTAAAGGTATTGCTTAACAAGGAAAATATAAAAAAACATACACCAAAACACGATATTTTCGAGATATGAAGAAAATTATGTTTGAAATAATAAAGTTATATTAATTAACAGTGTATCATTGTAGAGTTTTGATGACCGAGCTTAACATTATTTGCTAGATACCAAGAACGACAGTTAAGTATCGAGTCAAGTAGCTGTCGGTCAGTTACTGGCAGCAGTGGACGCGGCGCCGCCCCGCACGTGGCCGGATACAAGATCGTTTCGACGTCTGTCTGTGACTCGTTGCTAATTGCGCGGTTTCATATCAACTCAGTGGCCCTAGACAAGCCGCATTCGGCGAACGTCATATGTATGTATGTATGTAAAGTACTCTAAATGTTGATCCACCATATAACCTAAACTTAACTAACTATAATTTTTATAATGTGTTTTTTTTCATGTTGTATTTCTTTTCTTGTTTTTGCCATCTATCTAATGCGGGTCTCTGTGCCACAGCACCACGCTGAGCTGGCACAGCGTTACGGCTATTTCATTTTAATTAGTTAAAGTTTCATTTTAGTTAGTAAATAGGTTATGTACTTATATTTTTTAATTTTTTCAAATGTGTTTTGTGTTTATTTAATAGCCAAATAAATGATTATATTCTAACTTTGTCATAATGACAGCGTAAAGTGACGAGATAGATATTACATAGGAATTAATCGTTGGTTTTATGCGACAAGGTATTACTATAGTGGGTTATCAATTAAAGTCCATGGCCGTACAAACAGGAAAATACACAGAAAAACAATAAATATCCATCTTCAGTCAGTGTTATAAAATGTATTTTCCCTTTGCACAAGTGGGCTCGTAAGATTTACGAAGTTACTTAACTTATCTCTATGTTCCTGAATAAGTTAGTTGTAGTTAAAACGTTTGTTAGTTATTTAAAGGTTACTGAATCAGTTAAACACATGTTTAGGGTCGGAAGGGGCCGCCCTAGGCGTACTTTTTTTAATCAAGTCGGAGAAATACTGGAAAAGGGCCGAATCTTAAGTATCGAAACCAACTTGCGTGCATGACTCGATGTATAAATGTGGAAGAAGCGAAAGAAAGATCGTAGCAAGTGGAAAGAAATGGTCTCTGCCTACCCCTCTGGGAAACAGGCGTGATTTAATGTACATGTGTATGTACATTTTTAAAATCCTTAAGGAAACTTCACGTCTAGATGGCGCACTAGTTTTAAGTCACATTTTGTCAATGACTGTTTGTTTCTGAAAAAAGCGAAAAAAAACGCGATAAAGAAGCGAAACAGTCAAAGGCAGTCGTTATAGAAAATGTGTAGGATTGACGCGAGCTGCCGAATAGTTGCAGCGAGCGTTTATATCAACGCCATACATTCAATAATTTTCAAGAGTCGTTGGCTCTATGCATCTTAATGCCCCCTAGGTCTCGGCGACGTAGTTTCGTAACGCCGATTGAACGATGACAAAATTACTTTAAATTTACGGGCAAGTTTCGATTTTGTAATTTACTAAACGTAATATTCCGGCATACTTGTAGAAAACTGACAAAAGAAGTTTGGGTAAATGTGTTGTCATTTGTAAAAGTAATAAATTTTCAAGGTGATTCGTAAAAGTGGTAAATTATGATACAATTATTCAACATAAACATATTATTTTGTTGTGTAATGTAGTACTTTTAAGTGCATCAGACCCTGGGCGTACTTTTAATACCAAAAACTGAATACTAACATATTTAATATCTCCTCTCCGATATTATTTAACGCCATAAATTATATCTATGTGTCTTTAGAGGTCCTCTAAATAACTACGCCAAAATCATCCGTGGCCGTTGAAAAAAAAAAGACTTCTTCATACAAACTTACTTAATGCCCTTTACGAAAACCGACCACACAAAAAGAAAAATCTATGAAAAATTTCAAAATCTACTTCTATCTATTAAAAAAAAGTACGAAACAATTGTACGAATAGCCGGGTACTCCCGGAACCATCGAGTTCATTATTGCTATCTCTTTCCCCATCGAGTCGTGGAGCAATTACAGAAATGGAAGCAGACGAAGTTTATTTATTTATTTTATTTAATCTTTATTGCACAAAAGAATACACTTTGTATACAAAAGGCGAACTTAATGCCGTAAGGCATTCTCTACCAGTTAACCTTACCTTACCTTACCTTAGTTAAGCAGACGAAGTTTCTTATTTGTTTCGTAGGAGAACTTCGGCATAAAATAAATTAAATATATAAAGTATAGGAAACCAACTGTTCCCACGGGGTCGTTAATGTAGAACTAATTTATCATTATACCTTGGAAACTTATCAATTTCCAATTGATCAAGGGTTAAAAAGTGTCCTATATAGTATTTATAAACGCACAATAAACCTATTTTAGTTAAAGTATTCTATGTCTCTTTCTACCAAATTCAAACGACACAATGACAGATAACAATGAAACATATTTTAAGCATAGGTACTTTAGCTATTGCATGTTTATGAATAAGAATACGTAATTTCATCGGTAGTCTTACCTTACCCCACCAAAGAACACAACCATGCGAACACCGCTGCTCAGCGCTAAGACTCCAACTTTCATCTCTGACTATAAAGGCCGGAACAGGCCCCTGTTGTCTGGTAATCTGTAAGTTCATCGGCAACACCCTGTACAATCGAAATGAAAGCCAATTTATTACAGTACAAACAGCACATTAATATAATCTCCGGGCGGCTATCCTCAAATACTGATCGAATCGATATTGCAACGAATGGCGGCGATACCATCTCTATGAAAACCTCATTACGCACATTATTTATATTATCTGCGATCGTGCAGCTGCTTAGTTGGCGTAAAAATAAGATTTATGAAACTTTTCTTTCAAGATAAAATACCTATTGACCAACGTATTCACTCATATGCACGAAGTGTTTTGCTCCGACGCGACTGATAAGGATTGGAAAGGAATTCACTTTCTCTATTTATATTTTCAAGTGATAAGTATTATCACTCTCTACATGTAACACAGCCAGCACTAGCGACACGCCCGGCGTGTCAAAGCTACATTCTATCCCCCGTCGTTGGCCACGAATCAAATGCTAGAAACTTATTTGTGTCAGTGATCATGACTCTCAACACAAGATGACAAGAATCCTCAATTCCTCACGGTCCATTAGCACTAGAAAAAGAAAACACTGTTTTATTAAACTTTTCGACCGTTTATTAAACTTGCTTTGTCTGTGAATCTGTCATGCCGTTGAAATTTAGAATATATTAAGTAATCTCGAGGGCAGTCCCGAGGATTGACCTGATGATGGAGTCGAAAAGCAGGACCTCCACTGTAATTAAGATAAAACCCAACCAATAAGGATTCGTTATAGTTTCTCCTATACAAGCGGATGATGACTTTACAAAACAAACAGTAGGCAGTAAAAGATTATCTCAAACTTGAATACATACATACATTAAATCACGCCCGTTTCCCAGAGGGGTAGGCAGAGACCACTTCTTTCCACTTGCTACGATCTTGACAAATTTCTTTCGCTTCTTCAACATTCATACATCGAGTCATGCTCGCACGTCGGTTTCGGGTACTTAAGATTCGGCCCTTTTCCAGTATTTCTCCGACTTGAAACTCGAATATTTTGATAGAACCTTATTTCAGAATGAAAAAAAAACTTAGAATGGAGAACACAGTGTCATCGTGCTCATAAAATTGCTAATCGTTACACCAGTGGCACTGATTCCTTAAGTTATACGTACACGCGTGCGGACACAACGAAGAATAAAAACTTTAATATGTCAAAAGTGTCAAAACCTACTTCAACCACTACTGCTCTTCGTAAATCTTACCTATATTCAGAAACTGCATGGTTGTACAACAGGTCGGGATTGATTTCTTGTCCGTCTCTACATCTGTAAATGTATTTAGCCAGGCACGCCCAAACTCTATCGCCACAAACATGGGAATCCTGTTTCCAATCGCGGGACCGTTTCCTGCATGCAAATGCGAAATGTCGCTCGATATTCTATTAAGATAGGCCCCCGTGCGGTCGCGCGACATATTTTCGTCAATCTGTTGGTGTGAGATATTATTTGAAAGCTTTAAAAGATGTAGAGTGGATAATAAATATGAAATAAATTGTAAGTACTTAGGTAGTATAATATGCATTCGAGTATAAGTACTTAGTACATACATACATACATTAAATCACGCCTGTTTCCCAGAGGGGTAGGCAGAGACCACTTCTTTCCACTTGCTACGATCTTGACAAATTTCTTTCGCTTCTTCAACATTCATAGTAGTAGTAGTAGTAGTCATTTATTTCATACTGGAAATTACATTATTATATGTCGCATATTTATAATAAATTCACAATAAGATCGTCAGTGTACAAAAAAAGTAATAATATAAAAAAGTAAAAATCAAATAATGTCAATGTGTACAAAAGTAATAATAATAATGAATCAAAATAAAAACAGTAATAAAACAAAGAAATATAGCTCAAATGCTACAGTCATAAAATGTCAATAATAGTGTAAAAAATAAAAATAAAAATAAAACCATAATCTAATCGTCACTATATTCTTTAACGGAATATAGTGATTTCGTTAATAACAGACTTTTAAGTCGGTGACCAAATTTTTTATCCGAAGATTCATTTCTTATGTCCGCGGGTAGACGCTCATAGAAAGCGGGCCCTATTACGCGCGGGTTTTTGTCGAGCAGCGCCAGCCGCCGCGGCACACGTTGGAGGCGGCCCGTTTGCCGGGTGACCCAGCCGGGCATATTCACACGTTTAAATTTATTAATGTTGTGATGAGTGTACATTATAATGTCAAAAACATACTGTGAATAGTGCGTCATTATTCCATATTTTTTAAATAGTTCCCTACACGAATGTCTCGGTTTGACACCTGCCAGTGTACGGATAGCTCTCTTCTGCAAGGTAAGAACGTGTTTAGAGTCCGTAGAATTACCCCATAGAATTATACCATATGACAAAATTGAATGAAAATAGGCAAAATATACTTTAAGCAGTGCATCATCAGAAACTATTGGTTTGAGCTTGCGTAGTGCAAATACTGCACTACCAAGTTTTCCGCACAGATTAGACACGTGGTTTTTATAATTTAGCTTAGCATCTAATGTAAACCCGAGAAGAGTACATGACGCGCAATGTGGTAGTGGGCTTTGGAACGACGGGATGGCTTTGGTGTTTCCGGCTGTGAACAGCATCACGCTGGACTTCGTAACGTTGACGACGAGGCCATTCGCAGAGAACCAACTGTGAAGGTGCGCGCACACGCTAGCTATTCTCTGTTCGAGCTGCTCGTACGTGCACGCGCTCACGACCACCGTGGTGTCATCGGCGAACAGCACCGTCAGACCTTCTGCGACCGAGGATGGGAGGTCATTAATAAACATTGAAAATAGGGTATTCCCTAGCGCCGATCCCTGCGGAATGCCAACTTCTACGTTCCCTGCTATCGATTTCAAGTTTTTCCCGTCTATTTTAACCTGAACGGTCTGCCTTCTGCCTCTTAAGAATGATTTAAATAATTTATAGCATTCGTTTCTCGTTTCGTTACCGTATTTTTGAATTTTCTCTAGGAGCAAATCGTTATTAATAATGTCAAATGCTTTTGACAAGTCGCAAAAGATCCCTGCCACCTTGTACTTGTCATCTAGAGCTGTAGCAATACAGTCGTAGATTTCACGGGCTGCCGCAGTAGTGGACCTATTGCGTCTGTAGGCATATTGTTTGTCAGTCAGTAAGTCATTTGTTTCAAGATGTCGCATTAAACGGTTTGACAAAATCGATTCAATAATTTTTGAAATATTGGGCACTATCGTTATGGGTCTATAATTATCCACAGAACACTTTTCTCCCTTTCCCTTATAAACTGGACATACCCGTGTGCTTTTCAGTACGTCGGGATACACGCCGGTTTTGAACATGGAGTTTATAAGTTCGACCAATAACCCCGACATGACTGGCCAGACACACATGAGTAAGTCCAAGGACATGTCGTACACGTCAAGCGTGGCGCGCGCACTCATCATGGAGCGCAGCGCGCGGTCCAAGTCCGCGAGCGAGACCGCGGGCAGCTCGAAGTCAGGAACATCGGCGTCCTGTAGGAAACTTTCGAGGTAACGCATACTGCTACGTTTATCCGTTTGCACCACAATCTTCGACGCGACCGTAAGAAAATGCTGGTTGAGGTGTTCAGGGACTTTGCTATGTGGTATTTGGTTACCAATTGTATCATTTAGAGATATAATATGATTCCTTGGCTTTGTGGATACCTCCTCGCTGACTACACGCCACATTTCCTTGGATGGGTTTGTGCTGTCGATAATACGCCGCTCGGTATAGTTCTGACGTGCAGTTATCGTTTCCGATTTAATAAGCGAACAATAGCGAGAAATGGAGTCCGTTAATACAGAATTGTCAGGGTATTGACGTTTCATATCTGTTAAATCATTATAATTGATAATACATTTTGATAGGGTATTTGTCATCCACGGTAGATGTTTTTTCTTTTTTAATAATATATTTTTAATTGGAAAATGTATGTCAATGTAATAAGTCAGTATATTAAATAATTTGGTAAATCTATCATTAATGTCAATTGAGTTATTATAAATAAAATTCCAATCATAATTATTAATGTCAGTATGAAATGCAAATATAAATTCATCTTTAAATAATCTCTTTTGAATGAAAGAGTTTTGTTTGGCACGGCTCAGTGGCTGCATAGCTAACGTAAACAGCTGAGCGTTGTGGTCGCTCACGACGGTGTCCAGGGGCGCCGCCGTGACGTCACCGCGGCCGCAGGGAACAACTCCGCAGTCTATGGAGCTCGAGCTGTGCGCGGACACACGAGTCGGAAAATTAATACAATTTATACAGTAAAAACTTTTTAAAATTTCGTTAACCCGTCGTCGTGAACTATTTTCGGAGAGAAAATCTACATTTTGGTCACCGACTAAAATAAATCTTTTGTTTTCATCTGTAAGCTTACCTAACAGTATTTCAAGATTTTTTAAATAAATGTCAAAATCACCATTCCCGGTTCGATACATAACAATAATAATTAAATTACATTGACTTATTTCAATGGCAGAAAATTCAAAATGAAATTGAACGGCCAGGCTTTGCAAGTCGTTTCGCTGGCGATATTGAATATCGGCCCGTGTGAATAGCGCGACGCCGCCGTGCGCGATGCGCGTGCGGCAGTAGCTATTCGCCAGCTCGTACCCACATAACCTAACTCGCTCAATCTCAGATTGCTTGCACCAGGTCTCGCTACAGGCCAGTACATCCGGGTTTTCTGAATTCAATTCATACATCGAGTCATGCACGCACGTCGGTTTCGGGTACTTAAGATTCGGCCCTTAGTTAGTTCTAAAAATATGACTGTTGTCTTTTATTTAGAATAGAATAGAATAGAATAGAAAAACGTTTATTCAACAAACACATCAACACAGGGGTACATCATAGAAAATATACAATAACGTAGTACAATCACTTCTTATCCCCTAATAAGCGACACCATTAAATTAAAAAGTACAATGAGGTTGATTTGTGCCGAAATGGTCTCCACTCAGCAAAATGGTTGGCATGGGGATGACAACCGGGCTGGTTTTCAGGGGAGCCAGGCGGGCTGTTTTCGTTCTAAACATATTTTTTCACACGGACCGTTGCCACATAGGGGCCATAAAACGACAACATAAAGTAGTACACTGAAGTAAATGTACTTTAAATTGTAGAGCTACTTGCCCTTGTTCGTATTTTGGCCATCTAATGCAAATTGGGTATATTCAGTTATACTCATATATCCAGTATGTATGACTTGGCTAAATTGAATACAGGACCTTCTTTCTCATGGTCTCAAAATTATACTACGTAGCTATTGCTACGTGATGCGGTAGCAAACAAAATGACGTCATTCCGGCCACTTGCCCAAAGCGGGCGTACCAAACACTGCATGATAATATGAAAAAAATCTTAGTAAATAAAATACACAAATAAGTAGAAAAATATAGTATGTTTCTGAGACACACCTCTACAAACATGATTTTTTCAAAACATTTTTCGAAAAGTTTCTGTTGACAATTATGAAGACTTATGAACCATTTAACGCCTTCATAAAGACTTGAAATTCAAGGAAACAAAATAATCATCATTTTAAGTAAAGTTTTAGTAATGTATTTTTAATCTCTTTAACCTCAATTAAGAGTAAGTAACCTAAGAATATTTCGCGGTGGATGCGAAAAGCACAAGACTGGTCTGAGTGGAGAGCCTTGGGGGAGGCCTAAGTCCAGCAGTGGACGTCTTTCGGCTGACATGATGATGATGATGAAACTAAGAATACGCATTTCAAACAACAATTTTTAAGTTCCTGTCTTAACGTTCTCAACTCTGCACTACCGCCGCTCAAAAATATGAATATTATTCAAAGTGATTTGTCACAAATTGAAATCGCGGCGCGCGGCGATAAAGTGCTCGGAGTAGGGGCCTCGGAAAAGTCATCGCCAAGTTTTTCTTTTACACAATTTGTTTTGAATTTATAACAAAATATCAAATGGTTTTACGAGTATTAGTTTGATGCTTTCTATCGATACCTAATAAATAGATGTAAAAAAAAATGTGACTCCAGAATCAATTTACAATAAACCTGGCTGAAAACAAATTCCAGTTAAATTAAAATCAAGACAAACCGGTTAGTTTTGGATTTTAGCTTCAATAAGATTCATCGTTTGACATATTACATAAAACATGGAGTGGGATATAATTAAATGGAAAATATATGTATATTTTCTACGAAAGCAGTTTCTCATCTAGGATATGCTTGGTCTGTGTGCTGAATTTCATCCGAATTCGTTCATCTGTTTATATCATGGTTTTCCCGAGCAACATTATATATAACATAATCTCAAAATATTTTGTTCTGAGTTTTATAAACACGAATTTCAAAATTCCGATTCTTAAAATATTATAAGTACTTATGTAAGTATTTAAATATATAACAAATACAATAATGACACAGTTGAATGAAATTAAAATGAAAATTAATGAATTTTGCGTTCGTAGTATGTTCATCAAACTAAAGAAGTTTAATGCTGGCAGTAATCTAGTTGTCACAACGTTGTGTAACGCCCCTGCTCGCTACGCTAGTCGTCACACCTAGGGTCCAAGCTTCAATTCCGCTTCGGTATCATCTGACTGTTTTTTTTACAATTCCTAATTTTTATATTTCCATGGATCCAGATTAATTATGAACAGAAACAAGTAAATTCGTGAAATGAGAATATTTTTATAAATAATATTCGGAAAACTAGTTATAATGATTTTTATAAAGATAAGATAAAGACATTTATTCAGTAAGTAGGCCGCACGGGCACTTTTACACGTCAAGAATCTACCAGCGCTTCACAAGAGGAGACCACTGCTGAGAAGAAACGCCGCAAGAAACTCAGCAGTCAGTCATTTTTTAAATATATTTAATGTTACAATGGTATACTTAGTCTAGCATAAATCTATAAATATTAAATTAAAAAATATATTAAATAACCTGCGCAGTTTCTGTAGGAAAACACCTATAATACTTAGTAACATAATATTCCGTACAGACATGTGCAGACGCGGCGGGGCCTTTGTTTTATAATTATTACTGGATGACTCAGATAGATACTAAAGTCGAGTCCGGAATTAGGCGAACTAACTTGACAGTTCATTGTACACTAATGTTGCCACAGTTTGGCTAGTGCTGTTAATATCGATATTTAAAAAGTCTAGTTTATCATTATTATTGTGTTTTAAATCTAACTAATAATTTGGAAGCCACCTAAAAGGATCACAATGGCCTGTTGTAATGTCAGCATTATTTTTGTATTTTATTCCTAATTTGAGGAGTAAGTATCGTAAATATCCGCTTTAAACCGTACATCCTTCAGATCATATTATATCGTAAAAATTGCTGTAGTTTTTCCCTATTTGGCAAGTATGTATGAGTGTGAAAGTTTCGATGACAATTACTTGATAAAATATAAATATAATCAGATTTATAGAAGGCACAAGGTTATATCGACATATTTGTGTCGACATAAACCTATCACTATTTATTTTTTCCTATGTCTGGCAACATTTTCGGCTGTCAAGTTAGTTCGCCTAATTCCGGACTCGACTATAAACTATACTTCTTTACTCAACAAAAACTTATTCCTCCGCGCGTAACCAGACGCCATCTTTGTAAACGTGTGCTCATCCTAATTAATTCCTTGTCCGCAGGTAATTACTCCCGATTATGCGACGACACGGCCGCGGGTCGTGCCCGACACGGCGCGATCGCAGATAGAGTCGTCGGTGAGGGGTAAGGGTGGGAAGGGGGGCTAGTCGATGTACTTAACAATAACGAGACTGTCATTACCATTTTTTTAATTTAAAAAACGTGTGTGACTTGTGAAAACGATGCATTTAAGTTTTTTTTTATTCAATACCTACTTTTAGGATTTAAAAATTAAGAATTTTTGCGTAATAAATGACGACCATTTTTCGAAGGCATAATGTAAGGTTACTTATTATGATAGAGTCTTTTACATATTTTTTTAATGAAGTCTTAGATGATATTTATTGATGTTAACAATTAAAAGATAAAACTAAACTTATTTAAATTTAAATAAAACTAAGCTACTCAAATATTAAAGATTTAAATAATAATCACCTCTATAAAAAGAACACCCCCTCTAGCAGGTCCGCTCGCGGCATGGTCCCTATGACACTGGCTGCATTACCTCTCTGGATGGCTAGCCCAATCCTTTGGGAGACGTAAGCACTAGCTCTAGGATCTCCGGAGGTGTCTATGAGCCGGGATGACAGAGCCTTAATAAAGCTTTTCCTATATTTTCTTTTAAGTCTTAAATGTCACCCACTGAAATATGAAATAAATTATCCTAATGTGGACGTACAAATAGCAATAACCACCACTACAACAGTAATCATCGGCAGCTATTATACTATTGTAGGAGGCTCCAATTTAATCACATAGCAACAGGGAGGGACAGGAGGACGTCCCTCTCCAAATAAAGGAAATTATATAAATCATGGAAACCTGAGACCCTGGGAAATAAAACAACCCTCACGCTATTATGATTGGGTTCCGCACACCGCTCTAACGCCTGATGCGCCTCGAATGCATTTGAGAAATTGTTCAACAAAGGAGTAACAGTGAAATTAAAAAGGTTATTTTATTAATACGATAGATGTCAGGTAGTCTTTCAACTTTTTAACCGTCTTCAAAAAGGAGTTTTTTTTTGCACCTGTGTCAACGCGTAGTTTTTTTTTGGCCTGTTTTCCCATAAGAATGCTTATACAATTGCTAAGAAAGACTAAGCTCTAAGTAAGCAGTACCTATAAATAAAAAATTAGAAGACGATTTGTAATTGAAATGACTACAAAGCTTACAAATCGGGCGGGTTTTAGACACTTGACTTTAACAAAAATTTGCGCTTTAAACCGTAATATTTCATAAACGTCCTTAACCGAAAAATTGTTTCAACGACACCCCACACTATGGGGTAGACGTGAAAAAAAATACATCCCCACGTTACGTGTAGGGGAGGTACACAAAAATTTTTTTTTTTTCATGATTTTGTTTTACCACTTTGTTGGCGTGATCAATTTGTATATTCAGGCCAAGTTACAGCTTTCTAGTTCTAACTAAGAGTCTCTGAGCTAGGCTGCGGATGGACAGACGGACGGAAATGGTGAAACTATAAGGGTTCTTAGTTTGACTACGGAACCCTAAAAATGGTCTAACTTATTTGACTCACACACTATGCGCTTAATATAAATTTTCACTTAAATAATTAAGCACACATATGAGGCTATGAAGCGCGTAGTGCATGAATCAAATAAACCTTAGACCATTTTTTTATTTCCTGTAAAATAAACATCGAGGAACCCGCAAATGGCGGCTAAACATAAATACTTATTTATCTATCAAAACGGTCTGCCTGCGGAACTCCAAACCCATAAACACCGTTAGCACACGCGTGGCGCTGCATCCCCGAAATGGCCGGGGAGGGGTGCATACTGCGTGCACTGCGCTGCACATAGCGATCGGGATGGATATTACTCGGAAAGGCAATGGGAGGTGAAAGTGCTGTGCGAGATAGATAAGTGATAAAATAAAACTTAGTGTTTTGATTAGATTTTTTAAATAGGAAAATGATGTTATTGCCAAGTTCTAAATTATAAAACAAAAAAAAAAAAGTTAAATAAATAAAACTTAAATAAAATAAAATGTTGTTAACGTCTGGCTCTACTATGGTTGTTTGTAAAGACTAAAACTGTTCAAGTTGAACATATCGACATAAATAAGAATTAAAATAGCTACTTATAGCAAATATCCATCACTAATCTATTGTAACAAAAAAACTACATTTATGTCAAATTGCTTTTAAAAAAAAAATTTTTTCGCTGATTAATTCCACAGATATTTCGCAGTCTAATTTTTTAACCGCGTTTTATCTCGTGTGTTGTTCGGTTTTATTCTCGAGGTATTTAAAAGTTTAATTTGATATGAAGAGAAGAGTGCAAAGCTGAATACTCTCAATAGCAGTAAATAGTGGCACTAGTGCTAGCTAGTACCGTAACTAGTCACGTGGCACAAGGTCACCCCTCCCCCCGGCTGCATGAATGAAGGGGCGCCGGACCGCGGGGTGACGTTCACTCGGACCGAAACGGTTTGATACTTGCCCACTTCTGGTGAAAATGTCGAACTTACATGTCACCTTTAAACTGTTTAACAGTTTGGACGATATGTTTTATTTTGAAAATATTAAATAAACACTGGATATAGGTACAGGAACTTTTGAAGAGAAAAGCGTTATTATTTTTATCAGTTTGTTGAATGAGGTACCTAATCGAGCACCAGGCCTATACCTATGGGTTCTATGGCCTTGTGACCATTTTAACCTACTCCTACCGATATAATTCGTATAGTGGACATCTGCATTTACTTTTCAATAGCTTTAGTTAAATGTAAGAAACTATAGGTCTAAGCATAACCTTAATTATAATATTATTTTGTGTGACTAGGTATGCCTAAATAAAAATTAGTATGACTTTTACACAATTACATTTTTTAAAGTTACAATCATAATTTTAAGAAACATTTACAACAAAAGTTAATTCAACTGCATCATTGAACACAAGGGTTGCAGTTAAAAGTGTTAAAATAATGAAAAATAGTAAACCGCTGCAACCATTATCCATTGAAACAGTTAGGGTCAAAGTTCCCGAAAGGACCAAGACGTGTGTATCAGGGGCGTTTTACGAGCCCCCGCCATGCAAGGTTAGTCGCAACGTGGCCGCAGACGCGAACGCGCCAAATACTTCGAAAAACGTCACCAGATTTTCAAAATTTTAAATTTCGAACGTGCGAACTGCGAACAGTGTTTGTGAGTGTTGTTCCCAATGATTGTGATTGGCTGGATTACAAGTTTGTCATAGTGTTGGTTTAAAATATCCAATTGGATTCTTGTTTGTTTTTGCCTCATAGGTTTGTTTACTTTTTTATTGAGTGATTTTCAAGGTCCGAGTTGTGGTAGGGAAAAATGCAAAGCTAAAGCTGAGAACTCATTTTCAATTCAGTATTAATAGAATTATCTACATTGCGATATTACGAATGTCAACAAAATTATCAAACATCCAAATCTTTCGTCCCTAACTCGAAAAATGCGCAATGTTCATGTTTTTTTCCTGTTGTTTACGTGCATGTTTGTCCCCAAACGTCCCGCCAGTGCTCCAAGTGCAAGTGTTTACCAAAAGCGCATCGATTTCGCATAAACTGGCGCGCTGCACCCCGGCTATTGTTTGATTAAGTATGTTCGCTGTCACGGGGGCGTGCTAGAATATTATAATGTACCTATATCAAAGAGTAAAATACTTGTTAAAACTTGTTTTTTTCTATTGTGTATACACTTAATTGACAGTCCTGAGGAGCTAGAGAATGTCAAATATTCCCGCCAAATCTCATATCACACTCTAATTTTATTTTCTTGAAGCCCATATTTGACTTTATGTGTGCAACACACGATAAGCTTACGTCAACCTAGTATAGACCATTTGGTGAGACGTTTTCATTTACACGAGCCCATGGTTCGCCAGTTAGTAGTTTTAAAACTGCGGTTTTTAACGGAGATATAGTACTTAATAACATCTAAAAAAATAAGTAAAATAATAGATACCGGACGTCATAAATTTGGTATTGAAAAATTCTACAATTGTTACAAAGTTTCTTCCATATTAAAGTCGTAACAAACTAGAACCATTAAGTATTAAACTTTAATAAAAAAATACCAATCAATGTGCATCAAGCCTTACACAGAACACAGACACTTTGGCGTCTATAAATAATTTACACGCAAGTGTGAGTTGGGCTTTTCTATGAGTCACGCCGCGCAGGCAAATACCACTTTACATTTACGGGCGGACATTCCCAACCAATTCCATTTCAAGGCAACCGATGGCAACTCGTTCAGTATTCTAGGACACTAGCGCCACTTTAAACTGCAAAAATAACTTTGTATTATTACTTCAAGCGGATGAATTTGGAACTACAGTCGTTTCATAGAACTTGTTGCATTTTGCAAGAAAGTAGCGCCACTTGCGACTGTATGTGGAACTTTGTAGTGAGAATATCAGGTGATTGGTCGTTACAGCTGTTATATCTTGAAATGAGATCTAGACGAAGAAAGTAGATTTTTATAGTCCGGTTGCAAAGTAATGGTCTGTGTTTGGTACATCAGTAATGAGGCTTTTTGTTACAATGTTAGGGTAAGGTAATGGCTAGTAATAAATGTTAATAGATAGTAAAAGTGCAGAAATGTTTATTTTTTTATGTTGAAACTACATACATACATACCTACCTTCACGCCTGTAATCCCAGATTGGGCTAGGCAGAGCTACAGAATTACAACTTTAAAAAGTTGCTGATAATTCAATAACCACAATTTGCTCAAATAGGCTAAGATGTTTACCAGTATATTAGTGAGAGGTTGCAAGCCCATCGCCTAACAGTACTAGAAGCCTATATTCCCTTAGTCGCCTCTTACGACATCCACGGGAAGACATGGAGTGGCACTATTCTAACCCGGCAACCACACGGGGAGTTGAAACTAAACTTATTTAAATTAAAATAAAACTAAGCTACTCAAATATTAAAGATGTGAATGCAGGTCCGCTCGCGGCATGGTCCCTAAGACACAATTTTTTTATTAATGGCGGTCGACCGCGGTATTCCTTAGTGATTTTGCCAGTGTCAAGTGAGTAGAGTAAATCAGTAAAAAGAATAAATCTAAAGTAAAAGCTAGAAAACTTTCAGTCGGCCATCACCCCACCCCGGAAGACCTCGCAGTAAATGTTTGAGATTAGCCTTTAGATTGACAGGTGTCAAATTTGAGCTTTTAAAGTTGAAAATTTGAAATCAATGACGTCATTTTTATTGTTTTAATTATTTTTGCCATAAATGTTCTGATATTTGAACAAAATAAAAAAACCCCTAGTAGTTAGGTACTTGAAATGCTGAGAGAAAATATCTCAGGAATGGGCTTGCGTTTATATTAAAAGAAATGAATTTCTGTAACTTCGCCACCGTGTTACGGTCCCGATTTAAATAGATAATTATTAAATAAGTAGGAACTAAAACTTAAAAATCAAAACAGGAATTTAAATTTGCGCTTGACTTTTTATCGATTTCTAAAACTAACAAAGTTTTTGCCCAAAATTGATTGAATTTTTTTGCCGAAAATCCAAGGACCACAGACAACAACAAGCCTATGCAAATGACTGCATATATTTTTAATTTTATCTGTACGGGACGAATGCAGACACCCATGCTAGGGTCTCACCCCTTCCCTAATTCGCAGCTGCTAATTTATACCTTCCTGCATAAACTTTAAAACTTATTTTGCAATTGCATTAGATTTCCCGCTGTTGTCCATTTCAATTTGTATCTAAGCCTAATTGATTTAGGGCTGAATTTGTGTCGCAGGCCCGGGTTAATCCAGCCAGCGTGATAATGAAGTTCGGTTTATTATGTTTGACTAGATATTACGTTTTAGGACATGTTTAGGGTTCCGCTCGTAAAAAATATGGAATTTTTCATTTTTAGGTTCCGTGGCTCACGGTGCTGTCCATCCGCCCGTCCGTCTGTCCGCCCGTTTGTCACGGTTCTCTCATTCATAAACGAAATAAATTACAGACCTGAAAGCATATTTTATATTGAGGGTTGACCCAAAACTGGATATTGAATATTTTTTAGTAATTGGGTGAATTTCAACAAGCGTCAAATTATCCTAATTTAGGTGGTATTTTTTATTTTGTCAGTAGGGTTCACAATTTTAAGTGTAAGGGACGTCATTAGTCATAATTAAAACAGTGTTAAAATGGCCCTTCATTAAACCAAGTCGTTTTAAAATATATCGAATTTACTAATTATATACCACCAAAATTGCTATTATCCACCAAAATTACTTTTCTAAGAAAAACACACGATTAATAATGACATATCGGGATAGTTAAAATAATAATCGTTAGGGAATCATTCTTGTTATTTTTTAAAACCAACAACGTATTTTTTTTAATATAATAAATAGATATTGTTTGGTGTTTATATAATTTTGGTGGAACAAGGAATTTTGACAATTTTGGTGTCTTAGGAAAAGCCACCAAAATTGTATCACCAAAATTAGAACTTGTACTTTTTTATTTTATTTAACGTGAATATTTTAGTTTTATACAAATTTAACTTCATGTAGTTACAAAAACACCAATAACATACTCAAAATAATTTAAACACAATTGTGTTTTTTTGCAAAATAACAAGTTATCTAAGTTATCACATTTATAAAAATGTATTTCGTACCACCAAAATTAGATACTTATGTAATTAGAGGGAAGATGCAGCAAGACGGTATAAATATTTCACCATCTAATCTATCGCTCGAACTAAACGAACGACTGACGCCATATTTGTTTGTTTAATCACTTTTCGTTCGATCATAAAATCAATTTTAATATTCACCACCAAAATGTACTATTTCGCAAGGACAGTTTTATTTACACTGTTCCCAGTTTCTTTTTATTTGCAAATGCAATAATTGTAATATTTTATAATTCCTTAACTAATAGGGAATAGAGGTAACTAAAATATCAATCTAGTTGAGGTTTAATAACTTTGTACCACGGTATGTCAGTGTATGCGACAAGTACTGGACACGACACCAAAATTGATTTTGGACTGTGTTTTTTTTTTTACTATAAACATGATAAGTTATTAACAATTTTAACTTTGGCTCAACATGGTACTTTGTGTAAGATTTTCTAGAAAATAAATAGTTTTCCAATAAATGTACTTTACACCCCAATTATCACGTCCGCCGCTTAAAAAATGTGGTTGGGATAATTACCCAATTACTTTCACCTAAAACTTAAAAAAAAAAAGTTTTTATTACTCTAGCATGAGAGGTGTCATTGTCTAACGGGGGTAAGACTGGTAAGAGCAAGTCAGGAAAAAATCTACGTCAGTTACATTAAACGAAAAAAAACGTCCCTAGCCTGTTGTTTTTTCCAAAAACATCCCACTTGTTGTGATTTGTGAATGTTTACAAACCCCAACCAGCAACTCCGCGGGGTACTAGCCCAATACTGGGGTAGGACAGCGGGCAACTCGGAGCAAGTAGGGGCAAATCGGGGCAATGTAGCACTGCGAGGGCTCGGTGAGACGGGCCATGTGCAATTGATTAAAATATACCTTGATTACTTTAGACGATATTTGTAGGAACTGTAGGGAGAGAGAATATTGTAAGTAATGATTAGTTTAAGCTTCCATTATTGATTGTTTGATTTAAGATAATATCATTCCTATCTTATCCTTAAATTATATTTATAATTTGTCATTGCTGGTTTCACTAAGCCGGTCCTAAATCTCAGGTACACATTATACCTAATATATAAACACCTCAAAAATATTTTGTAAGTGTACGCAGACGCTATCAATTATATCAGAACGTTGAGGTGCTCAAAAATATCTGAACTCGTGCAGGCTTCAATATGTTGGCGACTATAACTCAAAATAAATTCAAATGGGTTTCTGTAGGTACACTACGGCCTGTTTCCTTCCTTATTAACTAAAATAACTTTATTTAAAAGGTTTTTTGAAAAAAGAACGACAACTCATGACGTTGCTCAAAATTCACTTCAGTATTTAGTATAAAATTTACCTTCAAAATTCCGCCCAACCTTCTTCCGAGCGCAGCAAATGTTTCACCCCTCACTGAACTTAATTCAGTGTGAAACTATTTGCCCACTGCAGCGTGGGGCGGGGCCGGGGGCCGCTCTTTTGTTGGCCAGCTCCATCAAACTAAATGCATTGGAGGTAATTTTCCGAAGTGGGACTTCAAACAGAAAACTATTTGAGGCGAAATGAATATTGATGGATTGAATGTGTTGGAAGGTTATATTATATGTATTAAAAAAATCACTAGGGAGATTGATTTGAATTGCATTTATAAATAAGTAAATCGCTGTGTAACTACTTTGTTACTATACAATTAAATATTAGCTACAGTAAAACAATTAAAACTTTTCATAAGATCACGGAATGAAAGCAAATTATATTAAGAAAACACATAAAACAATACAAATTAACCCAAACAAGAAAACTTAAATGTAATGTTTTAAATAACAAATACAATGGCAATAACGTGTTTACGTCGAATAACAGATCCTCAGGCGTTTAAGATATGTCAGCAGATAACAAAGTTTGCTCAATTGTGGGGAAAATGTCGCATGACTGCGGGGTGGGACACACACACAGACACGTTACAATGCAGACGGTTCTGCTATTGATATTGGGTATGATTTAAGTAACCCCTGTTTGATAATTTAGTAATTCATAATCTGCAATGTTTAAATTGCATCATGTCTTATTTAACTTATTTTTTTCTGGACGTTTTATATCGATAATAAGGCATACGTGTCTTATTTATTCTTGATTGGTTGGGAAAAAACAAATCGTTGCGTTTCGTTTCGTTTAATTTTTTTATGGCATAGGGAAGGCAAAGCCCACGGGCCTCCTGATGGTAGGTAAGAAGTGAGATCTGGACTCCATACGCATATATCGTCCCCGTAGAGCGAAAAGTCACTAAGTCGTATTTAGCTGATTTGAGATACGGAGGTTCAAAGTTATGAAATAAAAAAAAAAATCTAACGTTTCTTTGGGATGACATATTTATCTTATTATAGTCTCATCGCAAGGATATTAATGTTTCGGTATAAGCTCCAACTGCCAAATCGAAGCAAGTAGCTTATTTTGCAAGTGATAAGCGATAATTACTATTATCTTTTAAATTATGGACCTAAATCTCAGTTAGTGATTTTTAGACTAGCGTTAGTGAACTGTCATTCATTTTTAAAGTATTAATTAAAAAAATAAGATGATCGAAAGTTCACTAAAAATACTTAGGTAGTTAATTTTCGATTTCATATTTTGTAGCAAGCTTTGCAATTGTCAGGTAACTAAGTTGATTTAGTGAATTTGGGAATAAAATTGTGCTCGATCAGAAGCATAACTGAATAAGGCAAAAATAACTTAAGTAACCACTTTGGCCGATTTTATTTTGGTATAAATTCACTAAGTAATTTAATTAATTTTAACTTCAATTCATGCGCAAAAACCAAAAATTAATGAATTTACCAACTTTCTAAAATTGGATCCATGACTGCTATTCACAAAGCAATAAGACTGAAATTTGCAGAAAAAAAATGCAATATCGGTGGCATTAAAAAGTCGATTTCGACATTTTGGAACTTGGTGACTTTTCGCTCTACGGGGACGATATATTCTCAAGATTACAACCTTAACACTGAAATCCTAACCTAACATAACAGACTTTGGTGTAATGTCATTTAAAAATCAATATACGAATTGTATGTTTATTTCTATTTCATATTTATTAGTTGCAACAAAATAAATTCAATCCGTGTTTGTTTTACGAATTAAATAAACGTACTTACTAAAAGTATTTTGTAACAACAAAATATTGACCACTATTAATATAATTCTACGATCAAACAAATGTTGTTGCAAGCGAAGCTGTAAGTCAGAGCTAGTATATCAAACTTAACATATCGTGTAGATATATCCTATCATTTTCCCCCTCTGTATGCGTCGTGTTTGTAAATTCATCAGTTATGAATGTTAAACCACGCCAACCGCTGACCGTTGCATAGTGGACAACTAGCCATTTCATTGTTTATTGCTTTGCACATTTTGATAAATTGCATATTTGTACTGAGAAAGAGAATGACATGCTGAAACGGGATTAACATTTTTTCCAAAATGTTAATGCCACCAGGATGTTAAAAAAACCTATGTCGTTTAAGAGAATTGTGAAGGGACGCTTAAGTCTCGCAGCTGTCAAAAAAATCCATACAAATTTAGCTCCGGTCGATAACGTTTCTCACCCCCTAAATCATGTCCGTTTTCCACAGTTTTTAAATATGTAGTAGTTGTTATTAAAAACTAGGTTTGTAAGTTTCCGTTTTTTTATTTTATTTGTTTGATATATATTTTTGTAAGGAAAAAATACAGTCATACTTTTTCATAATGTAAATTCAGACATGATTAAAGCGGCGAGAAATGTTTTCGCATTTTAGTAAGGAAATTTTCAGCTTCACAGTACTTTTAATTATAATGTTATGTAACTTAACAATCTTTTGGTGGAATGTTAGTAAACGATCACAAACTGTTATAGTACGGTGCCCCTCTACATTTCAGTCCATAAACACCATTACAGAAATCTCTAAAGCCTCTGCTTACCAATTCAAAATCTCCGAAACTGCATGTGGGAGCTGGCGACGCACAATGGCACACAAGCGACGGAGTGAATCCTGAACACCTCTCAGAAAGGGGCTTAAGATTTATTGCTTCCAAACTTCACTTTAACAAACCCTCATAACAATTCTAATAACGATCTCCTTTTCACACTTAAGGAAAACGAAGGGGACATAGCTATCGAAATCGAAAACGCCGAGGAACTGAATAAGCTTGAAAAGGGGATCTTTAATAACGCTATTTTCCGAAGGGAACTAAATGCAATGCAACGGATTGCTCTGACACAAACTTAATGCGTTCACTTCAACTAAACCGTAGCCTAAGGCGTTAGAGTCGATTTTGCAACGTCCCAATATCGCTTTAGTTATTTTTGGGTTAGATCCAGAATGGATTTTGGACGTTACCAACGTTGATACAGGGGAGGTTTTTGTGAATTTCCAGATGATAGACATCTGTAGAGAGCAGTTATCCATCATTGTTGTAAAATTTAATAAGACTTGTTAGAAGGATGGAGCTGCTGAGAGGTTATGAAACTTTTGCTGATGCGTATAATTCAGGCGCTGTCGAATAAGCACCCTCTGGCGTTAGGGAGGAAAGATTTGGAAAGTTTGAACAGTTTGGATATATTTAAATCGGATACTTTAATTTTATTGAGAATCTTTCCTTTAAACTTTCCAGGTATTCATAGCATAACACGTGAATAATGATCCTTAGAACTTTAATGCAGTATTAAATAAATAAGTAATTAAATTAAATTAAAACAACAACAAGTATTTGAGTGTGTGACCGTTGCAAATTAAAATAAACCCTAGTGCATTGACCAACAAAGTGACTTCAAGGGCAGAATCCAGTTTGCCCCTTGATTGTGATTTTGCCCCGCAATGGCGGAGCACTGGTCATGGCTGACGGGCGCGGAGGCAGGCGAGTACACCTACAGCCCCCCCACGAGACCCTCGCGCCCCCCCCACCGGCCACTCGTCAAGGTCGCCACCAGCGCGCATATACATACTATAGCCAGGTAAGTGATAGCTTATAACGTTATAAGAACACAGACGATTATCTAAAACCCATTTAGATAAGCCACTTAAATCCTAAGGTTAGGTAACTACGTATCATATTGCCCCGTGATTGTGATCTTGCCCCTATAATTTAATTTGTAATGAGCACTTAAGATATCTAGGAAATAGAAAATTTTAACGAAAACTGCGTTCCATGAATCGCTAATGCGAAAGGATGCTTAGACATGCATTCAGGTAAGTACCAATGATTTTGATTTATCGACGAATTCATATTATTTATTTGTAATGAATGACTGCCCACCGATCAATTTAGAGATATGTGGCGCACTACAAACCTGTGACTAAAAGCGAACGTGCTTCAGCTTAAATGATGATTATTAAAAAATATTTGCAATAATTATTTAAAAAAACAATAAAATAACAGTGGCAAAATTGAACCCTTTTCCATCATAGGACTGCGTCGCTGTGATTTTTAGTTTGACTGTGACATGGTTCTATGGTGGGTCACGATTCCATTTGCCGATTGTATCTAACGTAGCTTTTAGCGTAATTCCTAAGGTCAACAATTTATTGGCTTTTGCAAGTGCTTTTACTTAATATTCTAGCATCGTTGTTCGTGAAAAATGAACCGATTCCCCGGGGCATTAATATTATTTGCTAACCGAATCACGTACAGTTTTTAACACATAAGCTGACCAAATATCACCTTTACTGCCAATACAATATAGCTTCTAAATATATAAAATAAAGGCAATGTTAGACTTGTGAAATATTTACTTTGACCCGTGAGCATCCCTCGACTTTTGCTATCGTTGTCAATTGTATTCGCACACCATAAGGTATGTTTTTGAATAACTTGACGGTAAAATAATGATGTCTTAATGCAATTTTACATTTGCGGCCATAAAGTACTTCTCCCTAGTATTTCGTAAATGTTGAACGGTAAATGTAACTTTGTAATGCAGTTGTTGCAAACCGTTGACAGGTTGATGTATTATTGCAGTTCCTCAGAGGAATTCATTTAAACTTAATGCATGGAAGCCATACATATTTCATACGTATGCTTTTATTTTGCTTATTTAAATAATTGAGGTAATTTTCTGTTTTGTTTTAACTTATTATTTACTAGAAGGTGTATTCATTTATTTTTAGGGACAGGGCATAGTCCCATCTTTATGGACTAGTTCGACCTATGTAATATTTTTACGACGAAATTTAGCTTCAACCAATTTTATGATATTATTTAAGCGGGCTAAATAAGTACTTAGTACCACTATTTCAAATTTCAATCCGGTAGCTTCAGCCGATTCAGGGGATAGGGATCTCAACAGATCAACCGAAAGGCAGGTACCATTTTAAAAGAAGTAATTTTTTGCTCTTTGAAGGTGGTTTTTGTTTATTTAAACTTTATTTTATGTTATACTTTTTAGTGATCATAATTATGCTGTTATGTAGTCCCACTTCTCAATTTATAAGAAACTATGGAACATTTCAATCTCACCGCAAGCAACGCCGTGGGAAACTCATAGCCATATATTTCAACCTAAATATGCTTTGTCATAGTCGCTCAACTATGTTAATCGAAATATCTTGTCGCCACCCTTGGAATATTCACCGTTTAGGAGTTCCGGTGGCCATCTGTGGTCTTCATCATCAGTTCCACTTCACCAAATAGTGCTTTCCAAGAGCAATTACGTTTGTAATAAGTTACAATGAAAAATACCAAAATTGCTATAGGTGTGTGCCTAAATTATGAAGAGTTCCGTCAATTCCTCATGGACTCCATCATAAGATCTTCATTTTGATAAAAATGGGTTCAAACGGAAGGCACTAGCTTTCGAATAAAATAAAATAAAAGAATTGAGAACCTCCTTTCTATTTTGAAGTCGTTTAAAAATACAAACAATGGATACAGATTGGCAAAACCAATAATGTTTAACCTCGTGATTGGTAGACCACTGACAATAATAATATCAAGCGGCAAACAACATTAGTTCTTTAATAATACGATATACACTAACCCGCACGCGACTAGGATCCACAAATCGCTTACTAATCGCAAGCTCCAGACTGACCAAGTCCACCAAAACTATGCACATTTTAGGGCCGAAGGTCTACAACAGGCTACCTTCACACAATAAAAACTTAGAAAGCAATGCAGCTTTCTGTAATAAATTAAGGAAATGGCTTATTGACAATTCTTTCTACGATTTTAATGAATTCATCTTAGACTAATGAATTATAAAATGACATTTTAATTTCAAATTGTGTAATCTATAACTTATTTTTAATATTATCTAAAGTACCTACTATAATGCAACTAACTATAACATTTTTGTAATTATTTTGACATGTAATATTTTATAATATTATAAATAAATGAGTATGAGTATGAGTACAGTATACTCGCACTCCGAACAGAGCCTTTTTTCCTAATACATAAAAACTATAAGATATGTAAAAACTTAAAAATAAAAACATGGTAAGCCAACAATTTATAAAACATAGTATTTAAAAAACTTGTAAATGAGAAACGTATTGAGTGATATTATTTTATAGTTTCAATGAAAATATCCCGGCTCATAGACACCTCCAGAAATCCTAGAGCTGGTGCTTACCTCTCCCAAAGGATTAGGCTAGCTATCCAGAGAGTTAATGGAGCCAGTGTCTGAACTGCTAGAGGGGGTGTTCTTTTTATAGTGGTTATTATTATTTACATATTTAATATTTGAGTAGCTTAGTTTTATTTTAATTTAAATAAGTTTAGTTTTCACTTTTAGTGAAAATAATATTAATTTCAACATCGTATACTGGACTCATCTGTGCCATCGATACGGGGTGACCCCGGAAAGTTTTAAATAAATAAAGTAACTGTAAGTAACTATTGATTTTAAAAGATCCCTTATGTAAAACAAGGAACACCTGAGACAGTAAATTAGTCTGAGTGTAACGAATTTACTTTATGTGAAATTTTACGGCTTCTCACATGAATACCTACCACAAATTCAAAATTCAAAATCTCAGTAGCGATAGCAGACAATGAGTAATCGGTGTGGGTTGCCAGCTCGCGAGTCGCGTCACGTAGTGTTGCCAGGGGAGAAATAAATATATCACAAACTTGGTCTATATGTAAATTTTTATATTTTTCATATGATTGTTTAGACGCAGGTGTTTGTCGCAAGTGATATGTGTTTCGTGGCTAAATTTTAAAAGGAAAACACGGTTCTTTTTGGAGTAGGGAGCCAAATTGCTTGGGGGTTTGTAAAACATGTTTTTTGTTGTTTGATGTGAATATATTTTCCAGTATTGTACACATATTTAACGGTTCATTATCTATTATAGAGTTGTTGGTCATTCTGTAGCTCTGCCTACCCCACTCTGGGATTACAGGCGTGAAGGTATGTATGTATGTATTATCTATGTTACTTATAAAATATAGTATTGATATCAATTACTATATTTAAGAATACGACCGATCGATTCGACCGTTTACACGATCGTGCTAATTCATAATCAATTCACGCATCATCACAGGCTCGTCCAGAAAAGGCGACAGGTTTGCCACGGCGTCATTCTACTACTGCCCCCTTAAAACAGCCAGCCGAGACACGTCGAGATCAGTACCTACATATCTCAAATTACGAGTATATTCTTTGACATTGTGACAGGCGGAACCACAAAGATCATCAAGTGATTATGGTACCTATACGCTGCACACCGCGCCATTATTTTAACAAAACTTTTCCCAACCTTTAACCGATAGATGCGTTACATGTTACATATCACGTCAACGCACAGGACAAACTGAGTCGGGGGGAATTCTGAAACTACGCACCTTTCCCCCAGACGTTTTCGTTACATTTTTCTTACCCCGACCTGTCAAAGAGCTCATTACTGTTGACAGATTGTTCGTGCAGACCCCACTGTCAAGATTGATGGTCGAAGTTATTCGATTAGCAACAGCGTTGACGTGACCTGACCAATTACTTTAAACTAATGACAGTTGTAAAAGAGTAAGTTTTGTATGTACATAAAGTAATAGTTTGAGTTCTATTAAATTGATGATGTTATTAGATATAATATTGATATGGTCGATATAACACTTGATTGTTTGAAAGGCACTTGTTTATGTAAATGTATAATACGTATTTTGCTAAGAGCGTTTAAATATGATTCAGTTCGGCTTTTAAATAAAGAGGGAGAGTTAAACTTAAGCAATATACTTTGGCAAATGATACGAAACGTTTTTGTCTAGTAATATAATATCTTTATCAGTGTTCTCTTTAAATGGTATTTTTAGTTGTGTACCTTCTCGTTATTTTTAAATTCCGTTTATGTCAAGTTCAGAAAAACTCCTTACGTGCAAACCGAGCTTGGACCTTGGTCGAACACACGACCCACTGCTTGAAAGGCGTATGTCCAACTAAGTACGAAAACTTAACAAAACTATGTTTAGGGGTTTAGCTGAACATAGTTTTTGTAATTGGCAATTACAAAATGGCTTCATTACCTCATAATAACTTAATTACGGCCGTAACGACGGTGAGTTGTGACTCGTTAAGCGTTTATAGCTATTACCATTATGTTCTTTGGAAAAGTAATGGTTAGTGGGAGGACCTTGTGCAGGGTCCGTCCGGGTTGGTACCACCATCTTATCCATTAACCTACCGCCAAGCAGCAGTGTTTGCATCGTTGTGTTCCGGTTTGGGGATAAGACAGCCGGTGAAATGACTAGCATAGAGGCATTCCATCTTAGTCCTCAGGGTTGGCAACGCATTTGCAGACTTGTGAATGCGAATGTCTATGGGTCACAGTTTCCACTTACCATCAGGTGACCTGTGTGCTCGTTTGCCTTCCTATGCTATATAAAAAAAAAAAGTTTTTGCAATTACAGGCAACTTGTTTACTTTAAAGGTTGCTGTGGAATGTTTTGATAATTTGGTTATGGTTTTTTTTTTATCAGTGGACTATGTCACACCAATTGGCTTAGTCCCTAACTAAGCTCTAGGCTTGTACTATGGGTACTAGACAACGATATAAATACTTATATAGAGAAATATATACTTAAATACATAGAAAACATCCATGATTCAGGACCAAATATTCGAGCTCATCACACAATATCAGCCCTTACCGGGATTTGAACCCAGGACCGCTAGCTTCGTAGGCAGGGTCACTGCCAACTAGGGCAGCGCGTCGTCGAATAATTGGTTAGAGTCAGTCATTAAATGATGTTCCAACTCCTACTATCTAAGGGCACTATCACACTAATCGATCGATGCATTGATTGACATCGAAATATCGTCGGACGATAGAAGATTAATCCAATGGCCCCTCTACACGTCGGCGAATCATGGATAAGGGACCGAGCAATACGTAAGAGTGATATGCAAGAATATGTTGCTCACAATAAGGTGGAAATGCGTCCCTTACGTTGGCTCATGATCCGCCGGCGTGTATAGGCCATAATAATATTGCAAGGTCGTTCTCTTGACTGACGTACGATCGAATAATATCGCAAGGATCTATCGATTGACGATTTGTCGACGTCAATTGATGCATCGATTTATTGGTGTGAATAACACTCTATACGATCCAACCACGGCATGGATATAATTTTAACCTTGACGTAAATCAAAATGTAAATATTTTAGCTTCTATACCTATTAAAACTGGCATCGATGCCTTTTTGAGAATACTTTCACGTGATCAGTTAAATTGCCCCTGCGCCATACGTCTCTTCCCGACGTGTGGGCAAGTGATTCCGGGCCCAATGGTCCGTGGGATGGGGCACGGGGTTCGCATACTGATTGGATACGTTACCTATCACCAGCTCAAAGTATATAGGTAAATATAGAACGAATAAGTTAAATAAAATCTGTTTTGTAAAAAATATGAAAAGTTAAACGGTTGCAGATATAATGCATTTATAAAAGTTGAGTATGTTTGTTCTGCCTTGGGTTCTTTGGGCAGACTATTGCCACTGCGTTCTGCCAGCTGATTTTTTAGGGCACCTTAGACTGCAGGCCAACATTAGCCTGTCACCAGGGCCTGCTTGGTAGATTAGCTGATAAGTTTTTTCTTAATTTTAAGGGAGGGTAGGTAATATGCCTAAACCAAAATCCTATATTTTCAGGGTTCCGTACCTCAAAAGAAAAAAACGGAACCCTTGTAAGATCACTGTGTTGTCTGTCTGTCCGTCCCTCCGTCCGTCCGACTGTCTGTCTGTCATGACCCTTTATCTCCAGAACGCGTAAAGATATCGAGTTGAAATTAAAACCATATACTCAAATCTACAGTCCCTTGAAGCTGTGAAAAAATCAAACTTCTAAATTAACGTAAAAAAGACACGGCCGTTTATACCGCAAAAATCGTATATTTCGTCATTCTCAAGGGAATCAAATTTATAAGGAATTTTCCGTTGATCTAGGTCTATGTCTATGAAATTTGGCAGTAATACCGTCTTATACTACCAATATAGGGATACATCTGAAAACCATACATGTTTAATTACTATTAATATATATTTCTGTATCTATTTATGTAGGTATTTGAATGTAGTTTTATTTTAATTTTATTTATATAAGTTTTATTGGTTACTTAATGTGGTATATTCTTCTTCTTGTACACTCGTTGCACAACCTTTCACTCTTCTCAATCTCTAAGGGCTTAGTAGATATTTTTATATTAATTGTATTGTTCTGTTTTTTATTTTGTACAATAAAGTGTTTACATACATACATACATCTCAAAAAAAGGATCTTTATGCAAGGAACGGCGTCCAAATTTTTAATTGAGTTAACCGTGTCATGTGCGGAACCCTCTGTGGGCGAGTCCGACTCTTTTTTGTGATAGGCATAGTTCAACCAACAACCAACCAACCATCTGTACGAGATTTAGATACAGATGCTTAGATGACTGAGCGTCGCTCGGGTCGCAAAATAATTTTCCTTATAATGACAACTTGACGGATCAACTTTTCGCCTCCGTAAACCTCCATATTGCAAATTTCATCGAAATCGGTAGAGCCGTTTTCGAGAATATGAACACATGACGTCTGGCTGCAATATTCAGTCTTTTGTATCTTTAATGCGCCTGAACGCCTCAGTTTACACCACATCCTGTCAAGTAATACCACCTTTTGTCTACTTAGACTTCTGACTGATGTCGGCTGTCATTTTACAAAGTAAATAACGAACTGGTTATATCAATCTAAGTTAAGGGTGCGTGCTTGTTGTTTGTTTAATTTATATAAAATTTTATTTAAGAAGAACGTGGGGGTTATAATGACATAGCAATGCAGTTCTGTTTACGCTGAGAGTAAAGGACAGAGCTATATAACTGCTATAGTTCTGTCCTTCACGCTCAACGTAAAATGAACTGCATAGCTAAGTCATAATAACCCCTCGTATTTACTTTTAAATGGTAACAAACACACATGTAGTCTAAAAGTACAAATCAGGACAACCCAGAGTCGGTTAACATATTGCATATAAAAATGAAAATTCACACAGGAACATGATAGGTATATGAAAAGATTGCGTATGAGTTGTAATATATTGATATTTATTACTTTATCTCCCTATTAACCTGGCATTCGTCTTCAACGAGTTATCGTTAATCTTCAGTTTGATATCCGCTAGAGTTTCGCAAATTGTGATTGCTTCTGTTCATTTTCCAATATAATTTCCATATAGAACCCTAATCCGCAAACAAACACACAACCTTCAGGCCAACATAACATCCCAGGCATGAAGTCACGCCCCCTAATCACCACAATGACTTGCACCACCCAACCATTAAACTCCAATCATAGTTAACTAGCTGCATTCCAAAACCGTCCGTATTCCCTCCATTTACAGACTAGAGCTTCGCCTGATTATCGTAGGTAATGATAGGAAATTCAGAACCAAAAAAAAAATCTGTCCTCAATATAACGGTGAGGTAGTGTTAGATGGTGTAGCATTGTTACCATCATGTCGGCTTGGGTGGTTTTGGCCATGGTGCTGGTGGCCGGCGGCCACTTGGTGGAAGGGTCGGCCGAGGTGATGAGCCATGTCACTGCGCACTTCGGGAAAGCACTGGAAGAGTGTCGGGAGGAGGTAAGTTTCAGAATTATTATTTGCATGTTTTTTAAATATTTAATTTTATTGATCTTATTTACCTACTCCACATCTTTTTAGATGTTACCTGTTGCGGTCATTTAGATATTCAAAAGAACTTTATAAATTTTACTTAAATAACAATACTATTACTTCAAATCAGTCGGTTAGACCACCCTAAGCAATTTATATTTTGCAATAATCAGAACAATTATTTTCAATAACCTCATCTATGATCTTTCTGAATCCTCTCAACAGTCAGGCCTGTCGCCTGAGATCCTGGAGGAGTTCAAGCACTTTTGGCGCGAGGACTTCGAGGTGGTGCATCGTGAGCTGGGCTGCGCCATCATGTGCATGAGCAACAAGTTCTCCCTACTGCAGGACGACGCGCGCATCCACCACGAGAACATGCATGACTATGTCAAGAGCTTCCCACAAGGTATGTCCTTTGATATACTTTTAGACATTCATACAATAACTGCTTTTTACCGTAGGGTGATCAGAGATCATTTCCTTTCATTTGCTACTGTCCATACGAAATTCCCGCTACCTCCACACTCACGTTATCTTCATACACGTGCGTAGTTTTAGGGTACCCCTGGCCTTTTCCTAATACGTCCCCGATCTGATTGTGGAACATTCGCCTAGGCCATCTCCTTCCAACATTACCATTGCTCTTACCTCACAGATCAGTTTTGTTTATCTCACTTCATCCATTCTCTCCACATGAGCAAACCACTTCAGCTCTTTTAATCCTTGTCACGAATGAGCCTCTCCAAATGATTAAGTCATGGAAATTGATAAATCGTAGCTAAGAACCATATAATTCATAGGTTCTTACTGTATTACGTTTACGGAAACGTTTTAGACCTAGGACGGCGCAATATTTGTATTTTTGAAGCATCCTGTAATAAATAGTTGTAAATACTTCCTTTTGTAATCTGACCTCAATTATTACAGTATAAGTTATGCAGGGTACTTAAGGACTATAAATTCTGAGTCTAGCTGAATTGTCTAGATAGTAATGCAAAGCATAACTCCACGTACTCACTGTATGAAGTGAGTGCTCACACGCGATGCATTTCTCACCGCCGGTTCAATAAACTCCTGCTTATTTTTAACAGCGTGAAAATGCTGTTTATTCTCCTCTAAGTACTTAATACACAACGCTAATAGCCGTTAATTTAGAACGAGAAGTTACAAAGCAATTAAGCATATCTGGCTACAAAAAAAATGCACATTTAAAATTCTCAGAACATAATAAGTACGCTTTGTATGTTACGGCTAACTGCTAAATTTCAGTACCTACCGCTTCCCAATATACCCAATGTCCTTCCTTATTAACTTCAACTATAAATAATATCAAAGCGAAACCGTATCACACTCAACGTGAATCAAGTAAATTATCTCCACAATTTCCAGGTGAAATCCTCTCGGCAAAAATGGTGGAACTTATCCACAACTGCGAGAAACAGTACGACACCATCACCGATGAGTGCAGCCGCGTCGTGAAGGTCGCAGCCTGCTTCAAGGTGGACGCTGGCAAGGCCGGCATCGCGCCCGAGGTCACCATGATCGAAGCCGTCATGGAAAAATACTGATACCCTTTACATGTAAATTACATCACAGAAGAACTTGGTAATGATGAAGTTACAGTCTCGGTGGGGAAATGTTTGCGATGAATATAAATGGACGATGAGTTCTAAAATGAGAAGAAAGACAGATGATTAGGAGCTTTAGGCACTTGTCCCACTTGTACCACTTGTCCCAAGCGAGTAGAGCCTGCGATCAACTACTAATATATGAGTCTCTTTTATTGACACGGGATCTATATCTTTTGTTAGTTTCTTGAGCGAGAATATACTCTATAGCTTACTGCTTCCTTGTCGGCAGTGGGACAAATACCCATGTAGATGGTAGCGGGCACTGCATTTGAAATAATGCAATCTTTCTCATAATGCTATTCGTGGAGAGAAGTTAGAACTGGAAATTTCAACAAACCGGTCAAGAGCTGATCAGACCATATTTAGAGTAGGCAAAAATAATGTCAAAAAGAACATGTATGAACAATTTTTATATTTAAAGTTATTTAAATAAAATGTAGTTTATTGCTCTCTTAAGTAGATGATTTGTAGTAGGTAAATATAAACAATTTAATCGCCTGTAATCAAGTCACCATTTTTGCTGTGCCGTTACAGGGCGTCACATGTATACCTCTGTATTTGGTTCCGTCTGTTGTTCTCTGTAACGTGACGTGCAATAAACATTTTGACTTTGACTTTGTCTACTTAGTCGAGATAGTTAACTTTAAAATTCGTTACATGTGATTTCTTTTGAGATATTTTTTGTAGTTTTAGCTGTAGCTCTAACGAAAATACACTTTTCGATTTCAATATTTTCTTGTCGGCGTAATTTAAACGTATAAATATAATAAATTACATCTTCGACTCTTGGTAGTGTCTGAGTTACACCGCGGACAGACGGACCGACGGACAGACGGACATAGCGAAACTATAAGGGTTTCTTGTGACAACGGAATCCTAAAACGGTAGTGAGTAGATAAATAGTAGTTAGAACTATACTTAAATTTAAAGTTAATCGCAGTTAATAATCCTGTTGATAATAGGGTTTAGCAGTAAGCAAGTATTCTGTTAAAAGTCGTACGTTAGAGTTCTTTTCACGAATAGCAGAGCCTAAAACCAGATGCAAAATGTTGGTATTTTTGTGGATCTTCTTTGTCTGCCCTTGTCTTTGAAATGGTGCGTCTTGAATGGACAAAGCAATAGAGTTTAAGAATGACATGTTTATCGGAAGATTGTCCGGACCTGTAACTTAATTTACCAATTTGAACTATGTACAGTCACAACACGTTGACCAACTTGCCACTGTTTGTATTTTGGCCGTGTTATGCAAATTAGTTGGTTATAGTCTTACATCCAGTATGTATTACTTGGCTAAATTGTGAAGAGTAGCGTAGCTATTCCCGTGTTGAGGCCGTGCTAGGAGTTCTGTGATGTGATGTTTAGTTCGCGCGAGTCTCTGGTTTATTTAGTTACTAAGTAGTGTTAGTTGAGGTAGATTTTAGATTTAGTATCATTCAATGATTTTATCCTATTTTGGTTTATGCTTCAAATAAAGAAATATTTGGGTGAATTTATTTTTTATTCTAATAACCTGTTGTCGTTTTATGCTACAAATTTTATAAAGTATAATTGTAATCAATTACACGAAGCGCATGAATCATATTTGGCATAAGTCTAAGAAAATCAACAAAGTTATATCTGTAGTCGTAGAAGATGTTTTACAGTTACATATTTTTATATTACAGTATTAAATATGATTAGAATACCTTATAAATATATTCTGAACCTCTATTTTACCGCAATAAAACAGCATTCTTTTGACATGTGATGGTATTGTTTTTAAATTTTGGTCCATACATAAACTCACGCCTTCCATCGTCATACCCAATGGAAATGGGTAATGTGGGTAATTCTTCATTTCCAGAATGAGGTAGGCAGAGCTACAGGATTACCAACAACTCTAAAATCACGTTGTTAATTATGTAAAAAACTACATTTTGCACAAACAGACTGATGTGTACTACGAGGGCAGAGTGAAAAGTCTGGAAAAAATTAAACAATTTTTTTTTTTTGGTCCAAGTAAATATTTATTTTTCAACGTAGTCCCCATGTAACTCAATACACTTGGTCCATCGCTTTTCTAGCTTTTCGATTCCCTCCGTATAGTACGATTTCTCCAACCCTTCAAAATACGCATTGGTTTCTGCGATGATGTATGTATGTATGTATGTAAACACTTTATTGTACAAAAGAACAAACAGAACAATACAATTAATATAAAAATATGTACAAAGGCGAACTTATCCCTTTAAGGGATCTCTTCCAGCTAACCCTTGAGAGATTGAGAAGAGTGAAAGGTTGTGTAACGAGTAAACAAGTGTACAAGAACAAGAATATAACACATAAAGTAACCAATACAACTAATATAAATAAAATTAAAATAAAACTACATTCAAATACCTACATAAATAGATACAGAAATATATACTTATAGTTAAATGTACATACATAAACTACATTTTACGTACCTAGAGGATAATTGATATTTAGGAGCTCGAGTCAAGCCAGAACTTCTTTAATTTGCCTTTTAGGGAATCTACCGTTTGTGATTGCCTAATGCCAGTCGGTAGCCGGTTCCACAATCTGACAGAATGCACCGAGAAGGATTTGGAATAGGATTTGGAATTGTGGGATGGGAATGCGAGGGTTAGATTGGCCTTTGAGCGCAACCGGTTTTGGGAGCCGGTGGCCATGAACCTAAATCGCTCAGAAAGGTAGAAGGGAGCACGAGGATTAAAAAAAGTTTTAAAAAGCAGCGACAAGATGTGAACGTTTCGGCGAAAACGAATAGGTAACCAGTTTAGCTGTGCACGGTAGTGGGAGACGTGATCGTATTTACGTAGGCCGAAAATGTATCTAATGCACACGTTTTGAAGTCGCTCCAGTTTATCAAGAAGCTGCTCTGAGAGGTCCATATAAGCAACGTCAGCATAGTCTAGAAGAGGAAGAAGAAGTGATTGGGCTAAAGTTATCTTGGTTTGTTGAGGGAGAAAATTCTGCAGATGCCTGAGAGAATGGAGTGAAGCGAAGAGCTTGCGGCTGACATCGGTAACCTGAGTTGACCAGGAAAGTGTCTGATCTATTGTGATACCCAAGTTTTTAACTGTAGAGGAAAAGGGAATTATGGTACCGTCAAACACCAAATTGGGCATCGCAACGTCAGACAGCTTCGAGATGTAGTGGGGACTTCCAACAACGATGGCCTGCGACTTCTTTGCATTGACCTTTAGTCCAAAATTAGTGGCCCATTTCTGGATCGTGGCAAGATCGTCGTTGATAAGGTCAATCAGGGAAGGGAAGTCATCAAAACTAGCCCCCGCATAAATCTGCAAATCGTCAGCGTACAAGTGATATGAAGAAAGAAGGGACGTCGTTATACCATTAATGAAAATTGAAAAAAGAAGAGGAGAGAGCACAGCCCCCTGAGGGACACCAGCAGAGAGAGTATTCCAATCAGAATGATTTTCATCCATCTTAACACGCTGGCGCCTTCCAAGGAGGTATGACTCAAACCATGTAAGGGCCGAAAAAGACAAATTTAGGGTCTTGAGGATGCCGAGAAGAATATTGAAATCAACTGTATTGAAAGCACTACTGAAATCTAACAAAACCAGGACAGTCAGATGTTTATTTTCTATGTTTAAGCGAATGTCGTCGGTGACCTTAACCAAAGCAGTGACCGTGCTATGCCCGGGGCGGAAACCAGATTGAAAGGGATTAAAAAGATTGTGCATATTTAGAAAACGAGACAGTCTTTGATTAACAAAGTGCTCTATTATTTTGGAAAGTACAGGGAGAATAGAAATGGGGCGATAATCGGACACGGACGCAGGTTTTGATACTTTTGGAAGAGGAAGGACATGAGCAAGTTTCCACAATGTAGGAAAACAGCCCGAAGAGAAGGAGAAGTTGATAATGTCGGAAAGGATAGGAGCAATAGAATCCGCCACCAGCATGAGCATGTCCAAGCTTAGGCCATCCTCACCGACGGCCCCGGTTTTTATAGACTTCAGAAGGTCTATGGTCTCCTTCGGAGTAATAAATCCTAAATCAAAAGGGGGAAAGTCGGGGTTCGGGGCATTAGCAAGAAGAGATAGTGTATTATTCTTTACGGAAGGGTCTAAAGTGACCGGAGAAGAGCTAAAATGCTTATTTAGGCCTTGAGATTCATTTTATGACTAGAAGAGTAAGTTTGAGATTTGCCTACCCCTAGTGACTTTAAAAATTTCCATAATTTATGGGGAGGACAATTCTGAATAGACTCATGGATATAACGACGTCTTGCTTCCCGGCACTTCTTGTTGCAGCGATTACGCAGGGTGACATAGTTATGATGACCTCTCTCAGACGGATCATGGCGCAACCTCACGCGGGCGCGGTTCCTCTTCACCATGAGGGCTTTGATATCCGCGGTCAGCCACGGCGCAGGATAATGCTTGACGCGCATCGGCTTCAGAGAGGCGTGTCGGTCGTAAATCGCAAGCAATGTGCTGTTGAAAATCTCAACCTTAAGGTCGATGTCAGTGCAAGCCTCGATAGACTGCCAATCAGCGTTGTGAAGATCGGAGAGCAGGGCCTGCAGATTGATGTCGCCAAGATTACGACGAAGGACGAATTTGTGTCTACGTTTCGGGGGGCGAATTTTGAAAGAGGCGTAGATAAGGTCGTGGTTGGAAAAGGCAGCAGCATTAAACTGGCCGTGAAATGAGACAAAATCAGGGGATGAGGTTATAATAACATCTAAAAGAGAAGGGGGGCCATTATGAGGGAAATGAGTGGGACTGAGAGGGAGAATACTGAGATTCAATGAATTTACTAGAGACTGAAGTTTAGAAGAACGAAGGTCGTTTTTAATGAGGCATGTATTAAAATCGCCCATGATTACGCTATGATCGAATTGTGGACAGAGGTCAGATAATGTATTCTCAAATGCATCGAAATAGCTTATGTTGGACGATGGACTGTAATAAACCCCGAGAAGTAATTTAGTGTGGTTTAAGGAAACGCTGAGAAATAAGTATTCCGGTGACCTTGAGTACATGGATGGAGACTCAGCCACAATTTCGCAAACGATGTCGTTTTTTAAATAAATGGCAACACCACCTCCGCGAACAGTACTCAAACCGCCATCTTTGAACCCAGTCCTGTCGTTGCGAATTAATTGGTATCCGGGTAAAGGATAGAGGGTAGATGAGAGGGATGGCTTGAGCCATGTCTCGGAAATGAGTATGGCGTGAATGTTCTTATCAGAAAAGGTTGAAAGTAGGTCAGGAAAGTGAGCTGGTACACTCTGTGCATTGATGTGGACAACGTTAAAGTGTTTTAAAGAAGTGGGAAAAATGGCGTGCAATCGGTCACCGAGATCTGGCATATCAGATAAATCACTTAGCGAGTCGTAGAGGCTTGACGAAGACAAGGAAAAAAATTCGCTATCATGACTAGCGCCGAAAACGTCAGACATGTAAGCATAAATAAATATATAACAGTTTAAAATAAATATATATAAAAATATAAGTATAAGTAAAGTTTTACAAAATTAAGACAAAAAAAAAACAAAAAAAACAGTCAATCAAACTTTCTACTCAATCACTCGCCGTCAGCTGTTATAGATACAAAACACGTATGGCTGTTAGTCGGTAAGTTGGATCAAGTTATAACCAAAATTTTAATTACACGATAAGATTTTAAAAAATATGGATCAAAAATAATATAATTATGTATGAATTTAAAATATTGTTCAATGAAACATAACTTCCTGCGATTATCTACAAACATCGACGACGACAGCATGAACAAAACGCAAAACCGCACACAGCGATCGGCCTATCCGTACAACTGTCAACCAACTGTCAACGTCAAACGTCATGATGTGCGAATAAAAATATTGAAAATAATAATAGAAGTTAAGAGAAAAGTAAATCAAAGTGAAGGTAGAAATACACAGAAATACAGAGTGGCGAATGGGAAGTTACGTAAACACTGCACACATAACTACCAACATATAGCAAGAATAGAAAAAGATACCTAACAAGAAAGTCATAGATAAGAATGAATAGAGGTTATCAACAAAGTTACTTTAGCTTGGCTACGGTCACTGTCCGTTTGGGCTGCCTGACACGCTGCGCGGGCGGCTTGGCAGGCTCCTGCACCGGAGTTGACGATGATGATGACGGAGCTCCGCCTCCCGTCGAGGACACCGGGGCAGGCAGCACTCTGAGCTCAGCCAGGGTCGTGACTCGCCGACGAGAGCCGTCGCCGCATAGTACGACAATCCGCCCGTCGCTCGTCCAGCTGTTCTTCACCCCGTGTATCCGCCGTGCCTCCATAAACACCGAGTGCCTCGTACTGGTCAGGAACTCCGACATTGTTACACCAGAGCCCTTAAGCTTGGTCTTTGAGGACCATACAAGGTTCCGCTGCTCATGGGAAGCAAATCGCAGGAGGGGTCGTGGCTTCGCATGATCTTTGAGCCTTCCGAGGCGATGACATACCTGAAATGATTGCGCTGCGACACTGTGGACCTGCAGACTTTGGTTGCAAATATTAACTGCAGTCTCCTTTGGATTTTCATTTGCTACTTCCGGAATGCCATGCAGTAGCAGTACCTTGACCCGAGACCTCATCTCTATATCCTCCAAAGAATGAGCCACCATTTCCATCTGCACCTGCAAGCTCGAAACTGCCTTTCAGATGAGTGATTTAAATATTTTAAAATCATCAAGTGAGGCTTGGTCAGTGTTGGTGTGCGAGGCGGTGCTCTCGAATGAGGTCATCCTGGCTGTGAAGAACTCCTTCATTTCTTCCATGCTCTTCTTGAGTTGACTCAGGGTGTCCATAGTGCCAAGGAAGTTAAGACAAACAAAGGTGAAGTGAAGTGAAGTTCAGGTGGTGATAAATCACTTAGTTGAAAGATATGAGAGAAGGAAATTAGCTGAAGGCGGCAATTAGAGCTAAATTAACTCATTAAGTCAATAAAAGCTGTTGTTTTTCGATTGTGTATAATTAATTTAGAAATATAAATATGAGAGCAAAATTTTTGGTGTACTTTATTTGCCTACCCGTTTTTTTAATCATGATTTCTTCGTTGGAACCAAATCTTTTTCCACCAAGCCATTTCTTTAAGTTTGGGAAAAGAAAATAGTCGCAGGGGGCTAAATCTGGAGAATAAGGCGGATGAGGGAGCAATTCGTAACGCAACTCGTGGATTTTAGCCATAGCAACTGCACAAGTGTGAACCCGTGCGTTGTCTTGGTGAAAAATGATTTTCTTTTTCGCCAAATGGGGTCGTTTTTCCATTAAAACTTCATGAAATCACTGTAACAAGTTGGCATAATATTCGCCGTGAATCGTTTTACCTTTCTGAAGGTAATCAACATATATTACACCACGAGCATCCCAGAAGACAGTAGCCATAACTTTATTCGCCGATAAAACTGCTTTGGCCTTCTTTGGTGCAGGTTCACCTGAAGCAATCCATTGTTTTGACTGCTCCTTGGTTTCTGGTGTATGATGATGAATCCAGGTTTCGTCAACAGTTATGAAACGACGCAAGAAGTCCTTTTCATTACACCTAAACTTCGACAAACATGCCTCTGACAGGGTCACCCTAGTGCGTTTTTGATCTACTGTGAGCAATCGCAGCACCCAACGGGCGGAGACCTTCTTCTTATCCAAATAAGTCTGAAGGATATTACGAACCCGTTCGTCTGAAATGCTTACAATATCACCTATCTCACGGACCTTTATTCTTCGGTCGGTCAATACGATGTCATGGATTTTGGTGATCATCTCTGGTGTAGTGACCTCAACTGGGCGTCCGGGTCGGTCGGCGTCAGCAGTGCTTGTACGGCCACAACGAAAATCCGTAAACCACTTGTGGATCATTTTAATCGATGGAGCAGAGTTCCCGTAATATTTGTCTAATTTTTTTTTTGTATCCGTAATGGTTTTTTTTCGCAAAAAATAATGTTTCTCCGAAACTCACTTTTCTCCATGTTCGCAAACACCGAAGTGATTGTTTCTTTTTCATAGCTGTCAAAAAAAAACTAGTCGTGTGAACTGGCTGAAAATATACGATTTACCTCCAAAAAGGCTACATTACAAATTGACATTAATGAATTTGTGAAGAAAATACCTTTAATATGATTTTTACCAGACTTCTCACTCTGCCCTCGTACATTAGTGACAGGTTAATACTACAAGCCTTTATTCCCTTAGTCACCTCACCTCTGACGACTTTCACGGGAAGACATATTTTGTCATTATTGTCCAGTAAATGACATTTGTCATAACGTTGACCAACAATGCCCAAAGCAGTGTTTTAATGAGACCCAGATGTTATCAAAACAAACAAATTAAAAGCCGACCATTTTTTACCTCACTGCTAAAGAAGGGTTATGGGTCTGCACTGTGTAAGTATGTACTTATGTCTGGATGTGTGTATGTGATATAAAAACGAGTGCCCACTCTACCCCCTAAACTATTGAACCGACGTTGTCGGAAATTACGGATAAAAATACGAAATAGGGGTATTTAAGGTTTAAAAATCGATCTGTCAAGTGGTCATCGTCGGGAAAAAGTCGTTTTCGACCCGAGAAACGCTTGGTTTTCCGGGCAGGTACTGTGTTATTACGTTTTATTACGGAAAACTCGATATTTCTGGAGGAAATAGCGATTCTCGAGCAACACTGCTATAGATAATCATTTGAACCACCCCCTGGCCACAAGGATCCATTGGCAGGATCCATCAACGGAGTCGAGCGGATCTTATGTACCTAGTCCAGCCATAAGTTCTGTTACAAAGTGTTAATGAAATAAAAGTAACTTCTGATTATTTTTCAATTTCAAAATATATAAAAATTAAACGCTTAAATTATGTAAATTTTTAGAAACTCATTATCATTCCACATAGTCGCCGTTATTTTCGATGCGATCTTTTAACATTCAGGGCTGGCATCGATAAAATTACGCACTACTTTTTTCAAAATTTCACTTTTTGAAAACGCCTTTAATGGTTAGTCTTTGTTTATGAAGGAACTTTTTGTTTAATATTGTGAAGTACTGGGTATGTTTAGAGACCAACATTATGTTTCTCAACGACACCCAAATCCAGCATAAGAAGCAAGAGATTTGGTGTATTTTCGCATTGCTGCAAATTGATGTGAAATCGTAGGGTCGATTTAATGAGACATGAAGATTGACCGGTGTACAAGCGGATCTTTAGTTGCTTGGAATAGGTATATTTGTATCAGAATTAGAAATAAAAGTCTGGTCAATATGTCACGCAAATTTAGACTCACTACGAGAATTCTTACAAAAGTTGTAGCCGTTATCAGTATCGTCGTCGTGCGTAAATTGACCCATGCTTCGCTAGTCCCAAATGAGAATTCTTAAAGCCCGTACATCAAATTATTGCAATAGTGAAGAATAAATTACGTACCTTTTTATCTGTATAAATAAAAATGAATCGCTAAATGTGTTGGTAAGCGCAAAACTCGGGAACGGCTGAACCGATTTGGCTGATTAATTTTTAGTTGTGTTCGTCATTGTTAGGACAAGGTTTTTATGAAAGCAAGTAATTGAAAAATAGAAGACGTGAAGATATGTATGTATGTAATTGGGTGAATATTTGAAGATGAACATATTGGGGATGTAAGAAAAAAAACGAAATATCGACTCAGATGTGAATATTTATTGGTTTAACTTGTCAGTTAACATATTAATATGAAAAAAAAGCAAAAGGGACAGTACTTACACCAATATATATCTATATTTTTCAGTTTTAAATTTTTCTGCGAACGGTAGTGAGAAATAATACGTACGGTAATGGGAATTTTGTTAATGGTAATTAGTACGTATGAATGGTAAGGATAATTATGGAAAAAATGATGGATTGTAGTGAGAAATAACAATATTTCCAAGGGAATATCAAAAATGGTAATTAGAACAACGGCGAAGTAATATTCCAAAAAAAACAATATTATTTTCTTGAATCGTCTTTAAAAAGAATACAGGGTTCCATGATTTACTTTAAAAAAAATAGTATAACAATTTATAATTTAATAATCCATAATTATTTCTTCTTTTCTTTTATTTTCTGCGGCATCTAAAAGAAGTTCAGTTAAGTAGTAGAAATTTAATTAAAATTTTGTAACTACCTCCTATTTCATTTTCATTTATTATTGTTATATGTATGACGATCCTGTGTGGAGATATATTTATTGTCATTTAAATAATATTGACCTATAATGTATCTTTGGTGTTGACTTTTAATTTATTTATTTCAGTGTTGACAATATATTTTATTTTATTTATTATTGTTATGATGTATATGACGATCCCGTGTGGAGATGTATTTTTGTAAAATTAATTTCAAATTTATAGATGACATCCATAACTTATTTCTATTTTCTTTTTTTTCGATGATCTCAATGTAACTAATTATAATTTGACATACTATGCAATTTATACATGACATTATATTGAGAAATAAATAAACTGAAACTGAAACCTATAAATTAATACTCGATCATATTACGTGCCGTCGTACCTATCGAAAATAAGCAAATAATACATTTTAATATTTAGATCCAGTATGACTTTATAAATTAAGTACTTTTTGGGTTTTTTCACAAATAGTTAAATAAAATATCATGCTGATTCTCATTACCATTTCAACATTATCATTACCGTTTGTCAAAACTAAATGGTAAAAAACGGTAATTATGAAAATGGTAATGAGATATTAGTTCATTTGTCGCCGTTGAGGATAATCAAATAAAATTAACAACATTAGGCGCATATCAAGGCAAATACGACCCAATCGCACATATCTTAGCATATAAATTTAATAATAAAATCTTAAAAACGTATCTTGGAAATCTCGAATGGTGTGGAGAAAAAAATCGTACCAAACGAGTGCTGCCCGGTGAAATATCGATGTAACTCGGCGCCAAATTACTCGAAACGCGTGCAACTCACTTCATTCGCCAACGCGGACTGCCATCGGACTGCTATCGATCGGCACTTCGATCGTACGACCAACTAAGTGGCGCGAAATATTTTTTTTAGCTGCGTTCATTGTCACAAACGGTAATGAGTGTTAGGGTCTGGGACATTTTTCTAAGCGATAACAAATTATTTGAAAGTGTTCTTTAAGCTGTGTAATTATGAAGTTCACTAAAACCACTAATATATTATAGAAATTACTGCATAAAAATACGATCTTCAGCATAAAAACGTATTATTTTTAACGTAGACTGTTCCAATTTGGGATTTGGGACACGGCTGGTAATGAGATTTGACATATATTTGTGTAAATTAATAATATTTCTATTTGAAATGTAAGTATATTATGTAAAATATTATGTAAAACAAATGTCATATTTTGTATAAAACCCAAAATTGTATTGATTAATACAATTTTAAATAGGTCTTTACCAATCGCCGCGTAATATGTACATCTTCAAATATTCACCCAATTAAGGTTTTGATAATATAGATTTATGAAAAACTCTTTTAATATATTTTTGTAATTGTAAGAAATAGTAATAAATGTCAGTAACAGAACTAATGGCCGGACTAGGTACACTAGAATCCATAATGGATTTTGAGAAACTCAAAATCCATTATGTCAAACGTCAATTCATAGAATCAAATAACAACAAAATCAATGTCAAACGTCTAACGGGCTATATCATTTTAACCGTAATAATAATAATTAACCAGTTGAAATTTTCACAGAATACGAGTTATTACAAACAATAAATCAAATCAAATCCCTTAGTAGTCTTTTTAGCATAGGACATCCTTTTTTATCCCAGTAAATTGGACAGTAATTAAGAGAAAGAAATGAACGACTTCTATGCGCATGGAGTCACAGGAACAGGCTAGATTGTTTACTAGTATCGTTTCCGATCTAACATGAGTACCAAGACATTATGAATTGAAGCAAGACAACATCCCGATGCGAGACTCCAATTAACCAGCGGCTTTATCCTAAGTAAGCATGACTCCAGCTCATCCGAGCCGCCCACTACGTTGATTCACTGCACAATAACCCGACAATTAATGTTACTGTAATTAAAACGGATCGTATATAAACGATACTGAAGTTTACACGGTTATTGCAAGTAAAGAGGCTTAAAGAAACGACGTTCAAAAGGTAAGAGAAGATAGAGCTATATTTAATATTCACATAGAGTTTAGCTGATTTGTTTGTTGAAGAAAGGAAAGGATATGTACAAATCAGAGAGAAAAAAACAATCTTTAAAAGCAAGGCGACAATAATAAATTGTTCAACAAGGGACTAAAACAAGCCATAATGACACGAGATGTTTAGTCACTATGGTGGTTTAGTCTCGCGTTAAACACTCTACTTTTCACTTCGAATGCGAGGAAAAAAAGGCGATTCTAAACCAAGTTACGACGTTTATTATCGCAAAGTTTCTTACAACTTTTTTCCGCGGTTGTTTTTTTGTAAAGTGACGCTTAACTGCTTACTTGGTTTCGGCAATTTGCAGCCTGTTGACAACTGAAAGATGGCGAATCAGAAAGTTATGATGGCTGTGTTGATTTTGGTGGCATGCCTGGGTCTGGGGATGGTTGAATGCTCCCAAGAGGTCTTAAAGGAGATGTCCATGAACTTTGGCAAGGCGTTAGAGGAATGCAAAAACGAGGTACGTACCTTATTATGTTTTTGTAGTTTTAGTCAGTGCTATCTTATTGATATGAAAATGAATGAAAAATTAAAAAAAAAATGAAAAAACGTATATCTACACTGTAACGACTAATAGACCAATTTCAAAAATTAAAATGCTACATTATTTTTGAGTAAAATAGGCTACTTTTTATCCTGGAAAAATTAATAGGCTAGTATTAATATAAAACGTTGGAGATGATTTCATGCCTATATTTATTTTTGGTAAAGTGGGTCAGTTAATCCAATTATTATTGGCGTTAAGTTTAACTTCTGTTGTAAATCATTTTGGAAGGACATGCAATGTATTTGCAACCCCTCTGTAGCGATTAAATCTTCCATAAATTTATTTAATCGTTGGTCGTCCGAGAGGTTATCGCTCATGAGCACAGTAACCTAAATATTCCAGATGAGTCTAGGAGATTCAATCTATCAAGACTTCTACAACTTCTGGAAAGAGGACTTCGAACTGATGAACAGAGACACGGGCTGCGCTATCATGTGCCTCTCCACCAAGCTGCAGCTGGTCGACCCTGAGGGCAAGCTGCACCACGGAAACGCCAATGAGTTTGCCAAGACCCATGGTGCTGGTGAGACCTTTTTAGCTAACTGATTTAACAACAAACGACGCGTGACTATGAAGCTAACGACGCGTAACGTCCGAGTTTGATTAATGATATGTGAAAATGTATTTTTTTTATGGCATGGGAAGACAAACGAGCACACAGGCCACCTGATGGTAAGTGGAAACTGTGACCCATAGACATTCGCATTCACAAGACTGGAAATGCGTTGCCAACCCTGAGGGCTAAGATGGAATGCCTCTATGCTAGTCATTTCACCGGCTGTCTTATCCCCAAATCGGAACACAACAATGCGAACACTGCTGCTTGGCGGTAGGTTAATGGATAAGATGGTGGTACCAACCCGGACGGACCCTGCACAAGCTCCTCCCACAAGTAAATCTACAAGTATCTGTGTGATGAGCGCGAGTATTTCTTCCAGAGTCTTGGAAATTGTCTTTGTATTCTAAATATTTTTCAGCATAAGGTGTCCTACGTGGTAAGGCAGAATAAGGTACCTACCGACTTTGACCGGTTTTTATACTTTCGACGAGGAAACATGAAACCAAAGTTAACTCTTACCAGCTCATGATTTCGCGGGATACCTTAAATACAAGGACATATTTTAAATTGCAGATGAGCCCACTTTAGCGCTTGAGAGAATCACGCGCAGCCATTTTGCTGGAGTGCCGAGTCACTTGATTTCACTGTAGATCATAAACCACCTTCATCGTCTCGGTACTCTTTGATTAGCCATATTGGAGCAAATTGAGGCTAGAAAAGTGGCGTAACCCTAACGTACTTAACCCATTTTCGAAAACTGACCAACGCAACCGTTTAATAGCTTACGTCTATCCTATACATATTTGATAACAATAAAGAACGCCGAATACACCGCCATGGGCCTCTGGCCACCTAAAACACCTTCTCCTCGTTCTATGTTTTACTTAAATACATGTGACATGTTGTTGTCTTGACCAATTTTTTATAGACATCAAAAAAAGGAATTGAATTCATTGCGAAATAAAATTCAAATAAAATAATTCGCTAAAAATTTTAAATTCAATGAAACGTAATTCAAGCGTTTCCCAAATATACCTAATTGTTTGACGACGCGTCAGCCTAGTACAGGGACCGAAACCGCTTACCATTGAAAGGGTTTGCGATAAGTTATATAATTTACTGGTTTTTACAAACCCTAACGATTAAAATATGCGGCAAATATATCTTGTACTTACCCCAATGAAAAGCTATCCAATACGATACAATTAATTCGACTAAGCGCTTACCAATTCCTTAAAACCCTCGTAGGCTTTCCCTATGAAGTGTTTATTGAACGGCTTCAAGCTATTTTAATCTCTACGCGCAGTCCATACCAAATATTTTTACACTACTAAGCAATTGATTGGCTATCCACGCATGTATAGTTTTGAAACCAACCAATCACACAAATCTGCGAAAAAGAGTCAACGGAGAATGGATAGGGGAACACTAACGTAATGCTCAGTGCTTAAATCCGAAAATCTTACGAAACTAGTAACCTCAACGGTAGTAGTTAATTAGTTCGAAGCAGTTTCCATATCATTAGGGTAAGCCTATCGATAGGGATACGCAAACGTTGGGAGAATATATGATGTAGTTACCCGATCGATAGACTTAATCAAAAAAAGGGGTTTTCCGGTCCCTGGCCTAGCATAGTTGGTAGTGCCCTCCCCACGAAGCTAGGGGTCTCGGGTTCGATTCTCGGTATGGACTTATATTACTGTGATGTGTACGAGTATTTGTTCCTGAGTGTCGGATGTTTTGTATCTATTTAATTAATTATTTCTTTATACAAGCACTTACATCGTGGTCTAGTATCTATAGAACAAGCCTAGAGCCTATTGTTATTTTGGGACTAGGTCGAATTGTGTGAGAAGTTACTCCTCTCGTATTTTCATACCTCAATCTGAACTTTCACTGTACTTTCAACTGGCTCTCCATTTCCCAGATGAAACATTAGCCCAGCAGCTGGTGGACCTCATCCACTCGTGCGAGAAGACGCTTCCTGACCTCCCCGATCCCTGCATGAAGGTGCTCGAGTGGGCCAAGTGCTTCAAGTCCGAGATCCACAAGCGGAACTGGGCTCCACCTATGGATGTAGTAGTTGGGGAAGTGCTTGCCGAAGTCTAACGATTTGAGAGCACCTTGGCACCTTACAAGTAATAATGTCAAGTTAGTACGACATGGGCTTGAAGACACGGCGTGAAACTGGATTTGGATAATTTAGAGTTTTTATGTAGTCCTACGATTATGGTAGAGGCAGGTGTGAGGGAACTTATTTAACATAATTAAAGACTTTCTTTTTTTAAATATTTTTATTTAGATCACTTTATAGTACATTATTGCCTAGGCGCGGAAAGTAAGGGATTTCCTGATGAGGTGGTTAGCAGGCCGAGCAACAGCGAGGACTGCTAAAATACGACTCAGGAAATCCTCGTTTCCGTAGGCATATACGAGTATAATGCTTTTCTCAAACGTGCTCGGAAAAAACGGTTTTCCGATTGAAACACAAGGACGGAAAGAGCCTCATTTTACTCCTAGGAGTAAAAAAACCATATGAAAACACTCCGTCCATGTCCATATATTTCTTAAAAATGCTGTCAATTTGCATACAAAATCAAAAGGACCAAGACAAAAATTCCAAACAGCCAAGGTAACCGCTCGCTTTTTTAGCACAGTGCGTGTGTTTCTTTTTGCATTTGCATTCCAATGTCTATGGTTAGTATTTAATAGTACATTGATGACCAACATAACTTTTAATGTGAATTAAATTAAATTACTTGCTTTTTAGAAATGTATTTGTATTATTTCCTCACATGTTTGAGAAAAGCATTATGTATGCCTCGGTGGAAACGAGGATTTCCTGACTCGTATTTTAGCAGGCCTCGCTGTTGCTCGGCCTGCTAACCACCTCGTCAGGAAAACCCTTACTTTCCGCGCCTAGACAACAATGTGAAATTTCTCAAACAATGCGAGGAAATAATACAAATACATGATTATTAGTTATTGTAAAAACCTTTGTCAAATTTGGAGACAACTACGAGTATGATCAGATAGATCCACGCACGACGAGCCGCCGCCAGCGCCGCAGAGCCCCGCCGCCGCACCACACGCCCCCCCACCCACAAGTTGGGTGTACGGGATTTTTTTCATGGTCTCTTCAATTTTATACGCAATAGAGAGCACTTTTAAAAACAATGTGGACGTGGACGGAAATGATTTTCATATGGTTTTTTAACTCCTAGGAGTAAAATGAGGCACATTCCGTCCTTGTGTTCCAATCGGAAAACCGTTACTTTCGAGCATGTAAGACTGTAAGTATTTATAACGTTCTCTAGTACCCATAGTACAAGCGTACAGCTTATTTTGGAACGTAGTCAAATCTTGTGAGATTGTCCTTTGATATTTCTCAAAAATAAACGCGTGCCTGTTGCAAAACATTATTTCCCGTAGGTACAGTCAACGGTTGAAATAAATATCCGCAAAAAGTTGCAACAATATGCATACATAGACCTTATTCCTATTCATAAGACCTGTGTATATGAGACGATGATGTGGGCTATAGGCGCTATACTAATCGCCTCGTCTTATCAAAACAAATGAATTACGTGTTCTGATTAATTGGAAACAGGCGTCGTAGTTAATTGAATCTGAGTAGGGCTTCCAAATACCGGACATTTCGAAAGTCCGGTATTAATACCGGTATTCAGTTCTTCTCGGGACAGAGATTTTATTTTTCGAACCGGTTTTAGGTAATGCTTTTTGACATTTATAAGTAGGTGCATTATATTATGCCGAAAATGAAGAATAAAGAACTTTGACTTTGATTTTGACTTTGAATAGGTACCAGTATCCTGCCCGGTATTGTTTTTTTACAAATATGTACTAAAATTAGGAAACGAACGGGAAATGGGATTGTTACTTTAAAATAAAGAGTAAAAAATACTTAGGTTATTTTTTCTATTTAGAAAAGCATTTTACATATTTAAAAAATAGCTAAACCTATACTTAATTGCATAAGAGATGCATAACAGTAATTTGTAACCTTTTGTTTCAATTTGTTATTTAGATTAAAATTAATCTAGATTAAAATAAATTAGACGAAACATATTTTAACAATATTTAATAATAAATAATATAATAGAAACGATTTCCTAAAAATAAAACAAACATTTATTTAAATGCAGAAGAAATTAGTACTACACTAAGCCATCGGCGAAAAGTCGAAGTGTTGCCACCTGTTGTCTAGAGATGTCGCCACTGGTACAAAATTAACAGTATTATAGATTAATCTGTACTTTTCAATATATTTTAAGGACGAAATATTTATTTATAATCAGTTTGTCAACAATTGTCCGCTTATGCGTGTGCAAACTGCCGGTTTTTTTATATTTTATTTTCACACAGTTTACATTTTTCAGTTTTGAGCCGTAAAATTATTCCATATGTTTGAGGTTGGTTCAGTGAACTTTCTGCAAGTAGTTTTTTTAGAAGTTGACCTTCAAATGGAAATACAGGTCCTGTAAAAAACATGCTGGTTAAGTAAAGTAGCTGTCAGCTCAGTTGCGGTTCTTGCATCATAAAATACATAAATTTAACGAAAAGTTTTACTCTTAATTTTAAACTAACATAACTAACATTAAAAGCCTGTATAAATATATATCAAATTACTAAGTAGTTTATTTTGAATTATAAAAATGACATCTAAAGATGAATGCCAATAAATTTTATTATACTCTGATGTGGAAACCTATGTACACAGAGGACAAAATCTCTGTTAATAAATAACTTACATTTAGGCTAAGAATTACAAATAAAACTGTAGACCTCTGATGTTGTTTGAATAAATAAATACTTATTATTATTAATTAATAATAAGTATTTATTTATTTATGTTGTTGGTAATTCTGTAGCTCTGCCTACCCCACTCTGGGATTACAGGCGTGAAGGTATGTATGTATGTATTTTTATTTAGATATTTATTGTTTTTTCTGTAAATTTGGTTTTTTACAATAAGTATTTTTTACAATAAGTAGGTATAGGCAATGGCCGAATATCGAAATGGATAGCAAACAAAAAAAACGACTCGAAACAAGCATAAGTTGGCAGAACTACAATACGAGTAAGATTAACGGAAATAATATTATTTACTTGTGGGAGGACCTTGTGCAGGGTCCGTCCGGGCTGGTACCACCCACTTATCCATTAACCTACCGCCAAGCAGCAGTGTTCGCATTGTTGTGTTCCGGTTTGGGGATAAGACAGCCGGTGAAATGATTAGCATAGAGGCATTCCATCTTAGTCCTCAGGGTTGGCAGTGCATTTGCAGTCTTGCGAATGCGTATGTCTATGGGTCACAGTTTGTGCTCGTTTCCGCCTTCCTAGGCCATAAAAAAAATTAAGCTTTTTAATAATGCCGCGGATTAATAACTCAATACCGGTATTGAAAAACCATCAAAATATACCGGTTTCCCGGGATCCCGGGTATTGGAAGCCCTAAATGTGACAGATCCATCATACCTCCAAAGTGCTCGCCGCGACCATGCTGCGAGCAACACTGCTGAGCCTGATGCTCACTTTGTCGGTTGAACAATTTACACCGGATGTACTCGCAAATATGACCTTCAGTTTATCAGTGAAGGCACGGGAATGTCAAGCACAGGTACATATCATTTCTGGTTGTACGTTATTTTACAGACAGAAGTTGTTTCGAATTTCATTTCATGTAAAATTTTTTTCGCGTATTATCATTTCATAGAATAATCAATTTGTAGAATAATTACTTTGAAAACATTTAAATCATCGTTTTTTATTTCAAATAAAATTCAATGTTTCTTTTATCATATCATAGAATAGCAAATTAAATATTATTTGTTCTCATACTATTTAGTTAATAAATAACTTAATAACAATAAAATTAACTTATAGAGTGGTTTCGCATAGTTTATTTAAGGGATGTAAAAAAAAAAAACTCGAAGGCTATGGCGGGAGCGAAGCGAAGCAAGCCTAACCTAACCTATTTAAGTCGGTTCTGCCCAGAGAGGTCATGCTCGCGGTTCACCCTCACAAGACCTAATATCATTAAAGCTAATTTCATTACGCATACCAACGTTTGATATAATTTTCACTAGCCCTAATGTCATGACAGCTAAAATTGTATGTGCTAATTGATTACTAGACCTAAAGTTATATACCCCAAAGATTACTTATACCAAACATTAAATGCTCTAATATTACTGAAACTAATATTGTTATTTATTATAGGTTAGGTTAGGTTAGAGTTGTGACAAGGCGCGAAACGCCATAACTACGCGGAATAGGAGTTCCGTTGATTTTAATAACGGTTGTTTAGATCCCTATATAAAAATAGGTATAACGTTTATTCGGAATGGTAAAACTAGGGCTAACGACTGTTAGGAAAATAGGTATTTTGGAATATTAAAATTAGGGCTAGTAAAATTAGGTACAACGTAAATTCGGGAAGCAAAAATTAGGGCTAATGATAGTTAGAAAAATTAAAATGTCGGCTTTTTGATTTTAGGGCTACTGAAAGTAGTGGTAGTGAGAATAGGGTTAAAGTTTTTCGGGCTACAATAGGAGAACCCTTGCTCGCTCATATTTATGTCATACTATATATAGTATTTATCTTATAACCCTTATACTAAAAGATAATATTATTATGTATTATGTTGTATTGATTTTGTTATTATTGGTGTACCCTTATTCTCCAAACAGTAATTTCGTAGTATTTTGTTTCACAAAAATTATTCACAAAATATTGAGTTTCCCACTACTTTGTATACTGTTATCAATGAAATAAAATACTATGAAAAAATACACTGACCAAACAATATTTTTTAAAAAATAATTTAATTGTTTGATAAGTTTATTTAATGAAAAAAATAAATTATAAAATTCATTGAATTGATTTTCTGTAGAATTTGTTTCTTAAAAGTAAATAGTTTAAAAAAAATTATATTCGAAGCAAAAATACAAGGACCAAATAGTATATGAAACATTTTCTGTGAAACAAATTCTGTAAATATTCTGTCTGTACAACAAGGGGTCACCATCATTTCTACACAGTTCTGTGAGCGGAGTGGTCGAAGGCGTCGTGGCGTTCAATTGATAAGTTTTATCCTCGGACGCGTCGCTGGCGGCGAGGTGCCGCAGTCGAATACGCTTGCTCGTGGTCGCGTGGCTCCTGCCAGAAGAACCCAGATGATTTACCGCTGGGTTTTTAGTGGGTATTCGGGCCGCTCTCGATTGGTGGGTCACATATTACTTGTGGGAGGACCTTGTGCAGGGTCCGTCCGGGTTGGTACCTCCATCTTATCCATTAACCTACCGCCATGCAGCAGTGTTCGCATTGTTGTGTTCCGGTTTGGGGATAAGACAGCCGGTGAAATGACTAGCATAGAGGCATTCCATCTTAGTCCTCAGGGTTGGCAACGCATTTGCAGTCTTGTGAATGCGAATGTCTATGGGTCATAGTTTCCACTTACCATCAGGTGGCCTGTGTGCTCGTTTGCCTTCCTATGCAATAAAATATATACATATATATATACTAGTTGACCCGGCAAACGTTGTTTTGCCTTATAAAGACAAATAATTTGCAATAAAATAATATTGCGACTATAAATTGAAACAAAATATCCTATCTTTCAAGTTGGGTCGAATTGCACACGGTGTGCAAATCAAATTTAAAATCGGTTCAGTAGTTTAGGAGTTCATCGCGGACAAACAACGTGACACGTAATTTTTATATATATATAGATATATATAACCACCCCGGGCTCCCTGGACCTGGGCGGTATACGTAAATACATTTCTTCAGTGCAATAAGTAAAAAAATAAAAACCTCGCCTCCTTAATCGCAAAAAATAAAATAATTTCGAAACCAAAAGCCAACTTCAGGTGGACTGAGGTTACCTACCATTTAAAAAAAAGTTATTTTTTGTGTTTTCGAAGGCTTTATTTTTTAAGCATTCAACAAACTTTAAAACATTTTTAAACTCACCACAAGCATCGCCGTGGAAAAATCTACTTTCTGAATGAAAATGCTAGACTTGTTACGGAAAATACTAAAATCGCTATGTGTATGCCTCTAACGTTTAAGGAATTACCTGAATTGATCATCAGATTCAGATTTAGGGACAATAGGACCACCTCGGAAGTATATACTATCAAACAAAAAATAGTTTTCAACCTCGGTTCACAATTGACAGAGAAATCGGTGAATATAAGAAAAAAAAACAGTGGAACACAGATCCTGCTCCTTTTTTGAAGTCGTTTTAAAAGAACTCTATATTTTATCGACGGTTTTTATCTAATAGTTATAAATATCATGCCCGTCATAGACGAAATCCAGCGAAGGGACAGACGCAAGGATGGACAGATATACAAGGTTCTGGACCAATGAGTTTGAGTTCGACGTGTGGGCCGACGGCTGCTTGGCGGAGTGCGTGCTGCGGAGGCACGAGCTGATCGACCGAAGCGGCGACTTCAGGCTGAATAAGGGCATCGCGTTCATGAGGTCCTGCGGAGCTGGTAATTTCATTGTGGAATTACGAGTATATTATATTTTCTGTGATGTTAGATCTTATACAAAAATATCGGAATGGTACGACAAGCTGGTAGCGCTCCGCTGGGAGAGAAGCCGCTTCCCTTGACTCAACTTTAACCAATCTTGTCGACGGATACACTCCGACCACTCAAGATCTTTTGTGCAAATGCACACAGCTGATCCAATGCGCAGGATTCCTCTAAATGTTTTTCCTTCACCATTAGAGAGATGACGTTCATTAGTTAAAAAAACTCTATTATACATGGTGACCTACTTTGAACTAGGTGCCTTACGATCACGAGTCAACCCCCCAAGCCACTAGGCCACCGACGCTCTTGAACCTAACTTAACAAATCAGTTTATATGAGTGATGGTAGATCCTCGTGCAGGGTCCGTCCAACCGCCAAGTAGCAGTTTTCACATTGTTATGTTACAGAGGATTTCAGTCTTGAATGTCAATGTCTACCACCACAGGTAGATCCTTGTGCTTGATCGACTTTTCCTTATATACAAATATATTTAAAAAAAACTTTTGTTCCGGCTTATAATCGTGAGTTTTAACCGTTTATTCATAGCTTCCTCATTGTTTCATATTGTAGACGACAAAGAAACACTACTGATGGTTGAAATGATGACCTCAGATTGCGTGATGTCTGAGCTCATGCAGCAGCTGCCGGCGGTCAACCAGCCGCCCCGGTGCGTGAGGCCCATGCTGGCGGCCATGTGCTTCCGCCGCGGCATCTTAAAGTCCATGGAAAAACAGAATACCCTTAAAGTATCGACAAACTTTACATTAAAACTTTTCTTTTGAAACTTGGCTATTTATTACCTCGAACGATTAAATTGAGTATTTTTCAATCACCGATTTTTTAATTTCTGGAAATTTTATTAGATAGGTAAGTTTGGCAGTAGGTCAATTTGTATGAGATTGTCCCCTGATATTTATTAATTAATTCAAATGAATGAAAACACGAAATTGCCCATAACTGGAATCGAACCTGGAACCGCTAGCTACGTAGGCGTAGGCGTAATTGATAAGGACTACAAAAAAAAAACGACCTAAAGTATTTCAACTATAATAATAATTAATAGTGTTATTCAAAACGAAATTGACGAGCACAAGTCTAGCAAGGCATTAGCAGTGTCTTGAGATTTTAATCGTAAGATTTTAAATGTCTTAAGCCGATGCTTCAGAGTTAACTTTACCATAACGAGCCCCATTCCTTCTCTTTGCCATAAAAAAGTTGCTTTCGAAAGATACAATGTCAATTGCGATTAGTTATGCAAACGCATGGACAATATACAATTCAGCCTTAGCAGTTCTTGTACACGAGTACAAAGTATCGTCTCCGACCTTGCCAGCTCACGTGCCAGCTAACCACCGCCTAACCCGCCAATCAACACCTAGCAATTAACGGACCACCAATTAGGATCCGCACTCGCCAACGGCTTATATACGGCGAATCAACTCACAAACACCACTTTTTACCGACTCTCCGAAATGGCACGTCTGCCCGTCTTATTCGCTCTATCACTCCTGGCCGTGGGCGTGAGAGAAATAGAATCATCGGCGGACACCCTCAAGCAGATCACGTCGGGTTTCCTTAAAGTACTGGATGAATGCAAGCGTGAGGTGAACCAGTTTTTTAATTAGTTTCCAGTTCAGTTTACTTTGATAAAGTCGGTGAAATTCCTTACTTGCTTGAGACTGATTTTGCTAGACGTTGCGTTTTTTGGATGAATTATAAATTATAACAAACATTGCAACTGATAGAACTGCATCATTTATTTTTATAAGATATTTAAATAGGTAATAGATCAATTGAGTTTCGGTTATCAGAACTGTCTTGATTTGCAAAATAATACAGTGAATATTGAGTATTGACTCCGAATCCGATGAAAATTTCATTGCGATATATTTTCTATAAGCTTCATTGTTATGCGAAACTGTACCACATTAAATACCATCAGCTAAACCTCTCGGACCACATTATCAGCGACTTCTACCACTACTGGAAGGAGGACTACTCCCTCCTGAACAGGGATACCGGTTGCGCCATCGTCTGCATGAGCCAGAAGCTGGACTTGATCGACGCCAGTGGCAAGCTGCATCATGGTAACACGCAGGAGTTTGCGACCAAGCATGGAGCCGGTGGGTTTATCATACAAGTTGATCATTACTTTAAGGTTGAAAATTGTAGGGTTACAATTACAATAACCAATGTGTTCTTGAATTGTTGGTATTCTGAAAACATTTACATTATCATCATCATCATCATCATCATCACCATCCTCATCTTGCCCTTATCCTCATCACCTGGGGTTGGTGTAGCATATCCTTTTTCTTCCACACATCCCTACTAGCCGTCAGCCGTTCTTTCTCGTATCACTCTTGACGCAAACCATTTCCTTTTAGGACTTCCTCTTATCAATTTTCATTACGCTCGTTGAATTTACGTTTTCCTTAATTATAACCCTCGATGTTTAAAACCATGTTTAGGTCGAGTTAATACCTTATTTAAATATACCTATCAGCCTTTATTTCATGTCTATAAAGACTAGCTCTTTATATACAATACTATACAAGGTCGAAGACTGCATCGCACTAGTCTTCGCTCAAGTTTTAATATCAATATTTCTAAACTTTCCGTCGTTTCAGCCAGCGATGTGGCCTCGAAACTGGTGGGTATTCTCCATGAATGTGAAACTAAGCACGACGCAATAGAGGACCATTGCATAAAGGCCCTAGAGGTTGCCAAGTGCTTCAGGACAGACATTCACCAGCTCAACTGGACTCCGAAGATGGACGTCATCATCACTGAAGTGCTCACTGAAATGTAAATATTTTCAAGAATTGCAGGAGGTTTACTTTTATCATAATGTAAGAACAAATTTAAATCGTTTTAACCTAGAACAAGTCTTCGAGTTAATTATAGATGTAGATCTGATGCCTATTTTATAAATAATATCTTTACTATAAGGTGACATATTTTTAATAATATTAAAACAGTGATTCTAAACGTTGTTGTTATTTCAAACTGTTCTTGAATTGTTGAAATGGTTATTAAGACCTTGATATTTTTTTCCGGAACTGCTTTCAGGTTTAATGTCATTATCGTCCTATAAAGTCTGTGAGACTTACATGGGAGCTGTTTATAATGGGTACCTAAATCATCTCGTACCCCAAGCCATAACTCGGCCCGTATCGGCCAGACAGGACAATCGGCTAGACTAGCACAATACAAGACCTAAACACAATACATCTACTTAGTTCTTAATCGACGACGCTGATAGCCAATAGTGTAAATTGGTCTTAGAACAACGAGACCCTTAACAATGTAAATTAAACTATGAATACTAACAACGAGAGCACATTTTCGATTAATACGGTTACATTTGCACTTGATATTTTGTAGGTAAAGGACTGCTTTATCAATTTGAACTGTAACGCTCCACACTATGATAACATTTACTTTGATTATGTTTCGATTGCAAGAAGATACTTGCATTTAGCAATTTGGGATTGTAAACCTCGGTGATAAGGTTGTATTTTCAATTTAATTTGGTTTCGCTATTGGTTTTAGGAGACAAATTAATGGGTATAGGATAGGTATGCTAAGTAAGTGGGGTCTTAAATCGTGGGGCAATGACTGTAAAGCTGTCAGCTGACAATGGGGCCGATGATCAGCCTCGCGAGATAAGCATCACGGTGAAGGGGTTGGGCTTTTCTTATTAAATCATAGGCTTAGTGAGGCAATTGATGTAGGGTAAACCATATAGTTATTGCCCACTTAAGGATTTCAAACGCATTGACATGCAATAAAAAAGAAAATATGATAGGTACCAACTTTTTATTACTATTTTCTTATGGCCTAATAGACTCTTCTATAGAATACAAACAGTGTTTAATTAAAACTTACGTAACATAGGAAATAATGCAACGAAATTAAAATAATCTAAAAAGTACAGAGATTGCCCATAGCCTAAGTAATTGCCATATCACAGCATAGTAATTGCCCGATGCCTTAAAATCATATAAATCAAAGTCTTTGTCTGACGTCAGTCGTCGGAATCGACTTTAAACATAAAATAAACATTAAAAACAGAACATTAAACTCAAATCTCGGTAACAAGATAGTTTTAAATAAGTTCAAAAGGGTTGCGTTTAGCTTTCATAACAGCATCAAATAATTCTTTCGTTGATGATGATGATGAGTCAGAATCACCAGACTCAGAATCATCTACCATAAAGCAATGATGGCATAAAAACAAATTCAAAACGGTGTTGTCGGGTATATGTTCCTTATGGTTTCGAGGAATGCAACGCGCATGAAATATTTTTGAACAAGCACTGCATGTCAGTTGACTTTTTTTCACATTAGTATGACAAACTCCGCAAAGACTATTATTAACAGGCTTTATTATAACGTCACTTAAAACAGTAATCTTTTTAGAAGCTGGTAATTGCTCAATTTCTTTCTTCTCCTTAGTTTTTACGTTCACCTCCTTTTTTAATCTCTTTGGCATGGGTTCGAGTTGTTGCTTAAAATGTTCAGTTTGGTCATAATTTCCTTTAATTGTATCTGTTTCCTTAATATCTACGGTCTCACCATTGGCGTTTATCATAGAATCTTCATTTTCTGGAATTCTGTTAGAATGTTCGTTTATCTTTACGGTCTCACCATTAGTCTTCAACATATAATTTTCATTTACTTTTAATTTCGATTTATTTTTAATTTTTGCAGTCTTTTTGTCTGAATTTTCAGTCTTTTTCTTGTCTCTTATTAACTTCTTCTCTTCTTTCACTTTTAACAAATTTTCTTTTTCTTTTTGTTTTGTATGTAAAGCTGCTTTAAAGTTATGAGAGCTTATGGCATAAGGTTGTCGTTCAGTTTGTCTTTTTCCCTTTCTTACCATGACAGCTATTGCCCGGGCAATAACTATAGACATTACCACATGGCAAATACTAAAAAAAGGGTGGGCAATTACTAAAAATGTTCAAATTTTGGTTCAGTGATTGCCCACGGCTAAAATAACCGTTAAGATTTAAAATTGAACACAGATTTGCATTGAAAACCATGTTAGGCTATATTTACTTTCATCACATTCATGCAATACAAGCTGAATATCAAATAATCAACCAAAAATACTTTAAGAAAGTAAGTTCTTAAGAAAACTGTTAAAATGCTTACCTGGTTGAGTAACACTTTCACCCATCTAGACAAAATCCGCCATTACTGTTTTTTTTTCTAGAGTTTTGCCAGATGTCAATTTTAAATCTACTAAGCATTAAATTACAGCACCATTTAGCGAATTCTAACCCAACTAGAACGATCCAATGCTAACATTCGATAAAGCGGGCAATCATACTCTGGTTTACCCTACGTTGTCTAGCGTATTTGTGTTTGTAGTGGATCGTCGTGGATCGATAAATTAATAAATTTACTATGATTCAGAGCACAATCATAATTATTTATTTCAGAAATTGCATAAATTAAACCACAAAAAAAACGTATTTTGAACCACATTTCATATATTTTTGTAAATGTCAACTCCGAGTCTGTTAACATAAAAATATTCACGTTAACCTTAGGACTTTATTTTGTCTTTTCTTAAAGACCGGTGGTGTACTTACACCATAGTAGGGTACTGTTTTTTCTAGCTACGAGTATAATATGTATGTAATGTATGTATGGTTCTTTGTTCCCGACCTAATTGCTGAACCGATGGCCACATTTTGATACACTATACCATTTGTTAGATTCATCTTAGCGACGCAAATATTGCTGGTACTATAATAAATAAAAAAAATGGCCGATAGTACAGTCAAAAGCATAAATAAGTGACCATTTATGTACCTTGTCACTTTAACGTTATGTTTGAAATGCTATACAAAATAGTGAAACGATTGAAAGCGACAAGGTACATAAATGATCACTTATTTAAGCTGTTGACTGTACATGCATAACATGGGAATTCAACATTATATCGACGATAGCATAAAATATATAGTCGGGTTTTTAAGTTTTTATTCGACATGCTATAGTTTCAGTTCAAGTTATAAATCGTAGTTGTTTACAATCGAAAACCCTTTAATTAAAAAAAGATTTTATAGCCGTTATTTAGTAGGGATAGAAGCAGACTGTTATTTGCGCCGGCGATGTAGCACCTGCGCCGGAGACGTCGTCGTGTGTTCGCCCTGTTACAGTACAGCGAGCTGCGGGGCGAGAGCATTCTTTCACGAACGTATTAGTGGCAGGTTGCATGCGTATCGCCTAACAGCACTACGAGCCTTTATTCCCATAGTCCAGCAACCACACACGGGTTGCTGAAAATTATAACTCTCTTACACTTTAGTAACGATAAAAAAGTGTAAATAATACAAGTGATAAATGAATAAACTGTGTAACTGACTGATTATTTGGTTGCCTAGCAGATTGCACAGAATGCCATTTGTGTTTTTATACAGTAAATTAAATAAATTTAAATAAATAAAAATGTTGATGATGAATGCTTACTTAACTTCAGCTCAAGCTGGTTCTTATCGTAATTCATATTCATAGTTAATAGATAGGAATGGAGCAATAGGAAGGTAGTTAAGTTTTCTTAGCTTGTCAGCGTCCAAATGGTGTCACTAAAGTAAAATTACTTTTGGATACTCAATGAAAAACAATTTTTTTAAAGATCAATTGCTATAGTAACAAATGTCAGATTATAACTAAATAATACAAAATCCAAATCCTCTTCCCAAAACCTTAGGCAATATAACCTGTACGGCTGTACGTACATACAGACCGCCTTGCCCCAGATGTTTCATCCCCTCCTCCCTGGCAAACAAGCAGTTTTCTTTTTATTATATCGACAAGATTTACAAACGCTCCAGAGGGTTCGGATTTATTGAATCAGTAAACACACATGCTTCCGCGTCGGAGCGATTTAGCGGAAAACCTTGTTTAACGGATTATCTTTAAAAGTATCACTAGCAATTTTATAATAAATTATACTTAATGTAGAAGTATCTAAAAAAAATCCCACTAACCCCATTTTTTTTTGAGTCGATTTCCGAAAAAAAGATTTTTTTGTGCCTAGGTCCAACGTGTATTATATGAATACATTATAACTTACGTATCGCTTTTTGGTAAATGCACCCATTTTTACATCTTCATCTTTATCAGTTGATATCAATTGATAAAATACCTTAGTCTTATAATTTATCACAGGGATGTGTTGACTAAAAGAATATGCACACAGCGTAAGTGTAAGGGTAGGAAGGGGCCGCCCTAGGCGTACTTTTTCGAATCAAATCGGAGAAATACTGGAAAAGAGCCGAATATTAAGTACCCGAAACCGACGCGCATGCATGACTCGATGTATGAATGTGGCAGAAGCGAAAAAGATCTCTCAGGATCGTAACAGGTGGAAAGAAGTGGTCTTTGCATACCCATCTAAAAAACAGGCGTGATTTAATGTATTATGTACCTATGTTATAATTTATTCCAAATTCATCATGTTAAATATTATGTATGTATGTACCTCCTTTATGTGGGCATTCTTCTCATATTGCTTTAGGTTTTATAAACTTAATCAAAAAGCAACTGTAACTTCCACCATATTTTTATTTTGTAAATATGATAATCTTAAATTATATTGGATATGTTGAGTATGGCTGACGAAACTAAACTTACAGTAATAGATGTATTAACACTAAATCCAGCAGAAGACCATTTATACAATACACATTATTATTCTAAAAGTCCATTTAACATTGCGTTTGTCGACGAAATTAAAGTTGGTGACCGGGTAAAAAGAAAAATTACAAGTAAGTAGTAATGCCACAGATAAAACATTACCAATATGCTTGGGAATGTACTTAAGACACAGATTTGATAATAACTTATAAGAATAATCTTAATCTTTGCATATGATAACAAGTCCAAGTTTGCAATTTCCCAGCTGTTTGTTTTGCTAAATTTTCATAAATTAAGCTTTAAATAATTACACAATACGGTGAAGAAGTTCTACAAGTCAATACAAATCTTCTTAATACAATTTTCAATCCTGACATGAATCAGAAAACTTAAAGATCCATTTAGTAATAATGTCACCAACGAACTCCAAATTGGTTTCAAGCTAGATCTCAGTCAGAACCTCCTCAATAACGGTTTCCATGTTAGGGGCCCACTTGAGCGCGTGGATCTTGGTCCGGAAACACTTGGCGATCTCAAGAACGCGCGAGCAGTCGTCCTTGATGCCGTCCTGCAACTTCTCGCACTCGTGGAGCATCGTCACCAGTTGCTTTGCCATGTCATCATCTGAAACATGTGGAACAGTTGTCACTCTTATTGTGGAAGATGAAGAGAAGAAGCCTAACGTCGATTTCATCCTCTCTTGTGTAGAAATAAAAGCCTAGGGTTACTAATTTTAAGCAGACAAAATTGATGAAATATCTGTAAAATAAATTAGCTTAGTCACCAAGCTAAAACTTACTTTCTCGAAAGTCCCTACGAAATACGATAAACAAAGTCTAAATCAAGCAAGAGATTATGGATCAGTCTTCCCCTTTTTGGAAGAGGAGTCCATTTGGTTCCCCAATGGTGACAGTACAGAGAGCTTATAAAATTTGGCAAAAATAAGGCGATAGGTAGTGCCTAAGGATTCTAAGATCTAAAACCCGAACTCACCAGCGCCGTGTAGCTTCGCAAACTCATGCGCTTTCCCATGGTGCATCTTCCATTCCTCGGTGACCAGGTCGAACTTGGATGCCATGCACATGATGGCGCAACCCATGTCCCGGTTCACCAGCTCATAGTCCTCGCGCCAGAAATTGTAGAAGTCCTGCATTACTTCATCCGGGATGTTCAGCTGTAGACGATGAAATATACCAATTCGGTTGATTTTGACTAAGAATTCATTAATCTTTACATAGTTCGAGTATAAAGCAAAGTCGCTTCGCGCTGTCTGTCACTCTGTATGTACGCTAAGATCTCTTAATCTACGGGCCAGATTATAATGCAGTTTTCCTCAGCAGATAAAGTGATTCAAGAGAAAGCTTTATATATATAAAAGTACCCTGAGCAAAGCGAGGGCGGGTCTCTAGTATTTTATATATATAAGAACGAGTACGACATTTTTATTTAATGCTGTCCAGTAGCTTTCTTTTGTTGAAAACTGACTAGCACCCATTGGAAATATACCTAAACGCCCTCGTTTTAATAATAATAAATTAACTAATTAAGGAATGCTAACGTTAAATAATAATGATCTTGCTCATCATCATAAAAATACAATTAGCTGCTACATTATTAGTATTTTGGGAGCGGGCTCTTCTTCTTCTTAACATAAACCCCATTTCCTGTGGCCACAACAGTCAATAAATGATAAAATAAAGAAGATAATGCCACTCGTACTCTATCGGACTCTTCGCTTCTTGATTGATATTTTATCGTTGTATTTGCATTTTTTCCCGTTATACATTCCCATGCTGGCTGCACTGCACCATCAGCTTTTTAATAGCGTTCAGCTCGCTATTGCTATCCCACTTGCACTCGAAACAAGTATATTTGTCACTCGTGTTTTATAGAAAAACGAAGATTACTGACAACTGAGTATTATACGAGTATCCCACTGCTCGGCCTCACTACTAGATGAACTTTTGGTCTTACCTCACTCCTACATTTGTCCAACACCGCTGAAAACCCGGCAGTGAACTGCTTCATGATTTCCGCCGAAGAATGTACCCTGTACACTCCAAGAACAGCAAAGAACAAAACCGTAGCCCGCCATTTTGTTGCAGCTGCGGCGGCCATTTCGTCGCCGGCAACAGTGAGAGTGCTGCCAGTGGCCACGGGCGACGTTTTTATGGTAGAACCAAACTGATTATAGGAAATTAAGGGTTTTTTTAATTGTCGTTTGACGCGGATGTGTTAATTGATCGTTGTGGGATCATTCTTTAACGAACATAATGCATGGTACAACTAGTTATTATCAGTTAATTTAGGCTATCCCTTTAATAAGTCTATTACTAAGTAGACGCATTGAGTGACTAGCAAGAAAACATTGTAAGTACTAGAGATACAGACTATGAGATATTTTTGTCAACACATAAGTTAAAGTTTGTATATGTATAAGTCCAAGATCAAAAAAGTTATTCGATGCTATTGTTTTCCAATGCATTGAAAGGCGTTATTCGATTGCAATATGTAGACTAATGTTGTCGTAATAAGTAATTATATTAATATTAAGTTTTTAAATTTACAGGCCGTAAAATGGCTTTAGAACTTTTCAATATTGTAATACTCATAGGTAAGTTAATTTTGTCGTTAAATACAGATAATTAGGCAGTCTTTTGTTTCATTCTTTTGTTATTTTTCAACTGATCCTGCGTAGTAGAGACATCATATTTATTAAGGTCCTGTCACCCCAGCTCATTGACTCCTCCGGAGGTCCTAGAGCTGGTGTTTACCTCTTCCAATGAATTGGGCTAGCTATCCAGAGAGGTAATGCAACCAGTGTCATAGGGACAAAAAAAGGGACCATGCCATGCAAATAAGTTTAGTTTTAATTTTTAATGGTATTATTGTTGAATTCTCTAAATACTTCATGTTATCATAACTTAACCATTTAATTTGTAAATTGTAATTGTACCTTTATATTTCGCAGATGTCGTTAACATTCTTGTCACTATTGATTCTGTATTCGCGTCCCGTCCGCTGGTAACGAAACGGATACGAAGCGGCCTTCGGGTCGGCGACTCTCTGATTAAATAACCGAAGGTCTCGTGGAAAAACTTACGAAAGGAACAAACGTTAAATCAAGCGATGGTTATTTGAATTTCTTTGAAGCTCAACTCAATGCTGGTTCTGAACCATATTTGTTAAGTCAATCTTGATGGAAGACTACTCAAAAACCTAATATTATGTCGAGTAGGTATTGTAGAAGATATGCTTGTTGTGATAATTGATAATAATATACCTACGTAAGAAGTTGTTTAATATGGCGTGACGGGATTATATGTAGCCTTGTCATCATCATAATTTAAAAGCGATGCTTTTGTCTGTGGCATGCTCGCTATTCTTCTATATTATCTGCTTGATTCTCGTCATCCCGATACGACACGACCTCTAACGTCCTCCTTTACTTCCTCAAAGTAAGTCTGTCTGGATCGCCCTCTGCATTGAAAAAAAAATTGGTTGCTTCTATCAAGATTGTGATTGTTGTGCTTTAACCGTCTTAAATTCCATGTCTGTAATTCCATGCGAGCCTGATAACACCAACGATACATCAACTAAGACGTTAGATACGTCAACCAAGATGTTAGTTGAATCACTAAATAAATCGGCCGTTGTTACTATCAATTTTGGTTGATATAACTAATATCTTAACTATTGTATAATTTTTGTGACAACTATGAGAAAGTATCTCTTAGTAGGCTCTCATTTATTTGAGAGTGCCTCTATTACATTTGGCTCTTTTTTCGTGTCGTAATAACCCTAATAAGAAAATATCTTTTCTCAAACATGCTCGGAAAAAACGGTTTTCCGATTGAAACACAAGGACGGAAAGAGCCTCATTTTACTCCTAGGAGTAAAAAAACCATATGAAAACACTTTCCGTCCATGTCCATATATTTCTTAAAAATGCTGTCAATTTGCATACAAAATCAAAAGGACCAAGACAAAAATTCCAAACAGCCAAGGTAACTGCTCGCTTTTTTAGCACAGTGCGTGTGTCCAATGTCTATGGTTAGTATTTAAAAACAATTGACAGTCGGTAACATTCGTTCATTCTGCATAATATAATTGTGAAACCGAATATTAAACTATTTGTTGTGTGAAATACTATAAAAAATGAGCTCAAGCGACGAAATAGGTACCACTCCGCCTATAATAAAATCTGAAGCTGCCTCGGTTAGGCAAAACCTGCTTCCCGCTAAATGTAAGGAAAAATATAACCGAACTTATGACCAATTTATGCCGTGGAGGGCAAACAAAAATGTAAATGAAATTACTTGCTTTTTAGAAACGTATTTGTATTATTTCCTCACATGTTTGAGAAAATAATTATGTATGCCTCGGCGGAAACGAGGATTTCCTGACTCGTATTTTAGCAGGCCTCGCTGTTGCTCGGCCTGCTAACCACCTCGTCAGGAAAACCCTTACTTTCCACGCCTAGGCAACAATGTACTATTTCTCTCCAACGGTACTTATATCTTATTCGTTTCTCTGTCCCTACGCATATTTAAAAGAAAAAAGAAAGAAAATGAATTTATTGTCACGAGCACGAGTTTTACAATAAACAGAGAATTCAATCGATAACATGTGTGCCGTACGTTGCGAGAATAAGGTAATTAATTAGGTAGGTAATTTGCAGTCTTAAGAATGAACATATCTATGAGTCTCAGGTACCCTAACCATCAGGTGGGTAGTGTAACTTAACCATGAACAAAAAAAAAAAAAACAAGCGTTTCTTAGTTCCCCGCGGCGCGGGTGCACAGAGGAAATAGTCAAGATGGACAATGCCAAGTTGGCGATTACCTAATATTGAGAAAATAAATAGCGCAGATTGCGTCAAACGCTCATGTCAAATCCATACATTTCAAATCGATAGAAAACAGAAACTAAACAGTGTTTACAATAAATACACCTGTGTTTATTGTATTAGATATTTCACAGAAAAATAAGTCACGCTTGAACCACTGAATGGGTCGGGATGAAACTTGGCATTCATATAGGTTAGGTCCTCGAATATGACAAAGGATAGCTTTTATCCAGGAACATTTAAAAGTTTCCGAAGGAATGACAATATTCGAAGCACGCGGACCTGTGTGGTTGCCGGGTTAGAATAGGCCACTCCAGGTCTTCCCGTGGATGTCGTAACCTCTTACGACATCCACTACAGGAATAATGGTTTGTAGTACTGCTAGGCGATGGGCTTGCCACCTGTCACTAATACGCTGGTAAACATAGCCTGATTCTGCAAAATGTGGCTACAGAATTATAAAAAAGTTTTTAAAGTTGTAAATAATTACTGTAGCTCTGTGTTCCTCGCTCTGGGAACGAATGCGTGAAATAATAAGCTATGGGGTATACAAGCATAGCCGCGGGCGCAGCCAGCTCTGTGCTTAGAGTTAGATTGAAACAAACAGCTACCGTTAACCCTGCCAGTTAATTGTGGCATTATCCGACACGTTCAGCCGCCAAAGCATGCAGAGTTACTGTGTCCCTAGGGAATAAAAGTTCCCATTGTGCCACGGCAATACCGCGCAGAGCGTGGAAGCAACGGAGCTTTCGATCGGTCTTTCGACACCAGGAAACAAAAAATACTCGCTTTTTTATTATACAGGGCGTCCCACGGCTATGCCACATGGAAGGAAAGTACCTTAAATATTGGAGATGGAACATTTTCGTGAAAGAAGACATTATTTGAATTTAAAAAATAATTTAAACTGCATTCATAGATTTTTAAATAATTACATGGTTGAACCGGGAATCGAACCCGTTTCACGAGAAAAATGATAACCCTGTAGTTTTATCATACCGATCGAAAGGCTTCATCATAAGGATTATTTTTTGCTAAATAACATAGTGTCAAAAATAAAAAGAAGACCATGAATTTTAACATGTAATGTGTTTTTTTTTGTGAGCGAAATAATCAAAAGAGTGCGACTTTGTATTCAACAGGAAGGGACTCGTTTTGAGCATTTGATAAATTGATAAATTTGTATTAAAAATGTTAAAATTCATGGTCTTCCATTTATTTCTGACACTATGTTATTTAGCAAAAAATAATCCTTATGGTGAAGCCTTTCGATCGGTATGATAAAGCTACAGGGTAATTATTTTTCTCGTGTAACGGGTTCGATTCCCGGTTCAAGCGTGTAATTATTTAAAAATCTATGAATGCAGTTTAAATTGTTTTTTAAATTCAAATAATGTCTTCTTTCACGAAAATGTTCCATCTCCAATATTTAAGGTACTTTCCTTCCATGTGGCATAGCCGTGGGACGCCCTGTATACTATACAGTGGTGGCCACATAATTAGGAGCGCTTGCGTTTTTCCCATACATATTACACCAATTTAATTTTTAGTTACAATTATCGTTAACTAATAAAGTAAGGTTTAAATGTATAAACAATTTATCTCTGTTAAAAACAAATATTTCATTTTACAGGGATTTGAAAAAAAAAAGTTTGGCTTTCATGCAAAGTTGTAAAACTTTGAATGGACGCGTTAGCGCTAAGTTCTTAAATCCCTAGTGAATATAAGGTCCGTAGTAGTAGTCCATTTTACATCATTTAATCTTAGTTGATGAGTTTAAGTAAATTGTAATTAGTAATAAAAAATATCAAGAATATTTAATTTGGTGGCCAAAATTGAAAAGTGATACTTGTAGGATCCTTATTTGGCCACCACTGTATCCACAGCAACAGTATGACGTGTTTGTAGCAACTACTGACATTTTGCCGACGAGTTTTCGGATATACCAACAAAACTTGATCCCCGAATTGTGACAGACAGGTCATATCAGGCGTGCGAAACGTCAAACGTTAGTCAAAGATTAGGTATAATAGTTCCCATTTTGTAAATAAGAGTATTGGTTGAGTCTTGTTGAAATAAGTTTTAAGTATAAGTTCAGGACTTTTGAGGAGCCTGTGCGGTTACCATGTCATGACTGAGCGATTCAGTTTACGGAGAAAGAGACGGAGCCATGTAACTGCGATAGCTCTGTCCCTTACACTCATCGTAAACTGAATTGCTTACCCGTGTCATGGTAACCACTCTGTCCTGTATCCAGTTACATTTCTCTTTGCCTGTGATGAAACATGAAAATGTAAAATGATTATTGTCATTGTGACTTAATAAAACACTTTATTTTAAATGTGGATTTACGTTATTAGTTTTAGTTTACAATCAACCCATTCGTCACTTGTATTGTCGTCTCGTGTCGTACAACTACGCGCACGGGCACCATCGGCACCATCGCACGTCGCTAATCCGTGTCAGGGATTACTCTTCATTAGACAGCGTCAGCTGAGAGACATTAGTCACGGCACTAAGTCCGCCGGCCGTATTATTAGCTTATGAACTAATTAGCGGTTTGATTTCTATGGTGTAAACTGTTCTGTGAATGTCAATCCCCTTCTTGATGCATTTACCTTAACCCTTACCATTAACGAACGTCAATGTCATTAGACTCATTAGAGATGCCAAGTCATTTGTAACTTATAGGAAACTCAACCTTATTGTTGTACAAATGTCAGATTGCCTTTGGACCTAAAGTTCCTTGGACCTACCTACATAAGGCACTTTTAATATCAAATAAATAAATATCAGGGGACAATGTCACACCAATAGCCTAGTCCCAATTTAAGCTCTAGGCTTGTATTATGGGTACTGGACAATGATATAAATATTTATACAGAGAAATATATACTTAAATACAAAGTAAACATCCATGACTTGGGAACAAACATTCGCGCTCATCACACAAATATCTGCCCTTACCGGGATTTGAACCCAGGACCGCTAGCTTCTTATTATGGAAGATGTCCCTGCCTGATTAATGCACTATTTAAGTTCGGTTTATAGCCTCTTTTAAATAAAAAGTGGTTCTAAGTTATTAGGTATAACATTCTCGATATTTTTTTACTAAATTTTGTCTTCTTTCTTTTCAGGTACGTGGTTCACTCAGAACTGATTCAGCGAGAGATTTCGCAGCGTCCGCCAAAGTAAGACAATAACTCAATCCTCGCTTTTCTCGTTTTATTCCAACAATTTACGGTCATATTTCATCCAACGCGGATATATCACAACGTGATACTATTTTTGCACATGTTAAGTCTACCATATGCGAATTGGCACAGCGATTAAAGTGACAAGGTACTAAAGTGAACTCGACCGTAAGTACTCATCGTATACTACGTTTTTTCAGTAACTACTGAAATAAAAAAAATACCAAACCACAGCTATGTTAAACAGCCAATCCAAACCGGGTTGTCTTCTATTTGGTAAAACCTAATTGCTTTGGACATGTGATCGTATCAACGTTATGATAGCACATATTTACTTGATAGTGATGATGCCCGAATTAAAAATAGTATGATAACTAGGCATCGGAGTTTTTGTCGCACGGTAAGACTAATGGCAAGCTATGGAGTCGTCATTTGCCATAAATCTAAACTCTTATTCATATTCATACTCATTTATTCAGTTTTTTTTAAATAATCAAGCACAAAAACTTTGACGAGTTAAGAAACGATTATTTAATGTTATATTTGGAAAATAAATATTACAATAAAAAATAATTATCGTTTTTATACTGATTTAATTACGAAATTTTATAAACAAAGATACATTAAAACATGACAGAGGGGAATGTTTTAGTCCAAACTAGTGGCGAATTGTATGTTAAAATAGTTCAAGTTATGAATTTATAATCTAATAGATTTTTTATTTATATAACTTGGCCTAGATAAATTATACACGACCGACCGCTATAGAGGCATTTTAAGATAAATTAAATAAATGAGTATGAATATGAATAAGAGTTTAGATTTATGGCAAATGACGACTCCATAGCTTGCTATTAGTCTTACCGTGCGACAAAAACTCCGATGCCTAATGATAACGTGTCAGTGACAGCGCCCCTGTTTTGTCGAATTTTGACATTATATGTACAGTCTGTGAGCATTGAGAAGGGGCTTCGGGTTTATACTTCGCTCTCCGTCGCTCGTAGTAAGAGCGTATGAGAGCGAGTGAGAGACAACTAAAAACACGAAGCATCTTCTAAAAGCTATCGCACTGTATTCTGCTCCCATTAGACTAGACGACTATACTGCCCTCCTACTGAGAAAAGGCGCATCTGCAATTAATTCATAGAAGCATATTATACTCTCATAGCTTGTAAATAAGGTTGGATGTGCGATACAATTCATATGTATAGTAGATGCGCCTTTTCACTGTATGAGGGCAGTATAATATACGTGTTTTTTTACATTCAGCTTAATAAATAAATTTCACTTGTGGGAGGACCTTGTGCAGGGTCCGTCCGGGTTGGTACCACCATCTTATCCAATAACCTACCGCCAATCAGCAGTGTTCGCATCGTTGTGTTCCGGTTTGGGGATAAGACAGCCGGTGAAATGACAAGCATAGAGGCATTCCATCTTAGTCCTCAGGGTTGGCAACGCATTTGCAGTCTTGTGAATGCAAATGTCTATGGGTCACAGTTTCCACTTACCATCAGGTGGTCTGTGTGTTCGTTTGCCTTCCCATGCTATAAAAAAAAAAAAAAACAAATGAATTATACATACAATACAACTGAACAACAAAATGGTATACAACAAAGGGGTTAAATAAAATCGTTTATAAACTGAGCAGCTTAGATCTGATGTAAGCCGCATTTAATTGGCTAAGCAATCTCAGAGCGCTGTCTGTAAGACACGGGCCGTAATGATCGCATTAGAGCCCCGGTCCGGTCCGGTCCGGTCCGTTCCGGTAATCCCGGACAGCTGCGTCCGACTGATTGCATGGTTCCGATACCTGGGTGGTAGAGATGAGAATTATAGACATGATGATAAAAAAAAACACTTAAGAAGGTTCCGTTTTTAGATTGTTTTTTTTTATTTTTAACTGATGTGTATATTTTATAATTAAGTATTTTTGTAAAAGTTAGTTTACTAACCCTGCAATTTCGTAAGAATCAACATTATTATCTTTCCGTGTAAAGGTTACAGAACTGTGTTTTTTTTAGGCCGCCAGGGGACCGATTTTTGACTTTCGAGCGCTCGATTTCAAAAGCGAGCGGTAGAAAATATTCGAATGCGAAAATTTTTCACGATTTATTTTCGAATGGTCCCAAATTCCATATTTTTGAGATTCTCACTCGAAACTGAGGGATTGACTAAATAGTATTGTTAAGTTGGAACTTGTTTCATTATACGCAGAAAATCGATGTTTTGCCGGTTTTTTTAATTCATATTTTAATTGCGAATAAATGTGTGAAGCTAACAAAAGATGAAATCATAACAAGCAATTTAATATTTCAGTGTCAATAAGATTTTTTTACGCTTATTTTACAAATTCTTGACTGGTTATAAATGTAGGAAAAATGAAACGCTTTCTCGTCTGTGGATGTCTATGGCATTGTGCTAGGTTTGTTTATGCTTCGTGTGTATATACCCAACAGATTTGAAAGATGACAAATTATACTTTCTATCGATAGAATGTCAAAACGAATGCCACAGACCACTCGTGTTCATATTTTCTATCGCTCGCAAGTCAAAAATACCATTTCATTGTTTTTTGTCACTTTCGAGTGAAACTTTCGAGCGCTCGAAAGTCAAAAATCGGTCCCCAGGTACCTAATTGGAAACTGTGACCCATAGACATTCGCATTCACAAGACTGCAATGCAATCCTAAGACTACAAATGCGTTGCCAACCCTGAGGACTAAGATGGAATGCCTCTATGCTAGTCATTTTACCGGCTGTCTTATCCCCTAACCGGAACACAACAATGCGAACACTGCTGCTTGGCGGTAGGTTAATAAAAAACGTTTTCACTACCAAGTACCTACGTAATGTTCCAATTTTATTACTTTTCCACTATTGCATGTCGTCTCCATCACTAACTCTATATCGTTAAGAACAATCTCAAGACAGATGTCTTCCGAGCTTATCGGCCTCGGTCCATTTGCTCGGACACCGGGACCGGGCCCCAAGTCCCCGGATTCGCGGGATTACCCCCGACTCCGCGTTCAATAATCCCACCAGTTTAATGTTGGCATTACCGGGATCTTAGCGCGATTGTCCAGGGTCTGCCTGCTTGATACACCCATTTATTATGAGCCTTGGAATCATTACTGTGTTGTGTTAAGTGTCAAAATATGGCGGCGATTTAATTTAAAAATAAACCAGTATGTATGTTTCTATGTATGTACCTAAGTGATGTTTGGAAGAAAAACACGCTGCTACCCCGACCCCCTATGATGGGATAAGGGCCTTATAGTGTTGAAGAGTTACACACGATACATTCATAGCTGCAACGAGGAAATTGACTTCTACAGCAATTAACAAAGGATAAAAGAAATGCAAATCGAAGCTTCATAATTATTGTGATACACATTTAAAAAAAAAACACTTTAATAATTAAAGAGCAAAATAATAAAGCCCGTTTTACGAAAATATCAAAAGAGTTTTTTATACACAAATGTTATTAACTACATAATATAATATTAAATCATACCTTGAAGAAAAGTTATTATTGCTATTTTATACATCATTTATTACGATAATTTTTGTAACAAGACATTATGGAACGCAATTAAATAAGTAAATAAGTAGACGTAGTACCTACGTTCGTGTATTCAAAACGAAAATTTTAAATATACTGTACTTATTGATCTCAGCATCTGAACATTAGTTATATTACAGTTTTAGGACAGATAGTAAATTAAAAGCCGTAAAATCTTAAACTAGCTTAGCCTAGTTGGTAGTGACCCTGCCTACGAAGCTAGCGGTCCTGGGTTCAAATCCCGGTAAGGGCGGATATTTGTGTGATGAGCGCGAATATTTGTTCCCGAGTCATGGATGTTTACTATGTATTTAAGTATATATTTCTCTATATAAGTATTTATATCGTTGTATAGTATCCATAATACAAGCCTAGAGCTTAAATTGGGACTAGGTCAATTGTTGTGACATAGTCCCCTGATATTTATTTATTTATTTATATGTATTTATACGACTTTAAATTCGAAATAAAAGACCTTTTCCCCCAAGTCTTAATTCCCAAGTCGAAATACCTAACTTTTTATATTGGTTAATGCATTTTATAGATTACCATGGCAAGTTTGCAGGGCGCTTCGCATTGCTTCCATGTATTCGACTCGATTGACTGTACCCTTACCATGAGTTACAAATACCGTACTCGCTAGCGAGTCGCATGCTCTGTCCCTCGCACTCTACAGTGTGTGGCCCAAAACCAAGGCGAAAAAATTAAATGGGGATTCTTTAGAACATTTCAATTAACTATCACAAGAATCTAATATTACAAAGTCTATAATTTTGGAGAAAACAGCCTACAAAGTTAAAAATCGTAGGTAATGTATTTTCCCGTCGCGATATCGACGCTTGGTCACTTGGTACGAGGTATGTCTGAGTACAGGGTGCCATTGACAACACGCGGTAGATTTAGACTTTTTGCGACATGTACTTTAAAGAAGTTTCCATATTTGTTTTTCACGGTTTTCTTTAGAAACTCTTTTTACATAATACCTAGTCTCCTTGTCAAAGCGGTTTTAAATTGAAGAGAATTGAGCGGTGTTTGCATTACATTGAATTTGCGATTAAGTTTGTTAGAAAAAAACTGAAAGTTAAGTTTTGATTTTAATTAGGTAAGACCATTATAATGTAATTACCGGTGATCTATAGAGCCCCTGTTTTTAATATTATCCCCGGTTTTAGGCCACACACTGTATAAGTTGACGTTGACTCTAAATACTGTAAGGGACAGAGCATTCGACTCGCTAGCGAGTACGGTAACTGTAACTCATGGTAGGGGTACTGAAGGACTAGCATAATAAAGGTGATAGTCAAGAGACTCTTCTGCTTCTTTTTTATTAATGGCGGTCCGCCGCGGCATTCCGCAGTGATCTCGCCAGGTTCAAGTGAGTAGAATAAATCATAGCCAAGAGAGTCAAAAATACTTAGAGTAATTTAAAAAAAACCTGATATTGTTGAAGTTTGTGAGTAACCGCTCCATCGAGAAGCCAGAGATACTTTTATTACTTGTGGGAGTACCTTGTGCAGGGTCCGTCCGGGTTGGTACCACAGTGTGAGCAGCAGTGTTCGCATTGTTGTGTTCCGGTTTGGGGATAAGACAGCCGGTGAAATGACTAGCATAGAGGCATTCCAGCTTAGTCCTCAGGGTTGGCAACGCATTTGCGGTCGGCATTTGCGGGTTGTGTGAATGCTAGTGTCTATGGGTCACGGTTTCCACTTGCCATCAGGTGGCCTGTGTGCTCGTTTGCCTTCCCATGCAATAAAAAACAAAACCTCTAAATAATTGATTGTCAATTCGTTTACTAACAATAATGTAACATGTACAAAATGACTATCATCAGAAATAAAGCAACGCGCGAGCAACAAATTAAAGCCGCCATTAGCGAGCACGCGATCGTTTGGCGATCGGCCAGCCGGCGCCCACTCCGAGCGACAGTTTTTATTTATCGTCTTTTGATAGCCTATTAAGGAGACATATGTATGTAAATATGGCTATTCGTTATTTTAAATGCCCACGTGTGAGTAAAATTATTTATGGGTATAGCCATGTGGGGTAACTGAGCGTAGCGGGTAAGTGTGCGCTACCCCTTTATTTAGAAATGGGGAGGAAGAAAAAATAAATAAAATAAATATCAGGGGTCAATGTCACACAAATTGACCTAAACTAATCTCTAGGCTTGTACTACGGGTACTAGACAAGGATATAAATACTTATATAGAGAAATATACAGGGTGTATACGGAGGGGTGGATCAAACGAAGGTCAAAGGTAGGGGACCTCAAGGGCTACCGAATTGACCCCCATGTATGTTCAGCGATTTTCATTTGTTTCAGAGTTACGAGCTTTTTTGTGAAAATTTCAGAAATGTCGGATTTCCGGTATAATTCCTTTGTGGTAGCTAAACTATTCGACCTATCACTGTGTTTTTTTTTTTTGGGAGTAGTCAGATAGCGGACCTAACAAATAACAATGCCATTTTGAGTCATGGCATCATACATTTTACAATAAAAAATAAAACTCTCAATAATTTGAGCACATTGAAATTTTCCATGAACATTCACAGGTCAAAATTTTTAAATTATCACATAACTTTTTTTTTTGCAAAGTGCTTTATAAACTACCTTGGTTTATGGAGAATTAGCCCTGTAATTTTTTTTTAGATAGTCTCACGGCATCCCCTTGAAAATAGTATGGAAAGGGAATAAGTAGTAAAAATCACTTTTTAAATATCCAAGTAAAATATTTTTTAAATGGAAAATGAAAACGGAAAATCATATTTAAAGAGAATGTAAGATTAAAACACCACCTTAAATGTAACGCCTTTATTCCTTAATTGTAATTAATTAAAGTAAATGTTCAAAATGTCCACCATTATTTGCTATACACGCCCTGCACCTTTTAAAAAAATTACTTTTAAGTTTGCGGAATGCCTCTACGTTTTCACTGATAGTTCTTTGGGCTTGTGTTAGTTTTACGCGTAATTCTTCAATTGAATTAAACTCAGATTTGTAAACTACCTCCTTGTAAAATCCCCAGATAAAAATATCTACAGGATTTAGGTCCGGAGATCTTGGAGCCCAAGCTATCGGTCCTCCGCGACCTATCCATCTCTGTGGAAATTCTTGATCGAGATATTGTCTCACAATTCGAGCAAAATGGCACGGTGCTCCATCACACTGAAAGTACATTCTCCTGCGTGTTTCCAAATTAACATCATCTAACATGGAACTGAGGTTCTGTTGTAAAAACGATAAAAAAATATTTCCATTCATTCGACTTGGCAACTCATAAGGTCCCATCAGTTGTCCGTTAAATACTCCTGTCCACAAGTTAATACTAAATTGGTGCTGGAAACTGTGACGTCGGACCAAATGAGGATTTTGGTACGTCCGAGAATGGTAATTATGCATGTTAAAAATACCTGATCGAGTAAAACATGACTCGTCTGTCCACATTACATTGTTAAAAAAATCAGGATCAGCCTCATATCTGCTTATCATATCTTGACAAAAAGCAACTCGTCGTGCGTAATCAGCCGGTAATAAATCTTGCACCTTTTTGTAGTGGTAGGGATGCATGCCCTCTGAACGTAAAATTTTATGGACAGCTCCATGCGAAAGACCAATATTACGACCAATTACCCTCGTGCTTGTTGATGGATCGCGGTGCACTTCTTCTAAAACGTTGGATATTTGATCTGGGTCTATCGTTGGCACTCCTTCAGATTGAGCAGTTCCAGGTATACGACCTTCTAAATACGCGTTATGGACGCGTATGAAGACGCGATAGTCAGGATAAGAACGGATTCGCTCTCCTCTTCGTGTAAGTTGTTCCTGGTACATCCTGGCAGCTGCACGAGCGTTTCCTTGAGCTGCACCGTAGCAATAATGCATTTCTGCATACTCTCGTGGGGTCATAACTCATTACCCTTTAAATGTAATCACTCAGTTAATTAAATGTGTTATTTTTAACAAGATGCATTAGCTTAATTACGCAATGAATGACAAAGAATTATTTTTTCTATTGTTTTCAATTATTATTTTTTTGCTAACCCGGTATTAATGGCCAGTAACATTAAAAAAAAAAAACTCTTAAATCAACCTTACAAACCAGTGTAGGCATTTTTAATTCGTGGATATTCATTTAGATCATTATTATTGTTGTAATTTTGATTAATGTTAAAATTATTACTATTTTTTTTAATAATAAAAATGTATTTTGATGTACTAGTCCTATTTAAAAAATATTTTACTTGAATATTTAAAAAGTGATTTTTACTACTTATTCCCTTTCCATACTATTTTCAAGGTGATGCCGTGAGACTATTTAAAAAAAAATTACAGGGCTAATTCTCCATAAACCAAGGTAGTTTATAAAGTACTTTGCAAAAAAAAAAGTTATGTGATAATTTAAAAATTTTGACCTGTGAATGTTCATGGAAAATTTCAATGTGCTCAAATTATTGAGAGTTTTATTTTTTATTGTAAAATGTATGATGCCATGACTGAAAATGGCATTGTTATTTGTTAGGTCCGCTATCTGACTACTCCCAAAAAAAAAAAACACAGTGATAGGTCGAATAGTTTAGCTACCACAAAGGAATTATACCGGAAATCCGACATTTCTGAAATTTTCACAAAAAAGCTCGTAACTCTGAAACAAATGAAAATCGCTGAACATACATGGGGGTCAATTCGGTAGCCCTTGAGGTCCCCTACCTTTGACCTTCGTTTGATCCACCCCTCCGTATACACCCTGTATACTTAAATACATAGAAAACATCCATGACTCAGGAACGAATATTCGCGCTCATCACACAAATATCTGCCCTTACCGGGATTTGAACCCAGGACTGCTAGCTTCGTAGGCAGGGTCACTACCAACTAGGCCAGCGCGTCGTCGTCGTAGAAGTTTGTAATACGTGTCGAAAAAATAAATGATGGCAGATAATTGGTTTATGTGCGATAAACCCAGATGGTACCTACCATTAGTTTACTTGAAAAAGAAAATATTCAGAATCCGGTGCTGTAAATGTAAAATTTGGTGTCATGGCGAAAATTGACACGAGTATAAGAAATTTATTTCTGTTAAAATGTATAATTTAACCCTTTTATTTGGCATAAGATTTGAAGCTATGTTATCTGTCAATAAAATGAGGTAAGTTTACCCGCAGTATGGGTAAGTGTGCGCATTTTGAGCTGGTTGAATTAAGGTGATTTTTCTTCGAAGTGGCAAAGATTTGTTGATAATTTCTTGATTAAATCATTACCAAAATTAATGCTTTGCCAGATACAGATTTTAATTTTTCTTTCATGCTTATTGTTTGATTTTGATACTAGTTTGACAAAAAATGCTCACATATTCCCCACATGACTCTACCCAGGAAGTTCACTTGGGATTTAGTAAAGGACTTTTTATAACCCCTGACACAATGAGAGGGGTATTTAAATGAATATTACGCCTTGTTTGTGTGTCTATCTGTCTGTTTGTGGCAGCTTAGTTTTTTTATGGCATATAGAAGGCAAACGAGCACACAGGCCTCCTGATGATAAGTGGAAACTGTGACCCATACTGCCGTGTCATGACAAAATGATGTAACTCCAACGAGCATGGTTTTCAGAAATTAAGATTAAAGTTTGAATCGTGTTTGTTAAGTTATTTTGAGACCCGTTAGTCAGGTATATGATGTTTTATTTTAAATTAGTGTAATATTAGTTCCTTTTATATGGCCGTCTATTTTTTTAAAGATATTTATAGTATTGTTTGAGTTATTGTCGTTAACGCAGTTTGTCATGACAACACTTTCATACAAATCTTGTCATGACAGAATATTGTAACTATAGTTAAATCATCTTGCCGATAGTTTGGAAAAAAAATCTAAAGAATTCTTGTCATGACAGAATATTGTAACTATCGTTGACTCATCTTGTCGATATTTTGGAAATATTTCTTTAGAATTTCCTATATTTTAACTATTCTAAGCAAACAATTTGCCATAACTATTAAGGTTTGTATGTCTGTCAGTCTGTCTAACTGTATTTGGGTGAATATTCGGGCGTTTCAACCGCCGTCATTATTGTTTTCGCATATTATTTAAAATAAACTTAATAACTTTCTTGTTCTTTTACATGGAATGGATATAAGTACTATCCACGGGTACGCAGATTTTGACATCAAAACTTGCTGGTAGTTATCATTATTTTTGTAAATATAAGTACCTATTGAAGACAACAATAACGGTGGTTGAAACGCCCGAATATTCACCCAAATACAGTTAGACAGACTGACAGACATACAAACCACAAAACCTTACCACAAGCCTCCTTTTACCGTTAATACTTCGGTATGGAACCTAAAAACTGGTCAAGTGCGAGTCGTTCTCGCGCACTGAGGGTTCCATACACATTTGGCCGGTTATTTGTGGTTTTTCTATAGGGTATGTACTTTGTACTACCATTAAATACAAAAAAAAGTTGATAAAAAAGTTACTTGCATATGGGGTTAACTACTCCTTATTATTTTACTTTTTTGTGAGGAAATCTCTCGATATAACACGTATCCGGCAAATGAAACAACTCTATATTTTTTAAGGTTCAAAGATACAGTTAGGTATTTAAAATTTGGACAGACGGACAAGGGAAGGAGGCTTAAGTTAGTAGTAGAACCATCCTTCGGGTACCGAACTCAATAACGACGCGTACGGAAAACCTTAATTTTCTTTGACGAAGTTTAAATTTCGTTTACGTAAGTAAGTAATGAATTAATGACACCAATAACGGAACCCTCTGCGAGTGAGTCCGACTCCCACTTAGATTTTGTATGAGTGAGTTGCTTTTTAAATTTGCTGTGCACTTATATAACTTACCTACACGTCACATACCTTACATAGGTAATTAATGCAAAATACTCTCGTTTTAGCTCCAGTTTCAGCATTCCTATGCTGCAGCTGTGCACAATTTTCTTTTTCGGTTTCGATAAGTTCACTGCACTATCACTTTCGTTCAAATCCTGATCAAATTTAATAACATTTTCACTTGAATGTCGTGTTTCATAAACTTTGTTTTGTTGCGAAAGTCTTAAAATAAAATCGCGTCTTTTCATTGTAGTGCCAATCAATCAATACCCAACAACAAAATCACTTGCCTTCTTGTCCCACACCTTTCTCAACGAAACTAAACACGGAAGTGATTTGTCGAAACAAGTAAACAATGCAAATCATCTATCTAAAATAACAAGATCATTGGCCGCCCCCGCGGTAAGTCAAATAACAGGCCCCCGCGGGGGAGGGTGCAGATAACAACTCGATGTACGGTCGATGTATGGACAAGTCATGTAACTGCGAGATACAGCAAATTGACGCGTCTATTTAGCGAGCTTTCGGTCACGCCTACCTCAGGTAATTTATGATACAATAAGTAGCCAGGACAAGGCCGGGGAAATTTCAAGTTACATGGGTTGGTAATATCACTTTTCTTCTAATAAGAAGTTTTCCAAGGCCTAATATTTGTACGGGGCGAATAGTATGACCAAATAAATACTATAGAGACCTGTTACCACTAACTCATGTATCTATAGTTACATCATTTTGTCATGACACGGCAGCATAGACACTCGGATTCACAAGAGTGCAATCTTAACAACTAGTGCACTACCAACCCTGAGGACTAACATGGAATGCCTCTATGCTAGTCATTTCACCGGCTGTCTTATCCAAAAATCGGAACAAAACAACGCGAACACTGCTGTTTGGCGGTAGGTTAATGGATAAAATGGTGATAGCGATCCAGACAGACCCTGCACAAGGTCCTACCACCCATTTCTAAACGATAGGAACGATTCTGAGGCGTTTAATTTTATTAGAATGCTTGTACTTCTGATTCTTAACTAAGAGGTCGATGGATACCGGTTGTACCGTTTTAAAGTGGTCAGCTCTATGTATGTAAACACTTTATTGTTGAAAAGACAAACCAAAACAATACAATAAATATAAAATACAGGTGGGATTAAAGGGATCTCTTCCAAGATAACCCTTGAGAGATTGAGAAATGAATTTTGCATCGAGTAAAATCAATTGTACAAATTTATTTAGTTATTATGGATTACTGTTGTGCCGCGGCTTTGTCCGCTTATTGGGTAGATACTAGAACTACCTACTAGATAACGACTAACATAGATACTTAAACTGAGATACGTAGAAAACATCCAAGACTCAGAAACGGGACTCGTACGAAACTTGTCAATCAAATAATTTGCCTTTACTCGTAGAATAGGTCTAAACCCTGCGTCGTGGCGCAAGTTATAATACAAGTTAGAAGATTATTTATTTTTTATTTTATTTCTATTGCATGGGAAGGCAAACGAGCACACAAGCCACCTGATGGTAAGTGGAAACTGTGACCCATAGACATTCGCATTCACAAGACTGCAAATGCGTTGCCGACCTTGAGGACTAAGATGGAATGCCTCTATGCTAGTCATTTCACCGGCTGTCTTATCCCCAAACTGGAACACAACAATGCAAACACTGCTGCTTGGCGGTAGGTTAATGTATAAAATGGTGGTACCAACCCGGACGGACCCTGCACAAGGTCCTCCCACAAGTAAAACACCGCGACACTACAGATTAGGCAATAGCACCGCTTGTCCATGCGGACATGTTGGTTAAGGTAGTTCTACACTGTCCGACCGCGTTGCGTCCAGTATTAGCAGTAATAAATCAGTCGGGACCCGACATATCGGGCGACGAATTTATCGACGCGCCCTGTCCTGCAGCACTGTCAACGACTCATCACACTATCTCTATTGAATTAGGCCGGTTAGAGAGGGAGGACCGAGAGTCGCAGATGTATTGCACAAGGCAAAAGGGGATGTTTACTACGACATGCGGAATTTTTAATTATTTCAATGTCGAGTGTTTTGGAAATGTGGGAGCGTTTGCATTTTCAATTTGTTGGTGTTGTATTTTGCCTATTCATTGTCTGTTTGATATCCCTATATAACTATTAAGCAAATCTGTCGTCCGTCTGTCTGCGCGGAGATACTGGTCTTATTTAGGACTTACGTAAACTAAAAACATGCATAGGTATAGCGTCAGGCGCGACTTCGTAGATTGAAATTACTTTAGCTTAAAGCATACAATAACGGTTCTTTAAAGTTCCAAATGCTTCAATCTGAATCCCTCCTTTTACTGGCAATGTAAAGCACACCTTTTCCCTGATGAAATGTATCAAACCAACTTCAAAATAATAAAAAACCGTTACTTAACCAGATCTTGACGAAGTTTGAATGGTACCACCCCAGAGATACATACTCCTTAAAAATCTATACTAATATTATAAATGTGAAAGTGTATATTTTTGTCCAATTTTCATGCCTCAACTATTGAACGGATCGAAATGAAACTTGGCACACATATTGGTTAGGTCTTGGAATAGGATATAAAATAGTTTTTATCCCGGAAATTTAGACAGTTTTCGAGGGAGCAGTGATAATCGACTTCTACGCGAATGGAGTCGCAGGCGAAAGCTAGTAATCTAGCCACAAATTTGTACCGTCGGCCCAATGGGACCCTGACCCACCATAGAACGGTGTCACAGTGACATGATAAAATAATTCGTTTGACACTTCTTACAACGTAAATCATAACAATACTGTTCTAAGGTGGGTCAGGGTTCCATTAGGCTGATATTACATATACCTATCTAGCTATCTATATGATACAATAGTACATTACTACAGAGGCCGGGAAGTAAGAGGTTGCCGGCCGATTTATATAGACGGCCGAGCGAAGCGAGGCCGGATAGTTACGAGGCTGGCAATCCCTTTTCACGGCGAGGTATGTATTGTGCTTTTGTCAAACATATGCAATGAAATAAAAAAAACATGTGTGTTATCTAGGCATTAGCGCGGATATTTTTGGTTCGATAACCATAAAGCCACTGAAAAAAATAAAAAAATAAAATTTAGCTATTAGGTTGTTCATAAACACAGCCGCCATGTCAACATAAAAAAAATAAAAATTACTTCCCGGCCTAGGCCTTCAATTTTGTATGATATTCCTTTACAGCTCTCTCTAGTTGCCCCGCCCGGAACGTGATACTTTGAACCGTAAAATAACTAACTTAACGCCAACATTTCATTGCATGTTTAAGAAATTATTTAAATAAAAACAAAAAACCCGACTGCAGTAAAAAAAACAACTGTAAAGCGAGAAACAAGCTATATAATCGATAGGTAAATACTTATAATGTACCATGCAATGATTTTTTGTTTGATACCTCGTTAACAAGTAATGCAATTTATACCAATATATATACAACTTGAATAGTGGAAAAGGTTTTCCAGGCGGGGACAAGCTATTAATCCAAATGTTTTTTGTTTCAAGAAAATACTTAAGTACATTTTATAATTCATTGCTTGTCCCCGCCTGCAATACCTTTTCCACTATTCAAGTTGTATATATATTGGTATAAATTGCATTACTTGTTAACGAGGTATCAAACAAAAAATCATTGCATGGTACATTATAAGTATTTACCTATCGATTATATAGCTTGTTTCTCGCTTTACAGTTGTTTTTTTTACTGCAGTCGGGTTTTTTGTTTTTATTTAAATAATTTAGTTTATTTCACATTTTTTAGTTTTTATTAATAAAATAGTGGTTTTATTAATATAACCAAACGTTAAATGAGCTCTGCAGCTCGATTTTTTAATGTCACGAAGCTATAAGTAACAAATTACAAGCGGAACTCTCCTTTTAGCAAAAGAAGCATCGTGCATTCAAAAATCGATCCCCAGTAGTAACGTAAGATTAGTTCATTTGGTTAAATGGAGGCCGATCGAACAGATTGTAGATACCTACTTAGGCAGAGAAATTGAAGTAGGTATAAATCAACTAAACTTCTCTTAATCTCTAACAATTTAGTTCCTCAACGGTCAGTACGTCATACGTGTACCTGGGTACTAGACTAAGCACCTACATTGAGGTTACCTATTCCGTGTATCTTTACTTAAATAAACTGTCCATGCGTAGGCAGGATGGCGCATTAGGTAGGTATTAGCCAGCAATTTATACTATAACATCAATGTGCATTAATCAAGTATGTAGTAGGTATTCGTGAATTATTAATTATTACACTACTTTCTTAATGGTTTATATTGTAGGCGTTTACTGCTCAACAAGAAATATTTATTACTTAACAATTAACGTCCTTTTTGATTTCCCTGTCTAAATGGTAGCATTAAAGTATTATAATGTATATATATTTGGAATGGGCTATTTACTAGCTTTCATTTGAGACCCATATTGCTATAATAAGCAAATTTTTTTTTTAAAAACCCCCTCTTTGTTTTTGCAGACGCCATTTTGAAATATTATATACCCTATGTCACTTCGGCAATTAAGACGAATCGAATGACACCTAGTATGTAAAAATCGGTCAAGCCGTTTAGGCTGCAGAGCGTGCCCAGAAATAGACATACATACATACATACATACATACATACATACATACATACATACATACATACATACATACATACATACATACATACATACATACATACATACATACATACATACGCTCGAAAAACATAACCCTCCTTCTGACGCAGTCGGATAAAAATATATTATACTTTATTGAAACTGTACCCACAACTAACTCTTTGTCTAAATCATTATCCACACGGACTCGAACCCGCGACCAGCGCCAGCCGAGCCATGCATCACACTAGTTGAACCACAAATTAACTCCCATAAATCATACATATCGGTTATTTAAAGCCGATATCTTTCCCCATTAATTATAGCTATCATGCCAGTTATCGTTGAGTGCCGGCTTTTAGATTCTCATACAAAATAAACCGACAATTTGATTATTGGCGCCCAAATGTGATAATAACTGTGAGAAAGTTCGGATTCAGAACAAATGTGAAGTTTGTTTTGAGTTGGCTAAATATACTGGAGCATGAAAGGGTTCGACGTTACGTTAAATTGTGTTGACTGTACCGATGGTTGTGGCTTCGAGTTTGCTAATAGTTTTGAGTCTCGAGATCTTTATTAATCGACAGCTTTACGAGAAACTAAGAAAAAAAATCGATCTGTGCTACGAGATTACAGACTGACATACAGAGAGATAAACTTCCTACAAACTTATAAAAAACTCTCTTTTTTTAGAGGATAAAAAACCGGAATAGAGGATATAGCACAGGACGGGTTGAGATGTTTGGGATAGGCCTATTAGTATACCTAACGGAGGACCTCTTCGGCTGGCATGGTTATGATGATGGATGACATGATTCACTTCCATAGGAATCCATTAATCAAGTTCTTATTTTCGGGAAAACTGCCTATTAATACTAAAATTAGTTCACGAAATTAACTGACCATCAGCATTAGAAATTTCGTTTATGTAAAGTTGTCTCTGATCTAGGGGTTATTGAATGGTTTATGTTAAAAATAGCACCTGTGACTGAACTCGGTTGTTTACTACGAACACGACCACGTGTTTGTACCCACGCGTTTATTGATTGTTTGCATTGACGACAATCATACCGTGTTTACATAGCAGACTACTTATAACTTCATAGGACCGTGTGATACAGCTAACGCCATCTGTTGCCGAGTAGTGGAAACTTTGAATGCTTTATATGGTTAGTTTCACCACTGTGCGTTGGATGGCGTATCTAAGGGAGATATTATATGTAATTGATCGGTTAGAATTTTCGTTTTGGGAATGATCCTACTTTTCTCAATAGCGTTTGCAAATAAAATAAAATAAAAATAAAATAAATATCAGGGGACAATCTCACACCAATTGACCTAATCCCAAACTAAGCTCTAGGCTTGTACTAGGGTAGGTACTAGACAACGATATAAATACTTATATAGAGAAATAAATACTTGAAGTTGAAGCCGGTTGCGATTGCAAGTGCGTTAGACAATAGCAACTCTTAATTTTGAAATATGACAACACTAAAGTTCAAAATCGAGGTGGTATGTGTATTAAAATTATTAGGAAATAGCGACTCCATGGATTCTAGAACCACGATATGCCACCGAAATCGTAACACTCATAACCCATCTTTAACTTCCTTCAGTCGGGTATTTTTTTTATTACGATCTCACATTGTTGGCGCTAATTTCTTATCAGTAATTCACTTTAAATATGTTATCGGAACAATAACTACGAACGACTTAATAATACTTAGTCCGCAAGTTCTGAAAATAAGCAATCAACTAATTCACTACCTCTAAACGCCAACTGTATGCAGTTTTGACGCCTAAGTGTGTCACGGGCTAAACACGGAAAACCATAACGACTTATCGCACGCTCGGTGGAACAAAGGCACTATGTACCATATAACACAAGCGCAATTGTGCCCTTGTCCTACGTTACTCGTATGTCTAATCCAGAAAGCACTATAATATAAGGTATTTACGGAAGTTGAGCTCGTTCATAATTTCACTTGGTTTTTATTCGTGGTGATAATAATGATTCGTTGTCAAAGTCAATCTTTATCTTAAGAAATCCTAAAAGTGATTAGATAAGGCTATCTGTAAGATAATTACTTGTATTAGGTAATATTCATTTGGCATTTTTCTTAACATTAAAAGTTGACTAAACAACCATTAATTATTTAGATACCTACGCGACGTGACTCAGTATCTTCTTGTCCCTAAAACGACTAGGCTGACATTCTGAATGGAGATAGATTAAACACTAAACTAAGATAGACATATAGACACATGTCATATAGTCACATAGACACCTCCGGAGATCCTAGAGCTGGTGCTTACCTCTCCCAAAGGATTGGGCTAGCTATTCAGAGAGGTAATGCAGCCAGTGTCATAGGGACTTTTTATATAGATAGAGGGTTTTTTTTATATAGTGGTGATTATTATTTACATCTTTAATATTTGAGTAGCCTAGTTTGATTTTAATTTAACTAGCTTAGTTTTATTTTAATCTAAACTAAGACAATAAACATAATTATGCTACATTGAACACAAATCACAGTTTCTGTGAGATGGTCATCGAAATGAGAAAGTAGTTAACCGTTCCAACAACAAAATAAATTAATGTAGTTGAATCGGGTGGTTGCCGGGTTAGAATAGTGCCACTCCATGTCTTCCCGTGGATGTCGTAAGAGGCGTCTAAGGGAATAAAGGCTTGTAGTACTGTTAGGCGATGGGCTTGCAACCTGTCACTAATACGCTGGTAAACATCTTAGCCTATTTGTGCAAAATGTGGTTACAGAATTATCAACAAAAAAAAAAAGTAGATAATTCTGTAGCTCTGCCTACCCCACTCTGGGATTACAGGCGTGAAGGTATGTATGTATGTATGTATGAATTCGTAATTTCACGCAAATAAAGTCCTAGACTATGTAGATAACTCACGCACTGCTAGATAAAAGCAGTATCAACTCAAAATCCTTGTTAGTTTTTTTTCAAGTCTATAGAAGTTGTAATAAAGTTGATTTTAAAACACAGTTGTATTTTGAGCTACTACTGTTTTGATCTAGCAGAGCGAATCTGCTTGTTTTCCTTTCATGGCTTTAAAAATAATCTAGTAGATAACAGTTTTATTGATTCACGGTTAATTAATTCAAATTGGTTACATTGTGTAAGAGAATTGTGAAGCTAAAAATTTCCACACAAAATCTACCCTTAACACTAGTCCGATTTTTATGTTTTTTGAATATGTTTTAGATATCACGAAAAACTATGTCTGTACGTTTTCCTTTCACGGAAATATTTCTAAGAATGAAACAAATTAAAAAAACACAAACATAAACGTACAGACCTAGTTCTTTGTGATAACTACAACATATTAAAAAATCGTGGAAATCGGACTTGATTTAGGGGGTGAGAAACGATAACGGCCGGAGCTAAATTTGTATGGATTTTTATGACAGTTTCGCGATTTTAGCGGTTTTTACAATCATCTTAAGTGATATCAGTTCTGAAAGGAGTCGCCATTATATACGGGGGTTTTATCTAATTGTTATTGAATTAAACATCGTTGACTTTGTTAGCTCGTTGAACTGCAGAAGCAAATGTATATCGGTGAAATAATTGCTGCAGATGCAGATTTTCGAGGGCTAATATAATGCATAAATACATGTGATGCTTGGGTGTGTAATGTTTAGCATAAAAACAAGGTCTAATGATCATTTTACATGACACGAATTGCATAATTTCGATTTGTATAGTAAACAATCGATATAATAGTCATGAATCATGATATTCATGATGCATAAAACGAAATGCATAAATTCAAAAACTATAATGTTTATAAATTAAAAAATACATAATATTTCTAACGGCTTTCATTACTATTAATGTGGTCACAGTTTTAACCTAACCTAACCTAGTAAGAAAAAAATATTTAAAATGCATGATAACAAGAAAATGATAGTTATACTAAATGAGTGTTATGTTATTCGATCGTATGCCAGATAAAATTATACATTTGGTTTTTATGCTACACGTTCATTATGCTTTTGGTGATTAGTTAAATGAAATTATATAAATTGTTTTCACACTGATTGAAGCGCACCCATGATGCTTGAGTCTACTTGGTTATACTGAGCTTTTTTTTTTGAAACATTACCAAGATATTCTTACCCATAGTTCTTCTTAGCGTGTCGGCGGCATATTATACAGGGTAGAAAAAACGAACGTCGCATGGACGGCAACTACATACTTTAAATATTGGACATAACAAATTCTACGCAAAGGAGACTTAAGTACTTTTATTTTTGAAAATAATAATTCCTACATTTATAGATTTTTGTTTTTTTCTGAATTAACCTGGAATCCAACTGCGGGCGAATATGACAAAACAAATGAGTTACCCGGTTAAGGCAGACGAATTTTCAAAGATCTATAAATGCAAGAATTATTTTTTCACAAATATAACTAAGTCTCATTTGCGAAGAATTTGCTATTTATAATATTTACGGTAGTTTCCACCTGTAGGGATAAGAGCTGACCAATATTCTGCCACGCGAACGGCATTGCTATAGTGGCCTCATAATATAGGTCTTGCCGCGTACCTACTGGTGTTGGGGCGCGCGGGGCTGCAGGAGATGCGCCTTGGACTGTGGTGAGGTGCCTAGGGAATGCAATTTACCCGCTTATTACCCGCTTATTATTATGTATGAAAATAACCGGTTAAAACTGGTAAAAAGAGGTGCCGCAGCTGCAGTGGTCCTAGGCGGTGTAACCCCACTATATAGTTAAACCAAATCGACCCAATCGTTGTTTGTGAACGTCAATCGTATAATGATTTATTATATAAATTTTACAAAAGCATTCTTTTATGATCGCCAATTTAATTATTCGTCTTTCTTCGTGAAGCGATTTTTCATAAAGCGTTTTATAATGTTCGCGTTCATTTTCTTCGCATATTTTACCAGTAGATTATTTTATTAGTCGATTTTTTTCCCAAACTAAGTAATTTGACAGAGTCGACGGAGCGGCGCATAGCGGAGTTCCTATTTCTGTGTTATTTTGGCCCTCCAGGCCTACGTATTACGATGTAATTACCAAGAAAATGTTGCAACTAATAAAATGATCTACTGGAATAATATGCGAATAAAATGACCGCGACCATTATAAGACTTTAAACTCATTTAAACCAAACCAATATATTATAGATACAAAGAGGAAAAAAGACATGCAAAATGCAGTGAGATCATCGAAGAACTTGTTATTATTTCAATTATATTTAATGAATAATACATGTAAAAAGAAAATGTACCAGGATCACTAGGCAACCATAAACATACATATAGGTACATATATGTATGTTTGACGACGCGTTGGCCTAGTTGGTAGTGACCATGCCAACGAAGCTAGCGGTCCTGGGTTCAAATCCCGGTAAGGGCAGATATTTGTGTGATGAGCGCGAATATTTGCTCCCGAGTCATGAATGTTTTCTATGTATTTAAGTATATATTTCTCTATATAAGTATTTATATCGTTGTCTAGTACCCATAGTACAAGCCTAGAGCTTAGTTTGGGACTAAGTCAATCGGTGTGACATTGTCCCCTGATATTTATTTATCATTTTATTTATGTTCAGTCAACATACACAATAATTTTAAACTTTTAGGTTGCTTCTTTGACATAAGTCCTGAACCTTTCTCTGCACTGGACCTGATGTTTATCTCCCCTACCACACACTTAACTTTCATCTCTCATAAACTAAGCCCATAAACTAGGTACCGGAAGTGCGCCCGCCGCCATAAACCAAAACTAGGTATGGTCGGTGGGGTCAGACGTTATTTCCGGTCCTATCTGTTCACTACATCTTGCCTTAGGTTTAAGATTGCTGTAAGGTTAATAACTTAAATGTTGGGTTGCTGATGGTATTTACGACAACTTTGCCAGAGCATTCAGTGTAAGCTGCTAATGCAACCAACGTGTTTGTGTTTCTTGTATAAATAACATCTCAAACGCGTTGGAGACGGTTTGCCGCGTGAACAGCTACTTACAGATAACTTAAGAGCCTGGGTCCAGCTACAATTTTAGGCGGCAGAGCTTCAGAATTATCTAAAACTCTGATAACTCATTTTGCACAAACATAATTATATTCCCCGTGTATTATTTCCCGTGTGGATGCCGGGTTAGAATAGTGCCACTCCATGTCATCCCGTGGATGTCGTAAGAGTCGAATAAGGGAATAAAGGCTTGTAGCACTGTTAGGCGATGGACTTGCCACCTGTCACTAATACACTGGGAAACATCTTAGCCTATTTGTTCAAAATGTGGTTACGGAGTTATCAAGAAGTTTTAAGACTTGTTGGTAATTCTTTAGCTCTGCCTACCCCACTCTGGGAATGAAGGCGTCAGTTTATGTATGTGTATGTATGTATAATTATATTTTTAACAAGTATTTGTCGTTTTCCTCTAAGGTTTTTTATAAACTTACCTTTAACGCTTAAGTATATGTTTCACAATTTTTACGATACATCGGACAGACGGACAGATGGACATCGTAGGGTCAGTAATAGGGTCCCGTTTTACAACCTTCGTCTGCGGTACTCAAAAAACAGGGCACAGTCACACCATGTTAAAGGAAAGCACAAACGTTTTAATAAGATTTATTTTATCAAATGCACAAGCGATGTTACTGCAATAGAAGGAAGGAAGAGAAAGTTGCCAGTAATTAAAACTAAACATAAAACCTTATGTTACCAACATAAATTGCGGCCCCAAAAGTAACAACTTCTGTTAACAATGCTAAAAAACCCAACTAATTTAATAAAATGACTAGGCACATAATTTAATTTATCGGATGGACTACTACTAACTTGGAAACATCTCGAGTGTGCAACTTGCCATTTGGCGTTATAACTTAAACTACTCTCACCTTCGTATCGTTAAGGCCGTTTATAAAATCATACTTTATCTGCCATCCGTCGAATCATCATTTCCAAAAATAATCAACACTTCCCGCGCTGGTTTTTGGTTACAACTATCACGAGTACCATTCCATGGAAGGTGTCGCCTGTTGGCATGTTAAGTGGCGGCCCACCGGCCGGGGGTCTCCGGGACAGTCCCGGATTTCAAGCTTACGTCCCACATTTAAATAATGATTTATTTATTTAGTTCTTTCGGATGGCTTTAGCAAAAACTATATCCATTGTAGCGGTTTTTATTTATGGCATAGGAAGGCAAACGAGCACACAGTTTCTTACGGTGCTTCTTCTCAACAATGGTCTCTTGAAGCGCTGGTAGATGGTAGATTCAGACTTGTCAAAGTGCCTACAGGGCCTACTTACAGAATAAATGTTTTTTTTTTTTTACAGGCCGCCTGATGGTAAGTGGAAACTGTGACCCATAGACATTCGCATTCACAAGACTGCATTTAATTTAGTTGATAACACAGACATACAGATGTAGTGCATAATTGTTTTCCATCGTATTTTCTCGGCAACGTTCGTATTTGTCATGCTGCTTCTGTCAACCTCAGTACTTTTTGTACTGTGACCGACTGAAATAGCAAGACACGTTCGTACGTTTCCGTGAAAATACGAAGGAAAACAATTATGCACTACATCTGTACATGGTGTAACATAATATGTAAATGGGTACTACCTACCTATAGATACAGATGCTTCCCTGAATGTATCTCACTATGAACACAAGAGATACTAAGATAAAACTAATGCATGTTACGTACGTAAGACTTAGGTTAACAAACAAAAACAACGCAATATTAATGCTTGTATAAATTTGATTCAGTTGCTTTAAACTGGACGCGGGAAAATAGGTCTTACGGGGATTGTAAAGCTAAAAAATTCCATACAAAGACGTACAAAATACGATAACGTTTCTTTCCCCTAATTTCGTCGTCACTTAACATCAGGTGAGGTGAGACTGAGGTCAAACGCAAACACACTATGGACAAAAAAAAAACCTAGTAGAATTTTACGATCTTTTAATATCTTGTAGATATTATGAAACACTACGTCTGTACGTTTTCCTTTCCAAGAAAACCGTTCTTAAAAAAATATGGAAACGTACAGAACTAGTTTTTCATAATAACTACCACATATTGAAAACTGTAAACATTGCTCTTGATTTAGGTGGTGATAAACGTTGTGGCCCGGAGCACCGGCATCTCCTAGCCTTTTTCTCGAGTTAGGTAAATATTAGGTAGTAGTGTAAAAATTGCTAACTGTGGTTGAGGCCCCACGAGACAGGCATCGCCTGGTATGGTGGTGATAAGAAATGTATTTCGAAATGTACAATAATATATGGTCAAATGTATGTAGCTAAATTAGTAAGTTTTTTTTTTTTAAGCGTCATTTCACACCTTTTTTACTTACTTTTAAAAAAAAAGTCAAGGTCGCCGTCATCGAAATCGATGAGGAGGACTATATATATAAACTTGTGGGAGGACCTTGTGCAGGGTCCGTCCGGGTTGGTACCACCATGCAGCAGTGTTCGCATTGCAATTGCTTTAGACGAGCTTATCTACATGCCGTCATGGCGAATCGTCCCATTGACGTGACTAAAGGGACCGTAGTTGATGTAGTGAGCGCATGCCCATACGCATCCATATAAATAATACTGATCGCCTCGAGGCGCGGCGGGTCGGGTGCCGGGCGGGTCTAATAAGCTGTGACCACTACTTGGCCACTTTCATGTTGAGACTACTTCAAACAAAGGATACCGTTTATCGCACTGCCAGACAAAAGTGTAGTAACTCAAAATACAAAGCAGCTGTATTTCAAAATCAACTTTAATACAACGTCTGTGAGTTTGAAACAAAACTAACAATGATTTTGAGTTGCTACTGTCTTGATCTAGCAGTGCGTTATGATATTTATGTCTGAAGTACCTTGTTCTTGAAATTACTAAGTGAAGTAGTTGAAGCGCCCTCGAACATGTTAACTTGTTTTATTTTTCAACGAAACACTTAAATAAAATAGTCAAGTCAGAGTGGAACTATCGCAAAGGGTCCTGCACAATAAAGACATTTTGGAAATTTCCGTAGGTCAATTGAAATGGGCAAAGATATAAACAAATAAGTACCGCTTAACACATAACCTTAAAAATTTCACCAAGCGTGTTATAAAAAAAATTTTACTACTAGTTATTTAATTTTAAACTATGGAAGTAATGATGAAGTGTTACACTTGTGCTTACAACACATTTTGTTCAAAATTCTCCAAAAAAACATAGGGACGCGATCGCAAAGCAAAAACATTGAAAAGCACTTGAAAAAACTTTTTTTTCTCGACACTCTGGGGTGCCGAGGTTGCATATAATGCAGGTGTATCGTAGAAAACGCCCTTTTTTAACCTCCCACGCAAAAAGGTCATAAAGTTTTGAATGTATTTATTTGTCTTTATTAACTAGAAAGTTAGAATTATCAGGTTGATTGGATAAAGTCCAGTCCGCTTAAGGATTACTGTTAGTTAATTTGGCAGCCACAGCTATTTTCGATTTGTGTTAAGTACGGGACGCAATAACTTAGTGGAAGCAATAAAATTAACCATCGAGAAGTTGCCTTATCAAACACGCTCTTTTTGTTGTAGCTATAAAGTTTACATTCTCTACTAACATTCAGCGATAAGGAGCGTTTTACTGTAACATATGTACCTACTAACTAACTATTATAATATAACGAATGCCAACACGAAAAATTTAATCCGAACATTGAAGCGGTAAAGCCCCCGATGTACTGGCATTACTGGCAACCCCTACTTGCAGAGTTGATGCAGGCGGGCTATTCACGCACCATTATTTAGAAAGTGCTAATTAGCAACCAAGGGAAAATTAGCGAAATCGATGAAAGAGGAGTAGAATCGAGTACTCACCTCCGAATGTGAGTAGGGTGGTATTTCATCCGTCCAATTTCTACATCCAATATTTGATCAAATTTCTTTGAAGGAGGCCCATTCCACTAGTCCAATATCTTGGTTCAAGTTTTTATTCTATTTGCGTAGCCATTTTGAATTAAATGACAATTGTAATTACCCCGTGTGGTTGCCGGGTTAGAATAGTGCCACTCCATGTCTTCCCGTGGATGTCGTAAGAGGCGACTAAGGGAATATAGGCTTGTAGTACTGTTAGGCGATGGGCTTGCAACCTGTCACTAATACGCTGGTAAACATCTTAGCCTATTTATGCAAATTGTGGTTACTGAATTGTCAACAACTTTTTGAAGTTGTAATTCTGTAGCTCTGCCTACCCCACTTTGCGATTACAGGCGTGAAGGTATGTATGTATGTAATATTTGATCAAATGTTTCTAGTAAATTTGATGAAGTTACCCAATTCCTTTAAGCAAATGCATATTTTGGACAAAAATATTGGACAGGTTGAATAGCACCCTAAGGACCGATTTTAAGGGTTCCGGTGTTAAACTAGGAAAACTTAGTTTCGTCATGAACGTCCGTCCGTCCGTCCGTCCGCCAACTAGCTCAGAGACTAAGAGTACTAGAATGCTGTAGTTTGCCATGAATATACAACACGTAACGTGGGGATGTATTGTTTTCTCGTCTTCCCCATAGTGTCGGGAGTCGCTGGATAGGTTAATCAAAAATATTGAAAACGGATTTGTGAGATCAATTTTTCGTTTAAGGGCTCCATTTATGAAATATTAAGCTTTAAAGGTCTAAGTTTGGTTGGAGAGAACCGTATGTAGTTGTTTAGGAGACGTTCAACTTCATTAAGGTAACACACATCTGCATAATCAAGGGTGGGAAGGATGAGAGTTTGAACAAGCATGAGATTTGTCTCGGACGGTAAAAAAATGTTAAAACGAAATAGGGTCCTCAATGCCCCAGTCACTCGACTGCTGCTGTCAGTCACCTAAGCAGACCAAATTAAGGTTGTTGTCGGGGGGCCATTTGCAACGTTAAAAGGTGGCGGACGTGTAATTTGTTTTAGACTTTAATTTTTGGGTAATTAGGTGTTCAAAGTTCTTTTCTGATAGTGATTTGTACTTTTTATGCCTTTGTGTCGCACAGTGATTGAAGACTTGGACTTATTTCGTGTATCTGGCATCTTTCTTCTCGTTTAAAGTGGACTCGCAGTGGTGCAGAGGTTAAAACTATCTTGACCTCTGACCTACAAATCACCGTACAACGTTGCCCCCAATCTTCCTAGAGAAGATTGGATTGTTTTTTATTGCTATATTGATTTATACTTATATATACTTGACACTGGCGAAATCACTTCACGTGGAAACGCCATATCCCCGCGGTAGTAGCTGTTCAAGTCGCCGCGGGGGCAAAGAAAGAAGAAGAAGGTTGTTGTCAATAAGCAGGCCTAGGTAGGAAATACAGGTGACTAAAGTGATTAAACCTACTAAAATTGCTTAAAACGGCACCAAATAACTTTAAATAGTGAATTAGTACATGTTGTTTTTTAAGATCGTTTTTGTGGCATGGTCAAGGTCAGACATGCTCTGGCCCGGTTATCAATCTCCAGATAACAATATCTGTCAGGTTAATTGTAGCTCTGTCCTTATCTTTCAAATGACAACGAAAAGGACAGAGCTACAATTTACCGGACAGATAGTGTTATGTGGAGGTTGAAAAATCAGACCTAAGACTGCAAACCAGCTGCTTAGCATTACCTCCCCTCATTTGAGGTAGAATATTGTAGGTACTGCGAATGTTGAAGACCTCCACGTCGCCTCTACGGTCCGATATCTAAAATAGGACCACCTCCCTCATTGTCGCTACCTTCAAATCAGAAACCAATTCCCTTTGCAGAGACTACGCCTCAATACGTTGCGGACCAAACTCAAATCTGTTTTTCGACGGATTCAGCTTCAAATTTGCTTCTTCAAGGCACTGTAATACCTATTTAAAATATCGGGCCATAGAGGTGACGATGATGTGTAGGTCTTCTTAGCAAACGGGTCGCTTCATAGTTTAGAGTCTGATTGAGGCCCATAACCTATCTCCCAGGGGACAATATTTAGTATGGATTTGGTAAAATACATAATAATAAATAAATAAATATCAGGGGACAATGTCACACCAATTGACCTAGTCCCAATTTAAGCTCTAGGCTTGTATTATGGGTACTAGACAACGATATAAATACTTATATAGAGAAATATATACTTAAAATACATAGTAAACATCCATGACAGGAACAAATATTCGCGATCATCACACAAATATCTACCCTTACCGGGATTTGAACCCAGGACCCCTTAGCTTCGTAGGCAGGGTCAATGTTAACACTATTGCATTAGTAGGTTAGTGTTTCCGGATGTCCCGTTTTTCAGGGGTCTTTGGACACGTCCCGATTTACCCTTGGATGGGACGCCAATTGTCCCGATTTTCGGCACATCGCCAGAGTAATCGTGAATAAGATAGGTAGTTTCATAAAAAAATATAAGAACCGTAGCTCAAAAATGGTTTGTTACAGTTGGCATTTCCTACATACATCCGCGATACATCCGGAATTCCCCGGGTTTATCCTAGTTTAGTCCTGGGCGCTCCCAGGGGGGGTTTCATTTGTAGTACGGGTTTAAACATTTTAAATCTTGACGGCCTCAGAGTGGACAACCGATGGACTGGCAAATCTGTTGACATGTCCGGGTCCTGGGCTCCAGAATGAGAGGTTTTGACGCGTCTTGTCCTGGTTGCAGAATTTTGGAGATGGCAACCGTAGTCATTGCCAGACGGCTTAGCTGTAATTTGCGCGATTTGTTAAACGTACCTGTTAGGTGTACCATCCCGATTTGTAAAATCAAGCCCCGTAACGGTAGGTCTACACCAGGGTAGGGTACTTACAATGACTAGGTTCTTACATACCAATATACTTATTTATTATTTAAACAACAAAACTTTAAGAAAAATAGCAACATCCATTCTTTAACTCCAAAGTCTAACCTAATTCCTTTTTTAAATTGGCCTAAGAAATTCCCAGTGCATTTGCGGCGCGCGTGACGTCACCGCTGCATCCCGGCGCCAAGCGACCCGCGCCAACTTCACGGCACGCCGCGCCGCGTGGCGTCACCGCACTGTGGTTCGGCGTGTATGAAGAAAGTGTCGAAATTCGATTTCTCCAAAAGTATCAATGAGACCCTCAAACGAAAAATACAGTGATATTTATTAATACTAAATCTATATTAAAAACCATAAAATATAGCTTTACTTTATGTAATTCATAATAAAAAAAAATATAAATATAACAAAAAATCTTGCAAAATTTACTTAATTATTACAAATGTCTAATTATTACAAAATAATATATTACAAAATATGTTTCATCAAAATAAAATCTCATTAATATTAAAAATATAAAAAAATACAAAAAATCTAGAAAAACATATTTACAAAGTTGACACCCAAGGTAACTACTACAAGTGATAAATAATCGCCTTAAAATTATTTACATTTAAAATTAATGATTTTAATGAGTCTTATATTAACTTTAGATATGCAATAAACTAATTACTGATTGTGATAAAGCCGATTTTTTCATCTTGGTGAGTTTTCTGAGACCCGTAATCAGGGGGTCTGAAGTTAACAGAAGCCGATTTAAAAGATCCTCATTTGTTACTATGCGTGACATTTTCCTAGTATTACTGAGCCTGAACATCTTAATATTTTTATTTGTGGACTCGGCAGCTTCTTCTGAAAGCTCTCCAATAGGAACAATAACATGATCGATCACTTCAGCCCCGTGAATGAGAACCTTGTGCACAGAAGCCGGTAAATTATACCATGGATATTCCTGAACAAGCTGCCGAGTCGTATCTAACGCAAAAAGTTCTTCTAATCTTCTACGCTGAGTCCTCTTGCTGCACGATGCATAGTTTTTCTTCGGTCGCCCTAATTTTGAATTGTTACCCAAGTCATCGGGTAACACTTGCCGGGAGGTAGATGTGGCAGCAGCGGCAGCGACGTCGGATGTAGTTTTGGGTAAATCTACGGTTTCAGTTATATTCAACCAATCACCATACTTATACCGTATTAGATCCCTACGGGTTCTGTTAACGTTCTTCCAATATTTTTTTATTTGCGTAACATCAATTTCCACATCATCACGTAATTTTTCTACATCTAAGTTTTCAGCATCCTTGGGCACCAGTTGTAGAAGTAATTGGACTATATGACGTATTTTTTCTGCTTCCGAACCAGTAGGAATATGCCACTGTTCGAATATGTACATCCTCGAAACTGTGCAGTGGAAAAAAGTACCTGGAAGAAAACGAAAATGTATATAAACAGTTGTTAATATTTTAACACAGTTAGCTCAATCTTGTAGCCCGTGCTACGACTTTCGTAGGGGGCTCATATCCTGGGGTCCGGCAAAGTCCGGCAAGAAAAATATCATTACTTCATAAATACACTTTATAAGCAATGCAACGAATATAAAGTCAATCTTCCGGAATCGTTCGGAAATAGTTAAAAGCTTTTATGAAATATTCGTAGCAGTTAAATATTTTATTTACAATGAAGGTCACGTAGACCCCAAATAACTCAATATTTGTTGTTTAAATGTGTAACAAAAATACAAATAATAATAAAACATACCTTTATCAACAACTTCCATAATGATGTAAATGATTAATACACAAAATGATCTTGAGATATATGTCGTAAACAAACTTTCACTTTAATGAGTAATGACTTACTGATAACGCTAATTACGAGTGGCAGATGCGTTCACTTTGAAGGTCCGAAACGTAATGATTATTTCAAATGATTTGCAAACTATTTATAGTTTATGGATGTATGGCTACTAGTGAGTAATTAGGCATAGAGAAATTATGACTGGGCTATACCAACAATCTGGACTTATGGCCTTCTATGGGACCACAGTGCACCGACGAGTACGCTCTGAAGGTAGCGCCGCGGTGTTGCCAACGTGTCAACTACGAAAGATGCTAAAATAACGGCCGAAATGCTGTTAAAACTCAAAAAGTTGCTTATTTTTCTGTGTTGATAAGGTGTTTAACTTTCTAAGGCTGAATTATTTTTACTGAATTTGAATGGCAAAAGTTCACTAAACTTTATGTTGTTCTAAAATGCCAAAAAAACCTATGATCCCATCGAAAATTAGTTATATATTGCCTTCATTATGTAGGTAAAAATCGCACATAGTGCCACATTTTTAGTTAGCCTGTGTTTTCTGAATTACCTACTTATATCATTGACAATAATTATTGTCATGCTTTGTCACTTTTATAATTACAAAACTTATTGTAAATTTTTGAGTCGTTCTAACGGCGTAATTTACTAGACATATCGTTACGTAAAACTATAAATTTAATAAATGTGTAGTATTATATAATGCATACATAGGAAATAATAACTAAAATATAAAATGCCGCTTTAATTATTATCAGTTGTTATTATAACCTTAATCATCTTTTTTATTATTGTTATTGTAATTACTAATGACGAAGTCAGGGTCTCGGAGACCATTTATCTGATAGGTACTTATTGTGATAACGTACCTACAATTTAATGAGTGTTCAAACCAAAGCCGCGGTTTAATTTGCAGTTCGATGTAAACAGAATTTTACTTACCAGGTTATCGAATCAAAAGGCACTAAGCTTAGTTACAAAGTCGCTAAATTGGCAACATTGCTCTGCAAATCAAACCGGTCTACATTTTGGCACCGGTTCGCTCTACTGAATACGTCATAATCGACAAGTGTCGACGCCAAGAGTGAAACTAATGTGAGTCATATTTCGTTCGCATAAAGTTGCCAATGGGTTGCGCTTAGTTTTCACTGAGGGGTGATTCGAAGGGCGGAGGGGTATCGACCGCAGTTTGTCTCGCTCACTCCCAGACGGCTGCCGCGCGCCGAGAACGGCACACGCGCGGTGCGCCCGCTAACCGGCTCGGTCCCGCTATCAAACCTCGTCCATCGATGTTGGCAGAAATGTCTACAGGCGGACGCTGTTGAAAAAAAACAAAACAATGACAACGCTTTCGCGATGGGCTGGCGTCATGTGTCCAAATTCCAAAAGACTTTGCTTATAATACTGTTTTACTTCACGGTGTACGTGCTGGTGTCGTACTCCATGCTGCCGGAGGCGAACTTCGCGTTCGTGAGCGACGATCTCCGAGTGGGGGATAAGTATGCGCTGATCTATCTGATGGGGACGCGGACGCCAGTGTTTTCTGATGCGGAGGGCGCTGATGTGTTCAAGGCGAGGAAATGCGGACAGTGTTTCATAACCAACAAAGAAGGGTTCCTGCCTATGAGCGAGTATGACGCCGTGGTCATCATCGGTGACAGAAGCGTCATGTGCGAGAGTCCTGCTTTCATGGACCCGGGGAAGCGGTTCATGATGGAGACGACGCGTAATTGTATGAGGAAGAAGCTTCGGGGCTGCTCTGCCGAGCCCCGGCTCATCTCCTTCGAAGAGAACCAGCCATACGACCTGTGCAGCCTCTGTGATTACCTCCAAAGGAAGCGCCTAAAGCTGAAAGTTTGAATCTCCGGCGATGATGTGGGTCTGGGCTCGGCGATGGCCTTCTAGTGTTACGGTCAGGTATGGGCCTGCCAAATGTTTACCTAATCTACGTTTATTTTAACAAATAAGTACAAAATCTATTTTTTTTACCAGGCGAAGTATACTGCGTTCACGAGTGGTTTTTTTTGTAAAATTAACAGAAAATGCGGACAGAACTTGTTTACACAATCTTGTTGCAAAACATCTGTTACTATTTTTCGCAAGTTAACATTCTTCTTTTACAGATCTCTTTGCTATGATAGAAATTGAATCAACCTAACCATCCATGAATGGCCAGGTAACTTTTACTTCGTCTGATAAAAAATAAGGTTTTAAGTAGGTAGGTATGAATGAATGTACCTAGGATTTATATGTGAATTGGTGCTTAGTTTAAATTTGAAAAATCTCACTCGTTTTTTCGATTTATGTTTGAAAACGATTATTCGTTTTTTTCTCCGGTAGGCAGGTAAGTACTTACCTACCTAGGTATTATTATTACAACCACTTTTATCTCAATTTTATTCGATTTTAAATTCAAATTAATACTCAGTAACGAATGAACGCGTTTCAACTGTAACCGAGGCATTGCGACTCCCAGTTTCGATTTTTTTTTGCAGTGGCGGTGAACAATTTATTTCACATGCCTGTCGTGCCATCCGTAACAAATAAGGGGTACCTATACTCGAAAATCTAATTAGATTCCAAAATCTGACAGTTCCCATCTTGATTATTTCTTTATTAAAATATTATTTCATAAACATATCAATGAGAACTCGTGTAACCAGTAATATTAGGGTCAGTTTAATTGATAAAAATACCTACACTTAAACCAAAATGCAGTAATCACAGCGAATGTGCGTCGGTTGAGGTTAGGATTTTGGAATCTAATTACAGTTTCGAGTATAGCCTGGGTATTTTATGGTCGTAAAAATAATGCAACTTGAAAAGGTTGTTAACCACGGTTGTTTTAAAATTTTAACAATACACAGAAATTAAGGCTACACGCTTGTTCTACGTGAAAAACCCTTTTTGTTCTAGGTAAACCCTTCTGAAACATAATTTGAATGAGTTTTAATCGATTTCAAAATGACACGCCTCAATCAATGTCACGTTTGATAAATTTATGACACTCCTGTCGTGCCATCCGCAACGAATAGTTAATTGAAATGATCACATTCCAATTGCGTTTATGATAGCATTTTTAGGTATTATTGTTTTTTCTGATAGGTACAATTTAACTGGAGATTGCCAATTATAAGGTCGAACGAAGCTTCAAAAGAACTAATGGAATGCACGATCTTATGTCTGCTACCTACCTGATCTCCGTTTTGCGCAGGCAGTCAACAATGGAATGCTTTACCGTTTTGTACCTTAAGATGAAACGTGAAGTCCTCTGTCGATTTGATACCGTTTTCCTTGTAGGTCTACCTAGGTAGGGCGGGTACCATGAATTTCTCTGAACGTGCCTCTTTCCACATAGTCTTGTCTGATAGGGATGGCTATACGTCTATAAACGATGAACCTTTAACTATGTTCAATATTCGCGTCTTAGTACTCTGCATCAACAAGTCTGGCCAATGCTCTTAGGTAGGTACCTCATTCTGTCAAAATAAATAAGAACCTTTTTGACGCCATTACTGCTATGTTCACATCTCGCCGTATACTACGGACGGATAAATCCGTCACGATCGATATCGTAGGGAAAATCATCTTTAAAGATTACTTTATCTTTATACTTTTTTATATATTGGTAAGGTACTACTACTACTACTACCTAATCTGAAATGACAAGTGATACTTATTTAGTGTTTCGTAGTTTTCTAGTAACTATTCGGAGCATCGAGGTCATCGTTAATACTATTGTTACCTACCTTATCGCCAATCTTCTAACATCAGTCGATTGAAGTGCCTACTTTAAGTTAGATGGCCTTAATATTTTTTGTGCAACCTTGAATACCAGCCAGCCACTTGAACAAATGACTTGAAACTTGTTTCGGATTTGTTCTAGTTTTTGTTTGCTCTCAATTTAATATGGCTTTGTTCAAATCCTCGGACTGTAATGAATTCGTAACGGCTTTAGGTTCTGAATAATACTAAAAGTTAAAAATTCGTGACATTTTCGTCCGTGTGTCATACCTACATAGGTACGTTTATATGCATATTTATTGCTACGGCTACGGCGAGTCATGGCACGCATATTAATTGGCACTCTTATAAACATTGACGTTTGTGACTAAATTTAAATATTGTCAGAAACGACCATCGTGAAATCATAGGTTATGCATGCTGCAGGACTTGACCTACATCTCTCGAGCGTCGATGCAGAGTTGCAGACACATCACCAGCTTCACTTAATCATTGGCATTGTTACTAAATGAAATGCGTAACCGTTGCGTATGCATTTAACCTCACGGATTCAAAAGAAGGTATATTTTGGGCAGTCAACCGCGACTGATTAATCCGTCAGTGGAGGCGGACATATCCGTCAATGGCGTTATAAAGTTTTAAGAAAATAGAAACCGTGAAAATAGGGTTTAAGAAAAAACTAAGAAACTGTGGTTGAGGTTATGACTCTAATCTGCTTTGCAGTGGTGTATCTATTGTCTATGACTTGCTCGTAGGAGGTCAGAAACATAGCCAAGCTCATAGACAGAGAGTGATGCTGTTTCGCACACATGATAGGTTAGGAGTTAGGCTAGTTTGATCGGGCATTATGACACCATTGCCTATAAACATTGAATGTCTTTTAGATAGGCATAATCTTAAACCTATTCTACACACCCTGCAACGCAACTAAGGTCAAGTAAGTCAAGGTTTCCCTTATCGAGTCGGTCAAACCAATTTGAATGAAAGTTGAGAAGAAAACCTGCTTAATAGTTAAGTTGCGTGGTGGTTCCGGTCATGGAGAATAGGTGTAATGTTATGAGTGTGGTTTTTGGGGTTTTATTTCAACTAAACTATTGTCCGTTTAACTTTCAGGGTAAAACTACCGTATCATAGGTATAATAAGCGCTTTTATATTAAAATTTGAACATTATGGTCTCTTAAATAATTCTCTAAATCTTATGTCTTCATATCTCAGTGATACAACACAAGCGGTTGTTGTAAACCAAACACAGTCTTTTGGAGCAGCTGTTATATTAGGTGTCCCTCAGGGCTCTATATTAGGTCCTTTTATAGAGCCCTGAGGTACCCCACACCCACGGTAGATAACTTTTGGATTTTGTGCTATTTGCTTATACACATCATCAATATACATCATTAATACTCAAGGTAGACCGAAAATCCGTCGATTACAGTAGGATAAACGCCGCGGTTTACTAGTAGCTTCTACTCAATGCTAAGAAAACTAAATGTATTAGGTTCGCTTTGTTTTTAAGATGATAATAGCAACGGCTCTTTTAGTACCTAATTAAAAGATGTTTAAGCTGCTTGTGTCAACTTGTTGCTTGTTGCATCGATAATGGTAGAATTACTGCCTGAAAGGGCCAGCTTAGTTGGAATACAATGAAATGTAAATATAATAATATGAGGGACGGTTGCCTTATTTTCATATTAGTAGGTAACTCGTGGCTGTGGAAAATGATAAAAATAATAATATGTTTTTAATGTCTTCTTAGTTACTATTATTTTATTAGACAGCTAGAGGAACACTCCGTCAAAGTACATAACGTAACTGTTGTTTTTTTTTTAGGATTTGAAGCAGGATCTTACCTTAATTTTGTTTGTTTTATTAGTAAGTACTATAGTTTAAAATACTTCTCGTGAAAAAGTTCTAAAAGCTTGTAATTTCTGTTGTTGCGCATTTTAGCGAAAATTACATTTTATTAGCGTTTGTTTCACTTTACCCTTTTCTTCGTAGTATTTTCATTTGACCGACTAACGTTTTTCTCTGTGGATGTAAAACATATGTTATTGTGGTAGTTATGTATGTAACCTGTATCACGTTGATAAAAATATCCTGAGAAATAACAAAATATACTCTCAAGATTTAAAGAATTTTCATTTGTCTATCACTCGATTTTTTAACGTTTTAAATCATTTTGTACACGTCAATGGTAAATGAAAGGCAGCGGGAGTTAATATATTTTTGGCGTCGGAGCAGTGGGCGGATATATCTGACAATAGCATTGAAACGGATAAAACGCTTTTTTTGTGATTGAAAGATTCGACCTGAACTTAGTGTGCTATGTTAATTATAAGAAATTCGAATATTTAGAGCCATAGTAATTTTATTGTGGGTCCAAGTTTGCTTGAAAACATATATTTATTTAAATTCCTATTTAGGTGTAAGTGAACTGAGTAGTAAACGCCAAATAAATTCACTGGTGTACGTTCGTCTAGTCAGAAGAATGGAGTAAGACGATTAGTTTGCTCCGAATTAATATTATCTTATCAGTTTATCAACGATTAAAATTAAATAAAACTGTTTAGCTATACGAAAGACACCAAATAATCCAGAGAAAGACTGTCACATCTGAGTTCTACCTCGGATACTTGTAGCTTGCTTGCTCGTTGACTAAGCCAGCTCAAGTGAATGTTAATTCTGAATGAAAGGGCTCCACAGACTAAAAGTTCGTCGGCCTATATCACATAGACTATCAGTTTTTCGTCAGATGATTGTGGAGCTGTATTTATCTCCCCTATCTAGTCAGATTTTTTACGATTTTTGAACATGTTGTAAATATAATTAAAAACTAGTCCTTTACGTTTTCCTTTCCAAGAAAATATAAAAAAACGCAAACATACAATATTAGTTTGTCATAATACCTACAACATATTCAAAAAATTGTAGAAATCGGATTTGATTTAAGGGGTGGAAAACGTCATCGCCCGGAGCTAAATTTGTATGGACATTTTCTCATAGCTACGCAATTCAAGCGTAGGTTTACAATCATCTTGCGTCACACATTTCTTTATAGTTTTTGGACTGTCAGATCTGAGACTGCAGAAACACTGTTAGACTGTGATACCCTTGGGAAACGCTGGCATGTGATGTTTTTCTACACTCTACTTTTTAATTTTTAGTTACTATCATAATGGCTTAAGAATTACCCAAATATTAAAAATTAATGGTTCTGTACTGCACGTGTATATTCGGCTGAGAAACGTACCTTAAAAGGTACTTGTATGGATGCCATAATGTTGCATTTTATATGTTTAGGTTAATTTAAGTAGTCGTTCAAATTTCGGTGTCACGTCAAAGATACCCATTGTAATTGACATGGGATGTGTGCTGAAGAGCTGCCATATTTTTGTTAAACCATTTGAATACCATGTATCACTGCACATAGTTGTCGTTGGAGCAGATATTCTCTTCATAAACTTAAAGCCTCATTTTATAAACTAACTTTTGCCGAGATGTCCATCTCAAGACGCGGCAGAAGTGAAGTATCTTGAGACAAGGAGCTCCGCCGAGATCGGTATATTAATACGGGTCTTAATCACTCTTCTCCAATTTCGGTGACGCTAACTTCTGTCAGCTCTATAAAAAAATCGCCCTTGGTCTATGCGCACGCGTCTAAATATGACGTTCGAGCCAAATTAGAGAAGACTTGCACTTGTGTGGTTTTTAAGAGAATATTTTGGGTTACAATGCATTCCACGAAACGTAACGATAGTGTGAATCTGTAATTATGTATGGAATTGACATAAACAAACGCACGACGTTTACGTTACGTTAATCCTGCACATAACTTTTCTTGAATTGCAAAGATCGTTAACGTTAGCGAAATGCAGCTGGTAAGCCCCACTGATAACATGATACCATCCAAAAAAAAGTGTAACTATTTGTTTGATACGTAAAAAGCATGTCACTGATTAAATTTTAAAATTAAATATACGCGCTTTATCATTATTACGTAATTATATTGAGGTACGATACAAATAATGATGTATATGTTTTGTAAATTACATACATAGCTTATGTTAAAATTGTAGTTAGCAACATGAATGTTCATTATAAGAAAGTAAATAAATTTACTAAAAAAAATTAAACATTGTTTGATATTATGTACTGTCAAGGAAATGGAATCCTAGACCATTTTGGACTATGTCATAGAGACGTAATCAATCAAAACGTAAGAGACTCCTTATACTTTTATTTACAGCGTCACTTTGATATAGTCCAAAATAGTCTAAGAATCAATTTCCTTGACTTTACCTATAGTCCTATATATTATCTACTACTGACTAGTACCTATATTATTTACAAGCATGTGGATGGGCAGAGCCTCTACTCAAGGCGGAAAAAACAATATCGTACTTGACCTGTTATAGAATTGTTTTTAATATTGCCGCCATTACTATGACCCGTGAGACCATAACAGGTCAAAGACGATATGGTTTGTACCGCCACGAATAGAGGATGGAGGAGATCTCAAGTAAGACACCTATTTCAAGACAATTCATGTAAATGTCAAGTCTGAAATCTGTCGTTTGTGACACAACTTGAGACTAACATAATCTTTGGAGATGAGTTGATCGGGCCCTTGAATCAATATTAGCTCAGATGCTCAGGACACGTAAAATTACCTAAACATCGTAATTCTGACGTGTAGCATCATTCATAGGGACCCAAATAAATCCTCCAATGAGGTGACAGTATTTTTTGCAGTAATAACTTATATCGATAGATTCCCGTCTGTTCGTAAGGCTCAGAACGACTTTGTCCACATTCCTATTTCGTCACCTTAACTCGTCCACAATACCATAATGGCCCGCTATTCCCATGAGACCCACCATACCCCTAACTGAACCATACTACCGTAGTGCTGTGCACTATAATAAATGCTTTCAGGTTTTAATGTTTTAAAATCCAATTTAACAGAGTCGACGGAGCTCCTATTCCTGAGTGTTTTGTTTTGTTTGTTTTGGGCTGAAAATCTAACATAACCTAAATCTACCTCATATCCAGCACTTCTATGGTGGTATGGTTCAGTCCCACCCTACCCCCAGGGGTAACGTATGGCTAGGGGTATGGTGGGTCTGCACCCACTATTCCAATTTGTCGGCATTCCTATATTGTCACCTTCCTAACTCGTCTATATTCAAATATGACCCATCGTGGAGTACATCGGCGCTGGATCGATTATACCTAACTGGCGGTCATCGATTGTGTCAGTTAACAGTAGGTATTACCATAAGTAATGACGATGGGAAGCGTTTACGAGCGCCGGCGCAGGAAAGGAACTAACGAAAGCGGCCAAGCGCGAACCGCTTTAATTACAAATGCCAAGTATACTTTGGGGTAACTTGCTTTTTTAATTAATTCATGAACGAATTATTTAATTTGCTGTTAGGTAGTATGGTCGACAAGTGCGCGTAGATAAAGGGAACCTCATAAGTACCTCCATTTTGTATTATTATTGAATCGTAGTCAATCAAATTTCAAACGCCATAATTCTTGACTTCGGTCCTAACTTGTGGGAGGACCTTGTGCAGGGTCCGTCCGGGTTGGTACCACGATCTTATCCATTAATCTACCGCCAAGCAGCAGTGTTTGCAATGTTGTGTTCCGGTTGGGGATAAGACATCCAGTGAAATGACTAGCATAGAGGCATTCCATCTTAGTCCTCAGGGTGGGCAGTGCATTTGCAGTCTTGTGAATGCGAATGTCTATGGGTCACAGTTTCCACTTACCATCAGGTGGACTGTGTGCTCATTTGGCTCCCTATGCCATAAAAAAAAACTCCTTATGTCTTTAGTTTCTCGGTCGGACTCAGGCTACAGCCTACGACAAGCACGGAGGCCGTAGCCAAGATGCAAACGCTAGATACCTACCAGGTAACGTTTTTCTTTTCTATTCAAAATATATGGGATGACAGGTTAACCACGTGGTTTATCGTAACGCACGAGAACGTCATCCCATAAATTTTGAGTGATAGAAAAGGAAAACGTTGTAGGGTGAATATTCGTGCGTTTCAACCGCCGTCATTGTTGTCTTCAATATTTTGACGAAAATAGTGATAACTACCAGCAACTTTTGATGTCAAAATCAAAGAACCCGGGGGTAGTACCTATTCCATTTAGAAGAACAAGAAAGTTATAAAGCTTGATTAATATGCGAATACAATAATGAATGACGGCGGTTAAAATACCAAATAATCACCTGTAGCGTGTTTTGCGTTTGCATCTTGGCTGGAGCCTCAGGAGTGAAGACATATTTTTTTACGATGGCTGGACGTGGACGCTGTTCCAGAAAACACAATACTGACTAAATATCTGTTGAAAATCAACGAATCAATCCATATGATATTTTAGCCTCATCATTTCGTTGTCGTAATCATTCTATCGACGTTATCATAGGAATAATTTTTTGACAGTTACAGCTGTCCGTACCGAACGTCTATAGCAAGATAGACTAAATCAAAGCAGAATAAAAACCCTGAGTTTTAAACCGCAAACAAGAGCTAGTTTCGTATAACATTACAAGATGCGAAAGCGTGTGTTTACATACTCGTCATACCTTTCATATTCTCACTTTTAAGTAAATAGACGGACTTCGCAATATCTTCACCCGCGTCAGACAATTGTCGAGATAAAAAGTGTATCAACCAAGTATGTCGTAATCCAAGATAAGGTCTATCAAATTTCTTGCATAAGGCTGTTTGCGAATGACGGAGCGACTACACACTTACATCTTTACAAAGTGTTTACGTTAGTGCCTAATTAAATACTCGGACACACGGATTATGTATGGGATGACATTCTAGTACGTTACGATAAACCTTGTGGTCAAACGTCATCCCATAAACTTTCGCATCTTGGCTACGGCCCCTATTCTGCCCTCATAAGCCAAAGGCGGTATCTCAAATTCATTAGCCAAAGCAGAACAATCCGCTTATGTTAGTGATAAGGTTGCATTTGCTACTGGAATTTTGTCTGAGATACCACCATTTGCCTGAGTATTTTTGTCTGAAAAATCAATAATTTGCTTGTTACTTTCCTTGTTTTGTGTTTGTATGTACAAAAAACAAAAGACAAATATATTTACATAGGTGAACTTATCCCATATGAGATCTCTAGTTAACCTTGCACTAAAGCGAAATAATAATAGATTTAATAGGCAAAGGTTCTAAACAGCACGGTACCCTGAAACAGACAGACAAACTGACAAACGCGTCCTGTTTCCAAATGCTTCCTTTTCGCAACTCCTGCGCAGCGCGATCACTTCCATTACAGCGCGGCATTGGGTAATAGTGCACCGATCAAACAGCTATTATTGAGTTTGTGAACATGAACGTCTTAGTGTTTATCAGGTATGTATTTTATTCTATATAAACCCAAGCAAAGAGGATTTTAAAAATATTGTTATCGAAGAACAAATTGTGATGTGAATTGATAAAAACCACTGATATAGATGTAACACTTTAATAACATAGGTACTACAATTAAAATGAAATTATTAAAATTAAACTAAGCTACTCAAATTAAAATAAAACTAAGCTTTTCTAATATTAAAGATGTAAATAATAATCACCACTATAAAAAGAATACCCACTCTAGCAGGTCCGCTCGCGGCATGGTCTCTATGACACTGGCTGCATTACCTCTCTGGATAGCTAGCTCAATCCTTTGGGAGAGGTTAGCACCAGCTCTAGGAGCTCCGGAGGTGTCTATGCGCCGGGATGACAGAACCTTCATAAAGCTGATATAGATCATAGTGTAGTGAGCCAGACCTCGGACAGAGTGAGCCATTTTTACGTCATCAATGTCAAGTGTAGATGTTAATATAGATATACCTCAAGATGAAATATTAAAAAGAATTCATGAATTATAATTAAACTAAAATGACAGTGCATTATGTACAAAACGAGTAGGTATTATTTATTTATTCTAATTTTTCTTTGTTATTGGTTATTGTAATAAAAAACTATATTTTTTTCTAAATTTTCAATTTTCAACGCACTTCTTCTTGAGTTTAATATCCACTTATAGATGGAAAAAGACCTTTCTACTTCCACTGAAGTGAGCGGAGTGAAGTTGTACATTAAAATACCGTCCACATCTGTTCCTTCCGAATTTTTTTAGCATAGTCCCTAAACAGATCTAAGTCTGGGTTTCTAGCTATGACGTCTTCTAATTTCTGACTGACAGAAGCAGACGAAGACCAGCTTATAACAGCTCTCACTTGGTCCAACGTTAAAAATGTATCTACGACGGATATTTTAGATTCCTGTAATTTTTTCAAGGCATATTCAATTATATGGAAATATAATACTCAAATTCGGAATAATCTTTCTTCTTAATTATTACCTGTCACTAATACACTTGGAAACATCTTAGCCTACTTGTGCAAAATGTGGTTACAGAATTATCAAGAAGTTTTAAGACTTGTTGGTAATTCTTTAGCTCTGCCTACCCCACTCTGGGAATGAAGGCGTGAGTTTATGTATGTATTAGCAAACTCAAATTGCTCACAAATTAAAATAACACAACAGAACATTAGAATAATGACATTAATGACTTTATCATGCTATTTCAATGTTAAATATGGCATCGTTAAATAGAGTTATTGTCTATCTAAAGAGGTATGATATCATATCAGTTATTTTACTTTCATATGGATATGCTTAACATTTAAAGAGGCTTGCTATACAATTAATTTGTTTTGCTAGTTATGTAAAGATCTAAATATAATAATTTCATTCGTTATTCAATATTACATCACATCTACCATTGAATGACTACGTAGGTATGTCCATATTATGCAAACTCTTCAAACAGCTCACCCTGTCCGAGGTCTGGTAGTGACCCCTACTATCTGGGCCTCTATTCTAGATGGTAAAAACCATATCGTCTCGACCTGTAATCTAATTGTTAACGTTTTTATAGCTCTCATTTAGACACTTGACAGTAGTGGCGGCCGAGTTTAGACAGTATGGTTTTACCGCCTCGAATAGAGAACCAGAGCGTCGCCCTAGGACCGTTATCGTTACAGAATCGCTAGATGTCGGACGGTTGCGTCGAGCGCTTACGTTAATTGACAACATTTAAAAAAAAAAGCATTATTGTTTTTTCGCGTTTATAATAGCTGGTTAAAAATTAGACTACCCGTATTTCTTGGTTTTTCTTTATTTAACTTAAATTCGTCGTTAATAATTTATTAAAGAAATAGCCATTAAAAAGACCGTATATACAAAGTTAGGAATACTGATGTCGTGATCTTAGCCTGATAATAAAATAAAAATAAAGTAACTTTAAACATAAACAGAACTGACTGTTATGTCATGTCACTCACTTGTCAATCATTCGCTGCCGTTCGTTCACAAATTTGTTATTTTGCGTAATTTAATTAATTACGTAATTTGTAGACGCCATTAAAATAAATAAACTGTTTTGCGTAGAATCGAAAGCGCGTCGTTAGAATCAAGTAATCCGTCAGACAACATGACAGTTGTATATTTTTTTGAATTCCATTGGTAATAAATGGACTAAGGGTTTTTTTACTGTTTTTCCTAAATATAAAAAAAACTACTCCATAAAAAAATCCAAAGATATTCTTACTGTAAATCAGCAGTGTAAAATCTAGAAACGGTATTTTATTTTACTACCTTAGCACAAAATGAATTGTTGTCAATTCGATACGTTTTGACAGTTTTCGAATTGGGCTACTGATACGTATCTCTAAAACGATCGAACCGATTTTCATAAACCCAGCTAAAAACCACCCTGATTAAGAATAGGAACAAGAAAATATTTATTGTTTTCATGTTTATAATAGTTATTTGCGTATCTGATACTCCTCGACCCTATACTAAGGTATAGACATCAACGATGAAGTATTTTTCAACTACTGAAAATGGACCCGATTCTAAAGTGGCCTCTAAACTTCCTAACTTTATTAAGGTGTCGCTTAAACACTTTGCTATTCTATGAGCAGCTGTCATAATCAAATGACAGCGCCATGACAGCGCTAATTTGAATCTGACACTTCTTATTTTAAGCGGTCTTATACATTGTCAGCTTGACATTCTGGAATAGATCTGCCGTCTAAACGCCGTCTGAAAATTAGACAATTTAGTTTTAGGCTATTTAAGCGATGTGCACGTAAAATCGGGTCCAATGGTAACTTTAAAACTACGCCGAGTAATATATTGTAGAAATGAATTACATATGGACATAAAACTGTCTTAAAGCGATTTTATGAGTCCAAATTATTTACATGAGAATTCTTAAAAGAGTTTTAATTAATTACATAAATAATATTCTCATAAATGACGACGGGCAGATATTTGTGTGATGAGCGCGAATATTTGTTCCTGAGTAATGGATGTTTTCTATGTATTTAAGTATGTAATTCTCTGTATAATTAAATTATTTATATCATTGTCTAGTAAGCACCCATAGTACAAGCCAAGAGCTTAGTTTGGGACTAGGTCAATTGGTCCCCTGATATTATTATTATTTTCCTATTATAACTAAATTGTGACGCTAATGTCAAAATATTAATCTCTTTATATACCTAGGTACTTAGTACTTTTAAAGAGTCATGGAAGTTTAAGTTACATAAAATATACTAAGAACGAATGGCCCTTACTAACATAATTCAAGAGGAACACGCGTGACTTTCATTAATATTTCATATTTTCCGTTGTCCTTAAGACCATCACCTTCTGTAGTCGCTTTAAAGCGAAGTTTAAAAACGTTGTGGCTGAATGAGTCGTGAAGCCAAGTTCCTATAATGATTATAGTTATATATATAAATATTATATATTATATGTGTATTTTATATGTAGGTACCTAAGTTTAATTTTTTTTTATTGATAAGTATTATCATCTGTTTTTGATATTTTTTGTGCAAACTTGTAATTGTCCAACCCTATGCATTGTCCTTACTCATCTACTTCAGGGTTAGCTGGAAGAGATCCCATTTAGGGATAAGTTCGCCTTTGTACAATAGTTTAATATTTATATTTTTGTGCAATAAAGAGTTTACATACATACATACATACAAGTATTGATCTGACTTTGGCGTTTAATTATTCAATAGAAGTAAAAAATGTAATCAATAGGAAGCTGTTGTATTAACGTTGAAATCCGTTTGGCTGTTTGTGTAACATCCTGAACTTGAGTCATTATCAATATTATCATGCAATTTTACTGTACATACTCTAGAGTCGTATCACTTCGTTTGCCCTATTTTCAATTGCCATAAATAATTGTATCACTTGCGATAATATTTCTTTGCTATACAGACATTTTTTCTGAAACCGTCCTTCCAGGTATTTTTTACACGCCATCGTATAGAGCCCATTAGGTTAGGTTGGAGGTTAGTTTTATAACAATTCTGAATAGTTCACGGTTTACATACATACATATCCTCACGCCTGTAATCCCAGAGTGAGGTAGGCAGAGTTACAGAATTAGGTACCTACAACTTCAAAAACTTGTTGATAATTCTGTAACCTCATTCTGCACAAATAGGCTAAGATGTTTACCAGCGTATTAGTGACAGGTTGCAAGCCCATCGCCTAATAGTACTACAAGCCTATATTCCCTTAGTCGCCTCTTACGACATCCACGGGATGACATGGAGTGGCACTATTCTAACCCGGCAACCACACAACCATAGAGAACCACCCTTGAGTAGATCGGGAAGGAACGATAATGTTTTTAAAAGGTCGTTAATTCCTGTGATTGCAAATGGGTTGCCAACCCTAAAATATTGGAATGTATTTGTATTGCATTTCATCCCATTCCCCATGATGGCCGAACTCTGCACAAGTCTTACCTACGTCCCTAAGAAAAGTCATAATTTGCCCAAAATATCCTGAAAAATCCATTGGATTCAAGAGGCGCCAAACCTTGGTCCTTGTAGCAAACCTTGAAGCAGGCCTATGTCCAGCAGTTGACGTCTTTTGGCTAAAATGATGATGAAATATACATCATACTCATACTCATACTCCTACTCATACTCATAGTTCTGTCTTTTGTTTCATAAGAGATAACACGCGGACCTAACACAACGTTATCAACTGCAGTGATCAAAGAATTCGCCTATCATTCCGAACATTTGTATTGTACACATCATACTAACACTATGGATCGCTGTCGTAGAGTGAAACTTGGTAGATATTTTCTATACACGACACGGCGCGCCTGGCCGCTTAAATTTGATGTGGTAGTATAGCGTCAATGTATGTTAAATAAAGTAAACTATCGAGTCTTCGTGTATTGAAAAGACTACAGTCACCTAGATAAGAAACCTAGTTAAAATGTCCTTTTGAAAAGTAATAAAATGCAAAGTGACATATTTCTTTACCTATAACTACTTAACAGTCCTAGGACATCATAGCACTTCAAATTCCAAAGTAAGGCAATTGATAATAAAAACCAGACAAGTGCGAGTCGGACTCACCCACTGACGGTTCCGCACATGACACGAACTCAACCGACGGGTAACTCAATTCAAAATTATGACCGCCGTTCCTTGCATAAAGACCCCTTTTTTTGGGATTTAAATTAAAAATGTACAGTTTTCAGATTTTTCCCTATATTGGTAGTATGAGACGGTACTACTTGCCGAATTTCATAGTTCTTGATCAACGGAAAATACCCTATAAATTATGATTCCCTTGAGAGTGTCGAAATATACGTTTTTTGCGGCATAAAAGGCCGTATCTTTTTTTTACGTTAATTTAGAAATTTGATTTTTTCACAGCTTCAAGAGACTGTAGACATGAGAACATGGTTTCAATTTCAACTCGATACGTCCACGCGTTCCCGAGATAAAGGGTCTTGACAGACATACAGACGGACGGACGGACAGACAGATGCTCAACAAAGTGATTCTATTAGGTTTCCATTTTTTCCTTTTGAAGTAGGTACGGAACCCTAAAAACAACAATGGTTCAAACACTAAATAAATATTAAATACCTACCATTCTCACACAAATGACCTAGTTCCATTCTAAGTTCTAGGCTTGTACTATAGATAGACTTCTAGACCATTATTTTATGGCAAGGAGAAGACACCACACATTTGAATTCTCAAGACTACAATCTCAAAACTGCAATCCAAAGACTTCAAACCCTGACGACTGAGATGAAATGCTTCTGTACAATCGCCCACGCAGCTGAGTGACCAATGAAGATAAACAGAGAGAAACTGTCTCTGTCGTGCACATGAGATTCTTATGTAAAATCTATATTTATCTCTTTCTACATTTTCTCCCTTCTGTCTTTAATGGACAGTTAAGTGTGTGGTTGTTTGCACCAGTATTTTCACTAGTCGTCTTATCCCCTCACCTGATCACAATGGCGAACACTGCTGCTTTGCTGTGGGTTAATAGATAAGAGAGAATATTCAAGACTCACATACAAATACTCGCGTTCATCATACAAATATTCACCCTGACCGGGAATTGAACTCAGGACCGCTAGTTTCGTAAACAGGGTCCCTACCAACCAACGAGGCTCACAGTTAGCCTCGTTGGTTGGTAGGGACCCAAAAACCGTTGTTACGGGCTTAGTATGGTTGCGTTTATCGCGTGACAAAATGTGTATTTAGCATCCGTCACTCTCGTGCTTATGTAGGTGTCAGAAAGTGACGCATGTTTTATCCACATTTTGTCACGTAATAAACGCAGCCATATTAGGCCTGTAGTGGATAAAAGTTCTTTTTTCTAATTCCTGTGATTACCAAATCCAGTCTCGTCTCCTCGTGTTCCGCGGACCTGTTCAGCAAAGCCACCAGGACGCGGGCCGAGGAGCTGGACGTTAGAAACAGCGTGTTCGACTTCATCATCATCGGCGGAGGCACCGCGGGCTGCGTGCTGGCTAACCGGCTCTCCGCTGTGCCGGAGTGGAAGGTACCTTCACACGAGGAGTTCACGGTTGCATGAGGGCACAGAGTTAGGCGTCAGGAACTGTCCGATGTGGTGGAGGCACCACTGGCGTGCCAACTATGACAGGCTAATTGATGCGCCTGAGTGGAAGGTATAGTCCAGGGTCACATGTGTTCTTAACTCAGGGACGTATTACACCTCTAGTACTGCAACAGTAATAGCACTATTTAAAAAAATACAATTCAAAGCCTTAAAGAGATTTTAAGATGGATGTGGGATAGATACGTTTATACTTTACAATACCAAGTGTCCTTTAAACATGTACCTACCTAATCGGAATAGGAAATCAACTTAACTTAACAGGGCCGGTATTCTAGGCGATAAACTATATCGTAGTTAATCTGTTATGGTATTGTTATGACGTCAGTCGCCATTACTGTCAAGAAAATAAGAGCTGTCAAAATAGTGACAATACGATAACAGCTCAAACAAGATATGGTTTTTACCGTGTTGAATAGGGGCCCTGAACGGTTCTTTATTGACGTTATTTTTTGTAAATACTGCCTACCGTTTTTACGTCATTTACCCGTGAATGAACATAGTTCATGGTTTAGGCATTTTAATTCTACCTCAATCACTAGTTCTTGAATTTTAATCACTAAAATGAGATGTGATAAGAATAGAGGGTAAATAGTTTAGTACCAACATCATCATACAACATCGCGATAAACCTTTGCTTCAGATGTACGACGTCGTACGTGGTCAGAATGGCTCATACTTATCTTGCTTTCTTAGTCGGCTTCATTAAATACTATCGATAACGTACTTGACAAAGCAACATGAATATGAACTTATCCGACAAAATACAAAATGAATAATCGTAAGATCACTACATCTGTGTTGGAGTAGAAATGCGTAAAATAAATGGAATGCGGCCCTGAATGGCACCGGCGTGGTGACATGTGTATTAAATATATCAATGAGATCGACGATCGTGCGTTACGATAGACGCGGTCGGTAGAACAATCAAGGGTAAAAATACGATAAAGGTTAAAGTTTTCGTTAATAAATAACGACGTGCTCTTTTTGAATTTATTTTCTATTTATATTTCACTTTTTTTTTACCTACAGTTTAGAGGTCCTAGTAAAGATGCGTTCCCTACTATTTTATCCTTTGAAAAAAGAGCATAACGCTTACGTAGACGATTTTCGATAAATGTCAAAATGTCTAGAATTGACAGAAGCCCGCGACGCAACCGTCCGGCAGCTTATGACAATGTTATTCATGCGTTTGCGTGGCGATAACGCTCGCAAAATGCATATTGTTTTGGGCCACTACTGTACTCTTATCACCCAACTACCGGCTTTATCGCTTGTCAATAATATAACATATTTTAAAATTTAAGGCAATCGTAATTTTGTCCTTGACTTTATTATACTGGGAAACAAATGAGTGCTGATCATGTGCAAAAAATGGACATTGAAAACATCTTTAAACCCCTAATCTAATGACCTGCCATACGAGTGGGCCGATTGCTAGACGAGTTTTTTTGCGATTTAGAACTTTATTTTGATTCATTAAAGGTCAGTTCAATTTAAAAAAACTTTTTTTATACGGCTCGTTTGTTCGGTACATTTTGCTCTTCGAGTCTGCAAAAAAAGGTTCCTCTTAGCTTACTCCCACCACTTCACGCAAGAAATATAATGGCTGTTTTTCTCATATAATTTATCTCAAGGAACGATATTTTATATTGACATGTGAATTTTAAATAGGTTTATTTTGGGGTTAGGTAGCCGACCCCGATTGATACGGGACAAGGCTAACAAAAGGTAAACAGGGTCCCTACCAACCAACGAGGCTCACAGTTAGCCTCGTTGGTTGGTAGGGACCCAAAACCGTAGTTACGGGCCTAGCATGGTTACGTTTATCGCGTGACAAAATGTGTATTTAGCATCCGTCACTCTCGTGCTTATGTAAGTGTCAGAAAGTGACAGATGTTTTATCCACATTTTGTCACGCGATAAACGCAGCCATACTAGGGCCCCATAGTGGATAAAAGTTTATTTTGGGATTAGGTAGCCGACCCCGATTGATACGGGACAAGGCTAGGAGGATGATGAATTTTAAATACACATTTACCCGTTTTTATTATTTCGTCCTGAGAACAGTTTTAATTTCAATGGTGCGTAATGTGGCCAAGAAAAACCATCCAGATCCTTAATCAGCGTGCCAATTAAAAGCTTAAAAAGATCAATAATGTTCTACCGGAATACGAAGTGCTAATTAGCCTAAATTTGACACTTGTTCATATTATACACGCGTGAATGAATAAGAAATGAGTAGGTACCTACGGTAACGTCACGTATCATGAACAGTGCTCCAGTGATGAACAATCTCAATAAAATAAGCATTAGAGATTTGCTAAGCTATTATCGGTACATTTTGATTACAGTTCAATAGTTTTATTTTATATTATTACCTCTATTAGAATGAAGTAAGTAATATGAATGTGCCTATTTGTTCGTTAAAATTATTATTCTATATAGGTATTCGTACCTACATTGTTGTTTGTGTTTTTCTATCACATTTACACGTGAATGAATAGAGTTTCGGCATAATATAAAAACACAATGTTTACTCTTGGCTGGATTTGAACTCTGAACTCTTGGCATTATGAAAGCTGTTTTTCCGTACTAATAATTTTATTTCAAGTTTCAAGTGCCGGGTTGCTTCCCTTTTTTTGTGCCATAAAGAAAAAAATATACCCGGGTTACTCCTGAGTCTTGAATACAAATATGTTTTTCACTCTTTACCGTTAGTTAAAGCGCTTGTCCGTAACACCAAGCAAAGATCCGTAAAATAATTAATTTTAAATTATCCGAGTCTCATGGTTACCCTACTTATGGCATTGAACTGTCATATTAAAAGTACTCTGAGTACATTTAACCTCAAAACTCGTCTAGTAGAATAGGGTGACCACACGGTTGGTAGTTTTTACTCTTAAAAGGAATTAAGATCTACTTCAACAAAGTGTTGAAGTTAATGCACTGAATTTTGAAATGCTGCGTTAGAAACCATAATTTCGATTCTCAACTTAGGAGTCACCTGTATATCATGATACGAGTAATACACGAAGACTAATTACTCGTGAAAGGTCCCACAAAGGTCGATGAAATGCCGCGCCAGCGAAGGAACTTAAGGTCGACACATTTATCAGATAATCTACTATATTATTCAGTTCGTACAAAATAACTGAGATATTTTTAACTACATACAATGTGACTGTACTGTATAGTTGCTCTACAATTGAAGTAAAAAATGAGGTAGGTACCTACTTTCCATAAAAATATATATCAACAATTTACGTAGGTACTTACCTTTCTCAGAATGTGCATTTATCATTTATCATGCTTAATGGTATTTTTAAAGATACTGATAAAGATTCAAGAACAAACTAGACTTAAATAGCCTGTGTTTGTGGGCCCAGAATAAAATCATTCAATGGCTTCGAAGCATGAGGTACTTATCAATTCATTGTCTTGAGGGCCAAGTTTAGTTTGGCGATGTGTTAAACATTGTTGGTAGAGACCCTGCCTACAGAGCAGTCATGAGTTTCATTCCCAGAGTAAATATTTATCTGGATATGTTTATCGTTGTCTAGTACCCATACATACAAGCCTAGTTTTGGATTAGATTAATCTATGTGAGATTATGCTTTTCTGTATTTATTATTTTTAACAAAAAGTCTCTAGTGGCGGCAGTGTACTGTACCAATGAGAATTTTCAATAATGCCTGAGTTCGATCGGGGTACTTTATAAGCATATTTACGATGAAAATGTGAACTTTAAATAATAAATTGATTTCTACTCTATTCTTTCAATTTTCTAAAAGCGGCAAATTCTTACAATCACAAGAACAAACAAGGTCAAAGTATAATAATAAGATAAAATACTGGTCATCGACAAATATAGGTTCTGAAGGCCGAAATTAATAGCATTTGTCGTTTTCAAACGGCTCAGAATAGCTCAGATTTGATTATATTGGCACTTTAAACCACGTCAACTTTTAAAGCCCCATTTTAAGTTAATTTATGGTCAATCTAGAATGTCTAAATTTAGAATGAAAACACTGGACATTCTTATTTGTCTCCTTTAGGATTGTTTTGTAGAATCCATGGTTAATATAAACTATGTTGGTCTTAATTTTAAAACTATTTTGGTGGTTCACGTAGAAGTCAAATACAGTTATTTATTTGGTAATAGAGCAAAATCACTGAACTAAAGTGAAAAACTAAAAAAAAAATTGGTGGCACAAAATATCTCTAAAAACTAACAGAGCTTCCTCAGAGGCAACACTCGTCCCCTGCTGAGAAGAAGCGCCGCAAGAAACTCAAGAGTCAGTCGTTCTGTTACATATTTATTATTACCATTGTTATCCATTAACCTCCCGCCAAGCAGCAGTGTTCGCGTTGTTGTGTTCCGGTTTGGGGATAAGACAGCCGGTGAAATTACTAGCATAGAGGCATTCCATCTTAGTCCTCAGGGTTGGCAACGCATTTGCAGTCTTGTGAATGCGAATGTCTATGGGTCACAGTTTCCACTTACCATCAGGTGGCCTGTGTGCTCGTTTGCCTTCCCATGCAATAAAAATAAAATAAATAAATAAATACTTTCGTTCCCAGAATTTAAACTCTCCCTGTACCAAATTTTAGTATAGTGAATAAAAGTAAATTACACAACGCCAACGCTCCTGGTCTTCCATTGGGAGTTGGGACCCCTTGGACTTTCGCATTTAATTATTATCTAGTTTTGGGATCAGTAATCGTTCTCAGAATTTTATATAGCTAACTTCTTGCCTTGAAATGATATAATTTCACCTCAAGTTTCCGTTTATTGTTATTTCTCCATCTTGTTTCATTTGACGCTCGCTGGTGCGGCATAGATGTTGCTAAGGTCGTACACACACACTGCTTTATAATCCTTACGCAGTCACAAATCGATCATGAACGTGGACGAGAATAGCACCCTTTAATACGTTGCACAAGAGTATTGACAGTGTGACAATGTCATTGTTTTCTTTGTTTTAATGTTGATCAAATATGGAAAGGCGGATGGCGCGTGCAATGTCTGTGTCGGCATTGATTAGTCAATTAAGAGGCAATGGGCCTTTATTCCACTTTAATTTAGTACATCTCGCTTTGATATCGTAATCGTATTGTTACGTCAACAATATGATTACGATATCAAAGTGAGATGTGCTAAATTAAAAATAAAATGATTACAGCTCAATGTTCACTTATTTTTCTTCTTCTTTAAATGAATGGCGGCCCACCAAGTAATTTCGCCAGTGTCAGAGAGAGAGTATAATCAGTAAATCAAAATTAACAAAAGTAAAGGCCGGGCATTTTTCAATCGGCCATCTTCCCTCCCCGAAGGTTACCGGAATCTCATATTCACTTGACGTAACGTAAGAGTTGACAATTACGTCAAAAATGACATTAGGTGATAGATGAAAAAAAAACCAACATAATCGCGACCTATTTCAGAACTGGGGCCCTGAACAAGATACTTAATATAAATGTACAAGATTTTCGAAAACTTTTAAAATGTTGGTATTGGTAAGCGCTCGTCGCGTCCGTCCCGCAGCTTAGTTACGTCAATCCTAGTTTTTTTTTGATATCGATAACTTTGTTTTGTCCGTCCGAATGCATGTTGAGTTGTCTGTCTAGGACCAAATGCTTTTATGTCGGGTTTCTTTATTGAAACTGCGGGCAGATAAGGCTTACTTCGGGTAAAACTTTACATTTTTAACCAAACAAAATGTGTCAAATACATATATACATATATATGTATTAATGTGAAGTAAGTTTTATCTATCCGCCGTTTGAATATAGTACCCGGATATTAAAACGATGGGTTGCCTGAACGATTTGAGATTTTCTGTAAGATACCGGAGTAGATAAGCACACATCATTACATTACCAAACCTTGTACTAAACCGTAAGCTAACTGAATTATATTTCACGAATGTTATAAGTAATTTTTTCATATTTCTACCCATTCTACAGTCGTCATATTTAATAGACACAAACAAATCTAAATCTACGGAAGATATGGATTTTCCATTTTTAAACAAAACACCATTCCTTTCCATTTTTAAACTAAAAACGCGGATAATGAACACAGCGATCATTTATTCGTGACGGTAATGGCAGGACCAAAATAGCGTTATTTCCAAATGAAAACGAACAGGTGTTGCCCGACGTCACACGTTTTACTCTACACCAGCGTAAAGAATCATTTTCATTTGTCTCTTTGACGCATCCACTAATAAACAAATATCGCAGCTTCAGAACGATAGTGACCTAATTCAAATTTCAGCTTTCAAACTTCAAGTCATAAATCTAATATTCATCATCATCATCATTATCAGCCGCAAGACGTCCCCTGCTGGACAAAGGCCTTCCCCAAGGTTTTCCACAACGACCGGTCCTCTGCTGCTGTCATCCAGCGGTTTCCCGCGACCTTTATCAGATCGTCAGTCCACCTTGTGGAAGGTCTGCCAACACTTCGTCTCCCGTTTCGCGGTCGCCACTCTAGAACCTTTCCGCTCCAACGGCCATCAGTTCTACGAGCAATGTGCCCCGCCCACTGCCACTTAAGGTTTGCAATCCGGTGAGCTATATCAGTTACTTTAGTTCTCCTGCGAATCTCCTCATTCCTGATTCGATCTCGCAAGGAGACACCCAGCATAGCTCTTTTCATAGCCCTAACCATATATCTAATATTATAGAGGACAAAACTCGAAATTTAAAACTTCGGAATTAGATCACTATTGATCTAAAGGTGCAATCCTGATACCTACCGATCATGTTGCATGTTATACAGATTGGTCCTCATGAGACCCTTTTATACCCTCAGTTGCCGGAATCTGCAGGTTTCTTTGCAATGTTACTCCTTCACCAATAGCAATTGCACAATTTAAATGTACCAATAAAAAGTCATGGCAATATAGAGAAAAAAGGAGGAAGAGAAGTCAATCTTGGCACCTATTATTCCAGTCGGAATTATAACCCCAAACTGTAGAGAACGGTATAAATTGTCCAGCATCCAGATAATTCCTTGCGATCACGAGTCTATACCCTATACCGTTACACATAGTGTTGCTAATTTTTTTAGTAACATAACATTGACACGTTGTTCAGTCGGAAGCCATTGCATGCCTTGCACTATTTCCACGAGTTTCTTGCGGCGTTTCTTCTCAGCAGTGGTCTCTTTTTGTGAAGCGCTGGTAGATTCTTGACGTGTAAAAGTGCCCGTGCGGCCTGCTACTTACTGAATAAATGTCTTTATCTTTATTATGATTCTGAAAATGTACCACTGCTAACAACCAGCTGCGTAAACGTTCATTAGCACTAAGGTTCCATAAAGACACCTATAACTTTCTAATTAGCTAAAATAGAAAGTGACAGTATGCGAATTAATTGACATTAAAAATAACTGTTTGTGCAACAGGGTATAACTCCCTTTGCATGGAAAAATAAGAAGTCGTGAGTATGAAACTTGCTAGATTTCAAAAATGTATTAAATAGAGTCAACTTGACCTCCTGCGTTGGTATGTTCCTTAAAAACACGAAAACTACCAACCTCTATTTAGTAAAATTAACACATAATATGGGTAAGACGCTCGTAAGAGTCCCTCAAAGACCTCGGTAGCTAGAGCTCTTAATACTGTTGCACACTTATGCGATTTCTCTGGTATTTATAGATCGCCTCGCTCGCTTCAAGTAGATTTCCTGGTGGGAAGTGCTAAAAATATATTGTTTGCATCGTCACGCATTCGTAAATGTACCTTTTGTTGATGCTGTGGAACAGGTTGACCTTAAACAACCTTAATAAATGAATATACTTTAATATATTGACAGGAGCCAGAGACAGTGTGACATCGGTAGACAGTTCTTCACTGTTCATGGTAGTGCTAATACTAGAGTTAGGTCTTATACACCTGGTGGTAGTGGTGGTAGGACCTTGTGCAGCGTCCTGATTGCTACCACCATCTTATCTATTAACCTACCACCAAACAGCAGTGTTCGCATTGTTGTGTTCCGGTTCGGGGATAAGACAGCCGGTGAAATGACTAGCATAGAGGCATTCCATCTTAGTCCTCAGGGTTGGCAGTGCATTTGCAGTCTTGTGAATGCGAATGCCTATGGGACACAGTTTCCACTTACCATCAGGTGGCCTGTGTGCACATTTGCCTTCTTATGCCATACAAAAAAACACCAAAGGAATTGTCTGAATGTATGGGATGACAGTTGACCATTTGGTTATCGCAAGGCACGACAATGTCATCCCATAATTTATTTGTGATAGAAAAGGAAAAACTTAGTAGCGTTTGCATCTTATCTACGGCCTCATATACGGTTCTCATCTGTAAATGCTACCAGTGTTGGTATTTAATTGGCTGTTAGCCGATTAACTTTTAACGACATAACGTAACAATACATTTAATCGCGTTAATTGAGCTTATCGATTTAGAGTACGTTTTTGTTACCAAATACGAGTATATTACAACTAGAAAACGGTTCGATTTTACAGCATAAAAAATACATTAAAAGAAATCACGCGATCGTTTTCGTCGTTAAAACGTTAGGCAAACAAACAAATAAACAGCATACTGATTAGTTAAGATTTTGTACAGCAGTATCAATGATTATTGGTTATTATTACGCATGTTCATTCACGCGTGAATTAGTAGATTATCCCTAACCATTCCTATCATTGGTAATAACGGTCCAAAATAACGCGCGTACGTTAATTATTGTCACTGCAGTACAGAACCGTGTCGCAGTAAGCTAATTAATTTTGACGTGATTCCTTTTTCATGGCTCGACGCGGTTGAGGCTTCAAACATGATGGTGACTCATCTAGCGTGACGGTTACTAAATTCTCGAACGTTATGTATAGTTAGTTAGGTTTGACGACGCGGTAGCGTAGTCGGTAGTGACCCTGCCTATGAAGCTAGCGGTCCGGGTTCGAACCTGCCACATTGCCTAGTACCCATAGTACAAGCCTAGAGCTTAGTTTGGGGCTAGTTCAATTTGTGTGAGATTGGTTCAGATTCAGAATCAGATTTAATTACTCAACATAACACAGTATAAATTACATGGCATATCAAATTATATGCAGTTACATTTAGGTCGTCAGAAAGAGAATTAAATGATAATAGTAAAAGTCAACACAAATACAGAGAACATAAAAAAAATTAAAGTCAATCTTATTTATAAGTCAAGTTCCATGAACTCATTCACCGAATAGACTGGGTTATCCAACAAGATTCCTAAGCCGGCGCCTAAAAATTTCGTCAGATGTCAATTATTGTCCCCTGATATTAATTTAATTTAACTAATTTAATATCAGAACGCAATCTCACACAATTTAACCTCGTCCCAATCTAAACTACAGCCTTTATTATTGGCATATCCAATACTCAAAGACTATTGCCGCCATCGAAATCAAACCTGGGACAGCTAGCTTTGATCTAGTTCGCTTTACTATTATTTATAATTGTGGCAAATGATTAAGTCAAAGGGTCAAGTAGGCAGCCATTACCACATCACGCAACGAACCATCAGGGCAATAACTCGAATTACCTTCAATAGCTCACTCGGTACCGTGACCCGATTTGGGGTCCATTTCGTATGAGATTAGAAACTTGGCATTGGACGAGTCGAGCACTGGTCAAAGGTTAAGACGAGGTATAAGACAAGCCAGTGCTAAGCTTTTGCTTGTGTGATAGCTGCTATTCTAACCGTTGTTAGTTCTTAGGGCCGTATTGATAAACTCGTCTTGACCGAGATGCCCGTCACAAGATACGTCAAAGTAAACGTCAAGCCATAGAGAACTGTCATTTTTGACCCATCTTGAGACGAGCATTAGAGTCGAGATCAGTTTATTAATACGGTCCTTAGAGAGGATTGTGAAGCTAAAAATTTCCATACAAAATGCGAAAACGTTTCTCAACCGTTAAATCTAGTCCGATTTTTACGAGTTTTGAATATGTTGTAGATATCATGAAAAACTATGGTGTCTCCTTATTTTACAGACAGAAATTTCTCAGAATATGGCTTCATAGAAAATGTTTCATATACTATTTGGTTTCTGTATTTTTGCTTCGATTCTTTTTTCTAAAACTATTTAAGTACTTGAATGAAACATATTCCACAGAAAATCAATTCAATTAATTTTATAATTATTTTTTTGTATTTATCAAACTTATCAAGGAATATAATTATTTTTTAAAGAATATTGCTTGGTCAATGTATTTTTTCATAGTATTTTATTTCAATGAAAGTAGCATAAAAACAGGGGGCCAATTTTTGACTTTCGAGCGCTCGAAAGTTTCACTCGAAAGTGACAAAAAACAATGAAATGGTATTTTTGACTTGCGAGCGATAGAAAATATGAACACGAGTGGTCCGTGGCATTCGTTTTGAATTCTATCAATAGAAAGTATCATTTGACATCTTTCAAATCTGTTGGGTATATATACACGAAGCATAAACAAACCTAGCACAATGCCATAGACATCCACAGACGCCATAAAAAAACATCTATCTTTGCTTTGTTACCATAGCTGTTATTCGTACTGGTGCCGGGATTGTCCAATCATTCAGTAACATTATTATAATTCAGTCATATTGAATAAAACATAATGTTTATAAAAGTGTCAGTAATGCGTGCCACTTGATAACCGCCCTTGCCAATGACACAGACTAATAAATTACAATAATATCAGTATACAGCGATACCACAATTCTGGGATCCTAGTAAAAATGGGTGCAAGTCGACTTAACTCGTAATAAAAAAGGTTATATATGTATATGAACGTAGTATACTAGACTTAACCTTTAACTAACGTGGTATACGTCTCACAGACGTCATGCATGATTATTATTTTGAACTGTGTTGCTATGGCTTAAGTGCTACTTTGAGAATGCTCTGAAACCATTTCGTCAATTAAAGGTTAAATGCTTTTTCACTTGATCTTCAGAAGACTTAATACCCTTTCAATAGGACCCCAGAATTATAATAATATCATTTTATTTTAATTTTATCCTTGTCAATTTACTTATAACAATGTGGTTGCTAATTCATAATGTCACTGATGATAATCTAACTATAAGACCATTTTAACACTCGTTTATATTTTGAAACACACATCACTGGGGCTCTACGGGGACTTTTTGACTGTCAACATTATCCATATTCTGAAACTTTATGGTTGTGCACTGTGACAGGAAGGGCTTCTTATCGGGCGGGCACTATAGGAGCCTGGTATTTGCGCTATTTGGGTTTTTCGACAATATCACTGCTTTACAAAACAATGCCTTCATTACACCTTTAGTTAAGGCACTTGAGTAAAACAACTGTCACAGTTAGAGATAAGCAAGAATCTCAAGCTTTTCGAAGAAATGTAAACCGGCTTAAAGTTAATCAATTGGGAGCGGCCGGACTCTCCAGAAGTCCTCCGTGAACGAATACTGAGTTTTCTGAAGTGTCTGACTAACAATCACGAATATGCCGTAATCTTTCATTTTTAACAGAGACTTATGTTACATACATACATACATACCTTCACGCCTTCATTCCCAGAGTGGGGTAGGCCTGTGGGGTGGACTTATGTTACTAACACCCATTTACTGAAAGTATTTTTATAAGTAACATGTTTGAATTGCGCGGTGATGAATTTAATCAATACCTATGCACCATCACTTGGTTTTAAGACTCATGGTGATTTAAAATGCCCAGGTGTTGCTCCTGGAAGCGGGTGACGAAGAGAACATAGACTATGACATCCCCGGCGTCCCCACGAGGGACTACAGGCCCATTTCGTGGAACTATAGGACAGAGAGGAACAACTTCTCCTGCTTATCCAGGCCAGGGGGCTTCTGCGAAGTCAGGACCGGCAAGGTATATTTACTCGTGAAGAGTATTGACGTGACCAGCTCCGTATTCAACAAAACTGACAGTGACAGCTTACAGGTGACAACGGTGTCCATTGCGTAGCTTAGATGAAGGCCAGTGACGTAGGAACTCGTCGGTATTGCAATATACACCGAACTGTCACATGTGTACCGAGCTAGGATTGTTAGCTTTGTAAATTAGGGACAGCCACAGTTGGTAAATCTTTTGTGTTCAATGGGTTTGATCCACAAATATAAATATTTTTAGTCTAAAGTAGGCCATTCTGGATGTATTTGTTCTTTGAGATTTTTTATCATGCTTTTATTACATATACCTTCCTTGGTTCTTATTAAATGTTAACTATCTGATGTGGAATAGCGCTCAATGATTCCTGTTATTACAGGTACGGATCAATAGGTATCATAGCAAGCGCTACATTATTTTCACCTCTATTATCACTTCCCTTGAAAAAACTTTTTCTTGGCGACAATAAGTGTTTTCTCTTTGATAAGGTTCTTGGAGGTTCTTCTGTGACCAACGACATGAAATACACTCGAGGATCTAAGGTGGATTACGATGCATGGCACAAAGAAGCTTTGGGTTCCGTAGACTGGAAATTCGGGAACCTGTTGGAATATTTCAAGGCTTCGGAGGATAATGGTAGGTTTGGTTCTGGCCAAAAATAGATTTCACAAAATGTATCGTTTCATTGCCAATTTTATTCAGTAACAGTTAATATTTTAGGATTTTTATAAAAACTAAGCTAACCTCACCTATAGGGTTCTACAAGATGGTACTAAAATAAATCCTGAATTATTGACGGTGACAGAAAAAAAAGCAGGTTGGCAAATAAAACAGCTGAGAAACGATATATTTTGCCAAATGATTTTCGGCCTAAAGGCAGGATACCGGTGGGTTGTATGAACTGAGAACTAAATTTTGAAAAACTAAAAATTGTGGATTCTTATGAATAATCAATAATAATGAATAAGACTAAGGAAGAATCAGTTTTTCCCATTAAGAATACCCAGTAACACAGTGATACGAGTATATGAGAGCTAACTATTTTTCCCATTATGATTTCATAATTGGAAAATCCGCTTACAATGCAAACACATCAAACAGTTCTTGAATTAGTTTCCTTAAGATAGCAACAAACGTATAAGCGTGAAACTACAAACAACCGAGATCAGAATCGAGCAAACTTGACTGCAATTTTAAATTACACACGTGTACAGTTAACAGCATAAATAAGTGATTACTTCTGTACCTTGTCGCTTTAAATCGTTTCACAATTTTGTATAATGTTTCAAACACAACGTTAAAGTGACAAAGTACATAAATGATCACTTATTTATGCTGTTGACTGTACCTAATAGTAGGAGACCCCGATCTAAGAGGTGAACCCCTCAATCTGTTTAAACAATGAAATATACTTAATTAACAAACACGACTCAGGGAGTTGTGACCAAAAATTAGCTTATGTTCTTCGTTAAAAAATTAAGTAAGTAATGATTTCTGTCACAACTAAGTATCAATTAAAAGTAACAGGCTTGGAGAAAATGCCCTCATGCACCGTATCCAGATATAACCAGTTTAATTTAACATCTTGTATCGTTTTTCGGAACCAACCATCAAAATGTAAATATTTCTAGTACAAATTCAATTAGGGGTAGTAGGAATTCAAGTTGAAAAAATATATCGTTTTTTTTTTACAAATAGCCAGGAGTACATTCTTGGTGACAACCCCCGGGCCGTATTTGTCAATAAGTTTAATTGTTTTAAAAATGTCTGTCCCCTAGAAGAAAATTGAGTGGTCCACCACATAGATATCTTAGACCATAAGGGACCTATAAAAAACTGGTCTTAAGTGAGATGGCGGTCTGATTATAGCACATACTATTCCGGGATTCGTGTGTATGTTATACCAGAACCAAATCCGATATGGCCATCTTGAGACGGATATCTCAAGATTGGTTTTTAATAAAGCCCTAAGTCAGATTTGACATTTCGTGGAATACCTACAATACTTTCCCAGAAGACGATAAGTACTAAATATTTGGGTTCACTTTTAACTTTTTATTGTTAAGTTCCTAAGAGTGGATATCGTAAGAGGCGACTAAGGAAATACAGGCTTGTAGTACTGTAAGCCGATGGGCTTGCAACCTGTCACTAATACACTGGTAAACTGACTGTCCAAAATGTAGTTACAGAATTATCAACAAGTTTTTAGAGTTGCTGGTAATTCTGTAGCTCTGCCTACCCCACTCTGGGAATGAAGGCGTGAAGGTATGTATGTATGTATGTATGTATTAAGTTCTTGATTCAACAGCGCGCATTACGGCAGATTCGACATCTATTTTTAACTCCCAAATTGTTTAAGTAGTCAGGCCGGGTGCAAAATCTAACACGTAATTCGTAAACAATTTGAGCATCTACGGCATTTAAAAACATTTGAGTTTAAAAACCAACGCGAACAATAAGACTTACGTGGGTTATTTAAATCGTAAACACTGTTATTTTTAAAAACAAATGGCATAGGTATTCTTACTATTGTTTCGAGTGTGCATATTTTGACTTTAATTGAAATGATTTTTATCAAAATATAAAGCCACTTTAAAATTCAACTAGTGATTAAGAAAAATAGTAGTTTGACATTAGGCATTTTCATAATATTAAATAGGTAGGAAATAGAAAACAATGGCCAAGTGCGAGTCGAACTTGCACACAAAGGGTTCCTATACCAGCCATATCTCCGTACAGTAATAAATAATTATTATGATGTATCATCATAAGCAACGTGTACTAAAAGTGTTTATGCGTTATTCTAGTTGTTACTTTCATGCGTTCTATTATGTTCAGTAGACCCTTTGAGAGTTTCTCGACTAAAATAAAGGTCACAATCTATAACCTAACCTAACTTATCGATCACCATTACCATCTCTAATATTATTTATACAGGGTGTACGATTTGAATATCAATTTTTCTCACTCCAACAAGAGCCTCTCTCTCCAAGCGTTAGAAAAAAAACACATCGTTTTTAATTTTCAGGTGATTACGACGTACTCATGAACTCTTTCTACCATTCCCGCGGTGGAGAAATGCGTTTGCAAAGGTTCAAACACGTCGACAAGTACATCGAATCCTTTGCCACAGCGTTTGCTGAAATGGGTCTTCGTACAGTGGATATAAATACCAATGTCCCTGAAGCCATCGTCCTGAACCAATTCGCCGTCTTTAATAATACAAGACTTAGTACCAACAATGCTTTCCTTAAGCCCGTCAGACATAGAAAGAATCTTGTAGTTATAACAGGTGCTACTGCTACAAAAATTGTAGTCGACAAACAGGAAAAATCCGTTGAAAGTGTAATGTATGAGGTAGAGAAAGGAAAAGAGCGACCAGCTTATGTCAAGAGAGAGATCCTGCTGGCGGCAGGCGCCGTTAACAATGTGAAGGTGTTGCATCTGTCAGGCATTGGACCGAAATCTGAAATGAAGAGGCTAAACGTCAGTACGGTTGTAAACTTGCCTGTTGGATTGAATTACAAAGATCAAGTTACGACGGGAGGCCTAGCTTTTATTTTAAATGATGTTGCTCCAGTTACTGACAGTGATATCATTGCTGATTTCAAAAAATGGTTTCAAAGTCGGAACGGTAATTTGGCTTCCAGGGGAATAAACCAATTGTCAGCTTTTATACAATTGTATGAAAACGAAAATGCTCCTGATGTTGAATTGAGTTTGGAAGGGAATTTTGTAAGAAGTGATAAATTTCTGCTCAACAATATAAGTGTGCATGCGACTGAAGAAACACAGCTCCCAATGGCTTATTATAACTTAGTCAATATTCATCCCATTTTGTTAAAGCCAAAGAGTAAAGGAAAAGTAACGCTGAATAGACGCAACCCTAAGTACGGCCGTCCTATAATACAAGCTAATCTTTTAAAAGAGAATGAAGATTTAGATACTTTAGTAGATAGTATAGATATAGCTTTACAATTACTGGATACCAAAGAAATGAAGAGGAATGAAATAAAATTTGCACCGTTGGATTTGTTCCCATGTGATAGACTAAAAAATAGAGATCAGTGGAACTGCATGGCGAGACATTACACAAAAGCTGTAAGTAATCCTATAGGAACTTGTCAAATGGGAGAAAATAGCACCACTTCTGTAGTTGATTTTCAATTAAGGGTTCATGGTATAGAAGGTCTAAGAATTGTAGATGCTTCAGTAATGCCTACACACGTTCGCGGAGGGATATTCGCGCCAACAATGATGATAGCGGAGAAGGTTTCAAAAATGCTGCTCAAAGACTGGAAAGAAAACAAAGGTCATTCTTTTAATAAACGGTAATGATAGTAAATAAATAAAACACTTAAATCAATACCAAGATGTTTTAATGAAATCACTGGCTTTTTCAGCAATCATGATGACTGGGGCTGCTGTGGACCCTCTCGTTATTTTCGGTATAATAGACGCATCGGCTATTCTTAAATTAGCTACACCATATAGTCTTAAATTAGAATCTACTACAGATTCTGGGTCTTTCGTAGGCCCCATCTTACACGTGCCCACGTAGTTGTGCATTGGGGCTGAAAACTGCCTTATTATACATATCCAGAACTCTTCTGAAACCGACTCGTGGTTTTTGCAATCATTGTTCAAAATTGGTCGCGGATCAAACTCAAAATTAGAGTTTTTAAACGCCTCAGTATCAAATAGTTTGACAATTTCTTGGATTCCTTCTAACAATTTCTTTTCATCTGATTGATCCTTTAGAAAGTTTGGATATATTAAAGGTTTTCCAAATAAAGGGTCTGTCGCATTTAAAATTACTTGCCCTCTGCTTTTAGGCGTCATTAAAGAAACACAAATATCTATTTGGTTATAATACATATTGGATTCATGTCCTTTGAATCTCACCTCGATATCAGGTGTGTTCAGAATATCCGACATACTTGACTCGATAAATGCAATCACTTGGAAGTTTGCCGATAACGGGCCGGTGCCTTTTGTATAATATGTTGATATGTCTTTCAATTTATCGGCAAATTTCGCAACTGTTGCTGTTTTAGTTAACTTAATTATAGGCAGACATACTGACACGTGATCTTGAAAATTTGAACCTACAGGTAAATCATGATAAGATACTAAATCTAAATATTCCAGATATTCTTTAGGGCCGATGCCAGACTGCATCAATAGTTTAGCAGTATTGATAGCACCTGCACTTAGAATAACTTCTTTCGACGCTTTCACCTTCACCTTTGTACCATTGCTAATATACTCTACTCCCACAGCTTCAAGACCCTCATTTTCATTCTGAAATAAGATTTTAGTCACTAGAGCTTCAGTAACTATTTCAATATTTGTCCTAATTTTTCTGATTGGTTCTATAAAAGCCGTGTATGTACTGACTCTTTCACCAAAATACGACATACTCTGTAACCTCATGAAACCCAACTGATTTCTTCCATTTATGTCAGTGTAGTTATACCCTAGTTCATTGAAAGCGCTTAAAAGTACATCTACGTTATCATCAACGTAGGGGTATCTTCCTACATCTAGTGGTCCTTGGGTGGAATGGAAGATTTTGTTCTTCGAAATGTCTTTGTCGTAGTTGCCTTCGGAGTATTTGAAGTAGGGCAGGACGTGGTTGAAGTCCCAACCGTCATTGCCCATGAGAGCCCACTCATCGTAGTCAGCAGGGCTTCCTCTCATGTAACCCATGTCGTTGATGGAGCTGGTGCCTCCCAGGACCCTACCCTGGACGACTTCGCAGCCTAGATCCACGCGGTTCTGACAGAACCTGAAAAGAAAAACTACTTGTTTAATTATAAATATTGTTGTGAGGATGAATGGGTGTGGTTGTTCGAAGTGGAATGGAGCTATGAAGTTCCTTGTGAAAAGCGTGAATCAAATTACTATGCATCAATTTCCTTATAGGGTAAAATCAGCAGTGGTCAGCCAGAGACCTCTCGGCCTCTGCCTATAATTTGTATGAGTGGGAAGAGTACGAAAGATATATTTCCCACTCTTCGCACTCAAATAAGGTCGACTACTGGTCTCTGGCTGACCACTGGTGACTTTATCCTATACCTGAAGCGCTAAACAAAGTGTAACCCCACTATCTACCTGTCAACTACACTCTCGGTCAAATAATACGGGTCAGAATGCGTTTTTCATTAAAAAGAGGCTATTTGGAAGCCTTGGTTCCTCGCCAGGAGATGCTTTTAGTGAAATCTGATGATGGACACCCCGAGCATCGATACAGGACTTCCAGATTGCCTATGATACCCAACGGATTGAATCTGCGGTTAACGCCGGAATTGTGTATGTTCAGAAAAACATATAAAATGGCAATAAAATGTAAGGAAATCCAAATGCTGACCCATGCTCTCTCGCTGTGGTGTTAACTGATTGTGCGATCTGTTAGGTATCTTAAGCACTTTTGACCTCCACTGTTTAACCTCGGAGTATCCACCATTAAACCTCACTCAAAACATGCCTGTGTCCAGGAACCAACGCTTCGAAATAGCCTCGTTTGTATGAAAAACGCACTCTGACCCGTATTATTTGACCGAGAGTGTACTTATTAGTGTTAATCCTGTTAACGTGTTTTTACACCTTGATAATATTTTAGATACTTGGCATACCCTAAAGGGATGACTAAAAATATCATTCTTCTTGAAAATAGGTATAAGAAACATAAACAACTTTACATGCAAAGTGACAACTGAACGAACCCTAGCCTTGAACTTACAATTAGTCATCTATTAAATGTAGAAACGGCTATGATTTTGTAATGATGTTAAAACCAGCGCGCCTAAAATCGTTTTAATATGTCAGATACTTGATATCAGTGTGGATATTATAATTGGCTCACGATGCCATATTGAATTAAATAATAATCACAACGAACACGTAAAGTAACACGTTTACTAAAATATTTTCAACCAAAGTGTTCTGTGTCGTTTTTTGTTGGCCTCGGCACACATGCGGGTCGATCTTTAACAAACTTACACTCGATAATTTCGTTCCAAGTCGAATAATTAACGATAAGATCCGATTTTTTAGAGTTTAGGATTGGTGGTGACGATTCTTTCTATGCGATTTATTTTCTACTTTCGAGCGCTCGATTTCTCAAAAATCGACGCGCAGGGCAGCAGAACCATGCCTATAAATTGTATATTTAATTCCTGCAGTAGGCATGTTATGGCAGATTAATTAACTTTAAGTTTATGAACACTTTATCACAGAATAACCTTTAAAAAAGGTGTGTGGATAGGTTCAGTCAACTATCTACTTTTTCACCTTATGACACTGTAATAAGGTCCAAAAGTGAAAACATCCGTTTTCGGGATTGACTGTACATGTACATACACATATTTAGATATCTAGAGATAACCCGTCAAAAGGATTGTTCCAAGTATTGTAAATAAGGCAGGTGTCATTGTTTTACTAATTAAAAATATGAATAAATTAAATCTTGATTGCAGAAAACTAAATAGAACCGTACTTACCTAAAAAAGTCGTGTATAAATTTGAGACTCGGAAAATGGTACAATTAGTTTTAATATCTTGGTTTATCAAGTGGTGAAACATTAAATACCTGTAATTTTTTTGTACTTGTTTGATTATCATGATTTTGAAAGTCCTAACTACTCGTACTTAAGAGAAGCTTGGACATTAAATCGCGTGGCTTCCTTCCCTCACTCACCCCTTCTTGGGCCGCATGCTGTACTGCCAATCCACGCTAGAGCCGCGAAACTCGCTGGTGAGGCCGGGAATCACCGCCATCTTGGGTTCCTCTGGCCCGGCTTCCAACAGCAGTACCTGAGGCGACAGGTGAAACTTCTTCAGTATCGCGAAAAGATAACTACTAAATAGTTGGGACAGAAACTTGGCAAGCAAATATATAAAATCAATACAAAATGGGACTGCTAAATCCTGGTTACTACAGTAAAAAAACAAGAAGCCTAACTAGAACAATATATATGTACAATATAATAATCCTCACGAACGTAAATATACAAGTAATCAGACATCGTTGGAGTAATACAATACCGCTTAGCTACCAAATCATATAAGGAAGAATACTGAGTAATTTATTAAATTTGCTAGTTACGCGGTAAGATACTATTCCATGATATTAAAGTAAACACTAATAATAATTTTTAATCTGGATAACTTTAACGTTATATTGGTGCCGTGACCAGGATTGTAGTAATTTTATATTGATTTTAATAATTTTGGCAAATTTTAAACCACCTATTTATAGTTAGTTGTTTGCACAAGTGTTAAGGCAGAAACTGTTATCTTTACAGGAATAGACTTATCACAAGCTGCGATTCCGTATTTGTGGTGAGCTCTTATTATAACCTCGGGTAATGATGTTATTAAATCAGATTCAGGGATATTTGATTCAATTGTTGTATCCTTGTGTGTTATTTAAACGGAGATTCCATTCAATTTCCGGTTACAAATGCTGCAATAACATAAAACGATTAAACGTACACTTTTATAGTGTTTTCACACATAATGTTATCTTGTTCGAACTAAACGTCGCTGTCACTTCACGATGGGACGTCACAACAAATCAATCAAATCAAATATGTATTGTATAAAAATACGTGACACTTTGATAATATAACCGTGGTGTTTGGGTGTTTAACAGAAAATACTGAGTCCCGTGGCTAAAACCCTGGGTAAACAAAAACGAGACAAATAATTTTGCGCAATTTTAGCACGTACATGGGTGGCCATTTTTGCGTAAGAGTATTGCATCAAAATGAAGACTAGAATTTTTGTGACACTTTTGAACTATGTCAGTGATTTTTTGTTTTTGAACTTCCGATATACATAATAATATCGATATACTAAACCTACGTGATGACTAGTCAGTAGTAGTTCAGTCATAAATTAATATTCCAGCATTTTTTCTTATACAATAGCGTCATTTCAAGCAAAATATGATTAACTTGAGAGCATTCAAATGTTACCATGACAGAAAAATCTTTTTTGACAATGCCAATATTAATAAATTATTTGAGACTTCGTTTGGGCAACTTGAAATAATATTTATAAATATAACAAATTTTAGTTCAATTGCTTTAGCAGTTTGAGAAAAAGGGTCTTGGCAGATTAACGGAAATTAAAGTCGTCTTTCAAGGTTTCCATTTTTAAGTATTGATGGAACGGTGCGGTTTCCTAGCAACACAAACTGTCACTTAATAACAAGAACTACGAGAATATCGCCGTATTACGAGATCTGTTGATAAACATCTCTCACTTCGCAGATGGATAAGGGTTTAAATAATACGTACCGTCATATCCCGCTTATAGACGCATGGATCTAGTTTAAATTGTTGTTGTGTTTGTGTATAATTAGGGAAACTGGCTCTAAGTTTAATGATACTCAGTACCAGAACTACCATATACATAATCTGATATAGACTTCTAGGCACTAAACGTGTAAAGTATAGAGCACTAATGTTAATTAAAGCGTCATAAGATCTTTGTTATCCTAGAGTCGCGACACCGAGAAAACAATGCTAACTGTTATCAATTAGGACCACGATGATAAGTAATCCTAGCGCCTCCACCTGTTTACGATGACCTTGGCTTAGTTAACTTGGAATAGTTGGAAGGTATTTCAAGGTTAAAGTATTCAGAATTTGCGGCAAATATGTATACCAAATTAACCCAAAAACATTTATGTATGTATAAAGCGCTTCTTAGGCTTCCATTTGACCTTATTTTAGTTTTTAGTCTATTTTGCTTGACAAAAACAGCTACAAAAATACATAGAAGCAAAGTTTGCTTTAAGAATGTGGAATGATTATAATGATAAAATACCTCTATAAGGATGAATGATTATAAGTGAAATAGTTACTTAAATCAAATCTTAATAGACTTACATACATACATACATAAACTCACGCCTTCATTCCCAAAGTGGGATAGGCAGAGCTACAGAATTACCAGCAACTCTAAAACCTTGTTGATAATTCTGTAACCACAATTTGCATAATGAGGCTTAATAGACTTCTTAATATTAAATAGCTCTGTTCAAATTTTTCGAGTTGAACGCTTTTTAATTTGCCGTTGTAGTGTAAATATACCGTCAAGACAAAGTAGGCGACCCGAATGTATGGGATCCATACAGACGCTTTTAATGTAAGTACCGTCGTCGTGTGGATGAAGACGGTAAATTATTCCAGTGCAGTTCGACGGCAAATTTTAAAAGCGCTTGTAACAATAGCATTTTTTTTTTGTTAGAAGACTTGTAGTATTTTAAATAAGGTATCTTCTAAGAAAGGACATTACTGCCCGACGTGCCTACGCGCTACGTTTGTAATCTTTTTATATCCTTCCTTTCGTGCTCTCCACATGATATTTATCTTATATCGTGCTGTTATCACTACTATGTGTATTTGCTGTACACTTTATATATACCGTAGCTCGGAAAAGTGTCATGTATATAATACTTATAATATGATAATGTTTAAAAAGTATTTTTTTCTTCGTTAATATTTCACGATGAAAAGCGATTAAAACACTGAACAGCTATTAGAGTTTTTTTCTTTTCCGAGTAGTAGTTTTACAACTCAATTATAGTTATTATACAAACCACAGTTATTACATTTGGAGTAACTTATGCTAGCATTAATGATGAACGGTCTTTTAACGATATAGTTACCCCTGCAGTTGATAAATGCGAAAAGTCTAGTGGTAGAAAGACCTTGTGCAGAGTGCGTCTTGGGACCACCATAATTACCATCAAGCAGCAGTGTTATCGTATTGTGTCGCATTGTATTAAAATGGTGGGGTTGAGACAACCGCCAAAATGACTAGCAAAAAGGCATTACATTAGTCCTCACGATTGACGTGTTTGTAGTTTTGAGATTACATAATGTATATAGGCCTCAGTCTTTAACGTCAGGTGGCCTGTGTGTACGTCTACTTTCTCTATACCATACAAAATTTTGCTTATGAATTAGCCTACCTTCCATTTCCGGTTCTCCGAGATTCGGCTGGCCACCACGCAGCCGGCCGTGCCACCGCCGACCACGATGAAATCGAACTCTTCTTCCTTCTCCACCTCTTCGGCTGCTTGGAACTTGTTCAAAATCTGCTTTGAGGTCTGCTCGTGTATCTTCTCCTCCGTCTTTATCAAATGGTGCCTTAAAACCAATGTTATGTAAACATATTCAATCATTAACGCTGGTTTCTATTCTATGTTTTTTACAGCTACATTTATTTGCGCTATAATAATTCAAAGTAATGTACGAAAACATTCAGTGCATATTAAACATCTTAAACATCTTAGCCTATTGTGCATATTGTGGTTACAGAGTTATCAACAAGTTTTTAGAGTTGTTGGTAATTCTGTAGCTCTGCCTACCCCACTCTGGGAATGAAGGCGTGAAGTGCATATCAATGATCAAAAAGTGGAATGCAAAAACCCTTAAACAAATCAGGATAGTTTAAACCTACCACTCGTTAGCATTTAACATAGTATCTAAAAGGGGATCCATAATTATTTTAAGTTAATATTAATGACTGTGTTTGTAACGATTTGGTTATGTTACTGTTATGTTGCAAATTTTATGAATAAATAAATAATAATAATAAATAAATTTCGTTTGTGTTTCCCTAATTAATTATTAGCCAGTGGCTGCCAAGCTGTAATTTTATATAGCTTTGCGCTAAATTGTCATAAAATATGTGATCACTCTCTCCTTAATAGGATACAGTGCCTTGCCTCACCCTGCTTGGGGTCAATCAGTCAGCATTCGAAACAATGCCTTCTTAACGCGATTGTTTCACAATCCAAGTGTAACCAGAAGAACACTTATATGAACTCTGCTTCCACAAACTAAAACTGAATTCTCCGATGCTTGCGACATCGGATTTCGATTTTGCAAACGTTCAATCATTACTTGGAATCACAAGATTAGAAAAGAACTATCCCACTTTTGAGTAGTTTCAGCACAAAACGTTGAACTTCAAATTCAGAAATAAAATCAATAATAGCTAATATAACACACACAACATACACACAGTATACTTAACATGATTGACAATGTATAATCCTTACTGAATACAGAATTATGAATTATAGAACGCTCGCTATTACGAAAAATAACAATAATTAGAATTAAAAGTTACATTACCTGTTACTCCCAAAATAATCTGGCTCTGGACCGATATGCCCATAAAGTGTATGAACTAGGGAAATCAGTAGTATAGCTGTGGGAGCACATTCAATTCTGCCGTCACAAATCTTGCATAAATCGTCCGTTATATTTGCTGTCATTGCATCTTGCGTTTATCAGCTTCTCTAATTCAGTCCACGTCTTGGGTAGTTTCTAGTTCGCTGGTTTTCAAATATTTTTATCACACGAGTATCTTCAGACATTTCTTAAACAAAGGGGTCATTACTATCATCAGAAATGTTCATTGTTACTACGACTAGATCACTTCTATTTTCGTTGAAATGTAAACACTTTAACTATAATTCTCGAAAATTTTATCCCGTAGAGTCTTTGATGCTTTGATTTCATCTATTAAAAGTTATTTATAATGTCCAGTTTCATCTTGTGCTTGTATGATATTGATTTTGGCATTGACCTCTCAATTGTTACGTGTAGCTGGACCGGTGTCGTCCGCGAGAATGAGACAAGCGATGATGTTTACAGTCATTGTATGTGGACACCTAATTGTTTACAAGTTCCAAGATTTTTTTTGTTTACACTCCGGCACTTTTATTTAGATTGAAATAATATAAACACGGAGCGTGCCACGATTTGTTTGTTTATGTTGGCTTACTTACTAACTGAAATAGCTTATAGGCGATCAGGTTGGATTATAACCGAGCTTATAAACATACCTACATTATACTTAGTCATTATGGTGACTATTTTAGACTTCTGATTGTTTATGGAAAGTTTGTGTGCAAAGGTCGTGGTAGGTACTATTACAAAACTGGGAGTGAAATTTGTACGCGTCAAAAATGTAATTCCTGCGTGATTCAGTGTGTTTTACTCATTAACATTTAATTGCTCGATTGTGGCATAGTACTACGTATTTATAAACAAAATAATGGATTTTATTACTGATCATTTACACCTTAATGTATTATTACAATTATCTAATTAATAATCATAATTATAGAAATTGTGGTTCTGTGTGAGAGCAAGGTTATAGTTACAAATTCATAAACAAATGTGAAACACATGATGACTTCGTAAATTAACTAGTTAAGTTAATAAATTAACGTGTTGCATATGCTATTATTCACTTGCCAGTTGCTGGCAGAAAACGTCTTAAAGCATTTCTGTCAAGTATGTTTTTATTTTTAACCTTATTCCATTAAAATAAGGTGCAAAAATCAAACCACATCTATAATGTCGACCGTATTTAAGTACCGTTTGTGGCCATCTGTACCCTTTTTGGCCACTTAGGCCTGTATTAATAAACTCGTCTCAGCTGAGATGCCCGTCACAAGATACGTCAAAGTAAACGTCAAGCCATAGAGAACTGTCATTGTTGACGCATGTTGAGACGAGCTTTATAGCCAAGATCAGGTTATTAATACGGCCCTTAAAGTTGAAGTGAGTATCAAAAATACTGTAATATTAATATAATAGTTAAGAATGAATATACAGATAAAAATTCCTTTTCTTAAAAAGGGTATCGCACTGCCAGATCAAAAGTGTAGTAACTCAAAATACATCTGTATTTTAAAATCAACTTTGATACAACGTCCATGAGCTTGAAACATAACTAACAATGATTTTGAGTAGATGCTGTCTTGATCTAGCAGTGCGATATATATTATAAGTGGATTATACTAGACAAACCTTTTCTTGACTTGAGCTTCAGCAGAGTAATATTCCCTTTTTCACCAGGATCCCAGAAATATAAAAATAATTTTGTAATTTCATAATGCATTAGTTAAATTTAAAAATTCCGAAAACCATACAAAGGTAGCTAAAACCTGTACTTTTACCCTATTACTCGCTATCCGGTAGGTGATATTTTTTCTCATTTCTCATCAATTGATTGAAAAAGATCGATTGTAAAACATTTTGATGAAGGAAAATTGACAAATCGTTACTACGTCGACCAATTCATTTTTAAAATATACCGAAACAGTCCCGTTTGTCACTATAATTTAAAAAAATAGCATGTAAAATGTAGCGTGTCATAAGAATATGAAATTAACAGGGATAGCCATTGGTATAACGTGGGGGTTTTTACAAAGGCGTGAGAATAGCGGTGCCGTTGCGGGGTTATCACTGTCTGTAATGCAAGAACGTGTCAGTAAAGGGCGTTGTGTGTGAAATGGTGTCTAACGTTTCCATAGACGACCTGTTTTTCTCTGTTAGTATTTTTAATTCTCGGAAAATCTCATGAGTCAATCAAAACACACGTATTAATTACTTAGGTATGGGTTAGGCAACAAGCTATAAAATTGAAATTACATATTTAGGGCGACGGATTTGTGCATCTAAGTATATAGACTAGGAACTGCCTAATTGTTGCCCGCAACACCGTCTGCGTAGAAGTCTTTTGTTGCTTTTCCCTCCTGGTAAGCTGGTACCGGTAGTAAAAGTAACGAAAAATCAAGGTAACTTTCGCGTCAATAACACTTTATTGTAAACCAAACAAAAGCATAACGGGTATGGAGTAGTGAGAAGGATTGCTGAAAAACCAAATTGTTTGTTTACACTTTTGGCAAGTAAACAAGTTTTTTTTTTAAACACCAGTTTTTTCCCAAACATCCTTTATAATGTTTACTTCTTCTTGCTGGAGTTTCTCGCGGCGCGTCTTCACTCGGCGTAGAGTCACTCATCATTACCAACGAGCCAATTTACTGAATAAATTATTTGAATTTTTTATTTTAGAATTAGTAGAATAAGGAATCGTCTATCAATGCCTCGAAAAAAATGTGATAAAATTTTCTATGGAGTTACGGATTTTGTACTTATTGTACGGTCAATATGTACAAAATGAAAGGAAAAGTAAAAGAGGAGGTAAACAAGCCACCTGATGCTACTTAGGATAAATTTAAGACCCATAGACATTTGTATTCTCTTATACTGAAAATGTGTTGCCAACCCTGAAGATTAAAATAGAATATCTCTTTGCTAGTAATTTCATCGAGACATCAATATTTTTACAAATATTAATTGCAGTTTCAACGCCTACACAAATGTAATAGCAACGTGTCTTTCCACTACAACGGACAAATTATAACAGGCGATGTGAAAAGTTATACAGAAATGTTAATAATGAATAACTTGACATCAGGGATATCAAGCATTCATGGCTTGCGACGATTTTACGACGCCTTTGTGACGCACCGACAAACACATTTACATGTATATAGATCACAGGGTAGTGTTAAGATGGAGAATAGGATTAAGAGAGTAGTTTGATTGTTGACATGGATTCGGAAATAATTGACAGGATGAACGAGGACATGTTTTTTTTTATGGCATTGGAAGGCAAACGAGCACACAGGCCACCTGATGGTAAGTGGAAACTGTGACCCATAGACATTCGCATTCACAAGACTGCAAATGAACTGCCAACCCTGAGGACCAAGATGGAATGCCTCTATGCTAGTCATTTCACCGGTTTTCTTATCCCCAAACCGGAACACAACAATGCAGACACTGATGCTTGGCGGTAGGTTAATGGATAAGATTGTGGTACCAACCCGGACGGACCCTGCACAAGGTCCTCCCACAAGTAAATGAGTCATGAATCATGAAATACTACTTCATAAATTAATTATTTTTTGTTATATGGGCGGTGCAGGTTAAAAAATGTGATTTACATTTAATATAAACTCATAAGATTAATTATTACTTAATTCAATTAGCCTGGTAAATCCGCGATGGATTAGTTACATATTTCACTAATTAAAAATAGTTTTCAGAGCGACTTTAAAATACTACAATTTTTGCTTGATTACATTATTTACATTATGGGAATAACAAAATGAACAGTAAAATAACAGTGGTAAGTAGGTAAATGGGACAAGAAGAAAGAAGGGTGGAGTTTAGGTTTGTTCGTAGTAATTCTAGTTTTTTAAATACTTCCTCACTTACTTTAATACGGTCGACAATGGAATTTGATAACCGATTTTACCAAATACTGAGGATTTTTTCAACCGTCGATTGAGAATTATTTGTAGGGCGACCAAACCAATGTTGGACGCTTTTAGCTGAAGGCACTAATAATGGAGACTTAACTCTTAGTTAAAGATCATAAGATTAAAAATTGATCGCGACAAAATTAATGAATACCCTTATCATCTGTACCATGAGAATCAGGTGCCCATGATTGGTTCTTGTTCATTACTGGTTCCATCACCCAACTAAAACTTTCCTAAAATGAACAGCATTAGCACTTCTTCACTTATTTACTGAACTAATTTTAAGTTGTATACAGATAAACTAAATACTCGTTAATATACACGTTGATTTTGGACTGCTGACTACAGGACACCCTGTATGCAAAGCACATTATAATTTGATGTTAGCAAAACTGAGGGCGCTCCCTAAAGTGATATTAAAGCCGAACTAGGCTTAATCTATTATATTGTCCGCTTTGTTAACAAGGTGATCCATTGTGGAAAGCTTTTTGTATGACTTCGTTTAACCAGATTAAAATTTGGATCGATTTACTTTCATGAGGGCTCCGACTGGAGGGTGTTATAGAAATAAATAATATTTTACATACATACCTTCACGCCTGTAATCCCAGAGTGGGGTAGGCAGAGCTACAGAATTACAACTTCAAAAACTTGTTGATAATTCAGTAACCACATTTTGCACTATTAGGTTAAGATGTTTACCAGTGTATTAGTGACAGGTTGCAAGCCCATCGCCTAACAGTACTACAAGCCTATATTCCCTTAGTCGCCTCTTACGACATCCACGGGAAGACATGGAGTGGCACTATTCTAACCCGGCAACCATACGGATAATAACTAATATTTTATACCGATTAAATAACAAATATCGTGGGACAATGTTACACAATTTGACCAAGTCCCAAACTAAGCTCTAGCACAGAATAATAACTAGTAACTAGCGTTACAGAAGCTTTACTTCACAACGGTTTTCAAAGAAATATGTACTCAATCTGATAGACAATATGATTTAATTTAGCTCGCGTTCCAGTCGAGCAAGTGTTCATTTACATACCTTCTAATTTTTTTTGAGGAAATATGGGCCTTAATTTACTGTACTACGGTTCATAATAAGTTAGACGTGGTTATACGTGGTTATACGTGTGTCGTTTTTCGCTTGCGGCAGCCTACTAGATTGGCCCTTCCGCCGTGGCCGGCGCCTGGAGGTATGTTTTTAATACCTACACGCGGAGTGACACAGGCCTGGCTCTAGGCTTGTACTGCGGATACTAGGCGGACTCATCACACAAAATGATTTCTCATACCGGAGATCGAACTCGGGACCGCTGGCCTTGTAGATCACTACCAAGTACCAACTAGGCGTAGGGCCTTGCCGGCGAGGAAGCGATTATACCTATCGACTATTGTCTCGCTTAAGAGACGAACATATCCTAGATCCCGTGTCAATTAAAGAGACACGTATATTAAAGTTATAATAAGTATTCTGGGGTGAAGCCTTTACGGCTGAATCGGCTGTACGGACATAGTTTGAATAAAATTGGACCCTAACGACATAACGCACCTTCGATTGGACAAGGCCACAATTGGAATTCTTGTCATAATATTGTACTTACTTCGTGCCCTTGTTCTAACGAACGTGTGAATAAAGATAATTTTTACCGTAGAAAATGCAAATGTTTTTTTTATGGGAATAATGTTTTTTTTTATGGCATTAAGAAGACAAACGAGCACACAGGCCACCTGATAGTAAGTGGAAACTGTGACCCATAGACATTCGATGCTAGTCTATGCTAGTCATTTCACCGGCTGTTTTATCCCCAAACCGGAACACAACAATGCGAACACTGCTGTTTGGCGGTAGGTTAATGGGTAAGATGGTGGTAGCGATCCTTTGCCTGATCCTGCACATGGTCCTACCACCCGCAAAACCCGATATTATACGAGCTCTTCGCGAACGAAGAAGATTTTCTCTTTCGTATATAGAATAGAATAGAATAGAATAGAAAAACGTTTATTCAACAAACACATCAACACAGGGGTACATCATAGAAAAGATACAATAACGTAATACAATCACTTCTTATCCCCTAACAAGTGTCACCATTAAATTAAAAAAGTACAATGAGGATGCTGTGTGTGGGTGGTGTGTTTGTCTGAATATCTATTATAGTCTTACTCAAATCGGTTGGTAGTTCTTTGTTCGATCGCCAAAATCCTTTATTAGCCCCAATTTTACTCGCATCAAACAACAAGACATGATCATGGTAAAATTTTGTATAAGTAATAAATTCATGGCTCTGATGGTTATATAGTTTCATGCCACTTAAAACTATAGGAAATGTCCTTAGCTTGCCCATCAGCTGCGGCTTCGACCCAGTTTCCCACGCGTGGGCAGCCAGGAACGACCAGCTGCCGATCGATGGCGACGTGTGATGCCACACCTGTCTCACTTAGTTGATTGGCTGAATAAGTTTCAGTGATAACTTCGTTGTTGGTAAATGAAATTGAAATACAAATGTACACTATTTTCATTACACACAGTGCACGATTACAGTCAGTAAAATTCAGGATGGGATCCTCGTTGAGCTGTACTTATTGAAAAGGATGAAATTTCAGCTAAAGTGCACTGGGTAAGTTTGTATAGAAAATTGACATTATTTTTCAGCGGGCACTGAAGATTTTTGCTAAGTTATTTAGAGGACCTCTTGTCCTCTAAATCCTCTGAATCTCTAAATCCCTCGCTGTCAGGCTTCCAAGTGCTTACTGAGAATTAATTTAAATGCATGATATAACTTATTTTGAATAATATACTAGAAATAATAAATCTTTATACCCTTACTTATGCTGTAAACTCGAATGGGTTTCTTTATTTTTCAATAAATCGATTTAAAATCGGAAAGAGATAGATTACTTATAGCCCAATAAATGACATGAGTAGGTATTTTATCCCGGGATGTTTGCAATTAGACAGTTCTTGAGTGAACAGCGATTAATGGCACCTGCACGGACGGAGTCGTGACGGCATAGGTACGCACAAAAGTTTTTCAGTGTTTTTACCGGAGGCAATTGAATTTTTGTCCTTAGACTTATTTACAACGGGATATACCTACAGGGTATTTTTTTATTTAGTGCACAAATTTTAAAATATGATTTTGAATCGTTAATATTACAAGAATAATATCAGTTTTTTTTTTCAAATTATCCAATTTTTACGTTCTCGTGTGGGCACCAAGTCATACTAGAAAATCACTTTTTAAAAACCTCAACATTAAGTAAAGGTAAATTCACAAACTGTTAACGATAATCGAAATAATGAAAACTACTTTGGTGACGAGTAATTTGTTAGCAGAAAAATCAGCGAAAGTATACAAAGAAAGTTAGCCAATGTTTAGGGGAAAGTGGGGCACACTGGAGCATTTTGCTCACCATTATTTTATCCTTGAATAAAATACTTATGTACCTATGCAACGGCCTAAATAAAAAAACAAAAAACCACCTTCAAAAAGCAAAAAATACCTCTCTGGTTAGTCCAAGTAAAAAAATGGTTTTGATTTTATTCATGAAAGAAGACAAAAACCATTCCCGCCCCCTGGATCTCCGAAACGACTGAACCTAAAATTTTGAAAATAAATATTAAATATAGTTCATCGCTTATAGATTACAGTAAAGCCTATAACAAATCTATCAAAGATATATATAAAAAAAAAACATGTACGGAACCCTCTCCACGCGAGTTCAACTCGCACTTGGCCGGTTTTTTAGCATCGGGATGGTTTAATTGTTATTTTCCCCTTAGATTTAAGTAAGAATATTCAGTGCCTTTTAACTTGAACGCTTTACGAATAGCGTTATTTTTCAAGATTTTGGCACAACGGTTTCAAAATTCCTCAAGGCCAGAAGTCATTTAACTAGGCTTCCGTAACGGAGGTTTTCAGTATTTAAGCCACAGAACTTGGCCGTCATTAACAACCAAATATAGGATCACTTACGTATAGGTTTATTAAGAGTGTTAAATGGTAGATAGGTTTTCTATGTTCACAAACCCAATCAATCGATATTTTATGTTTAATTTAAGAACAGCTTGGACTAAGTGCGAAGTAAACATACAACGTGGAAGCTAAAATAAGGAACGTCGCATGTGACCGATTATCCATACCCTACAATTATCCCGTACATAATAAACGAGACCTCCGAAGACGTTAGGCATCGCTGGGCGTCGGCGATGCAACTTTAATCCTACCCTTAGCCCAGTTTTAAGAGTTTAAACGCGTGTGAAGGCCGACGAGCAGGCATTTAGTTGTACGCTGACGCTTGCAGTAACGGAGTAGGCGCTGATATTGCGCAAGGGTCTTTGATGCTTTCTTAATTTAGGTTCGAAGGTCACTTCTGTTTAGTTAATACGTGAGTTTGCAGATTGTCTATATATGGTTACTGTTTGATGAGCGAACTTTTTATACATACATACATATATTAAATTACGCCTGTTTCCCGGAGGGGTAGGCAGAGACCACTTCTTTCCACTTACTACGATCTTGACAAATTTATTTCGCTTCTTCAACATTTATACATCGAGTCATGCACGCACGTCGGTTTCGGGTACTTAAGGCTGAAGATTCGGCCGTTTTCCAGTATTTCTCCGATTTGATTCGGAAAAGTACGCCTAGGGCGGCCTCTTCCGACCCTTCCCCTCACTTTCGATGTGTATATCTCTTTCGTCAATTTTTTTCATCAATCCTTTCCAAATGACCGAACCATCGAAGCATGCCCTTTTCAATCTTAGTCACTACATCTTCTTTTATTCCACATTTCTCTCTGATTTTTTCATTCAAAAACTTTTCATATTTGTAGCATATTGTCAAAAATGAATCAACATTTCCACGGCAGTGTTTAAACCATAATACAAAACAAATACACTGTGATTTCAAACCATTTGCACCATACATACATACACATACATAAACTCACGCCTTCATTCCCAGAGTGGGGTAGGCAGAGCTACATAATTACCAACAACTCCAAAAACTTGTTGATAACTCTGTAACCACAATTTGCACAACTAGGCTAAGATGTTTACCAGTGTATATTAGTGACAGGTTGCAAGCCCATCGCCTAATAGTACCACAAGCCTATATTCCCTTAGTCGCCTCTTACGACTTCCACGGGAAGACATGGAGTGGCACTATTCTAAGCCGGCAACCACACGGCACCATGGTTATTGAAAATTAAGAATCCTAATCTAAATCTGAAAGAAGTTACATTTGCTGTTACTGTGTACTGGTGTGCATACAGAATATGTCAGTGGGTAACTTAAAGCTAACGACCGTTTCACGGCATGGAGTAGAGCCCTGAGACCTGATGGTAAATAGGATCTGCGAGCCTTAGACTACAATCTTAAGACTAACCCTGAGGAGGAAGATGGAATGATGCTAGTAGCTAATTACCGGTGGTCTTATCCTCAAACAACACATAAATGCGGACACTGCTGCTTGGAGCTAGGTTAAAGGGATTGTGGGAGTGATTCGGAAGGATCTTGCACAAGGTCCTATGACTACTACATTAGAGAACAATTTAAATAATTAGTAATTATTTATATTTTACAATCGCGTTACCCTAACAAACCATTCCATAATGTACTTCTTTTATAATGTTTTCTCCAAATATACTTATATGGTACGCACTTATCTCTATAACATTTATTATTATGAAACACAGGTGGAACTCTGAACCACAATCAAATTCCATATAATTTAATAAAGAACCGACCGACCGACGGCAATAATATAATATCATTCACTGTCAATAAACACAAATTGGCCACCAGTCATGAAACGATATTTCTTTGAATTGTCCATAAACAATGGCCGAGGCGACAAAGTTATTAAGGGCAATTGGTACAGCTAGTAATTTTGAGGGTGTACCGGAAATTAGGTTTGAAATTTAATTTGAAAAATAATGTTTTGGGGCCGGAGTTTTGACATGAAATTGAGAAGGTTTACACTCTTAGGTTGGCCCCCAGAACAAAGGAAATTGCTTAATTTGACTGAAGAATCATTTATCCGATTAGTCATCCTCATCATTCTCCTAATATACAGTGTGTCTCTGACCTTGGGGCTTTAATTTCAACGATCGATTCTACTCGCTAAACTGAACTACTTTTGTTCTGCAACTTGAAAAAATAACTTAAATTTAGATAACTAATTGATGTTAAAGTCTAATTGTAAAATCAGTGTATTACATACTGGCCATGTAATCACTATCTCATGGTACGGGGGCGACATTACCTTGGTACGAGGGCTAAAGGAAAATGGAGAATTGGATCGCGTACATTGAAAATTAGATTTAACTTGTATGATAAAGAATAATTTTAAACTGAACATATTTTTAACAACTTACAGAACAAAAGAAGTTTAGTTTCAGGAGTAGAATTGATCTATGCATTTAAAGCCCCAAGGTCAGAGGCACCCTGTATTTTTCTTCTAGAAATGACATCCGAATTTGCTCTCATTAATGTTCCTTTGTGGACATGCTTTAGTTAAAATTTGAAAAAACATATCCCTTCTGTTATTATTCCCAAATACTTAAAATAACATGAAAAACAACACAAAAGCATCCATAAATTGATAAATAACGGAAACGCAATTATCACTGCAGTAATCATAATAAATTTGCAGCCGCGATTCATTATGGAACAATCCGACGCCGTTAAGCTAAATTGCATTTACGCAAAAATATAAAATGAGCAATGACAACCTTTTATAAAACAGCGTAAGTACGTTCAAACCCTTAACATGCATAAGCCCTTTTATATTTAACCGTTTTATGTTCGGTATACTGCGCAGATGACCAAAATGGCATCGTTACGACCAATAAAACCTCCAATAAATGAAAATATGATCAGACGAATGCTAAAATGGCGTTTTGGTCGATGCTATTCGTTTTAATTCCCGCCAATAAAGGGTTAGGGGCTATTAGAGCGCCACCTGTTATCGGGCGGCGCAGTTTTGTTCGTTTTAGTTCTGCTACTGCACGCCGCGGCGGTGGCGTCGTAAAAAGTTATCGCAGCTTAGTCTGGGTGCAAATGCGATTTGTGGATTCGTTGATTTTAAATTGTTTTTGCGGATTCTGTTCGAATTAGCTGTCCCTATTTTATTTGTCTGTGTGTTAAACTTTCATTATTTTTAACGTCTATTATTACAAGAATGGTGAAAAAGCGTGACCAAAGTTTGATAGGTTTTATTTTCAGTACAATTAAATATTGAAATTTCTTCTAGCTGAATTAAACTCCTTAACTATGTGAAAAGACAAATATTCATATGTATTAAATTTAATGTAGGAAAGTAAAAATTAGCAATCTAATGTCAGATGATTGAACAAACCCAGCGATCTAGCCTAACAAATGAAAAAAAAAACTCCAATAATGTATAATCGTATTATGTAATGTATGTATATGTCTCAAACATGTTTTTCTTGGGTCAACACAATTATTTAATTAAGTAATTCATGAGTGCAGTATTATTAACTACCTACTGCTCTCACGAATGACATCCCCATTGCCCTCGCTGTCAACTTGACTTGTGTTCTATTATTGCATACTCGTATAAATGCTAATGTAAAGGCTTTTATTCCGTACACCATAATAATAGTTAAATGCTTTTGTTACATGCATAATGTATGTTACGGGGTCCTATTATTTTATCGAAACACCTTTGAAACGCATTTCTCGCCGTATAAGTTTTTTTTGGTAGTCACAAGTCTCAACCTAACCTAACCTAACCTAACCTAACTTACGTGATCAATGTTTAAAATATCCTGAAAACATCAGTGGTTGCCGGGTTAGAATAGTGCCACTCCATGTCTTCCCGTGGATGTCGTAAGAGGCGACTAAGGGAATATAGGCTTGTAGTACTGTTAGGCGATGGGCTTGCAACCTGTCACTAATACACTGGTAAACATCTTAACCTGATAGTGCAAAATGTGGTTACTGAATTATCAACAAGTTTTCAGAGTTGTTGGTAATTCTGTAGCCCTCCTATCCCACTCTGAGACCAAGGCGTGAGTTTACGTATTACGGTTTTAGTAGAATTTCGATGAAACTATACAATCGAGGAAGTGATTTTCGATAAAATTATAGGTTAAGTACCGTATGTTATATTTGTCCTACATCTAAAGTCATGCAGTAAATATTGTTTGATGTTGATTTAACTGTTTGGTTTTGGCCAGTTTGGGTCACATACAGCGTAATCTGATTCCCAGGGCTCCTAGATACAAGCCAAATACGATATATCAATTAATCTAGATTTTCCAAACCAGTTTAATATTTATAGAGAGCCACAAAAAACGTCAACGGTAAACGTAGCTGACGTAAATTACTGTCCAGTGTTGGAATGCAGATGATACGGTTTTATTAATTTAATTATACAGCTTCTCTTCTTTATTAGGTGATTTTAATTTGCTTTCTGGTCAAGTTTGGTAACTGGTTACATAATACATTAGGATGACACAGTTGTAGGTAAAATGGTTTTTGCTTTGACTTATTGTTCAAATGGCTCGCTAGATTCGAGTGATGTAATTATTAGATGTCTTAATTTAAGGTCCTATTTAATAAATAAATAAAATAATTATTAATCGATAAATATAATATTTTACATTCATACACACATAAACTCACGCCTTCATTCCTAGAGTGGGGTAGACAGAGCTAAAGAATTACCAACAAGTCTTAAAACTTCTTGATAATTCTGTAACCACATTTTGCACAAGTAGGCTAAGATGTTTCCCAGTGTATTAGTGACAGGTGGCAAGCCCATCGCATAACAGTACTACAACTAGCCTTTATTCCCATAGTCGCCTCTTACCACATCCACGGGATGACATGGAGTGGCACTATTCTAACCCGGAAACCAGATTTGATCAAATTTATGTATTTCTTTATATTTAAACACATAGGTACACGTATGAATGTGTAAGCATTAGATATTAAACAAATAAATAAGTTTCATTACTGTTCATTTACAAAAGGTAATCCTTTATTACAGTCTTGAGATTTTCGTCTTGGGATTGCAAGTGTCGATTGGTCTCATGTCCCACTTATCCGCCATCACGTCGGGTTGCATGTGTACTCGTTAGCCTTCTCTTGTTCATAAAAAACCCAACTCAATGTATACCGATAACGAACCCATTGCAATTAGTTAATGAATATTCATAATCATAACCATATCGTCAGTAAATGTGAGATCAATCAGGCTCGATATTTTCCCATACATTCTGCTAGATCTAAAACTCATCTCATCAACAACCACGTAACTTACAATTAAAGGCTATTTAAATTTAAGCTATAAGCCCTTCGTTTAAAGTTTAAATTGTATGAGTTTAAATTTGACTCGTGCAGTTTTCATGTATGTAATGAAATATTTTTGGACCGGTTTAAAATACATTGAGTGCCGATAAGTTGATATTGGCTCTATTTTAAAAGAATCCGGTAGCAAAATGTATTCGCTTGCGCAAATACTACGAGTTAAATATGTAAAATAATTAGAGATTGCACGCAGTTTTTAAGATGCGTTGATGCAACCGACTGCATCCACTTGCATTCCGTTTCGCAATGAAATAAAATAAAGGTACAGTCGGCAATAAAGTGGTCATCATGTTCATAATGATATTTACTTGTGGGAGGACCTTGTGCAGGGTTCCTCCGGGTTGGTACCACCATCTTATTCATTAACCTACCGCCAAGCAGCGGTGTTCGCATTGTTGTGTTCCGGTTTGGGGATAAGACAGCCGGTGAAATGACTAGCATAGAGGCATTACATCTTAGTCCTCAGGGTTGGCAACGCATTTGCAGTCTTGTGAATGCGAATGTCTATGGGACACGGTTTCCACTTACCAACAGGTGGCCTGTGTGCTCGTTTGCTATACCATACAATAAATAAAAAAAATGCTGTTACGTTCTTGCGATTGGAGGTCAAAACTGCGTCAGATTAGAAGGAGGGTTGTGTATCGAATTTTCACAGATGATGTATGTCTATTGCCGCTATAGCAACAAATTCTAAAACCAGAACAACATAAATATTTAAGGGGGCTCCCATTACTGATGTGCCAAAGGAAACTTTCCAAAATTGCGGAAAATTTCATGTAGGAAAATTTCGGAATCTTCTCACAATTTTGTATGGGGATTGAAACTTTCAGTTTCTTAAATTTAAATTTCCTATATTTCTTGTGAAAGTTTCCGGAAATTTCTTGCAACTTTTCCAACTTTTTGGAAACTTTCCGCAACTACCATACAACAAACTTGCTTTTTTTTTAAAATAAGTAACCCTTCGTGCGTGAGTCCGACTCACACTTGACCGGTTTTTTTTTCTCAAATAGCTTCACATAATATAATGCAATAAAAAACTACGTGTTGTATCCTGTAAATAACAAACTTAATCACTCCACTAATAATACCCCAACACTCCCACATCCCAGCACACGATGGTAAAACTAATGAAGCCGTTCTAAAACTTATAACTTAGCATTCACATTCACCGAATACCTGAACAGCTTTCCAGCTAGGTAAGCTCTCCCATTTCCCTAACTCATTGCCTGCCACCGACTACCATATATATGCAATTTTAACACACTATAGAGACTCACCGGTACTTAACGGGTAGATATATTACCTGCCCGAGGGCTACAAAACGAATCGTGAATTGATACAAATAGACGATTATTGGCACAGAAACTGTAACACATGGAATTTTAATCATCTCCTTATGCGCATGTAATAATAATGTAAAATGAAATGCATAACTTGCCCGGTTTAGTAGTTAGTAGTTTAGTACTGGAGCAGGTCGACTGGTTTAGAAACGGCATTCGTGGATTAATGCAGAACATGTTGATTTTATTAATTTTGCTGCGTTATATGTATTTGGTGCAATCAAGTGGTTTCTGGCTTGAAGATAGTGCTAACTAGCAATTAATTCCAGTTTCTTTTATATTTACAGATGGCCATTTGGATGTGAACTAACTTGTGTTTAGTTTTTGTAAATTCTGAATAAATTTAACGTTTTAGTCTACTTACACATGTCAACCCGGCAACCACACGGGTCGTTTTAGTTCAAGTATAAGTAATATTTCTACATCATCGTCTACATATTATTGACGTTAAAAGGGGGCTTTATCCATTCACGGTGAGAGTGATAAGAAGGGATAGCAAATCGGAATCGGAATACTTATCAATATTTTTAATTACGTACGTATTTTTAGTAACAACAAGTGATCCGCCGTCGCTTCCCTTCAGTGTATTTGAGTTTTCTGTGAGACCCGCTCATAAATTAGAATTTATTTAACATATGAACCTTCCTCTTGGATCACTCTTTCTGTTGCTGGAAACTGCATTAAAATCCGTTGCATAGTTTAAAGTATCTAAGCGAACAGACAGCGAGAGCGACTTTGTTTTTTACTATGTTATAAAGAAGAAAAATAATTATATCTTTTTTTTTCATTTGTTTCAGGTATGCAGAAAAACCTACAGCGATTTTCACTTCAAGTCAAAGTAAAGTAAGACAAAGAGAGTGCGATTAATGTTATCTTGCTTTCTTTCGTAGAATATAAACACTAGTTTTTTGAACAAACATCTAAATAATGAAGTAGAAGACATCGTCGGTGATTCTGCAAAACCGCGTACAAATTTATGATAGAACAAAACAAATCTTATCGCTTCATGATAAAGGTGCATTTTGCTCCTTATTTAAAATGTTACTTACGCAGTTTTGCAGTTTCACCGACGAGATCATCGCTCAGATCACATACTTGGGATTGGGCGAACTTTCGTGTTGTCTTTTTCATATTTACGTTCCAGAAAGAGACGCCGACACTTTAGCAACTGCTTTTAAATACCGCAGCTCAGGCCGCAGCAAAGCAATACCCAGGAGTTTATTATTCATCTTACTTTCCTGGGTACTACTTTAGGGCTGCGGCCCTAAAGTACACTCAGGGGAAAAAATAACGGGTCAGAGTGCGTTTCGAAGCCTGGAATGGTCGTTACTCCTGGGTTCAATAGAGGAGGTCAAAAGTTCTTAAGGTACCTAACTAATCACACAATCAGTTAACACCACAGCGAGAGAGTTTGGGTCAGCATTTGTGTTTCCTTACATTTTATTGCCATTTAACACGTTCACGGACAGTACGTCGAGAGACGTAAACTGAGACCTTCGTGATATGGCACTACGGCTGTGGCCGGTGTGTTTAATCTCACCAAAAACGCAACTCCGTCCACGGCCGGCTATTTTCCATAGCATTTATAGGAAGCGCGGACTCTGTGCCGTTTTTGGTTTAAACACAAGCCGCTAGCGTCACAGCAAAAAAGCTCGAGAGCAACCTCCACCTCATGCACCACTCTTAAACGGGAACGACGCGTGTTGTGGCACATCACGGCTGTGGACGTAACGGCTGTGGACGAGCTGCCACATTAGGTAAGATTTTTATTGTACTAAATTACATACATATATTTATTTATACATATATACAGATACTTTTTTATTGTTATCTTTGTCCGGCAGCATGAGCATGTCATGCTCACTTAAAGGTCTTTGCTTACGGCGGCGTCGTTGATCGGGTCGCCACCTTCCCGAACACATGGTTGAGGGAGGCGATGGCTGAGATACGCGTCATACTCGTGAACGGGTGCTGTCTGTGGGGTCCGGTCTGTTCACGCTTGCAAGGACCTGTTTTTCCAATTTAGTTATTTTAATTATCGTTCCTGACGTAGAGACCTCGTCATGTTGTTCTCCTAATCATGATTTTTAACTTTATTTTATTGACTTTACATTTGTAAGGATTTTGTTTGTATTGCTTTTTTTTTTTAAATAATTATTTATTACTTTATTACCTTGTAATGTAACTTACTTTTAAGTATTATTGTACCTAATTAATAATTGAAAAAATGACCTTCTGCTGGAGTTTCTTGCGGCGCTTCTTCTCCGCAATGATGGTCTTGTCCGAAGCGCTAGTAGATTCACTCCATGTTACCGACGTGTAAAAGAGCCCTCATGTGGCCAATTTACTGAATAAATATTTTCATTTTCATTTTCATTTTCATTTTTCCGTCATAAAGTGGCACAATGTTTGACAAACGTTAAATGTGGCAGTTCGTCCATGGCCGTAGAAAATTTTGTATGAAATTTATTTGTGCCATATCACGCAATTTCGAGGATGGTGCTGTGTCCGTGAACGTGTTAAGATGTTTTTCTGAATATGCACAATTCCGGCGTTAACCGCAGATTCAATCAGTTGGGTATCCTCTGGACTCTGGAAGTTCTGTATTGATGCTCGGTGTATCCATCATCAGATTTCACTAAAAGCATCCCTTGGCGAGGAACCGAGGTTTCGAAATAGCTCCTTTTGTATGAAAAACGCATTCTGACCCGTTTTTTTGGTTCTGAGTGTAATACCCTGGAGTTCATTGTCTAGTACCAGCGGCTCTCTAATTTCCATTGGAAGTGCAACCGATTTCTGGTTCTCGGTGGGGCCTAAGTGGTAATTATTGGACGAGCGCGATCAAACATGGCGGTTGCTATAAAGAACCAGTTCGGCTTCGCTTGCGTTATGTTCACTAGGTACTTATACGATAGAATTTGCGTAGAGTAAAAAGTGGTTATTAAGGGCTTCTATGTGACACATTCTTGGTAATAAACGTATGCAGTTTATCGTCATATGGCTGGTTAAAGCCTGTTGCTTCAGACAGATATTTTGAAAGGCAATGCCTAGGTTTTGAAAATATAGACATCTATTTAGACAACGTGGTAACCTAGTCGGTAGTGAGCCTGCCTACGAAGCTAGCGGTCCCGGGTTCGATCCCCGGTACCCGATATTTGTGTTATGAGCACGAGTATTTGTTCCGGAGTGTTGGGTGTTTTCTATGTATTTAAGTATGTATTTATCTATACAAACAAGTAAGTTTACCGTTGCCTAGTACCCATAGGACAAGCTTAGAGCTTAGTTTGAGGCTAGGTCAATTTGTGTGCGATTGTCCCGTGATATGTATTTATTATTTTAAGAGGTCCGTACTGAAAGGGTGCTAGCGGGACAATAATACTAAGGTACAAAAGTCCGTCTGTCAGTCTATTAGCAGACAGTATCTCGTGAACCGTAACAGGTACACAGTTGAAATTTCTCCAGAGCTTTTATGTTTGTTTGTATGTTTTACCTAGCACAAGGTCGAATTTCCGTTATCAACTGTTTCGATTGTCCGAATTCTCATAAGTGGGTTTTTTTTTTCCAAAACTGAGCTCTAACTTTCTTGGATTATTTTAAAACAACCCTTCCCTAACCTTAGGGTTCTCTGCAGGTAAATCTCATTAAACTTTTTTAAAAGGTCAAGAACAAAAAATTACTTTCAAAGTTATGAATTTTCGGACCAATGAAACAGTTTAGAAACAATACGACTCGCACTTTGCCGGTTAATTTTTCTTACAAGTCTATACATAAACATTCGCATTCATAGCCACATACGTGCAGATCTCATCACTTACGTAAGTCGTCGCTTATTCCCTTAAATAACTGACCCGAGAGAACTCGATTGTCGACTAACATGCCATTAGCGAGCTTAACTTGCGCCGCCATACTTACACACTAGTATAAATAAACTACATATTTTCGTATGTCTTCCTTCATCCTTTAATTCGATACCGCTCAAATCAAGTAGATAATATATCTAACGTCGCCTATGCTTACAAGCACACAAGTAATAATTCTATGGCAAGGGGAAGGCATGGAACGAACATGCTTACCTAAAGGTAAGTTTGGTCTGAGACCTAGAGACATTGGCCAAATCCATCAATCATCCTAAAGAACCGGGCAAGAGCATGTCGGACCATGCTCAGTGTAGGGTTCCGAAGCCGTTACTACAAACAAATTAGACCTCGCGACAAACTTAACTTTGCCGTCGGAAAACTGTTATCACATAGGTCGCGGTCAGTTTACCAACACCGCAAATGAATTTCCGGTAGGTATAAACATTTAAACCGTTTGTAACTCAAGAACCACTAAATGAAACCATTTTGTCCTCGGAACCATATTGCCGTTTCATGATGGCCGTTATAGATGCCGGCAAACATCTTGAACAAATGTCCTTGCCTGCGCAGAAGCGATTTTTAGGTATCACTGGGAGGGGGGCGGCGCGGCGGGCGGTGGTGCGCGGCGGCGGGAGCGTGACGTGGCGATCGCGTGATTGGTAAATCAGTTGACGTTTGTGTTCTGCGCTGCGTCCACGTTCCTTTGCCTCCAAAGTACACTGGCGTTCAGTGATACAGTGATTGTTTGTACTGTCATTTAATAAGAATAAGGATACCGTACCGGATAACAATATTATAACAACATGATAAAGCAAAGTCACAGAATAAGTAATAGTACAAGACAAAGCGGAGAAAAACCCGAGTGATGTGAACTCAGGGGTTATTATGACATAACTATGCAGTTCATTTTACGCTGAGAGAAAAGGATAGAGCTATATAACTGCTATAGCTCTGTCCCTTACACTCACCTTAAAATGAACTACATAGCTATGTCATAATAACCCCCCTGAAATGATTAAGTGCCGAAAGCAACATCACGATGAAAGTAAAATATTCTCCAAAACTTTGAACTATTTTAATTTTAACGGTTATATGTAAACGGAACCCATAAATCTTCGTAGTAATGGCGCCTAATTCGGGGGTTCGGGGAAGAATGCGGTCGGGGTTCCTCGGGCAGTCAATTGGTCTGTGGAAAAGTGTTGAATGTGTGTCATAATTTTTGTGTTTCGGAACTGGTTTTGAGTTACATACATACATAAACTCACGCCTTCATTCCCAGAGTGGGGTAGGCAGAGCTACAGAATTACCAAGCACTCTTAAATAAGTTGTTGATAATTCTTGTCAATTGGTTTTGAGTTATAGTTATAAAACTAGGAGAAGGTTCTCAAGATGACTTTTCACGTCAAGTACAAGCAGTAAGCATGTCGTCGCTGGAAAGCAATAATGCTGTAACCCGCACCTCCTACCAAAATCGATTTTTTGCATATTTTTACTTCATAATTTTTTCTGCGTCGAATGGTCGATGTCTCGTGTTACTACGATGAAAAATAAAAACTTTACAGCATTAGTTATTTGTGATATTTAGATTATTGGAGAACAAATAAATGTAGTAACCCGCTTAAATTCCGGTATTTTTTGTCGAAATGAGACTTACAGCAATACAAGGTAAGAAACTTAATCTCTGGAACATTGTACAGCGTTTTTGCTTTCCTAACTAATTTGGTTTTAATTTTTTAAATCAGTAAGTAATTTCGGACCAAAATTGTTGTAGTGGCTGTTATTTAGTTACAGCAATTTAAAACGCCCTTTCATTTGGTTTTTAAATTACACCACGACATTTCCCTTTTGGGTTACAGCATTCTTTCGGGGAAAAAAAAAGAAAAAAAATGCTGTAACCCGCAAAAATCACCCTTAACCCATTTTATATCAAATTTGAGTATTCAGTTTAACAAAACTATTTATTTTAATAATATTTGCAAAATGGGACCGAAAAGCCTCCTGCCGTTTAGAAGTTATGTTTTTTTTTTTTTGCGTTTGTAATTTGGCTCTAGTATAAAGTTTGGTTTTTGAGGGTTACAGCATTATTGATTTCTAGCGACGATGTAGAGATGATTAAATTAATATCAGGGGATAACTTTACATAGATTGGCCTAGACCCAAAATAAGCTTTAGGTACTGCGAATATGGGTAAGTTTAGGTACCAGACAACGGTAAAAACACTTATAAAAATAAATCAATACACACTAATAAATAAATACTAATAAAACAATACAACTAAGACAATTATACTAATACTACGGAAATTCGTGTTTAAGCGTAAGCTTCTCCAACATCTACACCAGCAAGACCTGGAGTAAGGGGTCATCATCTTCATCACATATTGTTTTCGTATGTATTTGAGTAGGTATTATATGTATGTTTTATATGAGCATATTATTAATTATGTGTGGATGTGGTTGCCGGGTTAAAGTAGTGCCACTCCATGTCTTCGCGTGGATGTCGTAAGAGGCGACTAAGGGAATAAAGGCTTGTAGTACTGTTAGGCGATGGGCTTGCCACCTGTCACTAATACAGTGGGAAACATCTTAGCCTATTACTTGTGCAATTCAATTCATTATCAAGAAGTTTTAAGACTTGTTGGTAATTCTTTAGCTCTGCCAACCCCAATCTGGGAATGAAGGCGTGAGTTTATGTATGTATGTATGTATTCTATACATCTGTAGTATCAAGTAGGTATTTAATTCATTTTTAACACTGTTTGCACCATGTATTCTCTGTTAACCATGAGGTTGACTGGTAGAGAATGCCTTTAGGCATTAAGTCCGCCATTTGTACTTTTTACATATGTATTGTGCAATAAAGTTAAAATAAATAAATAACAAACAAATATTTGCCCCTTCTGGGAATAGATCCCGGGATAGCTAGCTTTGCAGGCGTGGTAACTACCAACTACCGTCTCGTCGATAATGGTACCCATGAGCACTCTTTAGGTCCTAAGAAGCACGTTTTCGTATAATGAAGAACTACTTCACTATAATCAGTCCACATGCCGCCCACTGTTGGGCATATACAATTAAATGTAGCAAATTGAATATGTAATGATTATCATTTAATGGTGTCCGATTAATATGGGACACACGTATCGCGGATCTCTGAAGAAAGACGCAGTACACCTTATATGAACAGTAATATAACGAGTTACGAGGAATACTCGTAATTTAGGTCTATTCCCACTATTTCCATTGACAGTTCCATTGATGGAACTAGTGGGAATTTATTTAAAGGAGCTCAGATGATGGAACTAGTGGGAATATTTTTTCCCAGTAGTTCCATTAAAAAAAATTGTCTCGCTTAAACTGTTAATGAAAAGATTGCATTCGATAATAATATAAAAGTAATATAAAATATTCGTTATAATAATAGAACGAATTCGTCATTTTATTGTATTTTTTAATAAAATAACTACTGGGAAAAAAACATTCCCACTAGTTCCACCAATGGAAATGTCAATGGAACTAGTGGGAATAGACCGTAAAGCCTATTGGAACTGGACGATGCGCTGAGATTTCAATGCCAAATTACTTTTATAGTTTTGATCAATAAGAGTTTGCGCGGCAAGTTAGGTGTAGGTTTTTTGCATTATTTTGATTTCAATGTTACCAGAACGAGCTTACATTCGTGGTAGATGCTTGTGTAATTGTAGCTTCATCTTTTTACCAGTTGGTCTAGTTTCAGATTATAGTTTAACAACAAAGATTCGCATTTTTTAAAATTGTAATACTAAAAAAAAATACAGCATTATTCTAGAATAAAGAAGTACTATTTGTAAACTAGCCTCAAATAAATCAGTTCCAACAATGTTTACTGTTTTATTCTGCGAGTGTGGCCCGGCGGATGTGTTGGAGCTATTTCAATTACATGCAAATTCCTGACTGACGCAAAATAATAATACGTCATTTTAATGGCTCTCCGTATTAATGTGTGTCGCAAATTAATGTCCAGGCAATTCATCAAGTTAGTAGAAAAATAAATCAAATATGACTACTTATAACTGTAATAAACCGTTCGATTTATTTTTTAGTATCTTCAATTTAAAGCATATGCAGTTATTTACATTTAAAGTTTTTTTATTTTCATAAGCTCTTATTTAACTTCACTCTTTCGTATGTATGTCTGTCTTTGTCTTGTGGTTCAACAATTGTGATTGCGGAGCCCAAGAGTGGTCATAGTCCTACTGCTGGAGTAGCTAGATAAAAAAGGAAATCCGCCAAAAAACTGGTCTCAAAACTCAAAACCCAACACCACAACAATTTTTTCACGTCTCATGCCCTTAAAATGTTACTTTAGTTTCTGTACATCGGGACTAAAACCTCTTATTAATTTCTAGGGATTAATATGTTTTATTTTATTTAGGAAGAAAGAAAGAAAGAAAGAAAATAATTTATTCGTGACATACATAACAAAGAACAGATTAACAAATACTAGAAGAAAGTAGCCACGAAATGGAAATTTACTTTGGAAACCGCTAAACAATCAATCATGGTGTTTGTTAATGGAGGATTACCGCCATTTTCAGTGATTGTGTATGGACAATTTTAAGGGGGGGGGGGGGGGGGGGGAAACAACCTCAAAATGACAAATGTGCAAAATTATAAAAAAACCGATTAATGATTACGAATATGAATCTATAGGATTTATTCATTAGTTTGACTACGGAACCCTTATTGTTTCGCCATGTCCGTCCGTCCGTCCGTCTCCTAGCTCGAAGAAAGCGCATATCGTCGGTGATAGGTACTGCTAAACCGCGTAACTGACAAATTTATGATAGAGCAAAATCAACCTTGCTGTCTTATTAAAAAGGTGCATTTTGCTCCTTATTTAAAATGTTATATCTTCTCTAATATATAAAATTTCCATGTCACAATGTTAGTTACCGTACTCCTCCGAAACGGCTTGACCGATTCTTATGAAAATTTATATGCATATTCAGTAGATCTGAGAATCGGCTACTATCTATTTTTCATCCCCCTAAATGTTAATGGTGGCCCACCCCTAAATTTTACAATACATGGCAACACAACGTTTGCCGGGTCAGCTAGTAATAATATAAATAACGAATGAAAGCAAAACTATCACGGCTAAGTAGACATGATTGGGTCCTGAGACACTGGCGACTTAAGTGTTTGTCCCTACAAAAATCACCTAAGACAGCACCAAATAACTTTAAATAGAGAATTACTTCATACTTACTTGTTTATTTTTAAGGATAGTTTTTATGAAGTAACGGCTTCGGAACCATACACTGAGCATGGTCAGACATGCTCTTGCCTGGTTTTTTCCTCGCTTTCAAAGCTGAGCGCTCCGCTTGGATGGCTAAACATCTCATGCCATTATGGCTTGTTTTACTCCCTTATTGTACAATCCCGTACCCGGTTACCGGGTTAAAATAGTACCACTCCATTTCTTCCCGTGGACGTCGTAAGAGCCGACTAAGGGAATATAGGCTTGTAGTACTGTTAGGCGATGGGCTTGCAACCTGTCACTAATACGCTGGTAAAAATCTTAGCCTAATTGCGCAAAGTGTGGTTAAAGAATTATCAACAAGTTTTAAAAGTTTGGGAATGAAGGCGTGAGTAGTATGTATGTGTATGTTGTACAATCTACTATTATTTATCACATGCCAATCTGCACGAAAGTCACTAACTAGAAATTCTTCATATTATATGGTAGGTACTCGTAGAAAATGGCTACTTCTCCACTCAATTTAATTTCCCAATCACTGCTTCCCAGAATTTAATTAAGCCTGTAAATAGAGGCGTAACCGAATCAGTTAAAAGGATCAGGCTAATTAGCGCGGGTTCGAGTCCCGATGCGATCTGCGCGCGCGCACGGCTGCGGATTACGTGCGTGCGACGGTTTTTTTGTATTTAAATTGAGTCTGTAAATGTTATACAGAGCTGGTCGGGAATGCTAACTAATTTGTTATTTGAGTTGCGGTGAAGGAAAATTGTTGTGAGAACTGAACTATGGACCATGGGCAAGTATGTTCACTCACCAACAGAAATAAAACGTTTCGCAGTTTATAGATGCCCCCTATTGGATCGCATATTTTTTTTACGCATAACGTATCTTTACGCATAAAATCGTTTGACCTAAAGTGGTTTTTACAATAGAAATGATTTATTTTAATTATTATAAAAAACTAACCTAACCTAAACTAACCTAATCTACAAAAAAGATGTTTAATAAATTCTGCACAATAAGCCTAAAAGGGTGTTATGCGAAAAATAATTATGCGAAAAGTAAATATGCATAAAAAATTATGCGTTCCAAGGGGATCCCTGCTTGGCACCATGACGTATTTGCATGGATTTTTCTTGAAAAATCATAAACGTATTGTATGGAACTTGTTAAAAAAACACATTTTTATCTTTGCTTGTTTTTAAAAGGTTTTTTTTTTCATTGGAAACCCGATCGATTTTGAAACGAAAAATTTGTCTCTTTTTGGGTCCAAATGTAGATATTGACTTGTATCCCGTGACTTTTGGAAGGTGGGGACGTGATCCCTAAAACATTCCCTATCACCCCTTAAATTCTTTACTCTTTCTCTTTTGTTTGATGTATTAACAGATAATTGTATTACCCATCGTTTTGCGAGATAAAAACCTTTTTGACCATGGGTTACCCCATGTTGGTTTAACTTTAACTGTTTTAAAATGTTCATTTTTCCTGTCCTCTGCGGCCACTCAATCCTTACCACTTTACTAGACTCCGTTACGGTTTCTCAGGAAATTTGAGTAATTTCAAGAGTACGCAGAATCGATGATATCTCGGCTAGAGAACCTCAAACAAAACAGCAATTTATGAGATAAACATCTACAAACTAGCTTTGTTATCTAGCGACGTTTCTACCGTTACGGTAGACATCTACTGGGTTATTTTGTTTTATTTTAACAAGGAACGATAAAATATGTTTTGAATTGAGTATGTTATATGTGATTTAGGCATAGCTATCAACTTATTTTATTGAAACCTTTTCATTCTTTCCATGATTATATGAATAATAAGGAGCGAAAAATGAGTTCTACTTAAAACAAGCATTGACTATGTAAGTTCAGTAGTGACTCCTCCTACGAATGATCTAAGATCCCTAGTAAGCGAAAATACATTGTCAACATATGATTCATCCTAATTAATCTTACCATTATACATTAAAATACATATAGCAGCTCTTATGAACTCGATAGCCAAGGCTGCTTCAAATTATTATACACAAGAGGCTAATAATGACTTAAAATAAAACCTATTAAATTATACCGGGGCTTTATTTTATTCGGTACAACCATATTGCTTTTGACATGTTATGGTATTGTCATAGTGACCCTGCCTACGAAGCTAGCAGTCCTGCTAGGTATTTGTGTGATGAGCGCGAATATTTGTTCCTGAGTCATGGATGTTTTCTACCTATTTAAGTATGTATTTATCAATGTAAGTATTTATATCGTTGTCTAGTTAGTGTCTAGCTAGTTAGTGTCTAGCTAGTTAGTGTCTAGTTAATGCTAGGTTAAGTTTATTATTATATAAGAAATATTTAAAAAACGACTGACTGTTGAGTTTCTTGCGGCGTTGGCTGGTAGATTTTAAATGTGTAAAAGTGCCCGTGCGGCCTACTTACTGAATAAACATCTTTTATCTTTAGTAGCCTAAAGCTTAGTTTGGGACTAGGTCAATTGGTGTGACATTGTCCCCCGGTATTTATTTATTTTATTTACTTGCCAGTACTGGCAACCGAGTTAAAAACAATATATCATGTCATGGTCTTAACAAGTAGAGAAGAGCCCCTTGTATTCATGTGAGCGACTCACGAATTCAACGTAGCAAAAGCTAGAACGAACAAAAAAACCGTAGAGCTCACTGACACACACATTACCGATCCATCCATCAAATTAGCCGCGCTGTCGTGTCTTACCGACCCGAGCCTGTCTAATAGAAATCTAATTCAGTTTTAATACGTCGTCACGGGTAGATTCAATTTCGGGAAGTGTGATGACGGCTGTAATGGAACGGCATGGACAATGGACATTGCCTCAGGATGATTTCGGATTTGATTCGAATCACAAAGTCACTGACTACTTTTAGAATGTGTCATAAATAATGATAGATGATTTTTGTCATTAAATATTAATGTAGTAGGTACTGATTAAATTAAATGAAGCTGACGTGCGTGCATGACTCGATGTACGAATGTTGAAGAAGCGAAATAAATTTGTCAAGATCGTAGCAAGTGGAAAGAAGTGGTCTCTACCTATTCCTTTGGGAAACAGGCGTGATTTAAAGTTTGTATGTATGTAGTACTGATTTTTACAATGGAGACTGTTGAATGAAAATCTATCCAGCCGTTCTCGAGTGATGCGTTTACCAACGAACCTCATTTAATTTTTATGTGTATGTATAGGAAACGTGCCTTCATTTGATGTATTTTCCCACTCACACATGAACAAACATCAAGTTATGGTTAGGAAGATTGTGAAGTTAAAAATAAAATACAAAATGCGATAAGGATTCTCACCCCTATATCAAGTCCGATTTGTACAATTAATTGTGAAAAACTAGTTAATTTTACAATTATTACAACATATTACACATTAACAAGTTGGTTGGAAGACAAGAACTACGATCAAGTAGAAGATCTGCTAGGAAATATAGTCTAGACACACACACACACACACACGCATACACACACACACACACACACACACACACACACACACACACACACACACACACACTCGCACGCACGCACGCACACGCACACACACAAACAAACAAATAAAAATTATGTAAAATAGATTTAAGAATGGTACTATACTATATGAACTGTAGATATGGAAGAGCGGTGCCTCCTGGCACAGGTTATTTTGAAATAACTTACAAGGAGACGCCGGCCATCATAAGATTTGTACTGGTTTGCTAAAGAAATAAAGAATTTTGATTTGATTTGATTTTTTTTTATTCAAAAATCGTGAAAACTTGACTTGATTTAGGGGGTGAGAAACGTCACCTAGGGGTATTATCATTATTATTTATTTATTGAATGGCAACCGGTCGCAATATAGAGCAACCATTACTGCCAATGTCAAGTACATTTACAAATAAAAAAAAACATAAGGCAACGTTGTACGGTGATCGTCTAGCCTCCGTGAAGCGATGTAGGTAGAACTTTACGAAGACCAGATGGGATTCTCTTGGAGCAATCCTTCCAAAGGCAATACGTGTTCAAGCTTGAATTCTTCATTATACTGCACATTTGAATGTTAATTTACTGCGTATTAATAGGTACGTCATTACAATCCATTAAACGATAAAATATCGTCGGTGAAACTGCAAAACCGCGTAAGTAACATTTTAAATAAGGAGCAAAATGCACCTTTTCAATATAAAAGTAAGGTTTATTTTGCTCTATCATAAATTTGTTAGTTACGCAGTTTTGCGATATCACCGACAATATGCAAAAAAAATAAAAACAATAAAGAAAGCGACACCATCTTGTCAAAGACAAAAAGAGAATCCTCCACCTAGAGATACATTTGTGTGGAAACATTTTGACAGCTACGCCAAGCGTCTGTTAACTATCCTCTTTTTTTTTCTTTTTTTTTTATAGCATGGGAAGGCAAACGAGCGCACAGGCCACCTGATGGTAAGTGGAAACTGTGACCCATAGACATTCGCATTCACAAGACTGCAAATGCGTTGCCAACCCTGAGGACTAAGATGGAATGCCTCTATGCTAGTCATTTCACCGGCTATCTTATCCCCAAACCGGAACACAACGATGCGAACACTGCTGCTTGGCGGTAGGTTAATGGATAATGGTTAATCAACATTCCCTATTTAGACCTCTGTTTATTTCACTTGCGTGATCAATAAATGCATAATGTAGGTCTACTGCAAATAAAACTGCAACGATTTGATGGATTGACAGATCCATTGTGGATACTATGATTACTTGATCTACCCACGAGCTCCAAACTCGTTATCGCAAACTTGATCCCGTTCTCACGCTTCTAGTAGGTTAGTTATTACGTACCACGAATTGCGATCGCTATCTCCTTAAACACTTTAGATATAGAATCTGGTGACAATATATTGACAGCTATTCTTAAATATGTAGGTAGCTTGCTTGTTTTGTTTATCGCTCGTTCAACTCTTTATTCATACATTTTATTTTCTGATCTTCATTATCTGCAAGTAAATAAGTTGCACAACTTGCGAAGGCACTTTTACAGGGGGGTTACCATGACATACTAAAGCAGTTCAGTTTAGGCTGAGAGAAAGTGATAGAGCTATACAACTGCTATAGCTCGGTCCCTTTCTCTCAACCTAAACTTAACTGCTTTAGTATGTCATGGTAACCCCCCAGGTCTCCAAAGAAGACCAATGTAATAAAAACCGGCCAAGTACGAGTCGGACTCATGTTAAGAGAATTCCGTACAAAATATACGCTATAAACGGCCGTGACTATGAAAATCCACTATAAGCAGAGCTCTGCTCCTAAGCAAAATGTACGCAGTGCAGGGTCAAGTTAGTTGTTATAGCAATAAACGGCAGTAATTTTTTTACGTTAACTTAGACGTTTGATTTTTTTACATCTTCAAGGGACTGTAAACCTCAGTATATGGTTTGAATTTCAACTCAATACCTCCACGAGTTTCTGAGGGTCTTGACAGACAGATGGACGAGTGGACGGACGGGTAGCAAAGTAATCCTGTTAGGGATCCGTATTTACCTTTTGAGGCACAGAACCCTAAAAACAGACTATAACTATTAAATTGAGAAAACCCCCGTTACAAAGACGACTAATTATTTCAGAGGTATCTCCTAAACCACCCAACAGATCTTCATGAGACCTAGCTTAAAGTTAACCCCTCATTTTGGTGGGGGTTACAAAATAAAAGCCGCAAGAAACTCCCTAACACTTCTGTCTAAACTAACCTAAACCGTTTGTCGCTGAGTAATTACATCAATACCGATTCGTTCATTCCGAAAGTACACACAACATCACACCTAACCATTAAAGATAGAGCAGAGAGAAAAAGAAAGAGATGTATATATGTGTATTATGTCAACTTCTATGCATTCTAGTGCGACTCTCTTTCATGCAATATTTCAGATTTCTGAAGTGTATAGCTAGATATGTTGCTGTGTGTACTAGGATTAGTAGTATTTACTTAGTGATATTATTGTGATATGCCTATTATGTTAACCTTTTCTTTTGTTTTCTATTTCTTGAATTTGACATCTTATATTTATTTTAACTTTTTCTTTGACTTTTGAATTGATTGATTGAAACTTGATACATGAAACATAATGTACCGTAACATCCCTACACTGTGTCTATGCAAATAAATAATTTCTGATGTCTGAACAAGAAACTGTAATCAAAAGTTAAAACTAAACTAATTAAAATTAAAATTGTACTAAGCTACTCAAATATTAAAGATGTAAATAATAATCACGACTATAAAAAGAACACCCCTCTAGCAGGTAGCGGCATGGTCCCTATGACACTGGCTGCATTACCTCTCTGGATAGCTAGCCTAATCCTCTGTGAGAGGTAAGCACCAGCTCGAGGATCTCCGGAGGTGTCTATGAGCCGGGATGACAGAGCCTTAATAAATCGTTTCATGTCATAACTGTACATAGCTTGATAATGACCAAAGAAACCACTGTAGGCGTCAAATTATAGCAATTGGTGTAAAAACCGAGCAAAAGAATACTGATTGGTCGCAGGCGCCGGTCCGTAGAGAGCTTGAGAAATTGGTGTTTTCTCTTAGTTATTGTTCCGGCCGACTAGTTATTATTACCAATTAACCAGTTTTCCACTTTATCTTGCTGTAATAAATATAAAATTTATATTTACCGCCGCTTATCAATTTATTACGTAAGTAGTTATACATATCTTGCTGTGTGGTTACCGGCCGCCTAGAATAGTGCCACTCCATGTCTTCCCGTGGAAGTCGTAAGAGGCGACTAAGGGATTATAGGCTTGTAGTATTGTTAGGCGATGGGCTTGTAACCTGTCACTAATATACACATCGTAAACATCTTATGCCCGGTTTCTGAAGTACTTTTATCGGTGGTTTATCTGTCCGTAAACGCTATTGGTCCGTTAACTTTGACAACTGCGTTTCCGAACAACGACTCAAAGATAAACTCCGTTTAAACTAGGTTTAACTTAACTGACCAAATTATTATTTTTACAAAAATCAACCGGAATTGATGTTGAATTAAGGCATTAACAGCAGTCTACGTATGACAAACTATTAAGATCCATCTAGCGGCAGCGGAAGGAACTATTTATCTGTCAATAGTTATCGAACTGTTCGTAGAGCACTCAGAAACGCACGAAGAGATAAACGTCGTTTAACCTAAACATAACTTTAACGGATCAATAGCTATTAAAGGTTTAACTAGTGACTTCAGAAACCGGGCATTAGACTGTTTTTGCAAAATGTGGTTATAGAATTAACAACAAATTGTTAGAGTTGTTGGTTATTCTGTAGCTCTGCCTACCCCACTCTGGGATGAAGGCGTGATGGTATGTATGTATGTATACATATCTAAGTATATAACTCTTTCGTGACTTTTCTTTATGGTATGGAAAAAGCGAACGGGTACACAGTCCTGAGACTACAACCTTAAGACTGGAATAAAAAGATACCAAATGCATTCAGGACTAAGATGCAATGCCTGTATGCTAAAAATCACAGGTTTTCGTATCCCCTCGCCGGAACACAACAATATTAACACTGATGCTTGGCGGTAGATTACAGACTGACTGACAAATAACGTTCCTAGCATGCATGACTGAACCTAGGATTACAAATTTGGAGGAGATGTGTATGTATGTATGTATGTAAATACTTTATTGTACAAAAGAAAAACCAATTAACAATGCAATTATTATAAAAATCTGTACAAAGGCGAACTTATCCCTTTAAGGGATCTCTTCTATTATAACCCTTGGGAGATTGAGAAAAGTGAAATGTTGTGCATCGAGTAAGCAAGTGTACAATTTTATTTAGAGGAACATAACACGTTAACTTACCGATAAAGGCTAAATAAATAAAATAAAATAAATACCTACATAAATATTGTTTGAGGTTCACTAAGAAAAGTAACCCCCGACGGGAAGAAATAACGGGAATAGAGTAGACATAATAGGCTATTTGACTCATTTTAGAAAACTATTTATGATTCCTTATTACATTAAAAGCACATTACATTGATATTTCCTTAATATTCACTGTATTATCAATAAAATTCTATGTTACTTTAAATTATCATAACCGCCCTAAAAACCGCTGGCCATAGGACAAGTGTGTTGTCATAGCGCGGACGTCATACACGCAAGTAATAAACAATAACTTCAAGAAATTACCCTTATGGTCTGTGGTCACTTGCGTGTGACGTCACCAGCAAGAAACCACAGGCTGCAAACCAATCACATTGCGTTTATGCAACAGATGAAAGAACAAAATATATTACAATGTTTTTCGTAGAATTTCCGAAAAAGAATACATAATTTAGTTTAGGATAAAGTGAAATATGTTGTTTTACGCTATTATTTGATAAGAAGGCCACAATTTGTAGTTTATTTTAAATGTTCTCAAATAGCCTATTTTATACGTACGACGTCGGCGGCGTCCTCTAGTTTTAGTTCAAAAGAGAGAGATAAGTGACACGAAGTCACGTGATCTACCAGTGATGCGATTGGTTTAAAAACGAAACGGATAGAAACGCTAGTTAGCGTAGTGCATCTAAGCAGGGCCTCTGGACAACGCAGTCAGCCAAGATGTAGTGACCCTGTCTACGAAGCTAGCGGTCCCAGGTTCGATTCTCGATCAGGGCATATATTTAAGTGATGAGCGCGAGTATTTGATTCTGAGTCTTGAGTATTTTGTACGTTTAAAAGTATTTATTTCTCAATTATTTTATACGTACGTTTATTGTTATAGTACAAGCTTAGAGATTGACAGATGTTTATTACTAGCTTCTACTCGCGACTTCGTCCGCGTTGATTTTCTTTAGCTCTAGTCCCTCGGGAACTAAGATTGTATGGGATCAAAAGTAGCCTATGTGTTAATCCAGGGTATAAGCTATCTCCATTTCAAAATTTAGTCAAAATCCGTCCAGCCATTGCTGCAGCATGAAAGAGTAAAAAACAAGCAATCCTTCGCGTTTTTAATATTGGTAGGATTTATTATTATATCTATAGTTTCTAAGTTTTCGAAAATAACTAACAAATAGCGTCACAGGTAAGTATAACTTGTATATTTTCTATTTTTTTTTATTACTATTACTTATTAGTTTTTGTGACAATTCCGAGTTTTGACACATTTTCCTGCTCAACTACGCATGAATATACTTATAAAATTTTGGTTTTATGTGAGATTCATCGTTTTATATAATGCTAGGTTAAGTTTATTACAGTATAATATCATGAGCTATATTTAAAAAACGACTGACTGTTGAGTTTCTTGCGGCGTTTCTTCTCAGCAGTGGTCTCTTGCGAAGCGCTGGTAGATTTTTGACGTGTAAAAGTGCCCGTGTGGCCTACTTATTGAATAAACATCTTTTATCTTTTTTAGTTCTTTCGTTTTTCTGCCTCAGAAATTGATCTATCAAATCGCCATCTTCGGGAAATCTCGTTTCCAACCCGAGCGAGCCCCGGCTCCCAGGTTACATTTACTCGCTGTATAATCCCTCGTCTAAATGCCAACTCCTGCGCACATTACTCTCGCCGACTAGTTTTTACGCGCGCCGGTTTCTTTCCCCATCCATCTTCCATATCGTCGTTATTTACTATTGCCATTTCTCACTAGGCGCTAGTATGGAGTTACAGAATATAAAAAGGCGTCATATTATTATTAATTAATTACTGAAATTAAATCATCAATAAAGTACCTACATACCATTTGACTTGTCTTATTTAGTATTTTTTTATACTTTTATAACCTGAAAATGCTCCCTTTTCCCCTAAAATAACAATTTCGTCATAAAAAAACGTTCGATGATATAAAATCAGGAAAATGGTGTGCAAAATGTGGTCTCTAGTCGCTTTATTCACCAGAAAATTGCCGTTTTAGCAAAAAACTATGCACTTTGAGGTAAGACAAGTCAGATGGTATGGACTAATATATAATACACATTAAACAATATGAAATAAATGAACAACAAAATTACTATTATATTTTGAAATTTATCCTACAATTATTATATGCAACTAATTCTAATAATGGTAGATTAAATATATTTATTATATTTCATTTAACTTACAGATTTATTGATGATAAAAATTAAAAGTTAAAACTAAACTTATTTACTTAAAATAAAACTAAGCTGCTCAAATATTAAAGATGTAAATAATAATCACCACTATAAAAAGAACACCCCCTCTAGCAGGTCCGCTCGCGGCATGGTCCCTATGACACTGGCTGCATTACCTCTCTGGATAGCTAGCCCAATCTAATAGGTAAACCTACTTTAAGCTCGTACTTAAATCTATGCAAAGGTTATGACTACGGTCGCTTCGCAAAAACATAAGTAGTTTCCATAGCTGGGCACCGTTAATCAAATAGTTAACTCCGTTAATCGTTAATCCGCTACAAAAAAAGTTAGCTTCGTTAAACGTTAAAGCGTTACATTTAGGAAGAATTAACGCAAGTTAACGTTAATCGTTAATCCGTTAATATGAGTAAAAAAATGCATTTTTATATCGTTGCGTTAGTTAACTTATAAAACCTGGATTTAGGTTCTGGAAGTTAACAGGATAGGAATTCAAACGTGTAATTTAATCGTCGGGCATAAGGTGCATAAGGTGTGTAATTCGCCTTGATGAACATTAACATGTTGAAGTTCTCGTCTAAAAGCGAGGCTCGTTTTGGTGCTAAAATATCTTTACCCGTAGAAAACAGACGTTCAAATGCAGCGCTTGAGGGTATAGCAGTATTGTATTTAATGAATAGATTTATGAATATCTGTTCCCCGAGGAATGCAGCATCGTTGAACGAGTCTTTTGATTTCATGTCCAGCGACATTTTAACGAGACTTTGCGCTTTACTCTTTAACCTTTTGAACGCCTTACGTCGTATAGGGGAAGCAGGGGGAATGGTGTTCACTTAAGGAAAAATGCCCATGATTTTGAAAATATCAAGTTTTATTAAATGAAAATCAAACATAACATAAGTGTTACTTATCATTCATTAGAATTTAAACATAAAATAAGTTGAGATCTTTTAGATAACGAGAAAAATAATGTTTAAAAATCGTTGTTACTCGCATTGCTCCCTCCGCCACTTAAACTCCATAACAACCGGAACTTTGGTTGAAATGCCGCCGCAAGTTGGCATACTTGTCCGAACCTGTTTTTCGCGCCGGTGCCGTGCGGTAAATACTCGTAGTAGGCATTGGATTAACGATTAACGGACTTCTGCATTATTAACGAAAGTTAACGTGTCCGTTAACATTTTTGAAAGTTAACTTAAAAGTTAATCCGTTAATCAAAATGTTAACTTCGTTAATTAACGATTAACGGATTAACGAGTTAATGCCCAGCTATGGTAGTTTCTGCCATTTATATTTTTATGCTAGGCCATAAAATATTTTTAGGCATTAATTGAATCTGCTATCAGCTCTTACAGCTAACTTTTATGTTCCTGGACTTAATTGCTATAAAAGTTATTCTAGATTTATTGGAGACACTAACGGTCATTTAGAGGCAGTTAATGACGGTTAAATCTTTCGTGAGTGATGGCTTTCATACACTTTGACAAAGGAATGAGTAAATTATCTCTAAAATGTCTCCGAGTTAGAATAGTGCCAGTCCATGTCATCCCGTGGATGTCGTAAGAGGCGACTAAGGGAGTAAAGGCTTGTAGTACTATTAGGCGATGGGCTTGCCACCTGTCACTAATACGGATTTATCATATTTGTCAACAAGTTTTTAGAGTTGTAGGTAATTCTGTTATAGCTCTGCCTACTCCACTCTGGGAATGAGAGCATCCGTTTATGTATGTATGTACGTACATTTGTTGTATTTGAGCCCCCTTAATTATATAGTATATTCTGTTTTTTAGTATTTTTTGTTATAGCATCAACAGAAATACATCTGTGAAAATTTCAACGGTCCAGCTATCACGGTTCGTGAGATACAGCCTGGTGACAGATAGACAGACAAATGGACAGACGGACAGACGGACAGCCTAGTAATTAGTAATAAAAAGCGTTCATTCATAACATTACTAGGTGCACTTGCCGTCCCCGGGCAAGTCTAAACTGAGCGAAGCTGCTACAGATTTCTCATCATGTCTGTAACTAAAGCTAAAGATGAAGCTTCAATAAGGTTACGTTATGAGCGAAGAGCGCCGCTATAAATTGAAGTTTTGGCACTTTTCCCATTTTTCCCATTATAAGTCTATGGAAATGGATTTTCGGTGATTACTCCTCCGTGGTATGTTTGATTTTCAATTTTATTTTTTCTTAACCATCTATCGCTACAATTAAAAGTTAAAACTAAACTAATTAAAATTAAAATTAAACTAAGCTATTCCATTTAAAATAAAACTAAGCTACTCAAATATTAAAGATGTAAATAATAATCACCACTATAAAAAGAACACCCCCTCTAGCAGGTCCGCTCGCGGCATGGTCCCTATGACACTGGCTGCGTTACCTCTCTGGATAGCTAGCCCAATCCTTTGGGAGAGGTAAGCACCAGCTCGAGGATCTCCGGAGGTGTCTATGGCTAGATATCGTATTACGGGCTAAATTTGATCCTGATATCTCTAATAGTTTAGGAGGAGTATGCGGACAAACGAAAATCCGAATCAGGGAAGAATGGAGCTTCGCTCGAATCATACATAAAAATCTTCTGGGAAATGTTATCTAACAGATGGTTCAAACCGCATCAAAATCCGTTGCGTCATTTGAGAGGAGTTAGCGGATATACACACAGGCGGACAGACAGGCAGACGCGGAAAGCGACTTTGTTTCATACTACATACATACACATACATACCTTCACGCCTGTAATCCCAGAGAGTGGGGTAGGGTAGGCAGAGCTACAGAATTACAACTTCAAAAAGTTGTTGACAATTCAGTAACCACATTCTGCACAATTAGGCTAAGATGTTTACCAGCGTATTAGTGTCAGGTGGCAAGCCCATCGCCTAACAGTACTAAAAGCCTATATTCCCTTAGTCGCCTCTTACGACATCCACGGGAAGACATGGAGTGGCACTATTCTAACCCGGCAACCACACGGGGGGGGGGGGGGGGGGGGTTCATACTAAATAAATATCGACGGAGGAAAGGAGAAACCCCTTAAGCGACATGATTTTCGAAATTGAGTTTTATATATCACTAGCGACCCGCCCGCGGCTTCGCCCGCGTGGAATGTATTATACATATAAACCTTCCTTAAGAATCACTCTATCTATTAAAAAAAACCGCATCAAAATCCGTTGCGTAGTTTTAAAGATTTAAGCATACATAGGGACAGACAGCGCAAGCGACTTTGTTTTATACTATGTAGTGATTAGATCCGGCTTCTTTTTCTGCGTCTTTTGAGCCGGGTTAAGTAGTAAGTTAGAAAAATGTCGCTTAAGGGGTATCTCCTTTCCTCCGTCGATATGTAATAATAATAAAGATGAATAACTGTTTTGTCTTTGTTACAGGTATGCAGAGAAATATGACAACGTAACGTAAGCCTATAAGTGTTCGGCCGACGGGCTGTCTGCCCTCCTAAGTTAATACGCAGTATGTCAGATAAAATTCCTCTAGCAATATCAACCTTATTACTAAGAGAAAAGAAAAATAAAATTGCTTTGGTTATTGATTTTGGAATACTGCTTATTTGCTAAGGAGGGCAGCTGTTAGTCCGTGTCACCCTTACGGATAAACCGTTTCTATCAACGCAAAGTATTGTATAAGGACTCGTAATTTAAAAAAAAATGGTCAAGTGCGAGTCGGACCCGCGCACTGAGAGTTCCGTACCGCCGCACAGTAGGTATTATCATATTCTAAGTTGAATTCGATATCGAATCGACTCAGCGCTAGCCCGACTCACACTTGACCATTTTTTAGTATTTGTTATCTCTTCAGGGTTTTTACTATAATCGTACGAAATTTGACGCGTGTATGTTTTACCGTTGTTACGAAGCAACAAAATTTATAAATTTTACAATTAATCTGTTGATAAAAAACGTTTCTTGTATGTACCCCATTATTATATCACTTTTTTTGTACTTAAATAAACCGTAATAACACATGCTCTGAAGAAAGAGAACTGCTATCTACGTCTCTTCTTCATCATCGTGTATTCGCCCACCGTTGGGAATACGTCTCTCCAATTTTCCTCCATCCAGAACGGTTTCCCGTTTCCCTTGTGTTACGACGGACAGACGGACGGATCGCGTAGGTACCTATTTGAATAGTGTCCCTTTGGTCTCCATTCAGACACGGAACGGAACCCTAAGACGAAACTAAGAATCAATTTGAAAGAGCATGTATAATACTTTCACTTAACATTATCTGTCACATTCATCTGTCAATCTGACACCATGACAGCTAGAGACTGCCCTAATCCACGCTCTCTTTCTAACTTAACTAAATTGAAAGGGACAAACGACTTTTCATCAAAGTCACTCGTGCGTATAACCATAGTTACTTCATTGCTTCCTGTACACTATGCTAGCTGTACTGGAGACTTTAAACTGAAATCAACTTTAAATTACTAGAGATACGGTTTATTTTACATTGTTTTAAAGATAAGCTTAGCTAAGATGACCTTTAGCTTATGGTGTTAAGACTGGTTTTGGGTTATCGTGGTTTTTATTTTGGATGTGGTTCATTGACCCGAATAATTGGTACCTAATGGATTCAAAACATCTTCTGTGATTAGGAGTAATTTCGTCCGCCGTAATAAGCTACTTATACAAATTGCATACACTTTGAAGAAAGGTTACATTCCTTTGAACGAATGCTTTTAGGAGATGGTTTAATAACCTTAAAAATAGATAAAATTGTTATTGGTATGATTAATTTGAATCTTTTTGGAAAAAACCCCTCATGCGTTGCCAACTCCTGCTTCTACTGCTGATATCTTTTAATCGGCTGAACCGATTTTCATAGAACCTAGGTAATATCACTGCCAATTAAAGTAGCTTTCTTTTAAAAAGAACCGCGTCCAGATCGCTTCTTTCGTTCAGGAGCTATGCCATCATCATCTCAGCCGAGTGATCAATCCTCTTTGCATCGTCTGTGCACCTCGTGGAAACAGTATACTGCACTATTACGGAAAAAAGGTACATCTACTATATGAATTGTATTGCACTTCCAACCTTGAGAGTTTAATATGCTTCTGAATTAATTGCACTTGTGCCATTTTTCCTTACGAGGGCGGTATAGTTCGTTCGTTCAAATAGTTTGCATGCTTTGATGTGCCACTACAACTGGGATAGACCAAAAAAATACACGGTTCCTAAATTCTAATTCGAAAGAATCGGTAATTTTAAGAGACCTAGATATCATTAATTTTGTATTTAACCGGATAGTTTTGTTTTAATATCTTTTTACAAAGTCTAAAGGAAAATTGAGAATTGGATCGAAAACTACATTTAACTTGTATGCTATTTTTTATCAAGTTGGACATATTTAGATTAGATTAGAATCACCTACAACTTTAAAAACTTTATGATAATTCTGTAACTACATTTTGCATAATAAGGCTAAGATGTTTACCAGCGTATTAGTGACAGGTTGCAAGCCGATTACCTCACAGTACTAAAAGCCGTTAGTTCCTTAAACGCCTCTTACGACATCCACGGGAAGACATGGAGTAGCACTATTCTAACCCGGCAACCACACGGGAAAATCTGCCAATTGCTACAAGAAACATTAAATTACTCACTACACCACCCGATATCTACTTAAGTATTTAACTTCCCACTTCATAAATAAACAGTCCATTTTATCGGAACGTTTCCAGATAGAAATATCGTGATTTATCGACTATCGACTAATGGGGTCGATAAAGTGGGTCAATATCACCTATTAGCCTGGCAATGGGACATAGTGTATCGCTGATATGTTTTATTTACACTCATTGCTATTATTTACTGCATTTTACATGGGCATTAGAAATTGTATGTATGCGTTACTGAGAGTAACTTATTCTAGGTGAGAGCAGTTTTAAAGCTATTGGTAAGTAATAACAATAAATAATAAATATATCACTAATTCCTTTACAAATATCCCTTGATCCATATTATAAACACTACACTTTTTATATGAATAGGCAGAGAAATATATACCTACTGGTATCGTCGGTGAAATTGCATAATCGCGTAAGTAACATTTTTAATGATTTCTTTGGGAATGGTATTAATTTCCAGGATGAGAAGAAGCACTACTATATCCAGGATAATGTTTATCTGTTACCAATGATCTCAATATATTACGTCGTCAATGTACAATTCTTGACAAACTAATTTGAATCGCTTCACGTTTCTGATGACAACGATGATACGAGTACAATAAAATATACGTATGTTGCAATCAAATAAATGGCATCATATTGCCTCAAGCAACGGTTGATGGCAATTACATAAATTGAAAGTACGAGTAGAAACGGTAAGCCAACAAACATAGCACTTAAGTGCCTTGTCATAATAAACTTCTACCTAAACATACATTGACAAGCACGACAATGGCCATGATAATCACAATGACAAGGTTCTAAGTATGCTTAACATTGCTATTGGTTGAGTGTACCTAGTTATTAAGAAATCATTCAAAGTTTTTGCCGTAGGCAGTGAAGCAAAAAACGACATGATGATTGTTGAAATAGTACTACTTACGGCATTCTTAATCATGTGCTGTATGATAATCATATGATAGTTTTTCCTCTGTTAAATCATCAATTTGATTATTATTCTTGACTGTAATGAAATTCCTCTCGTTCCAGGCCTGTAATTATGATTGTCATTTATAATTTGCTTTTCATCCTGTGTAGCATTTTTTAAAAGCCGTTCGGCATATGATGGCTTTCCAAGCTTATTCAAATTTGCTTTATTATTAAATTTTTGAATTTATATATTGTGAAACTACTGCATTACACAGAAGCATGCACAATTGGATAAAATTCGAGAATTGAACTAGGAATACTGATAATGGTTAAGTTAGTCGTACCTTAAGCATTTCATTACGGTATGTAGCTCCTATGCAACGTTGGTTTGGTTCTTATCTTAAACTAATAGTACACCACCACTGTCTTAACAAACATCTGCCGCCAATAAAAGACAACATAACCTTCTTGTAATAATGAAAAAACTTACACCATCTTCGATATTATCAGCGACTTTATCAAAAACAGCCGAAAACAGATCACGACCCGCGGCGCCACTAAATGGATGCAATTACACTAATCCGTACCTTCACAACAACAACAAAACCTCTGTACCATTCCTTATCATCAACGAATAAAGTCTATTTTTAAACGGCAGGAGGTCAAATTTAAATGGTTGTGGAGCTGTTCAAAATGTTTAATGGCTCCCTAACCTGAGGGTGTGGTAAAAAATGAAAGGTTGTTTGTCTTTTTTGTAACTAGTTCAAACCGGTTTGTAGCTAGTTCCTGGCCTTTGTCTTAGAAGTTAAGAACCCTTGTGTGAACCATTTTGTAAATATTGTAGATATGGCCTTGTTGTGATAAAGAGTGTCGATGCTTCCTGATTTGAGGATACTAGTATATCGTTTACAGTATTTGACTTCAATTACAAATGATGTAAACGACCATTCAGCTGAAGATGAAGCTCACACTGAATTTTCGTAACCATAAAAATCTAATGAATTTAATTAATAATATATAAACTTTGTGTTTGTTATAATAAATAAATAAATAAATAAAGGGGAGCCTACCGTTCAGCGGAAACATTACTCAAAAAGTTATTTGTAACTATTATTACCATTTGTTCCTAGAATATCTACTAAAACTGCTTATTACTTTGTTAAGAGAAGATTAGACTAGAAGAAAAACAGCTGAAATGGGAGTTAAATAAAAAAAAAACATTTTGGAAATGATAATAATATATTTGCTTAAAAATATCCCGCCCAAACGGTAGAGATCCAATTTTAAGGTTATGTCCAAATTTTCTCGATTAAAACAATAGTATTAATACAAAAAAAAACGTACAATTCACGCAGGAAATGTGTATTAAATCGTGAAGTCACGTCAAACTAATTTACCTGCAACTGTTATGATATATCCCAGTCACGACATGTTATTTAAGTCTTAACTCAGTTCCGGAGTCCATTCCAGTAATTTGGTCCATCAATTTGGATCCGTGTAGAGTTTTTCAAATCTTAACAGTTTTAATAATAAAAAATTGGTTTCTGGGAAGTAACATAAATTGAAATAAATTAGGTTCCTCCTGTCAGATGTAATACCCTGTATTATTCCAATGTTTCGAGCCATTTTGAGGTTTATCCAAAACCGCGGGAAACTCAGGACGTGATGGAATCTGTAAGAAATATTTATTTGAATGAACAAACGCTGAAACCTATAATAACGTCAATCATAGTCAATACATCAGAAGCATTTTTTTAAATTTCAAAACTTGTCTTACAACTTTCCCTACATTTTATGAAGCTTCTTATAGACTCCTTCTTGGGTTAATCGTAACCAGCGAGTCACTTCCCGCCTATATTCTGGCTTAATCAGTCATCACATATCTTGCTTCCTGTAGGAAGATAATTATGGTGACTTGGAAAAACTTTTTATTTAATAAAGCCATATCAAAGTTCAAGTTTTATTGAACTTCATTAGTTGACCTGATTATAATGTGTAGATCGAATTTTACTTCTAAAATTTCAACCGCTTCTTGTTTCCACATTGAGCTGAAATTTAAAAAAAAACAGGCAACGAGGCCCATAATTACAAATACCTTATAGACTAACATACAAAACAATATGAAACAAAACTATCACCGAGGTGACAAAACACCGTGGTCCTGTTTTGCCAAAATTGTCTTCACAGTCGCTGCCGGTGGGTTGCCCCGAACCCGCCGGACACCTTTCGGTCACAAGTCAGGAGACTCGATGGTCAGGGAGAAACGAACGAACGAATATATTTAAACTTGATAGCAATACTGTACTGTGCTGTTGATAGAGCAGGGATTTTATTCCACATCTTGCTTAGATATCGTGATCAAACTGTTGACAGAATCAACCCTTACAGTCGACTGAATAAGAACCGTCGTAACGTCAACTAGCAAATAAAATCTCAAACGGTTCCAAGGTTTCCCTATCTCTCTGTTAGTGTCCTAGTCTCGCTACCTTACAATTCGATGCTGTAGATGTAGACTGTTTTTTTTTTGCGAAGTAAATAAATTGGACAAATTTATATTTCCGCAGAAACTGCCAAATTGCATCTGTAGCATTGTTCATAATTCGCGGTTAGCAGACAATGGAGTTACGGGATCTGCGCTTGCGCTGCGGTCGGTAACGGGCCGCTTTATGGCTTCGGAACCATTTTGTTTCGGTGAATATTGTTGTCGAGATCTATGGTTCCGTTGATGACAGAGGACCGTTGGAAAGGATTTTTATAAGGCATGTTTAAGGTAAACGAGCAAACAGACCACGCCATGATAGCTCTTATTTACTTGACAGTAAGGACGGCCGAGTTAAAAATCAGACGATAACATGTCGAAAACAATTAGGTCTAGCCGAGGTGATGCCTCGTCCTTATCCCATTCATCTCAGATATCAGGGGTGTTATTCTCTTAAAATCTATTTGCATTGTTGTGTTCTGGTTTGGGGATAAGGCAGCCGGTGAAATGACTAGCATAGGGGCATTCCATCTTAGTCCTCAGGGTTGGCAGTGCATTTGCAGTCTTGTGAATGCGAATGTCTATGGGTCACAGTTTCCACTTACCATCAGGTGGCCTGTGTGCTCGTTTGCCTTCCTATGCCATAAAGAAGCGGCGTTCGGTCGGTCGAACGAGTGAACGCGGCGAAGGTTATATAAGCTGGCGATTTTATTTATTCCCGTCAGAGCGTCCAAAACATATTTTAACGCGTGCATTCTCAATTAGGTAGCAGGGCTTCTGTCGATAAGATCGAACGTATAACTCATTCATTTGTTCGTCCGACCGAACACAGATTTTAAGAGAATAAAACCCGGGTCTCCTATCATCTCAGTATCTCATCATAGTCACTATATAAAGTCTCGTATTTTGGTAACAGCATTTTCGTATTATTTGATGCTTTATCATCTCTATTTACTATTCCAACACTGCAAATGAGAAATCAGGAATGTTTCCAGGATCCAGGCACCACGTAATATTTCAACTTGCCTTCAGTTCGTTCATTGTCTAACTTCCAACGACTCGCTAAGGAAGAAATTCTTAGTAAAAACAGTAAATAAGCTTATACACACATATCAAGCGATAACAGACCTAATCGCGTTGCCATAAGAGCTCCACTGGCTGTTTTTGTGTAAGTTGCGCTTACGCAGGTTATGGGCTATTGTGGCCGACAGCCATCCGTCAAACTTCTGAGCTTATGACAGCTTGAATCGAGTTATTTTATTTGGTTTTTCTTTGAGTTTTCTAGTTCAGACTTTTTCTGATTGTGAAGAATGTGAAGTTATAAATATGTGCGAAGACGAAACTCGACGTGGGATTCGTTAAGGAATTATGTTTATGAGGGCAACAAAACGCGTGCCAAATACATTTAAAATAACAAATATGTTCGCCCATGTTTAAAGCTGTTGATTCTTTTTAATTTTAATGACTTCTTTGATTTTCCACTGTCAAGCAGCCATAATAATATTTACCAACATTGAGCTCAAAAATATCTGACACCTCTCTATTACAAGAGGCATAAGAGCGAATCAGATATTATTGAGTGCATTGTTGGTTAATATATTATTTCCCATTGAAGTTTGTTATGGCACCGAAGAAGGAGGTGGTAATATTTTTGACCCTAAGGTATGTATGTATGTATGTGTGTATGACTGTATGTATGGTTCTTTGTTCCCTTGTAAAGGGTGAACAGATGGCCCGATTTCGACAAGCGAGTTGTTAGATTCGTCTTAGAGTCGCGACTGTCACTGTGTACCTAATTTTTATATTTTTTTATTGCCGAAATATAAAAGAAACATACATGATAACTAACATTACCTATATTGATAACATCATCCAAATAGCAGTTTGTTTTTTTCAGGCTTCCTTTTTGTTGTTAGATTTGGTAAGTTACTGTGTAATGTTTTCAAGATCTTTAAGATCTCAAACTTGAATAGTAATTTAGAATGACTATTATTATAGTACATTTTAAAAGCTGTCTATTAAAATATAATTATAATACAATTCGTTATATTCTTTCAAGTCAGCAGTCAACCTTAATTTATCAGACAATGCATCTCTTAACACGCTTAACAGTATAAAGATAAGGTTGAATTTTCGAAATCATGGGGAAGTAAGAAAATAATACAATGATACAACGACCACCTGTCAAAGCGCCTCAATCATTCCATAAACACCAATAATTCTAAAATAAACCTTATTTTCAACATATAAAATACAAAGTCACATAAAGGCATGTCATACAGCAAAACAAAGTAGAATCAAAATCAACAGGTCGTAGTAAAAACTGGGTCTTGTTACAATGATATTAAGGTCGTTTTTGTGGACATGGCCGGAGAAGTTCTGCAGTGTTACTATGAAGGGAACTCATTTTTTTGTCACTTATACTTTACCTTTAAAAAGGTCTGCAATTTCTGAAACACCGCTTTTTATCAACGGCGTGTGACTTTGCCGCTTATGGAAGTAAAGAAAGCTTCTAATATTCGATTTTATCTATGTAATACCTACTATCGTTCCTGTATTTTTTTAGGTAAGTACTGACATAAAATAGATTAATGATGATGACATCACATGATTTTAAGACGTAAATATTACGGAATTTATTTAAAATATTGTTCACCAACGATTAGGCTTAGCTTACGTTATCCGTCTTTTGTGCATAGGTATTTAATATGATTCAATGAATATGTAAAAATACATGATATTGTACGATGACTTTTTTATTGTTTATTAATGGACTTGTATTACGAAATATGTACTATAACGTTTTAACTAAGATAACAAATGCAAAAGTGTGCTAGTTTATTTGTTGACCCTTCATTGAAGTCAAAACAGCGCAAGTAAGCAACGTGACTTGCGCAGGGAAAGTCGATAAGAATTGATATCTAGTCCTATGTTGACCCAGAGAAGCGGCATTTCGCGAACGTTAAAGAAATTGCAGAAATTGATGAATTTGTATAAGAATTTATAGGATTTGGCGTAATTGGTCGTTTATTCACATTAGTCAGTTCTATAGTCACTTGCTTTTTTAAAATGGAACTAAGTTAACTCTGGCTTAAATATGCGGTTCCTCTTGCATAGAGGTCATTTATGGCTTATTCCCCCGGAAACTGGTAATATTTTCGGAAAAAAAAGTATACATACCTATATTTTCTTCTTTTCAATTGCATTGCAGTCGGTAATGCGGTGAACCTGTGGAATTGTGATAAAGAAACCGAGTCTTTGCATTTATATTACTACCTAGTATAGCCATTAAGTACAGTAGTACCCAACTGATATGGCTTACCGATGTATCTGCGCAGATGACGAATTTTCGAAGCGCGGGAACCAATCAGCACTTTTCATACGCGTTGCGCGTATGTATTCTGCGCTATTATTGGTTATTAGTGATGCCATGTTGACGCGCGCCCGCGTGTCATTCAGTCAGCAGTGAGTGAAATGGAAAAGGGTAGTTCTCACGAAATCTCGAAATTCGGTTCTGACAATAAAATTAAAAAAAAAAAAAAAAAAAAAAAAAATTATATGGATTTTGTAGTAGTCATAATATTACATTTTATTTAAATAGTGGTCCCCAAATAAAACGATTATTGTAAGAATTAGAAGGAGGTTTAAAAAAATCAAAGTGAGGGAATGATGACTTAGGTGAAGGAATGATTTTTATAAGCAATGATGAACATTAAAAATAAAAATGCATAATTATCTTGTTAAATATTTTGTATTGAAATATAAAATATTTTCAATAAAATTATTAGGAACAAATCAACAAAGAAAATCACAAACTTATTTGCGTTCTGCAGCTGCTACGAATAACTAACAGCTGAGTGTAATTGTCATGGCACTAATCACGATTGCAAAACCCTATGGAAAACGAACTAAAACTTATTAACTTCATTTACTTAAAAAACTCAATCAAAAATAATCTTTTTTTATCTTACTCAGTCTCAAAGTAAATAATAACAGTCTTGACTCAAACGAAATAAGCAAACATCAACAAAAGTTATATTCATTTACTTAAAAATTATCTAACTGACGATCGACTTAAATTCTTTGACATCAGTCTCAACTCTTTATTATACAATAAGCTAATCAATCTCTTTAACAGAATAACACCCTCTTTTGATCAGTGTCGGGGGTTTGATCTTCTGCAGAACATCTTTCCAGGCATACAACTGTTCGTCCTTAATTGCTCGCCATTTCCAAAATTTGATTCCTCTTTTCATACACTTAACTAAAGCGGCTTCCTCAGAAAATGAAATTAGTTCCCCCGGATATTGTTGTTCGTCCCACCTTACAATGACATGATCACCTATCTTATAAGTAGAATTGTAGCCACTGGAAATAACAGCATTTGATGATGATGATTGTTCTTGCGCCTTAGTCATCTTGGTGCGTTTTTGTACTTTGGTGGGCTTTGTTGTAATAGAAGAATTCGAAGACGCGTAATATCCCAGATAAAAATGTGTACATTTTTCCACACAGTCAAAGCAAGAAAGCTTTCTGAATTCCATCACACCATCAGCGAAAACAAATTGGCGAATTTTTTGAGTTCCACGGAATGCAGAGATGGTGTCTGACTGTTTAACAATACTTTCTATCTCTGCAATATTAGCAGTGTTAACCTCAAATAGCATTATTGAAGGACATCTAGCTGACAAAATTTCTTTGAGCGCATTTAAATTCACAATATCTCGACCTTCAGCAACAGCTTTGTCGGCAGTTCTTTTTAAGGTGCCACCAACACCATCTGGAGCACCTTTGCCATGACCTGGTTCTGAATAATTCCATGAAAAGAATGTCGTGCCCGGAAACAAATCATTTATATGTCGATATACAATATGGAACATGAATTTGTTCTTGTACTGGTTAACAGGACTATCACTTAGCATGTGAATTCTGTTAATGTCTAAATTCTGATTTTTTAGCCAATCAAAAATTGGTATCAAGTGCGCCCATACCGCCATAGTATCATGTCTGTTGTTCTCAGAAAGAGAACAAAAAGTTTGGGTTCTGAGACAATCATTGGTGCGCAAATATAATACTCCTGTGTGAAGTGTGACTTGTTGTCTTGCTCCTCCAAAATGTACTGCCTGTATCTCTTCATTGTACTTGCAGCAATAATTTTCACTGAAGTCTATGTGGATAAGAACTTCATTCTGAGTCAATTTCCTTTTAAGTTCTGCGATCATCTGATACTGATGCGTTATTGTGGCAACATGTTTAAAAACTAAAGGCAACGTCTCTTCTAACTGTTGCACTAGTTTTCGTATCGGTACATTGATCTCTTTTTTTACAGGTTTTCGTACTGTCTTCATCTTTCCATCCTTCTCGTAAGAAGTAGTTTCATACTGCCATTGATAATAGGTCACCATTCTTTTTGGTTGTGGAAGATAATATTCTACGTTCTTATTTCTACAATCGTCACATTCTCGCATCAAACATTTAGTTGAATGCACATTGCATGTTTTCACGGCCAGAAGTCTTGTTAGGTTACAGCAAGACAGTGCTTTATTTTCGTGCAATTTCACTATCATAAGTTCAATATTTGCATGGATCACACATTTGCAAGTATCCCGTTCTTTGATGCTCGCCCAAGTCACCCAAAAAGGTCGAAACCTGCAAAAAGTTGCCAAGCTTACTTTATATACGACTATCGCCATAAATTTTTTGTGCAAATTTTTCAGGGTGTCACATAATAAACGTTTTTGGTTTATTTGTCCCTTTGACCTGACAAAATCTTTTTTTCCTGGACACATCCGAGAATTCTCATCTTTTTCCAAAAAGTCCACAACGTCTTTTTTAACTTTCTGCTGCTGAGAATTTAATTTTCTTAAACCACTCTTTTTGTATATGTCATGTTTAAAGAATGGCTTTGATAAGTGGAGCAGTTTATGCTTCTTTAAAAGATCCGGTTGTAGCATTTCAAAGTATTTCTTCTTTTCGATATGTTTTCTTAAGTTATTGTATTTGTTTTTCAGTTGTTTAGTCATAACTTTCGACAATAGAAGCTTTTTTTTCACTAGCTCAGGAACTTGGACATTTTTTAAGAGCGCTGATACTTTAGCTTCAGGAGACGTCTGCACATTCTTGGTTTGTCTTTGACATCTTTTACGATATTTGTCCTTTTCTCTCAATGCGAGTTTCAGTTTTGCCTGTAATTTAGCTATTTTTGCATATAGCACTGCTCTACGTTTTCTTAGTTGCCGCCGTCTCCTAGCAGCCACAAAATTCCTGGCTTCATTATTATTTTGAAAATCCACCTCTACGGGTTCTGGGCTAGGAGGAGGTGTGTCATCTAGTAATCTTGTTAGATTTTTACGCACTTTAACTCTATTATCTCTATATGTCTGGCTATTTTTTTTCCAGTTTTTCCTCTTAATTCTTCTCTCTCTGGAAGTCATATTTGTTATCGGTTTTACTTGGCCTTTCTCTTTCTTTTTTAAGTATTTAAGTCTTTCTTTTTCTTGAAGTACCTCAAAACTTATAGGGTCGGATTTAATTTTTTCCCTTCGCTTTCTGTCATATTCCTTTTTTTTTAATTTAGCTTCCTCTTCACTCATTTTCTTTTTTCTCGCCATAATTGTGCCCTAAACAAGACGTTAGAGTTAAATTCAAGGGTTGCTACAGCAAGAGACAGTAAGAAAGGAATTCCAAGCCAGTCATAATCATTACCTCCCTAATCATCATTCCCTCACTGTAAATTTAGACGAGGGAATGACGATGAGGGAATGACGAAACAAAACATAACCTTTAAAAAACTAGTGAAACGGTCATGGTTTAAACAAGGTTGTTTGTGTAAGTGAACTACTCCCAAAACCCTACTTCAGCATGCAATTAATAATTATTAAAGTAATTACCTTCCTTTTTTTTTAGGACGTGATGTAATGACGAACACAAATGTAATTTTAATAAATTATGTATTCAACCTTTTTTCAAGAAAACCACGATCGCGTACACAATCCATTCGCCATATTGGTAAAATGTCAGTGCTGCCAGCTATTAAAAACAAACGGTAGCGTTCACGTTTGATTTAAAAAGCGTTCATAAATTAACTGTTAGTAATATTGTGAGGGAATGACTTAACTTCATGGGACACATGGTTTTTTTTTTTTTTTAATTTATGTTTAGGGATATTATCCTAATAAATAATATAATCATAACTTCATTGTTTTTAGAATAGGTTAATGAAACTTTCATCGCTTTAACCTTATTATCTTTTTATTTAAAATTTTTAAAACACTTCAAAATGGAGCTTGGGACATAGTGAGGGGATGATTTTAACGGAATTATATACACTATTTTTTATTTAATTACACATTTGACTCAGAAATTTTAACTAATACGATTAGCGACGGTGATGTTTATTGCAGGAAAATTACACTTGCCACTTTATATTGTCAATTTTTTTGTGAAAACATGTAGGACAAGAATTTCGGAATTTCGTGAGAACTACCCAAAAAATTTATGCAATTTAATTTGCACCTTATTACTATTACGTACAAGTCTGATGGTGGGTTTTAATCGTGCTTCGGGAATCATCGGAATCGTTGTTCGTGTCTGCGCGAACGAAGATTCACGACGCGCCATATCAGTTGGGTACTACTGTACTCTTTTGAATGATAATAAATAGTGAGTCCTTAATGGGTAAATCTCGATAATATCGAGACCGGTTGATTACCATCGAGTTCAAGTGGTATCCCCACAATTGTCATCTGCCGCTATTACGTTGATTGCTGGTAGCAAATGATACCCGTCGGCCGCGGCGTAATTGTGCTTCCTAGGGGCCCAGCAGGAATACCACTATAAAACTAAACAGTCTTATAGATCACTAACTACCCATTGGAATATGAGTTTAATGGCTATAGAGCAAAGGTTTACAACGCAAGTTAATTAATCTGACAGTTATGGTATTTTCCGTTTCGATGTTTTTATCTTGTGTTGTTAAAAGGTTACACGTTTGAAAAAAGAACATTGTAATTTGAATTTTGATCCAACAGTGTATAGTTTAGAATGTAAAAGTTTGTTTTGTTAATAGCGTTTTTTTATTGTTATGTCGTTGGAATGGTTACAATGTGGACTTCATTCGAGCAAGCTTTGTTAAGTTGTTACGTTTTGCGTTTATTTCTTAATTTGTATACTGTATGTTAGAGTTCAAGTTATTTTTGCAGTCGTAGGACATCGTGACAAAACCTGCACATTCAAACAGCTGAGTGTTTAATAGAAATGAAAGAAATTGCATAAAATATCCTACCGGGTATAGGTTTATCCGAAAGGGTCCTAAGCAGGCCTATGTAGACGTTTCGGTTTAAATTAACACAAAGAAAAACATGTTTTTAACTTTACAAGTTTTTTACTCCGCTTGCGTCGTGCCTTGATCGTGACAGACGGACAGACGTACGTACGGACATGTGAGTGATATAACGTAGTTCTTTTTTTCTGTTTTAACTGATATAAACAGGCGCTACGAGAATTGTAAAAATGGAAAGTTTTTATAGATCTAATACATTGTTATTTCAGTTGTTTCCTCAACGTTTCCTTTCGAATGTTTGTTAGTTTTTGCTACATACAAACGAGCATATAGGTCACCTGATGGTAAGTGGGTTCTACCACCACTTTCAGACAGAACACCGATAAACAATATGCATTGGGCAAAGGGTAGGAAAAGTATACTCGTAAACAATAGACGAATTACACGAGCATAAACTAATAAGTATCTATTGTTGAAAGCGTAAACGTCTATACAGCTATCGAGACAAATATATGTGTACATCGACCTTACTGCCAGGGAGATAGGCGTGTGTAGATATTTTTGACGTCTTGGGAACGTTAATATTTATGACTTTGATTGTTCTCTCGGCAAAATGGAGCATATAACTGTGTCATAGTGACGTTTTTAAAACCATAAGAAGTGATAATGTCCCTATGACACAGTTCTTTTAATGGTTCAGCGCTCTATTTTGCCATTTGTGCATACATTAATTTAATCTGCCGAGTAAAACTGTTACTACCCAAAACATACAAATACACTATTCTATTACAAAACTAGTTCTGGTACAAGAGACCGTGCTAGAAGCTTATCAGCGAGTTAATTAATTATTGTACGAGCTTAGAAAGCTCAGATAAGCAGTTAATGCTTGTCAATTTCCTGCGAGCTTTCGACTAGACCAATTAAAATGATTTCTCGCGGATTAAAGGCTGGCGTTGAGTTGGTTGAGTTGATAGCGATGTGTTTAAAACTAGGATTGAGATTGGTAAAGTAGGGTACTTTATTAGCCCACTTGTCCGATAACTGAGTCAACAATAACTTTAAAAGTTGTACTAAGAGTATTTAATTTGTTGTAAATAGTACACGCCATTGATTTTTGTCGGGTATGTTTGTATTTAATTTGCTAATAAGGAGAGCTCGGCAGGGGTGAGCCATTCTTACGGCATTAATGTCAAGTGAGATATAAATAAAGAAAAGATACACCTTATATACACCGTGTTTTTTTTTATTTACGATAACTTCGGTATATTACTAGGTACATCCATAGAAACTAAGTGGTAGATTCGTTTTTTTTATATTGCAAAAAAAAAAAATTTTTCTCTATGGAGCAAAGTAACTAAATGAACTTTGATCCATACAGTTTTTTTTTTTTTTTTTGCAATATAACAAAAAACGAATCTACCACTTAGTTTCTATGGATGTACCTAGTAATATGCCGAAGTTATCGTAAATCAAAAAAAAACACGGTGTATATATAATATACCTATATATATTTTTTTTATTAATTATAATTAAACGAACATGACAATACATTATACAATTTATAAACAAATAGGTACTAAGTTTTTTATTTCTTCTAATTTCTGTTTACTTTTGTAATAAATAACTAAGTTTTTCTATATTTTTTATTATTTTTCAACGCGTTTCTTCTTGAGTTCAATATCCACCTTATAGTGAAATATATATTTCTACATCCACTGAAGTGAGTGGATTCAAACTATCTAAAAAAAGTTTGCTAAAAAGCTTGCTATAAAATTCATTTGTTTTGATGGCGTCGTAAACGTTTAAGAAATTCAGCCTTAATAAAATAATTTCATTAGTTATTTATTACATTATTGAATGACAAGGTATGTGCATGTTATGCAAACTCTGAAAACAGTTCACCCCTGCCGAGCTCTGCTAACAAACAAATATATAATCGGAGAAAAATCTCACACAAATTAAACTAGACCCAAACTAAGCTCTGGGCTTGTTCTATATGTACTAGACAACGATATAAATACTTATATAGAGAAATGTATTCTCAAATACATAGAAAACATCCAAGACTATCAGAAACAAATACTTATCACATAAATATTTGCCCATTCATTTATAGGAAACGAACCCAGGACCACTCTAGCTTCATTCATAGGCCACATACGATGTCGTATGACTATTTACCACTTAGGGACATTTGTAGCTGGTATCCTAGTGTGTTATGTTAGTTATGTATTCAAAAGTATGTTATTTGTTTAAAAATCTTGCAAGTCGGATTAAACCAGTTCTAGTTATTGCAATGGGCTTTTTAAAATACGTTTTTGTAAACACGATGAAAATTTTAATAGGTTTTTCTCAAAAATTACCGGAAAAGTTGACATTACGAACTCCATACTGAGACGTGAAGTACATAGTTTATAGATAGTTCCCAAATTAAAAAAAAAAAACATTGCTTGCTTGCTACACAAGCCCGCAATGTCGCATACAAAAATCATTGTTATCTAGTTTGTAACTTTTTTAAAAGTGAAAACAGCCATAACAATTTTGAGGGCGCAAGTCTTATACATCCATATTTTATTCGAAACGTAACTTTTTTAACTGTGTCTGGAATAGCTTGAGCTCTGTCTCTGGAATAACTCGCAAGCTCGTCCGTTTAAACCAATTCTCGGCCCACAATTGCCTGCTTCACTGCCTAGGCAATAATGTATATTTATGTAACTGGTACATAATGAAGCTTCTTAAAGTACGAGTGCTGAGTTTAGAGCGCGAGCTTGCTTCACGTAACCATGGTAATCAAATAACAAATCGATGGATATTAATCATCTTTTATATTAACTTAATAAAAATGTAATTTTAAACACATAATTAGCCTTAATGAAATTTTATTTTAATATTATACGTAATTTTAATTGGTGTTAAAATATTTTTAACGGTTTTTTATACATATTAGGATCTCAAGTGTTTAAACGCCAAGACTGATATCCGGAATGACCGTCACCATGGTAATAACAATGTTATAATAATCATTATAGAACTGTTATTACCATGGAAACGCTCATTATAGAATTGTTTTCACGTTTCGGTTACGCCGTAGGTGGTATTCTAACGCCATTAACGATGTCAGTATATGCGGTTCTAGTATCGGTATCTAGTGATGGAGATGAACGATTACAAAACAAAAGATCTCCGCTGGATTCTACGTATGCGCATCAAGTTTTGCCAAATTAGTTTGATATTTATAAGTCGATGATGTTATCATCTACAGACGGCAAAAACAGCTTGTCTCGAAAATATCATTTTGACATATGTAATAATATTCTTGTCCAACGGTAACCCGACAAAAATATTTATAGTTTATAAAGTCTCAGTTAACTCGGCTATCAACGACCCATAAATATACATAACTATGTGTTATAAAAAGTGATAGAGTAATCGACTTTCTATCTTCTAATTGGTCGCGCGGTGATTTATTGGCGACGTTAACATTTACAGCTCGGCGTGAAGGAAACTAGTAGCGGCGGGCTGGGGCAGAGGAGGTTAGAAAAGGCTTATAATCTTTACAAAATACTGGCTGTTGTCCGCGACTCTGGCTCTGTCCACGTTATCCCTTAACTTACCGCCGCCAGTAGTGTTTGCAATGTTGTGTTCCAGTATGTTGACACAACCGGTAAAATTACTAGCATAGTGATATTCCATCTTAGTGCTCAGGGCTGGCAACGCATTTGCGATCTTAGGATTGTAGTCTTGAGATTGCTAATGTCAAGGGTCTCAGATCCCACTTGCCATGGTGCTAGGTGACCTTAATGCTCGTTTGCCTTCTCTCTATGCTGTAAAGTAAAACATTTTTTTAGTAAATAAATGATACCTATGATCAAGGTCAGTTTAAGGTTGATTTTTTTACAATAAAACACTTATTTATTTGATGCATAATAATTAATGACTTATACCATAATATTTTTTGAAAAAAGGTACCTACCAAATATAGAAATACAGAAATAGAACGATTAGATTACATTTTGTGAGCAGCTTTCCCGAAGGAATAGAACCTTTAAAAAAACATCAATCACGTGTATACCTACTTACCTACTTTTTATAAAAAGTTATCAACTATTTTAAGGTTATAATTTATACTGAACCTGTTATATACGGTAGCGAAATTTCAGGGTCTCTCCCTTTCCCTTTCCAACTCATTTAGAATACTATGTTGTGTCTCGCGTCTCGGCGCGCGCGGTTGGCTGCCTTCAGTAGCGCACACGCAACCAAAGGAGACACGCGTTTTGAATTTGGAATTTTCGCGCGTTATTTTTTAATGTGGCCAGTGTTTTAAGTTTTTAGTGAGTGCTATCTAAGTGTCGCAGTGTATTTGGATTACAGTGATTGGGATATAGTGAGTGGTTTGGCTTTTTGGTTTTGATGAGATTGCAAATAACGTGTAGGGTTAATTACAAAGTAAAGGGTTTTAGAATTTTTTCACGTAATTAAAACACTTTAATATAAGTACATAGATATATCGCAAAACGTATCTTTATTTACTAAAATCATTCTAAACTCAAGAGATATGAATATGTATAAGTCGTTATTCTATAAACTATATTTTCTATTAGAAAATGATTGACGATACGACAGTTTGGTCGTCAGAAGCATTAACAACACCAATTTGTATGAAAGATAGACTAATAAAATAATAAATGAAAGAAATAAATTAATTCCATAACGTTGTGTTTTCGAATATTTCTATCAATAAACAGATATTAGCATGACGCTACACGATTTCTATCTGCAATAAAGAAATATAAATCTTAGTTTTTGCATACATGTCCGTAAGAAACTACAACTATACAAGTAAAAGAGAAACAACATTAAAATTTCAATTTAACATGAGCACCGTCACATGTGTGTTTCAGTTTTGTTTTCTGAGTGTTTGTGATTGGCTTAAAAACACACTATACCAAAATGCCGTACTTATTTAGTTATTAACCAATACTTGATGACATAGGGCAACTTTTTAGGGGCCTTAAATATGGTTTAAGGTGCTACCATGCCCATAACAGACGTTTTTGATGAAGTTTAAGTTCTTATTACTGAGTCAAAACTGAATGTTAATTTATGAAAATAAATATTATACATACCTACATACATAAACTCACGCCTTCATTCCCAGAGAGGGGTAGGCAGAGCTAAAGAATTACCAACCAGTCTTAAAACTTCTTTATAATTCTGTAACCACATTTTGCACAAGTTGGCTAAGATGTTTCCCAGTGTATTAGTGACAGGTGGCAAGCCCATCGCCTAACAGTACTACAAGCCTTTATTCCCTTACGGCCGAACCCTATATTCAAACCGACGATAGATAAGGCTTACTTCGGGTTAAAATTTGACATTTGCCCATACAAAATGTGTCAAATTTTAATCTGGAGTAAACCTATCTGTCCGCGGATTGAATATAGGGTTTGGCCGTTAGTCGGCTCTTACGACATCCACGGGAAGACATGGAGTAGCACTATTCTAACCCGGCAACCACACGGCAATTATAATATTATAATTATCTATATATTCATCTTTGATTCTGTCGAACAGAATTTAAAAATAACCCTTGGTTATTTTTTTATAAATTTTAAAACGTGACTATAAAAACACAAAATTGGGTAAAACTTTGTCATTAAGTTATCTCATAACATAAATCATCGAATTTTCTAATAATTAACCATATTCCCATTTATATAGTTAAAAAAATGCCACAGTTGTTTTTTTATATGTAATGACAAAAATAAACCTAGTATGTACTTTTAACAAACCATGAGCTTGGTGACACAAAGCCACGAACTATGCAGAGAGAGATACATCTCTACATAAATTAGTTTGACCCCAATCGCAGTTTACACATTCGTTGATTCGCCATAGCATCCCACCATCATATTGTTAGCGTCAAGTGACGAGAGGCATTTAAAAATAGACAGGAAGAACCATTTTCTTCGGTAAAACCATATTGTCCTTAAAAAGCTATCGTATTGTTTTTAACTACACCGCGGATACTGTAAAGTAAATAAAACTTATCATAATATTGACTGTACGATTAAATACAAAAGCCAATATTTTACCAAATAGCATCGAGCCTCATTTCTATTTGATCGAGTAGAAAAGAGAGATTTCCTTTGACATGTTAGCATATGGTCTTACTTCTTCTTTCTTTGCCCCCGCGGCGACTTGAACAGCTACTACCGCGGGGATATGGCGTTTCCACGTTAAGTGATTTCGCCAGTGTCAAGTATATAGCAATAAAACACAATCCAATATTCTCTAGGAAGATTGGGGGCAACGTTGTACGGTGATTTGTAGGTCAGAGGTCAAGATAGTTTTAACCTCTGCATCACTGCGAGTCCACTTGAAACGAGAAGAAAGATGCCAGATACGCGAAATAAGACCAAGTCTTCAATCACTGTGCAACACAAAGGCATAAAAAGTACAAATCACTATCAGAAAAGAACTTTGAACACCTAATTACCCAAAAATTAAAGTCTAAAACAAATTACACGTCCGCCATCTTTTAACGTTGCAAATGGCCCCCCGTATGGTCTTAAACATGGCCGCTTTTATTGTCAAGTGAATAAGAGTTACCTTAACGGTGTCAATACGATAACATGTCAAAAGTGTTATGCTTTTACTAAGTAGAATATATATCCACGGTCGGTCGAACGAGGAAACGAGTAAACGCGCCACACCGGCGATTTTAAGTAGTCCCGTCTTAGCGCACAAAACACATTTTAGCCCGTGCATGGCGTGCATTCTCAATTAGGCAGCAGGGCTTCTGTCGATAAGATCGGACGTATTTATTTAAGCCTTTTATTTCCTTATCCCTTAATTGTTTACATTTCAAATGTGTTAGTATTTTTGCTTACATCCTAAATAAATACCCCTTTTTGGGTTAAGGCCTCCCCCAGTTTCGTCCATCCTTTTCTGTCCTGCGCTTTATTGGGCCAGAGACTTCCCGCTGTAGACACTATGTCGTCTGCCCATCTCTTTCTTGGTCTACCCACTCTTCTTTTACCTGGAGGTCCCTGGAACCCCTCAGATCGGACGTATAAGGCTGCTGTGCGCCTTGACGTTACTTAAACTCGCCGATGTGGCGCGTTCACTCGTTCGACCGACTGAGCCCCCAGAATATAACCCCCCAGGATCTTCATCGCCTACTAGACTAACCTCGTCGCCTGCGCTCGTTATACTGCCGTCCTACCAAAGAATGCGGCTAAGTGCACAGTAGTGGTATTAGCATTTAAAATTTAATGTGGTTACCAATAGAGTTTAAAATGGTTCGACTACTACATTGCAGATAGTCGCCTTCTTTGGTAGGATGGCAGTATAAAACAATACAGGCTGATTAAAGTAAAAACTGGCGCCAAAACGGACGCGTTTATCAGTAATTGATTATCAAGCGTAAGAACTGGACGCGAGTGGCTGCCTATAATGGGTTAATCGGAGTACGTAAGGCCGCTCCGTGTAGAGTTCGTGCTTCTTGTAATACAATTAGAGTCCAAGACGACTTGATTTAAAATTAAGCAAAAGATAACTATGTATGCCATGTGGTTGCCGGCTTATAATTGTGCCACTCCATGTCTTCCCGTGGAAGTCGTAAGAAGCGACTAAGGGAATAAAGGCTTGTAGTACTGTTAGGCGATGGGCTTGCTACCTGTCACTAATATACACTGTTAAACATCTTAGCCTAATTGTGCAAATTGTGGTTACAGAGTTATCAACAAGTTTTTAGAGTTGTTGGTAATTCTGTAGCTCTGCCTACCCCACTCTGGGAATGAAGGCGTGAAGGTATGTACGAGTATGTATGTATGTAACTATGTAGAAATCATGGTGCCAAAAAAGCTGTTCACTAACTACAGAATAAGTATATTTCTTTTTAAGGTTTTTTTGTTTTTTAAGACTCGGAATAGTGTCATTATTAAAGCTTGTTTTGGTGATTTATATTCAGATTCTTATTGAGAAACTAATACGGCTTCATTCCTGTTTAACTGTGTCGCTTTTAGACCCGGATTCAGTAATAATGACGTGTTAGCTTCTATTTTACTGGGTATAACTATATTGTCTTTGACATGTTTTCATATTATTTTAAAGTCAGTCGCCATTACTGTCAAGTGAATAAGAACTGTCGCAACATTGACAATACGTTAACAGGTCGAATTAAATATGGCCCTAGGCTGTGTTCCAAAACACGTCATATATTCTGCCCTCCTAAGTTAATACGCAGTATGTCAGATAAAATTCCTGTAGCACTATCAACCTTATTACTAAGAGAAGAGAACTAAAACTGCTTTGGTTATTGATTTTGGGATAATGCTTATTTGCTTAGGAGTATTACAGTTCTCTTTGACGTATCTTAAGACAGCTCTCAGCCAAGATCCGTTTATTAAGACGACTTTGAAGCTAAACACTTCCATACATACGCTTTTACGCCTGGAATCCAAGCGTGGGGCAGGCAGAGCTACAGAACTACCTACAACTTTAAAAACTTGTTGATAATTCTGTAAACTTCCATAAAAAATACGATAACTATTCTCGAACCCTAATAAATTACGATTTTTAAGGTTTTTTCATATGTTGTAGACATTATGAAAAATAGGTCTCTTGCTACAACATATTCAAAAACCGTTGATTTAGGACTTGAATGGGTGAGAAACGTAATCACCCGGAGCTACATTTGTATGGATAAAAATGGCAGCTACGCAATTCAAACTTCGGTTTACAATCCTCGTAATAACGCTGACAGTCCCACATTTATAATGCAACCGTTACTCGACCACTATACCACCAAAATAGACCACCTTAATAGCCAATAACTATGCAGGAATGTTAAAAATGGGTGTAGTAATGTTGCAAGTAGATTGGTTATGCATATTCTAGTTAGCAGCCCTCCTTGTCGTGTAATGGTAACCGAGGTATTATTTATTGCGGACGCCCACCGCTTCAAGTGGTATAACTGTCGGGTAACAAACAAATATGACTGTTATAGAGCTTCTTGTGTAATTGGTTCTACGGGGGGTCCATTAAAATAAATCTAGGTCGCTCTTTAGCATTAATCAAAGTAATATTTACGTCGCACATTCTAAATGAATCTTAATAGTTAACGTACCTAGCTGAACATTTCATTCATTTTATAACCGTCGCAATCTGGTGATCTCAAGTAATTGTTTGTTTATGCCGTGTGGTTGCCGGGTTAGAATAGTGCCACTCCATGTCTTCCCGTGGATGTCGTAAGAGGCGACTAAGGGAATAAAGGCTTGTAGTACTGTTAGGCGATGGGCTTGCCACCTGTCACTAATAAACTGGGAAACATCTTAGCCTACTTGTGCAAAATGTGGTTACAGAATTATCAAGAAGTTTTAAGACTTGTTGGTAATTCTTTAGCTCTGCCTACCCCAATCTGGGAATGAAGGCGTGAGTTTATGTATGTATGTATGTTTAGAGCTCCTAGCGACTGCCAGATTTCCCACTAACAACCAGAGTTAGACTTGCACCATCCTAGAAGCATGTAGAGGCATGACCTAGTGACGTATTGAGGCATCATTGACAGTATTAACATGAAAAGTATTTTTTTATCGTTTAATAATTTTTCACGTCAAAAAAGAACATAGGCTATTCTTTATGCAAAGAGGGCAGATAGGTAGTAATTTTATAAGTAATTAACTCATTCATTTTGCAAACTAGTGTATGAAAAATCTTAACTAAGGAATGACTTACACAGCGATGTCCACATAATTAATAGGAACGATTGCATTTTTACAATACAATTGCCTACTAAGTATGACTTTAAAATTTTGACAACCAATCAAAAAGTTCATAACCTATTTTATTTTTAGTTACACTTATTTACCTACTAAACTAAGCTTAAAATGTATGTACAATATTTTGCTGTGAAACACGAAAATTTCATTTTATAAGGATTTGAAAATTTTTATTGGCGTTTTTAAATCCTTATAAAATTAAATATTCCTTTTTGCCAGAGATAAATTGTACATAAATATACCTTTGTTTATGAGTTCACGATAAGTGTAACTAAGAATAAAATAGGTTCAGAACTTTTTGATTGGTTGTCAAAATTGAGAAGTCTTATTTGTAGGCAATTGTATGGGAAAAATGCAAGCGTTCCTAATTATGTGGCTACTGCTTTACATACATACACTCCCGCCCGTAACCCCAGAGTGGGGTAGGGGTTGTTGTCAATTCCGCAACCACATTTTGCACAATTAGGCTTTGTTTACCAGCGTATTAGTGACAGGTTGCAAGCCCATCGCCTAACAGTACTACAAGCCTTTATTCCCTTAGTTGCCTCTGAAGACATCCACGGGAAGACATAGATTGGCACTATTCTAACCCAACCACACGGGGCACGGAAGCAATGGACAAGGAACGACTTAATCGTCATGAATGGACTCCGAGTGCGGCAGATATACTATTTTATACACTGTATGGTTAGATCACCCCTCAAAGCTCACAGGCCAACATTTAACACGTAAACATTTACTGTTGTACAATCGAACTCAGAAGTAGCTGTACATTTTAGTACCTTGTCGCAGTAAGGTATTAAAGTGAGAGTAGTATGATTTAGTTTATCAATAGCTGCGACAAGGTTCTAAAGTTCAGTTACTGCGAGTTCGACCGTAGGTTTGGCTATTTGATGTTTTCAAATATTTCTCAACCGCTGAAAAGTTAACTGGAAGTGATATCCTGTTTTATTGATAACGGGTTTGCTCTTTTAAATTTTTGCCCTTAGAGGAGGAAACATTTGTCGAGGATAAATCGAGCTCACCCAGAAAATACCTGTTCACCCTAGCTTAACTAGGATCAGATTAAATGCATTCGGAAATACAGACGCTTAAAGGAATAAGTTCGCCTTAATACACATTTTATGTCCAATTTATTTACTAACATAAACGTCACATCGAGCCAGGTATACCTGTAATATTATCTAAAGCACCTACTATAATGCAACTACATACATACATACATAAACTCACGCCTTCATTCCCAGAGTGGGGTAGGCAGAGCTACAGAATTAATACGCTGGTAAACATCTTAGCCTGATTTTGCATCAAGCGCTGCTTATTGGGTAGGGCTTATTACACTGTAAATGACTTTATTGGTGACCAAGATGTATTTTAGTAGTGTAAATTTTAAAATTTACAATATAAAATAGTGTCTAAGCTAATTTTGTATTCTAGCACTGACTCAGTAAGTCGACTGTGATTTACTAATTGTATTTTATATTTTCTACTCTTGTGTGTACAAGAAGATTTTAAATGAGAACACACTGTGATGTTTCTCGCCGGACAGCTGTTTCACACAATATTACTTTTGTTGTCCGGCAGCATGAGCATGTCATGCTCGCTCAAAGGTCTTTGCTTACGGCGGCGTCGTTGATCGGGTCGCCACTTTCCCGATCACATGGTTGAGAGAGGCGATGGCTGAGATACGCGTCATACTCGTGAACGGGTGCTGTTTGTGGGGTCCGGTCTGTTCACGTTTGCAAGGACTTGTTGTTCAATTTATTATCCAAGTTATATGGCTTTTGACGTAGAGACCTCGTTGTGTTGTTCTCATAGTCATTATTTTATTTTAAGGTTTATTGACCTTACATTTGTAAAAAAAATATTTTTGCTTGTTTTAAGAATTTATTGTTTATTACTTTATTACCTTAATATTACTTAATGTAACTTACTTTTAAGTATAATTATGTTTTTATGATTGAAAAAATGACCTTCTGCTGGAGTTTCTTGCGGCGCTTCTTCTCCGCAATGATGGTCTTGTCCGAAGCGCTGGTAGATTCACTGTACATTTCCGACGTGTAAAAGAGCCCGCATGTGGCCAATTTACTGAATAAATATTTTGAATTTTGAATTTTGAATTTTGCAAAATGTGGTTACAGAATTATCAACAAGTTATTAATGCAACTTACTATAACATAACCAAATTTTTGTAATTATTTTGACATGTAATATACAATACAATACAATACAAATACTGTTTATTGAACACCAAAAGAAAACAAAACACGGAACAGTACATAACATAGTAATATTTTATAATATTATAAATAAATGAGTATGAGTATGAGTATCCCCACAGTAAATTTAAAAAGTAAAACAGCATATATTTACTGTTCGTTTTAACGTCTGTGAAGCGTGTCAGCTGCAAAGAATAAACAATTAATTAGTCAACTAATTTTTGAACAGTTAAATTGCGCGGGTAATTAAGTTTTAGTATCCTATTTTACAAATTCACCACACTCTTTGTATAATTTGCTATATCGCAGTTATACAGCCAAACGTGTTATAAAGATTACGGAGAGGAGGTGCGAATACTTTCTTTAGACGGGATGAGTATGGAGGATAGTAAAGTTTTAGTGGATATTCTGTAAATCCTAATATTTTCATAAACTAGATTAGATTTAGCTAGGATAATGATTTAAACGTTTTTTTCCAGAATTAACTGAAGTAATCGCAAAATCACTAAGCATGATTCAATATTAAACATACATAAAAATAACGCGTTACGTTAAAATATTAACTGTGCAAGTTGTTACAATAAATAATTTATTTTCATAACTGTAACTCCAATAATTTAGCCCTTCAATTTTAACGGACTGTATTAGAATCACACAATTATTATAAACTAGCGGCCCGCCAGCGGCTTCGCCCCGCTGCAAATTCCTGACTTTCCCGGTGGATTTTTCAATTATTTTCTGTCATACAAACCTTGTTCTAATAATGAAGAACACAACAAAAAAGAAATCTGCCAAATCGGTTCAACCGTTCTCGAGTTTTGCGCTTAGCATCACATTTAGCGTTTCATTTTTATTATATACATAAACAGACAAACATACACCAACTCTAAAAATCGTACAATCGTGTTTTGCTGCTCATTCTGAGGCCCCTTCTACAACTTTATTATATGTATGTATAGAATAGAAAGTTTGTAAATGTGTGTGTAAATAAGTATGTTTGTTAACCCTTCATGCTAAAACTGGACATGTTTTTATGTAGTTAGATACCTTGACTTAACAGGCTACCTTATATCCCGAAATTAACTGTTATCTCGTGGAATGGTCCACGCGTAGCCGCGGGCGCTACTTTGTCATACTTGAAAAAAAAATGGTTATAAGTTCTTATACCTTCTTAAGCTAAATCGAAACATTTTAAAAACGCCGGATTCTCCTATTTACCGCAACCATTGCGTAGTATTGTGTAGCGATTATCTAAACTATCCATTATGCTGATACTCACAGACGTTAATGAATACAAGTAATAAGTATATCGTTTTGATTTCCGATAACATGACTTAAGTGTACGAGTTAAGCTATTGTTTAGCTCGTCATATGAATTATGTTATAACCTTTTTCCACTAGTGGCTTAGTTCTCAGGAGAAACTTTGAAAGCGATGTGCGCCTGCGCAGCGATCTATTGTTGGCTTTACCGAATTAGAAATGATTGCCTCTATTATAATTAGAACTATTATACTTTCTTGTTATTCGAAGTTATATCATATCACCATTGTATTATGCTGGAATTTTGAATGGCTCTAGGAATATACAATAAATTATAGACAGCTTTTAATTACAGATAGACAACATGCTTCAGGGCAATGTTAAAAAAACCTTTATCGTACACTAACTTTCAATTTATAAAAGAAAATTCTCGCGCAAAATTTAAATTCAACTATAATTACGGCTAAATTGCCAACTTTATGCCATTGGAATATGTTAGATCCGAATCACTTCTACATCAATTTAGATAATGGCCCTAAATTAGGCAGCTTAAGTAAAGCATTCAGCCTCCAACTTCAGTGTTGCATCAAAAATAGTTCTGAGAGCTCTGTAGCACCAGAGACTGTATACTCCATTATACAGCCACAATATAACCACAATACAGCCTGAATGCAACTTATCATTGATTACTCGCATTAGTGGTAGCGGGATAGAGTCACGTGCGCGCGCAGATTGTGTTCGGAATTAAATTACAGTCGGACGGTGAAGAATTTAATATAAAAATACCTTATAGTAAATATGACTTTATATTTAATTTTGTGTAAATCCTGGATGAATACATTTTTAAATATCGAAAATGAGATTATCTAAATCATAAACCAGTTTCAGTATGATAGAGGTTAAGTTACATTTAAATTTATTGGAAAATAACGTCAAAGGAGTCGATAGTAATATCTGTAAAGAGCTATGAAGGAGAAAATAATGATTTACTTGTTAAGGAGTTATTAAACACACAAAGCTTTATGGAAGTTTTAACGACCACTCACTATCAGCCTATTCAGCACAATATGATATTTATTGCAGTCTCATTAAGCTCGAGAATTTCCTTTCAAATGAATTACACAAGCAGCAACGGTTTCCTTGATTGCGAAAAAAATAATAGAAAATATTCAACGCTGCGTTATTTTCCTTGGCTACATAAATGCCACTTTAATGTAAATTTAAGCTGCAATATAGTCGCATCACATGTCTATAACACTTCTATAGAGGTTTTATACGACCGTTCAACAGCTTAGCTGACCTGTAACCTTTGAGAATGCTAACCGATAATTGTTGTAAAATCGAGTAGTTATGGTCCTGTTTTTAATGTGGGCTCGAATGCGTTTCAATAGCAATGTTTAAATGCCAGAGTAATTAAACAGATATTAATTTCAAACCGGCGCGCGATTTACCTGGCGAGTAATTTCCAATACTATTTTAAGAAATGTGCTTGAATATTCATTAATGGTTGGTAATATTAAAGACCAAACTAAAACGAAAAGACAAATTAATCCATGGCTTTAATACAGCTAATGCATAGCTATTAAGCTACCTTGCTTTATTCGGTCTTTCACATCAGCTTTAACTATATTATGAATATTATAACAATAATTCTGTGTATCTGGAACTTGGAAACAGTGAAAATATAGCCGCCAATAAAGCACGATGGGTTCACAGTAATCATAACTTTACTAAGAAGTAATAGCATTCTATATAAAACATTTAACTATTTGACCACCATAGTCATGTTTAAATCAGATGATTTGTATTCTCCGTAAATAATAAAATGACCAGACAGACTACCTCTTAAACTATTCCGTACACATTCAACAATTGATCATGGCAATGATAAACCATTTTAAAAGTCGCAACCACCGTTTATTTTACCGTCAAAACAGACTTTCACGCCACTGTCACAAAACTAAAAATTACTTGAGAGCGACTTTAGTTTTAAACTGGTTCGCTATAAAAACTTGCTTAGAACTAAATCATAAATAGGCTTGTAAAATTCTAGCACCTACTCCTGTAGTGGAGGCATCCGGAAAATGCGGGTTAGCTCGTTAGAGTTGTAACGGCTTTTTGCACGGCTAAGTAGATCGCACTTATAAGGTAATAAGGAGTTCTATAAGGGTCGGGTAGTCGGCAAAAAGGGTAACGTTTGGTTTGATGCGCATCGAGTGTTAAGTGTGATATTTGTTTTGAAAATGGAATTTATTAGATTTTTGTGTAACGGATATTTATAAAATCAGGTGACCACGTCTGGTGCACCCAAGCCGAAACGTTAGATTAATAACGAGTTACACCTATTCTTACCTGTTGGTTTCCATCGCGTCAAGACCTTATTTTTATGTCTAGTATGTTGTGTATAATGAGTTTTTCAGAACGTTGTTAGTTATGAAGCATATAGCTTTATGAAGTTATTGGTTGCGAAAAAGTGTCCAAGGGACACATGTGTCATATCATCTAACCATTCTTACCTTTAATAAAATTTCCAGGACTGTGCGTTTGATTGAGAAAGTTGCATTATCTTCAACAGCTGCTCGGTTGCTATTCAAACAAGCCCCAAAACTATATAAAAACACTGCAGACCAACATACAAAGGGCATCCACTCTTCAGTCATTTATGACATTTTAAACAAATGTAAGGTGTAAAAGTCTACCCTATTCCTAAGTTCTAGACACAACTACTATCTCAAGATCACGAGAACCATTTAACTTCCTGGGAAACCTCTTATCGTGGCCAGCCAGCTAAATGGCGGTCATCAATAACTGGAACTGGTTGCAGAATCCATCACAACTGTGGTTCCGGACAAAGTAGACGCAACCAGTTTAGAGATAAACTATGGAAATTGAAATCTGAAATGAAGAGGAAGGAGACTGTTAAAACTAATGCTGTTTCCAGTTTAGTGCTTAACATGTTGATAACGGAAATTTATCGCGTTCATTTATAAATAAGAAGATTGACGAAAGAAATATAAAGATAGAAAGTGAGTGGAAGGGTCGGAAGGGGCCGCCCTTGGCGTTCTTTTTCGAATCAAATCGGAGAAATACTGGAAGGGTCGAAACCGACGTGCGTGCATGACTCGATGTATGAATGTGGAAGAAGCGAAAGAAATTTGTCAAGATCGTAGCAAGTGGAAAGCAGTGGTCTCTGCCTACCCTTCTGGGTAACAGGCGTGATTTAAAGTATGTATGTACATACATACATACATAAACTCACGCCTTCATTCCCAGAGTGGGGTAGGCAGAGCTAAAGGATTACCAACAAGTCTTAAAACTTCTTGATAATTCTGTAACCACACTTTGCACAAGTAGGCTAAGATGTTTTCTAGTGTATTAGTGACAGGTTGCAAGCCCATCGCCTAACAGTACTACAAGCCTTTATTCCCCTAGTCACCTCTTAAGTATGTATCTATGTATGTTAATAGTGGTCTGGTACCAACACTTCCTCTCTATGTGTGGGTTTGTACAAGCCTAGAGCTCAGTTCGAGTTTTGGTCCATTCGTGTGACATTGTCACCTGCGCCTCTATTCGAGGCAAAATCCAAATCGTATTTGACCTTTTATGGTATTGTTTTTAATCGACTGCCATTACTGTCACGTAAATAAGAGCTATCAAAAAGTTGACAACACGATAACAGCTCAAAAACGATATGGTTTTTACCGTGTTGAATAGGGGCTTGGTTATTTATTTATTAATATTTCCCGTTTAATAACCACACATAAACAAAAGATCGTAAACACCTCGTAGTCGTTGCGACTATAAAGAAGAGTTAACACCGACTGACCAGACCCGGAGACAATAGAAATATAACCTTTTGGTAGTTTATGTGACCGGCTTATATTGGATGAAAGACGCATGTCCCAGAAGAAGTTTATACTTCATGTAACACAACGTGTTCGTCCCATCGTAACGCCATTTGTTTCTTAAATGTATCTCTAAAACAAGTAAAAACAAGTACGCACTGCTTGATCAAAACAGTAGTAACTCAACATACAACTGTTTTTTAAAATCAACTTTAATACAAGTTCTATGAACTTAAAACAAAACTAGCAAGCATTTTGAGTTGATACTGCATTGAGCTCGCAGTGCGTTATGTATAAGTATAAGGTTCGACTTTCTGTACATTTAATATTATTGAATATTGTTTTCGTTGTTGCTAGAACACAGTAAATTAGTTATTACTTTGGTAGTGCAAACTACCACATTAAAAAATGAGTTGCTAAAACGCGGTACGAAGTTTTGATAGTCAATTTGTACAAGTTCTAATGTTGGTATCTATCACATAATCCCATAAACAGAACAATAATCCATATTAAGTTGTAAGTTAAAAGTTTTAAGGTTAAGATATGGATAAAGTGTTGAATATAATTTTTTAACGACTACACTAGATCTATATTAACGTTAACCAGTTTCGAAAACTGTCAACATTTATGGAATTTACGTAAGCGCTCTACGCGACGTTACTTCATTCCTCATTTTCGGTAACGATAGCGATCTCGCAATTCATCCTATCTAGGAACACTGCTCTTAAAAACTGTAGATTTGAAAGTCTACTCATTTCAAAGTCTAGAATCTTTCTTTAGCCAACCACTAGCTTCTGCCCGCGATTTCGTCCGCGTTGATTTCGACTATCGTTATTCTCACGGGAACTTTTTAATTTCCTGGGATGACAAGTTAAAACAGGGTATAAGCTATATTCATTTCAAATTACATCAAAATCCGTGTAGGTGTTGCAGCGTGAAGAAGTAACAAATTAACACACGCAAACTTTCGCATAATATTAGTAGGATAGGATAGCACAAACATTTCTATCAAACATCATATTTTCGAATCGCATTTACTATTCGAATTACTTCACCTTTACTCGAGGATACGAAAGTCAACTTCAATGTCAAAATGCTAGGAAAGTATAGTTCTGCACTGCTGGCTGATTGTAATCGCATGTAATTTAAGAACCGATTGTGTTACGTAAACGACTATCTTGATAAAGGAAATAAAACAAGCTTGAGGTACCGAATGATCATTTTAAATACGGCGGTTCCTTCTTCATTAATTATTTTCTAAAATTCTAAAATTCTAAATGTTTATAAATTCATTGGCCATGTCATGAAGGCTCTTTTACACATCGGCTATATCGAGCGAATCTAATGGCCTTAGCCTGTCCTAAGGCTATTATTGCGGAAGAAGAAAAAAATGCATGATGAATATTATGATTATATTTTTCGATTAACGTAGTCATGTTAGTAATAGGCATTTACCGGTTTGTTCCGGATTACAAATGTTTTCCAATCAATAAGAATAATATTTTCCGAGATGATTCGAGACCGGAATTGATGGATTCCAATCGTTTCCTCGTTATTGATGGCTTGTGTTGACTTTCTCCGTTCAATGTGCATTCTAATCATTCCGAGAATGATGACGGTACTTTGTAGTGTATGAAGTTATAAAGACTTTTTTTTTATGCTTGCGCTTTCTTTTAGTATTGATAAACATTAAATAATTGTTTGTTATGAATATTTCGTGTACCTACTGCATTTTAAGAGAAATAATTAATAATATGATCAAGTTATAAGTTATGATGCCGATGATCAAGTTATATTTGCCCCATCGGTACTTGAGTTGCAGGAGATGGTGACAGTGATGAATGAGGGATTTAAGCAAAAGGGGATGAAAGTAAATGTTACCAAGACCAAGGTCATGGTGATAGAGAAGGATGAGGAGATGACTGAGTGCGTGATAAATATAAATGGTGAATTAGTAGAACAAGTGAGCGAATTTGTGTACCTGGGAAGTATGTTTACAAGAGATGGTAAGTGTGAGAAGGATATCGAGAGGAGGGTGAATGCAGGGAATCAAATTAATGGGGCCCTGTACTCCTTTGTGAGCAGACAGGGCGTTTCACAAAAAGCCCGGCTGGCTGTTCACAATGGAGTGCTGGCACCTACCCTGATGTATGGTAGTGAATGTTGGGTGTGGCAGGACAAGCATGTAAGTCGTGTAAATGCAGTTGAAATGCGCTCTTTGCGTAGTATGTGTGGTGTGAAACTGATTGATAGAGTAAGAAATGAAAAAATCAGAGAGAAATGTGGAATAAAAGAAGATGTAGTGACTAAGATTGAAAAGGGCATGCTTCGATGGTTCGGTCATTTGGAAAGGATGGATGAAAGAAGATTGACGAAAGAGAAATACAGATCGAAAGTGAGTGGAAGGGTCGGAAGGGGCCGCCCTAGGCGTACTTTTTCGAATCAAATCGGAGAAATACTGGAAAAGGGCCGAATCTTAAGTACCCGAAACCGACGTGCGTGCATGACTCGATGTATGAATGTTGAAGAAGCGAAAGAAATTTGTCAAGATCGTAGCAAGTGGAAAGAAGTGGTCTCTGCCTACCCCTCTGGGAAACAGGCGTGATTTAATGTATGTATGTATGTAATTAATAATATTATGATACAAAATATGATTATAATGTTATGAACTTATGATATAAAAAACCAATTCTATTTTCTTGACAAAAACAAATATGATATGTACAGTTTTGAGTAGAAAAAGGCACAGCTTAAAAACAAAATATTAAATTATGTTTATTTTTATTTAAAACAAAGAAATGGAACTTACAACACATCAAACAGTCTTAAGCAAAGTTATAATTAGTTAAGTAAATATTAAAAGTATTATGACTAATTGTATTAAATTCAAAAACACTGAATATATAAAAATAATAGATAGGATTTTTGAACATTTCATATTATGGTATCCTGTGTCAATTTCATTTTAATTTCTACAGTCGTTAACGTCCCTCATTTGCAGTACTGGACATTTATTCTTATCTACCATAACCCATCTAGTTTCGATATCGTGACCGTGACATTATGACAGCTATTTAAGAGTTTAAATAGCTGTCATAGTTTAAATAGCGCGTATAAGAGCTTTTGAAGCAAGATGGATTTCAAACTGTAATAAAAGCCCGGTCGGTTGAATGAGTGAAGTGAAACCGATGAGTTTAAGTAGTGCCGTCAAAGCGTAAAAAACACATTTTAGTGCGTGACCGACCGAACGCTTTCAAGAGAATGACACTGTAAAGATCCCGTAACACCGTTCAGTAAACTTGACGCCATTTTTAACCTCTCTTCATCGTCACGTCAACATGGACAGCATAGCCACACACCTCTCATCGACCAATTTACGAGCACTTCCAACCAGTCCTTCGGAACCAGTTAGCGATATAGCTGATCTATTGCGATCACGTCTCTACTGACAAGAGCTCGGCTAGACGAGATGAAAGATAAAGATTGTATAAATCTGTCATAACGCATGGAGTTGACCCAAGCACGGCAACTTACGTCAACCCTATGCATATTTTTTGATTTATGCACTTGTTAACGTTTGCATATCGCAAGTAAATGGTGGTAGGACTTGTGCAGGGTCCTTCCGTATTGCAACCATTACCTTAACCTTTATGACTAAGCAGCAGTTTTCTCATTTTTGCTTTGGTTAAGTGTTTTTTTTTATGGTGTAGAGATGAAAACGAGCACACAGGCCATCTGATGGTAAGTGGGAACTGTGACCCATAGAAATTCGCATTCACAAGACTGCAGTGCAATCCTAAGACTGCAAATGCGTTGCCAACCCTGAGGACTAAGATGGAATGCCTCTATGCTAGTCATTTCAACGGCTGTCTTATCCCCAAACCGGAACACAACAATGCGAACACTGCTGTGTGGCGGTAGGTTAATGGATAAGATGGTGGTAGCGATCCGGACGGACCCTGCACGAGGTCCTACCACCCGAAAACCGTACCGGTGAAATTACTAGTATCCATTCCATCTTAATCAACAGGTTGATAAGGCATTTGCTGTTTTGACATTGTAGTCTTCACTGCTAATGGCAATTGGTCTATGATTTCACTTACCATCAGGTGTCGATCGTCCGCTGATGATCCTCGAATTCTTAGCTCCAACACATTCTTGAAGATGTGGTTAGCTCAGTTGGTAGCGGTACTGCTGACAAACTAGCGATCCCGGGTTTGATTTCTGGAGTAAATATTTATGTGATAAGCGCACGTATTTGTCCTTGAACATTGTATGTTTTCTATGTATTTAAGTATTTGAGTAACCTAGAGTTTAATTTGGGAGTGGGGGAATTTATTTGAGACCCCCTCTCCCCTCCTGTTATTTATTATTCTATGCCAAGTTCCAAGATATCCGTTAAAAACAAACCTAACACAGAGTCTTAGAACTTAAGTCATAAACTACAGATTTAACTTTTTACTGAGTTGCAAGTGCTCTTATTTACAGCCTTAAGCATAAAGTAGGCGTTTACGGCCCGGTGTACTCCGTGTGCGAGATTTCGTAATTATTTGACTAGTCACTGGCCGGAGACAATAATTATCAGGCCACAAAATAGTCATTATATGTACAGCTACAGTAATTTTACTGTGAACAGCTCAAACATAATTTAAATGGTGTTTGTGTATAAGGGTGCGGCTCCACTGAGGCGGAGACGAGAGGAGCGGAGCGGAGCTGTGCCAATATTAACCAATAAAAGGCGCATGCCGTCACGTCGAGCGCGCCTTGCGCACGTTAATTTAGATTCCATTGGTTAATATTGGCACAGCTCCGCTCCGCTCCTCTCGTCTCCGTCTCAGTGGAGCCGCACCCTAAATCTTGGGTGAGGCTTGACATCGTGATATTGTTTGTAAGTGTATGAATAAGTCTAGAACATGAAAGTTTATTTACGAGGTAAGTATGTTTTATTGACTGAATAGTCAATAGCCCACATTATGACGAACTCACTGAACAATGCGCACGCGACTATAAACTTTAATTTATTTGCGATTTGCTCGGATTTATTACGCATTTTCAAATGTTAGACATCGTTTCAGAATCGTTTTAAAAGGTCCATTTATTTAGGTGCTTAACTAAATGTTAATAAATTCGTTTAAACGGGCAATCTAAACTGTTTTGTTCAGATTAAATGTTTCAGTAAGGTATTGGCGGACAATTTAGATCATGTGGCTTTTAATCAAATTTATTTCAGTACCTAATCAAGTAAAACGTAAGGTCTAAAATAAATAATATTTCAGTCTATGTATAAATGCAGTTATGGGCTGAAAAAAATACCAAAATAGTGCTGGTGGATCGGTACCACCGTCATGTCTTACCCGCTAAGCAACAGTGTTCGCACTATTTTGCCTGAGGGGATAAGACAACCGGTAAACTGATTAGCATAGAGGCATTCCGTCAGTTCTCATGGTTGGTGATTTATTCATATTCTAACACAACATTTCAAATCTCAAGATCGCGAGTGTCCACGGGTCTCAAAGCCCACACTTACTTTCAAGGGGCCTCAATGGGCCTGAGGGTTCAATGGCCTTAAACAAGCCACAAAAAAATATTAAATAGTTACTTACAAAAAAAAAACCACTTCTAAAACAATGTTTTTTTAATGCTAAAGGCCACTCAACTTAAGTCTTGTGACAAGACTTCAGTTGACTGACCAATTATCATTTTATTTATATTTTTACTTTTTTGGAAGTGGTATAATACATTGTTTTTTTTAATTCAAATTCGGTCCACAACTGGCGGAGGAATCGATTTAAATACACACAAAAAATACTGACCAATTGAGCTTTTTTTTTTAAGTCGATTAAAAATAACTCACTATTTTTGTTCGTCGGTGCATACATCTGGTGTTAATGTTTTCACGTAATAAAGCATAAATGAAGTATTCATTCTTGGAAATCGAATTATGGACTTTGCTATAAGTAATCATTTCTGTTTACGAGTATTACCCGTAACTTGAATTTTCTATGCTTGCTAAAAGCTCATTAATTCTTTGATAGAGAAAATTCGGTAGTAAAAGTTTAATTGAGCTTCGGTTACGAGCAAATTCAACTCATGAGTATTTTAATAAATAAACGTTAAATCGCTGTTGCATTAACTATAAAAATAAACAGTTCCTTTTCTCTTCCTAATTAACCGATAAAATTTATGTTTTATTTTAAAAACACCTTATACGTACTCATGCACCCATATATGTACGTACAGCCACGGACTTTAATTGATTAGCCACTTGCCACTGTTCATATTTTAGCCGTGTAATGCAATTTGGTAACGACCAATAAAAACTGAGTTCAGTTTGGACCAATAGTGACTGTTGTTTAAACGTGGTCATAGCAACCCTATTAAACGACCAATAACGACTGTGTTCAGTAGAATAGCTGATTGAGCGTTGTATCACCAATAGTAGCTGTTGTTTACGTAGCCATAGCAACTAGACAGACATGCAATTGGTTGCCTTTGGGTGATGTCACTCTGTTGTCTGGTTGGTAGAAGGGTCTCAGGTTAGCCAACCGTTAATATTGCATGTCATTTTGTTCTTCTGTTATACGAAGACGTGTGAATTTCCTTATCTCGATATACGAGTAAAACCGACTGAACCCGATTTGCATTACACGGCTAAAATAGGAACAGTGGCAAGTGGCTGATCAATTAAAGTCCGTGACTGTACATTTAGAACACTAGCTTTTCAAAAGCCATAATTTGAAAAACGTGACAAAACTGGAAGTTTTCACTTTAACATCCTAATGTAGAACACCCTTTTAAAGAATGGTATCACCTCGCATTTCAATTTAACAATGTTATATTTACCTTGCCTGCACAAAAGTGTAGTAGAAAGGGTCCATCTGAAGGATAAGATAAAAACTTCAGTGGTGATTGTCATCCATTTGTATATGCGCGCACGCATGTTTGCCAATCGTCAAGCTAAGCTTTTGAATGCTACTTTGTTTTTTATAAAATTGATTTATCAATAGCGGCCTGTACACGTAAAGTTCGGACCGCGGGAAACCCCACGCGCCATTCCAATCTTTGTTCCGAACCTAATTCCTCGTCGCGCCAAGCTATCTGGGTTCGTCATGGTCACTACAAATTCAATAAATCTCCAAAAACCATATTTCCGATACTTTTTCATTCAAAATTATGTGGCGACATCATTTAAGATGACTAGGTATTGCTGAAAATTTTGATTACTTTACTTTATTTATTCATCAATGTCATATTACAATAATTTACATTGCATGTCAAAAACACGAAATTACATTGAGATCGTCAAATATACTAATACCAATATGATTTGGCCGTCTAGTCTGTCATCTACTTCGCGATCTTATTTTCTGCGTTATGACTTACTGGACCTGACTTGACCTTAACCTTTACCTTAAAACCCACTGTGCCCTTTGAAGAGAGGGCAGTTTTAAGATTACCATCAGATTGAAATTAACAACAGATCTTAATGAAGATTACAGACGGCCAATTCATATTTCCTGAACTTCAAATACATGAGTCACAAAGTTGTTGAAGTTTGAGTTTATGCCACTTCTGTGCCTTGTAGTATGTTCAGTCACTTGTTGGACAATCTACTATCGCCTCGATCCATAGCGAGCTATTTATCACAGACTGAATAAACAGACAAAGCTCTTTATTTGCCCTCGATCGGATTGCGTCAACACGACGCCAGCCTAATTAACTCTTTGGATTGACTAATTTCCCGGCTTTATTCCTCTGTAAGGGGTTTACTTTATAATACACTTTTTTATTATATACGATGCAAATAAAAATATTTTATCGATAAAACAACGTTTAAAGTATTTTCTTGATTCGGCGTCATCAGCTGAAAAAACCTCGTGGTAATGGACTCTTTAGCAAGTAATTAGTAACGCTTTAAAAATGATATTGTAGACTTTACATTTATCATACATAATAAGCAATAAACTATACGGAAAGTAAAATGGAATCGTAATTTAATTTACGTCGTAAATTTTTCTCTCTTAAATTCCTCTGAAACTTACGTTTGTGTAATGGGCATTAATCAATTAAATTTAACGGAATCATTAACTTTCAGCTAATGAATTTGTCTTGTTAGGTAAAGGAACACCACATACGCAATATGAAACAGTTAGTCAAAGAGGTGGAGAGTGTGTACAAGAGAGGGAATTATCGTCGATCTCAACGAAGACAGTTGTGAGCAGCCTTCCATGTTCTTTTTCTATAGTCAGAGAGCAAAAAACCAGCGAAGTGCGTGTCAAGCACGCATTAATTCCGGGTTCCGTGTTATGTTTAACCTAAAAGGTGTATTTTTACATTAACAACCAATTTATCTCGTCTTGTGCTACTAGCCTTAATTTAATTCGATTCTTTTAAATTTACTATTGGAAATAAACGACGGGGTCTAAATTTTAACGACTTCGTAAGACATCTTGCCACAAATTTGATTAAACGAAAAAATAGGGAGAAACTTACCAACAGACAGACATAACGAAATTAACAGCGTTCCGTTTTTGCTATTTGGCTATGTAACAGGGGTGCGCTTCAATTAGTTTTTTTTTTTTTGTATAATTTGATTTAATTAATCACGAAAAGCATAGTGAACGTTTAGCATAAAAACCAATTGTATAATTTTATCTGGCATACGATCGAATAACATAACACTTATTTAGGTTGTATAACTATCTTTTTCTTGTTATTATCATTTTAATTCAAATTTTTCAAACTAGGTTAGGTTATGTTAGAACTTTGACCACATTAATAGTAATGAAAGCTAGAAATATTTATTTTTTAATTTATAAACATTATAGTTTTTGAAATTATGCATTTTAATTTATGCATCTTGACTATTATATCGATGGCTTGTTATACAGATCGATATTATGCAATTTGTGTTATGTAGAATGATCATTAGACCATTTGCTTTATACTAAACATTACACACCCATGAAACAGAGCTCTAAAAACTACATGAATGGGTGGACGTGTAAACGCGTTTTATAAGTGGCTAGTTGGTAGTAGTTAGGCACTACCAAAGTACTGTTAATTTTTTGTTTTAAACTTTGTGGTCAATGGGTAATTACAGGATGCCTTATTTTATGTTTTTGTTAACATTTAAAACTTGATTTACCACAGATGGGAAGTTGTTACACCTAACTGTTTTTATATACTTTGTTCCAAGTGCAAATCTTCAAGATAAATAAAATAATTCTAAATAACACCAAATAATGTACCTTTATTACAATCTTACAATAAAATAAACATCGATGTAACATTGTACAGTTGAATAAGTCCATAATAACTAACCTTTTTTCATCCATATAAAGGTCTCAACACTAAACTACAAAGTTTCAATGCAATGGTCACAGTAAACAACAAACAGGCAATTATACAGGCTCCATTGGTCTCAGGTCGACAGGCGAAGGCAGTAATTTTAGCCAAGTAACCCGAGGCCAGTCATTAATGACCACCACCACAACCTGAGCTCACACACCAGCTTAATCTGCTCCTGCAAAGTGCCAAGTTACAGTGGCCGTGGAGTAAGTTAGCGTACCAGACCCGGCTCCGCCCGAAGCTTGGTTTTTGTCGGGATGATTATTTTTTAATGGCTTCTTGGTAGCTTTGGAATGATCAGGTTAGACGTGAATTTGACAGTTAATGACACGACGAAATGACGTATCGTCACGATATTGCCATTTTAAAATGTATGAGGATGGGAACAATGAAAAATGCATTATTAGATTTGTCACACTCATGTATAAGGCTACTGGGAGCAGTCAAAACATTACTAGTATGAAAATTGACGGTACATTAGCGTTGTTGGTCCCGGTAAGGATAAAAGGACATATTTGTGATAAGCACGAATATTTGTAACTTAGTCTTATATGTTTTCTATCCCATATTCTACCCATTGTACAAACCTAGAGCTAAGTTTGGGACTAGGTCAATTTGTGTGAGATTGTCGGTTGATATTCATTTATTTATTTAGATTTATTTATAGGTAAGAGGTAAGTAATAACTAATAAAATAACTAAACAATTCCGTCGTGTAAATCGTGTGATATATTTTAATGTTTTGCAGCGTTGGTTTCCAACTAAACGGTACATATATTATAAAGACTTAAATAAAGCAATAAAGCCTCGTTGGATTTGGAATTCTCTTTCAATCATAACCTACTTCCTGTCGACGGAATGAAGTCAGTCAGAATGACGCAAAGTCGTAGTGGAGATACGACATATTGACGTTTGACGTCACCTCACGTTATAGACTTTACCTGCTCTTTGACTTTTTAGTTTTGTTTTTGTCTTTTCCAACTAAATAATGACTTGTGAATTATCTAACTTCCTTCTACAGTTCACTAATCATGTCGCGACATCGTGTAATTTGGAGGTTATGTTTTACCTCACATTCCGAAATATTACACTCTTTCACTGGAAACATTACGGTTTACGAAAGTTAAAAGAATGACGTGACGTCACGTCACATAAAATGGTTGTTACGTCATTTTTTTCCTCAAAGATAACTAAAACGTTAAAAGAAACATCAGAAGCGCCATTAAACTCAAATTATCCTACTCTCGCTCACGAATTCGCAAATAACTCCCAAATTGCCTTCGCCCGAAACCATGCCCTTCGGTAGCTAGCCAAAAATTACCATAATAAGCGCAAAAAACATACTTCCATCCCCCTCACTGGTACTTAAACCGTGGCGTGTGAGCAGGAGCGTCGATTTCTCCTTATTTGCATGCGTGCGTGTGCGCAGGTATAGTATAATAAGGTGTTTTATAAATGCTATAACGGTAAACAGGTTGGAAGCTCCATTTTGTGAAGCATCTGCTAGATAAAGATTATGGGGTTAACTTATGAATAAAATATTTCTATTACGTGGTTGGGCTGGGAATGGGAGAGCATTTATTAAAGTCAATGTAGTTGCGACTTCTATGTTATGTCTCCTATCAAGCGGGCTTATTTCCATAGATACATCAAACAAATGAATTCCTGGGCCACCATGGGCCTATGTCAGAGTGACGTAAACAACTAGACGTAAAATAATAAAAAACACAACTGAAAAGATTTACAACCTATGACGAGGCGATAATTGTCCCTGATCTCAGCCTGTCCGAACAAATAAACTTTTTAGGATTTGTCGTGGCTCCAGTGACCTAGAAATCCATTTGTTTGACTGTATATTCATATTCAAAATCAAAACTTCCACTTAATCTAAAGAAAAAAGTAATGGATTCGTGTATACTACCATGCCTGACATACGGAGCACAAACTTGGATCTACAATAAATACACAAAAACAAAAATACGGACATGCCAGCGCTCTATGGAGAGAAGCATTCTAGGCCTAAAGCTCAAAGATAAACAAAAAAGCAGTGATATAAGACGAAGGACTAAAGTCTTAAATGCCGGAAAGCATGCACAGCGGTTGAAGTGGAGTTGGGCTGGCCACATGATACGAATGAAGGGTGAACGATGGACGAAACTGGTCACAACATGGAAAGGTCCAAAGGGTAAGAGAGCCAGGGGTAGACCTATAGACCGATGGACTGATGACCTACGAAAGGTAGCAGGAGACAATTGGATGGAGACAGCAGAGGATAGAGCACAATGGAGACAGTTGGAGGAGGCCTACACCCGAGAGGGGCCATGACTTAATATTACTACTATAATTTAGAAACTTTTTTTTCTTTTTTTTACATATCTTTAAATTTTATTGTATTTTGTTATGTTAGGATTAAGTCAAGGAACAATAAAGGCTTATTATTATTATTATTATTATTATTATTATATTCATTTTAGTGACGTCATTAGGAATCGTGCATCAGATAAGGCAGATTTACTGTACATTACCGAAAGCGCCCGTATGTGGCCAATTTACTGAATAAATATTTTGAATTTTGAACTACTTTACTGTACCTTAGTTTAGTTTTCTTAACCCTACCAGAACTACGCCACTTGCCATGATATAGGCAAGTGGCGTAGTGCCATCCACATGCAGTAAGTAAGTACAGAGAAATTCCTGTGGACATCCTCCAATTGGGATGGACAAAAAAAATAACTCAAGGTTTTTACATTCTAATTCGAAAGACCGTTTTCATTAATTTTGTATTTGTTTTTATATCTTTATTTATTTATTTAGACATTTTATAGATGACATGATTATTTTAAATTTGGGTCGGCATTTTCTAATAAATTAAATTGCATTTTGTAATAGTGTATTAAAACATACTATTTCATGCGGTTTTTGCCTAACCCGTAAGATACACTTAAGAGGGCTTCAAGCAGAAAACTAAAGTCAAACAAAGGTTATATAATACCTATACTTTTGTCGAAATATCCAAAATAGATAAATATTTCAAAAACTAAATAATGCAGAACGTATTTAAAATCCTATTCCTCGAAATGGTTTTCGAATTAGAGTAAGTGTAATAATATGATCAATCCCCATTCCATCATCAGAACAGCTTTTAGACAAAATTATTTGCAATGTAATCCAAATTCCTCTCATCTACTTATGAAAAATATCACTCACTCACTTAAACATCAGTCAGTAACCCAAACAATAGGACTGGAGAAAATAAAATAAAATCAAGATCCATTTATACTAAAAGCTGTTTCTTTTTAAGTAGGTTACGCTACGTGTACGCCATGAAACCAAAATAACTTAGTACAAAAGGCAAAAAAAACAGCAAATTCCAATACTTACGGTTTACGATGGTCATATTTATTTAACTGGGGACATTAACATGGGCATTAAAAATGTAGTTAATTAAAAATTGTTGTATCATAAAATTAAGAAGATACCGACATATTTTGACCATCAGAGCTGTAGGGTTTGTATGAAAGCAAAGATCTTTAATTCTGGTTCATCTCGTTGACCGGAGCATAAAACCGAAAATATACCTGTAAGAAATTGCTGCAAGAAATTTCCGACAGTGTCTAGAGTGATGTCTCATATTATCTTATCTTACAGATGGACCCTTTCGGATATTCTTAAACCCTTTAGAATATTTTGTGCTATTACCCTCTTACACACTCAGCTGTTCGAATGTGCAGGTTTCCTCATGATGTTTTATCTTCACCGTAAGAGCATCGGGTAATGCACTTAAGTTAGAAAAACTCATTGGTACATAGTGACCGCGGGGGTTCGAACTCGGTATCTTACGATCACGAGTCGACCCCCTAAGCCAACTAGGCCACCGACGCTCTGCCTAGAGTGATAGGTTTACATGTGCAAGCTTGCAACATACAGACATAATATCTCGTAGGTTTTTTGGAGTAAATGCGCTTTAAAGTACATTATTCTTGCGTATAACTCTATCTGTAGCTCTTTATATACTTTTTCTACTTTAAAACAAGCAGAACCCCGTGTGGTTGCCGGGTTAGAATAGTGCCACTCCATGTCTTCCCGTGGATGTCGTAAGAGGCGACTAAGGGAATATAGGCTTGTAGTACTGTTAGGCGATGGGCTTGCAACCTGTCACTAATACGCTGGTAAACATCTTAGCCTATTTGTGCAAATTGTGGTTAATGAATTGTCAACAACTTTTTAAGTTGTAATTCTGTAGCTCTGCCTACCCCACTCTGGGATTACAGGCGTGAAGGTATGTATGTATGTAATCAAGCAGAACCAAAAACTATTCATTTTTTTAAGTTTCTTATCTAGGAAAACAAAATAACGATGAGGTAAATACTCGTAGAGACATTTGAAAGACTGGTTTAAGTTTATACGATAAGGAATATATACTCGCAGTCGATGAACTGCCAAATATTGCAAAGATAATCGAGAAGCCTCCGTTGATATTGTTATGGCGCTTAAAATAAAATTCTCCAAAATAGGAAGTTTAAATAAACACATTGAAAAATTTTGGTCATTTCAACATTCATAACCACAAACGAAATATTTTTTATTACGAAGGCCATCTTTGGAATGATGTCAAATTTCCAAAACACTTTTTATGGCAAAAACAGAATTCGTTGCTAAAATACAAAAACGACAAGGAATGCTATTTACTTTAAGTTTTAAATCAAACTGTATGTATTTTTGATTTGTGGCGTGTGCCTGTTAACGCATTGCCAAGTGAGAAAACTATTAGGTGGAACATTATGCATCTCTGTTTGTCAACTTACTAGCAGTATTTTGCTCTAAATACTCAGGATCACAACAGAGCCAACACCTGCTGGCTCTGATGACGGCGGTGGGTAAGAATTTTTGAAGTAGCCCACAAGGATCCTGCATAAGGTCTTCACTACAAAAAAGAAAAAAGTATCAATTATATGCAAGAATCCTTTTGCATCCTTTTGTTTCCTTTCATGAACGATTTGGCAAAGAAAGTAAAATAGATTATCCAATTTCAATGTACCTCCAACGGGGTGAAATAGGAAGAGTAGCGGAAAACTAATTCTATTCTTACAAAGTTGCGGGCGTTCTCTAGTTAATAATATTCCTGGAATTAATTGCCTTTAGGCCACTGCATAAATGTACATTTTAGATTAATTTTGTAACTCTTTTATCCTTTTACCCTGTGGGGTAGCCGGGTTAGAATAGTGCCACTCCATGTCTTTCCGTGGATGTCGTAAGAGGTGGCTAAGGGAATAAAGGCTCGTACTGTTAGGCGATGGGCCTGCAACCTGTCACTAAGACGCTGGCAAACATCTTAGCAAATGAGGTTACAGAAGTATCGACAAGTTTTTAGAGTTGTAGATAATTCTGTAGCTCTGCCTACCCCACTCTGGGATTACAGGCGTAAAGGTATGTAAATATATATGTCTTTTTTCTTTTTTGCTGCATTAAAATTTTGTTAATTTGGGTTTGTAGGTTTTGTTCTGTGTAGCTTCGACTAGAGTGATTTCTTGCGTGTAATGTGTAATGCAAATTTCGTTTAGAAGTGTTTCTTTTTGTTCCTTACACAGTTTTTTATTTCTATCGGTGAAGATCTGTAATTGAATTATGATTAAATATTTTTATCATTCTTTTGTTTTCCGTTAAATAAATAAATAAATATTGTAAAATTGAAAGATAATTATTCAGAATTCTACTTATTTATCTATTACATTGTATCCAGTCAGCATAAACACTCACCATTATTATTTCGCACAACTAATAACACAATTGCATCTCATAATACGATATAAATCTTGGTACAATAGTGGTGCGCGCGAGTGGATAGCATCGATAATTGCGCGGTTGATCTATAGATCGCAATTAGTGGCGCGCAAACATTATAGCTACCTGCGCAAGAGATTGCTATCGATGCGCGTGCGTTTGCAGAAGATTTAATTTCAGCTTTTATCTTGTGATCTTGGCTTAGGAACATGATTTCTTTTTTTAACTGAATTATTAAGAAGTAATTACAAAATAAATTAAAGTCTACTTCTGACATATATTTTTAAAACTTGTACAACTTGGACAATTCGGCATACATTGCAAAGTTAACAAGCTCATACATCACTGAGTTTCGTATAAGCTGCGCCATGTACACTGATATACCCCCGTCACCTCTCTTTGTCACGATGGTGAAATAGGGGGTCTGGTCTGGTTCTATTTACCTATGTGATTTTTGCTATCATTATGTAATTATGTATGAATATCAATAAGCTTATAATAAGCCCAAAAGGTAGAATTGAAGCCATATTAGATGTATATCGCTAAAGTTAGCAATTTTCGAAAACTAACAAAAAAAATGGGTCTATACTGGAATCCCTAATATTCATTTGTCCTAAAGCCATTTCCGCGTGATGTTCAAAATTCTTAGTGTTGTTATAACACAACTCTAACCTAACCTAACCGCAGGTATTTTTGATAAGCTTAAAAAGTGGTTTGCTCAGCTGAAAACCAGTTTAGGACAATAAGTAATTTAGTACAAACAAACTTTAGGACAAATTATATTATGGATGACACTCAAAATATATAGTCAAAGTCAAAGTCAAAATATTTATTGCATGTCACATTACATAAAACAACAGATGGAACAAAATACAGAGGTATACCTACATGTGACGCCCTGTAAGGGCACAGCAAAATGCGAGAGGACGACTATACATTATTATATTACTACCTATTAATTAAATTACATTAAATTCCATTTATTGCTAAACTTAAATTATTTAACAATTAAAATTAATTGGCAATTAAAATTATTGGAGATTTCAAGACTGTGACAATTTTACGGGTAAATTAACTTAACTAATTAATTAATAAGTAGTAGAAATTCCTTCTCAAAATTAAATTGCTACGATGACCAACGCATTATAAGGGAAGGCCAATATATGTTCATCATTTGTTCTGGGTTTTTATTCCACTCAGTAATACCATTTTGCCTTTGACGTGTAATGGTATTGCTCTCATCAGCGCAGGCAGGTGTAATGAAACGACAACATCGAATTTTGTCGGAAAAGTTAGTACTTATCTTGTTGTCTCTGTTAGCTCATCGACAGATACTGAAGCTTACCGAGAAAGCAAGCTAAAAAGGAACAGGTAATCGGCAAAATACCGTTTAATATACATAGTGATTGGTAGCTAGGTGCAAAGCTTTAAGGGGGTGATAGAGCAGCTCATAAGCTATCGATTTAACCCCCATGTAAAGTTTGTTTTTCCATAGGTACTAGGTGAAAAACAAACGCGGGGTTCTCTTAGTATGGAGAAAGTAACTCTGTGCGGTTGCTCAAAAAGTTATTATTAAAAACTTGTCATGTAGCTTTAAAAACTTCCTTAGCATAGTTCATAGTGATTCTAATCATGCAAGAAAACACTGTTTTTTTTTTAAATTCATACATGAATTTAGGGGTTTTTCGTAACACGGACATAAGGAAAATTGACAAAAAATCCGATTAAAATGATCAATATGTCGGAAACTAATAACAATTTGCTGAACATATATGGGGGTTAAATCGATAGCTTATGAGCTGCTCTATCACCTCCTTAAAGCTTTGCACCTAGCTACCAAACACCCTGTATACAGGGTGTAAGGGACGGCTCACCGAAAACTGAAACCATAGAAAATTTTCGTTTTCCCGGGTAAAATTCCACTTTATTTCAGTTCAGTACAATGGTCTGAAGCTATGGTTTCAGTTTTCGGTGAGCCGTCCCTTACACCCTGTATATATACCTATACAAGGTGTAAGGGACGGCTCACCGAAAACTGAAACCAACGAGAAAATTTTCGTTTTCCCGGAAAATTTCCACTGGATTTCAGTTCAGAACAATGGTCTGAAGCTATGGTTTCAGTTTTCGGTGAGCCGTCCCTTACACCCTGTATAATGTCGTTTGCTTATTCACTACACCTGTAACTACATATACGCGGAGATGTTTTGGTACGTTAGTGTTAGTAAAATTACTAGTTCCTTGAGAACAGTGTTTCATCGAGCGCATTTCTTCCATCATCATCCCGTTAGTCCAGTGTTATTCCGCAGTTATTGTTATACCGCAGACAATTAACCGGTAAATCACGAGCAAGATGAAGCAAATAAACCGTAATAAGGTTCGCGAGATTGCCCCGTAATGACAGACTAGTCGACGACCGCAGGGCTGCCTCTTTACAATAGTTTGGATGTGGTTAATGGCGTTATTCTTCTAACATTGGGTGGAGTCGTTGATAAACTTGTTTTTTGTTCCAATTACGTTAACGTTATGGTAGCTCTAAGTAATATAATAGTATTAGCAACAATATGATTACAATATGGTTTCGGGTGAAGTAAAATAGGAACTTTACGACTCACCAACCCAACTTCTGAAGTAGACGTCCCAGAAAAGCTAGAATTGCCTTCAATGTGTGGTCAAATAGCTAAACCTATGTGTTATGTAGATGTTCTCAATAATTATAGCATCTTTTTTTAATAAGAACACATCTTTTTTTATAAAACCAACACTTATTTTCGGTCAAATGTTGTACATTTTAATGACTTTAGAGATTTTGATGATGTACTAAGAAATTATTTTACTTTTTAAACTCGTGAGGACAGCTCCTAGAAATCAGACGTTATATTATTTATTGAAAGAAACACGAGATTAACTAACTTTCGTATTATCTTGTGTCAGCCCTAGCAACAGCAACTTCTGTTGCTTTGTTATTTTCTGTATTTTGTAATCTGGCGCAGGTATTGCAGGAAGCGGTTCACAAGATTGTAACATTTGTAACACAAAATCCCTTACATATATTTAAAAAGTTATTGCAATCTCATCAACAACAACATCTATTCCAAACAAAGCCTGACCATAACCAAATATTTCAGCATTTAAAAATCCAAAATGTCGGCGACGGCGACTCGCCATGTCAAATCCTCGAACTCAGCAAACATTCTGATGTGCAAGCAATGGTGGAAGGTCTGTTGGATGTACGGAGACCAAGAAAAATACTACAGACAGCTCTACGGAAGAAGAAAAGTGAACAACATGAACAAAAACTTCATACACTTTGACTTAACCGACGTAAAGCGTCCAGGCGCCCAAATCACAGAGCTAACTGATGATTTTTTTGAAGACACTACTCAAGAACCAGCTCCAGATGAAACAACGAATGCAACTGATGACAATAAAGTAGAATACAATTTCGAAGTAGACCCAAAACCTATTTACGGCGTTAAAACTTGGCAGAAAGACCAAAGACGGCAACCTATACAGCACAACTATGAAGTAGATTTAGATAGCATTATAAGTACAAATCTAAATTCTAGTAGCATTAAAAGTATGTTAGAAAATGGTCTACCTCAATCAATTATAGATTCCAACGAGCAAGTGATTAGAAGTGGGAATAAAGTTGGGAAATCTTCTAAAGTTGTTTCAAGAACTAAAAGAGGGTCGATTGTGACTGAAGCTACCGAGATCTTGACTGACGGGAAGACTACAGCCAATCTGAGGTTTGAGAGATCGACGGTGAAGACGGGTCCTAATAAGGTGAAGGAGGTGCTGCAGCCGCTAAAGGAGGATGCAGTGCTGGACGAGTGCGAGAGGAGGAAGTGCGTGGGGGACCGGCTGACGACGACCACGACGACGCTGGTGACCGTGTCGCAGACTTCAGTGACCTGCTGTAATGAGTGAGTACTCTTAATATACATGGTGTCTCGGTTTTAGGAGAACGTGTTACATTCTCGTCGATGACGGAAAAATTATAAAAAAATATGTTCTTCAAAGATTCCCTCTTAAGATAAATGCATAATGGCTAAATTGTACTTGAAAGATACTTTGTCCTATTCTTTCGTTGTGACATTTGCATCTGTCAGAAAGTGACAAAACTTAATCAACTAAAATAGGATCATAATGCGTTTACATCACGTTCTTTTGACTTTACAATGGAATCTGTCAATACTAAGACATTTAATTCACCGAAAAATCTAAGTGAAACCGTGCTTGAAAATTCTCTAATAGACAAGACGAGAAAAAGTATGCAAACATTATATTAACCTTACATAATCGTACTCGTAGTATGTTCATGCAAATCAAATCATAACAGCTCGAACATAAAAGAAGCGTATTATTCCAAACAATGAACATTGCAGTTTTACAATCATTAGCACCACAACTTTCTTTGAGGAGTTCTCGGTAAACTGACGCTGCGTATAGCTAGTATATATCCATTGTACGAGTTATTGTGAACAACGTTTTGCCGACATATTGCTTTGCAAAATTTTACATCGCTTGTGGTCTGCAGCTTATGGTGCAAGTTAGGAAAAATCTCTGGTGGAAAATTTGTTCAAGAGTAATTTACAGATAGACAGGGCCTGCTCGTAACACAGAGCTCTATCAAATTTTATTATTCGATAGCAATATTCGTGACTACTAGCCTACTTTTTAAAGAATACCTTTTGAAACTTTAGGATTATATTGCTTAGGGCTTAGTTTGCAGTTTCTTATGTCCTTTCCAAAGGAAGAATGTAGGTATGAGGTTAAGCTTACTCTTACTTCTTCCAATTTGCCATATTTCGTCTAGTCGTAGGACCAGCAAACTTTTACACATCGTAAGACCATCAGGCTACTGGTCTGCCAATACCTACGAGCCCTAACCAGAGCCGCAGGCCACTGTGTATTTCTCCACATGTTATCAACTATACGAAATGATGTTTTTTTGACTGATCGTTTAATCCAGCCAGAGGCTCTATTCTTCTTAATATTTTATAGGCCCTCATGAGTAGAGTATAAGCAGAACAACGTTTCGCTTATCACTTGACACCTATCTTATGTTATTTCTTTCGACACCGACATGTCGAATTAAGTGTAATTTATTAAAATTGACAACATTATATCCCACGATGAATGTTTCGGTCAATTTTGGTAAGATTCTATAATTTGGGTTCAGAACGACAGATATATCTTATAATTTTGGTGTTATAGTTAAATTACATTAGCATAACTAAATAATTCATACACATCTCCATTTTAATAGTGCATCAATGCAAATTTACAAGTTAATATTGATCTCCGAATAATTATAAAAAAAATAAAGAATGCTAAATACAAATTTTAGTGCCAATATGTTTATATTGGCGTTTGAAATTTGCTATAAATTATATTATTATGCTTGAAGAATTCATATTGTTTGTTATCTAAAGTCAGAAAGATCAAAACCGGTTGCTGTGACAATTTTTACTAGAAACCTTTGCTTAGAAGTGAACTTTTCTTTAACTGAGCCGCTTGAGCTGGACTTTGCCAATCAGTTTTTTTTTTTTTTCTTTGCCCCCGCGGCTACTTGAATAGCTACTACCGCGGGGATATGGCGTTTCCACGTGAAGTGATTTCGCCAGTGTCAAGGTTTATATAAGTATAAATCAATATAGCAATAAAACACAATCCAATCTTCTCTAGGAAGATTGGGGGCAACGTTGTACGGTGATTTGTAGGTCAGAGGTCAAGATAGTTTTAACCTCTGCACCACTGCGAGTCCACTTGAAACGAGAAGAAAGATGCCAGATACACGAAATAAGTCCAAGTCTTCAATCACTGTGCGACACAAAGGCATAAAAAGTACAAATCACTATCAGAAAAGAACTTTGAACACCTAATTACCCAAAAATTAAAGTCTAAAACAAAATAACACGTCCGCCATCTTTTAACGTTGCAAATGGCCTGCCAATCAGTTTCACGTCACTTTTAGCTTACCTTCATCAATATGATATGTAGGAAAGTGTCACAAGAAACAAGACGTGGAGTCTATTGTTTGCGGTAAAACTATATTGCTTTTGACGTGTTACAGTATTGTTTTGAAGTTGGTCGCCTTTACTGTAAAGTAAATAAGAGCTATCGTTACGTTGGCGACACGATAACACATCAAAACAAATATTGTTTTCCGTGTTAAATAGAGGCCCAGGCTATATATTAAATTCATAACCAGTGGTGACAACTTTTATCTTAAGTAGTGTAGCAATAGCAGTAACTGACGCTTGTTGGCATTAAAATCTCCCTGTCCCAGGCTATGATTTATATGACAGATATTTTATATTTATGTACGTTATGCTCATACTACATACATCTACATACCTTCACGCCTTCATTCCCAGAATGGGGTAGGCAGAGCTACAGAACTACCAACAACTCTAATAATTTTTTGATAATTCTGTAACCAGTTAACCACACTGCACAATTAGGCTACGATGTTTACCAGTGTATTAGTGACAGCCCATCGCCTAACAGTATTACAAGCCTATATTCCCTTAGTCGCCTCTTACGACATCCACGGGAAGACATGGAGTGGCACTATTCTAACCCGGCAACCACTCGGGGAAACTAACTCGGGGATGCTCATACTAAACGCAATTAAAACCCTTCGCCAATTATTCAAAAGTTGCTACGTTACCGTATCTCTACAGACAAAGACGGCAATCCGTAGCGAACGCTATTCTTAGAAAGAGATAAGTAGTTGTTTCAAATTGCTCGCCATTCTCGCCATGATAAGTTTCCGCTCACGGCCGCCATGTTGCTACCCGTCTTTATCGCACTCACACGATATCGAATTGTGTATCTCATGTTTCACAGGTGATAGTAACGCCGGTGCAAATTAAACCAAATTATGGCAAGATGTAAACAAAATGTAAAAAATATTAACGGTATAGTATGAATCTTCTCAAATGAACTTTTCGCTTCGAGCCCTAATCTTCCAAACAAAGGCCATTGTTTCTATTATCGCAAAACCGCTAGCTACCGAGTTAGCACGTGCTACTACAACATTGATATTGAAAAACAAACGGTATCGTCATAGTGTTAAGGTTCAAATTGAATGTCACTGACATTCTAGATGTTACGTTTTGGTAGTATCGTGTCGTATTGGGGCGGTATCGTCCTACACTACCAAAACGTAACATCTAGAATGTCAGTGACATTCAATTTGAACCTTAATACTATGACGATACCGTTTGTTTTTCAATATCAATGTTGTAGTAGCACGTGCTAACTCGGTAGCTAGCAGGTTTGCGATAATAGAAACAATGGCCTTTGTTTGGAAGATTAGGGCTCGAAGCGAAAAGTTCATTTGAGAAGATTCATACTATACTTACGAATGAAATGCTTTCTTTCTTTTACACTTAGTATATTTTCGGCAGCCATTTTTATAAAATATATTTTTTACATTTCGGAAATAAAATTTCATTTTCTTTGATGCGTGCGGGTCGGCGGCCGCGGCACAACTAAACAGTAGTAAGGTAAATTACCTTCCTTTTTGAGCAACGCTTTTGCGTGCAGATGAAGTATCTTAATGTAAAATATCATTGATGACACCATGTTTTGTGCATCAGAATTAGAAAAAAAAACCCACGTTTCTAAATAAATAAAGACTGATAAATTCATCATCATCACATCATGTCAGCCGAAAGACGTCCACTGCTGGACATAGGCCTCCCCCACACTGATAAATTATTATACCTCATTAACTTACTTTTTTATTGCTCTATCATCATTAAATTAATCGAAATCTCGCTTCGCTCAACGTAAATCGCAATTCCAACAATCCATCAAAGTTGAGTTGCAACGAAACCTATAAATCGGCTGTAGGAGCCTCGCATCGCTCAGGCACAAACAGTAGCCGATACCAGATACCAGATACCATCTTGTCGTTCGGCCGACGCCATGTTCCTTTTAACTTTTTTATTTTTTAACCGGCGAGGGTTCGTGTTCGCGGCCAGTGTTAAATTGCGCGGACTTCATCCGATATTCGATTACATCTCGGTTTTGTAAAAAGGTAGATGTTTTAATGCGAGCTCGATTGATAATGTTAATCGATTGTTTTTGACGCAACGTTTCGTTTAATCGATTGCGTGTATCTTTTTCTTTTATATATCTGCGTTTAATGGTTTTTTTACGTGGCGTAATTATAATGTACATGGATTTGAGTACTCCGACTGTCCACCTACTTAAACTGCTGACTTTACGTGACATGTAAAAAATGCTCTGGCGTACAAGGCGTCTGAAATACAATAAAAATAAAATTTGTTAAGATTTTTAATATCGCCACCTTTCCCAGCGGATCTTAGGGAAAGATAAGTTAATGGTATATGTTTTTAATTATTTTTCAAGTTTCCATAAGAGACAACAACCTCGTTACCCGTATCGATTCACTTAACGATTAAAATTTGATAAAAAATCGATTAGGATGTGATGGAGACATTCGATTCGCCATCGAGTTTCCGTCGATTGGTGATAATTGGCTCTTATTAATTGCCAGTGTTATTTAGATTTTTGTTTTTTTTTTTTAAAGTTTAAAGGGGTCCGCTCAGTTGCGAGTAAAGGAAACGAGTGGGGTTCATCATTTCGGTTTTTTTTCCATTTTCTTATTAATATATTCCCAGCGGCTTTTTCTTTGAGTGGGGCTCATATTTTCGGAAAATCAGATTTTACTGTAGCAGAATTTCCAGTCGCATTTTATTCTTTTTTTATCGTACTGTCAGCACTACGATAGCTCATATTCCATACATCATCACCTTCACGCTTTCATTATCAAATTATCAACAACTCTAAAAAATATGATATTTTGTAACCACATTTTGCACAGTCAGACTAAGATGTTTACCAGTGTATTAGTGACAGGTTGCAAGCCCATCGGCTAACAGTACTGCAAGCCTTTATTCCGTTAGTCGACTCTTACGACATCCACGGGAAGACATGGAGCGGCACTACTCTAGCCCTGCAACCACACGGGATAGCTCTTACAATCTGCTCTGACAATGGGACAATGTCACACCAATTGACCTAGTCCCAATTTAAGCTCTAGGCTTGTATTATGGGTAGGTACTATATAGACAACGATATATAATATACATACTTAAATACCTACATAGTAAACATCCATCACTCAGGAACCAATATTCGCGCTCAACACACAAATATCTTCCCTTACCGGGATTTGAACCCAGGACCGCTAGCTTTGTAGGTAGGGTCACTACCAACTAGGCCAGCGCGTCGTCTAGGCTAGAATTGTTTGTATCTCCGTACAACAAATTAACATCAATGGCATTGCAGTAATCAGAATCAAAAAGGTACTTAAATCTATTCTAAAAACTGTTCCTTAAGTTCCACCTAAAGGTTTCTTCTCGATAAAGCTTTTAAAATATGCGTAGAGTCCCAATAAAAGAAATTATTCAAGAAAAACATAGCATATAAAGCACAGAGTTTTATAAAGTTTCCTCGCTCTTTAGCAGCGGGCGGCGTATCCGATTCCGTCCAATTTAAAAGAGTTATGGCTTATAATATAACTCAACGTTTGAATTTAAATTCAAACTACATTTATTTCTCTTGAGGTATTCACGGCGCTTTTGAATTTGAAATTATGCGATTTTTTACTTAAATTAAAATACCTGCAATTCTTGCAAAGCCGTTTTAAATAATGGGAATTTCTACGCTTTAATTGCTTAGAAATAGACATTTTCACGACAACGGCTGGTAGAGTGACCATGCCTACAAAGCTGGAGGTCCCGGATTGGATTACCGGTCAGGGAAAATATCAAGAGCTTGAGCCCAATTTACATTGGTCAAGGATAGTGCACAGTACAGTACTGTAAACGGATCGGACGGTAGCGAGTCAAGTTGCCTTGCCAGTGGATCCAACCAGAATCGCTTTCTATTATTTCACTCCACTGTCCTTGCGGACATACATAATCGGACTTTAGTTCGGGACTAGGTCAATTTTTGTAAGGTCCCCTGATATTTATTTATTTTTACTTTTAAAACTTATCAGTTTTATTTACACCGTGTTTTTTTAATTAACGATAACTTTAAGGGAACGTTTTTTAGGTCAAATAAAGTTAATTTCCCGAAGACATACAAATGATAAGTCGTACGGTTTTAAAGATATTTAATTTTTAAATTTAATCTGTTAATCACGTTCAACTAGTGTAAAAGGCTCTGAATTGTCTGTGTATGTCACGCCAACATTGACGTATTTGACACTGACTATGAGTTAACTCTAAAGGCCCTTTTAAAGTGGCCAAAGATACAACATTTAATTACTTGTGTTCTAAACAGAAAAACATTTTTTTTTTGCAAGCTTTATAAATCTAATCTATTTAGCAATATGCCGAAACTATCGTAAATCAATAAAAATACGGTGTATAAAGTAATTAATAAATAACTATCGGAGTACTATACATTTTTTTATATAATTATTAAGATCAATAATATATCGTCGTATTGTCAGATCTTACCGTCAAGTAAATAAGTGCTTTCGTAACGTCAACAATATGATCGCGATATCCAGCAAGATGGGCTAGTACAATGTAAAAGAGAAACCCAGAAATGTCGTTCTTTGTTACTACAAAGTGTCTTATAAAAATTAAAAACATAATCTTTAATCATATTCGTATAATTCATTAATATCTTCAACTACATAAGGCACTATCTTTCTCAAATCACAGTATCAACCCTATGTGTAATCGATTAGGGTTTAATTTACATGAGTGTAAGCTTCCGTGCTCAGAAGCCGTAACTCACGCGCATGATCTAAGCCCGCGTGCTCACGCGCAGGTGTGACGCGTCGGCGCGGAGGAAATAGATTAAGTGCTAACTTTCAGCTGAATTGCATGAGTAATTGTACCTTTACGATTTTACTATAGTAAAGGCAGATAGGCCGTCTAATCTCGAAGCCTTTCAGTTTTACCGTGTCTGTCTGTCCGTCCATATGGTCTATACGGTCGTTTTATTTAGGGACTTTTTTGATACAGTTAATATTTCGAATGACGTAAATCCAGAGAAGCCTATAGTATAAAATGAGTTCACTAATTTTTGATCAAAAAAATATTATTTGACAGACAACGTTTCACCAAATGATCGTTTGGCAAACGAGACATTTGACAAAAGTATCATCTTACAAAAACTCACTTAGCAATTGATCAATTACCAATTAGTTTACCTATTTCTGGGCAAAAAAAAAGCAACTTCGAAGTTGGTTCTGCCCGGATTCGTCTTGCTTGTAAAATGTAAAAACTGTTGATCATTTGGAAATGTAAATAATTTTAAAATGACTAGTAGTAAAATTATCAATTGGCGAAACATTTTTTTTGCAAAACGTTTTTTGCCAAATTACTTTTGGTCAAACGGCACCTATAAAATGACATAAGTAGTTTACAAGTTACAGGTGACTAAGGTAAGCCTTCACTTAACCAAAAAAAAATGTATGGAAAAATCTATGCTTTGTATGAGTGGGAGGAGTACGAAAGATATATTTCCCTGTCTTCACACTCATGTAAGAACGACTACTGGTCTCTGACTGACCACACTGGTGACTTTACCCTACTGTGGGGTTATTATGACATAAATATTCAGTTCAGTTTACGCTGAGAGAAAAGGACAGAGTTATATAACTGATATAGCTCCGTCCTTCACGCTCGCCATAAAATTACCTGCATAGCTATGTCATAATAACCCCCCTGGACTGATTTTTTTCAGCCAACCTATTCGCCATATTATATTACTTACCGTAGTCAATTAGATCAGCTGGGTGAAGGTCTTCTTTGAATAGAGTCTTTAGTAGTATTTTTTGTACCAGCTATTTACATTCGAAAGTATAAAAATAAATTAATAAAAGTTCATTAGTGCATACTTAAACATGTTGTTCTTGCATGTTTTGACCGGTAACGACTTTTTGATTATCTTGTTGTGCTGTCGTCCCGAGTTGGTTCAAAACAGTGTACTGTATTTATTGCACTTTAGAACTTTACAATCCTACCCAGGCCTAAGAATTGACTTGACTGCAGGTATTGAGGCGGCAGGTAAAATATTACACTTTATAAGTAAATTCAATTAGTATTTTTTACTTGTGGGAGGACCTTGTGCAGGGTCCGTCCGGGTTGGTACCACCATCTTATCCATTAACCTACCGCCAAGCAGCAGTGTTCGCATTGTTATGTTCCGGTTTGGGGATAAGACAGCCGGGGAAATGACTAGCATAGCTCAGGGTTGGCAACGCATTTGCAGTCTTAGGATTGCGGTCTTGTGAATGCGAATGTCTATAGGTCTCAGTTTCCACTTACCATCATGTCGCCTGTGTGCTCGTAAGCCTTCCTATGCGATAAAAAAAATATAGTTACATATTTTATAATACATATTATATTCATTATATAAACCATACATGTCACATATGACCCATCAAAAATCTTGTTGATGGAGTACAATACGTCAGTTGTCGCTATAACAACAAATACTAAAAACAGAATAAAATAAATATTTAAGGAGGGCTCCTCCCATACAACAAACGTGTTTTTTTGCCGTTTTTTGCTTATGTTGTATAGATTCGTACGGAACCCTTCGTGCGCGAGTCCGACACGCACTTGGCCGGTTTTTATTAGTTATTATGTCTTTGTATTTACATTGATTTGACATCATGGAGGCAGAAACTCTAAACCTATTTTACCTGTCTTATTTTTTCATCGTAATCATATTTTGTAGGAAGCTGAGGTATATTTTATATATCGATGGCAAAAAACGATAAGGGCGTATCTCTGAAAACCCAACTTTACACCAGAGCCAAAAAACCGAAAATAAAACCGAAATTAAATCATAATTTTGTAATGGTATGTCGTATGAATGTAATTTTTGAACCATAACTACAAAATACAAATCTGTATTAAATTGTCTACGATCCATTGATTTCCTATTGCCAGAAATTTGAAATCGCCAGTTTTTCGAGTTACGTCCATTGTCTACAGAAATTATAGACCGCAAAAATGACGTATCTCGACATGGTGTTTGTACTGAATCAGAAGATTATAACGAATTACCTGACCTCAAAAAGGTTGTAACTGCTCTAAAATGTTTAAATTCGTCGTTTTTTGGGCAGTTACGACCAATAAAATTAAAGACGCTTTTGAAAATACTGTCCGATTTTTGGATTTCATGTCATCGTAGAGCAACGAGACCCGGACCAATCGACGCAGAAAAAAAAGCTGAGTATACCTTTACCTCAGTTGAGTTACGACCTTTTACGAGATACGCACTTATCGTTTTCCATCGTCGATATATCATAAAAAAACACGCTCTACTGAGCACCCAAGGTCATGAGCAACATTTCCTCTCGTGCGCATATCTTGCGTGCTAATAACTTTATGCAAAACTTGCATTTTTTCCCTCGCTCCAAAACAAGATTTTCTAGTCTTCGCTTCTCACGCCTCGTACACCCGCCGAGAACCAGTAGAAAGCAGATTAAAATCGATTACTAGATCACTCATTTAGATAGACTGACGGATGGACGGGACGCGACCTACATGCAGGACCTGGAATTAACAACACCTGGCTTAATTAAAGTCAGTGGAATATCGAGCCAGTTGGACCACGCCTGTTCGATGTAGATTGTAATATTTTTAGAATTCTGCCGACTTCCGTCAAAATTCAAATTCAAATTCAAACTTTATTTATTTGTCAGAATACAGTAATATACGGTCTCATTTATAAACGTAAAGCTCTTGTATTCAGCATGCAAGCAAGCGTATAAATATTGTAAATATTCTCTTTCCAAGACTGGTTAGATCAGTTTTTCAAAATCATTTATTTCCTGAAGCGTATTTTCCAGTCGCATTTTTTCCCATTTATCAATTTACACTAGCCGTGGAAATAGAAGTAAAAAAAGTGTTAGAGAAAAAGTCTCCAAGAAAAATTTGCTATTGTATAATATATGCCATCAGTAATGTTTGCGTTAGACTTAATTCGCAAATGGAGAAATCTGCGAATGACAAAATCATGTAAGGAATAAATACGACTGGTGTAAATTGATGAATGCGAAAAAATGCGACTGGAAAATACGCTTCAGGAAATAAATGATTTCGAGAAACTGATCTAACCAGTAATTTCCAAAATACTTTCCAAGTACATAAATTCTAGTCAATAAAAATACAAATTTAAGCGTCTAAATATTCCTTGACACTGTAAAGACATTTCTCCATTAGCCATTCTGTCAAGTTACGTTCAAACGTTTTCCCCGACAACATTCTTAATGCATGCAGTAAATGATTAAAAACTACAATGCTCATATTAAATATATTTCGTTTGTACATATCCTTGCGACATGGTTTGTACAAAAGAGACCTAATACGTGCTCTTGTCTGCCTTTTAATGACTTGTCTCCGTTTCATAAAATATTCTGGGTGAGAATTGACGACCACACATACATCTCTTACTTTATGTTCACGCACGGTAGTGGTAAAATATTAATACATACATACATACATTAAATCACGCCTGTTTCCCAGAGGGGTAGACAGAGGCCACTTCTTTCCACTTGCTACGATCTTGACAAATTTATTTCGCTTCTTCAACATTCATATACTTACATCGAGTCATGCACGCACATCGGTTTCGGGTACTTAGGATTCGGGCCTTTTCCAGTATTTCACCGATTTGATTCGAAAAAATACGGGACACATAAGGACATGATCCTTTCAGACAATAGGTAAGAACTGCTGTTCTTGGAAATAGGACCATCTCATTCTTTAACCTACCTCTGAGTTACTCTATTCTGTGTTCCTATGTTCCATCTTAGTCCTCAGGGTTATCAACACCCAGCTTATATAAAAATCTATGTTAATACCTGCCCCATCAAAGAAAGGCCTTAGGCAAAACTACTTTTAAAATACCTTCCTAATTTCAATCGGGTATCTGCTGATTTATGCGACGTCATTAACAGTTATCCACATCTCGGTATAAAACTAGAACAGATCTGTTGGCAGCTTTATGAGACTAGTTTGTGAGTCATAGAGACTGTTTTTGTATAATGAATTGACCATTCGCTAACTGCTTCAATCTAAACAGGATTGGTAAACGTACAACAGTGTTTTTAATCGATTCTGGACCTACCCCCTGGAGGACTCGTGTTTTTTTTTAAATATTTTTATTCCAATCCGATCCGCCATGCATGCATGCATGCATGTCCTTATGTTTTTGTATGTTCTGAGGGATCCGATCGGAATAGCAAATGTTTGGTGGGTGATACAGGAATGAAAACGTACATACATACATCACGCCTGTTTCCCAGAAGGGTAGATAGGCAGAGACCACTTCTTTCCACTTGCTACGATCTTGACAAATTTATTTCGCTTCTTCCACATTCATACATCGAGTCATGCACGCACGTCGGTTTCGGGTACTTAAGATAAAAATGTAACAATAACCAAATGGAGATCTCGACAAGTTCCAAGAGATACAGTTCATATCTATCGCTTTAACTACGTAGAACTGGACAGGTTTTAACACCTCAGTTATACAACATGAAAACTTACGCCTTTAATAATTGGCTTTGAAATCACAAATCATTGACAACTAACTCATCGTACAAATTATAGTTAGTTAGTTACGATAGAAATACTAGGAGCACATAACATCGACGTGTTAGCCAAAACGTCAGTCATAATGACAAAGCCGTAACAAGACTGTTTAACCACAACTCCAAACCGATGCCTATGCGCACGCTTGTTCACACTTTCCCCCATCTTTCTTACTCAACAGCCAACAACGGACGAGTGAAAGGGACAGGAGACGTAAAATTTCTCAGTAGCTCGCAATATTTGTCGAACACTCGAGAAGTCATTGGCTTTTCTAATTTACTCGGTCAAAAGCAGGTGCTGTGGCGAGGGTTTGGATACCGTGTTATGTTAGGGCTGGACATAATGGTGTCATAAGGTATTGAAGTGGACACACTTATATTTTAAATAAATCAACATTCGATGCTAGCTTTATGTTGGCTTTTTTAAAAAGAAAATAACCGAGGGTTTCAATACGAAGAAGTATTCAATTTTTTTATTGTACATTTAAGGTCTTGTGTAAAAAATATATTTACTCATACTCGTACCGACTTATATTTAAAAAAACTAGCCATATACTATTTACTTAATTTGCTTAGAATGCATTTATCGTTTTTTGTACGGCAACCATAAAAAAATTGAGGCTATAAAGTATTCTATGTTATAATTCTAGGATTATATTCCCCCGTGTGGTTGCCGGGTTAGAATAGTGCCACTCCATGTCTTCCCGTGGATGTCGTAAGAGGCGACTAAGGGAATAAAGGCTTGTAGTACTGTTAGGCGATGGGCTTGCCACCTGTCACTAATACACTGGGATACATCTTAGCCTACTTGTGCAAAATGTGGTTACAGAATTATCAAGAAGTTTTAAGACTTGTTGGTAATGATTTAGCTCTGCCTACCCCAATCTGGGAATGAAGGCGTGAGTTTATGTATGTATGTATTCTAGGATTGGGACTACATAGTCCTAAATTTTATCATAATCAGTCGAGCCATTTAAGCGAGATGAATGGCAAAGGCCCACACATACAAACATCAAAATATCCTCATAAACTTGGATGTTTATAATATTACTAGCAAAGTAGAATGTAGTAGCAATGCAGCAATGTTCGCATTGTTGTGTTCCAGTTTAGGAATGAGACAACCGGAGAAATAAGCATATAGACATTCCATCTTAGTCCACAGAATAAGCTAAGTGTTTGCAATTTCAGATGTCTATAAATGTCATATCTCATTCACCATCAAATTGTTCCATACCATAAAAAAACCGGGCTAGAGCAAGTCTGTCCATGCTCAGTGTAGGGTTCCGAAGATGTTACTTCACAAAAACTATCTTAAATAACAACAAAAAACCAGCTTTAAAAAACCTAACTGTTGTTGCTAACCAGCGTTATCAATATAAATAATAAATAATCGTTAAAAATGAAAAATGATTCACGAAACATAAAAATGATTTTTAAATGCCTATTCAATGATAGCCCATTTATCATAGTTCGGCGACTTTACTTTTTTTCATTTTTATAATTATGGCAGACAGACGTACAGTCTGTGAGCACTTATTAGAAGAGGCTTCGGTTTAGTACTTCTCTCTCACTCGCTCTTAATAAGATCGTATGAGAGCGAGTGAGAGAGAAGTACTAAACCGAGGCCTCTTTTAAGTGCTCACAGACTGTAAATTTGATAAAAAAACAAGGTTTTATTTTACCACTTTTTTGGCGTGACTAATAGGTAAAGTCACCAGTGGTCAGCCAGATACCAGTAGTCGACCTTATATGAGTGCAAAGAGTGGGAAATATATCTTTCGAACTCTTCCCACTCATACAAAGTATAGGCAGAGGCCGATTACAGCTTCTAGTACTAGTCTCTGAGCTAGGCTGCGGTCGGACACGGCGAAACAATAAGGGTTCCGAGTTTGACTACGGAATCCTAAAAACGGTAGTATTTGAAATGTCCGAAAACAAATTTCAAACTCTTGCGCATACTCGTTTAGTAAGTACTTGTTAGTAGGAAATAGTTCCTGACAATACCTATTAAAATTATCTGCCACAGTTCCATGTAGCTCTAACTCAGCTATTTAAGGGATAAATCCGAGCTAATTGGTCCCCAGGCCCAGTCCGTACACGTCTGGCTCATTAAAAACCGCTAATTAGCTAAGTAGAGGCTAACCAAGCTTTAACTAGCGGCTAACTGCGCCCGTTCGATCCAGGAACATCCCGGAAGAATGCAATTTATGGTTGTATAGAGCTTCACGGTTGATTTATCCAGCCATCGGATACGAAAAGAGTTTAGTCGGTTTTGATCGTTTCCTTAGACATTAACCAAGTTTTATCAAAAGTAAAATTAAACCATTCGAATTATTTTTTTTAAATTGTAAGCAATGTATGTATGTAAACTCTTTATTGCACATAAACAATTACAAGACATATTTGCATCACTTTAAATAATGTACATAGGTGAACTTATCCCATATGGGATCTCTTCCAGTTAACCTTGGATTGGAATTGTCGTAGATGTATTTAAATAAAAACTCCCTCACCTCCTCCTCCCTCATTTATTTGTTTTCTATACCCAAGACGAATCTACGTCACCTCATACGAGTATTTTTAAATGCAGAGCGTGCCAAAGAAATATTCATACACTTGAAAAACATAACCCTCCGGCGGTATCTTAACTTAGTTCTTAGGGTTGTATTTGATATCTGGAGCATCCTCATATTCAGACACCACTTTGTACTAGTTGGCGTTCAGATGCCGTAAAAGCCGTGGTGCGTTAAAAAAACCCCTTTGATAGCAGTCTGCTAAGCCAGTGCAAATGACATCCCAGTGTGTGTTTGCTGATTGCCCTTTTTAAACAGCAGGTCTCCAAGCATCAATTACCCTAGGTTCTGCTACTTGAGTTCAGTTTTCTCACGATAATAATAAGTGTGTACGTCTGGTATTCCATGTTCATTTGAGTGTTTCGCTCGATGAGTGAAATCCTGTAATTTACGAGTATGTCTGGTCTTTTTGCTTAGCGATCCCATTATTTATGTCATTCATAACCACTAACCACTCTAACCAGTGATCGGAATAAGTAGAGCTAATATACCTAAAGTTCGCAAAAGGACTAAATATTGATAAAGTTTTAAATTCCGGATTTAAATTATGCAAAGTAAAATTATTGAGTTTTTTTTTTAATTACATGCGCTCCTGTGATCGTAATGCAAAGGGTGAAATCATTTAGAACAGTTGTTCGTGAGATACAGTCTGGTGACAGACAGACGGATAGACGGACAGCGGAGTCTTAGTAGTTTACCCGTTGGATACAGAACTGTTCTCAAAAATGTTTTAACATGTGCTAATCATTAGTAGATATAGTTTCGTAGTAGCTATTTGCGTGTTGAATAATAATAAATGTGTCGTGTTTTACAATATAATCATTAATCATTAATCGTATTTTTTTAACGTAAATTCTCTAAACGTCATTAAATATGACTAATCTTTCCAATAGATATACAACTTTCTATAAAAGATATAAACGACGGCGCGCTGGCCTAGTTGGTAGTGACCCTGCCTACGAAGCTAGCGGTCCTGGGTCCGAATCCCAGTAAGGGCAGATAATTGTGTGATGAGCGCGAATATTTGTTCCTGAGTCATGGATGTTCTCTATGTATTTAAGTATATATATATATTTCTATTTATATCGTATGTCTAGTACCCATAGTACCTACAAGCCAAGAGCTTAGTTTGGGACTAGGTCAATTATTGGTGTGACATTTTCCCCTGAATCTCCTTATTTAAGTAAATGCACCTTTCAAAGTTTTACGCATGCGCGCTCAACACCTTTGGCCAAGGCCACGGGTTACTAAAGCCACGGGAAGATCAAAAACAAAGCTATCGGTATAACAGCAGAGCTACTCACAAACAAACAGCTGCTTTTGATAAAAGGTTTAATGCCTCAACACCAACCCGTTTTTACTTCGTCCGCCTAAGGTGCGCGCGCGCCGAGTAAATTAGAAACCCACGCCTTCGACTAATTATCACCCAGTTGCTAGCTTAGAGTTTTTAAACCAAGATGGCGCTGACAGCTGCTTGGATAATGTTAAATTATTAATACAATTCTATTATTTTCACGGGTTGATTTCCTAAGAGCATTGCACATTTTACTTGTGGGAGGACCTTGTGCAGGGTCCGTCCGAGTTGGTACCACCATCTTATCCATTAACCTACCGCCAAGCAGCAGTGTTCGCATCGTTGTGTTCCGGTTTGGGGATAAGACAGCCGGTGAAATGACTAGCATAGAGGCATTCCATCTTAGTATGTATGTATGTATGTATGTATGTAAACACTTTATTGTACACAAAAAAAAAGAAACAGAAAATCTAATACAATACAGAGTAGAGTAGTAGTAGTCCTCAGGGTTGGCAACGCATTTGCGCATTTGTGAATGCGAATGTCTATGGGTCACAGTTTCCACTTACCATCAGGTGGCTTGTGTGCTCGTTTGCTTTCCCATGCTATAAAAAAAAAAAAAAAATTGCATCAAAAATTAAAAGAACTTCCAGTCAATAAATAAAAAAAGAAGTGTGTTAAACATTTATAACGTGTGTCTCTGTCTAAATATGTATCGGAGTGTCTGTCTGTGGCATTGTAACTCCCAAACGGATCAATGGACTTGGACGCAGGTTTTTTTAAAATAAAGCTACATTAATCGGGTTGGGTTTTAGCAAGATTTCATGAAAATCTGTTGGACCGTTTTTGAGATACACTCTCGGTCAAACAATACGGGTCAGAGTGCGTTTTTCATACAAACGAGGCTATTTCGAAGCCTTGGTTCCTGGACACAGGCATGTTTTGAGTGAGGTTTAATGGTGGATACTCCGAGGTTAAACAGTGGAGGTCAAAAGTGCTTAAGATACCTAACAGATCGCACAATCAGTTAACACCACAGCGAGAGAGCATGGGTCAGCATTTGGATTTCCTTATATTTTATTGCCATTTTATATGTTTTTCTGAACATGCACAATTCCGGCGTTAACCGCAGATTCAATCCGTTGGGTATCTTAGGCAATCTGGAAGTCCTGTATCGATGCTCGGGGTGTCCATCATCAGATTTCACTAAAAGCATCTCCTGGCGAGGAACCAAGGTTTCCAAATAGCCTCTTTAGTATGAAAAACGCATTGTGACCCGTATTATTTGACCGCGAGTGTATATCAGCTCTGAATGTAGGTGTCGCCGTTATATCGTGGGGATGTAACCTTCTAAAAGATCAATATCTCAAAAACAGCTGAACCGATTTTGATGAAACATATCCAAAAACCCCCGGTAGAAAACCTGCTTTCAAATTATAAAAATCGCATCCAAATTGGTTTATCTGTTTAAGAGCTACGTTGCCACAGACAGACACACACACACACTTAAAGGTCAAACTTATAACACCCCTCTTTTTGCGTCGGGGGTTAAAAAATAGACAACTGTCAGGTGAATGAGTATAGATTAAAGCCCGATATTTGAGACATCAACGCATTCCTTTTTCAAACTTGTGTATTGAATATCGTCACTAAGAAACGACTTAATCATTATTAAGGGCCTGTCCATATAACCACGCGGGGCGCCGTGGAGACGCTGCCGTGTCCGTACAGATGCACGGTGCCGGTCGCAGGCCCTAACTGACTTCGAGTGCGGTAGTAACTCGCTTTGTATAGCAAACAAAACAAAGACTAATAGGTTTTATGTTAAATCTGAGACTCATTAAGATTGTAAGATCTATTTGGAAATGTTGTAGAACTTACGGGTGTCCATGTGCTGGTGATTACTTGCCACAAATACAATAACAAGACCAAATGGAATTAATTACGTATTCCAATATGACATTGTATTAGGAGTGTTAGGCACCTAGCCCTACTTTATAAATCGAAGCACAAAGTTAAGTTATCACCTTTCCTTTTTACGGTTACTTAGTCAAACTAGGAACTCGTATAGTTTCGCCATGTCCGTCCGTCCGTCCGCAGCCTAGCTCAGAGACTCTTAGTACTAGAAAGCTGTGATTTGGCATGAATATACATATTAGTCACATAAAATAAAATCATGAAAACGTCACGTAACGTAGGGATGTATGTTTTTTCTCATCTACCCCATAGGGTGTCATTGGATAGGTCATTCAAACATATTGCGAGTTTGTTCAAAGCGCTAATTACAGTCAAGGCCCTACCTAACCTAACCTACCTACCCCAAACAAATGCTTAGAATCTGAAAAATATCTTAAATTAAAGCACATAATCATGAACTTAATAGGAAAACTATCAGTACTACATACGGGATAAAAGTTTTCCAACGGCAAAGTTAAGTTTGTCACTAGGTCTAATTTGTTTGTAGTAACGACTTCGGAACCCTACACTGAGCATGGTCCGACATGCTCTTGCCCGGTTTTTCTCAAAATTTTCTCCAATCACGATGACGCATCCGAGAATTCGAATTGAGTGCTTCATTCACCATCCAGAGCTAATGCCTGATTTCTACTTTGCCAACAAGCCTGAACAATCAAGTACTAAACTAAATAGTCATATAAACAATCTATTAGCAAATGAAATACTTTCCAACGACACATCAGATAGGGTGAAAGCTAATTGTGGAGTGAATGGGGCCCTAAATCACCGCCGACTTATCGCGCCGTGAGTCGGGCCCTAATTGACGTTTATACAGTAATAGGGGTATTGAATTAAAGAGATAATGAATAATATTCGCTGGCGAGGAGATTCCAAAGGCTGCGGTAAGACAAGTGGTTAGAGTCAAGTGATATTTTACTAACATCTGCAAGGTATACGAGACCTATATAGTCCACATTACCTTAAACTATGTGATCCCGTTTGGTTGCCAGGTTAGAATAGTGCCACTCCATGTCTTACCCTGGATGTCGTAAGAGGCGACTAAGGGAATATAGGCTTGTAGTACTGTTAGACGATGGGCTTGCAACCTGTCACTAATATGCTGGTAAACATCTCAGCCTATTTGTGCAAATTGTGGTTACTGAATTATCAACAACTTTTTTCAAGTTGTAATTCTGTAGCTCTGCCTAGCCCACTCTGGGATAACAGGCGTGAAGGTATGTATGTATGTATGTATGTGTTTTCATATTATTTCTCTAAATAAGTACCTAGCTATATTTATTATTTTCTAGTTCCCATAGTACAAGCCTAAAGAGTTCGAATTCAATTTGTGCAAGATTGTCACCTGAGGGGCTAGTGCCTAAAGCACTTGCAATCGCAATCGTTTTCGTTTTGAAAATCGAAGGCTTGTCTGCATGCAAAATGAAAAAAATTATCCGCGTTGAAGCCGATTGCGATGGCGAGTGCGTTAGACAATAGCGACGCTCGTATTTATTTATTTGTATTGTTTACCGTAAGTTTAGTAATATGACCCACCCCACCTAGCCCACTTGGATTCAAAGTCCGGTCTTTTTGCTATTTGAACCAATAAATAATTATATCGCCCAGTCGCCCATTTATAGTAGTTCTTATTCTCTTGACAGTAAGATCTACTATAACCTTATCAATATGATTACGATATAGAATCTAGATATCCTAAATGAAGTCGAAATAAGCCTCCAGATCTAGGGAACTAAGTAAAATGAATGAATCAGTCCAATGAGACGTAAACCATACTCAGTTGAATGAATCCCAAATATTTCTGCATCGCCTGATTGCAACCAGCCAGTTGTAATTAAATAAAGACGTAAACCTAATTACACAATAAAATACTTTTATCTAAACTCATATCGTAAAGTTCGAATTATAAACTTCAAAACGAATTTATATTGGCATTCTTTATAAACACAATACCGAAATTAAAAAAAAAACACTATAACATTATTTCTCTAACAAAATAATGTTATAAAGTAATTTTTTTACCATTACGATACAAGTTGATCCAAAAAGTTAATGTCACCAACGAGGTTCCACATCAATTATTTTTTTATAATGGAACGCACATGCGGTTCGCGTCATTTTTACAGCATTACAAAAAGTTTCATTCCAATTTTTACTTGTCTGTGACAGCGCCCGCCTTAACGCATGCGCGGTGATGTGCTAGGTTTTGGCGCCATTCATTGAAAACGTTTTGCTGTAGTTACTTTATCAACTTTGATCTTTTATTTAGTATGTTGAATCGCAAAGTATGAGAGTAGATAAAGTTGTGTATGAAACTGCACATAACTAGGTATTAAAACACTCGTGTGATACTATTAAAAACCTCGCCTAGCGGCTCGGTTCTTAAACACACACTCGTGTTTTAATACCCCTCTTTATGCAACAATTACATAAACTACTAATATCTGTTTTCGATTTCCTGCTTTAAAAACGAATAAAAAGTTCTCAAAACAATCTTAACCTTTCTCATTAAGGATACCGTTACGCGGCAAAACATCACAAATTCTCACGAGCACAAATTGAAACATAAAAATTTGCATTATCTTTCGGGACATGATAAAAACATTAATAAAAACTTAAGATAAAAAGTATTATATGTTTTCGATATATTTAGCAGAGCCGCAACAGGGAAAGCCAAAATAACATCTTTGTCAGAAAAGTCGCCGAACTTGACTATGTTAATTTAGAAGATAACCGAAATGAGACGTCTTCATTTTAAGAATGTATACCAATGAATCAGGTTTTGACCCTCTGGTTTAAGAATGTTAATTCATAGCTGACATCATTGAATTATATTAATTCTATAACTAAATTACTAAGCGGAAATGTTTGTTTGTATGACCTTGTTTTACAATATACCGGAATAACAGATCGGCAACTCATTTTCTTCAGTAGCAAATATATTTAAGTTCTATAACAGAGGTTTAAGAGTCCAGGATGCAGCCGCCATCGTAATCATCTCCAAACAGAGTAAAAGTGGCAGAAGCTGGGGCTAAATAATCACCTTTACCGTTACAATAGATTTTTATAGGTAGAAACCATTATTCATTTTAGTTTTTAAAAAGAGGTATATGAAGAGCAAAAAAATTAAATGAAGAGAAATTATGATATCCGCATTAGAACTAAGGTTACCGACATAGCCCGAGGAATAGCTAAACTTAAGTGGCAGTGGGCGGGGCACATCGCTCGCAGGACTGATAGCCGATGGGGTCAGAAGGTTCTGACATGATGATGATGATATGAAGAGCTATCTTGTCTCTTTTGTACACTTAGAATAGATAAGAGTACAACACATATTTAAAACAAATGACAAGTAAAACACATTAAATTACTCAGCTTTCTGCCGCAACAAACCGCGGCGCTAGTTTTCACAGGGTCCCTGACTCTTCATTTGTACTCTGTCCTGGACAACAACCCGCTCTATGGAGATATTGGACCCGATTCTACAGTGGCCTCTAAACTTCCTAATTTTATTTAGGTGTCGCTAAAACACTTTGCTATTCTATGAGCAGCTGTCAACAAATGACAGCGCCATGACAGCGCTAATTTGAATCTGACGCTTCTTATTTTAGGCGGTCTTATACATTGCTAGCTTGACATTCTGGAATAGCACTGATTAAATCTGCCGTCTTAACTATGTCTTAAAATGAGACAATTAAGTTTTATTTAGTTTTAGGCTATTAAAGCGATGTGCACGTAGAGTCGGGTCCATTGATTGTCCTAAGAGGTGCTTCTTACCGATATAGTTAAAAAATCGATTAGAGCAGCTCGGATTGTAAATCATAATGCGCCGGCGCAGATTCTGAACGGACCAGCCAACCTTGCCGGGCCACCGGGCCGCGCCGGACCGCGACCGTCACGCCGTTACCATTCCGGACCGTGAAATTATTTTAGGGTTCCCTTATTAACGGAAATCTCGTTAAATCGTGAACTTCCGTAGAATTTAGGTAAAAAGGTCAGTTGGATTCTGTGTGCTTAATGGCTTTATTAAGGCTCTGTCATCCCGGCTCATAGACACCTCTGGAGATCCTAGAGCTGGTGCTTACCTCTCCCAAGGGATTGGGCTAGCTATCCAGAGAGTTAAACCGGCCAGTGTCATAGGGACCATGCCGCGAGCGGACCTGCTAGAGGGGGTGTTCTTTTTATAGTGGTGATTATTATTTACATCTTTAATATTTGAGTAGCTTAGTTTTATTTTAATTTAAATAAGTTTAGTTTTAACTTTTAATTGTTAACAGAATTGCCGGGTTAGAATAGTGCCACTCCATGTCTTCCCGTGGATGTCGTAAGAGACGACTAAGGGAATAAAGGCTTGTAGTACTGTTAGGCGATGGGCTTGCCACCTGTCACTAATAAACTGGGAAACATCTTGGTCTTCTTGTGCAAAATGTGGTTACAGAATTATGAAGAAGTTTTAAGACTTGTTGGTAATTCTATAGCTTTGCCTACCCCACTCTGGGAATGAAGGCGTAAGTTTATGTGTGTGTTAACTGAATTAAGTCCTTAATGGCCGAGCATAGGAGCCGTTTGGTCGAAATATTTTTGACCAAACGTATCATTTCCCGTAGGGTTGCGCGGAGACTATGTCGTTCCACTTGGTACGACCCAGACAAAATTCCTTCGCTTCCTCCAAACTCAAGTCTCTTCATTTCCCACACGTGCGGCCTTTTCTTAATACGTCCCCGATCTGATCCAAAATTCCAAAATGTTCATTTCCCGAAAACTATTTATATGTTTATATTATATCTTGGGTAGCACAGGTTGTGTTTTCTCGATTGTCGGTCGGTTGGCGTCTCTATCGTTACAGACTAGATAGAAAGGGATATTCAAGCGACAAACAAGTCGCGGACAACATGTGCTAGCCGTGGTGGGATACCAAAACCGCTTATGACGACTATTAGGTTATAGACTTGTGACTACATAAAACATAAACCAACTGCGACGGGAAACCACTTTATGGCTAATCGTCGGTGAAACTTCAAAACCGCGTAAGTAAAATTTTAAATAAGACAGTAAGGTTTATTTTGCTCTATTATAAATTTGTTAGTTACGCTTTTGCAGTATCACAGACGAAATGAAAATTTGGGAAATGATGCAATCCGGCAAAAATATTTAGCCTAAATGGAATAGACCCTAACATGGTGAAACCTATGTTTACCAATAAATCAATTGATTGTGTACTTTTTTCTTTTCTCCGTAGGATTGCATAATGCGATGCGATGCTTGAGTTTGAAAGCGGTTGAAGCTTCTTAAAGAAATATTAATGGAAAGTGGATCGTATGTTAGAGTTAGTGAGAGTATGTATAGTATACAAGTATTATGTATACTTACTATCTTTTGGACTAAACTAAACATACTTATGGACTAGTCAGGAGACAGGCTGGCAAAAATATTCTACGCCTGTTTATATACTGGTAACTACTGTTTTGTGACTGTGACCCATCTTTGGCAATATTTCCTAGCAGTGTCGTTAAAAAGAATATTATTTGATGATTATTGTTTTGTTCCAGGTAAGTTTCCTCGCCAGTAAACGAGCGAAGCGCGGCAGAGTAACCACGTACGAGTATGTATGCCTGTTGTAAATAATTATAATATACAGGGTGTCCTAGAAACCGACGTCATCCTGCCTAGGGCTGATAGAGCAGCTCATATGCTATCGATTTAACCCCTATGTATGTTCAGCAATTGTTATAAGTTTCCGAGATATTGATCGTTTAAATCGGAATTTTCGCCAATTTTCCTTATGTCCGTGATAGGAAAAAAAACTAAATTCATGTATTAATTCATATATTTTTTTTGTGTTTTCTTGCATGATTAGAATCACTGTGAAATAAGGAAGTTTTTAAAGCTACATGCCAATTTTTTTTTCATTACAAATGTTTGAGTAAACGCACAGAGTTACTTTCTCCATACTAAGAGAACCCCGCGTTTGTTTTTCACCAAGTATAGAAAAACAAACTTTGTGCGTTTACTCAAAAAGATGTCATGAAAAAAATTGTGGCATGTAGCTTTAAAAACTTCCTTATTTCACAGTGATTCTAATCATGCAAGAAAACATTGAAAAAAATGTAAATTAATACAGGAATTTAGGGGATTTTCGTATCACGGACATAAGGAAAAATGACAAAAATTCCGATTAAAATTATCAATATCTCGGAAAATAATAACAATTGCTGAACATACATGGGGGTTAAATCGATAGCTTATGAGCTGCTCTATCAGCCCTAGGCGGGTTGACGTCGGTTTCTGGGACACCCTGTATAAATCGTGAGGGTTATTTCCCGATTTGCCGGATTCTTGTTTCGTCGAATTCTTGTTTCGCCGGATTCTTGAGGGAAGAGTTCTGACTGGCACATATTCCGGCGAAGCGGGAATCCGACGAAACAAGAATCCGGCGAATCGGGAACTAACCATCGTGAGTATTATGACATTGATGACAACTATTTATTGGTTTAACCGTTAAGTTTTCGCCCGTATCTGTGTATCTGTGTGTATATAGGTGCTTCTGTGTTTGTGTGTATTTGTCTTTTTTCGTTGAAGCTAAGTTGCATGAAAATTAATCTACCCGTTTAAGAGATAACAACTCTGAATTGGTCGGCATTATATCGGGGATTTTATTTATTTAACAGTTCGCACCTTGAGAACGATAGTGACCTAATTCAAAATTTCAGCTTTCAAACTTTAAGTCGTAAATTGATAACGATAGAGCCCTAACTCAAAATTCAAATTTTTTGAATTATGTCACTATTGTTCTGACGGTGCGAGTTGTTCATTAACTAAAACTCTTCATTCAACGAAAAGGCCTTTCTCCTGCAGTGGGTGGATGTGGCCTGAAATGATGACGATGTTGATGAATTAAACTAGGGTTTATTTTTTGACCACTGTTGCCCTCGGAGGCTGTCAAAAGCTATCAAGATGCAGTGATAGTGACTAAGATGGGTTAGCTTTGTTTCGGCCAAGTATGTTGGCCAAATGTATCGTTTTTACGTATATAGAAATATATCACTAATCTGTCGGTACCCGAAAAAAAATAGACTCTAGGTTAGTAGGCACAGTTTTTTTTTAATTTAAATTTTTTGATAAGGTCCAAATGTGGATACATCTCTTTGTAGTCGGCTGTGTCAGTGTATATCCAGGAATCAATTATTGGAATATCGGTTATTAAATTAATAAATAATGATGTATTATTTATTATTTATTTATTTATCTAAAAATTATTACACAGCATAACAGCTAACACTAGAGCACTGTGAATTAAATACCAAATATAAATAAACGAACACAACACAACAAATAAAAAAAAATAAAAAAAGTAACACAAGACATGACATTATATGTAGATAGAAGGAAAGTATTATTGCCGTTTGCGTCTTGCCGTTTAAAAGTTACAGTACAGTCACCAACATAGTGCCTAACTGATCACTCGGGTTAGAATTTTGGCGGCAAAACGTGGTTCTACAATCTATAGAGTCGCTATTTCCTAATTATTATCACACGTAACTTTAATTTTGTCATATTTCTAAAGAAACTAATATTTTTAGCGGGGATATCCACCGTAGGTACTATAATTTTAACTTGTTTAGCGATTTAATGACCATACTGAAGGTCAAAATCAAAGTGGTATGTTTTATAACAATCAGGAAACAGCGACTCCATGGATCCTAAAACCACTGTTTGCCACCAAAAGTCCTAAACCGAGTGATCACTTTAGATCCTATTCGTTTTGACATCTGCTTTTGCCAGAGGATATCGTCAAAGAACTGAAAGCGACAATAAAGCGATCTTGTCATGACACGCGACGATCCGTAGCTTTATAACATTTGCAAACATCGCAAACGTCAATCTATTCACGGTTCAGTGGACCCATCAGCCTTAAATAACATTTATATAACCTGCCAAGATCTAAACAGTGAAAGGGGTAGAGCTGTGAGAGTCATATGTATATCTTAGTCCGGAGCCTGCCGTTTGACAAAAATATATTTGCCAAATGTATCGTTTGCCAATTTTTTCATTTACCAACCCAATTTTATACAAATATTTTTGAATTTATTCCAGTACCATCGTATTAATCACAAATATCTCAAATTATTATTAATTTGCATTCGATGTTAGATTAAGAATCATTTACAGCAAATGAGTTCATACGATGCGCGTGATTGATGGAGCAATAGATGAATGCGTGTGCTCATTGTCATACGGTAAATCTATTAAGTAGTCAGGAAGAAAATGACGCTGTTGAACGCAATACTATATTTTCCGGCCTGTCAGCGTGTGAGTCTCGCTCTCGTACGTTATATAAAAAATAGAATAGTGCATCATACAGTTTTAGTTATAAACGTTTTTTAAATGTTATTATGCTAAGTCAGTACACTTGCTAATAAAAAAATTGTGTCATTTGCAATTCAAGTATTTAAAACTGGTTTAAACTACGATAATCGTATATTTCAAAGATATCTCTGTCATATCATTAAAACATGCAATTGACAACATTTCAAAAAAAAAAGCATTATTGTTTTTTCGCATTTATAATAGATGGTTAAAAATTAGACTACCCGTATTTCTTGGATTTTCTTCATTTTACTTAAATTCGTCGTTAATAATTTATTAAAGTAATAGTCATTAAAAAGACCGTATATACAAAGTTAGGAATACTGATGTCGTGATCTTAGCCTGATATAAAATTAAAAAAAGTAACTTTAACAGAAACAGAACTGACTGTCATGTCACTCACTTGTCAATAATTGGCTGCCGTTCGTTCACAAATTTGTTATTTTGCGTAATTTAATTAATTACGTAATTTGTAGACGCCATTAACATAAATAAACTATTTTGCGTAGAATCAAAAGCGTGTCGTTAGAATCAAGTACTTAATCCGTCAGACAGATAAAAAATGAACTTGACAGTTGTATATTGTTTTGAATTCCTTTGGTAATAAATGGACTAAGGGCACTGTAAGTGTATTCCTAACATTCACAATCCAACTTTTTTTACTGTTTTTCCTGAATATAAAAAAAAACTACTGTATAAAAAAATCCAAAGATATTTTTACTGTAATCAGCAGTGTAAAATCTAGAAACGGTATTTTATTTTACTACCTTAGCACAAAATGAATTGTTGTCAATTGCAAATCTGTCTGAAGTAACTACTAATTAAGAAAAAGTTCATTAACCAGAATCTTTCTCAATAACCGTACATTAAACATATCTTTGACGTATCACGTTTAGGTAATATTGAGGAGTTTCTTAAGTGGCGACCGGTTTTCTGATCTCTGATTCTCAAAAGCTGCTATATGATTCAATTCAAGATATAATAGCCATTCAGCCATTTTAACTCGGCGCTAAATTCAGCGTTACCAATCAACACTATACTTGAATATTTACATTTTTTTTTCATTAAAAAATGTATTAAATTTTCAAGTTAATGTTAATGCAAGTTATCTGACGTATCGTGTTTTCAATCGACGACGTACTTCCCAATCCCACTATTAAAATTTACGTACGCTGACGCAATCGCGCAACGACGATTTGCGTAGAGAAAGACGTGACGTGACGTTTGCAACAACGGGCCCGCACTTACGTCCCAAACGCCGCGGTTGTCTCGAAGCAATTTCATTTAAAATCAATTTACTTCCGTAATTAGAAGTAATAATTGAAAGTTGGCCCGGTCCAGTTATTAGCTGCTGATTGGTTTTGTGGAAAGGTTTTTTATTAAATATTTAAGTTTTTTTACCCGCAGTCTACGGACTATCTGGAAAAATGGATTTAAATAATAATACCTTACTACCTACTTGACTTTTAAAAAATTGGAAAAATCTTTTTATTTTATGGCTTAGGAAGGCAAACTAGCACACAGGTGACACAGGCCACCTGATGGTAAGTGGAAACTGTGACCCATAGACAATTAGACATTCGCATTCACAAGACTGAAAATGCACTGCCAACCCTGAGGACCAAGGTGGAACTGTATGCTAGTAATTTCACCGGCTGTCTTATCCCCAAACCAGAACATGCGAACACTGCTGCTTGGCGGTAGGTTAATGGATAAGATGGTGGTACCAACCTGGACGGACCCACAAGTAATTAATAATTATCTTTAACTTACTCTCGGAATACTATTTGACCTGCCGAAAAAGCTGTGTTCGCATTAGCAGTCTCGAGATTGTCATCCTGAGATTGCAATCTTGAGTTTCCAAATGTCTATAAGCTTCAAAGTCAACTTGCCATCAGACGGGCTGCGTGCTTGTTTGCCTGCTCCATTCCATAAAAAACAGAGATTTAACTTGATAATAGGGAATCACTACATAGTATAAAACAAAGTCGCTTGCGCTGTCTGTCCCTATGTATGCTTAAATCTTTAAAACTACGCAACGGATTTTGATGCGGTTTTTTTTAATAGATAGAGTGATTCTTAAGGAAGGTTTATATGTACAATACATTCCACGCGGGCGAAGCCGCGGGCGGGTCGCTAGTATGGAATAAAACACGAAATCACCGTAGAAGAGAACATCGAAAGTGAAATAAAAAATCGTACATATTTACATACATGAACCCTGAAACATTACACTCGTTTTTTGAGCAGTCGTGTAATTTTAATTGTAATCGGCCAAGAACTACGGACGATACAAGCATTTTAAATGTTATTATGTGCTAATTAAACAGTGATTAGACACAGATCCGATAGGCCGTATAAACTCGATGTTAAAATCTGATTTCTGGAAAGAGATAGGAACAACTCTTTGTTGGGTTATATCTTGGTTATTTTTATAGTTATTTAACAAAAAAACCCTACTGTTTGTTACATAAATCAGCTTCACACCAAGCGCTGCTTGTTGGGTCAAAATTCAAATTCAAAATATTTATTCAGTAAATTGGCCACATGAGGTCTCTTTTACAAGTCGGTATTATCGAGTGAATCTACTAGCGCTTCGGACAAGACCATCACTGCGGAGAAACGCCGCAAGAAACTGCAGACGGTGGTAGGGCATATTACACTGAAAATGACTTCATTGGTAACCAAGATGTTTTTAATCCTATCCTAGTGTCTAGGATGTTTACAATGTAACATAGCCTTTAAGCAAACTGTGTATTCAAGCACTGACTAACTGACTGTGATTTACTATTTGTATTTTACTTTTTCTAGGCTTGTGTGTAAAAGACGCTTTTAAATAAGAACTTACTGTGATGTTTCTTGCCGGACAGATGTTTCACAAAATATTACTTTTGTTGTCCGACAGCATGAGCATGTATTGCTCGCTCAAACGGCGTCGTTGATCGGGTTGCCACTTTCCCGAACACATGGTTGAGATACGCGTCATACTCGTGAACGGGTGCTGTTTTTGGGGTCCGGTCTGTTCACGTTTGCATGGACTTCTTGTTCAAAATTATTTTAGTTAGATATGGCTTCGTCGTGTTGTTCTAATAGTCATTGCTTGTAATAATTTTATTTTTGCTAGACTCAAGAATTTATTATTTATTACTTAATTACCTTATTATTACTTAATTTAACTTACTTTTAAGTTAAATTATATTTTTATGATTGAAAAAATTACCTGCTGGAGTTTCTTGCGGCGCTTCTTCTCCGCAATGCTGGTCTTGTCGGAAGCGCTGGTAGATTCACTGTATATTACCAACGTGTAAAAGATGTGGCCAATTTAGTAAATAAATATTTTGTATTTTGAATTTTGCTTTTATAGTAGCTGTAAAAAAAGGCAGGAATAATTTCAACGGAATTACTTTAAAATACTTGATCATGGCGGAGGTCATTGGGGAGAGCTATGTCCTGCAATGGACGTGTTAATTTAATATAGATTATAAAAAAACACTTAACACTTTATTACCCTGATAAAAAGAAACAGGACAATTATGTCCGGTTGTTAAAAGCAAAAGTCAATCAAAATGAAGACAGTTTAAAACTCATTCAATTATTTTATTGAACGGGATGTATTTTGTTTGGTGCTTTATTTCTAGATATCGTTTTGTGATAACGTCAATAAAATGATAATTAGAGTACTCAGCTGAGCGTACTTCCGCCAGTCTTTGTATTATATTATAAATTATAAACATTATGGTCGATCCGTTCCATATGTCACATAACTTGACATAACACTTCAAAATAAAATTGGACCGGAAAATCACTTTGGTTTAACTGACATCTCTAACAATATTGACGGCAAATTGAAGGTTAGGAGAATTGTATTGACGACTAAAGCGTCCTATTTGTAATCGTGCAGTTTAATTGCGTTTTTTTTATGTTTTTTTTTTTAATTGGTTTTTTATTGTGTGGTGTCAAATTTGTGTAATTTTTAAGGTTTCGTACCCAAATGTAAAGACAGGACCCTATTACTAAGACTCCGCTGTCCGTACGTTCGTCTGTCTGGCCGTCTGTCACCAGGCTGTATCTCACGAACCGTGATAGCTAAACAGATGAAATTATCACAGATGATGTATTTCTGATGCCACTAAAACCAGAATAAAATAAATATTCAAGGGGACTCCCATACAACAAACGTGGTTTTAACGTTTTGTGCGCGTGTCCGACTCGCACTTGGCCGTTTTTTTTAATCTTAACTATTTTCCGAACATACATAATATAGTTGCATTAAAAACATTTTAAATATCCGCGCTGTTTAGCTTTAAACGAACTGCTTTTTAACTACAAGCATCAATTCAAAAACCTTGCTATTTAACTTCACGTTTGAATTTAAATCTTAAAAGAGTTTTAAAGTAGCCTGACGGTATCCGAATCATCGTAAAGAGCTGGTTAATTTCACGCGATTTTAAATCCGTGTCCGACTTAGCAGGTAATGCCGCGGAAAACTGACAGACGGACAGACGACGACAGGTCAGGGGATTATATAGCTTGAAGACATCTTTGTAAGCGGTAATGTTATTATTATTACAATTTTAGCTTTCAGGGATGGCCATACCAGACGATACCAGGCTGTATCTCATAAACCGTGGTAGCTAGACAGTTGAATTTTTCACAGATGATGTATTTCTGTTGCCGCTATGACAAACAAATACTAAAAACGAATAAAATATTTTTTTATGTGGGGCTCCCATACAAGACACGTGATTTTATTGCCGTTGGTTGCTCGATATTAATAACGGGAACTGGTACAGTGTGAATGGAACCCTCAGTGCGCGAATCCAACTCCAACTTGGCCGGTTTATATTTTCTCTGCACAGAAGTTATCTGCTTTTATTCCTTCAGGAACTCTTAAATTTTGCGATTAACCTTAGTTTGGTTTAGTTTATTTATTCATCAATGTAATATTACAATATGATCACATGACGTGCGTGCATGACTCGATGTATGAATGTTGAAGAAGTGAAAGAAATTGGTCAAGATCGTAGTAAGTGGAAAGAAGTGGTCTCTGCCTACCCCTCCGGGAAACAGGCGTGATTTAATGTATGTATGTATGTATACTCGTATTACAATATAAATTGCATTGTATGTCAAAAAATAAGATTAGATCGTCAAAACATAAATACTAATTATCAAAAATTACAAGAATAATTAATAATTATTAATTAATATTAATTATTAGGTAATAACTAAATCAGTTTATATGAGAACCGGTCGCAGACCGTTAGGTACTTACTTACTATAAACGCAGATGAGTACTATTCTAGAACCTGAAGCGTCATCCAAGAATTTAAACAGTAATTTCAACAAAACTATGCGTTTACTGTAATCTAGCATTCCACTGTCACCGAGAAGGCGTTTGGTCCAAAAACCCGAGAACTCAAAATGGAGTCAATTTTATACTTAAATCAAGAAACTGAGCTTTGAACGGTTCAATTCCTGAATTCTTAGACTTACATGCGATGCCAAAAGGCCGCATATACATAATGACTAAGTGAAATTCAAACCTATGAAGTTGGAGGTAATGTCGCGAATGTATTGGGAGTTGAATGACAGATGCGTCTTATTTTCTGATTAGCGCGACTAAGCTTCCCACGCTTGCATGCAGTCGATCTGCGATACACGCCCACTAGCGCCATCTCGTGGGCGCCGCCGACGGAATTTGTGATTAAACGCGCAGGGTGTTATTAGAACGGTCACTTGTTTCTTTATTATTTACTCACTACCTTAAGCATATTAATTATATGTTTACGTATCATTTTATGTAATTTAATGCGTGCTTGTGAGCATGCGGGGAGCGGACTCAAGGTGCTTCACGCAGGCGGCATTCGTTATTTACTACTACTACTATTATAATAATGTTTTCCAAAAATCATAAATCGAATTACTTAATACTTTGTTTCACTGAAGCTTTTTTACATGGAATCTATAGGTATGTAATGTGTTATGTACGTACGTTTTGTGAAAATGGACCGTTATATATGTTTCCGACGACAAATCCCAGCAAACCAGGTTTCAAGTGATCGAGTCACAGATCCCACTTAAGTCGCCTCTATTCTTTGTCTGCGTGATACTGGTTTTGCGCCCAAAATGACCAAATTACTCCACTAAAACTTCAATATGTCTGAAATATCAAGATCGATTGCAAAAATACAAAGTGCGTTATGATTATGATCCTCTAAACAAAATCAAAGCACTAATTGTAAATAGGTAATACTTCATTCGAACTCAAAAATGTAAAATAAGTACTAAAAATGTCAAACCAAAAACCGCAACTTAGAAAATGGCAACCATTTGAAGATTTACACAACCCCGTCAGCGCCAAGCGGCATCTCTAATCATCCGATCCGACGTACCCCAAATTGAGCTACATAGATTTAATTTTATTCTGCGACTAATCTGCCCACGTCTACCGGTAGCCCGAAGACTAGCCCAACTTTTACAGTCACAGTTTTGAGATGGCCTCAGGTTTCAAGTAGCACTTATCATGAGGTGCCCTGCTTACTCGAAGCTTTGTCCAATGCCATAAAAAAATGCCTTTTCAATAGATGTAATAGATAATTAACTGGGAAAATTATAATTCGGAAGCGAAATATCAATTCAAATAATATTTACACGAGCCCGTCCACGTATGTTATAAGTTATAACGTATGACATAAGTTCAAAATGGGGCCCTCTCTTTTTCAGTTTTTATTTAGTTTTAATTTAATCTTATCTAGCATAGTTATAATTAATTTTACTTTTAATAATTTAGTTTTTATTTATGTGAATATGTTATTAATTTAGTTTTATTGTAATTGCCCACAATGCGCAAGAACTTTCATGAAGAAAATTGGCTACATAAGCCACATGCGGGCTCACCAGCGACAACAGGGTCTCCTTTAGAACGGTCGTCGCCGTGACCGAGATCGGTCGGACCAATCATCATCATCACCATCATTGTAATTTAAAAAAAATGACTGCTGAGTTTCTTGCGGCGTTTCTTCTCAGCAGTGGTCTCCTCTTGTGAAGCGCTGGTAGATTCTTGACGTGTAAAAGTGCCCGTGCGGCCTACTTACTGAATAAATGTCTTTATCTTTATCTTTATCTTTGATTGTATTAATAAATCACGTAATGTTATATAGACGACATTTACCAGGACATTTGTGTATATGCGAAATACAACAGCCACAAAAGGCAAATATAATTTAACCGACTTGCTCAATCTCTCGCCTGGGACCTTTCGGCTCAGTGGTTAAATAGTTGCCCGCCGACCCCGGGGTCGCGCGGTCTCCGCCGCTCCGACGTATGAGCGCATCGGAGGAGGGTGTCTACAACTTAGTAAATGTCCTCGCTATCCGAGGTACCGGTGCGGGCAGGGCTTCTCAAAGATTCACTACAATTTTTTGACGACGCGCTGGCCTAGTTGGTAGTAGGGAATGCAAACCGGTAAACCGGTATACCGGTTTACCGGTAAACCGACCCTTTTTATAGCCGGTAAATTACCGGTAATTTATAGCTATTACCGGTAATTTACCAAACCGTGAAAAACTAAAAATAAACGTGAAATAATATGATTTTAAGTGCAATTTACTTTCAGCCACTCCTTAAAAATGTATTTGATTGAAATTGGCTTTCAAATTATGAACAAAAGTGATAATTATTTGTAAAATTATATTACTAGGTATTACGAAGTCAGCAAGTAAAGTAACGCTACGTATTCCAGGGTCAGCCGAAGATGTGCCTTATTAGGTAAGGTACTATTTGGTTACTGTTTCTTTAGCTCAGTCACACAATTAAAAGCACAACTTTTATTCACACTAGAGAGCTATTATTAAGTTACGTATAAATATATTAAAAGTTACGTATAAGTATAGTATAAATATTATATTTTTTACTTGTGTCATCCTTGAAACAAATTAAATCTTTGAGTTACCTTGGTGATAAATGACTGTTAGTCATTAAAATATTTTTTTTAATATTAAGACATTGATATTTTTTCTTATATCGAAGTTTAAAATTATTACTTCAAGTTGTCATTATTTTTAAATGACTTGGTTAAAGTAAAATATAGGATTTTTAAACATTTTTATTGCTGTTATTTGAGAAACACAAAAACCGGTAATTTACCGGTTAACCGGTTTTGCCGGACCGAAGTCGGTAATTTACCGGTTTTCAAATTTGGCCGGTAATTGCATTCCCTAGTTGGTAGTGACCCTGCCTACGAAGCTAGAGATCCTGGGTTCAAATCCCGGTAGGGCAGATATTTGTGTGATGAGCGCGAATATTTGTTCCTGAGTCATGGATGTTTACTATGTATTTAAGTATATATTTCTCTATACAAGTATTTATATCGTAATCTAGTACCCATAAAGCCTAGAGCTTAAATTGGGACTAGGTCAATTGGTGTGACATTGTCCCCTATTTTTTTTTTCTCCTCTTAGTTCACGTTAAGGTACAGTCGCGAACCACTTGTTGAATAGCTGTCAGCCAGTCGTTGACATCGGTTATTGAATACACGGCTAAATTACGAACATTCAATTGGCAAGTGGCTCAACAACCCTGGTTCTTGACTGTACCTAGCTACTAAGGTAGGTAGCTTTGGCTTCGCTAATTTTACACTTCGAGTATGCCCTTCTACTGGTTTTTAATGCATTTAAATAGCAGTTAGTGTATACGTTGCTTTATCATTAAAAGGACTTGTGTTGTGATACAAAATCTCATAAATGTGATACTGATAAAATCTTTGACTACGTTTAGGCGATATGAGATAAGACAGATGATGCCTCTATAATTAAATATTTGTATTGACGAAACACCGTATTATTCATTAATTTTTCTTGATAGGACGATGGGTAAAACTGTCCCCACCCACCAACAAAGATGAAACATGTCCCAGTTTCGCATCATTGTATTTTTACTGTGGCGACGATCGCCGCGACGATCCTAATCAGTATGTTTTCTAGTTTAATGGACGTAAATCTCTTTTTCTAAATAAAGATCAAAGCCAGCGCTTTTGACCAAACGTTTTTATTTAATTTAAATATTATGAAGACGCGGCGGATTTCGGGGATATTAGCGGGATGATTTGAATTCCTTTTTGCATAACTGTCCAGAGACTGCTCAGAGTAGCGAAACCTGGAAAAAATTGGAAGGCCTTTTCCCAGCAGTGGGACAAAACAGACTAGAACAAAAGGAATACCAACAGTTGTAGTACCACTGCTGGAAAAAGTGGAAGGCCTTTTCCCAGCAGTGGGACAAAACAGACTAGAACAAAAGGAATACCAACAGTTGTAGTACCACTGCTGGAAAAAGTGGAAGGCCTTTTCCCAGCAGTGGGACAAAACAGGCTAGAACAAAAGGAATACCAACAGTTGTAGTACCACTGCTGGAAAAAGTGGAAGGCCTTTTCCCAGCAGTGGGACAAAACAGACTAGAACAAAAGGAATACCAACAGTTGTAGTACCACTGCTGGAAAAAGTGGAAGGCCTTTTCCCAACAGTGGGACAAAACAGGTTAGAACAAAAGGAATACCAACAGTTGTAGTACCACTGCTGGAAAAAGTGGAAGGCCTTTTCCCAGCAGTGGGACAAAACAGGTTAGAACAAAAGGAATACCAACAGTTGTAGTACCACTGCTGGAAAAAGTGGAAGGCCTTTTCCCAGCAGTGGGACAAAACAGACTAGAACAAAAGGAATACCAACAGTTGTAGTACCACTGCTGGAAAAAGTGGAAGGCCTTTTCCCAGCAGTGGGACAAAACAGGCTAGAACAAAAGGAATACCAACAGTTGTAGTACCACTGCTGGAAAAAGTGGAAGGCCTTTTCCCAGCAGTGGGACAAAACAGACTAGAACAAAAGGAATACCAACAGTTGTAGTACCACTGCTGGAAAAAGTGGAAGGCCTTTTCCCAGCAGTGGGACAAAACAGTTTAGAACAAAAGGAATACCAACAGTTGTAGTACCACTGCTGGAAAAAGTGGAAGGCCTTTTCCCAGCAGTGGGACAAAACAGGCTAGAACAAAAGGAATGCCAACAGTTGTAGCACCACTGCCGCTAAAGCACGCCATGCACTGTCCGATGCTCGATACCGACGACTAATGCGACGCGACACGGCCGTGTAATGTATGGCCGTTTTAGATGAACCGATACGCGGCGCACAGAACAGTTCAGCTTCTTTACTTCAAGAGGCAAACATATTATTTTCTTAAAAGCCACGTATCTACAGTTACGTGGGCCCTGCACCCACCCAGCACCCAGGCGCTTGAGCCATGGCTTTTAAGGTGCTTTTTCACTGTCGACGCAAGGCGAGGCGAGACACAGCGAGACGAGAATATATATCGCACCTTCGGTAGGACAAGGGCACAATTGCCCCTATAATCATATAGTACATTGTGCCCTTGTTCTACCGAAGGTGCGATAAATATATATATGTATTGAAACTTTTCTATTTACTCCTCATTGCCTCACTGCCTTGAATTGTCTCACCTTGTTCTTCACCTTGCACCAGTGGAGAAGCACCTAAACTAGGGCGTCCCCCTTAAAATGAGATTGGATTGAGGATCCGTTGGCTCTTTGGGCCTGCTGCATAAAAAGAACTCACAGATATTTAATAGCATGTGCTTTTCTTAAGAGGATATGTGGGTGGCGTCTTCATACAATCGTATTCCCCTGATTTCTCTTTGAATAATAACATTTGACCACAGTTAATTTAAATACCAGTACTTAGTAATATAGGGAACTTATTGTTAAACGGCTAAACAAAAACCGAGTAAAAAAGGTGTCGATCACGCGACTTCTTGCAAAAATGAACGGAAATCTAATATGAGTAAATCGATTATTTTTAAGCAGTTCTGATTAAGCAAGCCAGGAAAGGTATGTTTGCGGTTTTTAAGCACAGTGCAGCTTCTGTAAAACTATGCTGTGCTCTTGGGATATAGTAATTGCTTCCCTCCATTAGTATCGAGGGCCGAATTTGGGGGTACTTCTGTGTTGTCCATTAGCTTGATAGGACCTTTAGTGGTTTCTAGGTGTGATTTGAATCGTAGTGGCTTGTCGAGACCAACTAATACAAACAAATAGTCTGAATATATGTAACGAATGTGAACCATCATCATCATCATGTCAGCCGAAAGACGTCCCCAAGGCTCTCCACTCAGACCGGTCTTGTACTTTTCGCATCCACCGCGTTCCCGCGATCTTGACAAGGTCGTCGCTCGCAGGACTGATGGCCAATGGCGTCAGAAAGATCTTGAGTAGCGTCCGCGGACCGGGAGACGAGCTGTAGGTAGGCCTCCAACAAGATGGAGTAACGAATGTGAACCGATGTCGTGTAATTCGATTAGCCAGTACCTAGGTCTAGGTAGGTTTTTAAGCCTACATTACCAATCATGCGACATGTCATGTCGCGGAAGACGCCCGCGGTCTAGCTGTTGTGCGCAGCTTGGCAATGTAGACTTAAAAACAGTAGATACATATATGATTCAGTATCGTTTAAAGATCATAAAATTATTTCCGTTCCGATCCGTTTCGGGCCGGTTGGTGGAAATAGTGCTTTAATGGTTAAGTGTCCGTCATTGAATCCTAATGCCTGAAAGCTAAAAGATTCCAACTCTGGTAATATAGCCTAAAGGCAATGCTGCCAGTTAAAATAATTTTTAATCGGAGATCGTTCTCAAAAAATATAAAGCAAGGATCCATTTAGAGTGGTAGATTAAAGAGCTTGATGACAATCTGCGGTCTCCTTTAAGGAAAAAAATCCTAATAACTGTGATTTTTTTATTCGTCGCCGTTACTTCAACTAAAACTGCTCCGCTGAGATCAAAGCTCTAATTTAAATAACCAAAACAAAATTAAACGAAGTGCCTATTTACAAAAAAAACCCATAAATAAACGGTTTTGATCCTTTAGCGGATCATTAAAAATGCTATATAAGATCTCGACACCACATTAATATAAATATAACTAAAAAACAACTGAACGCGTCATTCCCTGCGCAAGAGTCGATATCAGAATATGCGAAGCACTTAATACGAATCTTCGGAAGCTCTTTTTCGCTCTACAGTTATAACGTGATAAGAGAAAGGGACAGGGGTATTGTACATACAAACACATATATGACATTATCGTGCATGGAGATGTTTGTGACGTAATTAAATTGAAGCCTTATTAATAGTATGATAAAGTTGGAAGTGGGTTAACAAGCGGTAATGAGGAGATTTTGGCGATATGGCTTTGAATGTGGTTTTTTTAAGGTTAAGAGTTCCTTGATTGCTGTTTGCATAAATAAAAGTAAGTGAGAAAGATGTTTTGCAAAAAGGATATAATATGTATACTGTATAAAACACTTCAGTAAAAGGAAGACAAGAAAGTAGAATGGCAACAAAGAAACGTCCGGTGGTAACAAATGGGAATAATCCAATCCTACCATATTAAAAGAAATTATTTTTGGGTTTTTTTTAATGTTCAATTTCAACGGTGATTCTGCAAAACCGCGTAACTGACAAATTTATCATAGAGCAAAATAAACCTTACTGTTTTATTAAAAAGGTGCGTTTTGCTCCTTATTTAAAATGTTACTTACGCGGTTTTGCAGTTTCACCGACGATTTATATTTATATAAGTCACAGACGGATAATCGTTTTTTCGCATAATCTGGGGGGTTATTATGACATGACTATGCAGTTAATTTTACGGCGAGCGTAAAGGACAGAGCTATAGCAGTTATATAGCTCTGTCCTTTTCTCTCAGCGTAAACATAACTGCATAGCTATGTCATAATAACCCCCCTGATGACTTAAGCTTAAATAAAAATATGTTTTTTTTAAGAAATGTCGTAGTTTCAGTGTTAAATAGATAAATTACGTTAAAAGATGACTATTACTAAGTTAACATTAAATTATAAAAACAATAGTTAAGTGAAACAAGGGAAACCCATCGGTAATTATAACATTTATTTATTCTGCCAGCTGCAACGGGAAATGCGCAGGAGTTGGTTCATATTGGCAAATAATAAGGAAAGTGCGTCGGAAAGAGAAACGCGATGGTTTCCGGTGGTCGGAGCATGCGGGTAATAACGCGGTGAGGTAAAATTACCACGGACAGTCCTCCACGCATGTGGATATCTGCTGAATATGTACTTGTAGCGAAACGAAAGCGACCTGATCCCAGATAATGCAAAGGAGATACTTTTGTGTATAGTATCTTTTCGCTTTCGAGGTAGTGCGCTCTTTCGACATTAGTATTTTCGCTAACTAGTCTAACAAAAAGCAAACTTGGAAAACCCTACTGCCCCTGCAGCATCAGGTCTAGCACTGTAGGTACAAGTTGCAGAACATCCTCAGAAGTTAAGAAATCTTAAGAAATTACTGTGAATATTATCGTAAACATTTGAGAGCATTGAGAATGTTCTCTTTCCATACCGAATTTAAGAATATTCTTAGAAATTTTCGAAAATTCCTCATAAGAAACTTTCACAATATGAGAAGTTACTTCTCGGTAAAATGCTAATCAGAGGCGTTATTATGACATAACTATGCCGTTCAGTTTGCGCTGAGAGAGAAAAGGACAGAGCTATATTAAAAAATTAAAGCCATAAAAAAAACTGCATAGCTATGTCATAAGAACCCCCAGGACTGAGAAATTATTAAATTTAATAGAACCTACTTACTTAATACCCACCGTTTGGGTTGGGTAACATTAGAATTTGAGAATCGAACGTTCAAATATAGTCCATTAGATTCCTTGAATCAAGAGGCATTCCACCTTAGTCTCAAGGTTGCCAACGGTTTCTCAGTTTCAGGATTGTAGTCTTTAATCGACGTTGTCAACCAAACGTTAAGACTTCTTCTGATTTGGTTTACAACGTCACGTTGACGGGTGAATATTCGGGCGTTCCAACCGCCGTCATGGTTGTTTCCAAATTCAAATACTGATTTTAAAATCAACGGACCCGAACACGAAATTTATAAAGTTTATATTGGATAATATGCGAAGACAATAATGACATCGGTTAAAACGCCGAATAATCACCCTAACATTATGTTATATGGATTATGATAGTCCATAGTGGCCTTGGAATCAGATTCGATGACTGTACCTACATTATAATCAAACATTTGGTGTGTTTTCCTGCAGAAACTACGCAGGTAATTTGATATATTTTTTAATAGATTTATATAATGCTAGACTAAGTAGTATCATTGTGATATTAAAAATATTCACTACGAAGTTTGTGGTCCTGGGTTCAAATCCCGGTAAGGGCAGATATTTGTGTGATGAGCGCATATATTTGTTCTCCTGAGTCATGGATGTTTTCTATGTACATATTTAAGTATATATTTCTCTATAAGTATAAGTATTTATATCGTTGTCTACTACCCATAGTACAAGCCTAGAGCTTAGTTTGGGACTAGGTCAATTGGTGTTACATTGTCCCCTGATATTTATTTATTTATTATTTAAAAAATGACTGACCGCTGAGTTTCTTGCGGCGTTTCTTCTCAGCAGTGGTCTTCTCTTGTGAAGCGCTGGTAGATTCTTGACGTGTAAAAGTGCCTACTTACTGAATAAATGTCTTTATCTTTATCTTTACACACGTACCTACATAATTTATCTGCATTCAAAAATACATTACCCTTCTTCTTGGGTACTCGGGTAAAAGTAACAAGTAGCCTGCATGACATTTGGATTACATTAGTATTGCTGACTGTACCTTGCATGTAATTTCGAGCGAACCTGCGCAAGCGCATACCCATTTGCATGCTAGTGATCTTCCATTAATGCACGGCAAATTAATACATGCACACCATTCCGTTTGAAAATATACCCTATGTTTGTTATAAAAAGGGGCAAAATTCATGTGACAAGTATGTTTTGTTTTTATTTCTAGGTACTGTCGTACTGTATGAATCAGCAATAGGGTAGAAATTTATTAGACACTGGTATAATTAAGTTGGGTTTGTTGTTGGATTTTCAAAAACGCGTGCAATTACGTAGATGTGTTTTTTTTTATATCTCTGGAAATTAATTGGCATTTCTAATTTCTGAAATCACATACCTAACTACATACAGCCGGTCGATTTTTGAAAATGGAACACTCGAAAATTTCATTTGAAAAAGGAAAATAGGACGGTAAAATCGTTGATTTAAAGTTCGGGATTGGTGCGTTGTGCCTTGGCATACGATTAACTTGCTGCTTTCGTTCGACCAATTGATTTAGGCTAATTCAGAAGCATAATCTACAAAACATTTTTACTGAACCATTATCACATGTCTGTGACCACGAACCGGGAGACCAAGTGTCGGCAGGCCTTCCCTAAGGTGGACCGACGATCTGATAAAGGTCGCGGGAAACCGCTGGGAGACAGCAGCAGACCCTTGTCCAAGGAAGGCAGTCCTTGTCCAGCAGCGGACGTCTGCCGGCTGATGATGATGATGATTTTTTTGTTGCCATGCACATGAAGACATGCAAATTTTTTTTAATTTTTTTAGGGTATAGAGAAGACAAACGAGCACACAGGCCACCTGATGGTAAGTGGAAACTGTGACCCATAGACATTCGCAATCAAAAGACTGCAAATGCGTTGCCAGCCCTGAGGACTAAGATGGAATGCCTCTATGCTAGTCATTTCACCGGCTGTCTTAACCCCAAACCGGAACACAACAATGCGAACACTGCTGTTTTGTTTTGTTTGTTTGTTTATATTTAAACAATTATGAAAACATACATTACTCAGAAACAAATATTTGCGCTCATCACACAAATATCTGCCCTTACCGGGATTTGAACTCAGGACCGCTATCTTCGTAGGCACTACCAACTATGGCAGCGCGTCGTCGAATCCCAAGTTAATTATAAAAAGTACAATAAAGTACAAGATAATCAACTTGAGTTTATTGCGTCAATAAACCAAAATAAATAAAAGAATCGCGATGGAGTCATCGTGATGTGCTCCACAAGGCGCTGCTGGATTTATTTATAGCTATTTAATTTATTGGCCGTAGAGTTATTGAGTGTGTTAACTGTTTAAAATTGATATTTCTTATTTGCAATATCATAAACCGGTGTTCCGGTGCACAGTGACTAATATATACTTGTCAATAGGATTTAAATATAAGAAGGTATGCTAACATAGTTGTAGGATAACATAGTTAAGGTTTTTTGTAACTAACCCACTAACATCTATGGATCTTAGTAGTCTGAAATAAACTTTTTTTTTTTTTTTTAACAAGTTCGCAAAATCTTTATTCATACAATTCATCAAAATATCCATTTCAGTTATTAAATGGTCGAGTAACCATGTAGGAATTGAATTTTCTAGAAAACTACATTGCTTAATGTTCTTATTTAAAAAGTTATAAATTTGTTATACCGTTATATTCAAAACTACTTTTTGAATTAATGCCAATAATATATCTACATAATTTACGTTCTCTGTTGTTACTATTGCGTGCACAAATATGAACTAAAAGTTAGTTTAATTGTGTTAATATGGGCAAAAAACGTTTACATTCACTGCTATATTGGGGAGCCCGCCGTTTGGCAAAAATATGTTTGCCAAACGTATCATTTCCCAACTTTTTCATTTGCCAACACAATGTTGTATTTTTTTCGATCATGTAGAGCCCTATGTACTAGTACCTAGGTTAAGTAAATTTTAATAAAATCCTGAAATATCTACAGTTACGGAAAACAAAGCGGGTTGGCTAATGTAAAATGGGAAGCGATTCATTTGGTAAACATATTTCGCCAAAACAAAGGTAACCGTATTTTTTTTTTATCGTCAAAATTTAAAAGGCGTTCTATTTATTAATGAAATTAATGGAATCGAAAGTGACTAAACATTTTTTCGATTCTGACTAAAATCTTAAGTCATTGCAAATAGTGTGGTGTCAAGAGAAGCAAACCTGCGCGTCCAACGGCAGCCATACTTGTTCAATTACCTTCCTTTTACAACTTTATATTCTTTGTGCTCTCATTAATGAATAACACGTTACCGTTCTAATCTCTTTATTGCCTTAGATTGGGTTTCGCGGATCAATAAACGAAATAACAAATATATGAGTCATATAATTGACATTCGGAATTTCGCCGTCTCTTTCAAACATCGTAGTTTTGCTAATAGAGGGAAGGGACGTGGTTAATTAAAATAAGGAATAAATGGTCAATTAAGGTATTGTAAAAGTAAAGTACGAGTAATTCAGAAATTGGCGTGTGGTGGGACGCATACGCGGTTATTTCTAAGAAACCTTTTTTTTATGCTAATGTTTGTCTTATCTTATCTTTTCTTTGCGTAATTATTATCAAGCTTGTATTTTATTTTAAAAAAAAACATTCAAAATCAAGGACAAGGTGACCATAGCATAGTATATTGATACAGTAACTTACAATACAATTAAAAGTTAAAACGAAACTTATTTAAATTAAAATAAAACTAAGCTACTAAAATATTAAAGATGTAAATAATAATCACCACTATAAGAAGAACACCCACTCTAGCAGGTCCGCTCGCGGCATGGGCCCTATGACACTGGCTGCATTACCTCTCTGGATAGCTAGCCCAATCCTTTGGGAGAGGTAACCAGCTCTAGGATCTCCGGAGGTGTCTATGCGCCGGGATTACAGAGCCTTAATAAAGCTATTATTGATACAATGTTGCATTGTCTTATTACAATGCAATTAGGTGAAGAAGTGGAAAAATCTCTTTTAAGACTGTATCTATCGATAAGTTAACAAAAACAGCAAGATAAGTACGAGCTTTTCCAACAAAATACTATAGAAAATTAAAATTAAAATAATTTTACTGCATAAAATGAGTTTTTCTACAATAGATACTTATCCCATACTTTAACCGTTGGGACAAAGATTAACAATACAGAGTGGACATTTGGACAACATGTTACTCAATTTATTAGTTTAGCGTACCGTCCGTCTGTCACAAACGGAGCTGGCTGAAAATCAGCGCTGAAGGTGTTTAACAGCTCAGCAATGCTGAGCCAGGGTCCTTTCACTTCACTGCCGCGAAGACAAACTCACTAATCATTTATTGCTGTTTTCTGTTTTTACTTTTTCTGTGTGTCTTATGTGTGTAGTGAATAAATGTATCTTTCTTTTCTTCTTTTTTTTATATTTATAATGGCGTTGGATTTTTCATCACACCTGCTTATATCACTGATGAACACTGGCCTTCTCTGATAATGCGTTGGTTGTCGTAGTAATATTTAATTTTGAGAACATATTTCTATTTTATGTCCTACAAAGTAACATTCGTAACCAAAATCCGTAGTATTTGCGCTACCAAGCAACAGCGGAAGTAACGTTTTATTCTGTGTAATGTATTCAAATCCAACCAAACGAAAGGGCTACATCACCACTCATTTGAATACCTCACAATGTAGTAAGTAGGGCGTGCGACCGCGTAACGTTAGACGGACAGACGGACAGACGGACGAGGCGTGAAGCGTGAAAGTTATGGCTCGGGTTACGTTCGCGCCTGTTTGTTAGTAGATACGAGACGGATTACGTTCTTTGGTATGTTTAATTGTTTAGACCAAGGGACAATAAGTGTGGAAAGGAAATACTCTATTTTACGGCATGGTGAAGGTATACCCATAAACATTTATATTAAATCACTACATAGTATAAAACAAAGTCGCTTGCGCTGTCTGTCCCTATGTATGCTTAAATCTTTAAAACTACGCAACGGATTTTGATGCGGTTTTTTTTAATAGATAGAGTGATTCTTAAGGAAGGTTTATATGTATAATACTGCCCTGCAGAGCCTAAACCGCAGTAACTGAAAAAAATTAAAAACATTTTTTTTCGTTACTTTTAATCACGAGATCAATACGCATATGTATATCTAATCGGGGTGTGATTCAGACAACGGGAAATATATTTAAAAAAAAACATAGTTATGCAGTACGTACAAGTGCTCAATGAATAATCCATATTGAAACCACCTAAAACGCCGCAATTGGCCTTTCAACTTCAGTTTTCCAAATGTTTACTAGTTAAAACGCAGTAAGTGTGTCATTTTACGTGCAATTTAGCTTTACGGCAACCATCAATTCTTTCATGAGATAACTTATTAAAATGCAGCAACAGATTTTTGTATTAAAAATCATGAACTGCGTTCCTCATTTTGTTCATTTTATCAATTATTTCCTTATTAAACTGCAGTAAGATGTACGGAAAGTGAGTTTTAAGAAGTATTCTTAACAAATCTTGACATTGTGTTTACTAACTAAAGCGCAGTTTAGGAGTTTATACTTAATTTTAGTCGGCTCATCTCTATCTAAGTCGCTTAGTAATTACTATTTAAACCGCAATAGCAAGATTTTTTACTAACGTTTAACCGGTAACATATTAGTTAATAAGAAACCAAATTACTGTCTAAAGTGCAGTGTCAGTCTGTATTTACTGCCCTTTAGATGGCAATTCAATAAATTTCTTAAAGTTGTACCATGGTTGTGTTGTCCTTTACTGCGCCTTAGTCTGTATTTGTTGCTCAGTCAGTCGTGTCCTAGACGCCGTGCGAGGAGGGCAGGTGGGCGTCGCTTGGTTTTTCAAGTAAGTAGGTACATCAAAATTATACCGCGGCGTTGGATAGGCTCGTCGTAATTAACGTACATTGATTTACATATTTTAGTTTTTTGAAAAGGCTAGTGTTCATATTAGGTATTACTTATTTAGTGAGCGGACTAGGTTATGGTCGATGATAAAATAGTATACCTAATGCCTACGTTTCTTTAACTTTCAACCAATGAATCCAAAGCTTTTCATGCAATCCAATTTTGATTACCTATCTGCTAGTTATCCGATTGACTTAGTTAATGTTATGATACCTATGTAGTTCCGATTTTAACTTCATAATGTTCTAAGTAACAGATCGTTACTTTAGGTATTTAGTGTTAGTTTTGTTCTTATTGTTTTCGTTTACGTCAAATTTCAAATATAGCAGCAGGAGATCATTTTCTTAAGTTTAAGTATTTATTTATCTATATAAGCATGTTTATCAGTGCTTCCTATCGATAGTACTTACAGTCCACTTCATAAATATATGTACACTTTAATACCTTGTCTCTTTAATAGACAAGGTACTAAAGTGAAGTGAAAAATTTATGAACTCGATTGTACAGGCCTAGAGATTCCTTTGTTACTAGGTATATTTATGTGAGATTGTCTCCCAGATATTATAAAGTAAAATTATATAATATCATTGGATAGAATTAGGTACTTTCAAGACTCTGAAATCAACTAAATTATTATTGCTTTATTTTCATCTTCTTGAATCTCAAATGTGTGTATTATTTTTTAGAAGAACATTTAATTTTTTGATATATATTTTAAAGCAACTCAAAAACAATTTTAAACAAAACTTTCGTAAGATACATTAAGGAAATCACACCTGGTTACTTACGAATATACTGTAGAAAAACGCTCGACATGTTTCAGGCTCATCTGGAGTCCTTAGTCATGAGCCCGAAACATTTCAAGCGTTATTCGACAAAATTTACGTGAGTGACCCGGACGGTGTGATCTCCATAATAACTCGAAAACAATTACTAGAATAGCGTGCCTTTACTCTCTATAAGTCTGATTACCGAGTATTTTAGTGGTTAATAATTAACATAGAATTAGTTTTTATAATGAAGCAAAGATGCGTGTTTAAGCCAGTTTAAAAATTAACCAATGATTGAGGCGGTTTTATTTTAATTTTAACATATAACTATTAGCAGCTTTGCTGCTTCAATTTAGGTTTTTATAACATAATTTTGATCTCAGTTGAGTTATTTTGTGGCAAAGCCACAGTACTTAGCGATGATATTTCTATCAATAACAATGTTTAGCAATTAATGCGATGCAAATAATTAAGAGACTATAATAACTGTGTGATAAATGCCATTATAAATGTCTGATTAATAAGTATCTTATTTCAATAAGTACTGTTTTTTTTGTATTTTAGACGGTTTTTTGAAGCATTTTAGTACGTAGTAACTAAGTTTTATTTCTAGCAGTTTTAAGTTGGGTTGTTATAACAAATGTTGATCTCAATCGTGTTAGTTTAATTATGCAGCAAAGTCATTAGCGGTTATATTTGTACCAATGAAAAGGTCAAGCTGCAATACAAAGAATAATTATAAGAATATGCTCAAAATTAGTGTGATAATCGGTCGTCCTTTATTTTTTATAAAACTATAAGGTTTACTTAAATAAAAGTTATATTTCTCGAAAATATGCATTTCATTTATGTGAAAACGCAGTACCTGGAGTTCGTAGCACATACACTTTAATCACGATACTGACTTAAATGCAGTGTAAATGACTCTGATACTGCATCTTAGCTTGCAATTGACAAAAAATAACACACGTTTTTGCAGTACTTGTTTTTTTTACGGCATTTTAGTCAGTATAACTCATCTTTTTAGGGAAAACTCAGAGTGCCGTAACGGCTCTGAATTCAGAAAAATCCTTTTTTTTTAGCTAATGACACACTCAAAGCATTTTTTTTGTCATAATCATATTTTTCGTGCTTATTACTCTTTATTGAAAGTCAATCATTAACACAAAAAACATTAGAAAGGTAGAAAAATTACACTTCAAAGACATTTTTTACGTTTTCTCGAAATGAACTTTTTGCACTTACTGCGGTTTAGTCTCTGCAGGGCAGCATACATTCCACGCGGGCGAAGCCGCGGGCGGGTCGCTAGTAAATAATAAATAAAGATCAGGGGACAATCTCACACAAATTGACCTAGCCCCAAACTAAGCTCTACGCTTGTACTATGGGTACTAGGCAACGATGAACTTACTTATATAGATAAATACATACTTAAAAACATAGAAAACACCCAAGACTCAGGAACAAATACTCGTGCGCATCACGCAAATAGTTGCCCGTACCGGGGATCGAAACACTACTGTTTGGTGGTTGTTTAAAAAAGCAATTGAAAAATTTGAAAGGCGAGGACCATATTGTACCTAAACTTAAGTTAAATATTAGCAGTTAATAAAGTTGGGTCAATTTGGGTCGATACTTAATTTACTTTACCGTAAAAAACATTATAACGTTATACCAGCACTATCATGGGATAACAGGAAAAGATACAACTCAAGATAAAAACTGTAGGTACTGTGTTTATAATAAATTCCTGGAAGATCGAGCGTCACTCGGGTTGAAACCTAATTTTCTCGAAGACTTCTTTACAAATCGTTTTTTCGCCCACGTCAAACCCGTACTGTAAATTTCATCGAAATTGTCAGAGCCGTTTTTAATAACGTGACTATATACGTATACAAAGACCACAATATAATGTATAAAGACAAATATTGCTCGTTTCATAGCATGGGATTGTATACATTTTATTGCGCGTAGTTGGTCGTTTTTTGGCCAACACTAGTCACCTACAACCACCTACAATTTGAATGGAACAAGCTTTAGGTGAAGGTCAGTGTTGTACAATGAGTAAATACTTAATCGAACGCCTTGACTTTAAGTCAAGCCAACATTCAAGAGTGACGTAAAGTGAAACCCCACCCATTCACAGTTTACCGTATATTCTTCATCGGAGGTAAAATAAATAAAGCAATATTTGGAGACCATGTCACTCAAATTGGCTTAGTCATAGGCTAAGCTCTAGGCTTGCACTATGGGTTCTGGACAACTAAACTTATCAATATAGAGTAATAGATACGTACTTATGTGTAGAGAAAACATGCAAGACTCAGGAACAAATACCTACTAAAGGAAGGAAGGCTCATTGCCTTCAAAGCTCCTTAAATATAAACTTGTTAAACTTGCAAAGAAAACGGGCACTTAACATGTTTTCAAGTAGTTTAAACATTTTGTAGCTAACTTATATTTTATGCTACAGCATACAAGTAATATCATTTATATAAAATCATTATTTTCCTTCGTAGCAATACTCTTTTTTTGTGTAGCATAAAATCTTATTTACTTAGTTGTAGTACTTGTAGTATATTTAAAGTATTTTTCATCACACTTGCACGTAAACAGTATCTAAACATACAGGTTAACTTGGCCGCAATGCCCCATATAAAACCCTCGACCTTTTTATTTACCATGAAACCCAAGGTCGGTAAGTAATTTTTTTTTAATTTATAGCACAGCGCACATGTCATGCAAGTTCAAGCAAAGAGTTTACACGCAATTGAAAAATTGTCTTAAAATGTTATTTAAACAGGAATTTCATTGCAATCTCGCTACATGTTACTTAAATACTCAATTAATGTTCTTAATAATCGATTTTAATAGTTTTCTGTATCAAAACGTCGTTTTTTTTACACTCCTTCAGGGCTGTATGTATACCTACGTAAGTATTTGCCCTTAACGTTTCTGAACGAAACATTTGTATAATCTGTGGAGTCCGCCCGTCATCCGCTTAAAAAAAGTTCAAGTAGGTAATTCGTAATAATAGTTGTGCTGACTTGTGTATTATAAGTTTTAACTGTCCTATAATTTTATTTATTTACTCGCAAATGTGATGAAAAACGTTGTATGTTTCACGGTCGGTATGGGAATTACGTACCTCGACTCAGAAAGCCCTCTGTCTTCGACTTCGGGCTTCTACTAGAGCCTCGATCGTAATTCCTTACTTACCGATTTTAATACACAATGTACTATAAAAAAATAGAAAATGCCCGTTTTTTCGCAAGGGGATTTACGCCTCTTTGCCACTAACAATAAATTCGGGGTATTGATATATTTGACGCGTTAGCTGTGTAGATGTTAGTGGCTTCGACTGTACATGGGCGGTGCAAAAACCCTTTGATGTTTCCTCCAAGGCTGCCACAACGTGAAAAACAAGCACGTTATCTGGAATGCAAATTGACCAGCGAATAAATACAACTATTAATTACGTGAGTAATGCTCTGATAACGACGTCAATTTGCCGTTTTTGGATAAGGGAATAATATAAAATTGTATGGGTGTTTTTACGGAATGTATAAATATCTTCTATATTCTGTGTGGTTGTGAAGATGTTTCCCAGTGTATTAGTGACAGGTTGCAAGCCCATTGCCTAACAGTACTGCAAGCCTTTATTCCCTTAGTCGCCTCTTGCGACATCCACGGGCAGACATGGAGTGGTACTATTCTAACCCGGCAACCACACGGGTAATATAATCTACACAATGGATATTCATGTTTAGTTATATTTCTATTTGTCAAATATTAAATATTTTAATATTCTATTATCTTTAACTTACAACAGTATAGGGTAATCTTTTATAAATAAAAACATCATAGGTTTGCCGCTGACGTAACCTAACAACCGACTCAGGCGCAACTTACTCAAAGTGATATCGCTGATGTAACATCTGACATAATCATCTTCCTTAACACGTGTTTACTATTAGGGCCTTATATCCGGTATTTTCTGCATCGGTCCTCTGAAAGGCGTCCGGGAGAATCCGGATATTTTAGAAACGTCCGGGTTAATATAAGTTATTCGTTTAGTAAATTTTGGTCCAAATTGTGGTTACAGGGTTATCAGCAAGTTTTTTATATTTGTTGGTAATTCTGTAGCTCTGCGTACCCCACTCTGAATGAAGGCGTGAAGGTATGTATAGTAAGAACTTTTTAACCTGACCGTTTTTGTTAAACACATCCCTTTCCTAATCGAGTCACTTCATAAAATTCGTACTATATGTATGTATGTATTAATTTAGTATATAGTGGCCGTTATATTTTTAGTTGTAAGCTTGCTCCCTTGATCAAGTATTGCGTTGTGTGCCATCTTCATAGCTAGAGAACAAGAGTCTTGTTTTTTTAAATGGTTTTGCAGTGACTTTTTTGACTGGACCGGAAAAAACCTCGTAAAATTAAATGTATGTCAGTATGTATGTAAACTCTTTATTGCACAAAAATAATCTATCACAACTAAGTACATAAACTTAAAGCCCGAGATTTTTAAATTATTGGTCCGTCCGTCAACGATGACACCCCTAGCTTTTATTTCACAGTTAGTAGTAACCTAAGCCTCAAATTGCTCCAACACAGCTCTTAATTTGGTCGTTTAAGTACAGAGTACGTCCTATTAAATTCCTTATAAGCTAAAACGTCCTCATAACCATAAATTGTAATATCGACTATATAACTAACGTGTTATAGTTGGTTTTACGTGAACATGAGTCCAAAGATAACTTTATAGGACATACTTTGCAAATGTCAATTTATTAGATTAAGCTTTAAGTGGGTACTTAAAGCCGTACATTCTGTTAATGAAAGATAAAATATATGCTAACGGTAGTAAAGTAGATTATAAGTGCTATTACCATTCAATTTAGTTTATAATGTGGCTACGTGTTGAAATATATACATACAAGTCATATAACAAGTATGAAGTCACGATTAACTGCAAAGTCTGTGAGATGTTGAAGACAATTGAAATAAGATTTATCATTATAATCGTTGTAGGTCACTTAAAGTGAAGTCAGCTTTTTGCATGACTCCGTTGTTTTACTGACGTATGATGATTTGGAAAAGAGTAATTTTTAACTCTTTTGAAACCAGTTTAATTTCATACAACAAGAACCATACTAATAAATACCTCACAGACTAACATACATAACGATACGAAACCGGCCTACGGAGCCCTCCGCGTCCAGTATAACAAGGCGTTCCGGGTGATAGTGGGGCTGCCTGGCTTCTGTAGCGCATCAGGGATGTTCGCAGCCGCCGGGGTCGATGGCTTTCATACCACCATGCGCCAGCGGGCCGCATCCCTGCTGCGCCGCGTGCGGGCCAGCCCCAACATCATCCTCAGCATGACAAGGAGCAGGGTAGACCTTATTTGCGTCACTGCTGTGGGCTACATGCTCCATATAATAAGTCACTATAGGTTTAATAATTAGTATAAGTGTATTTTATTTACACATAGGATTAAGCAAACACTAACATTATATCAGTTGTAACTATTTTTACTCGAAATAAATTATTATTATTATATTATTATTCTTATTGCCGTGTCGCGTGGTTGCCGGCTTCGAATAGTGCCACTCCATGTCTTCCCGTGGATGTCGTAAGAGGCGACTTACTGTTAGGCGATGGGCTTGCCACCTGTCACTAATATACACTGTTAAACATCTTAGCCTAATTGTGCAAATTGTGGTTACAGAGTTGTCAACAAGTTTTAAGAGTTGTTGGTAATTCTGTAGCTCTGCCTACCCCACTCTGGGAATGAAGGCGTGAAGGTGTATGTATGTATGACATTATTCTTATAACGACATAACCAACTTGAAATTATAATAACGAGGTGATGAAACAACTGAGCCGAGTTTAAAGTTAATGAATGTTATATATTGTGCTGTTATGGAGAAGCAACTCCGCATTTAAAGCCCTGGGACCCTATTATATACTAAAACGGTCAATATCGTGCCAAACACCCATCCATCAAGTGCCATCACGCAGGACTTGACACAGATCAGGTCTCGCCGGAAACGAATCTGCTTTCGCACTTTCACGACCCACAGGTGACATCCAACACGTGAGCCATTTTCACTTTCTATAGGAATTGGGATAGACCAAAAAAAATAACTCACGGTTTTTACATTCTAATTCGAAAGAATATGTAATTTTAAGAGACCAATTTCATTAATTTTGTATTTGACCCAATAGTTTAGTATTAATATCTCTATTTATTTAGCAGAAATTTTATGGATGACATAATTATTTTAAATTTGGGTTGGGATTTTCTAATAAATTATAACAATTCAATGATATCTAATGATAAAAAGTTGTTGTAATAGTGTAACAAAACATGCTATTTCAAGCAGTTTTTGCCTAACCCGTAAGATACACCTAGGAGGGCTTCAAGCTAAAAACGAAAGTCAAACAAAAGTCAAATATACTTTTGTCGAAATGTGCGAAATGGATAAATATTTCAAAAACTTAATCATCCAGAACGGCTTTAAAACCCTATTCCTCGTTTTTTTTTTTAACAAAATGTCAAGACCTTATTGCGACCTCTATTTTTAGAGCTGACAACTCTTAAAAAGTTAGCCTCTATTCCTTGACGTTAAACAACATTGCTTTTGACGTGTTGTGTTATTTTTTTTGACTCGGCCGTTATACTGTCAAGTAAATAAGAGCTATCAAAAAATTTACAATACGATAACAGTACCTTACCGAGAGTTACAATTACCGTACTCGAATTCTTTTGGTTTACTAGCAACAATTTGCTACTAAATGCTAAGAAGACTAAATGTGTTAGGTTCGCTTTGCCTAATGTTAAATCGTTAGATTCTAGTATTTTTATAAATGACGAGTGTTTGCAAATCGTAGAAAAGGCAGTTTTCCTAGGCATAACTATAGATAAAAATTTGCAATGGAGTCCCCATATAGCTGTACTGGCAGGTAAACTAAGTTCGGCAGCTTACGCCGTTAGGAAAATTAGACATCTAACCAATATTGAGACAGCTCGCCTAGTTTATTATAGTTATTTCCATAGTGTCATGTCGTACGGTATTCTGGTTTGGGGTAAGGCAGCTGACATACAAACTATATTTGTGTTACAAAAAAGGGCCATTCGTTCTATTTACAACTTAAATTCCCGTGACTCGCTGAGAGAACTTTTTAAGGAAATTAATATCTTAACTGTAGCGTCTCAATTTATTTATGAGAATATTATTTATGTTATTAAAAATTTAGATTCTTTCACAAAAAATTCTGATGTACATAATTTCAATACTAGAAATAAAAATAAAATCGCTATTCGCAAATTCCGCGTTCGTAAAGTATATAAATAATTTGTTGGTCAATGCATTCATTTCTATAATAAATTACCTGACATAGCTTTAAAGCTACCCTTTCCAGCACTTAAAAATTACTTGAAAAAGTCGTTAATGTCTAAAGCGTATTATAGGATCGAGGACTATCTAATAGACAAAAATGCTTGGCCTAAACCCGAAACTTAATATTTTTTATTTTTTTCAAATTCAGTAACTTTGTCTTGTCTAGGGGACACCGTTGATGTAGGAAAACATATCAATCTTATGTGGTCGTCTTGCAACGTCTTATATACTTACACCTAGGTAGGTGTTCTCTTTTTTTTCTTCTCCCTCTATCTCTCGCAAGATTTTGGTGTGTTTTCCTGCTGAAACTACGCAGCTTATTTAATATATATTTTTAATTTAATATTTATAGATTTATATAATGCTAGACTAAGTATACCTTTGTAACATTAAATATATTTAAAAAATGACTGACTGCCGAGTTTCTTGCGGCGTTTCTTCTCAGCAGTGGTCTCCTCTTGTGAAGCGCTGGTAGATTCTTGACGTGTAAAAGTGCCCGTGTGGCCTACTTACTGAATAAATGTCTTTTATCTTTTTTTTTTTTTATCTGTCCCTCGCACTCTAAAAGGATACTTGCGAGGTCTGCGAGGGACAGAGCTTCGACTCGCTGGCGAGTACGTTAATTGTAACTCATGGTAAGGGTACTGTTATCGTATTGTAAATTTTTTCAAGTCAAAATCAATATTGTTTCCCATCGTAGAATAGAGACCCTGAGGCCCTAGGCAAGTTGCTTAGCGCTAACGCAATGACATAATGTATGGAGTTGACGTCGGCGGCCGGCGCTTGACACAACCGTCTGACAGCTCACGAGAATCCTATACAGTATTGATAACGATATCGAACGCCGAATGCATCTCGTCTAGGGCTTCTGATTAGACATATTATGTAGGCGTCAAATTTATAACACCCTTTTACGGACGGAACTGCCAACAGCTTGATTTAATTTTATCTCAATGTTTCGGTCATTAATGTATTTATTTACAAAATATGAATGCAAACTATAATCCTGGTCATTATTGCCCTCGTTCACCCCAGCTCCACAAATATGTATGTCACCATCAAATACCGTTAGATTTATTACAATTTTAAAAACAAGTTTCAAAAATAAAGTAACGAAAATTAAAAATAAATCACACAATAGGAAAACTTCTAACTCTTTCTGGTCTTTAAATTACGGGAAGAACTACAAAGCCAGCTACAACAAGCTACAAATCATACCATACTTACCTCTATCCTTCCTCAAGAAGCAATTTGAAAACTGATATACATCTTGAAAAGGTTTCCAAATACGAGTAGCCACGAGGCGTTTTGTCAGCTTCCAAAGATTAATACTAATCTAATTCGCGACAATATTATGTAAACGACTTCCCACTCTTCTAATATACATTTAATTCTCCACAGCGAATCGGAAAGGCTATAAATTAAGCCAAGGCCTATTCACAACCATTTACACCGTGTGGAAAATATATCGAATTAATTCCACATAATGTACCATTAATCATAGATCCTATTTGAAAATAAATTGATGTTTCGACAGGGTTCATTATCTTTAAATGGTCTTGAAGTGTTTTTGTTATTGAATGTGCCAATTTTGTCCTGTTAGGTTTTAATGAATAATACGACTGTTATGAACTTATGAAGCTAAGCTCTCAGAGAAATAATACCAACACTATCATACGGCTGCACTTATAGTATGACTCGGAGTCAGTTAATGACGGTGTCGTTCTTTATTGACGATTTTTCATACAAAGCTTTGGAAAGGATGAGTTCATTGTTCGTTAAAGTGCGGGGTTAAGTCATTTAGAATTCCTAAATATCTGATTATAGTAAATTATCTAGAAAATCTTGACGTAGTTTCCCCGAATTATTTTTTTCTTAGTCTATTTTCATCAAAATTGTCCGTACCATTTATGAAAAACCAATAACGACAATCGGCGGAATTAATAGTATCTTAATTTTGGTACAGTTTCCTTTGAAATAACATTTAAATAGATAAAATATAATAATAATGGTCGATATAATGGTGGTTATAATGGTCTCGGCCCAGAATATATGTTTATTCCATTCGGCGTGGACCCTTGGTCCGTGGGGCCCTAGCGCTCGAAGCCTCTTCAAAGAAATTTCGAAGAGGCTCATTGACGTCACGGGAGGCCGAAGAGCTGGCAGTTTCCTCGCTCAACGTAAAAGTTTAACCATACAGCGAGGAAATGCTGCCAGCATCTTTGGTACAATGCCGCAGGGGCCATTCTTCGATTTAATGTTTTAGTTAATTTATATATTTGAGTTAGTCTTATTTATTTTTCAGTTATTGTGTTATGGTTGTTGTATTATTTTATGTCGTTTTACAATAGATAAAATCCCCCCATTTAATCCGACCCCTACTTTTGGAACAGATATCTTTTAAACGACCTAAACGATTTTGATCCTAGCTAGCTAAGAACCATCCTGATACTACCACGTTTAAAATAAGATCTTTTCTTCTGGGAGGTACGATGACACGACACAGATACACAGATACTCCAAGTTATGCTTATAGAAATAGTTTTACCTTGAGCCTTCAATTGACATACCCTTCTTATCAACCTCATTATTTAAGTCCCAGGCAGACGGGTGAGTAAGTACGTGTACTTAAAACTCTACGACCTTCTTCGCCCGTGTGTACCTGTAGTAGTTTAAGTACTTAGGGTGACACAGACACACGGGCGAGTAAGGTCGCCGAGCCATGAGTTGAGTACGGCGTACTTACTCGCACGTTTGACTTTAGGGTCGTATTAATAAACTCATCTTAGCTTCATGCCCGTCACAGGTTACATCTGTCGTCTGTCTGTTTTTTTTATTTTTTGTGCAAAATTGTATATGTCCAACCCTATACATTGTCCTAACTCATCTACTTCAGGGTTAGCTGGAAGAGATCCCATTTAGGGATAAGTTTGCCTTTGTACGTTAGTTTAATCATCATCAGCCTGTTGCAGTCCACTGCTGGACATAGGCCTCTCCCAAGGAACGCCACAGAGCCCGGTTTAATGCTTTATGCATCCAGTTGCTGCCGGCCCTCTTATGCAAGTCATCCCGCCATCTGGCCAGAGGGCGTCCCACGCTACGTTTGCCAAGACGCGGTCTCCACTCCAGAACACGCTTACTCCAGCGGTTATCCGTTCTGCGACATACGTGACCAGCCCATTTCCACTTCAACCCACTAACTTTCAGAGCTATGTCGGTCACTTTAGTTCTCTGACGGATCACTTCGTTCCGAATTTTGTCCTTCAGAGAGACTCCGAGCATAGCTCTTTCCATAGCACGTTGAGCTACTTTAAGCTTATGGACCAGCCCCACAGTCAGTGTCCAAGTCTCGGCTCCGTACGTCATGACAGGTAGGACGCACTGGTCAAAAACTTTCGTCTTCAGGCTCTGCGGTATATCCGGCGAAAATTAATATTTATAGTTAGTTTAATATTTATATCGTAATATTTATATTTTAGTGCAACTTTATTGCATACATACATATACATTATATCAAAGTGAAAGTATCTTGAGACGAGCATAATATTCGGGATCAGTTTATTAACACAGCCTTTAGTGTGGCAGACAACATATAAAGCCGACTGTACAGCCTATCTTAGCAAACAATTTCTAGCCAATAAAACCAATATTGTAAATTCTGAGCCCCGTAGAGTGGTCGTAAAAGTTTTACGAGTCAACCTCTGGCCTCCGCGATTAACAGCTTTATCGTAAGCCATTAGCGACCAGTCGTAATATGGTACAGCAAATGTCAGATGACATAGTTGGCCACTTCAGTACCTTGTCACTTTCATCAGTTTCAAAATGAAAATGAAAATAGATATCTTTCAAAGTACGCCCGTAGGCACTCACAGGTACGTATGTCTCAACCTACTGGCGCTTCCTAAAAGTAGTAGTTCTGACGAGAAAAAGCACCCCAAGAAAGTAACAAACGGTTTTTTTTTATTTAAACATATTGCAGTGGGGTGCGCTTAAATCAGTTTTTTTTTTGTATAATTATATTTAACTAATTACGAAAAGCATAATGAACGGTTAGCACAAAAACCAATTGTATAATTTTATCCTGGCATATACGATCGAATAACGTAACACTCATTTAGTATAACTATAATTTTCTTGTTATTATGCATTTTAAGTCAATTTCTTGTAACTAGGTTAGGTTAGAACTGTGACCACATTAATAGTAATGAAAGCCGTTTTTTTATTTTTTTTATTTATGAGTTTTATGACAATTATAATTTAAAAATATTTCATCATTATATAAACACACTTACTCTAACGAAGCCACCAAAAAATAATGGTAATAAAGTGTCAAATATGTCATACTAATCGTTCCTACGAATAATATAATACATTGATGATGATGATGATGATAGGTGGGGACGCCCAGCCGAAGCAGGCGGGCAGTCGATTCGGTCAGCCGTTCATTCTGCCCTATTCCCCTCAGTCGTGCCTCAGGTTACTGGCCCGGCGGCGCTCCCATCCAGCATCGATCCCATCTTCCTGTCTTCCTACAGAACAACAGTGCGTCCCGTAGGTTGATGCTTTTGAGATCTTCTGTGGACAAAACGTCCTCTCCGAATGTGTGGTATCTCAGTGACGAGTACATGACACACTCGGCTAGGACGTGTTGACTAGTTTCCTCTTTGCCACAGTGTGGGCATTGAGGGTTCTGTTTAATACCTATTACCGTCAGATGTCTGTTGAGCGGACAGTGTCCAGTCAGGATTCCTGTTAGTATGCTTAGATTGTACTTACCCAGGTTTAGAAGGTACCTTGTTCTGTTTTTATTAACTCTTCCTATCATGAGTTTGGATTGTCTGCACCCTTGCGTCATCCCCCATGCCTCATTTGTTTTCTTTTCCATTCTTCTGGCGATAACTCCTTTGGTTACCATCTCCGATATCGGTAAAACCGGTTCCGGGCCTAGGTACTGTTGGTCCGCACCTGCTCTGGCTAGTTCGTCTGCCTTCTCGTTTCCCACTGCTCCACTGTGTCCTGGCACCCACGCCAGTGTTACATGGGATGTGGTGCCTAGAGTGTTCAGTTCATTCCTACACTCTTGCACTAGAGATGATTTGATCACCGGATTGCCTAGTGCTTTGAGTGCCGCTTGGCTATCTGAGTATATTATAACGTGACTACCCGTTACATTGCTTTTTTCCTTGAGGCTCAGGGCACACTTCATGATGGCAAAGACTTCTGCCTGAAACACACTGGTGGAGCCTCCTAGTGGTATCGTCGTGTGCTCATCTGATTCTTGGCTATATATGCCCGCTCCCGCTCTTTTGGTTGAGGATTTCCATGAACCGTCTGTGAAGCATGTCACTTTGGGTTCTGGTATTTCTCTCTCCCAGCTGTCTCTCTCTCCTATGTGGATTCTGTATTTCTTGTCGAACCTCTTCCTTTTCTTGATTAGGTCATTGTTTACCATGAGCATATCCATGTTTGACATTGACTCTTTCTGTATGCTTGCGTGTCTCTTGTCCATCTCGGACCCGATCCACTCCCTGCTCGCTTTTATTCTATACCACTGTTCTGTGGCTCTCTTCTCCACCTCTATGCGCACCGGGTTCAATCCTAGCATGATCTCCAGGGCTTGTGTAGGTGCTGTTCTCATTGCCCCGGTTGTCATCAGACATGCTAGTCTTTGAACCTTTGTTAATTCTTTGTCTATATCTTTTATCTTTGCTCTGTGCCACCACACGATGGCTCCATATAGGAGTCTGGGTAGGACCACCGCTCTGTATATCCATTGCGTTATCCTTGGTCTTAGTCCCCATCTCCTTCCTATGGCTTTCCTGCATTGCCACAGGGCTATGGTGGCTCTTCTGCATTGCTCCTTTACATGTGTCTTGTATAGCAGCTTACTGTCTAGTACTACTCCAAGGTATTTTATTTCCTTGAGTGTTTCTATCTCTTCACCTTTTATTTTTATTGGTGTTAGGACGGGCAGCTTTCTTTTGTTGGTGAAGAGTACTATTTTCGTCTTGGTCGGGTTCAGGTCTAGTCCCCTGTTCTGACACCAATTTAGTACCTGTTTTATCCCTCTTGTCATGACTTCTCTCATTACACTGAGGACTTTTCCCCTCACTAAGAGTACCCCGTCATCCGAATACGCTTGCATGTGTATACCTCTTGTGTTAGTTTCTCTTATGAGCGAGTCTAGTAGGAGACACCATAGGAGTGGTGACAGACAGCCTCCTTGTGGGAATCCACGGCTCGTCTTTATCCTTATTGAGTCTCCCCCCAGTTGTGTTGTGATCGCTCTCTCTTTTAACATGGCCATTATCCATCTCCTAACTGCGGGGTCTATGTCATCCCTCCGTATACATTTCTTTATCGCACCAAAAGTAGCTCTGTCGAATGCTCCCTCTACGTCGAAGAAGCATCCCAGTGCCAACTCCTTGTCTTCTAATGCTCTTTCTATCCTTGTAGTCAGGTTGTGCAGAGCTGTCTCTGTTGATTTACCTTCCATGTAGGCGTGTTGATGCCCGTGTAAGGGTAGTCTACCACCTTGCATGCTTGTCCTTATCTGTGTATCTATGATCTTCTCCAATGCCTTCAAAACGAATGATGAGAGGCTTATGCTTCTGAAGGATTTAGCGTCCTTGTAGTTTTTCTTGCCTGGTTTAGGTAAAAATACCACCTTTACCTCGCTCCAGATTTTCGGGATGTGGCCTAGCACCAGACTTCTTTCATAAATTTCTTTCAGATGGTTCCAGATGTATTTCCACCCCTTTTGTAGTAGTGCGGGTATCACTCCATCTGGTCCTGCCGCTTTGTAGGGGGCGAAGGAGTTTATAGCCCATTCCCCCACTTCATCACTTATCTTGAGGTTCATCGTTTCCCCTGCTTCCCTTATCTCGTTATTATTTTCTACTGCAGCCTCATGTAAGTTGTCCTCCCTGCAATCGGGAAAGTGTATTTCTACCATGTGCTGCAGTACTTCTTTGGGGTCTGTCAGTTCGGTCGATCCTACTATCAGGCTACCCAGTTGGCAGGTTCTCTCGTTCGACAGTACCCTTACTAATCTCGCTGCCTCTGTGTAGCGTTGTATCTCTCCCGTGAATGTTTTCCATCCCTGTGCTCTCAGTTTTTCTCTAGTATTAGTATATTTGTTCCTAATGCTTCTGTACTCGTGCCAGCACTGATCATTGTTCCTTTTCAGAGCTGATCTTAGCGCTTTACGAGATCTCTTCCTCAGTTTCTGTATCTCTTTATTCCACCACGGCTGTCCTTTGTCTCCGTTGCTCGTTTTTTCCGGACACGCCGATAGGTAGGCTTTTGATATGGCCTTGTTCAGATCTTCTGCAGCTCTGTCCAGCTCCTCACTCGTTTCTGGTCTTCTATGGCTCGGTGTCCATTTACTCAGTATATCGTTATATTGCTCCCAATCCGTTTTTCTAGGGTTTCTTATTTTCGTTCTTTCCGTGTAGTAGTCCAGGCCGTACAGTAGTCTTCTGTGGTCCGACATACTGTCCTCCCTGTCCACCCTCCAGTCTCTTACATGTTTGCCTATCCCCCCTGAGGTAATTGTTATATCCAATACCTCCTCTCTAGCCCTGGTTACAAAGGTTGGGGTTGTCCCTGTGTTATGTATGTCCAGGTCATTACTTACAATAAATTCTAGTAGTGCTTCCCCCTTCTTGTTGGTGTCGGTGCTCCCCCACACCTCATGATGTGAGTTTGCATCGCAGCCTACAAGAATGGGTGTTTTCTTACCTTTATATCTTATAATCGTTTCCTCCAATTCTCTAGTTGGCGCGTTGCTTTCACCTGGGATGTAGCATGTTGCCATCGCTGCTTTGATTCTCTCTCCACTCCTTGTCACGAGGTTGATTTCTACCACGACTAGGTGTCTGAAACATATGGTCACAAGGCATCCCATATTTCTTAAGTCTCTACTAACATAAATGCATGCCCTAGGTGGTAACTCACCATTTCTTTCGAAGTGTAGGTCACCCCCCAGGCTTCCCAGGCCTGTGACCTGGTTTTTCCATACATACGGTTCTTGCATCAGGACTATATCAATCTTTTCCCTTACTATGTATTGACATAGTTCCGACATTGCGTCCTTACAATGCTGAAGGTTTACTTGACATATTCTTATTTTTTTGTAGTTTGTGTTGTGTGTGTTGTTGTGTAGTGCTGGTTGTTTGTCTGTGTTGTCCATTGCTGGTTGTGTTTATGTGTAGTGTTGCTGCCCCCCGTTTCCCTAGACTGAGGAGCCCCCCTCGGTTTCCATCCGTGGTGGATGGTCATCGATCGGGGCTGCCTCTGCCTGGTTTCCGGGTTGCAGCGCTGGGTCGCCACAACTGCACTTGCAGCTACAGCTTCCCCTCCCACCCGGGGTCTCTGCCTCCGCATCTTTCCTCCGGGGCTGAGCCCTGACCAATCGCGCCCTGATGCGTGTGGCTTGGAAAAATAGCCATTGGCTAGTCTCCGCACCCCACGCATCCTCTACGCTCTTGGGCACCGAGTAACACACCCGGATACCCGTGGCCAGGTTCTCCCGCCCCACCTGCGTCCACTCTTGGAGTTTCAGCTCCCCCTCCCTGTCCCAGTTTTGGGCTCTCAGGTAGAGGAGCGGATCCTCCAGGAGCTCCTCCGGCGGGCCTGGGATCCAGACATTGACCCGGGTGTTGCTCAACATCCGGGCCTGCAGCCTATGCCCCTGAGGCTCCCCCAGGTCCTTCTCAAGAAGCCACTCCCTCGCCTCTGCCGTGGATGGTGTCACAAGGAAAAATCCCTCTGACACCAATCCCGACATGGCGAACTGGAGTTGCCTCCCTCGAACTCCCTGCTCCTTAATCGCCTCCGTAATGAAACGGCTGACAATTCTCCGGACTTCGGTCCCTAGCGACTCATCCAGCGGTACACCGTCCACGCGGCAGATCGCCACTGCGAGCTCCCGTGTTTCCCTTGCGGTCGCACGGGTGCTCGCGAGCGAGTCACCGCGGTTTGGTCTCTTCGCTGGAGGCCGTGTCGAGGGTCCTTCGTCCGGGTCAGTTGTCTGCCGTTTCAACTTCGGCGCCCTCCCTGGCGGCGGGGGCCTCCCCTTCGCCTGAATGTGGCAAGGGTTTTCTCCCGCCGCCCTCGCTAACCTATGCTGGTTCCTCCTGGCCTGTCTAGCCTTCTTTTTCTCTGCCTTGGTCGGTAGTCTGCTGAACTCGCCTCCCTCCGTCGGGGTTGCCGCCGTGGCGGTTCCCTCCTCCGAAGTTGATGGTGGGTTCAGCAAACGCTCCTCGTCGTCCAAGGACAGATTCACCAGCTCACTCCACGGCATCTGCAGGGGTCCCCCTTGCACCTTCTTGTCGGTGCTTGGCATCCCTCCTGCTTCTGCCCCTTCCGCTCCCTTACACTCTGGCATCTGCGGGGGTCCCCCTTGCACCATCTTGTTGGTGCTCGGCTTCCCTCCCACTTCTGCCTCTTTCGCTCCCTTTCTTACATCTTTTTGGTTTATTTTTTGTTCCATAGTTTTCCTTCTAAATGTTCATCCGACTCGCTCCCCACCCTCCTCGGAGCCCTCCTACTGGGGATGGTTTGACCCATCAGGGATACGAGTCCGATATAGCGCTCCGGGGTGAGCTGTCAAGTGAGCCCGCACGATGTCAGGCCCTCCGTCACCACTACAGCGACTCGGGGCCGTACTCCGCCGGCTACTGACCTCATCACCCCAGAACGCTCGCCCGCGGCCAGACTACTGTAAACGCGACAGCCGATTGATTCTGACTGGCTGGGCCAGAACCTCCCGTGTGAGATGAATCCCGAGCCAAAGTGGCGTGTTGTTATCCGAGGGTAACTACTCCGACCCTCTTCAAACTCAGCCTACCAGGATCTCGTTCTCCACCCGTACGGGTCCCCGCGCACGGCACAAACACGCGGGTGGCATTTTACCGCCCCCCATCCTTTCCTATTGGATAGGAGGCCCGCTGCGACATGCCACAATATCGCTTGCAGCTGATTGGATAGGAAATGAAGGAGGCGTGGAGGGGTGAAAACAGGACGGTCAGGAGTGCGACTGTTGTTTCTGTTCTACTCGTTTAATCCGAGGGAAACCGAGTAGTTGACAGGCAGCAACCTCGGGAAGGAACACAACCAGTCTTGCCTGGGGTATCATAGCAACTGTGAGCTCCACCCTCGGCCGTTAGCCAAACCAACTACCGGACAAGTAGATTGACATAGGGACGGACCCATATCATCTGGCGACCGGTCGCAAACTAACGTTGATTTGGACCCACCCCCGCCTAATATAATACATTATTCAACATATTAGAATACCAAGTTATGTTTACAACTAAGATAAGTTAGCTAACAAAGAATTCAAATGAGAAGTGTTTTTTTTCCAACTGTGCTAATATGTTGGGAAAATAATTATAAAATGATAATTATACCGATGTGTAAAAATTAGACATTGATGTCTACAGAATGCGTTATTGTTATGTAGATGACATGACAGTATTAAATTAATAGTTTAGATTAGTTGGGTTTGGCTAAATCGTATGCCCATGGTTACGACACAGTGTTTCAACATCGAAAATGATTTTTGTGGAGTAAAACTTCCAAGTGGGCAACATCTAATGAAATATTACCTTCGTAACGATATCATTACGTTTTGAGGACACGTTTAGACTAAGTAGTTGGTAAAGTAACCCCGCTTACGAGGCTCGAGGTCCCGCGTTCGAATCCCGGTAAGGGCAAATATTTGTGTGAATAGTTGTTCCAGAGTCTTGGATGATATTTATCCATATATAAGTATGTTTATCGTTGTCTAGTACCCATAGTACAAGGCTAGCGCTTATTTTGGGACTAGGTCAACCTGTGAGAGAATGTCCCGTGATATTTATTTATTTCTTTATTATTTAGCTAATTATGATTCTGATCGTGTTAATTTATTAATTTTGATATCGGAAAAAAATAACTCTATACTAAGGATGTTTCATTTTTGGAACTATAAATCCACAACAAGTTTCCATGAATACTTATACAGGCATAATAATTAGTCGATTAACATTAAACCAACTAGATACTATAAATTAAGTTCATATCAAACGTGTAATATCCGTAGTAAAATATGCATCTATATACTTTATTGGCGTTGTCTTTCACATTAGAAACTCTCTCCTAACACTTCAACAAGCGATAAAGTTGTATGAAAGTCATACAATTTAACACAATCATAGAAACCGGCCCATAAACCAGTCTCCCATTAAATCAAACGTGAAGACGGTTTATAAATAACAATTAGAACCACATTCAAACCAGTTAATAAGAGCCTCAAAACCTCTACAATTTCTACACATTCAAAGGTCTAATAAAACTGGACTAACAATTTAGCCAGGACCTTCAACACCCACAAGTTTGAACATAGTTAGGGGCCAAGAGTAACTGGCGATATGTAGCCGACTTGTTGTGAATTGCCTTCGTTAAGGAACTCGGCGCGGTACGGTACAGGAGAGCAATAAAAGGCCAATTTATGACAGTGGTAGTATAAATAGTAGCTTGTAAATTTGTTGCGCCCGCGACGTTACTTTTAGGTAGATATCCATTTATAAGATTTGCTGGTACAATAACTATAACCTGCTGTAACAGACGCAAACTGTTAGTGAAAACTTTGAAATAGATAATAACTCTCGATATAATGGCAACCTCTTTCTTTTAGATCTGGGGGGATATTATGACCAGTGATCGTTATCAACGTCCTGTAATGGTAGCAAAGTATGGTTGAAAAAAAAAAACAAATAACGAGGTATATTAAACATTATATATTTTACAAATTATGAGATTTATATACATATTTATAACAACAAATCCAAATTATAGTGAATAAATGACTAAAATTTGTTCAACAGATTTGGCTGTCAGTCGTTTGGAAAAAATCCATTTTAAATAGCTAAATGAAATTTCTACGTTAACAGAAGTCACAGGAAGGAAATTTAAGTCTTTATTATATTGCACACTATTTTTATTCACACCTTCCGGCATATCCACCTCTTTACCTTCAATCAGCTGCTGCACAACGCTTACAGTACTGTAACCCGGGTTTTTCTTTACGACATATTTTAGTTTATAATAAACTGCCTTGCCCTTGGGATGTAATCTCAACTTTGCCATTTTTTTTATCAAGTCCAAGCTAATTTTTAATGAACTTTTCAGTTCTAGATTTGGATCTATTTATTTATTTAGATAAACACGTCGCGTAGTGTAATTAGATTTTCAACTACAGTTATATTTTGATGACGAATGTCTATGGGTCACAGTTTCCACTTACCATCAGGTGGACTGTGTGCTCGTTTGCCTTCCTATGATATAAAAAAAAAAAAAAAAAAAAAAAAAAAAAAAAAAAAAAAAAAAAAAAAAAAACATTTTATGTCTTTTGACACCGTAAGGATTTATTATATCTAGAGGTGTAATCTTTAGAAGGTAAATATTTATTTTATGGTTAAGATCAAAAGTAAACAACCAAATGTGTTTGTTTTTTCTGCCAACCATACCCTTTGCTACCAAAAGTGGACGTTGATAACGATCACTAATTATGACATAGCTTTACAGTTCAGTGTACGCTGAGAGAAAGAGACAGAGCTATATAACTGTCATAGCGCTGTCCCTTTCTCTCAGCGTACACTGAACTGCATAGAGCTATGTCATAATAACCCCCCGGATATCTCTAAAACAACCGATTTTCGCGAAACTTAGCTTATGTCCTTCAGTTTGGAGTGTGCGATGCGTGTACAAATCAATAAGTTAAACTTATAATTATCATCTTTATATTTTGTCAATCCCTACCGACACCTTCATCAAATTATCTTAATGACGCGTGTTATATCCATTTTATTAAATATTATTAAATTACTAGCTTTCCGCCCGCAACTACTAACTTGCTTTATTTCCATACTAACTGTTGCCCGCGACTCCGTCCGCAAAAATAAAACATAGCCTATATTATTTAGGGATAATGTAGGCTTCTAATGGTGCAATAATTTGAATCACTTGACTTTATCAAAAGTTAGCGCTTCAAAGCTTAATATTTCATAAACGGATACCTTAATCGAAAAATTGTTTTCACAAAGCCGCAATATTTTTGAAAGACCTACGACACCCCACACTATGGGGTAGACGAGAAAAAAAATACATCCCCACGTTACGTGTAAAAAATTTGGCCATACTATTAAGGGTTCCTAGTTTGACTATGGAACCCTACAAACATAAAAAAAAATGGCGAAGAATTTAAATAACCAAGTTACCCTCGAGGATGTAGATCTGGTCTACAAGTAGTGTAAAAATAAATCATTAATATCTCTACCTTTGAAAGCTTCTGCCATCTTACTTTTTATGGCATGTTATTAAAATTAGAGTTGTATCGAACAATTTAAGCAATCGTTGAAAACTGCTTTCACTGGAGCCGGCGATTCAAACTTAGTTAAACGTTTTATGCTCCGAAACTATAAATTATAAATTACTAAATCGGTTAACAGCAAACGTATTTCGGTTTAAAAACAAATTTCATCAACTAAATTAGTTTCCGGGAAGTTTAAAATTAAGTAATAAAATTAGATTTAAGGTTAACTTCAGCATGGTTTCTCAATTTTTTTATTTAGTTATTTAAATAAACTTCTTAAACGTGACTTAAATACATATCATTCCGAGATCACATCTAATTAATAAAATATATGTCGTTTTATGACTCTATATCAAATAAATAATTAAATAATTCCGTAAACATATTCTGCTTATTCTCAAGAGCATTATCTTATCTTATCTTACAAATGGGCCTCTGGGATACACTTCAACCGCTTAAGGATCTATTGTGCAATTACTCTCTTACACACTCAGCTGATGGAATGTGCAGGTTTCCTCACGACGGTGTCCTTCTCGTCGTAATCGACCCCCTGCATTGATATCCGTCGTAGGACCTAATGCAGGGTCCGTCCGGATAGCTACCACCATCTTATCCATTAACCTACCGCCAAACAGCAGTATTCGCAATGTTGTGTTCCGGTTTGGGGATAAGACACCCGGTGAAATGACTAGCATAGAGGCATACCATCTTAGTCCTCAGGGTTGGCAACGCATTTGCAGTATAACCACTCACGTGCTCTGTGCAACCATAGCTACCAGTGACAGCCCTTATTTGCTTATAAATAAGGTCGACTAACTTTGCAAAAGCAATCAAGTGGATAGGATTGCTTTGCAGTCTTGTGAACGCGAATGTCTTTGGGTCACAGTTCCCACTTACCATCCGGTGACCTGTGTGCTCGTTTGTCTTCTCTATGCCATTAAAAATAAAAAATAAAAGTGCACTTAACATAATTACATCCAAATATAAGCACACCGTGCTCTGTCAGGTAATTCTCTTAAGGAACTCACTCTTAAACTCGACGGAACAATTATTAACTGGCGAGTTTAAGTTGTGCCATCAAACAGTAAAAATAACACTTCTCAATTAAGTAGCTTCACTCGTTGCGTGAGCGCACTCTACTCTTAAGAGAATAACGCCTCTCTCTGCTCTCATTAATCTTAAGTGTATTACACATTTTAGCAGCTATCTGTAGCTCTAAAGCGTTACAAACCACACGTTAACAAATCCCAAGCTCTGATTGGTCGAACCGAAGAACCAAGGCACTCGGCGCTCACCCCGCGACATCCGCTACGCTAATGGCTGGTAATAGTTAATAATTGGTGAATACTGCAATTATGGCAGCTTCCGCCATTATGGAATACCCGAGCATTAGAACATAACACACAGGGTAATTGCAGAGAATGCAGTTATGTTGCACATTTGTCATGATTCCCTGGGACTGGGAGTTAGTTGAGGAAACGTTAAATTCTTTGGTTTTTGCAGAAAGGGGAGAAATGTTGGTGGTTATGGGAACGATCTGTTTCTCGCACGGAGTCTGATGGCAGACCGTTATCCAACATAATATCTACTTCCATAGTAATCCTTATGCTACTATCCTTAATTCCTTACTAATACTATAGCTTGGTGTTTGTTTCGTTTTCACTGGTCAACGCCTCAACCGATCGACGTGAAATTTTTAAACAGTGAGCCAGGAGTCATAGGGTATTTCGTTTCGGAACAAGTTATAGTTGTTACGCGTCATAGTTATCGTCCGAATTCAATTTTGTCTGTCTTGGGTTTCAATCACAATTCATTCACAACCGTTACGCAATGTCAAATCGTTCTAAAATTAGTCCATGACTTTTGGGGAAAGCGTAGTTAAAGAAACGGCCAACACAGCCACTGAATTCTATTTTGTAATATTTTTAATAGCCTTAGAAGTACTCCTCATTTAGTAGGATAGTAAACATGCTAAATTAGCTATTTTAACACAATTCTGCTAAAAACTAAGTCTCACTTGTTGATTCTGTTTTCTATTGAAACTGTCGAGTTCTCCCACGGCATTGTTTGCTCACTTTCGTTCAACAGCACCGCCGTTAAAGCTAACCATCACTTAACTGTTATTTAACTAATCAACTTAATTACTTGAAGATAACACTCACAAAAAACAATTGTACGACAAATTACTCCGAATATAGGTATAAGTTTTTCGGCGTCATAGTCAAGAAAAAGTAAAGGAGCTATCCCAACCTTTTAGAATCGTAATTAGAATCAGAAAAGGATGAATTGCAACTTCCATTAGATACACATAAAACAATAAACTACGACACGACGAACAAATCCAAATTCATAATTTATTTCAGGAACCCCCGTAGACTAGTAAAGTTAGCAAAGTTCCTTTGTGTACGTTAGAAGAATACATTAAAGCCAAGCCAACCAAGCATTGCAGCATTGTCATACTCGTATCGCCTTAGTACGGTCTTTTGAATCACTTGTTACATCAAACAGACGTCGAATCAACCGTGAATCATCAAAGAGGTCAATTTTAATCCGTTCGTTAAACCCGATGCGTATCGCTATCGGATGAGTATCGATTTTCGATCGATCCAAGTCGATACATCACTCAGTTGCGGCTAATAAATCTCATAACTCACTGGCGAGTGCGCGTGCATGTAACGCTATTCAGGGATCTGAGCTCTTTGGTAATGGGATTAGGTTGATTTTTATGTGTCTTGGAATATGATTTATTAGGGCAATTGCTACTGTGATTAAGGCTGAGCTATTCGTTTTTTTTCTGGTTTAAGTCTAGGTTCAACTATAATATAATTTGTTATAAATTATATTTATGACAGATAAACATAATATTAGAAAAGTTCTTCGTATTGTATGTAATCGGTTAAGCTCTTCAAAATATTATATTACTGGCTGGTTAAAATTATTTGATGTTATTCGAATTACAAATAATAAATGTTAGTTTATCATTTATATTTTTCTATTGTTAGGTAGGTACTTACTGATTTGGTTTTGTTATTCTGTGTTATCATCAAATGATTGTTCTTGAAAATTCTTAACGTTAATCTTTCTGTACAATCAAAGATTATTTAAATATTAACTAAGTAACTTTTACGCCCATATAATAATGTAAATTTATGGCAAAAATACATACATACATAAATTCACGCCTTTGTTCCCAGAGAGGGGTAAACAGAGCTACGGAATTACCTACATGCATTTATTATCTCTAAAATAAATAGCGTCTAATAATAAATTCTAATGCTACTTCCATTTTTTTCGGCTACATTGACTTAAACCTCAAAAGCCATGTTAAACACGAATTCGTTTAGAAGTGTTGAGTGTGTTGTGTTATGTGCGCCGCGTGCGCAGCCGGACTCTCCCACGGTGCGCCCGCGCCGCCCCGCATACACAAAACAAACGATAGTAACGCTAAATTCTTACACTATTTTCCCGGGATGCCGAAATCCCGGCATCCCGGGAAAATAGTGTAAGAATTTAGCGTGGAGAATAAGTAAAATGAATTAGAGCGTGTGGTTGGGTTGATAAACAGACGAAAGATATTAAAATCGTTTTACTTTGTTCATTTATTTTGCATTTTAAGAACTTTTCTGCTATATCTATGTGATGACGATATAAATATTAATTTTTTCTAATTTATAATTTAGTAATTTATCACTTTCTCATTAACGCCTATTTTACCCGTGTGGTTGCCGGGTTAGAATAGTGCCACTCCATGTCTTCCCGTGGATGTCGTAAGAGGCGACTAAGGGAATAAAGGCTTGTAGTACTGTTAGGCGATGGGCTTGCCACCTGTCTCTAATAAACTGGGAAACATCTTAGCCTACTTGTGCAAAATGTGGTTACAGAATTATCAAGAAGTTTTAAAACTTGTTGTTAATTCTTTAGCTCTGCCTACCCCACTCTGGGAATGAAGGCGTGAGTTTATGTGTATGTGTGATGTATAATTTAGTATGGTAATTAGTGCCCTGGTGGAGCCCATGTCGAATACTGACGCTATTAACTACTTCTGATAAGTTTGCAGTTTGAGTTGTCGATATCTCATTCAAGTATTTACTAGCAAAGCTTGCAAAGTACCTATCGTAATAATTAAATCCAAAGATACCTTTTTAGGATAGGATGTCCTCCCGTTAAGGCTTGCCAATCTTACCATAACAGTAATAAAGTAACATCAAGGCATTAAACACTGTTACTCGTACAGCTCTTATTGAGGTGCATAATTACTTCCTATCAGGTAACCCGCAAGCTCGTTTGTCTCCCTCTCTTTAAAAAAATAACAAATTATAACTAGGGTCTTGATGTACTAAAATGTGACTAAAATCACAGCCAAATAAAAAAGATTCTTGAAATTCCCGGAATCCCGGGATTGTTTGAATGATCACACCACTTTTTTGAAGGACGGTTTAAGACGGCAAACGGTTAAAATATTTTCGTGATGTTACATTATGCATGTTTTATTGTAGTTTTACGGTTTTATACGCGGCGTAGCTTCTGGATTTAATAATATGCTAATAGACATAACCTTTACTCTCATGGCTTGAAGTAATAAAACATTTTGTCGAACTTCTTAATGAAAGAGAAGCATTTCGTTATAAAAAAAACAATCTCTAAACTCTAGACAGTGGGCACTAGACATCGATAAACATACAGTCTGTGAGTACGTACTTAGAAGGTGCTTCAAGTTTTGCACTTCTCTCTCATTAGCTCTTAATAAAAGCGTAATGAGAGCGAATGAGAGACATACACAAACCCGACGCACCTTTTAAGATACCTATCGCACTGAAAGTGTATAATTATTAATTATAGACATAGTGCTCAACTCAAAAATATTTGGACTTTCAGGAGATTGAACCGCTAGCTTCGTAGGCTAACTAACCAACGAGGCTATTATTATTATTGGGGGGTTGAGACGGGCCTTGTGAGCCACTTCGACCATTGCTGATCTTTTGTGGCAGCCCTTTGTTTAGAGTTCACTACAAAGGCCCGTTGCGTCCAGGAATTTCGAGATTCTTTGCGTAGTGAGTAGTTGTATCTCTTGTGGGTCAATGATATGTCGCCCTAGGTGGATACTTGCTGTCTCTTCTGTTTCCTGACAGAACCTGCATGCCGCGTCTTGTTTCATACCCATTAGAAACAGGTTGGTTGGTTGGTGATGTGGATTGAAAGAAGATGTAGTGACTAAAATCGAAAAGGGTATGCTGAGATGGTTTGGTCATTTAGAAAGGATGGATGAAAGAAGAGTTACGAAACATATATGGCGAGTGAGAGTGAGCGGAGATGTTGGTAGAGGACGTCCTAGATGGATGTACGGTGTTCAGATTCGCGATGTACTGCATAAGGGCCGAATAAAGAGCACTCGAAACCGACGTACGTGCATGAAGAGATTGATGAATGTAGAGGAAACGAAAGTTGTATGTTTAGATCGGTGCACCTGGCGTTCCATAGTCTTTGCCTAACCCATTGGGAGACAGGTGTGAAGTTATATATCTATGTATGTATGTAGAAACAGGTGTCTGTTCAGTTTGCAGTGGCCAGTTAGGATCCTAGTCACTGCGCAAGTCTTTTCTTTTTTGAGTTGTAGAATCTCCTTGGAGAGCTTCTGAACCCATTAATAAGTGATTTGATTTGAACCAACTAGGCTAACCACAGTAACCACATCGTTAGCCTATAACCGTATTAATATTATTTGATCCTAGCATCCTTCCATTCTCCAATTGCAGCTCATTGCATTATGCACTCATAGGGGCGTTTCACATCGTCAAACCATTGACATTTAACAAGCCGGTCACGTAAAGGTCATCCCAACCCCTCTAATGGAAGGGATGCTATGGCAGCGACACCTGTCGCCTCCGCGAATGAATTAGTTTCTGCGGTATGACATCTGCAAACAAAAATGTGTCGCTAGTCGGCAGACGGCGTACCTGCGGGCAAACCAAGGTGCATTTACTAACTTGATATATTATTAGCCAAACTTCGATATAATGGCGAATAGTACTTTTCGAGCCGATGACTAACAGCCCAATTGATTTTTAAAACGACGAAACGATTTTTTGACGACGCGCTGGCCTAGTTGGTTGTGAGTGTGACCCTGCCTACGAAGCTAGCGGTCCTGGGTTCAAATCCCGGTATGGGCAGATATTTGGGTGATGAGCGCGAATATTTGTTCCTGAGTCATGGATGTTTACTATGTATTTAAATATATATTTCTCTATATAAGTATTTATATCGTTACTATAGTATATTTATATCGTACTAGAGTACCTACCCATAGTACAAGCCTAGAGCTTAGTTTGGGACTAGATCAATTGGTGTGACATTTCCCCCTGATATATATATTTTTTTAAAAGCTTTTTAAAATAATATCATAAGGAGCTGATCCACAGACACACAGATGTACAGATACACATTTTAAACTTATAACACCCCCACATTTTGCGTCGGAGGTTAATAAATGGAATGACAGACGAAAACACGACAGTGTAAATACGTCAATGGAATCCTTTAAATACAACGCAATTGGTATCTACAGTCGGTCATGTAGCTAGATCAAATGCAACAGCAAGGGTTTCAACAAGATATTACTCGTATTATAGTGCTACAATGAAAACTCATAGATCTAGTTGTTTTACTTGTGGGAGGACCTTGTGTAGGGTCCGTCCGGGCTGGTACCACCATCTTATCCATTAACCTACCGCCAAGCAGCAGTGTTCGCATTGTTGTGTTCCGGTTTGGGGATAAGACAGCCGGTGAAATGACTAGCATAGAGGCATTCCATCTTAGTCCTCAGAGTTGGCAGTGCATTTGCAGTCTTGTGAATGCGAATGTCTATGGGTCACAGTTTCCACTTACCATCAGGTGGCCTGTGTGCTCGTTTGCCTTCCTATGCCATAAAAAAGCTACCTCGATGAGCGCTTATCAATTCCATACATGTTGTCCGTTTTCGAATATCGTTTATGTTAACGTAATGCATCTTGTGCGGCCACAATTCTATTTTCTACTTTAGCTATGAGCGCCCTAAGGCCCCCTCTTGGATACCTGTCCTGTCGGAAGTGACCCTACAAGGGTAACGAGGGCAGATATTTTAATAATGTCGGCGGGAAGGGAATTTCAAGTTTTAAGCCAAGAACGAATGCCAAGTGCTTACTTATTCTAAACGGTGTCAACAAAAGAACTGGTTTTTTGTATTCAGTCCTGGAAACAAGGTTAATACGTTGAAGGTGTAACTAATCCACAATTTCACTTATAGAAAAAGAAAGATTATTTGCAATAGACTACACATAACATAATAAAAAAACCGGCCAAGTGCAAGTCGGACTCCCGCACGAAGGGTTCCATACCATTATCTATAAAAAATCACGTTTGTCGTATGTGAGATTGTGAGCCCCATTAAATATTTATATGATTCTGTTTTTGGCAACAGTAATACGTAATGTGTGAAAATTTCAACTGTCTAGCTATCACGGTTCGTGAGATACAGCCTGGTGACAGACAGACGGACAGCGGAGTCTTAGTAATAGGGTCCCGTTTTAACCCTTTGGGTACGGAAGCCTAAAAAACATACCAGTTTCATTTTGCATAAAATTTCACGTCTTCAATATGACATGTAACATTTCATCAGATATTATAATGATAAAGAAAATATTTATATAGATAGGTAGGTACTTAAATATCGGCGCTTATTACCAATTTTTAACAAAATATAATAAGATAGTAAGACCACATACATATACAATCACAATTACTATAAATCGTTGTCGCAAACCACCGTGACATACATCTGTCATAAATGCTTCGCTGACATGATGCTTTACTTAACATTAAACAGCTTAACTACCGAAAAAACGACTTCCAAATTCGACCTCATTCCGTTCTCTTAAGATCTAAATTGGATGAATTCATTTATTGAGCTGGTGCACTTTGTGAATGATGGCAGCTCGATCTCTATGCCAGTTATTGATGATGCTCAGCAAGAATGACGAATCATTTAATATCTTAAAGATGCCGGTGATATCTGTTAGCAAGTAGATCAAGTAGCAGATAGGAGTTATTGTTTTTTTATCTTGAAGTTATGGGTTTGGAATGTAGCGAGAACTTGGCTTGTTTTTTACGCTTTGTTAATTAGAATAATTTGTTTTTTCTTAAGCAGCGATCGATCTTATCGGTAACCCATTGTTTTATTAGATACTTTATAGATTAAATCAAAATCAAAATCAGGAGGATTGAAATAAAAAAGTTTACGTTAGGAGGAATAAATATCAAGTAACCTAATAGTTTAAAAATATATTATGGCAGTTTATAAGAGTAAAAAAATCTAATATATCATCAAATTTATTCGAGTTCATACAATATACATTATTAAATTTATTTCACTCCTTTTAATTTATGTTTACTATTCTGCCCCGCTAAGCCAAATAGCAACATCTCAATAAAACTTCTGTAGCAATCACAACCTCATTACTATGAGGAGAGGATACAATCAACTTTGGCAATTGAACCTGATATACTCATTGGCTTAGAAGAGCAGTATTAGCGTCCCAAAAACTCATCGCTTTTAGAAATAAAGTTTTAACCAAACCCTTTTCTTCTTTCCAGACCAGTCTGCCGCAACTGCGTGATATCACCAACCGGTTCATCGCCGCCACCACTACACGAAACAACCCCTCCTCCCCCCGCCCCGTCATCCCCCCCTACATCTCCCCAGCCTCTCCCATCTCCCCAACCCAGCCACAGTTCTCACACAAGCCAGTCTTCCCCACATCCTTACTCCTACCCAAACTTCCGAAGACACAACCCCGAGTATATGCACAGCCACTCCATGTCACAGCTGAACTATCAGTCTCCTCAGTCGCCTCAGTCGGCCATGTCGCTGTCTCCCCATCCTGTCCCCCAGGGGAAGTTCCGGGGGCTCTTGGAGCATGCCGAGAGGCTGATGAAGCCAGGGGACCCGCATCGGCATTCACAGAGCGATGATGATTCAGGGTGTGCCTTGGAGGAGTACACTTGGGTGCCACCGGGATTAAGGCCTGAACAGGTATTTCTTATTTATTTTTAATTACTTACATATTTTGCTTCTAAATGAAGTGAAAATTCAGGTCCATATTTGGCTCACCTAAAAATGTTTAGTCTGAATTTAATTTTATTCCTATTCACCGCAATTCCTGAAGTGATTTTTACTGAAACGGTTTTTATTTCAGGGTTTTTATAAAACAAACCTTTTTTTTTTTTTTTTTCGGAGAGGAAATGCATTACGCATCGTCCCCCCAGGCTAGGGCAGCCATAAAGGGGGGGTATGACGGACTCTCAACCACCTCAGTCTCCTGCGAGAGCTGAGGTGGAAGCATACCGTCTAAAACCTCTCCGGTGTTAACCTCCAAAGGCTGTTAACGGGGGCACCGTGGGCTGATGACTATGCCACCACTGGGTGCCCCCCAGCCGCCCCAGCCTATTGCTGGGGCATCTGCGCCAAAGGAGGGAGGGTTCGGTTAACACCCCGAACCCTCCCCCAGACGTGTAGGACCATATTGTGGGACCCTATCCCCACGGTCCTACTAGGGGTTCAGGCGAGCAGCAAACTGCCTCCGCCTTCGCCCCAAACGTCTACGCCGGAGCGGGTGTGCGTCTACGTCCTCCTCCCGCCACCGCTCCGCCGCCTCCTTCTGCGAGATAATGCTCTCGCAGAAGGAGACGACCGCCAACCACGATCTCTCGCTGCTCAGCATGGCCGACACCACGCTGTGCAGCGAGAGATCGGAGAGCCCTGTGTCCGCAACCAGAGTGCGGCGCTCCGGATCCCACTTCGAGCACACCTCTAGTGTGTGCTGGGCCGTGTCGTCCGGATCGCCGCACTCATGGCAAACCGGACTGGGCTCTCTCCTAATCTTGTGCAGGTAATGACCGAAGCAACCATGCCCGGTCATCACCTGCACAAGACGGTACGTGGCGGTACCGTACCTCCTATCTAACCAGCGGTCGAGCGACGGGAGGAGTGCCCCTATGGTGTAAACTCCATAGGGGGAGTCCCCCAGGTCGCTCTTCCACCGGTCCCTCAGGCGCCGCTCCGTCATTCGACGGGCCCCTTCCATCTGCTCCGAGTCCGGGCGTTCTCCTCTCGCCCGGAACCCGGCCCTCCTCCGGTATGTCTCGGCCTGCACCTGAGCATCCAGCTCCCACGGCGGGGTGCAGGCCAGGACACACGCGGCCGCATGTGCCACCGTCGTATAGGCCCTCACTATTCGGAGGGCCACCACCCTTTGGGGCCTCCTTAGGAGCGCTTTATTCTTGGCCGACAACGTGTCGGCCCAGATCGGCGCTCCGTACAGCGCCATGCTACGCACGACGCCTGCAAACAGGCGTCGGCATGGCGCTTGAGGCCCTCCCACGTTCGGCAACATGCGGCCCAGAGCCGAAGCGGCGCCTACCACCCGGGGAGCAAGTTGGCGGAAGTGCTCCCCGAAATCCCACCTCCGGTCCAGGATGAGGCCAAGGTATTTTATATTGGCCTTCACCTGGACCGCTTCCCCCGCCACAGGGATGGTCGTCCCGCTACGGGGACGCCATCTCCTCCCCCCGAAGACAATAGCGTCCGACAACCAGGTCTGCCGCCAACGACGCCCTTCGGAGGGCCTCCTCCAGCTCACGTCCCCGCACGGCCACCATGGTATCGTCGGCATAACAAAGGGTGGCCATGCGGGGAAGGAGCGCTCCACGGATCACCCAGTCGTAGCCGATGTTCCACAGCAGGGGGCCTAACACGGACTCCTGGGGAACACCGCACGACATCGGGTGGGCGATCCGCAGACCTCCACAATCGTAGAGCACTACCCTGTCGGTCAGGTAGTGCTCCACGATCCGCCGCAGATACCCGGGCACCCTGTGGTAGCGGAGGGCCTCAATGATGACCGGGAAGGGCAGGGAGCCAAATGCGTTGGCGATGTCTAACGACACCGCCACGACTCCCTCACCCCTCTCCTCCGCGTGCCCACAGTAGTTCCGGAGGGACGACAACGCGTCCATAGTTGACCGTCCCTCACGGAACCCGTACTGCCTGTCCGAGATGTTGGGCCCCACGTCCTCCAGATGTTTGACGATGCGACGGGACAAGATGCGCTCAAGCATCTTGCCCGTCTCATCTAGGAGGACGATGGGGCGGTGACCGGCAGGGGTATCTATCGGCCTTCCCTCCTTCCGAAGAAGGACGAGGCGCCCCTCCTTCCAGCACCTCGGGAAGCGCCCCTCTTTGATGCAATCATCAAAGAGGGTCCGCATGCGGTCCCCGAGGTGCTCCGCCACAATGTGGAGGACTCTCCCCGGTACCCCTTTATAAAACAAACCTAACCTAACCTAACCTAACCTTATCTACCAGTTAGATACTTTAAAAATCCTGAAATAATAACGGTTTCAGTAAAAAACAATTTAGGAATTGCGATGATTAATAATAAAATACATTCGGACTAAAAATAATTAGATCAACTTTGGTGCATTAAAACTCATGGGTCTTAGAAGTGAAGATTGTTTTTAAACCATCATCATACTCGTAGAATATATTTTTTTCCTCATTCATACTAGCACTGAAAACAGAGAAAATTTGTGAAATAATTGAGTAAGTAAGCAAGTTAAACGATTATTTACCATAATACGGAATGAATCAGTGATTCCCTCACTAGACTAGGCCTGTCTCGACGACGATGACAACGACGTCAAGATATCTATATTTCTTTACACCATATCGTCAAGGCATGTCAAGAAATGCGGAAAGTGTCAGTTTATCTGTTGGCCACCCGGGCGCCGCCGTCTGTTGCGACACGCCAAGTCGTGTGTACTACATACAAATATATATTTTTATTTTATTTCATTGACTGTTTCAAATGTACCGTACTGTCTGCATGGCCTTCCGTGTTTTCACCGAGCGGTCCCACCGGAAGACCAGCGTCGGCTTCACAGCCAGCTCATGCTGAGCTGGGACTGTGCGCAACACTAGCACTAGCACTCCATGCCGTCTCTTTTCCTTTATTTTGTTACTTTTTTTGTCTGTGTTACGAGTATTGTTGTGAATAAATGATTTACTTACTTACTATACTATTCCGTGAAATTGGTACAGAGACAGTTAACAGCTCGGTGACAGTTCGTGGATTAATAGCGATATACTAGGTATAGGGAATGCAAATAACCGGTTATAACCAGTTTTAACCGGTTATAACCAGTTTTAACCGGTTATTTGCGTACAAAACTGTTAATAACCGGTTAAATTGCACTCCTAACTAGGTACGAGTACTTCTGCTCTGCTATAATCACAACCAAAAGCTAGATGGCTACCGTTAGCGACAAAAGTAGGTACCTATAGATGCAACTTAGGACTGGACCATACAGCCAAAAAAAAACAGCTTTTACTCCTACCGAACCGACATTCTGCTAAATCAAAACCACGTATATTGAAATCGCTTCATTGTTATGCAGAACCACAAAATAGCCATTGTCACATTTAGTCGCTGGGCATTGTCCGCACGCATTGTGCTCCAAAACACCTATTGTCTCAGCCGGGTTTGCTCTTTTTCGTGTCTGGAATCGGGGTACTTTAGGATATTGGAAGGAAAATATTAGAGACTAGTTGTCGGCCGCGACTCCGTCCGCGCAGCAAAATAAAACATAGCCTATGTTACTCAGGGATAATGTAGCATTCTAATGGAGTTTTTTTTTTTATTCGGACCAATAGTCTTTGTATTTGTTCGTTACAAACATACACACACCCAAAAATACAGATTTTTCCTCTTTATAATAGTAGTGTAGATTACAGATGTATGCCAAGAACACTAGCATAATATTTATAGTTAAAACAATATGCTTAACCTTAAACATCATCTATTTATATACTTGTATAATTTGTTTTATACAGTTATGTAGAAATATAGTTTCTAAGTTCTCAACGGCCAGTCTGGAATATTATTTATTAAATAGCATGGCCGAAGATCTCCATGAAAGCTCGGTTTTGTACAAACGAGCATACAGGCCACCTGATGGTAAGTGGAAACTGTGACCCATAGACATTCGCATTCACAAGACTGCAAATGCACTGCCAACCCTGAGGACTAAGATGGAATGCCTCTATGCTAGTCATTTCACCGGCTGTCTTATCCCCAAACCGGAACACAACAATGCGAAAAATGCTGTTTGGCGGTAGGTTAATGGATAAGATGGTGGTACCAACCCGGACGGACCCTGCACAAGGTCCTCCCACAAGTACAATTAAAATGCCTCAATTTAATTTACTACAATATAATTCTAATGAGAAGAGGGTGACGATTCCGTATTTCCTGCATACCGCATCCAGTATTTATAATTGGTATAAAAATAAAGCAATAGGATCAAGAAGCAGCCGAGCAAAAAATTAAAATGTCCCCCGGGGGGCGCCGCGGCGTTTACCGGGCTTACAAATGGACGGCGGGATTACGTCTTGCTTGTTTACTTTTTGGTTTTATTCATGTTTCTTCGAAAAACTTACTAGGCATATTTTTTGGATGCAATATTTATTGTCTTCTGGTATTTCCTCAGGAACTATCGAATTTTCAGAAAAAAGTCTTACCTATATGTACATAAATAAAGAACAAGAAGAAAAAATGCCATATATTTACGATACGGTTTATTATTTATTACTATAGAATAATTTTAAATATTATACAAACTTATGTTTACAATTAAAAGTTAAAACAAAACTTATTTAAATTAAAATAAAACTAAGCTACTCAAATATTAAAGATGTAAATAATAATCAACAGTATAAAAAGAACACCCTTATCTAGCAGGTCCGCTCGCGGCATGGTCCCTATGACACTGGCTGCATTACCTCTCTCATTGATACGGATAAATAAGTAACTGGCGACCCGCCATCGCTTCACTTCGGTTTTAGTGAGTGTTCTGTAATACCTGTACATAAACAAGAATGTATTACCGTAAGTACATAAATATCTAACTAATGGTGTAAACCTCATAAAAATCCGTAAAACAGTTTTTGAGATCATCGCGAACATATAGACCGACTAACGCGACGGTGGACTTTCTCAAATAATATAGTTGAACAAATTTAAACAAATGATTAGTTTACTTCTTTCTAAGAGGTGTTATTTTTAATATTATAGTTTTCATGACCAGTATCTAGTGCAAAATCACTAACCTTTAGTAATTAACATCTTTGACAAAAAAAAACATCTTACATCAATCATATCATATTGCTCAGTTAGTATTTGTATTATTTAACTGTGGTGACTTTACTGGTTGATGTATAATTTAAGATGTTTTATTGTATTAGCCATATTGTAACGTTTGTACCCTAATAAACATTAACACATTAAAACAAATTTAATTGAAAGGGTATTGAATGTTACGAATGACAAAATCTGGGATGTACAAGCGGGATTTCGAAAGGGAATGGGATGTACGGATCAGGTCTTTTCACTACTTGAGTGCTGGCCCCTACCCTGATGTATGGTAGTGAATGTGTGGCAGGACAAGCATGTAAGTCGTGTAAATGCAGTTAAAATGCGCTCTTTGCGTAGTATGTGTGGTGTGAAACTGATTGATATAGTTAGTAATGAAAAAATCAGAGAGAAGTGTGGAATAAAAGAAGATGTAGTGACTAAGATTGAAAAGGGCATGCTTCGATGGTTCGGTCATTTGGAAAGGATGGATGAGGGAAGATTGACGAAAAAGATATACAGATCGAAAGTGTGTGGAAGGGTCGGAAGGGGCCGCCCTAGGCGTACTTTTTCGAATCAAATCGGAGAAATACTGGAAAAGGGCCGAATCTTAAGTACCCGAAACCGACGTGCGTGCATGACTCGATGTATAAATGTTGAAGAAGCGAAGGAAATTTGTCAGGATAGTAGCAAGTGGAAAGAAGTGGTCTCTGCCTACCCCTCTGGGAAACAGACGTGATTTAATGTATGTATGTACATTAAAACAAATTGTCGATAATAATGCCAATGGCATTGTTAATTATGTTTTCTTGTCGTGGCTTTATTTAGTTATGTATTAAGAAACGAAGTTCCAATTAATTACGCTGTCTGCAACGTATATATCTACAACTTAATACAAACCAACTCCAAATCTACTAGTTTTAACCTACACATAACCTTGTTTTCCACAGTAAGTTACCTACACCCAAAAAGTTAACTATTCCATCGCAAAAGTGACCTCTGTAGTCATTTCTCTATAAAATAGTATCAACCTTAGATAGTTAAGTGTTTGTCCAACCGTAAGTTAAGTTTGTAATTCTATCCTCACGACTATCTTGGCGTGGGTAGAACTTATTAAATTGTAGCTGATCTAAAACAGTGCAGTAATTAGTTCGATTTATTTTGTTTTATAGATGATAGGGTGAAGTTATTGCTATTCATTTTGTTCACTTGTCCATCCATTTTCGTTCAAGTAGGTACAGTCACGAACCAGGATCGTTGAGCCACTTGCCATTGTTCGTAATTTAGCCGTGTATTCAATAACCGATGTCAACGACTGGCTGACAGCTATTCGATTTGCATTACACAGCCAAATTAGAAACATGGGTAAGTGGCTCAACAATCCCTGTTCGCGACTGTACCTTAACCTGATTTATTCCGACTAGACAGGCTAAGAAATATTGTTGAAGACTTTGCTGATAAATATGCAACTTAGGGAGAACTCACTAGTAGTGAAAACTGCATCAATAAATATACTGTGTCAACTTTGTCTTTGATTATGCGCGGCATTCAAAGAGTATATACACTGAAAGGCAGCCCCTTGACTGTGCCCTGGCATTACTAACTTTTATGTGCGACGGTGACCGCTCACCATCATGTGCCGTCTGCTGCTTTCCCTTTAATGGCTATTAAAAATACATTGTTGTTTAACTTTACCTTTAAATAAAAATACCGCACCCATAAACAAAATTAACAACCACATAGCTACTTAAGTTTATTAATGAAAACACCCTTTATTTATAATGTTGTAACTCTAGAAACATCTTATCACTCGCATAAGATACATACATAGTATCTTAATAAACAGGGATCAGAGTTTTCATAGCATTGTAAGACGAAAGAGAGCTCGACATTAACCCACTGCGACAGAAATAACGTCAAAAAAAAATCGCCCTAAACCGTGATATAGCTCTGTATCGCTCAGTACCTTCTTCTAATGACTCGCGGCATTGTAAGTTAATATTTGTGAAAAATACCAGATTTTTTTACCTTATTCAAGTAAAATACATAGTTTATTATTAATTCCGCATTTAAATTAAATAATCATGCTATGCACTATATAAACCATACTTATCATTGAACCATTAGTATTTTTCTATATTTTATCAAAAATGACGTCTGACAGACTGTTTAGAATGTAGAATGTTTCTAAAAAAGTTAACAACAGTTGCAGAGGGTTAACATTAAAAGTCAACTCATACCCATTTTTTTATTTAATTTTAAAATTATTTTACTTTAAACAAAACACGAATTTGAGCTATAACGTTATAATTATAACTATTTCAAACTTAGGTACTTTGCTAGTTCGTCTTATAGGTAATATAATTTTTATTTTATTTTATAATAAACTTGTAATCTTTCATTACTTAGTTTAGCAGCTTTACAGCTAGTTTAAAGGCAATTTTCAATTAAATAAATGAATGAGTATGAGTATGAATAAGAGTTGACTTTTAATGCTAACGTCGACTCCACAGCTCTCTTACGTCCCACCGTACTATGAAAACTCATAACCCTGTTAATAAATATATTTAATAAAGCCAACACATCGTTCTAATGAAAGTGGGACGCGCCCAGCATACTCATACATCTCATACATAATGGCGTCCGTTATTACACGTAGTTTATTAAATTAGGTCCCGTGGCGTTAATACGGTGCTATAAGATAGGATTTCTGGCGCCGGTCATAATATATATATGTAAACAGCTTTCTTGCTCGATAGAGAATTTCTGTGACTGTATGAAGGTTGGGATGTCCGAAATAATAACTCCTTAGATTCAAAAGAGTATACAGGGTGTCCCAGAAACCAACGTCAACCCGCCTAGGGCTGATAGAGCAGCTCATAAGCTATCGATTTAACCCCCATGTATGTTCAGCAATTGATATTAGTTTCCGAGATATTGATCATTTAAATCAGCGTTTTTGCCATTTTTCCTTATGTCCGTGGTACGAAAAAACCCTAAATTCATGTATTAATTCATTTTTTTTTTTGGTGTTTTCTTGCATGATTAGAATCACTGTGAAATAAGGAAGTTTTTAATGCTACATGCCAATTTCTTTTTTATTACAAATGTTTGAGTAAACGCACAGAGTTACTCTCTCCATACTAAGAGAACCCCGCGTCTGTTTTTCACCAAGTATGGAAAAACCAACTTTGTGTGTTTTCTCAAAAAGTTGTAATGAAAAAAAAATTGGCATGTAGCTTTAAAAACTTCCTTGTTTTACAGTAATTCTAATCATGCAAGAAAACACTGAAAAAAATGTGAATTAATACATGGATTTAGGGATTTTTCGTAGCACGGACATAAGGAAAAATGACAAAAATTCCGATTAAAATGATCAATATCTCGGAAACTAATAACAATTGCTGAACATTCATGGGGGTTAAATCGATAGCTTATGAGCTGCTCTATCAGCCCTAGGCGGGTTGACGTCGGTTTCTGGGACACCCTGTATAGATAATTCTAAGATAATCGGCTTCACCTAAAGCAAGTAACTTACAAGAGAAAAAATTAATTGTAATACTTACATACACATACATACATACCTTCACGCCTTCTTTCCCAGAGCGGGGTAGGCAGAGCTACAGAATTACCAACAACTCTTAAAACTTGTTGATAAGTATGTAACCACGATTTGCACAATTAGGCTAAGATGTTTAAGAGTGTACATATATTAGTGACAGGTAGCAAGCCCATCGCCTAACAGTACTACAAGCCTTTATTCCCTTAGTCGCCTCTTACGACTTCCACGGGAAGACATGGAGTGGCACAATTCTAAGCCGGCAACCACACGGCATACTTTAACCATACTTATTAAATTAAATAAAGAAAAAAATGATTAACTTAATTATTTTAGGATGACCGTTAACCAATTATAATTATCAATTACATACATTCAATCACGCCTGTTTTCCCAGAGGGGTAAGAGTCTTCAACATTCATACATCGAGTCATGCACGCACGTCGGTTTCAGATACTTAAGAGCCCTATTTGGCCCTTTTCCAGTATTTCTCCGATTTGATTCGAAAAAGTACGCCTAGGGCGGCCCCTCCCGACCCTTCCCACTCACTTTCGATCTGTATATCTCTTTCGTCAATCTTCTTTCATCCATCTTTATAATCAATTAGGATTTCAAAACAATTAAAGCGTAATAATATTACCTAATCACATGAGAAGAAGTTAATTCTAGAGCATATTTAACCAAACCTTGGAATCTTTATCATCCATGTTTGCCCTATTCTAATTTTACCACATTTTATTCTCGCTCCACTTCCACTCTCACCTACCAGCTAACCGGTTCCATCACCTTTTTCCAGGTCCACCTGTACTTCTCCGCGCTGCCGGAGGACAAGGTGCCGTACGTGAACAGCGTCGGCGAGCGCTACCGGCTGAAGCAGCTACTGCAGCAGCTGCCTCCCCAGGACAACGAGGTGAGGGTCAGCAATTACATCATACCGGCAAGTTCACGAGGCAAGGAGGTGGGAACCAAGATATGTTCTTCAGCCAAGAGTTCGCAGGGCAATGAGGTGAAGGGTCATATACAAAAGCTTCTGCCTTTACAATACATATCTTATCATCAGCAATATCACAAGGGAATAAGCTGCGGGTCATATACCTTATCATCAGTAAGTTCACAGGGTCATGGCGAAGGTCAACATACGTGTTATATTTAGGAACTTAACCTGCCAGATGATGCATACAGGGTGATGGGGTGAGAATCACATACAGGAACAGCTCTTAAAGGACTGTGAGGTAAAGACATGATTTTAAACAATCATTATACACCATCATAGCAACTGCCTTAACATGGCAATACCAGGTGAGGTCAGGGTTATAATATACATCTGCAACTGCTTTTGCATGGTAAAAGATGAAAACAGAAGCCTTCTACATTTCTGAAGCAAATCAAATTTGAATACATCCACTTTCATTGGGTTACTTCTAGGCGTAACGTGAAACAACACATGAAATCGAATGCTTGACCTTGGGCAGAATACAAAGGGGCCATGACCATCTTCAAATGAGCAGTTCTGGCAGTTGTTCCAGTATAGAGACAAACAGATAACTTGTGAGATCACTATTATGCCACTAACTCAGTTTGTTAAGAGCCTGATGATGACCACTCCAGGCACTAGATATTTCTGCTATTATTGCTAAAAGATGCTCAATCCTTCCAATTTCCATCTCATTTCAGGTCCGCTACTGCCACGCGCTCTCTGACGAGGAGAGGAAAGAACTGCGGTTGTTCAGCGCCCAGAGGAAGCGAGAGGCCCTGGGCCGCGGGCAGGCGAGACAGCTGCACGCGCCTGCGCCGTGCGAGAGGGTACGTACCATAGACATACTTGCACTACCTATACACTGGTCCGAAGAAGAAGATCATACACTTACTGCTACTGAGAAATATGTAGGCAATAAGAACTTCGTCATAAATGATCTTATTGGAAAGAGACTGATATCTACTAGCAAATGACTAGCAAGCAATTACTTCATGTGGTCCCATGGACGTCATATCATTATCAGCCGAAAGGCTTCCTCTGCTGGAGCGAGGTCTTCCCCAAGCATCTCCACGAAAGTCGGATTTGTGCTAATCGCATACCTACATCGGTTTCCTGCGATCGTCAGCATCATCAGTCCACTTTGTGGCAGGCCTGCCAACACTGGGCTTTCCGGTCCGAAGTTGCCACTCATCTACCACGCACCTATTGTTTTACCATCAAAAACGTATTTAAAATCTCTAAAAGCAAAAAAAAACAAGATTCAAGGTAATACATTCTTATACAAAGAGTATTTTTGAAATACTAAACCTTCGAAACTCAAAGCTAACTTACTAACAAGTGGGCTTAGTGATAGTAGGTCCTTGTTCAGAGTCCGGATCACCACCACTGTCTTGTCATTTAACCTACCACCAAGCAGTGTTCGCATTATTCCAGTGTGAGGTCATGACGACCGGTGAAATTACCAGCATAGGGGCATTCCATCTTAGTCCTCAGAGATAGTATTTTTTTTTTAAATATGGAATTAATTTTTATTTTACGTAATTTTAAAAGATATATATATATTTCCTTGCAGTGAAAGAACAGTTATTCTATTAATTTACTTATTATAAGTTTACACATAAAACAAAATATCTAATAGCTACCTATAACTACGATTAAAAGTTAAAAACTAAACTTATTTAAATTAAAATAAAACTAAGCTACTCTAAATAAAATAAAACTAAGCTACTCAAATATTAAAGATGTAAATAATAATCACCAATAAGTATAAAAAGAACACCTCTAGCAGGTCCGCTCGTGGCATGGTCCCTACCCAATAAACAATTTGGTCATATAATTAAACATTTTTACGACTTTGAGTTTTATAAAAGTTATTTTACTGTAGTTTTTCTGACTCTTTGTCATGTAAGTACTGGTGCATTATGTGTCCGAATAGTCATATACATTTCTTGTCATATAATAATGTCATATAGACGTTCTTTCAACATTTCTTTACGACCGTCCTATAATAGTGTCTACGACGACGTCTATAAAACTTACTCATATAACGTTTTCGTCGTATAAACGTTTTCGTCGTATAAACGTCAAGATAGTGTAACTTTTGTCTTATAATTACCTCTAATATAACTGTTAAACGGACAATAGTTGTGTACATGTCGTATTCGTGATCGTTATATAAAAATCGAATAAGTGTTACGAGTGCAACTTGTATACGTCTTCAAGTAACACAAACATTATAATACGACCGCTATTTGATTAATACTCATGTTAACGTTTTAAAATAATCTTCTATATAACTTCCACCATTTTGAAATCAAATTCATCACATTTAAGTATTCTTTCTAAAATGGATCCAAAAAAGTGGAAAACGATTAAAAGAAGTGGTGCATTCAAAAGAAAAGTGCAAAAGAATTATCATTCGCTTCAAGCACGCACTTTAATGCAAAGTAATAAAGCAAGAGGTCAAGCTGACAGTGAGGAAAATGAGAATGGTTCCGTATCACGTTTAAATACAAATGCTACACATTCAGCAAGTCCCTTGTGTAAAACGCGCAGTGGCTTCGAAGCTATACCCTGCAGTTCATTTGCCGAAGTTCAGGAGTCTTGTTCATTTTCCGAAGTTGAAGACTGTTATTCATCATCCGAAAGTGAAAGTGAAGTTAATAATAGAGAAGTCACTTTAACCAAAAATGATGACTTCAGAGACCATTACAAAGCTATTGATTTTAATATTCCACATGTAGCATTAAAGGAATTAAATGTAATTTTGAACAAAAGAATGCCCTGCATAGTTCCTTTAGATCCAAGGACGCTTTTAAAAAGTAAAAGACATGTACCAATAATTCTTATTGATGATGGTCGTTACTGGCATAATGGTCTTATTGAACCTTTAAAGACTATTTTACAAAAACTAAATGATAAACCGAAATGCGTTTCACTTAATGTGAATATTGACGGACTACCATTGTTTAAGAGCTCTAAGCATCAAGTGTGGCCTATATTATGTAATATCCACGAAAGACCAAATCTTCTCCCTTTCGTTGTGGGAATTTATGAAGGTACGAGTAAACCATCAAATTTATACGCATATTTTCATGCCTTTGTGAGTGAAGTACAAGAAGTACTGCGTGATAATTTGAGAATTAAATCGCAAGACGGGGTCGAAACATTGATTGATGTCCACATCCATGACAATGAAAAGAAAGGATAAAATGAGTGAATGACCACGGCCATTTGTAATGTACGCGTATCATTTCCTTGATGTCCGTCTTTGATAAAAACTTATCAATATCCGTATAATTGTAAATCATTTTGCGGTTTCCCTGAAAACAAAAATATTATTTTGACTTAAGTTCTTAAAGTATACATTCTTTACCAATAGTATCTATACTTAATGTAAGTCAGGCGTTTCATTATTTTATTACTGTACCCTAAATCGACTGTTATGGCGAACGTTCCATTTTGAATACGGAATTATAGGTCGGGAAGTTATATAGTTGTCACATAACGCAGTTACCTATTAAATTATTAATAAAACTATATCAATACTTTAAAATTTCAAAAGCCCATAAAAATTTAGTTACCAACTTACCTCACATTAATCTGTAAACTAGAGTGTAGGTACAATAGTTTACAGTTGATGAATATGGTTTTTTCACCTCAAATTACTTACAAATAAAAAATGCAATAATTACGGCCTTTAAGTATTCCTTATTATTATGTCACAAAACACGTTAGGACTGTTTATGAGGAGGTTACCATCAATATCTTTAAGCGACAATAAAACAACCATTACATCATATAAAAGTCATATTGTGCACCATTACTCTACACGAAGTCGAATACACATTGCAACGGCTAATATTATATAACATGTAGCCAAATCGCCGACGCGTATATGACGACTATGCGACTAACTAGGTATTCATATGACGGTTACACGAAACTCTTACGACTTAAAGTTGAATTAAATGGGCCTAAATGCCGTCGAGTAAACGTCCTTATGACATTTATACGATTATACTAAGTGACATAAAGTTGAGACCAAAACGTCTACTCAACCTCGAAATGTTTATTGGGTATGACACTGGCTGCATTACCTCTCTGGATAGCTAGCCCAATCCTTTGGGAGAGGTAAGCACCAGCTCTAGGATCTCCGGAGTTGTCTATGAGCCGGGATGACAGGGCCTTAATAAAGCTTTTCATATCAGCTGACCAAGAATTCAAATGTTTATGGGTAACAGATCTCATTTATCACGTGGCCTGTTGCTCGAGTGACTTCTCCTTTGCTATAAAAAAAACAATAAATGACGTCATTGCACTCTCCACCAAAACAAAGACGCATCATAACATATCGGCTAATCCCGCATCTCTCCCACGACCCGTGATCCTCCTAATTAAAGCACCCTCCTTGAGCTTGCGACCCCGACCACGTCGCGGGCATTTGTTGCGTCGCGGCGGGACCTGGGGCAGCGCCAGGAATACTAAGGTTTAGGGTGGTTTAATGGGGATATTGGTATAAATGTCTTTGTTCATAAGGAAAATAAATACATACATACATAAACTCACGCCTTCATTCCCAGAGTGGGGTAGGCAGAGCTACAGAATTACCAACAACTCTAAAAACTTATTGATAATTCTGTAATCACATTTTGCTTAATCAGGCTAAGATGTTTACCAGCGTATTAGTGACAGGTTGCAAGCAAATTGCCTAACATTGCGGCTACAAGTCTATATTCCCTTAGTCGCCTCTTACGACATCCACGGAAAGAAATGGAGTGGCACTATTCTATCCCGGTAACCACACGGGCACAGGAAAACAAATAATTTCAAGAAATTGACTTTGTTTATTTATTAATGTTAACAATTAAAGGTTAAAACTAAACTTATTTAAATTAAAATAAAACTAAGCTACTCAAATATTAAAGATGTAATTAATAATCACCACTATAAAAAGAACACCCCTCTAGCAATAGCAGGTCCGCTCGCGGCATGGTCCCTATGACTCTGGCTGCATTACCTCTCTGGATAGCTAGCCCAATCCTTTGGGAGAGGTAAGCACCAGCTCTAAATTGACTGATAGTCCCAATATATTATATGCAATGGGTTTGTACAATAGCAACTGGACAATGATATAAATACTTAGATAAATAAAATAACCCATAACTCAACGTCCAAAACTCATGAAAAAATATTAATTATCATCGGCAAAATTATTTTGCCCACGGAAATCATGTTGGTGGGGGATCAGTGGACGAGATCACACATGGACCTAGACTAGATGGGAAAGATGAACTGTAATTGTTAGGTTTACCTAACTTCACATTTCGAAGAAGGTCATCAGACTTTTTAAAGAAAGAAAGAAAGAAAGAAAGAAAAATATTTATTCGTGACATACATAACAAAGAACAGATTGACAAATATAAGAAGAAAGTAGCCACAAAATGGTCCCAACAGCGTAATGCTGGCATTAAAGTCGGCGCTGGTCTTCCGTTGGAACTATCATTTAGTCTATTTGACACGAGTCTTACCCAAGTTAAAAGTTTATTTATTCACCAAACAGTTATTATTGAAGGGGAGAGATGGGGTTGTGCCATTCGACCATTGCTGATCTTTTGTGGCAGCCCTTTGTTTAGAACTCATCGCAAAGGTTGCGTCCAAGAATTTCCTGATGCTTTGGGCAGTGAGTTGTTTGACGACGCGCTGGCGTAGTTGGTAGTGACCCTAACTACGAAGTTAGCAGCCCTAGGTTCAAATCCCGGTAAGGGTGTTTGTGTGATGATCGCAAATATTTGTTCCAGAGCCATGGTGTTTTTTATGTATGTATATCGTTGTCTAGTACCCATACAAGCCTAGATCTTTAGTTTGGAACTAGATCAATTGGTGTGACATAGTCCCCTGATATTTATTTATTATCTCTTGTGGGTCCATGTCCAGGTCATTAGTGTTCCGCAAGAACAGAGGATGTGCGTTGCTGTCTCCTCTGTCTCCTGACAGAACCTGCATGTCGCGTCTTGTTTCATACCCATTAGAACCAGATGTCTGTTCAATTTGCTGTAGCCAGTTAGGATCCTAGTCACTGCGCAAGTGTTTTCTCTTTTGAATTGTAGAATCTTCAAACATTTTGAACAAGCCATAGTAAGTAAGGTCCCCCAACCTTTAAGGACGGTCCGCATCTGGTGATCACTTTACGTTCAATCGCTCAATTGGCTTACCAATTTCAAATGGCGGTCCAATCATTACGTTAAAGCAATCAAAAGTTTTGATTTTGAACTTGAACAAACTAAGAAACACGTTAAAAATTAAAAAAAAACAGAAAAAATATCAGCCTCATTTAACTAGAAGCTGCAAAGTTTATAAAATCCGATGAAGAAGAAACAAAAACTCCCCTGTAAATAAAACAATATGCAAATGCGCGAATTCATTTTACTCTCCAGTTAATTCGTTAGGGCTAAAGCTAGACAATTAGTTTAAATACAGGTTTAGCTCATGCTTTGTCTTAAGTTCGGGTGATGGCTTAGAGCTAGAGCGAGCGGGAGCGGGAAATGAGCCACTGAGACTAAAGCTCTCTCTGTATGTTGAGTTTAAGAATTTATGCTTGATGTGTAGTTTGTTTACAACAACGTTGCACTGTACACGTAAATTTCGATATCCAGGTGTGTTATTCTCTCAAACAAATCACTTTTGTGTTATTTGACGAAGTAGATTAACTAACCAACAAAAAATTCATGCACGGCATGCTCGTAGCTGCGTACGGAGATACAGGTAGATTCTTCATTAGCTGAGCTGTTTCATCAACAAAAGCTAATACAGACACTAGACACGGTACAACTTATGCTTGCCTACGAAAACCACCTACTTAACTGATTTAAACATGAATTATTACTTCACCGAGAAACACAAAGAATTCACTTTTTTATTTAGCAGAAGTACCTTTTTTCCGAATTTGATAAAGAAAAATAAGATATAAGATGTTATTCAGTAAGTAGGCCGCACGGGCACTTTTACACGTCAAAAATCTACCAGCGCTTCGCAAGAGACCACTGCTGAGAAGAAACGCCGCAAGAAACTCAACAGTCAGTCGTTTTTTTTTAAATTGCTTATGATATTATACAATAATAAACTTAACCTAGCATATTAAATTAAATTAATATATTCATGCGTAGTTGAGCAGGAAAATGTGTCAAAACTCAGAATTGTCACAAAACTACTAAGTAATAGTAATAAAAAAAATAGAAATTATACAAGTTATACTTACCTGTGACGGTGCAAGACCACCTGAATAAAAGTTTCGATACATTCTCCTACAGAAACCGTGTCTCCTAGACAATATACAATTAAGATAAAACCATTTTGTGCAATGATTGAAAAATCTTTTATAAATAAGCACGATTTTCTGTTATGATTATGAGTCGTACCGACTCGCATAGAATCAAAACCGGTCATCTCAACTGTACTTGCATTGTACCTATCTTAGTGTAAAACGTACACATGACTACACAAACGGGTGGTTATCCGCTGCACGCCCCGCTTATCACTATCCCCTCTCGGGTTCATGTCCCGGGAGGTAACATTTTAATCCCTGGGCCCGTAAATCATCCCCCGTCTGCAATTGATACGTGTTTCGCCCCTGTTTCCCCGGCGCGGCGTGCAGTGTTCGTCTGGTTTGTTTCCGGAAAAATAATGGAGGCTATTAATATTATTTTTGTTTGTTTTACGCTGCGTGTTTTATAAATTGATATGCCTTGTGTATTTTAAATTTAAATTACATATAGATTCTGCCCGTGACTCCGTCCACGTAGATTTGGATTATCTTTATTTTCCTCGTTACTTTTAAATTATCCGGGATGAAAAGTAGCGGTATGTGTTAATCTAGAGTATAACAAAAAGGCAACGCAAGCAGTCACGGTACAAGCTAGTATAACTTAGTTCAACTTTTAAATTAATATTTGGCTCTAATTGGAAATTCTTAAGTCCAATTTCAAGGGGCACCTTAAAATTAGTGAAGACGGAGTTATTTTTAATTTCCCTGTCGAGTCTCCCCCAAATTAAGAGTCGCAGTCAGCGTGCGGGCGCGGGTTCGGTCCCGGCCAAGCACTTTCTACTAATCACCGAAGTTTAAGTAATTTCTGCGATTTTTCTAATTGGAGTGCTTAAATTGAGTTTGTTAAGAGTTGATGATTCTTTTTTACTGATTTGCTGACGCTTGCTTTATACAGTTAGCTTTAGATTTGTTTTAAAAAATCCGGATGTCGTAAGAGACGACTAAGGGAATATAGGCTTGTAGTACTGGTAGGCGATGGGCTTGCAACCTGTCACTAATATGCTGGTAAACATCTTAGCCTATTTGTGCAAATTGTGGTTACTGAATTATCAACAACTTTCTAAAGTAATTCTGTAGCTCTGCCTAGCCCACTCTGGGATTACAGGCGTGAAGATATGTATGTATGACAGAAAAACTGTTAACTGAACGTCAATCCATCTAGCGAATAGGTGAGGCAACCATTATCATATTAAGTTGATATTGACACTTACGTTCTAGACAATTCATATGACTGCACATTAGTAAAATCGGGCTAATAGTCCAAGGCTTGCGTGGAACATTCCATTTTTTAGGACACATACATAAACATACACTAAGCTACCTATATCATCACCTTTATTTTAGCATCGCCTTGTAGAAAATAATAATTGAATTGATTTAATAGTCACAACTTTTCAAAGCTTTAAAGCCAGTACAACCAAGAATTTTATGAAACCAATATAAAAAATGTAATTAAATAACCAATAAAATTAAATCCTATATTATTAAAACGCGTCATAAATTTTTAACATCTCTAATATCTCAAAATTGTCTATCAGAACTTTTCATCTATCTCCAAAGCCAGCCGCGCATAAAATCATAACGTTTATTATAACTGCGGCCCCACCCCCTACACCGCCGCCGGCAATTAGCGATTAATGTACTGGAAATACTTTCTGTATAATTGTGCGCTGTGGCGACACTCTTTGATTTTTGACGGGTGTCCATTGGACGACGTCATTTTACTTTTTTTCGCCATAGTAATCATGCATTCGGGTCAGTAATGGCAAGGAGGCACAGGAGCACTCAAGCCACCGGATGTTAAGGGGTCTGAGATTTCTCGAGACTAAAATCTCAAGATTGTATTCCTGAAATTAGAAATGCGTTGCAAACCCTGGGGACTATAAAATAATGTCTTTATGCTAGTAATTTGACCGGTTGTCTTATTTCGACACCTGAACACAACAATGCGGAATTATTAAACTTATGTCATCTCAAACCACGAGCTGTCACTTTTTGGGTAACTTGGCGAATTATGTAGTGCCCCCAGGTCCCCTAAATCCGATGTAAATATTTAATCATTAGAACAAATACTTGCCGTGTACCCAGTTGCCGTGTTTGATAGTGCCACTCCATGTCTTCCCGTAGATGTCGTATGAGGCCACTAAGGGAATAAAGGCTTGTCGTACTGCTAGGCGATGGGCTTGCTACCTGTCACTAATACACTGGGAAACATACCCTACTTGTGCAAAATGTGGTTACAGAATTATCAAGAAGTTTTAAGACTTGTTGGTAATTTGTTAGGTCTGCCTACCCCACTCTGAGAATGAAGGCGTGAGTTTATGTATGTGTATGTAACAAATACTTGCTGACGTAATTGCTCCGTGCAATGGAGACGGGCGCCTCTCGTGGACCTCTTGAAGACCGTTTTTTGCCGCTTCAGAGGGTTTAACGACGAGAGTTCTCCATTCCGACCGTTTCATGGCGAAGCGATAGCTCTTACTTCGAGGCTTTGATGTTATAGTCACTATTACTACGAGTATCTGTAGGTAGAGCATCGGTGGTCTCTACTAGGCTTAGGGTGCCGACTAGTCACGGAAAGATACCGAGTTCTAAGCCTTGGTTTACATGTACCAATGAGTTTTTTTAACGCGATACTTTCACGATGGAATCAAAACATCGTCAATAAAACCGGGCAAGAGCATGTCGGACCATGCTCAGTGTAGGGTTCCGAAGCCGTTACTACAAACAAATTAGACCTCGCGACAAACTTATCTTTGCCGTTGGAAAACTGTTATCCCCAATTCCCCATACATCGACACAGGTCACGGTCAGATTACCAACACCGCAAATAAGTTTTCGGTAGGTATAAACATTTAAACCGTTTGTAACTCAAGAACCACTGACGTCTACGTAGTAGTTAAAGTTTTCCTATTAAATTCATTATAATGTGCTCAGATTTTTAGTTTTCGTAGTTTAGGTTGTAGGGGGGGGGGGCACGACTCTAACAAAAGTTTGAGCTTTAAAGCTTAATATTTCATAAACGGATACCTTAATCGAAAAAGTGTTTTCACAAACCCGCAATATTTTTAAAAGACCTATCCTTCGACACTCCACACAATGACGAGAAAAAAATATGTTTCAAGATTTTATTTTACCAATTTGTTGGTGTGACTAATATGAATATTTGTGCCAAATTACAGCTTTCTAGTAGTAAGAGTCTCTGAGCTAGGCTGCGGACGGACGGACGGATGGACGGACGGACGGACGGACATGGCGATACTATAAGGGTTCCTAGTTTGACTACGGTGTGTAAGATGTGCAATTGAACAAAAGATGCGACGGTCGAATGCATCCGAAAGGGTTCGTGAATCTGCACAAAGAATTAGACAATTACATCCGTATGGTATTTCCCTGGATCTAGGACATCGGGGTTTAACCGTATAGTTACGTCTACTTTTGTCTGTTTTAACATAAAAATGCGTAAAAAACAGCGAATCAATAATTTATTTAGTAACAAATGAGCGACGCTGTTGGCCTTTTTTTATTTTTTATTTATTTAATCTTTATTGCACAAAAGAATACACTTTATATACAAAAGGCGAACTTAATGCCGGAAGGATTCTCTACCAGTTAACCTTTGGGCAAAGCAGAGATTGTTGTGGCGATAATGTTATGTGGCCATTTCCTAAAATAATTACCAACTTCTTTGAATTATTTTCTTCATTTTTAGGATCCATGTAAGTGCGATATTTCTGGGGTTTACTTAGGTACCGTCAAGTCTGGCAACTTTGCCAAAATCAAGGTCTATCCAAAGTTCAAGATGCATTTTCTACAGACAAATATCACATCAAACAGTTTCAAGTCGACTTGTAGTAATATAAATATGTCAATAAATATTTCAATACCATTGGAAATGGAATATACAAATGATTAAATTATCAAAAAGATCAAAACAAATTGTGGCAAAGAAGGCATTACCCTGTGGTAACTTTGCCAACTAGACTTGTGTTTATAAAACGACAGTGTTTCTTCTTGCTGTCCAAAAAGGTAATGTTGCTTGTTTCGTATGACAATAGACCCAAAATCTTGGAAAATATTTTTCTTTTAAAATACTATGAAAAACAAGTAAGTGGCAATGTTGAACACCCCTATATGCAATTTTCATATAATGTCAAAGATTGTCGTCAGGGTTGGCACTAATTGAAACATTTAAAATTATTTTATCAGCTTTTTTTATTGCCCATCAATATTGTCTTGACTCAGTTAGGTATCCCGAAAACTTTCTCTTCTATTTTGTATCGATATTCTGCATTGAGTAGGTATAATGACTATACTGGTGATAAAATTGACAACCCTAGGTCATGCCAGAACGTGGCAAAGTTGACTTCCCATCCTTTCTGCACCGGTATGGTAACTTTGCCAATGCAATTTTTGAAGTGTTTAACAAAGAATAGATCAAAATCAATGTAAGTATTTGAATCCCTGGGATATTTAACACGTTGACAAAAAAGTGAACACGCCTATATCCAGTCCTTATGCACAAATTCGTTTAAAGTTCCAGACTACTAAAAAGTTAGGTTAAGTTACCGGCGAACTTTGGATATCAACTAAAAGTATACACTATCCCTAGGAATGCCATATATAAAACAGTATTGTCAGTTAATAATCCGATTTTCTACTCAGGGTATTCAACGATGAAAAAATATTGCCGTATTTAAAATATAGGCGTTATCGTTATAGCACACAGCAGGTGGCAAAGTTTGTATGCAAATGCAAAGTTGCCAGACTTGACGGTACATTAGACGCAGGGTTTATTGAAAAAAGCGACGTATCTTGCCTGTGTGAAAGCATTATACTTAGACTATAGCAGTACTAAACTATAATATTCGTATTGGCATTGTAAAAGCTCAAAGCTCAACGGAAGCTCTGCTGTATTTACTTGACTCGTACATCTGGGTAAGAAATAACGAGTAATAACCAGGAAACAAATAAATTGATAAAAGATTATTTCTCTCAAATTCGCAGCACATTAGTTCCGTATTTATAAAACAGATGGCGCTGTAAACAATACACTCAAGTTTTGTTTCATAAGAGCAATTACAGTAATGTGTTGCGTGTGCAGTTTGAGGGAGTGTTGTTATTCATATTTATACTCTGTGGCATTATTTATAGCTTGTATTATGAATTAAGTTTACAGTAGCGTGACTTTATTACAGGACATTATTCATAATCAGATTTTAGGGAAGGTTGACGTTACTTGCGAAGTTATCGTGTTGACTGATGGTATTTTTCAGGCTTTCGTCACACTAGCCAATCCCCGACAACCAAACAGCTGTGTTCGTATCGTGTTTCGATGCGAACGGTAAAATTCTAGCAGAGAGGTATTCCATCTTAGTCCTCAAGGCGGGCGATGCATTTCTGGTCTCCGGATAGTAGTCTTCAGATTGTAGACTTCAGGATGAAAATGTGTATAGGTCACAGATCCCACTTACCATCAGGTGGCCTGTGAGCTCGTATGCCTTTCACCATACCATAGTCCATAAGCAAATCTATAACTAAATTCAAATAATTTGACATCTCAATTTAAACAATAATAATTAAGCCTAACTTCATCAGAGCTTTTTCTCTGTATTTATCTTGCATCATAATAATTCAATTCATGAATTAATTTTAATAATAAATATTGAAAGCAAAAAAATATACAAAAACGACATGGTTAACAATAAACAAAGAATTAAAACATGCAACATATTTTCATCTGTGCCGCACGTTGCATCAATGAGGAACCACTCAGTCAGCACGATGCCGAGGCAAGCCACGGCGCTGATTTTCAGACCCTTTACCGCAGAGAGACGGACAGAGTTTGGTATTCCTTAATACCTACCATAAATTTCACAATAATTCATATAGGAAAACTTTATGATCATGGAAAAAGTATATTTCTTGCACCTAGGAAAAAGCACAAGCTATTGTTTAAGCGCAAACTGCGATACGAAGCCTCTCGCTAAGTAAATAGTTAATTAAGGCTATTAAGGTGTCTCCACACACGTAGATCAGCGTGACAAAGGCAGTGTCGGCGTGTGGTGAGGCAACGGCCCATTAAAGACTCCCCGCAGAGATGAGGTGGAAGTTATTCATGTTACGAGAAAGTAATGTTTTGTTACGCTTAAGGGGTTTATTTATTTATTTACTGCACTGTTTAGATACAATAAAATACAAAACGAGGAATTATGCCCTATGGCAATAGATTTGATTACATTAAAAATAGTTATGCGTAAAGATTATATTACATACTAGCTGTTACCCGCGACACCATACGCGCAGAAAAATAAACATGAAATAAATAAAATAAATAAATATGTAAAAAAGTGGCTGGCAGTGGTTGGAAACAAAAAACTCAGGACCGAGCTCAGTGGCGTGCCATGGGAGAGGCCTATGTCCAGCAGTGGACGGAGATGGGCTGATGATGATGATGATGATGAAATAAATATGTTACTCACTACTCAGGGATACTAATGAATGCTAATGAAGGCATAATTTTTTAAATCAGTCCAGTAGTTTTGAATTTATTCGTTATACACATACAAAAATACAAAGCTTTAATCGTATATATTAAAGTGTAGATATAAAATAAATATAAAACCAAGTTAGTAGTGCCGTGTGGTTTTCGGGTTAGAATAGTGCCATGTCCATGTCTTCCCGTGGATGTCGTATGAGGCGACTAAGGGAATAAAGGCTTGTAGTACTGTTAGGCGATGGGCTTGCCACCTGTCACTAATACACTGGGAACCATCTTAGCCTACTTGTGCACAATGTGGTTACAGAATTATCAAGAAGTTTTAAGACTTGTTGGTAATTCTGTAGCTCTGCCTACCCCACTCTGGGAATGAAGGCGTGAGTTTATGTATGTTTGTAAAACCAAGTTAGCCTAGTTGGTAATTACCTTGCCTTTGAGGGTTCAAATCCTGAGAGGAGATATTTGTGTGATGAGCGCGAATATTTGTTCCTGAGTCTTGGATGTTTTCTATTCTATGTGTTTACCTAAGTATATACTTCTCTATATTAATAAGTTTATCATTGTCTAGTACCCATAGTACAAGCCTAGAACTTAACTTGAGATTGTCACCTGAAATACAAAATACAAGTTGTCGGTAATTCTGTAGCTCTGCCTACCCCATTCTGGGATCACAGGCGTGAAGGTATGTATGTATGTATACAAAATAAAATATAAATATATTCCGCAATAGGTTAGTCCTTTTTCAAAGTCGTTCTAAATCACCTGTGAAGCTCTCAGTAGTACTAGTTTGTTTCCACATTTTTGATAATAATTAAATAAATAACCTTGATTTATAGCACAGTATAGAGAATTCTATTTATACTATGCCTCTAGGCAGGCAACAAACTCTTAAGTATCTGTCAGCCTAAGTACAGGTAAGTTTACGTTAGTATTATCATACCAAATTATTTGAGTTGAACACAAAACCAGCTTTTGATCCCGACTCCGTCCGCTTAGAAGTCGTTTGTAACTACTCCCTCGGGAACTGTGCAGTTTTCGGGGTAAATAGTATTTTATGTCCATTGTTCGGGCTATACCAAGTTTCACGATAGGTCAAGGTGTTGAACCGTGAAGCAGGAACTAACAAACAAACAATCAATTTTCCACTTTAAAATATTTTAAAGATAAAGACATTTATTCAGTAAGTAGGCCGCACGGGCACTTTTACACGTCTAGAATCTACCAGCGCTTCACAAGAGGAGACCACTGATGAGAAGAAACGCCGCAAGAAACTCAGCAGTCAGTCATTTAGTAAGGTTAAGGCCACAGAACTTAGTTCTGTGGTTAAGGCCATCCTTACCAAATACCTAAATGTTAATAATAACCCTTTGGGACTCAAAGTCTCCTTATCTCCAATACTTTCTCCATCGCGCACCGTGGTAACCAAGCTAAAAGTAAAAAATATAATAATAACTTCTCTTCTGCCACTTAATATTTCCAAGTTAATGAGTATGCATTAACCTATTGACGTCTTAATAAAAGCGTCGCCAGATTTAATCTTTCTTAAACAATAGTTTCACAATAACCATAAATCAGCATCACAAAGGCGACGCCAGCGTGAGGTGTCGCTAATGGCTAATTAAGCACCGCCCTGCTGGGAATGTGTGAAAGTAGGCAATTGGATTATTAAGTGCATTTTGAGACATAGGAATCTGGCAAACAACATGGCATTAATAGTTCATTTATTACATACATGTTTATCACATCATCATCATTTGCGAAGTTATCGTTTACTTGTGGGAGGACCTTGTGCAGGGTCCGGCCGGGTTGGTACCACCATCTTATCCATTAACCTACCGCCAAGCAGCAGTGCTTGCATTGTTGTGTTCCGGTTTGGGGATAAGACAGCCAGTGAAATGACTAGCATAGAGGCATTCCATCTTAGTCCTCAGGGTTGGCAACGCATTTGCAGTCTTAGGATTGCGGTCTTGTGAATGCGAATGTCTATGGGTCACAGTTTCCACTTACCATCAGGTGGCCTGTGCGCTCGTTTGCCTGCCTACGCCATAAAAAAAAAAACATCTTCATCATCACATCAGCCGAAAGTCTTCTTCCCCAGGGATCTATATATCAGCTGGATTGTTCTTCTCGCATCCATCGGCTTCTCAAAATTATTATCAGATCGTCGTTCTACCTTGTGGAAGGTTTGCCAACACTTGGCTTTCCGGCCGCAGCCGCCACTCTAAAACTTTTCCGCCCCATCAGCCATTAGTTCTACGAGCAATATATCACATAGAAGAACTAATTAGGTTTATCCATACGTAGGTACTGCTTCTGATTACCATATGGTACAATACCAAGCAGTTGTGCTTTATTTCACGACGCCTATTTTTACTTTTAATTGGTCTAGGTAAGTTTTGTTCCTTATTTCACTAAAATTCAGAAATCACTCTGTTTGAGTCATCGATTAAAAAACAATCCACTAACACCAATGTTTTTTTTGTGGAGGCGGTAAGACTGCCCAGATAGGACTACTTGAAAGTCACGGAGAGAGACCTTTTCCCAGCAGTGAGACATAAAAGGCTGTTAAATAATAATAAATAATAATAATACAGGCACTAGTTAATCTCTATCTTTCACATTCCATACAGTTACATCAAACTGTACGATAATCATACGTTTACGTAATAACCTTATTTGATTTTTGTCATTCACGGCCACACCAATCTTTTTCCGAAGCACCTTATATTATTATTTAAAACAATTAATTGAAAAAAATAAATTCACCAGTACTGAAACAAAAGAGTTTACCTTCAAATAACTATACCTTCTTTCCCTTCACTTGCACCTGCCATCCCAAACTTAGGCAATAAACACAATATTTCTCACTTTTATGTACTTTTCTCCATCCAATCAGCATCAACTCACAAATATAGCCATTGTAATCCCAATCTTATCTCCGGTAGTAAAAATTCAAGCGCGAAAATTGTTTTATTTCACTTAGTACGTTTTGGTTTCTGAAACAATATACCAACTATATCTGTCACTACTCCGCATATAGCCTGCAGAAATTTTCCATTAAGACTTAACACGCACGGAATAAGGTAGCTTACAGTTCTATGGGGAAAGTTTACAAACGTGCTTGCGAAAAATACCATGACTTTTGATATATTGTTTAACTTACGGCGCCCTCTGTCGTATGATTTACGAGTTGTGAGTAATGAACGCGGCCGGCAGATGGCGTTAGAGTTGTTTATTGTGGGTAAGATTTATCGCTTGTAGGGGATGTCGAAGGGAACGATTTAAGTGAGTCGTTTTAATTGTTTTCCGTAAATCATCGGGAAATGAACGGCGTGGAGTGGTTACCAATTAGTGCATTTTCTGGTCCACTTATTATGTAGTATTTAATAAAAATATAATATTGATTGACTCTAAACGCCAGTTAAGGATATATCCGCACCACAGGTTCGACGCCATCTGCATGATTAAATCTTTTTTTCGTTGTGAATGCTGCAGGGTTGTCCAATCAAACAAGCCATTATTATGTATGTAGTAGTATGTAGCCATCCAAGGTTGCAGGCAGTCAAAATAGGAGTTTTGGACTTTCAAGTACAGGTACTTCAGGAGGCAAAATTTGCCTTGATTATGTAATGTACTTGTGTAAGCGTCTAATGGCTATCCAAAATGCTTTTAGCCAAACCACAGACTAAGGACCACAGACTCCACGTAGCCCTGCATTTTTCCCTTAGAAACCCTTCGAAGAACAGTGCAAAGTTTGACTTTTCAGCTAGGAAGATATTGTAATTTTAAAGGAATGGAGTTATTTTTATTTATACAAAATTCGAATAAATGTAATGCTGATACAGTTATACGCTAGTAATAAAAATACCATAGAGTAAAAGTACAAAGTACTTGGGTACCGGCCTCTTATACGCGACCTAGCATGGTCTGTGGACTCTGTGGTCATTCTCATCCAGCTTTTACCAGCCACCTTGCGAAGATCATCAGTCCATATTTACCGATTCAAGGCCCGCAGTCTCTTTATAATGAAAAACTAAATTTTAAAAATATTGTAGGTTCAAGGAATCAATTAAAAGTCCTTATTTTTCCTTTGTGTAGCGAAAATTAACCATAATGATTGTGTGACGAATTCCCGTTACACAATGGAAGAATGTTAACATTGTCTCAATTAATTCTAATACGTATAGTCTATGGTATAGTCAAGCAAAATGTATTGTTTAGCAATTTGACGTTTGTAAACCAGCCGTCTTGTAGGTACTTACATACATTTTCCGGCATAGCACGACTAATGACACGTGGAAAATATATCGCCAAATTGAGGTGTTATGTAAAACTGCTAAAAAATCAAATTCCTCGACTGTACTATAACGTACGCACAATATTTTTGAAATTTAGGTACCCGGAGACGATAACTCAAAGGAAATAGTATAGTATTATAGCATATGTACCCAATGGTTATTAGTTCTACAGATTTCTTGGCTAGCCCACTGCCATGCCCTCTAATTCATGATTTAAAAAAAATCACAAACGTCTTCTTTAGAATCTGTGGCAGCAATGTTGAACTTGTTTAACCTTTATTCCATCTACAACAACAAATAATAGGTAATTTAAAATTTTCTCCACTTTCACTTGGATTGCTAGCAAAAACATTTATTTTTTTACCACATTTACCGCAACAATTTATCCAACGAGTAAACTAAGATATTACGCTATTTACTTACTACTTCACTTTTCATTTCGTTTTAGAACTTCAAAAGAGCAAGTTGTTTTTCTTACAAGAAAGTATTTTTTTAAAGAATTTAAACGAGCGACTTTATTTAATTCATCAAGCACATCAAACACAATGTACAGGAAAATTGTTCAGGTATGTTTACAATGTTATTCAAAAAGATATAATATAATTTTACGATAGTGTAACTTTTTATAAACCAGACATTGTGCTGCCCTCTTTTTTTTATAGTGGAACTCTGTATCAAAATTTTAACATAAGCTTCCAGATGTCGCTGTTAAATCCCCGTTACAGACTACGGTCCCTAGTTTTCACGTTAAACTATAGATGGCGTTCTACGCGCAATAAATTTCAACGTTGAGCTGTTACCGTTTAAAACGTATAGATGGCTCGCGGCCAAATATTACGAAGCTTTCACCACAGATGACGCCACCAGTCTCAAAACAGTACAAAGAAAGTTCATTATTATTTTACAACATTCGTAATAAAAGTTTTAAAACGTTTCCGCGAAGGTGTGAAAATGATTTTTGTACGTTTTTTACACGGCCGTGGGAACAGGTAGCGCGTTTTATATCTATTCACGGCGTTATGGCGTTGTAAAACTACTGAGTTATTGTTGGGGACCGCTTTTGCGTCACGTTCGGGTCGCATTCAAGGCGTTTTAACACAATAAAAGCTCGCTCGGTCAATGAATTGGAAAATTGTTACATGCCGTCTATACTATAGGTACCTGCCTGTTTCTAGTAACTAATAGTTTTGACTGATAGATAATTCTTGTAGCTTTAAGTGCGCCTTTTGCACATTAGATAGTTGAACTTTGTTCAATAAATGCTTTGAATAAGTAAAAACTTTACTAACTTATTCCAAAGACTAAAGTTGTTTTTAATCATGAAGTAACATTTTTATGTAGGTTAGTATAGTGTCCAATAATGAGACCGTTAATAACATTTTATGTCAAAATATCGAAACCCTACACTGTTTTTGCAACAATTAACGATAATATTAATGTTACGTGGAATGCGTAAGCGTCACTTTAGGAGGATATTTAACTAAAGCATATATTTTTTTTCATTCTAAAACTATATTATAGTGTTTAACCTAAAATAATAAATATGTACTAAGACTATTGCAAACAGTCTTCAATAAAATGTACAGTAAGTATGGAGTTAAAAAATCATTTAGGGCTGGTTTCACAATCGACAAGTAAATTTTATCTTTTAAAGTTGTCTCTCCTTGTTTATTTTCAAGTGTAAGAGAAAGGGCTAAATTTATCTGTCAATTAATATGCTTTACTTGTCGATTGTGAAACAGGAGGTTAGTGTAGTTAATTACATTACTCCAGTTTCACCAACCCGCGACATCCTTGCGCATAATGTCGCAGATAGGGAATGCAAATAACCGGTTAGAACCGGTTTTAACCGGTTATTTTCGTACAAAAACGGTTAATAACCGGTTAAATTGCATCCCCTAGCTCGCAGACAACTAGGGAATGCATATAACCGGTTATAACCGGCTTTAACCGGTTATTTTCATACAAAAACGGTTAATAACCGGTTAAATTGCATCCCCTAGCTCGCAGACAACTAGGGAATGCATATAACCGGTTATAACCGGCTTTAACCGGTTATTTTCATACAAAATCGGTTAATAACCGGTTAAATTGCATCCCCTAGCTCGCAGACAACTAGGGAATGCATATAACCGGTTATAACCGGCTTTAACCGGTTATTTTCATACAAAAGCGGTTAATAACCGGTTAAATTGCATCCCCTAGCTCGCAGACAACTAGGGAATGCATGTAACCGGTTATAACCAGCTTTAACCGGTTATTTTCATACAAAAACTGTTAATAACCGGTTAAATTGCATCCCCTAGCTCGCAGACAACTAGGGAATGCATATAACCGGTTATAACCGGCTTTAACAGGTTATTTTCATACAAAAGCGGTTAATAACCGGTTAAATTGCATCCCCTAGCTCGCAGACAACTAGGGAATGCATATAACCGGTTATAACCGGCTTTAACCGGTTATTTTCATACAAAATCGGTTAATAACCGGTTAAATTGCATCCCCTAGCTCGCAGACAACTAGGGAATGCATATAACCGGTTATAACCGGCTTTAACCGGTTATTTTCATACAAAAGCGGTTAATAACCGGTTAAATTGCATCCCCTAGCTCGCAGACAACTAGGGAATGCATGTAACCGGTTATAACCAGCTTTAACCGGTTATTTTCATACAAAAACTGTTAATAACCGGTTAAATTGCATCCCCTAGCTCGCAGACAACTAGGGAATGCATATAACCGGTTATAACCGGCTTTAACCGGTTATTTTCATACAAAAGCGGTTAATAACCGGTTAAATTGCATCCCCTAGCTCGCAGACAACTAGGGAATGCATATAACCGGTTATAACCGGCTTTAACCGGTTATTTTCATACAAAAACTGTTAATAACCGGTTAAATTGCATCCCCTAGCTCGCAGACAACTAGGGAATGCATGTAACCGGTTATAACCGGCTTTAACCGGTTATTTTTATACAAAATCGGTTAATAACCGGTTAAATTGCATCCCCTAGCTCGCAGACAACTAGGGAATGCATGTAACCGGTTATAACCGGCTTTAACCGGTTATTTTCATACGAAAACGGTTAATAACCGGTTAAATTGCATTCCCTACAGACAACCTCTTATAGGTCACTTGTTTAGTTCCCTGCCCGCGGTTATTTTAGTGGCCAGGCCACGTCAGTCTAGTACTTACACCCCTCGCACAATAGCATACTTGTATTACTGATCTATTTGAGCGCGTCTATTGTCGTCCAGTCATGAATGAACGCACACGCATTCCTCGCTTTACGCGCTTTGTGCGATTCGCGGAAATATAAATATGGCGGCCGTTCATTCATAAAATGGCGGCATATTTTGATCGTGCTTACGAGTTACATGCTCATGTTTTTGGAGAGCTTGGTGAGGTTCTAAATTTACTTGAAATTTTTGCTATAACTTTTTTTTTAATTCTGTTTGTAGAATCGCAAGTGCATAACATTAATAATATATAAATAAATAAATATCAGGGGACAATGTCACACCAATTGACCTAGTCCCAATTTAAGCTCTAGGCTTGTATTATGGGTACTAGACAAGACAACGATATAAATACTTATATAGAGAAATATACACTTAAATACATAGTAAACATCCATGACTCAGGAACAAATATTCGCGCTCATCACACAAATATCTGCCCTTACCGGGATTTTAACCCAGGACCGCTAGCTTCGTAGGCAGGGACACTACCAACTAGGCCAGCGCGTCGTCAGGTATGTTTCCTTAGTAAAGTTAATCACAACTTAATAAGTATATGTATATTTGACATCGAATTCCAACCAACAAAAAAAAGATGGTAATGGTAACTTGTTTCATAAAAGCAAATATTCGAGCATTCATCGTTTATGTGTAAAACCAAAAGCTGCACTCAAATAATGTATGAACACCCGGTATTTCAAACTACCTATATTTAAACCAAATAAGAAATTTCACGTCCCTAAAATAAAAACGATGACTTTTAATATGAGCTTAATAAAATAATCACAATGGGCCCACAAAAAAGGCTCGTGTCGATTTTTTTGAAAAAAAAACATATTCAAATCATGAGGGAGCCTTCGCGTCACCTGCCGTCGCTCGAAAAAATGCTAAGTACCGAAGAATACATGGAGAGTTTACGGTTTACCATCTGACAGATAAATTAAAGTTATTATTGGTCCGGATATAAGAACATAAATCAATTCAAAAAAAAAAACTAAATTCAAAATATTTATTCAGTAAATTGGCCACATGCGGGCACTTTTACACGTCGGTAATGTACAGTGAATCTACCAGCGCTTCGGACAAGACCATCATTGCGGAGAAGAAGCGCCGCAAGAAACTCCAGCAGAAGGTCATTTTTTCAATCATAAAAAAAAATAAAAAAAAATCGCACCTACTTAGCAAATATTTCATCACCAAAAAATTAACTGAAAATTTAGCCAAAAAACACCGGAGTTGGCTAAAGAGCAAGTACCTACCCAACTTAGGTAGGACTTTGACTCTATAGGATCGCAACCATAACCTTACTCCCTTAACCTGCCGAGCACTAGTGTCAGCATTGTTGTGATCCGGTATAGGCATAATACAGCCGGTTAAATGACTAGCAATAGAAGCATTCCTAGTCCTTAGATGTTAATTTCAGAGCCCCGTTACCAGCCAGCGCCAGCAGCCAGGTGGCCTGTGTGTTTGTTTGTCTTCACAATGCGTTCTAGTACAGTCAGCCTTATAAATATTGCTGCATACTTTTCTACCTTGTTTTAACGCCTTTGACAGATCATTACTAGATTATATATTTATATTAGACGACGCGTTAGCCTAGTTGGTAGTGACCCTGCCTACGAAGCTAGCAGTCCTGGGTTCAAATCCCGGTAAGGGCAGATATTTGTGTGATGAGCGCGAATATTTGCTCCGAGTCATGGGTATTTTCTATGTATTTCAGTATATATTTCTCTTTATAAGTATGTTTATCGTTGTCTAGTTAGTACCCATAGTACAAGCCTAGAGCTTAGTTTAGGACTAGGTCAATTTGTATGAGAATGTTTCCTGATATTTATTACTTATTTATTGCAGCTGGCAAAATGACAAAGCAATAGGTAGGCTGAACACACTCAAATAACATATTCGACGTAACCCAAACAATACGCTAGTCGCCTGAATAGCTGTATGATACTATTCTCCTGCCACTGAGCTTACCAGCGCCCGTATTATGGTCGCCTTTATCGCGGTGGATAAAGCTTCCGTCACTCTCGCACTTACATACTGGTCAGAAAGTGACAGATGTTTTATCCACGGTTATCTACGTCGACAAACACGACCATAATCGGCCCGCAGCCCCGATAAAGCTTTAGATATAGCAATTGAAGCAGCCGCTTATCTGAAAAAGTAAAATTGTTTAATTTAGTCCCTGTGCTCCACTTAAACGCCGTCAAGCAAAAAGTTTAAAACCTCGCATGCTTAAAGAAAGTCCTCGTTTTTGCCAAACCCCAATCCAATAAGTATTTAAAAAGAAGTAAAAGAAGTCTTTTGAGCTAAACCCGAGCGATCAAAGAGACCGCAGCGCAATTTAGGGCCCATTTATGTAAGTAGAGCAACTTTGTTCCCTTTTTTTTTTGCAAAATTACACCATCAACCATTATATTTACTTGAAGTATTTTTTCCTCTAATCAATACTAAACTTGATTTTATAAATGGACACGAATTCTGATCAGCTGATTTAAAAATATTGTATCCTGTTAAAATACATAAGTCTCGTAACGAACGCCATAAAACTTCTTAACCAAATATCACACTTCAACGGGTTGTTTTTATAAAACAAATTAAAAGGTGCTAATCCTCCCAAACATTAATTATGATTCCTTAAGAAAGTGTTTAAAAATATATTCGGCACCCTCTTGCGGTTACAAAAAAGTACATTCACCGACTGTTGTACATATATTAGGGGCAACAGGCGGTGAGAGTAAAAAAGCCCGTGGTAAAAAAAGTTTTTTATCATATTCACTGTGGACTTCGAAAATAAATGTAGCCCAGAAATTGACTATCGAACTTCATCTGTGGAATCATTGTTCGTCAAGTAATTGCACTTTTAATGAAACACTTCTTTCTAAGTATGTATAATTGATTGTATGGTCAAATCTTAAATACCCGAAACCGACGTGCGTGCATGACCCGATGTATGAATGTTGAAGAAGCGAAAGAAATTTGTCAAGATCATCGTAGCAAGTGGTAAGAATAGTGGTCTCTGCCTACCCCTCTGGGAAACAGGCTTGATTTAATGTATGTATGTATGGTCAAATCACATCAAATAATTTGTTATGTCACCTAAATGCCACCTTCAGATATAAATTAAAAGCGTTCTAGAATTAAAGACATAATAAATCTATATCATGAAGCAACGAAATGTAACAAAAAATATTCTTATATGACCAGTATCAAATTCCATTTTATTTGCTTATGCTTTTATAACCATAGACGTGCCAGACGGCGTCGAAAAAAAAAGAAAAAAAGCCATATCTGCGCCGGCGCATGTGCCGCCATGTTTGAATTCAAATCGGATGCGAAAAAAATCCGACGCAATGTGCGCACGCGCGACGCCATATGTTTAAGAAAAAAGTTTTTTTACTCATCAAACCCAAGAGATAAGTGAAAAAAGCATAAGCATAATATTAGTAGCAGTAAGTTCAATAAAAAGGGGGGCAAAAACGCGTTTGAGGTTAAATAGGGGATGTTATATGGCTAAGGGCTGGCACTTGACATGCTTTAGTCTTGATTTTATGTTGATTATTGGTAATTATTGTACAATATAAGAAATATTTGCTTTTATAATTTTGCTGAATATTTTTTTCAATAAGTACCTTTCAATATTTAGTCTTTTTTTACCACCGCATTATATCACGTTTAAATTCTTACCAAATTCGTATTCATATTTGTAGGGTTCCGTACTTCAAAAGGGAAAAACGGAACCCTTTCAGGGTCACTTTGTCAAGACCATTTATCTCAGAAACGTATAAAGATATTGAGTTGATATTAAAACTATATACTCAGGTCTACAGTCCCTTGAAGCTGTGAAAGAATCAAATTTCTAAGTTAACGTAAAAAACAGACACGACCTTTTATACCACAAAAAACGTATACTTTGACACTCTCACGGGAATCAAAATTTATAGGGTATTATCGGTTGACCTAGAACTATGAAATGAGGGAAACGTCGGGAAACTACACATTTTCTTTTTACAATACAATACAATACAAAACACTTTATTGTACACCAAACAAAAACAAAACAGAGATGGAGCACAATTAAAAATAATACAAGTAAACAACACGCGGTCTTATCGCTGATTAGCGATCTCTTCCAGACAACCTTAGTAGGGATAAGGTGTCAAATTAATATATTTCATACAGTAGGTGGAACAGACTTTATGCATATTCAAACTATATATTTTAGCAAGGAATGGCAGTCTAAATTTTGAATTGAGAATTTGTACGAAAGCCTCCGTGGACGAGTCCGACTCGCACTTGCCCGGTGTTTTTATTATGTTTTTGCCAAGTAGCAACCCTAGTAAGCTTCAAAGCATGCGCACGCGCCTCAGGACATCTGTCAGTTTGAAATTTGTTCGTCTATCGTCATTTAAGCCGAAAATGCAACATTGTTGCAGCATTTTTTATTAAAACTTTGGAAAGTTTCAAGACTAAAACCAAAAAACTGTAATTTAAAATTTCAAGTAATCACCGTATTGACTAACTTAATAGCCCGGTAATAGAAGAACCTCCCAACTGTGCTGAGACTCATTTACAATGATTGTAGCTCAGTTTAATGCTAGCTTAAAGATGCTGCACATAGCGCAAATATATGTGAATACCCGATTAATGTGATAATTTATCTTAATAAATTTAAACGATTAATAATCACAAGGACATGATTTAACCTCTGCATCAGCAGACATGGTATTTAGTCCATAATTTCCACACTATAAAAACGATACAACAAATGAAGAAAAGGCAGACCAAGAAGGATCTGAAGGATATGGCAAACTGAACTTAACGTTCAGTTAACCGAGTATCTAGATAGGAAATTATGAAAGGCTAGAGGTAGGCTTTACCCATACAGCATATAGGAAATTCAAGTACCCAAAACAAATACAAACCTAGATATACGTCTTCAGGATCCGATGATGTTTTTTTTTTTTATGTCATAGAGAAGGCAAACGAGCATACAGACCACCTGATGGTAAGTGAATCTGTGACCCATAGACACTCGCATTCACAAGACCGCAATCCTAAGACTGCAAATGCACTGCCAACCCTGAGGACTAAGATGGAATGCCTCTATGCTAGTCATTTCACCGGCTGTCTTATCCCCAAACCGGAACACAACAATGCAAACACTGCTGCTTGGCGGTAGGTTAATGGATAAGATGGTGGTACCAACCCGGACGGACCCTGCACAAGGTCCTCCCACAAGTAAAGTGTAGTGTTAAGGTGTATTTCGCCAATGTCTAGTTATTTATAGACACTCCCATGGACTTACTAGAGAAATAAGTCCATGGATATCACACGTAAAGACAATTGTTCGGTAAAAGAGTATTTTCTCTAATGTACTTAGCTCCACGCGCTTCTGTCAAGTGCTTCAGGATGCAAAAAATCATAAAATTTTACAACATTATAAACCTACCCATTAAAAAGGTATACCATTAAATTAATTATAATAACAGCCTGCCTAAAACAAATAATAAAGGCGTTATTAAGATAGCTATCGGACAAATAATTTTCCGATTCTTAAAATTCAATTTAACCTTCGTAATCGCTCGGACGGCAACCGGCGCGTCTACCCTACTTTTTGTCCACTGTCACCGAACGTTAATGTCTGTTATGATACTCGTAATCAATTTAATGCTTGAATTATTCATAATAATTTATAGGTTTTGAATAAATTAAATACTAGAATGGTGTTTAATACTTTTCAATTATGAGCAGAGGTCGGAATAGGCAGTGCCTATTTGCCTAACATTCGCGGGAGGACGTAACTAAGAGTGGTGACAACCACCAAAAATAATGATTTCTTTGTATTGAATGCGGGATGACTTCCGGGATTATTTAATAATACATAAATGTGGAAATTGATACTATAACTCAATATCACATGTTAAAAACATTTTCTTATGGAGCGTCCCCATTATCAGCAGGGTCGCATAATGCAGGTCGTAAGTACACGGCTAAAGGAGTCTCGATAAAATAAACAAGGTATGTAAAACAAAGTAATGAGGTAAAATAGTAAGGTAAAAATATATATTACGAAATACTTTGTTTGTTTATTTACATTAGAAATAAATCAGAATATATGTCATTTAATCATGTAAAATTGTATTTCCCCATTTACGTATTTAAAAAAAAAACGGAAATCCCGCGTTCAATAAAAATAAATCATTATTTTTGGTGGTTGTAACCACTCTTACGCATGTCCTCCCGCGAAGTTTAGGCAAATAGGCACTTAGGCACTGCCTATTCCGACCTCTGATTATGAGTAAGCCATAACTGCATGGAATCTATCTACTTTTCTAACTCTTGATCATAAAATAGTTTTTTTTTTTTTGTAAATAACTAAGTAAACATAATCTTCATGCGAATATAGGTACCAAAGTTCTTTCTGGTTTTTCTATGCAATTAAATCAGCTTAAGGGGCTACTATGGGCAGATGACTTTTTCGATCTGAAGCGCTAAACTTTCAGTTATGAGTAAGCTATGACTGCATGGAAACATTCTGATCCACTTTTCCAACCCTTGAACATAAAATAGTTTTTTGTTGTTGTTGTAAATAACTAAGTAAACATTATCTTCATGCCAACATAGGAACCAAATTTATTTCTGGATTTTCTATGCAATTATATCAGCATGGGCAGATGACCTTCGATCTGAAGCGCTAAACTTTCAGTTGTTGTTAATACCTATTTGCATTAACACTGCTATTCTTAACTAGCTGCCATTCCAATTTTTCTTTTACACTGTCATTATCAAAGTTTTATAGTCACTATAAAAGTTTGAAGTACAACTTGTTATATGGTTTTTATTTCTATATTATTCACTTTGGAATGATGATGATTTATTATATAAGTATATCAATGAATAATATTTTGATGGAGTTTCCATATCAATTGACGCCAAGATGAAAAAGTTATATCTGATTTTTTGTTGTCATGTTTTTTAAAAAAATCTAAAAAAAAACCATGGCTTATTTTGAAATTCTGTTCAACAGAATCAAAGATGAAATAAATGTATATAAATAATTATAGTATATTTTTTCATAAATTTATATCCACTTTTGATTGAGTTATAAAAACTTAAACTTCATAAAAAACGTCTGTTATGGGCATGGTAGCCCCTTAAAAAAGCTCATAAAAATTATTCAGATTATATTCGGCTACTCAATGTATAACTAGCGGTTGCCATAAAACCACCCTGTATCGTAATTCGGGGTCGTTGACCGGCGTTACGCAATATACAGGGTGGGCGCCGGGCTGCCTTTACGAGTTATACGGAAAACGCGAACGAAAGGGAAATAGTGAGGGAACTTCATCATGTATATCGATACGATAGTAGTATAATTGATATCTGTATATTTAATCATTTGTAACTTATTGTTCAGGAATTTAATGAAGATGCAATGTAATTGTTCAAATAAAAACAAAAGTTGTTTGCCATTTTAGCTAGTCAAGGTGCATAACGCTAAGTTAACGATTTTTGAAAATCGTTAAAATGTATAGGATTGAGGAAAGCTGGACCGCTTTCTCAACGCGCTGGCCTAGTTGGTAGTGACCCTGCCTACGAAGCTAGCGGTCCTGGGTTCAAAACCCGATAAGAGCAGATATTTGTGTGATGAGCGCGAATATTTGTTCCTGAGTCATGGGTGTTTTCTATGTATTTAAGTATATATTTATCTATTTAAGTATTTATATCGTTGTCTAGTACCCATAGTACAAGCCTAGAGCTTAGTTTGGGACTAGGTCAATTGGTGTCACACTGTCCCCTGATATTTATTTATTTTATTTATTTATTTAACTGCATAGAAAACCGAAATGTAAGCGTTTGCATCTCGGCCATGCCCTCTTGTGTGTTAATGTCGATACTTTATGAGGTATGTACGCATTAAAAATATTAATTCACATACATACACTCACGTGTTCATTCCCAGAGTGGGGTAGGCAGAGCTACAGAATTACCAACAACTCTAAAAACTTGTTGTTAATTCTGTAACCACATTTTGCATAATCAGGCTAAGATGTATACCATGTGTATATCAGTGACAGCTTGTGTAAGCCGATCGCCTAACAGTACTACAAGCCTTTATTCCCTTAGGCCGCTTCCTGACTTGGCGGTATACTTGCAGTAAAACATACTGTCGGTATAAATGCTGCGCGTTGATTGGTGGATGCCACTAGTTGCCTAGCAACCCTTACCGATTCCGTGTTTTACTGCAAGTATACCGCCAAGTCAGGAAGCGGCCTTAGTCGCCTTAGTCTAAGCCGGCAACTACACGGCCATATTAATTCGTGTTAGGGAAAATACTGAAAACACCGTCCTTTTAAACATGATTTCCTGTTCAAAAACAAGTCACTAGCTTTTTAATGAGAGTCCTAATTTCAATGTCAGATTACATACTGTAGAAATACTAGTAATTTTGAAAAAACATCGATAATTTCTGTGTCACGTCCCTACCTAGTAACTGACTGAATCCTAGGCTTGGACAGATCCCAAAAACCCTCAAGGCCGCACTGCACAGCGACTACAATACCAACAATTCATTACATGCTAAATGTATGTAAATACACACATATATTATGTGCTTACGATGCTCATAACTTGCGCGTTCTTTATAGCTTCTGGCCGTGACTTTGAGAGCTTTCCGCAAGACATTGTGTATAATATAGCTTTTATCTATCTATTGGGGCACAGTTTGGCTGAGGACTTCATCTCGTAGAGAAATACTTTGAAGCAGAGAAATATATTTCATGATAGCATGTTTAATACGACTTTTAAAAGGATGTTCATTATTATAAAGTTGTCTTCCAGTTACGAGCTATGATCAAAGTTTTAAGATTGCTGTAACTTTCTCCTTTAACGAATTAATTAATTAATTATTATTATTATTAAAAACGAATTGCACAGTATAACAGTTAGAAAACCAAGGCACGGTGAAATTATAGATACTTACAAATACCGAAAATTACAATAAAATACAATATAAATTTCACATTAAATAATTGACGACACTCACATCCATACTCTCGCAGTACCTCAAACGTTCATCTCGCAGCGCAATTAGACGGTGAAGATGTTCCAATCGGACATCAGAGCTAATGAACGTTGGTGCATCAGTACATCCTTATACGGTCAAAGTCCACCTCTATATCTCATTGAGCCGAAAATAATTCGCACTCGATTCTAAATATGCGCAGACGTCTAAATATGTGACATTCCGCTAGTGCCGTCTGAGAGTCCGTCTAGACGGCCTCCGTTAATTCTTCACCGTACTCTTGTCACTAAATCATTCGGAGACAAGTAACGTGACGTCTTTTAATGTACTGCGTTACGCATTGCAAAGTGACAAAGTGACAGCCAAAACTGAAACCTATAAATTTTGCTGTATATTTAATTTTACACTGTTTGAAATGGCCCATGTCATACAAACGGTTCGATAAGATGTCTCGTACATATAGCAATATTGTATGGTTTTGATCAAAAACTAGGTTAACTCATAACCTGCAGTCTCACATAGCCAATACTGCAATAACTCTTTAATCCTTTAGCAATTTCTCACTTATAATCCTGAGCTTGCATAAAACCTCAGGGTACTATTTTAATTATTAATTGAAATATTCCGATCTCAGATAACCTTAAATACATGTTTCATCCCTTTCTCAGTACAAGTTTAAAACGAAGGAAGTAGCTAAAATAAGTTTTTTAGTCTCATAATCACTTATAAATAACCACCAATTAGGCTCCCCTCTTGTCCCTATCGCGATTTTATTTAAAAAAAACAATTTACCTCAAAACCTGCAAAAAAGACATTATAATCATATTTGCAATTACGGCCCACAGGGGTCGCGCGGGACTCGTTGTGGACAAAATAATTGAAAATAGGGTCGAATAATTATGTATTAATTATAAACCCGGTTGGATCGCCTATGTGATCATAATATCTGATCTGAATGCAGATTAGGTAAAGAAAAAAAAAAGATATATGTATATACATATACATATATGACACACTAACAAATGACTCCTTAAAATGTAGTAATTTATTTTAAACGTAGCGAACAAGCGCGTCTCTTTAAAAGCAATCTATAAATACATTACCAAATTCCTTTTCATTATTCTTTTTGTGTTTTTCCACTAGCTCATTACACTATACCAACAAAAAGATTAATTTAAATTGAAAACGCGAATTCATCAAGCCATCAACCCTATTCCGCATTGCCGTACGTTTTGTCGTACCTAGATCGGCGATAGCGCAGTTCCCACCATTACGTTGAAATTATTTCTGAACCGGAGTTAATTGATATAAGTTTTCATGTTTAATTTGAACGCGACAGAAAACCTTATCCGACACATCTAGAGCGATTACTTAGATTGTTAATGCAAGGAATTATTGTTAAGGGGACTGCGGCGCAAAATGTTGCAATTTTCTTTCTAGATACATTGAAAGGCTGTTTACCAGACTGTGAAATGAAGAAATATTTCTTGGCTGTTACTGGAATCATCATTTTCGTAATAGCTATGACTTCTACTAAAGAAGTTCACTATTGCTTTTACCTTAACCTTTTACTTTACGCTGAGCTTGCCTTCTTATATGAAATGGCTGTGTGGCGTTATCCGAAAAAATTGACTATTCAACTTAGGTTAAAGCGTAAGTAACCCAACTATTCATATGTTGGACTAATTAAAACTCTTTAATCGACTAGGAAAGTAGCTGCTCAAGGTAACACCATACTTAACTGTATTAACCTTGACTCAAATAATTATAAATCTAAGGTTTACGATTTAACCATAAATCTATCAGAGCTCGGATAAAGAGAATCACTACATAGTATAAAACAAAGTCGCTTGCGCTGTCTGTCCCTATGTATGCTTAAATCTTTAAAACTACGCAACGGATTTTGATGCGGTTTTTTTTAATAGATAGAGTGATTCTTAAGGAAGGTTTATATGTATAATAAATTCCACGCGGGCGAAGCCGCGGGCGGGTCGCTAGTACATAATAAGTGCGATTGATTCAAGTGTGTAAGTAAGTAGTATGTATGTCATTAAATTGTCCATCACGGCCGTGGATATATTGTGCGTCTCTTTCTTAAACATGAAATGTCCCCAACAACACTTTGTATATTATTGATAGATAAGTTATTCTGATTTCGGAATCTACCCTTCTCACTCGATCGACAATCGATATATAGGAACAATTTAATTATATTACTTTAAATTTCGGAGTTTCACAATCGTCTTGACTTCTCGTACCTATTGATAGCTTTAAATAATGCTAGTTTAAGTATTATCAAATGTTAAATAGTGTCTGACTATTGAGTTTCTTGCGACGCTTCTTCTCAGCAGTGGGCTCCTCTAGAGAAATGCTGGTAGATTTTTGACATGTGAAAGTGCCGATGCGCTCTATTTACTAAATAAATCTCGTATGTTGTACATATCACTTTGTTAGACGACTGACTTTGTCGACCGTAGCTTCCAGGGTTGGTAACGCATTTGCAATGTCAAGATTTTAAGTGCCGTAAAGCCTTCTCACGATCTGCTGGTGGTCAGAGCGTGTGCTAAACCTCGATATCCCTCTTGCAGTCTTCCTAAATACCTCATTCAAAATCTTTAAATGCTAAAAATATCTCGCATAGAATTGACAATGGCTAAAACATTCCGGATTAGGCCTGACGCCCGCGAGCCGCCTCTCGGCCGCTCCGGTATCGCCGAGTAATCGTTCGCGGCGCAAATAAACGCGGCCCCCAACAGACTGCACGAGGATGTGCGAAAATATAGACGAGAAAGTGATTAAGTACATGCGGTATTAATATTGCAACTTTATTCAAGAAGATTGACGAAAGAGATATACAAATCGAAAGTGAGTGGAAGGGTCGGAAGGGGCCGCCCTAAGCGTACTTTTTCGAATCAAATCGGAGAAATACAGAAAAAGGGCCGAATCTTAAGTACCCGAAACCGACGTGCGTGCATGACTCGATGTATGAATGTTGAAGAAGCGAAAGAAATTTGTCAAGATCGTAGCAAGTGGAAAGAATTGGTCTCTGCCTACCCCTCTGGGAACAGGCGTGATTTAATGTATGTATGTATGTATTTTTTGCACAGCCTTATTAACTGGTTATTAATTAGATTTTTCCTAGTTAAAGATAACGTACGATTTATTCACGCCTATGTTATAAATTAAAGAATATATTTTTGCAATGATGTAACGGGCCAAGCTTTTAGAATTGAGATTCAACTTAAAGTTGACGTCTAGCAATGGTGTCAAAACCCAGATTTTCATGAACACGAAGGTGTGATTGTTAGTTTGCTGGTTTGTCCTTTATTCACGCCGCCACATAACCACGTAATTTTAGCACAAATATAGCCAGAAATTACTTTTACGTTGGCAGAATACCAATAACTATTAATTGATAACTATTTTAGAGCTGATAACTACTAGAAGACCCTAACGTATTTAATCAAACCTATTTAACCATTCGGATTAAACTAGCTTTCCTTCCGCGTTCATTTCGGCGCATTCGTTTAGGGACTATTTTACCGCAGATAGTCACACGGACGGGACATAATATGATAAGTCTAATACGTTAACAAGTCAGACTTACACGTACAATGACAGCGAGCAAGATATTCCTGTGACTCCAATGTAAAAAGGGTATAAGTCTTCTAAGGTTCAAGTGAAAAATGATATAAGTTTACTATACTCTGCTTATGATATACCCTTTTTTTATTACGAGCTACGTTGACATATTCTCATTTTCACCTAAGACACAGATTTCATCACATACTCCATGTTCTGGTTCCCGGCGCATCCCCGCAACGCACTCAAGCACAGATCAAAGCGACGGGATGCGCAGACGACGTCTCCACGTCCCCTCCCCCCGCACAGCATCTTGATCTTTTTGCGCCGGTAATAGTGGCTATAATGGTGCGGTTGTCACGCCACGCGCCGACGCAGCTTTTGTGGCGCCAAGCATATTTGCACGGCAATTGAATAATTTAATTATTATGAATGGATAGATGAGCGTTGATGGGTTTATTTGTAAGTCGGTCAATTTGAATCTTTAAAATAATTTACCGATCGATTTTTAATAAAAATACTAAATATAATATCGGAAAAAATACAGCTAGATTTTTAAACGAAAATTTTATTTAGAACTACCGTAAAAAAATGCTAACTTTATCTTAAACTCATAATTCCAAATGAAACGTATAACATTTATGTAACAAATCATATTTACAATAAACGACAGCAACTCCAATACATTTCCGTCAGCAAACCTGTCAGCGAAGTGTAGTCGGGACGTCAAAAGATGACAAATCGCCCGCCATTGAAGTACTGTCGCGTTAAGTAGAGCATTTATCATGCTATCATAATAGCTGTTACGGCAAAGTGGAGACACCTTCGTGATGGGCCGTGAATAAATAGTAAAAAATATAATTGCTAGTGTAGTGTAGTGTGTATTTTTCCTTTGATAGGTTGATTGAGAATGATATTTATTAGCCATTTAGATGCTATTTACACTATTATTATAATAATGAATAAAAATAGTACATTATTGCCTAGGCAGTGAAGCAGGCAATTGCGGGCCGAGAATTCGTTTAAACGGACGAGCTTGCGAGAGTAGCGAGCACTCAATGTAATTTTTTTTTAATTTGGGAACTGTCTGTAAACTATGTACTTCGCGTCTCAGTATGGAGTTAGTAATGTCAACTTTTCCGGTCATTTTTGAGAAAAATAAATTAACTATTGCTTGTTTGCCATAAAGTTAACAAAAGTATGTACCTACCTTACAAAAATATGTATGTATGTGTCTAAACTCTTTATTGCACAAACAGAAAATAAGAAACGTAAAAAGAAACAAAAACACAAAAGGTATGTTCAAAGGTAAAGTTATCCCTTTAAGAGATCTCTCTCGGTTAACATTTGAGTGATTGGGAGATGGATATAAATATCGGATGGCTGAACGTACAACAATCGAAGATACAGAAGATAAAAATAACCGATTTTAGCATGCACCCAGTAATTAGGCATGCTTTTTAATAATTCACTAGCCAGCTACACTAGTAGATATTATATCATTTAAGAAGCATAAAAAACTACCTCTATGTTATCCTATATCATTATGATTTATGTCCAATCATTACTATAGGTTCAAGAAGAATGTGTTTTAATCCATTAAAGCTTCAGGCATTGACCTAAGATGGAAAAAGCTTTTTGCAATGTCTACCTACTGAACTCTGACATATCATTGTTCAAGCTTTTAAGCAACTTGATATAAAAGCCATTCTTTTCCGTATTGTTCTTTATTACGCACAAACGCTGGACAAAAGCCACTCCCACGCAGCATAGGCCAAGTAGGAAACTAATACGGAACATGTAGAAGCATTATAGTTAGAATATGATTAAAAGTCAGAAATAATCTACAATAGCTTTCATGAAATAACAAAGGGGTGTTTATGATATGGAAATTCTATGCTTTTATTATTTTGTCGGGGTTAAGTGACAGACTTAGTCCACTGTGCACAAATAAGGATTAATATTTCATGTGTAGAATTTTGTAACAAATAACGTTAGTTATTGTAATTGTCATAGAATTTGGTTTTAATGTGACAATGGTTAAATATATTGTCTTAAACTTCTTTAAGTTTCCAACCACTAAAACTATATCAATAAAATAATGAATAATGCCTCAAACCCTAAACCCAGCGCTGACTTTAATGCCAGCATTATGCTGAGTTGGGACCATTTCGTGGCTTCTTTCTTCTTGTATTTGTTAATCTGTTCTTTGTTATGCATGTCACGAATAAATGATTTTCTTTCTTTCTTTCTTTCTTTCTAAATATTAAATTCGCTACGTCTTTTCGCTTCACCCAACTCAACTAGACGCATAAAAGGGAGGCTACACACGTTTTTAAGGAAATTGCGTTCATATAAAAATAGTCGTAGGCGTTGTAATCTTCTAGTCATGTATAATTACACGTGTTTTCGCTATTCCATTCACCCACAGTGAATGGCGGGCTTCATATCACTTGCCAAAAATGAGAAGCCATTGACTTGATGCTATTTTTATTCCATTGTACCTTGGGTTATAAATTAAGACCCCAATTTTGCTGAATAAGTAATGGAATAGGGGTCCGACCCTTTAGCAAACCTGTTTCGTTCTAAAATTACTTATAGGTAGTTCGGAGTAAGTTCGTAAGAAAGGAAACTTATTTATGTAAAGCTAAAAACTATTATTAAGACGAATAGAGATACAACTATATCGCTTTTCCACACATAAAGTGCTATAATATAGCTACCCTTATGAGCCTTCAAGCATTGCCCTATTATTGAACATGGCTCATTCTTACTCATCATCATCATCATCATGTCAGCCGAAAGACGTCCACTGCTGGACATAGGCCTCCCCCAAGGCTCTCCACTCAGACCGGTCTTGTGCTTTTCGCATCCACCGCGTTCCCGCGATCCTTACAAGGTCGTCACTCCATCTTGTTAGAGGCCTACCTACAGCTCGTCTCTCGGTCCGCGGATGCCACTCAAGAACCTTCTGACCCCATGGGCCATCAGTCCTGCGAGCGATGTGCCCCGCCCACTGCCACTTAAGTTTAGCTATTCTTCGGGCTACGTCGGTGACCTTTGTTCTTTCTTACTGCGGAGTCCTTTTTACTGCATATAATAAAAAAAACTTACTTCTGTTCTTAATTTATAACAAAGACATTACATTAAATGGTTTGCTATTTCTACTAAAGAAATGCTATTAGTTAATCTCGATTTAATTTTATTTATGCGTAAACAACTTCCAATTATTAAAATATCTTGACCACAGTGCTTATAATATACGTTTGTCAATACATTAAGTAAGTGTTTAACAATAGTTTTGTAGCCATCCAGCTGAATACGGGCATGTTTGCGGCGTTAATCGCGCGTAGGCAGCTAACTGTAAAACAATCGCTTCGGCCGCGCGTGCGCCTTATACGACGCGAGCTTTACGCCGCCGCTCGCGCATGTCTGTAGCAATACTGCTGTTTAAAACAAAAACACAGTAAAATGAAGTAATATTTACACGCTATACTACCTTTCTGTTCTGAGTTGCGGAAATAATATAAACATTTCACATTAGCAGTATTTTAGTTTAATGTGCAGGCGACAGTTTTTTTTCTAGTTAGGTACTAGTATGTACGGTAAAATGTTGACTACAGACACATGTTTCACTGTAATAAGTTAAAAAGTAGTTGAGGAAACAAGTAATAGATTTGGCATTATATCTACCACTCCTGTAGCTACGCTAGCTAGTAAGTATCCGAGTATAACTACTTCTTATAAGAACTTTGATTTGGTACTTACATTAAGAAACCTAACAAAGTACTTACCACAATTATCTCAATTCTCATACCAACAACTGAACTGCCAAACTCAAACAAACTTAACTTAATAATAGCAGCATTATCTGCTCCAAATGCCGCAAACTTTCCCCGCACCCAACAATACCCTAACAGTACCCCAAACTTTTTTTCTAACAGTACTAAACCGCTACTTGACAAAAACTCATCTCGAAATCACCTAGCACCATCTGGCGTATCCTTGGCGAAACATACATATGTCTTTTTGTCCAGATGACTTGCCTTGGCTGAACCACTGTGCATATTTAATTTAAACTCTATTTATATTGACATTCAGTTCAATTTTATTAAACGATCGACGTGAAAACGTGCTCACAACCTTTTTTTAAATATAATCTTATGGTTTTGTTGTTAAGGTTGGATTTTGCGTGTGCGTGTTTTTGTGACAGTTTTTTTCGGAAGTAGCACAAATTCATATGGCAAGGAGCGTGTCAGGTTTCGCGGCAGATGCGCCGGCGCACGCTGCGCACGCGCACAGTGGGCTGTTTGTTTGCAAAAAGGTTATAAATCTATTTTCGTTTATAAACTTGCAATAAATTTAAAACGTAATTAGGTTTAGTAATAAATAATATGTGGTTATTAAAAGAAGCGACTTAATGTCTTTGGATTGTTACCAGTTATTTTTATAGGCGCATAGGCACAATATTATTATTTTTAGATGCTGCGGGTTTTTTTCTTCGCTTAATCGGTTAAAAATAAGCCTTGAAGGAGTCTTCCTTGATTACAGCATCAGTACTTATTTCCGACAGAATAATTTTCAAAAACTTCCGCGGTCTCGTGCTACCCGCAATTATGCAAAACATACATAAAACGATACCGCCCTATCTCCCAAACAAAAACACGCCAATTTAAACCATAAGCTTACAACATTTAGTTAAAAATTCCAAAGATTTATTTTTAGAATAACGCAGATTTTTTTCAAATCATCAAAAATGCTAGCATGAAAAGCGAAAAATACACTTTTATAATTTGAACAGTAACTCCACTCAACAAAGCCCACAATGGCGGTGCTACCTCTTGTACTTCCGACGTTTATTGCAGGCAAGTATAATGCGCATGGATCTCAAATTCAACTCTTGCGCAACTCAGCCTGCCCTCAGGATCAAAATACGCACGCGATGTTGATCAAAACAAAATTAGCATGATAATTTAGAATTCGCAGATTCTTTGCAATTTGTGTATTTTTTGCCGTGTATTTTCCTCTACTACACCGATATTTAAGTAAAATGAAGCTTCTAATATTGTTTAGTGGCCAGGGCTGGGCAGTATTTGAATTACTTCTAATTGAAATACGTATTTAAAATACAAATACGTATTTAGTATTTGTATTTCAATTACTACCTAAAAATGTAATTTGTATTTAATATTTTAAATACCCGACGCCGAGGTATTTTGTAATTAGTATTTCAAATACTTATTGCATCAAAATACATTTTAACAAATACATTTAGCGATCTTATTATAAATGATAAATTGATAATAAAAATTAGCTGATTCGTACATAGACTATAAACACTAGCACCCAGAGCAGTTAGGCCTTATTCCCACTGGCGTTGCACCAACGCCAAAATGCGCACTAGTGTCAAATTGCTGCTAGTGCTATGTGCTACCTGATTGGTTGAATTGGACACTAACGCACGTTTTCGCGTTGGCGCAACGCTCGTGTAAATGTATTTTGTATTTTTGTAATTTGTATTTTAATTAAAAATGGTTAAAATACTTATTTTGTATTTTATATTTCAAATAACCGTCTAAAAAAAATTTTTATTTCGTATTTTAATTACATGCAAAAAAGTAATTTGTAATTTGTATTTCAATTAAAGCAAGGTGTGTATTTTGCCCAGCCCTGCCTACAGGTGGCGCTGACCAACTATCATCAAGCGACAACGTGTGCTTAATGGCTTGTCACTAGGTCGGACATCGTACAGTCACAGGCAATAATATATTATCTTCTTCTTCTTTTATATTAATGGCGGTCTACCGCAGTTTCGCAGTTATTTCGCCAATGTCCAGTGAGTTAGAGTATAATCAGTAAAGAGAAATCAAAAGTTAAGCCGGAGATTTTTCAATCGGCCATCTTCCCTCCCCGAAGGTTACCGCATCTCAATATATTATCCAAAATTGCGCATAAAAATATCTGACACGCTCTTGCTTCTAGTAATAAAGACGTTTTTACTTGTGGGAGGACCTAGTGCAGGGTCCGTCCGGGTTGGTACCACCATCTTATCCATTAACCTACCGCCAAGCTGCAGTGTTCGCATCGTTGTGTTCCGGTTTGGGGATAAGACAGCCGGTGAAATGACTAGCATAGAGGCATTCCATCTTAGTCCTCAGGGTTGGCAACGCATTTGCAGTCTTAGGATTGCGGTCTTGTGAATGCGAATGTCTATGGGTCACAGTTTCCACTTACCATCAGGTGGCCTGTGTGCTCGTTTGCCTTCCCATGCTATAAAAAAAAGACGTGTCAGATATTTTTGAGCCTAATGTTGGATAATATATTAGTGCTGGTGACTGTGTCAGACTCTATTCTACTCAGTAAAACCCTATTGCTTGTAACATGTGGTCTGTTTATAATTAATACGATAAAATGTCAAAAGCAACATCTAAACCCAGTAGGACACCCCTGTCGGCAACTGCCTACTTAGAATATTTTCAAGTAGGAACACCGTCCTAATCCAAGCATTTTACAAATTACATAATATAAAAAACAACATTCCTCATGCTCACGCGATACCCTCAGGATCAAAACAGAGCGATGCTCATGCGCACGCAATGTTGATCTAAACAAATTACAGCGATAAATGGGTAATCTGAATAATGATCATATTATAACAGCTTCCCTGGGATTTCCGAATATTTCCTACACTTGTACAATGTGACCTTCAACCAATTTACTCCAACATCGGAATATTACGCTACATGTAAGGCAAATATATAAAGCACTTGATATTATACTTGAACCCAAATTGAAATTAATACAATAAAATACAAACACTCTTTATTTAACACCAAAAAAAATAAAACACGGAACAGTACATTTTAACTATAGGTGTATATAACAGGCGGTCTTACCGCTAAATAGCGATCTCTTCCAAACAACCTTGAACAACCATCCTTGATTAATGTCAAGGACTCAAGGAAAGGCCAGTCGACTTCCAATTAATCATCATCATATCTATGATGACCTTGACCTTTTTAACAAGCAGAGATCGAAATAGGTAGAGTTAATTTGCCTAAATTGAATGCATGTTCATTCAATAATGTATTCCCATCTCACTCGCATGAATGAATTTGCGTCACGTTAAGCAAATTAGCTCTGCCTTTATCGATTTCTGATAATAAGTCACCTCAAACACTATGACCGTGATGACCGCGCCACGTTCAGTTAAGAACTCCAGTTATTAAAAAGCCTTTTTTTCTAATACCATCTACGTAAATCAATCTATTTACTTAGATACTCGTATTATTGTCTTAGTCCTCAGGGTTGGCAACGCATTTGCAGTCTTGTGAATGCGAATGTCTATGGGTCACAGTTTCCACTTACCATCAGGTGGCCTGTGTGCTAGTTTGTCTTACCATGCAATAAAAAATAAAAAATAAAATAAATAAATAAATTCCTCCAAATCGGAAGAAAGTTCCTTTGACAGACGTAGAGAGCTCGGCATTCGGTAATAAATAGTAATAATGATGGTCCACTAATGTTTCACCGAAATACGTTTGGCCGAATGAGTCGTTTGGCAACTGTTTCATTTCCTAACCCGCTTATATTTCTGTAACTGTAAATATTTCAGATTTTTTTTTAAATTGCTAACCTAACCTAACCTATAGTCTACACAATGGTACAAAAATAAATCCTGAAATATTCACAGTTACAGAAATATATGCGGGTTGGGAAATGAAACAGTTGCCAAACGACTCATTCGGCCAAACGTATTTCGGTCAAATGAACGGACCCCAATAATGATACATTGAATTGCCGACTAAATTGCGAATACCCACTTGCCCCCATTGGCCCCTATTAGATTGGAGCTTCTCCACAATTATATTGGAGCTGAAATCTGTTCACAGTGACATCATTAAAATTGACTCGAGGTGGATAGGTTAGAGTTCAACAGTTTTTGCAATTCAGTAAGGTCAGTAATGATTTCAATACTGTTAACTATTAAAAGTTAAAACTTCACTTATTTAGATAAAATATTATTAAGCTACTCAAATATAAAGATGAAAGAAGATTGACGAAAGAGATATACAGATGGAAAGTGAGTGGAAGGGTCTGAAGGGCCGCCCTAGGCGTACTTTTTCGAATCAAATCGGAGAAATACTGGAAAAGGGCCGAATCTTAAATACCCGAAACCGACTTGCGTGCATGACTCGATGTATGAATGTTGAAGAAGCGAAAGAAATTTGTCAAGATCGTAGCAAGTGGAAAGAAGTGGAAAGAAGTGGTCTCTGCCTACTCCTCTGGGATTTAATGTATGTATGTACATTTTTATTCCTGTATCACCCACCAAACATTTGCTATTCCGAATATGTATAAAATATGTAAATAATAATCACCACTATAAAAAGAACACCCCCTCTAGCAGATCTGCTCGCGGCATGGTCGCTATGACACTGGCTGCATTACCTCTCTGTAAGGTCAGTTGTGTTTCTCACATAAATAGGTCAAGGACGGAAGTTTTAATTTTGTTTGTTTGCCAAATGTAATCTTCACGACATTTTTGAACCAGTTCACATTATTGGATAGAGCTGCTGATGATGGAGTCAGGAGGTGGCAACAGGATCTTTGCTGTGGTAAACATAGAAACATCCAGATTGGCATCGTTAGGTTGGTCTTGAATCTTGATATAGCAGATTACTAGGTGTGTCTCAGAAATGTTTTTTTGTCAGAAACTTATCTTACTACTGTTTTTAGAACAATCAATCTTTACTACTTTTTTATTGAGAATCATTTCTGAAGGATAATGGAATAAGGTCAGCGGCCGTTATTTAGTTTATTACTTACCCATTGGCAATAAACTGTTCAGGATATCAGACCACAACAACAATACTACAGTTTCGGCCGTAACTTGTCAGCGTTAAACCTTTATTTCTCGACATTCTTTTGTATAATAAATAATCTTTATTAAGGCTTAATTTGACATAAATAAGTGACGCACATAAAACATGCATGTCCGTCATGTCATGATATCGCACCTTAAAAACAATAGTGACCTAATTCAGTAATTTTTAATTTCGAGGTAGGTATGATTTCGAGTGAAAGCTGAAATTTTGGATTATGTCACTATTGTTCTGGAGTGGCGTGTTCAGGTGAAGAATTGGTTAGTCTACCGATAATTAACACAGATGTTTTAGCATAATTTGGACCATAATTCTTCCGACACTAGCCTGAAAAATTCAACTGGTCAGGATATTTTTTCATGGCTATGAGTATATATTGTCTGTTCTTAAAGAGCGCACAACAATATAATGAAGTTCATTCTGTAATAGTGTTTTTCGTAATCGTGTTATAATAGAGAGCTTTTTAGTCGAGTACCGTGTTTAGGCCACGAAGCTTGCTGAGTGGCCTAAGTAAGGTACGAGATTAAAAAGCTTAATTATGACACTATTGTGAACAATACTTTTTGTACGAGTTCATTAAAATTAATAATGTAAGTCATTAATACGAGTATATAAGAAAACTAAAAGTAGATTTTTGACAGATGATGCGACGCTGCTACGTTCCGAAACGCCACAGATTGGCAATTTTGTATCGGATCGAGGCTCCTTAAACAAGGACATATATGGAAATCCGAAGATCTATTTTCAAAATTTTTTCGGTTGTCTAGAGCGTATCGAAATAGTTATTTCGGTTGTTTCTGAAGTAACAACGATGAAAAGAGTGACGTTGCAGTTGCTCTATGAAATCTTTATGAATGATGATTTTTATTTCCACAGAGAAAACGTAAACTTCTTGGCTTTTAAAAGAAAAGTTATCACACCACCGGTTTTTTTTAATGTCCTGGATACAGCAGCAAGTTTAAGTAGATTTTTGACAGATGACGCGATGCTGCTACGTTCCAAAACGCCATACAATATTGGCAAATTTTGTACCGCATCGAGTCTCCTTAAACAAGGGCACATATTATTTAAATACGAAGTTCTATTTTCAATTTTTTTTCGGTTGTCTAGAGCGTATCGAAATAGTTATTTCGGTTGTTTCGGAAGTAACATAGACTATTCAACGATGAAAAGAGTGACGTTACAGTATTCTCTATGAAATCGTAATACAAACATTTTAATCGACGAGTACAAAAATTAAATAGTGGAAAAGCGGTTCACTACAATCAAGCAATGTCATCTCGTTGCGTGTCGAAATATTTTTAAATCCTTACTTTTCCGGCTTTATTGAGAAATTGACAACAGAAACTCTCCTTAACGTCAAGAGAATAACCCAAATGGTAGTGAAAAACTTAAGAGCAAACAGGCTCGTCTGTCTCGCTTCCCCGCGCAACTTGTCCCAACCTGCCCAGCTGCGCGCGCAGCTGCCTGCGCGCGCGCTGGTGGCGTATGACCAACGGTACAGACGCACTTACTGTAGCATACTGTACATTAGCCGCTAATTCAATGCCCGCGACACATTCGCCGTAATAAAATTACTTTAAATATGTAGTCGGCGGCACTGAACGAGTTTACAAATTTAAGCAGTCACTTGTTGTTCCACATTTGTTTGGGATCTCTTGATAGTAAGGACAAATTGATTCGTTGTCAAAAATAAAACATAACACTTAGTGGTACTGCAGCTTTCTATATTATGTACCTTAGAATTATTTCTAGGCTTAACGTATTTAATACAAGCTCATGAACTCGATCTTGAATTTATCTGGATTTTAGGTAAAGGGTTTTGGTGGTGGCAGCAGCGTGTGCTAGATCCGCCCGGAGCGCTACCATCTAATCCTAACCTTCCGCCAAGCTATCCACGTTGTGTTCCGATGCGGGGAACAACTGGTGGAATGACCGGCATACATGCATTTGCAGTGTTGAGATTGTCATCTTAGGATTGCAATTTTATGATTGAAAAAGTTTACGGGTCTCAGATCGCAGTTGCCATCGGATGGCCATAAAAAAAGGATTGACACAAGAATTTAGCTTTTATAAAGTGTACAGTGTAAATTAGCTAATGTTGTAAATAAATCACACAAACATCTCAAATGTTCTTATTATAAAGACGCTAAACGTATAACAAAGGAACATGCTATTGATAATGCATGCACCTAACAATGACGAATGCGTCGTAATGGCGGTCGAAAATGACACGTTAGTGAAAATAGCATTAAAATAATTAAACGTAACGAGCACAAACAAGTTATTAGGACGAAAAAGAAAAGTTTTCGCGTGAGCCTGCGCGCGCGCAGGTGGCCGGCAGGGCTGCCGACTTGCATAACATGATGTATTTAATTTAAAAAAATTAAAGCTATAACATCTTTAGCCCGATTTATACATTCGTCAAGGACTGGCAAGTACAGTGCCAAGGACAGTGAAATGAAGAAATAGAAAGCGATTCTAGTTGGATCCACTGGCAAGTCAACTTGACTCGCTACTGTCCGATCGGTTTACACTACTGTACCGTCCACTGTCCTTGACCAATGTAAATCGGACTCTTGCACACTGTGTGCTTGCGTCGATTTAATTCTGAATCTTTGTTGTTGTGGCTCTAACCTACGTCCTAAGACGACCCTCAAGTTATTTCAGTCTTTCAGCTCACTAGACATAGACCTCTGTTTTGGTCTACTTATCATCAGCGAACCTCAACAGGCAGGGTCTTCAGACCAGCGCTGACTAAAATGCCAGCACTACAATGAGTTGGGCCCATTTCATTACTACATTCTCTTTCTGCGTATTTCTCTGTTCATTGTTATGGTTTGTCACGAATAAATGTTTTCCTTTCTTTCTTTCCGCATAAAGAAATAGTCATGCGCATCACACTGTCTAGATCCAGTGGATTCTCAGAAACTTTAACAGAAACCACAAGATAGATGTGTGAAACCACGTTCTATAACTTTCGCCGCAAATTCTCAGATAAAAGTGCAATAATTAAAATTCCACTGTTTTCATATTTGCACTAATATTGCAATGATATGAAAGATACCTATCTCAAAATATGTACAAAGCCATGAACATTCCTGGCTGAAAGTATTTATTTATCAAAGTTGGCAACCCTTGTATAAAAATTACCAATTGCACGCATTTACAGACGCACGCGCTGCATTCTATTTTTGAATATTTAACTTTTTTAATATCGGCATATTGATAGGCAAACGGTCTTTTGTATATACAGCCAGTTTAAGGTTATTTTTCGCTACAGTTTAATTATCTTGCGATTATCTTTATAAATGCGAGATCGGATAATTTGATCAAAATTAACTTTAATTTTCGTTTCCCATTATCTGCTTAATCAACAAGTTTAGCCGTAAATGTTGACGCTGTTGCGGATGTGGATAAAAAAATCGCATTTTATAAAGTAATTGAGCTGTTTTAATAATATTTCACTGCTATTATATCTCGAAATTTTAATCATGGTACATTTAAAAACGTTTATTATTTTATATTTTTCCGAAGACATTCATTTTATTTGTATGCATCGTTAATATATAAATATAATATGAAGTACCTATATTCTTAACCTTAATAATAATCGGCCCGATTTTACATGATTTTATCGAAACTAAAGAAAACAATAAATAAATGTATGTGTATGTATGAATAAATAATAATAGTTTTAAGTTAGATTGAGATTTTGCATGCCAAATGTGGCAGAGCATATCTTCATGTACTGAAATCCTACTGACATGTAGGTATATATATTTAAAACACCTGTGTATGATCTTGCAAAATAAATAATTTCAATTTCAATGAAAATCTAAATATTTAGTAGGTACATACATTATTGTTAATATCATGCTCTGAGCAATAAAAAGTCAATTAATTTATATTTATAATATAACAGAAGTTCTGGGTATTAAAACTCTAATGTATACGGAAAGCATATATTGGAAAAATATATCGTTTCTTCAGAAAATATATACCTCATGCGGTATTTTGGAATTTCGCGCAAAAGCTATTTTTGATTCTACCTTTAAGCTCTGCGTGCATATTTAATAAAGCTCAAACCCAAATCATTGGCAACCACAAAAGCTCCTCGCAGCCGCTTAGGGGTCGGTAAAAAAACGTATTTAAGGAGTCAACGCCCCCGCGGCATCTGGCGCGCGTGCGCCCGCGCAGCCGCGCAGGAGGCGCGCGGGACCAGCGCGGAGGGTTCTGTGCAGAAATTAGAAATCACTCAGAAGAAGAAGAAGAAGACAGACATTTATTCACACACCAATAACATACAAATATACAAATTATTAAAGAAAACAGTGAAGGTAACACGGAAACTTCGCAAAATGCTGAGGTGGCTGATTTTCAGACAGTTACCATCGGATAAAAAAAAATGAACGTAAAATTAGAATGTGTTCTAATTACTTACTCTTAGAAACAATAATAAACTGTATTTGAACTAAACAGTTCCTGGAAGACCAAGCGTCGCTTTCAACCGATAACGAATTTTCCCGAAGATGTTAACATGATATTGTAAATTTAATGTAAATTTTTAGAGCCGTTTTCTCGAACGCTATTAGAAATATATAAATAGATAGCCGATCATTCGCGTGGACTATCCTACTGTTCCTTTGTAATAATAAAAGGTATGCTATCTACATTTCAAATATCATCCAACTCCGTCTAGGCGTTTCAACATTAAGAAGCAAAACGAACATTCTCACACACATTCTCTTGCATTTATTTACAATACTATAACCAATTATAATAATTTGACGAACCAGGTTTACATTTCGAAATGAATGCTAAACATCTAGTATGCAAAGAGGACTCGACCAATTTCTTGAAACACAGATCCCTAAAACGGTCGTTTTGTTAATGCACCCCGTAGCAACAGATCACCAATCATATTATTCACTTTCACAACTAAGTACTCTTCGATTAGAAGCGTTATTTCAAAGGCATAAAGTCCAACTACAGGAAAATTAAACGAAATATTACGCGGTATTTTGGGGGTTGTTCTTGCACTCAAGATATTTGCAGATGTTTGGTGTTTGTGTAATTTAAGTGGCTGTAATTGGCCCCCAAGTTAATTATTTTGACGTATTTATTATATTGCGGCGTATAAATAAATAAAGTATTACAACTACCATTATTATAAATTTATTACGACCGTGCAAATAGTTTTAAAATAATAGTTCTTTAACGTCAATATCAAAAAATAACACAAGCTGTTTAAAGTTTAGCATAGTCGAGGTTGTATAAAATAGTTTGAATTGACAATAATTATGTTAAATATTATATTTAGCCTTAGTATTTAGCTACTCAAAACATAAAGGATTCAATTTCAAAAAAGAAAAATTTACCTATCAATCACTCTCATACCAATGTTTTTTTTTTAAATGAGCAAGATTTTATCTTGCATATAAAAATCAGAGTCTGACTTTGAATTCCATCGCAAGGTAGCAACAGCTAGTCGACGTAAAATGTAACTTCTAAACAAACAAAAAATAACAACTACAAACAAGCTAACCCAAAAACAACCTTACTATACCCTCCACAAAATGTAAACGTCAAAGCCTTTTAATGGAAGATATACCCTTTTAACATAAGAGAGCTTAAATATCCACACGCAACCACGAAAAACAATAAATCGAAAGATGTTATCTAAACTGTAACATTGTTTTGGGCGGGTTCATAAAGTGCTATGAAATAAAAAGAAAATGGCCAGCGCTTATGGCTGACTAACAGGCTAATTCAGAAACATGAAACTGGAGTAAAATTAAGTCTGGATTAATAATATTATTGGGTAACAGTAGGTTACTTGTTAATAAATATTGATATTAAAAATATTACACAGGAACATTACGAGTATACCTTCCTGCTTATAATTACAATCGGCACCCCACTTATATCGCGCATTATAAATAAATAAATAAGCATACTTAAATGGAATATATTACGTATAATTTCATCAGAAACGGATAACACATAGGTATTTAAAAAATCATACCAAAATATGTGGAATAATTTGTTGTGAGACATTTTGTTCGACATCATTATCCAATGACCAAATACCGAGTAGGACGAAACGTTAGTTTTATCAAATTATGACAAACTCTGTAATAGTATATTTTTAAAAATACAGTTCTATTGTTCAATACTATTCATGCTTCAACAAGTTTGAACATGTCAAGAGTAAATCAAAACAACTCCAACCAATCCCAAACCAACAAGAGCGTCTGAAGATTTCAAAGCGCACAATACAGCCGTGACCTCGGGCCCAAACACCCTTATTATTGGCACCACTTAACGACAAACTCGGCAAACCGGAAAAACATTATGGCGATCTAATTCTGTGTATATTTGTACATGCGGAAGCAAAGCTGCCAGTTTTTCTGCAACCACCCCTCGCACGTGGCCAAGAGTAGACCCTTGAGGCACACCTGCGGCAGCAGACGCCGCACAAATCTTTTAAAATCTAGGCAAAATTAATCCTTATTCCATTGGGATAGGGATTATTAAAGCGTAAGCTGCTGTTGGGAAGTATAGCACATATTTGGCAGGAAGAGGGTGTCTATCGCATTATATTTAGTCTCCCTCCGATTGAGTGCTAGCAAGGTGTGTCGAGACTTGCTCTCGGATGTGAATTATAGTCTATGATTTGAGTATAATGTTCACCTTAAATAGACTTGATGATAGAACACAATCAATATCTGGACTCGATAATGAACTATCCATTGTTAGATTTGCTAAAACCAATTAGAAATTAAAATATTTGCCCTCATTATTTTACATTAATTATCGATCTATATTATACAGGGCGAACGACATGAAGTGTTACCAAATTCACAAGATCGAGCCTGGTGTCAAAGTAAATGCGACTTACTATCGGGAAAATGTTTTGGAAGCTGCGTTGGAGCCTTGGGCACGCAAACATTTCGGTAGTAGACCGTGGACATTACAACAAGACTCGGCCCCGGCTCATAAAGCTCGTGTGAACCAAGAATGGCTGAACAACGCGTGCCACAATTTATTTCGTCCACACAATGTCTTTCGAATTCCCCAAACGCGAACCCGATGGACTTCTATTATCTGGTCCATTGTGGAGAGCAAGGTGAGGAGAAGAAAACATGCCAGTATGGATGCATTGAAGAAAGCGATCGTACGTAATTGCCATTGCATACCGCAGGATCACATTCGTGCAGCGTGCAACTCATTTTTCTACCGTCTGAAGGCCATAGACAGCAGAAGGTGGTCATATCGAGTTAAAATAAAGTAATCTTAAAAATTTTATATCTTTTTCTCATTTTTTTCTTAATAATGAATAATTTAAGAAAACAATAAAAAATCGTAGCCTTTTGAATTTGGTAACACTTCATATCGTTCGCCCTGTAGATTTCAAATAGTTAATTTTGAGTAATCTTTTTCTGTTACTATTGATAAAAACTGTGTAATACCCCTACCACAATGAATATATTAAGAATAACCTACGAATCCCACTACTCTCTACAGTTACTGGTTAGCGGTTGCGCACAGCTGTTGCTTAGGCACCGTATGAAACCTGCATTATTCCGAGCACATCTCCCCAAACCTGTATTAACTTGTGAATATCTCCACATTCATCAAACACACCTTGTACACCGTTACATCAATCTATACTAAATTCTTCATCATTAAGGTTCAAATTACTTCTTTTTTCAAATTTATGTATTATAAGTTCTACAACAGTTGCAGTTTCTCTTTCAATTTTGCACCTTTCATTTATATCGATATTAGGCCAGATGTCGCGACCTTTTGTATGGCTTCTATTCAACTCGTGTCTAATGCATTTTTTGTTTATTTCAGGTAAGTTGCAAGTTTGATCGAGGGCAAAAAAATTATAGTCAAAGGTAGGTTTAACGTTGCTCGTGTTTGCGATAAATAAAAAAAACAGCGCCAAAACTAACCATATACGGCTGGCAAAAAGCTGACAGAATGCTGGCCAGAGAATCGCAAAGTAGTTTCGTAGCAGATGAAACTATTTTATCTAAGTACCACGTATTTTTTCTTTTACGATAAAAATACTGAGGTTTGTGCGTTTGTAAATGTTAATAAAAACTTTTATTGCTGTGATTTGACATTAATATCGCGTGTAATAGAATTTAGACAAATTTTACGTTCTGATGTTAAAGATTATTGGGTCTGATGATTGACGATTGGCGATTTGATTATGAGACATGCAAATGGCGAGAACGTCAGAATTTCAATAATAAAGATATACTCTAATTGTTTAATATTTAGTTAGTATAACAAATATTTTCCACATATTTTCAAGATTACAATCATATTTTTTATGCACGCTTGTTCCCATTTCCATATCTTCCCCTAAAGCTGATCTACATACATAAGTACGAGTTGATTGATTGCTTATGGAATATTTATTCTAGATCCAGATGATTTGTGATTTTTTACGACCGGCATACGTTACAATAGAAAATATAAGTCGGTGATTTAGGTCGATTTGTTTAGAATTACAATAAAAAATGTAAACATGTTACTACATAACATACAGCCAAAGAAGGCCCAAACGTCCAAAATATATGAATGTGTCAAACATGTCCTGTTCTCAAGCTTATCCTTCCGCTGCAAAAATATGGTTAGTTGAAATTGAAACTTCAATATTTGTCATATGAAGTTCAAAATCGGTTTGACAGAAAGCTATATAAAGAACCTTTGGGCCTTTCGAGGTTACAACAGTTTAGAACTCTCAATTACAATAAATATTTATCTATTATCTGACTCTTACTCTTACAAACGTCTTTATTCTCGCTTTTAACTTAAAATACATAAAATAAATGTTAGAGCTACCCCCTTATTCGTAAACGCGTTGTCATTCCATTTGACAGAAAGGGACAACGCGTACTTTAACTAAATTGCGCATTTATGAATAAGGGGCTGTCTTTACTGTCGAGTCGCAGTTGACATGCATCTCTGCGTGAACCTTTTGGTTTAGACAACACTACAATTATGTATTTAGAATAACAACCAATATTAACTTAGTCGTTGCATCAATTTATACATGCTTAAAAAGACAACTTTGCCTTTCAAAAGTCTTTCTAAGTATATTATTTCTATGATTTTTTTCTTCTTACGTGTAAAAGTGCAGTAGGTCTACTTAAAAAAAATGAATTTATTTTACATTTACTTGTATTCGTAAACTTCAAGTATTCGTTATCCTGACCTCCCTGGCCCATGCGGTCAGCCCCTCCCAGCTCGATCGATCCGCGATCGATATGGATCGTCACGGCGCGGCGCGCGGCGACAGGTGCGCATGCGTTTAATGGACGGTGAAATTGAAAGGGTTGACTTGAGACGGGGAAACTTAAATCTCGAACGTAATTTCGTAATAAGGCTTATGTTAGCGTAAAGAAAGACATTTTGAAGAATTAGACAAAATGGGGAGCCAAAGAACATTAGCAATCTCAAAACTTGTTCAATTGCGAAAGTTTCTTATGAGAAATTCTCGGGGTCTTCTCAATGCACTTATAATTTCCGAGAATGTTCTCGAAAATATCTATATCTATCTCTCTCTCGATATCTTTTGGCAATGTTCTACAACTTGTCCATTGCTGCTCTAGAGCCTAAATAAGATGCACAGAGCTATCGTAAACGAACATTTCGAATTGACGTGAGCGCTTGACGTGACAATACGTCAATCATGTACTTCTTTATGTACTTAAGTAAATAAATAAATGAGGGTCACCTGATGGGAAGTGATCACCGTAAAAATCCGCATTCCGGCAACACAGGAATCGCAAGAGCGCTGCCTTTGAGAAAAGAGAAGCCCCGTTTTAGAAAAAAACGTATCTTCCCTTAACAATAACGATTACGTTCGTAGAATGCATCTTGTATAGTGGCCACAGGACTCAAAAATGGAAACTGTCTCCCATACGAAGACTTGCCACCCAATACGATAACAGCGTTTCCAATAACTTGGGCCATGAAACTCTTCCTAGTTTGTTACGGCGGCATTTTACTCAGTTAACTTACATCAAGGTTTTTGCTTAAACGGGAAACGTAAAAAACTCTTACACAAGGATTCTCTGTATTACACAAAATGGCAAATAAAAAAACAAAGCAACAGAAACCGCAAAGCGTTATAATCCCTCGCTTTAAATCAGTTTGTTTGGAGATTAACCATAATGTTTCCTTTAAGGATATTAGCCTTCCGTTCTGTGAAAGACCACACTGACCGACCGTAGTAGATTGTTAGAAAGAAGGGCAGGGTTACCGCGACATGTACCAAAAATTTAACACTGAGTTAAGGCACTAACTCGAGTTAGTAAACGTCAAATTCATACGAAAACTGTCATTTTAACTCGAGTTATTGTATGAAACCAGTGTTAAAATGGTACAAGAGCTATAGCAGTTATATAGCTCTGTCCTTTTCTCTCAGCATAAACTAAACTGCATGGCTATGTCATAATAATCCTCCAGGTTTCAAGATAAATTGAAGAAGTATGAATAGCAGTTAAAATACAGGAGGTGTTAAAACAAAATGGTTGGAAACTGAATCCACTAACAAAAAATGTACTATTCATATCTGTTTAGGTATTGAAAAATAATAAAAAATTGTAGCAAAACAACTGTCTTGATAAAAATAACTTATAACATTCCAAGCTAAACCGCTGACCAAATTAATTTAATAAGAGCCTTAACTATGAAGGTTATCGCATTAAGCTGAAAAACCGTGAAATTCTCCTCGTATCGCGAACGAAACTATTTTACTACGTCCTAATTGGTGCGAACATGATACTAAATTCTTTAAAAGCCTTTTAAAAAGCGTTAAAATTCCATAAAATTCCTTTTTAGACCTTTAAGTTAATAGCGAACTATTTCTATAATTTCTGTGACAGAGGCTACATTCTCGGTAAAAACTACATAAATTCTTTAGGTTCTTACACAATATTTGACTTGGCCATCCAACAAAATCTACCTAATTTTTACTACATTTAATGGTATAGGTCATTCGTCTGTCCGTCGGTCTAGCCTCGCGTGCAAGAGACACGTCCATGCTGACCCTTTTTTAACCTTTAAAATGTGAATTATGTGCATTGTTTTATCTTATTAAAATAATTATTTTGAAGGTTGCAAACCAACAGAATTATCATTAGTTTTTCTACTGACATGCCAAGTTATTTGGTACTTGGCAGTCTGCGTGCATTTTTAGCGACTTTCGTGTGAATACATTCAATTTAACTCGATTGTAAAATAACGATTAAAAAAATAAAAACCCCCAACTTATGGCTGGGACCACTACTTTCAGAGATATCTCTTAAACAGCTATAACGATCTTCATGAAACTTAGTTAAAAACCTTCCTGGTTTAACAAGCTTTCTTTTAAAATGAAATAAATATCGGTTCATTACTTTGAGAGTTACGATGTCACAGACAGATAGACAGATACAAACGTTAAACTTTAACTCCCTCCTGTTTCCGTCGGGGATTTATGTAAAATGTTCTTTTTTCACCCGAGTGTTCAAGAGGAAGGTTATATTTTTCGGGTTTATCACACACTAGCTTCTGCTCGCGACTTCTTCACTCGGAAACTTTGAAATTTTCGATTTAAGATCTAGCCTATGTGTGTTAATCCGGAGTATAAGCTATCTCCATTCCAAATGGACGATTCCGAACACACACGCACACAAACTTTCGCATTCATAATATTATAATAAAGTTGGATGTGATGTATGTATGTATGAATTACGTTATAATTTCATTGACGGTATTATCCTCCAAACCAAAACACCTCAGCGCAAATAATACTGCTAGTGGCAGTTTTAATATGTTGAATGTTAGAGATGTATTAATTAAAGGTACAATGTAAACTTACACTTATAATATGAGTTTAGACCAAATGATTTTAGGCCAATAAAGACTTGTCCAATAGCCGTGGCTAGATGAGAATGAATCGCTAAATGCGTTGCTAAGCGCAAAACTCGAGAACGGCTGAACCGATTTGGCTGTTTTTTTTTGTTGTGTTCGTCAATGTTAGGACAAGGTTTTTATCAAAGAAAATAATTGAAAAATCCACCGGGAAAGTCAGGAATTTGCAGCAGGGCGAAGCCGCTGGCGGGCCGCTAGTTTTATAAAAATCTAACATAATCACCATAATTCACAGCTGATGGTATCGCAGGGGTGCTGCAAGGTCGCCCTAGGCCGCGTCCGTGAGCCCTAGCCGCGCCCCGCAGCCCCCAGTCACGCACCAGACTCTTTATGAACCTAGATTATAATATTTAGCTTTGAAAACGGAATTTTGGGAATAATTTCCTTTGACCTCGATAATTGGCTCGCGTGTGAAGCTTGTTTGGTTAATTATATTATAAGTTAGGGTTCGTAATTGGGAAATAACGTAGTTTGATTAGAGGTTGCGGAATGGAAGCCCGACAGCTTGAAAAAGGAACGGTTAGACCTTATCAGCATTTAATTTGGAGAACTGACCAGAGCTTGCCAAAAACTGGCTTTGGATTTATATTAATTTAGTCAATAGTGTAAGTATATAACTGTTTTATACCTACATCAAAACAAAGCATCGGATGCATACTTTTGTTATTGTCCTTTCTCGGTCTTTTACTGTACCTACATTAAAAGTACCTAAGCTAGCTACTTTAGCCTAGAAGATTAGGCTAACAAAATAAAATTGGAATACTTCAATGCGTCCGGAATCACTGTCAAAGGCTAAAACGTATATACCTATAACATATACAGGGTGTATTGCAAGTCGTATGCCAAATGAATAGGGTGGGTAGCTAAGGTCACTTGCAACACGTTTTGGGCCAATTAACACTTATCCTACCCACGGTGTTTTTTTAATATTTTTTTTGAAAAAATCTCGGAATCTTCCAAAAGTTAACCATTTTGTTCACCTATCTTATTTTTTTTATGTGACAGCACAAAAGTATTTGTAGTTTTTTTATCTTTAATGTTTGCGCATTCTAATGAAATGTAATTTTTATTCATATAGTAAACAAATAAAAAAATATTAGCCAACAAAGTGTGAAGGACAGAAAATAAAAAATCGTCACGGTCAACTTTACGGCAGAATAAAAAAAAAAGTAGAAGCTCCTCAGATCTTCCAACATCATAAAAACATTATTTTAATAATTACTTCAAATTTTGTTCAAATTGTCTTCCTCCACAATTGATACATTCGCGACACCTTTTTCGTATTTCTACAGTTGTTGTACGAAGTGTCTTTGACTTTTACGTCTGGGAAAGGGCCAAAGAGCTAGTGTACGCAACACAGGTAGAGAGCAGAGAGCATCTGATCGCAAAAATTAATAACGCGTTCGCAATAATGCGGCAAGAAATGACACTTCGTACAACAACTACTGTAGAAATACGAAAAAGGTGTCGCGAATGTATCAATTGCGGAATTTGTGGAGGAAGACAATTTGAACAAAATTTGAAGTAATTATTAAAAAAAAGATGATTTTTAACCATATTGCGTTTTGTATTGTGCATTTAGCCCATTTAACTGGCTGGATCTACTGACCGAATAAAACCACCATTTTAGATTGTAACCATATTTTGACGAAAAACTGAACGTGATTCTAGACATGTGGTATACCGTAAGAATTGTCAGGAACTGGAGAAGTTTTTGTGATGTTGGAAGATCTGAGGAGCTTCTACTTTTTTTTTAATTGTGCCGTAAAGTTGACCGTGAAGATTTTATTTTTCTGTCCTTCACACTTTGTTGGCTAATATTGTTTTATTTGTTTACTATATGAATAAAAATAACATTTCATTCGAATGCGCAAACATTGAAGATAAAAAAACTATAAGTACTTTTGTGCTGTCACATTTAAAAAAAAAGATAGGTGAACAAAATGGTTAACTTTTGGAAGATTCCGAGATTTTTTCAAAAATAATATTAAAAAAACACCGTGGTGGGTAGGATGAGTGTTAATTGGCCCAAAACGTGTTGCAAGTGACCTTAGCTACCCACCATATTCATTTGGCACACGACTTGCAATACACCCTGTATAATATAAAGGTTTTGCCTGCTTTTACCCAAAGGCTAAAATCGGGACCCTATTACTAAGACTCCGCTGTCCGTCTGTCCGTCTGTCTGTATCTCACGAACCGTGATAGGTAGACAGTTGAAAATTTCACAGATGATGTACTAAGTATTGCTGTTGCCGCTAAAATTACAAATACTAAAAACAGAAAAATTAAAAAATACAACAAACGTGAATTTTATAGGTAATGGTACGGAACCCTTCGTGCGCGAGTCCGACGCGCACTGGGCAATTTTTTTTAAATAATTTTCCCCTCTTAAACTGTTTTATTTTCCAGGATTAAAAGTACTTAATCCGGTCTATAAGCAATAAATTACATCGGTGATACGTTAAAGCGTTAAAAAATCGAATTTAAAATATTCAGAATCGATTTATAAATCGAACAATACGTTTATCTAAATCAAACTAATTTAACACCCTTTTATCAAAGCCCGGTTCGCGGACTATCTCGGCTGCTCGGGCGATCGGACAAACACAGCCTTTAATTAAATGGACATTCCGCGAGATAACACACATAAAGGCTGTTCACACGAAAACAAACAGCTCACAAAAACGTCGGAACATCGGAACAGACTTAACACTGCGCCTGATTCTGCTTACAGCCTGTAGCTGTTGTTTTGGGCATAACCACGGAATTTATTATAGTAGCTGTTGCCCTCGACTCCGTCCGTGTATAAGTCACCATTTTTATTGAAAAACACCGAAAGATAATAAGATGTTTATTCAGTAAGTAGGCCGCACGGGCACTTTTACACATCAATAATCTACCAGCGCTTCACAAGAGACCACTGCTCAGAAGAAACGCCGCAAGAAACTCAACAGTCAGTCGTTTTTTAAATATTGCTTATATAATAATAAACTTAACCTAGCAATATGTAAAAAAAATTACCTCACATTAAAAAAAAATATATCTTCATGCGCAGTTGAGCAGGAAATTTTCTTAATAGAGATCGGCAATCCTCGTTTTTCTATGACACACGAGTGACAAATATACTGTCAGTTGCGGGTGCAAGCGTGATAGCGATAGTCAGCCGAAAGCTATTAAGAAACTGGAAATACTGTATGTGTATCCTCGGGATTCAAGCTAACTCCATACTAAATTTCATTGAAATTGGTTCAGCGGTTAAGCCGTGAAAGCGTACAAGCAGACAAAGTTATTTTTACATTAAGAATATTAGTAGGGGTTAATAGTACATACTAGTAGTAGTAGGTAGGTCAAACTTTTTTTTTTCAATGTGTTTTTAATTATTTTGAAGTGTGTGTGTGTGTGCGTCTGTGAAATGTACTATTAATCAAGAAATTGCTTTAAAACAATGTTTTTAGTATAAAAGTCTGCTAAACGTTGACATTTAACCGACTCTGGCCTATATACGTCTTATTGCCGAAGACTGTAAATCAAGCTATATCCATAATATTCTAGGTCGTTATTTGGCAATTTTTAGGTTAGGCCATGTTAGGCTAAGGAAAAAATTTTAAACGAATATATCAAAAGTGTGTGCAGTCACCCATACCTCGAAAACCTCGGATATTCTTTAGTTGAGTATAAAATAAAGGTAATTAATGATTCAGTCGGTAAATGGGTCAATCCATTATCGGCCTGATAGCCTATCGCTATATATTAGCTTTTTTACCTTTTGTCTCGCTGGTGTTACATTCCTGGGGCCAGGAGCGAGAAGGTGGAGTTTAGAATGGATGTGACATTAATATTGTTAATTTGGTATTTTTTTGGAGGATTTTGATAACACCCGCTACTTACTTAATTCGGTACTTACTGCAAAACTAAAAAAAAGTTATGCTTTACCGGTTAAGAATTTTCAAAACGAAACTAATTAATTTAATTGCTTATACGGGCCGCTGTATGCATAAAAATTACTAGATTTACACCTGAGTTATTAAATCCATCTTTTCTTACAGCTTGAAATAATGGCACGGGCCATATTTCAGTCCTCCTAAGGGTCGATAGTCAATGGATTGACTCCATTGACACTTTTCGACACCCGACGAAAAAGAAGGGGTGTTACAAGTTTAACGTGAGTGTCTCTGTCTGTTTGTCAGTCTGTTGCATCGTAGCACCCAAACGGATGGAGCGGTTCACACCCATTTTTGTTAAATAGTTAATTTTTGTCTAGTATAGTTCTTGAAACTCGATCGGACCTCGGGCCTTTTACGATATATAAACTCGGAAAATAGCGGTCGCCATTACATGGGGGGTATGTAAACATTTTATTATACAAAATAAAAACAAATACAATACAATGAAGATATTAAAAAAAAAGGCTAACCCATGTAATGTGTGTAAAGTACTTATTACTTGATTTCTCTCAACAAATTCACTTACGTACACTCGTAGAGGTTACATGTGATGTGAACAGTCAATCAAATCCACCTGTGTCAATACCAAACTGCCGCATCCACGATCAAAACAACACATCCACATCTTCGGCCCCAGCTTCTAAGAACGCGCTACACTGATAGTCGCTTAGCGCATCCACACCTCGGCCGCGGGGCCTGCGGGGCTCCGGGCCCGGCGGGGAGGGGGGGATCAGCTGACAAGGCCGGCGGTGACCACCACTAGCTAGGGTTGCCAACGTGATGCCAAACTGATAAATGAAAAACTAGTGTTACATGTCTTGTCAAATTTAATATGAAATCATAGAAAAGTGTGTGGTTGCCTGGTTAGAATAGTGCCACTTCATGTCTTCCCGTGAATGTCGTAAGAGGCGACTAGGGGAATCAAGGCTTGTAGTACTGTGGCGACGGGCTTGCAACCTGTCACTAATACACTGGTAAACATCTTAGACTGACTGTGCAAAATGTGGTTACAGAATTATCAACAAGTTGGTAGAGTTGTTGGTAATTCTGTAGCTCTGCCTACCTCGCTCTGGGAATGAAGGCGTGAGTTTATGTATGTATGTAGAAAAGTGTGTTAGATATTGTGTTTAATATTAGTACCGTCGCTTTTTTGGTTCTACATTTCGTGTCGTTGTCTAGGGGTCTGGATATGATGCCAACGCTAAAGTTAGATTTAAAAAATAATACAAATTGTATTAGAATGACATAAGCTGACGATCTATCACTAATGCCAATTTCGTATTTTTTGTCTATTTTTTTTGTGTATGTTTATGTTTGAAAATCGTTTACGTGGGCATTAACTTTGCAGTTATTTATTTATCAAAACATAAGAATAATCGTGGTAATTCTGAGTACAAATTAATTGAAATTCGTACATTCAAAACATACATTTACAATCAAAAAAAATATTAAATATTTGCAGCTAGTGGCAGCCCTATTCCCAAATCTGTGCGTTTAATTCCCCGATAAAGGCCGATAGTGCTAAACGCCTTATCTCAGTTTTTTCTCACTCGGAATGTCCTCATGATTCTCGAGAATCGACCCTTTGGATTCTCTGAATATATCCCCTATATCCATATTAGGAACTTGTTTTTATAGGGGACAATCTCACGAAAATTGTCACGCCCCAAACAAAACTCTAGGCTTGCACTATGGGTAGTAAACAACGATAAACATCCTAACTTCCTAACTAATTATTATAAATGCGAAAGTATCTCTGTCTGTCTGTCTGTCTCCCTTTACGCTAAAACTACTGAACCGATTTATATGAAAATGGTACACAGATAGTCTAGAGCCTGAGAAAGGACATAGGCTACTTTTGATTGCGAAAAAAGGGTTATAAGGGCCTTAAAGGGGGGATGAAATGCGGACGGAGTCGCGGTCAAAAGCTAGTAGTTATATAAATAGAAAAAATACTTATTATACGTAGAAAAAAAACATAAGATGCGTCCTTTACACAAATACTTGCCTTTTTTTGTGGCATAGGAAGGCAAACGAGCACAGGCCACCTGGTGGTAAATGAAAACTGTGACCCATAGACATTCGCATTCACAAGGCTGCAAATGCACTGCCAACCCTGAGGACTAAGATGGAATGCCTCTATGCTAGTCATTTCACCGGCTGTCTTATCCCCAAACCGGAACACAGCAAACACTGCTGCTTGGCGGTAGGTTAATGGCGGTACCAACCCGGACGAACCCCGCACAAGGTCCTCCTACAAAAATCGGGAATCGAACCCGGTACCGCTAGCTTCGCAGGCTAGCCTAACTGGGAAGATCAGCAAAGTACAGTCGATGACAAAGAGTGTCCACTTCTTCACCTTATTGCATTGCAATACAAGTCGCACTGGGAATACTTGAGAGGCACCATAGAAGAACCATTAGCTGTGTTGGTGCCGGTCGAGAATAGCACCAGCCCATCTCTTCCCGTGGGTGTAAGAGGCGAGTAAGGGATAAACCGGAGGACTACGGCATTTTTTCCCCCAGTTGGTAGAGGCCTATGACATGATGATAGAAGGAACCTGTGAAATTACTAGCAGGCAGTCCTTCTTAGTCCTCAGGATTAGTTCCGTAATGGCAGTCTTAAGATTGTATTCTTGAGAGTGCAAATGTCTATGGTCACAGCACAGATCCCACTTACCATCAGGTGGGCTGTGGGCTCGTTCACCTCCTCCATGCCATAAAAATCAATAATAAAATAATAATAATAAACTTTTATTTCGAGCAACGAGGCCCATAGTTACAAATACCTTATAGACTAACATACATAACAATATAAAACTTAAAAACTAACACCGAGGTGACAGAACAGTGTGGTTCTGTTTTGCCAAACTTGGCGTGATGATCGATGCCGGTAGGTTGCCCCGAAACCGCCGGAACACGACACCTTTCGGCCAGAAGTCAGGACACTCGACGGTTTCCAGCATAAACCGCGGCACGCGCACTACAAACGAACTGAAGTGCACGTAGCGAAGCGACCGCAGCTGGAACACCGTCAGACTGCATCCAACCTTCTGACGGACATACTCCACCACGCCATCTTTCGTTGCAGAGTCGTGCAGGCGAGACACGTAGAGCGCCGTATTCGGTATAGCTGCCCGCAGCTCGGAACTCGGGTCCGTTACTGCAGTACCACACCGAGTCTTATGTCTATAATGTCTATAATGGGTTTGCGTTTGACCTCAGTCTCACCGGAGGGGCTATTGCCTGACGCACTCAACCGCAACCGTTTTCATTTTGAAAACCTAAGGCTTGTCTGCATACAAAGTAAATAATAAAAAAAAATGAAACAAATAAAAATCAGGGGACAATCTCACTCAAATTGACCTAGCCCCAAACTAAGCTCTAGGCTTGTAATATGGCTACAAGGCAACAATAAACTTACTTATATAAATAAATACATAAAATACATAGAAAACCCCCAAGACTCGGAAAAAAAAGAAAACAATTGCTGGCAATATGATGTTTAGTCTGTTGAGATCATAAATATGTGTGCACTTTTCTACCCTGTGACCTTACTCGCTTTGACAATTCAATGGCAGTTTAAACTTGACATTAAATAGACAGGGTACTAAAGTGTACACTTTTTTTTTTTACGTCATAGGAAGGCAGTCGACCACACAGACCACCTTATGGTAAGTGGAAACTGACATATTTATGAACTCGACAGTACAAACGTCTGACTTAATAACTCGAGGCATTCTCTAGCAGTCAACCATTGGACCAAACAGAGACAAGTAAAGGTTATGTCTAAGGATAGGAATTTTGGTGGCATAACGTGGTTCTAGAATCCATGGAGTCACTATTTTCTAATTATTAAAAATATACCACTTTGATTTTGGGCTTCAGTATGTCATATTACAAAATAAACTAAATACATTCTTAGTTTGATTTATCTACTATTTGAATATTTGTTTGTTTGAAACAAAATCACTCATCATCATCATCATCATGTCAGCCGAAAGACGTCCACTGCTGGACATAGGCCTCCCCCAAGGCTCTCCACTCACACCGGTCTTGTGCTTTTCGCATCCACCGCAGTTCCGCGATCCTTACAAGGTCGTCACTCCAATAACTCTCTTTACCAAAATTAATTTACTCGTAAACTGGTTTCGCGATATAACGAATGAACGCATTTTGAAATAAGTACTACTTATTCTGTCAATTACTGAGGGTCAAAATCAAGGTGGTATGTTTATAATAATTGGGAAATAGCAACTCAATGGATTCTAGAACCACGGTATGCTACCAAAAGTCCTAAGCCTAGTTATGTCATTTATATAAAAAAACATTTATTTTATTATATTAGCATACATACAGCCAGCTGATAGATGCCCCCTTGCAAGGCCTCCCCCTTTATTCCGGTCACAATGGTCCATGAATTATTTAGATATAAATATACCTTGTTTTTGATTATCCCATCCGAAATGATTGTAAAATCAGTTTCAATGGCCATTTTGTTGACACCTATGGTCATTGTTCGTACGTATATCCTCTCGCATACGAATTGTTTACAAATCGCTCGTAAACTATGATTGGTCCGTCTGTCTGTCTTCCGAATGATATTATATAAATTATCTATGAGGAAATAATGGTGCGTTAGTTTATACAGGGTGACTGGATATTCGATACAAACCTTTTAAGGAGGCATAGTACATAGTAGTATACCAAGATTTACAAAAAAAACACTCTTTCATATTTTTTTGTTTATTTTTATTGGAGTTTTATTAAATAACTTGAAATGTAGTATTATGTGTTTTTTTGTCATTACATTAACTCGCTGACATTTAAGCTTTCAGAAATACATACATACATAATAAAATACATAAAAAAATGGCAATATTTTTTTTATTATTATTTTTCGAGCTTCGTTCCGCAATTTCGAAAAAAAACTTAAATCACAAATATCTCAGAAACGAATAATTTTCGAACAGGGTACTACATGACCTTATTGGCTCCAAATGAGCTCTACTATGCCTCTTTAAAACGTTTGTATCGAATATCCAGTCACCCTGTATAACGGACTCTTTCTAGGGTTTCATAGGTAAATCCTGGATGTATCTGAGTCCTGGCTGTTTTCTATATATTTACAGATGTAGTGCATAATCCATTCCCATCGTTTTTTGTCGGATAAGTTCGTATTTATCTTGCTTTCTCAGTTGGCTTATTGGTGGGTACTGAAGCTAATTGAGAAAGCACGATAAATATTTTATATGGGAAAGGATTATTCACTACGTCTGTACGTATGTATATCTCTACATAAGTATGATACATGGTTGTCTACAGCCCATAGACAAGCATATAGCTTAGTTTGGAACTAGGTCAATCTGTACATATAGAGGGACAGATTTATTTACCTTCATGTTTAAACTAGTCAACTGGGGCTCTATCCCAATTTGCTTTGGATCATCTTGTTTTTTAATCGTAATTTTAATTGTCATAATTATAAAAGAGAAACCACAACGTCAACAATGTGACTAGGATATAGAAGATGTACTAAGTATTGACTTTGACTTTCTATATTTTGTTTATTTAACCTTTATTGCACAGAAAGTAAGTATAATTGGCTGACTTAATGCCTTCAGCCATCCTCTACCAGTCAACCATTGAATTATAGCCGTCATTTGCCAACCTACTTTGTTTTCTGTAACCGCAAATATTTCAGGATTTTATAAAAACTAACCTAACCTAACCTATAGGGACACACGATGGTACTGAAATAAATCCTGAAATATTTATAGTTACAGGAAAAAAAATGGCTTGGCAAATTACACATTTTGCCAAACAACGGCAGGCTCCCGATGTGGAGGCAAGATGGTCAAAGCAAAGTGGAATAAAGCCAGGTCGATCGATACTTGCCGCGGCGCCGGCGCGCATTAGCATGGGTTTCCGTCGCAGGAAGCAGCGCCTGCGCAGGAAAGAGCATTTGTCTGCGATGACACACCGGACCGGTGATCTCAGAGACGGCTCCAGGGGCCCTATTCTGCTTGGCAAACCCATATTGCTTTTTACTTGTTATCATAATTAATAAATTATTTAAACTTTATTGCACAGTACAAAAAGTAAGTAAAAATGGCGGACTTGATCCCTTAAAGGTATTTTTATCAGTCAATCAATAGGTCAAACAGAGAACAGGTGAGCTTGGTACAAGTATTTCAGCAAGAGCCTTTAAGGGATTACTGACCAATAACCAGGTTTTAATTATTTCGGGACTCCGAAAAATATTTACTCTTACCGCCTTACTTATAAACGTGGAATAAGCTTGGAATAGTTTATGCCATGCTTTGTCACTTTCTGTCAGATGCAAATGTCACAATTACAGATAAAGATAAAGCATGGCATAAACTATTCCAAGCTTATTTCACGTTTATAAGTAAGGGGGTAAAACGCTGTCATAGCGACCACCACGCGACCACTACCTTACTGAGCACGAAAGATAACCTCAAACTAGACAAAAAATATCTAGACTGGTATTTTATTATGTTGACTATACTTTAAAGAGTCGGACATCAAAGACAGGTTAATTTCAATATTAGTAATCGAGTATTTTGATTATTTTTCCCGCTCCACCTCCTAGTAACAATCTCTATTACAAAAGATAATCAAGGAAATTACGCGAAATCAACTTATTTATATTCATCAGCAAAGCCACGATGTTCCGGCTCCTTTATTACGTCATTTCGACGACGCAATTACCCTTGTTGGTAGTAAAGTGACCTTGCCTACGAAGCTAGCGGTCCCGGGTTCGAATCGAACCGTGTCATGAGTGCGAGGATTTTTTCCTGAGTCTTAAGTATTTTCTATGTTACATACATACATAAACTCACGCCTTCGTTCCCAGAGTGGGGTAGGCAGAGCTACAGAATTACCTACAACTCTAAAAACTTGTTGATAATTCTGTAACCACATTTTGCACAATTAGGCTAAGATGTTTACCAGCGTATTAGTGACAGGTTGCAAGCCCATCGCCTAACAGTACTTCAAGCCTTTATTCCCTTAGTCGCCTCTTACGACATCCACGGGAAGACATGGAGTGGCACTATTCTAACCCGGCAACCACACGGATTTCTATGTTAATAAATATAAATTTAATACACATACATACATACATACCTTCACGCCTTCATTCCCAGAGTGGGGTAGGCAGAGCTACAAAATTACCAACAACTCCAAAAACTTTTTGATAACTCTGTAACCACAATTTGCACAATTAGGCCAAGATGTTAAAATAAGATGTTAATGGTAGAATTGTGCCACTCCATGTCTTCCCGTGGATGTCGTACGAGGCGACTAAGGGAATAAGGGCTTGTAGTACTGTTAGGCGATGGGCTTGCAACCTGTCACTAAATTTAATAAATTAATTATATTTGTGAATTTGTTACTCATTCACGCCAGAACGCCTGGATGAATCTGGATGAATCGTGCCACAGAGATGTACAGTCTGTGAACACTTACCCCCTTACTTATAAACGTGGAATAAGCTTGGAATAGTTTATGACATGCTTTGTCACTTTCTGTCAGATGCAAATGTCACAATTACAGATAAAGACAATGCATGGCATAAACTATTCCAAGCTTATTCCATGTTTATAAGTAAGGGGGTAAGAAGAGGCTTCGGTTTAGTACTTCTCTCTCACTCGCTCTTAATAAGATCGTATGAGAGCGAGTGAGAGAGGAATACTAAACCGAAGGCTCTTCTAAGTGCTCACAGACTGTATTAGGGTCTGGAATAGCACATAGGTTACATATTATCCCGGAAAATTTGAGTTTTTGAGGGAATAGCGATAAAAATTCTACGCCGACGGAGTCGCGGGCAACAGCTGATATTATAAATGCGAAAGTTTGTATGTTAGTTTGTTACTCCTTTCCATGCAACGGCTGGACGGAGTTGAATGAAAATTTAGATGGAAAAAGCTTATACTTTGGATTAACACTATGGCTACTAATCCCAGAAAAGTTAAGGGTCCCCGAGGGAAGAACAATAATCGAAATCTACGCGGAAATAGTTAAATATATTTTTAAAGATGTACAAACGAATTGTTATTTTGGTATTTTGACTATTCCCAAGGATCATCGGAACCACTATGCAAACAAAATCTCGTGCAAGTGGCAATTGTATCTATTTATTATATCACACAGCAGAGCATTTTATTTTTCAATCTACACAAGAAAGATCTTCAGTAACAAATTTACTCGCGTTTGAATTAAAGGAAAACCCCAAACCTAATCTGCCATACAATAGGTCACGTTAGTAAGCATAACCACGAGAATATCAACAAAGCTCAAATAAAATTAAGACATTCAACTCCACCCTTTTAATCTTATATCTTTATACTTCATCTTAACACCGAAAACGCAAATAAACGTTAACACAATAACTTTACGGTTTAAAATCCAAACGACACCGTGGCACGACAAATAAAATTGTGAAAAAATGGCCCCAAAGTAATTTGTGTAAACTGATATAAATCGGGTTTAAAACGAGCTTATTTCGGTGAGCAATATGAATATTATTATGATTTTATGATTATTCCGTATGAAGGTTTGAATCTTGGTCAAAACTTCGTGGAATTTTATTTAAATAAGCTTTTTTAGGATTTAATGTCACTATTAAATGGATTATTTTTTCAACGAATATCGACAATTCAACCATTTTTTCGTCCGTATCGTTTTTTTGGGCACCTGTAACATATTTATCAACAAAGTTAGAAGCAACACGTCATCAAAAACCATCAGCATTAGCCCAAGACAATCTCACGTCGTGGCCGTAATCCTTGAATAAACACAGGTGATCGCACAGTGGGCCCGCTAATCTTCGGACAAAAACCGAGACAACATTTATCTTGACTTTTTACACGTAAACATATCATTTTGTATCAAACAAGTGATAAGGGACAAATAATTGATAACAGCCACGCGTCGCAAGCTGCTCTCAAGTATTAATGGAAAGATTAGAATGACAAATATTGGTTTCCTGAATGCAACACTGTTCCCAATTCGTTTCTTTTATGGCAGATAACGTCACCGCAGGTGCAACTTAAAAAAACTACTTTACAAGTTAAGTAACTGTGAGAAAATGTAAGTCACTTTCATAAAAGTTGCTCAAACGCTAATACTAACAAAGCCATAAAACAAAACCTAAGAATTGGATTCGACGTAGAAACATTTTTTTAATCGCTTCCCACGTCCACCGGACAATACTTAACTTACAATTTCACCTAAACAAATAGAATGGGCATGATCTTACGGCGGCGTGCCAAATATTTAACGGTATATAAATTAGTAGGCTAGCTCCCACTGCCCGGGGGGGCGAACGTGCACCGGCGGCGACAAAAAACCTTTTGTATCTCGCTTTATTATTTACACCTCTGTGGGACAACAGCGGACGAGGTGAGCTGGCCGGAATCGCGAAAAAATCTTTTAGGAACTGTCATTTAAATGAATTGTCGCAACTCAGGGTTTGAATGGAGAGATACTTCGCCGACCAGCAATTGTGTCCTCAAAACCCTTGGCGTCATTACATTCATTGTTGTTAATGGGTGGTACGCCCGCTTTTTCATTCACAAATTCAAATCCTTTCATGCGCTTACATCTTATAAGACTAGAGCTAAAATGCGTCGTCTAAAATTATAATTTCTGTTATCATCAATTCAAATTGCTTTGCTATAATGTCATTATACCGTTTTTAAACATAGTTGTCCCTAACATACATGCATCATTGAGATGTATCGACCGAATTTCATGGTCGTTTCACCTTAATGACCGTCCTAAGCCCCTACACTACCATGATAAATGCAAGTCGGCGTTTACAAAAGAGCCATTGACAGTGTGCCTCTACCCAACCCAATTATGCCTTCACATGTCCGAAAAAGATTTTGTCCACCCGCCGCGCCGGTCTGTGCCGGCCCACCGGGTTGAAAAAATACACGTTGAAAAAACAAGGGTGTGTTGATATAACCAATATTTGCGAAGGTGGATAACAATACCGATATATTAGAACACGAAGTGCTTACACATTCATTGCAAAAGGTATTCGATAAGGAATGTGACCATTTGAACATGTTTTCGATACAATTTAGCCATATGATTCAGCCCACTCTTCTCAGCGTTTCACGGGGATCTGTCGTAACCAATCAAAAATTATCTAATAAATAAAACTGCAAAATAAATGAAACAAAAATGCAAAATTACAGTTTTCATAATTTAATTCATCATCTTACATATTTTTTTGTTTTATATTTTAAAATCATAACGTTACATGTGACAAATTAACCAATAGTATATGGTCCGTATTTAAAAAAAAATTGTACAATTAGGAATTCTCTCACAACATGGTATCAAACATTCTCAGAGTGGACGGAAATAACCTCTTAATAAGTTTGGAAGCCACCCGTCAGCTTCTGCGGGGCGGGTTACCTCAGCAGGCCGTGGCCGGACCTGACGTCGTGGTTCCTGCCCATGGCCCGAGCACAGCTCTGCTCGTGCAGCTCGCAGCAGTAGGCGCGGGTGAACCGCCGCCCGCAGTACCGGCAGGCGAAGCGGGCGGCGGAGCGCGCGGAGCCGGGCTTGATGTTGAGAACATGGTGGCAGATGCAGCAGTTTCTTGAAAGAACATTGGATAAAGTCAAAACAAAACCTTTTAAACTCTATAGGTTAAAGAATATGTAAGGACACAGACGTTCTTATGACGTGAATTACGATACAGATCATTCAAACGGATTATATTTTCGTACCTAGTTTTATTTTTATTTAAATGGCATAGGAAGGCAAACGAGCACTCGGGCCACCTGATGGTAAGTGGAAACTGTGACCCATAGACATTCGCATTAACAAGACTGCAAATGCACTGCCAACCCTGAGGACTAAGATGGAATGCCTCTATGCTAGTAATTTCAGCGGCTGTCTTATCCCCCAAACTGAAACTCAACAATGAAAACACTGCTGCTTGGCGATAAGATGGTGGTACCATCCCGGACGGACCCTGCACAAGGTCCTCCCACTAAGTTTCTATAAAAAGAAGATTTTGTGACAAATTATATTTCAGCAGAATCTTTTTCTTGCGACCAATTCTACAACTATAACTGAGCTGTCTTGATTCTGGTGCTACACAAACGACCCGTTGACAAATTATAAATGAACGTGGAACCTTTGTTAGCTAGATAGATGTTTCAGTAGTATTAATACCATTCGTATTAAAAATCTTGCCCAGTGAGACATTCCTGTCAAATTTATCGTTCCTGGTAAGCAAATCTAGTGAAAAAAACGTCTTACCTGCTGTCGGTCAAATCATGTGTCCGGATGTGATCATTCAGCAGGGATGGTCGCGAGAAGCAGGCTCCACAGACGTTGCACACGTAGTCCACCGCGGCGGTCGTCAGCTGCGGCAACGGCGACCGCAGCAGGTACCGGCTGTAGTCCACGCTGGGCACGTACGATATCAGCTGCTTCAGCGTGTCAGAAGACATCCTGAACCACGCCAGCAGCCCCATGGGATCTGTGTTAACCGCTATTGTCACCTGTCTATTCTTATCACCCGACAACGAAAGTTCTTCAATACTTATCTCTTGTTCTTCCATGAGCTTGGTCTTGGATAGGGAATCGGTCACTTCAGTACACCGCTCTCTAGTAGGTATATCAAAACTAATTTGCACTGCGCAAGCTGAATTCGATTGACACAATATTTCCTCTATATCCTTTCTAAGTTGATTGCTTTTGACTAACTCTTCACACATAATTTTGTCGATTTTAGAAGTTGAAGAAGAGATATTTCGGTATTTGGTTGGAATAGGCCGTAAAACGTATTTTGTTTGCAAGCTATACGTGTCGAACGGGGGCCCTGGGTGCTCCAGCTTTTTCAGTTGCTCCGGGTGCTCCGGGTGCTCCGGGTGCTCCGGGTGCTCCGGCCTCTCCGGGAGCACCGGCCGCTCTGGCCTCTCCGCGGGCTCGCCTACTAAGACATCGCAGTCGTGCACAGTACTCGTAAACTTTGCCATATTTTCAACTACATGTACTGCATTGTCACCAGAGGCACTTGTACCCTTCTCCATATTTTTAATTGTATGTACAAGGGAGACACGCGGCGTAGACGAAATTTTCCTTGCCGATTCTAATTTTGATAAAATGGCTTTAATAGAATTAGCGAGCGATTCCATTTTAGTTTCAAGACCACTCAAGGAATTTCGATGTTGTTTTTCCTGGTCTTGAAGATCAATTAGATTCTTCAGTCTATTCACATTTAGTGTAATTTCCTCGTATTTATCTTTTGTAGCCTCTGGGTCAGTTATAATAAACTCAATGTTGCTAATTGCTATTGACGTAGTTTGAGTTGTGACTTCTGTGTCCCGCGAACTTTCCTCCTCTTTCATGCTAGCAATAAGACACGGACACGCTTTACAATAAACACCCGTGGTAGTAACGGGATATGTTTCCCGCGAACTTTCCTCCTCTTTCCCGCCAGGAACGAGAGACGTTTCAAAATGATCACCCGTGGTCGTAGCGGGAGATGTTTCTGACGAACTTTCCTCTTTTCTGTTAGCAACGAGACACATTTTACAACCACCCGTGGTAGTACTGGGATCCGTTTCCCTCGAACTTTCTTCTTTCCTGTTAGCTAGCAAACACGTTTTACAAAGACCACCCGTGGTAGTAGCGGGATTTGCTTCCATCGAACTTACCACCTTTTTCATGCTAGCAAGGAGACACGATTTACAATTATCACCCGTGGTAGTAGCGGGATATGTTTCCCGCAAACTTTCCTCCTCTTTCATGCCAGGAACTAGAGACGTTTTAAAATGACCACCTGTGGTGATACCGGGATTTGTTTCCCTCAAACTTTCGTCTTTCCTGTTAGCTAGCAGACACGTATTACAAAGAAAACCCGTGTTAGTAGTAGGATATGCTTCCATCGAACTTACCACCTCTTTCATGCTAGCAAGGAGACACGCTTTACAATTATCACCCGTGGTAGTAGCGGGATATCTTTCCCGCAAACTTTCCTCCTCTTTCATGCCAGGAACGAGTGACGTTTTAAAATGATCACCCGTGGTGGTACCGGGATTTGTTTCCCTCGAACTTTCGTCTTTCCTGTTAGCTAGCAGACACGTTTTACAAATACCACCCGTGGTAGTAGCGGGATATGCTTCCATCGAACTTACCACCTCTTTCATGCTAGCAAGGAGACACGCTTTACAACCCCCAAGCGTGGTAGTACCGGGATTCGATTCCCTCGAACTTTCCTCTTTCCTGTTAGCAAGCAGACACTTTTTACAATAACCACCCATGGTAGTAGCGGGATATTTTTCCCGCAAACTTTCCTCCTCTTTCCTGCCAGGAACGAGAGACGTTTTAAAATGAACACTTGTGGTTGAAGTGGGATATGATTCCCTCAAACTTTCCTCTTTCCTGTAAGCAACCAGACACGTTTTACAAACACCACCCGTGGTATTAGCGGGATATGTTTCCCTCGAACTTTCCTCTTTCCTGTTAGCAAACGGACACGTTTTACAATGACCACCTGTGGTAGTAGCGGAATTAGTCTCCCTCGAACTTTCCTCTTTCCTGTAAGCAACCAGACACGTCTTACAAACACCACCTGTGGTAGTAGCGGGATTTGTCTCCCTCGAACTTTCATCCTCTTTCTCGATAGCATGGGAATACCTTTCGTAATAACCTTTGCTGTCGTCTTTGTATTTACCTGAGACGACAGGTATCCCTGAGGGGCTTCTCGGGCAATCCACCGCGATTGTATGAGGGGCACTTAATTGCCACAAGGTTGCAAGCGTGAGGAGTCTGTCGATGGACGACGTTATGGAGGGAGACGGACTGTTTTCAAGGCCATTTTCAAATCCTGGGCCTACCGAAATCCGTTTGTGTTCAGGGTGATTATTAAAACGCGGTTTGGTGTGCTCTTGCTCGTGCTCATGCATACTTCTATAGGGCGGGTCATAAATCAATTCTGAACTGGGATTGTTGATTAATTCGTGAGTTTGAGTATGCTGTTCAAAATAAATTCGTGCACCGGGTTCGTTGTGCCGCGATTCGATGTGCCGCGATTCGGTGTGCTGCGGTTCCATGTGCCGCGATTCGATGTGCCACGGTCCGTTTCGCCGCGGTTCGATGTGCCGCGATTCGATTTGCCGCGGATCCATGTGCCGCGATCCGGTGTGCAGCGATTCGAAGTGCCGCGGTTCCATTTGCCGCGGTTCGATGTGCCGCGGTTCCATTTGCCGCGGATCGACGTGCCGCGATTCGATGTGCAGCGATTCGAAGTGCCCCGGTTCCATATGCCGCGGTTCCATGTGCCGCGGTTCGATGTGCCGCGGTTCGATGTGCCGCGGTTCGATGTGGCGCCGTTCCATATGCCGCGGTTCCATGTGCCGCAGTTCGAAGTGCCGCGGTTCGATGTGCTGCGGTTCGATATGCCGCGATTCGTTACTAAGATAGTGACCTGAGTTCTTCAATTTATTAACGTAGTTATTCCACTCCCCTCTTTCCTTCTCTTCTTTTTCCTTTCTTCGAGCTATAACTAATTTTTTGAGGAGCAGTTGTAACTTGGCATTTCTTTCTATAGCTTTATAAATGTAATCTTGGCGGAATACATTGAAAACTGGTCGGCAGTAAGTAGTTTTTTCGGCGTACTTATTTTTAGAAGCCGAGGCTTTGTTATCAGTGGCATGTGTCTTGTACTCGTGTACTTTAAAATCACGATGTGTCGCTTCGTCTTTGGAGTGGGTAATTAAGTTAGCTAAATTCCTCATGTTTTTGCAGTAACTAGTGTTAACTGCAGTACTTGTGAGAGCACTCTTTCTACCATCAAAATTATAATCATTATAATTATCCACTTCATTAGGCTCTCTGTTACTGTGACAATTAATGTCCTCATCTTCGTTATATTCATAGTTTGCAAGGTTTCGTTGATAATTCTCATTTGTGTTTCTTGAACGATTTCTATTATTTAACCATTCTATAGATGCTTCCGCTGGATACATCGTATCGTCGTTGGTGTTGCTGCAGTCGGCTTGGATATCAAATTTCACCTTCGCCTGTAGCTGTTCGACGCCATACGTGGCATGGGCCTCCCTTAATTTAGCCTCAACCGTTGTCCTCGAGTCGACATCTTGTATTGTACGCTTATAATTTTGATGGTTCTTGTTCACATTCATAATTTTGAAAACGCGAGAGCAGTCATTTTGGACAGTTGACACATGATTAGACGATTAGACATTGGGCGCACAGACTACTAAGGGATACCAACTCTCAGTGAGTTCCTATTAAATTATGAAAGAAGGTGGAGGTTGGTAGTAATTATGTCGAGTAGGAATAATGAAATTGATATCAGAATTTATGAGAAAAATCCTTAGTAAATATTGCTGTTTAGTGTGGTTGCCGCCCGTCTTCACGTGAAACACTTTCTTTCTTACCTGATTATTGAGAACTTAGTGTTTTTGATTCACGAAGGCTTGTTACATAAAAATGACGTCATATAACAACTTCTTATAATAGGTACTTATTAGGTATGTATACTCGTATTTAAAAGAATATTTACTTGTATTCTAACAAGTTCTGGCTCCACAGTGCCGTGGACAGACAATGCGAGGCCGGGGCTTAGGGCTTCCACAGACCAGCAGTCGGGTCGGACTGTCACAGCCCGAGAGCGACGCAGCTATTTGTTAGAATGCCCAAGTTATACCGCCTCTCCATAGAACAAGTGCCAGCGTAGAAGCCAGGCTATACAATGAACAAAAGACGTATGTTTGAACTATTGTAGAGCCGTTACCATCTGACCATCGCGACAATAAATCATTTTATCGGACTCTCTTGCTCGCACTCGTGGAATTAATGGCGAGCGTAAGGGATGCGTGTAGTACCAGCGTTATCTTGTATCCCTTACGCTCGTCATAAGCCCCACGAGTACGAGCAAGAGAATCCGATATAATGATTTACTGCCCCGATGGTCAGATGGTAAAGGCTCTACAGTAGTCTTTACGGTTCCGTCCGGAAGGGACCCCAACGGGATCGTATTAATATATGCCTACGCTGTCCGTCCGTCCGTCCGTTCTAACTTTAAAGAGAAAGCTCTTTAAAGTAGACCATAGAAGGAAGATGGGCTACACCAGTAGAATAAAGGTCCATGTAACATTTAGGTATACCGTAAACACGCAGACGCAAATCGGGTGGGTATTTGCATGATTCCGAGCGTTTGGGTGGTCGAATGGCTCTTATTAGAGACCACCTCAGCGAAGCGCTTTTGGAGATTTGTTCGAGTTTGATTGTTTAATAAGCGAGATTTCATTTAATATGCATTCTTAAGACTTGGTTGTTTTGTTGCGCGGAAAAAACGATCAGTGCCGATATTCTAGGCGTAACCATAACGTCTTTGAACTGTTAACATATTGTCAACTTTTTGACAGCTCTTATTTAACTTGACTGTAATGGCGGCCGAGTTTAAAACAATACCAGAACGTGTCAAAAACAATAATTATGTTTTTAACGGGATTCTCTTGGGGTTTTTGACAAGATAATTGTTTTTTTTTTGCATATTTTGTTTAATGGATAGTAATGATGTATTAATAGCAGTAAATTAACATTCAAATGTGCAGTAGGTATAATGAAGAATTCAAGTTTGAACACGTATCGCCTTTGGAAGGATTGCTCCCAGAAAATCCCATCTGATCTTCGTTAAGTTCTACCTACATCGCTTCACGGACGCTATAGAGGATCACCGTACAACGTTGCCTTGTTTTTTTTTTGATATGTAAATGTAAAATATAAACTTGACATTGGCAGAAATGGTTGCGTGATATTTCGACCGGTTGCTATTAAATAAATAAATAATAATAATAATGTTTTTACCGGCCTAAATAGAGGCCCGGTCCAGTGGTATGATGATGAAAATCTATCCCCAATTATAAATAATTCCTTCGAGAGTCAGATGCAATTTCAATGTGTATTTGTTTCGGTAAGTATTTATTCTTACATCTACTCTTATTCTTATTTTGATCTGGATCATGAACGAAGTAAATACTAGATTTGACCGAATTTCGATTGATATTCGTTCGAATGTAACAAAAGACTGCTAAGGCACTAAAATAAATAATAAGTATAATCACTACTGTGCAATCGGTTAAATGGAATCACTATAGAACTGTATCACATTGGCGTTATAGATCAAGTAGTAAGAGTTGTTACAGTGTATGTTAATGTTACACAGTTCCATGGCGGATCAAGGTTCCATTCTACAGACTATACGGTCCAACTCAAAAATAACCGTTCCCGCATTAACCTAAAATGGATCGTACAATATTGCATGCAAACGTCTCTTACTTTAATGATCGTTTTATTCTTATACTAAAAACGACTATTAAGTTGAAAAAAGTAAAGTGTTTCGAAGCGATAAAACTAGCATTAGCATTATACGATGTTCAAACGACTTTACAATAGTTTTTTATTAATTCGGAACTGAATTTTGATAGGTTTTTTATGGGTGCCTTTTTTGTCGCGCCGTGTCTCTTTCGCGGGTGGAGCGATTATGCTAAAGACATGGAATATTCAACGAAAAAACACCCTGATACACTTACACAGCTGGGCAGTTTCTAGAAAATTACTGGCAAATAACATTAGTAAAACCAGTTCTATCCCTGCAAAAATGGTATTTGTTGTGGTAACACAAAATACACTAGAGAATTAACTTCGTCGCGAAATCTTCTAGTAATAGGTACTTATGAATCTTATGAACCTTGGACATTTTTATGTGTGTACTTCTACAACGAAAGAGAAGAAAATACAAGTTCTGCGATAGACATATAAATAAGCAAAGTAGACACTCGGAAGGTCATAGAGTTACCCTGCCGGCTATTTTTTAACATGGTAACCTTCATGGTTACTAAAAAGATGTCTGCTAGGTATCTAAACTAATTGTATATAAACAAAAACTCTGTCCATTTGTTGTAATGTAAACTTCCTTTTTTATCAAAAATGGATTTGCGTTTGACCTCAGTTTCACCTGATGTTAAGTGACGACGAGGTCGAGGGTAGTACACGATTACCCAGAAAAAAGCCTATTAACTCTTGCCTGGAAACCTCTAACGTAATACGAATCCAGGAATAGATTACACATTTCAAACAAATCAAAAAGTAACATTATTAAATACGTATTACTGCGTTGGACGTGTAGCTGATCATATTTATTAATTTTAAAATTATAACGATTTCACAATCTCTACGCCAGCGTAAGCTGTTCAATTATAAGTCACCCTCCAATACTCGAGTACTAGTTTACACTATGTTGACAAACGGTTATCCTCAAAAATCAATCCTTAGCTCTCAAGTTAAGGTGAAAATTAGAATGGATACTATTGACACTTATTATAAATCTATTAGCTTATGTCGATGCAGCGCCCTGTCCACGTCCGTCATTCAGGTGCCATCTATCATAAAGGCATTGTCATTCTTTCAATGATTTACAAATGTGATGATACAAGTTTTATTACACTCAAATATATTAATAACACTACTTTGTTCGTCACGTTCGGTACCAGTAGTTATTCAAAGTTATATGTTTCTACTTTATAATTAAAATTGTAGAGGTTTATAAAAGTATTTATTCCACATGTTATCTCATGAATCGCTATGCATTTTTGTATTAGTATTGTTGTATTACTTTTAACCTTAAATATTTATAGTAAAAATATAATTTTTAAAAATACCGTGCCCTGTGGTTGCCGGATCAGAATAATGCCAGTCCATGTCTTCCCGTGGATGTCGTAAGAGGCGACTAAGGGAATAAAGGCTTGTAGTACTGTTAGGCGATGGGCTTGCAACCTGCCACTAATACACTGGGAAACTTCTTAGCCTACTTGTGCAAAATGTGGTTACAGAATTATCAAGTTTTAAGACTTGTTGTTAATTCTTTAGCTCTGCCTACCCCACTCTGGGATTACAGGCGTGAAGTTATGTATGTATGTATATAAATTGTAAAAGTTTTTGAGGATGTTTGGATGTTTGCTTTGTCACGGCTTAATGGGTGTGGATGATATTTAGTACAAGGATAATTATAAAATCTTGAATTTGTAAATTATGATACATTTTGTCACGATAAACCATAAACGATATCTACACGAATGAAGTCACATGCAACGGCTAGTTAAATAATCGCTTTAGTTCAAATCGAGGTCACTTTCAATCAAAACAACAAAAACACTTTAAGAACCAGCCCCCCTTGACGACTATTTGATTTCAATAGCAATTCAATTACCCAACAAAGAGAAAAGTCGAGATTATTATACAAAAGACGCCCTTCTAGAGGTCACAAGAGTACCGGGCTCAGAACACTACCCTGAGCCACCCCATGCGTTTACCAGGAAACTCTTGATGTGCCACTTAGGAAACAATCGACGCTGAAAGCTACATTCATTGCTGTACCGCACAAAATATCACGAGTGAAGTTTCCAATACCAACAGTAATGTATTTTATTATTTATGTCTGATCGTTGAGATCGAAAGCTTTGGTACAGCATTCATCACCAGACATGTCATTTACTCCAAGGTGAAGGCCGAGCCTGTTGCCATGCCATCCGACCAGTCTTTTGAAATATAAATCGTCAATAGAAATTACCGTATTGCGTAGTAAATGAAATACTACGAAATAATATAAATGATTGGAGTTGATCTGATAAGCAAATCGCTGTGACAATAAAGAAAAGTTCGGAGGGAACAATTTGTCGTGATATTTAACGAAGAATATAATGAAGCAAGATTGATATTATTATTTAATTATTGCTTGTACTGAATAAGACAGTTAGAAAACTGGCTTTAATAATTATTTAGTAATTATCAATTCATGTAGAGTTTGAAATGAAAAAATCAGAGATAAATGTGGAATGAAAGAAGATGTAGTGACTAAGATTGAAAAGGGCATGCTTCGATGTTTCGGTCATTTGGATGGATGAAAGAAGATTGACGAAAGAGATATACAGATCGAAAGTGAGTGGAAGGGTCGGAAGGGGCCGCCCTAGGCGTACTTTTTCGAATCAAATCGGAGAAATACTGAAAGGGCCGAATCTTAAGTACCCGAAACCGACGTGCGTGCATGACTCGATGTATCAATGTTGAAGAAGCGAAAGAAATTTGTCAAGATCGTACTTAGCAAGTGGAAAGAAGTGGTCTCTGCCTACCCCTCTGGGAAACAGGCGTATTAATTCATATTAAAACTAACAGCTATTAAAGCTAACACAAATACATTAGAGACGTATATAAGAGTTTTACATAAGGTTTATTAGTAAGATGTCAAATAAAAATATCTACTCTATTCATAAGGAAAATCTCGTTGGAAGAAAAAAATCGTGACGCGAAAACATCTAGAAATCGAAACCCACAAAGCCTTAACAACATTATAAAGTAATTCAAATGAATGAAACGGGTATAAAAAATCCCATTCAAAAGCCGGTGAGCGAGAGAGAGGACGATAGCATTGTGTTTGTATAATGGTTTATCTACATGCGCCCGCGATTGTGTCTCGAGCATTTTTTTATTTGTCGTTATTTCATTTATGAATAATAGGGCATTGTAGGGCTAGTTTGGGTTCCGTGCTGTTTGGATTGGGGTTCTAAAGAAAACTTAACAAGCTCAATTTATTCAGTATCATTCTAGAAAAGAAGGAAAGATATTTTATTTTAATAAACGGGCTTGAAATATCACCACTATTAGTATACACTGATAATGAAAATTCTGAGAAAAACATCCATAAAACGTAATATTAACGTAATTCGGAAGAGTTTGACCTATCCAACAATCCTATCCGACTCTCCTTAACTTCTTCATTACTTTCTTCATCAATATCAGACCCTCATAGGAAAAACACAGGTAACCGAACGTCAGATCAGAGTTACGAGTAGAGTAAATCATCAAATCTTTACATAGTAAAAAACAAAAATCCCTCTGTATGTACGCCTAGATCTTTCAACGGGTTTTAATGAATAATTACAATCTGATGTTACAGAAAACTTACAAATACCGAAGCAAGGCGAGCAAGTCGCTAGTAGTTTTATGAACAAAATGTTCGATTAATCACTGGTTACAATTTCTACCACAAACAGTGGCAAACACATAAAACAATTGGTCAAGACCAATATTTTTAAAGACCAGATATTAAAATACTGGCAGTTAACATTCTGTAGCGAAGACAAGTGATCAACTTGAAACCAACAATCACTATACTTGATGTCGTCGTTTTATCTCACATTTTATACCTTTACCTCAATCCCATAGATCCCAAATGGTTCTTTCCACGATTCCCTTCGATCTATGATGTGAGGAATGCGCTGTGGCGGGGATTACGCTCAAAGGCTGCGTGCGCGCATTGTGGGGCCATCGTCAATAGCAGCGCCTTTGTGGCAGCCGGGGAAAAATATTTGCCACTTTTGTGTGCTTGAAATTTGTGTTTTTTGATACAAGTATGTGCGTCACCATTCACTGAATGTAATACTCTTGGATTTAATTACAGGCATTCGCAAAATTTCAAATTCAAATAATGTATTTGTTGATCACAAGAAAATTAAATAGGATGTTTAGTTTGATGTAATCTCGTACATAATACACATTGCTTATTCTAAGTTCTTAAGAAAAAATCTAACACTAATGATATTAACTTACTGAGCGAAAAGCAAGTTTAGAGCTAGGGGGATGACAAAACAACTAAGGAAGCTAATTTATTTAGGGTTTTATAAAATTAAAAGCAAAAGAGCAAGTATAAAATGGAAACCATAATCCGTGAGACCACTTGATAACTCACTTCACTTTAGTAAATTACTAGTAATTTAATCGCTGTGAAGTTAGCCCTGGTAACCCTTTATCTGTCAAAGCTGTCTCATGGTTTATAGTATCTATTTTACATAGGTACACATATTAATTATAAATTTTGATAGAGAATTCTCTTGAATTTACTTTTAAATTACTCATTTTCGACGATGATTTTGCAGTTTGTAGAATGTATGAAAGCAAATTTGAATTGCGGATTTGGGCAAGGCTTATTCAATGTATAGTCAATGCAGACAAATATTTGTAAACCACGTGAAACATTTTCCAAAGTTGACACAATGGATAAGATAGTAAGTACTAAACGGAATTTTCTATGAAAATTCTCACGGTACGTGACGGAACTTGAAACAATGATTATTTGCTTTGGCGATAGATAAAAAATATTAGTAATGTACGCCGCGCCTCGTCTACCTATCCTAATTACACTTTAACGTATTTTACCGATGTCTAAAAGTTCCAGAAAGATTCAATCACATCTATCTCAGCTCAACATATATTCTCGAGAAGAGAATCTTCCACTGGGTTCTCTTTAGTAGTGTTACCAGTGACCGGAAAACCCCTTTATATGTAGTCTATCGATCGGGTAACTACATCAAATACTCACCTAAGCGTTAGCGTAGCCCTATCGATAGGCTTACCCCGCTTACCCTAGTGATATTGAAACTGCTTCGAACTAGTTAACTACAATCATTTTGAGGTTACCAGTTTCGCAAGGGTTTCGGGTTTAAACACTTAGCATTACGTTAGTGTTACCCTATCCATTCTCCCGCTCCGTTAACTCTATTTTGCAGATTCGTGTGGTTGGTTGGTTTGGGGCCTGTGTGTGTTGATAGCCAATCAATTGCTAAGTAGCGTAAAAATATTTTCTATGGACTGCGCGTAGAGATTAAAATAGCTTGAAGCCGTTCAATAAACACTTCATAGGGAAATCTTAGCGAGGGTTTCAAGGATTTGGTAAGGACTTAGTCGAATTAATTGAACCGTATGGGATAGCTTTTTATTGGGGTAAGTCGAAGATATGCTTGTCGCATCTAACGCGAAACTAACCCTAACGAAAACCCTTTAAAGGGTAAGCGGTCCGGCCCGCTGAGTGGTACTTAATGTGTTGTGTTTAAATAAACTTTACATAAACATATGTAGGAGTTGGAAGGTTTTTATATCGATTAACCGTAACATAACCTATAGAGACTGCTAAGTGACATTAATTTGTCTTGTTCCTTCATCAATTTAGGGTGCAGACTCGTGGTCACACCAGGTTGTCACACCGCTACTATTCGACGGAGCCCTGCCTGAGGCAGGGCTCCTTTTTCTGAGCGATTTGCCCTTCGGGCATCTAAAGATACCTAACGAACCTAACCTACCTACTTTTGCGGAATAAAAATGATTTCTGTCGAATTTCCGACCAAAGCGAATAGCAGTGGTGTGACAACCTGGTGTGTCCACGAGTCTGCCCCTTCAATTTATAATTCCATTGTAACCGTCACTTTCCTTGAAATTTTGGCTACGTTTACATCATTATCATGTGTTCATGTGTTCATCTTCTTAGTAAAGTTAAAGCTTAGGTATGGTAGTTCTCGACGTTTCATTTTAGATTTAAGCCATATTTTACACGTCAAATAATAAATAATATTAAAATTGCTCGTGCCTTATTAGTTCATTCTGTTGAAACTCAAATAAATCCAACTTCAACACGGGCTGCGTTTTACAAAAAACAAAGTTTGAATATATTACAAATGAATTCAGTATTTGGCACGCCCACCGCTCGGGGTTAAGGCTTCGTCCAACCTTCTTAACCGACAGGTTTAAATAAATTAGAATTACTTAGGTTATCCGAGAAACGAGTAGCGGTCCTGGTCTATTATTATATCATAAACAGGTATTAGCAGGTTATTTTATGAAAATCAGAGAGAAATGTGGAATAAAATAAGATGTAGTCACTAAGATTGAAAAGGGCATGCTTCGATGGTTCGGTCATTTGGAAAGGATGGATGAAAGAAGATTGACGAAAGAGATATACAGATCGAAAGTAAGTGGAAGGGTCGGAAGGGGCCGCCCTAGGCGTACTTTTTCGAATCAAATCGGAGAAATACTTGAAAAGGGCCGAATCTTAAGTACCCGAAACCGACGTGCGTGCATGACTGACAACATTTATGAATGTTGAAGAAGCAAAAGAAATTTGTCAAGATCGTAGCAAGTGGAAAGAAGTGGTCTCTGCCTACCCCTCTGGGAAACAGGCGTGATTTAATGTATGTATGTATGTTTTATGAGGTAATACCTAATGATCCGATACCGAAACTTACTGTACAGTCGAGTTCATAAACACGTGTACACTTTGGAACCTTGTCTATTTAATATCATGATTAACCTGCCATATATGAATTGTCGCAGCGACTAAAGTGACGAGGTACCAAAGTCCGATAGAAAGTTCTGTAAGTTTGAGCGAGGTACATAGACAACGTCGTCTCTTGTTAAGTCAGACGAAGTCAAGGGCCAAAACTTGATACTTATGTAAACAATTTTCCAGACGAGTCTTAGGGTATAATAGATAAATATGGCGGTGATATTGACACTTAGAATAATATAATCATGGATCAAAACGTTAAAAAAGCTATGGATTTTAATCCGATAACTTTGAAATAGTATTGCAAACGCAATTACCTACCACATCACTAAACGTTTCATCAATAATATATCTTTAACAGATCAGAAGGTGGAATTGCCAAAAAGCTGATCACTACCAAATTTTTATTTTATTTATTAACAAGCTTCTCCTTAAGCAAACCTGCAGAAATGCAAGGAATGTTAATAACATTCCCCCCTCTCCTCCCATCCATCACCCCCCAGGGCTCCATACCACACTATCGTTTACTTCGATGATGCTGATTTAATGTAACATTTTATTATCCCACCTTTAAATTATGATTTAAACTTAAATCAGTCAGGCAAATTTTAATAATATTTCTCAAAAGAGAATGTTTTTAAGCCAAAACATGCAGCCGACACAGGTATCTAGATTAAAAATTTATACATATATACGAGTACATACATTTAATCACGCCTGTTTCCCAGAGGGGTAGGCAGAGACCACTTCTTTCCACTTGCTACGATCTTGACAAATTTCTTTAGCATCTTCAACATTCATACATCGAGTCATGCACGCACGTCGGTTTCGGGTAATTAAGATTCGGCCCTTTTCCAGTATTTCTCCGATTTGATTCGAAAAAATTGATACATTTAAAAAAAACGGTGAAATAGATGCTTAAGTAAGGCGTCGTCTTTATTACAATGAAATGAAACCGTAAGAGCCCCTGCACACGAACGATTTGTCCGGCGATTTCTCAGCGATCTCGCCTCGCCGTTAAATCGCTGAGAAATCGCTGGACAAATCGCTAGTGTGCAAGGGCTCTTACAGGTAAATCACGAATGCTATGATTATTCACAAAGATGACAAATTTCACAATCAATGCGATTTGGAATCATCACGTAGAGGACTTTCCGGTGAATCACGGTCATTGTCATATGCATGCACTGTGTCCGGTTTAGGTACTTTAGTGTCTCATAGATCATTCGTCATGATCATTATTACCTAATTCGTCATGAAATGTTGAAGTAGGTAATAATTATAACGAATACTAATCAATAGCACACCTCTTGCTAAATAATTGATTAATATGAAGAAAACTATTCCAAATATTTCATAATTCTACAATAAGTTATCTTGCTTTTAAAAAAATGACTACAATAGAACTTAAGGTCAATTGTAACGCACGTTAACTACTAACAATAGCGAGACAATAAAAAAAACAAATCATTAAAAATCCTATAAAACTAAACCACACAATCAGAATCCAGTTTGGAAACATTAAAGTTAGATAACGAAACAAAATCAAATGAAAACCAATCAATTAGTAGACGTGAAAAAAACAGGTTAAGATGGCGATAGATCTTCCACTTTTAATTATCGGATGCCGACGCCGGCGCATTGTTTTGGTCCAACTGTGGTGAAGAAAAAAAGTGGACAAGAACATTGTGGGTTCTCAGTTTGACAGTTTTTTTTAGTTTAACAATATACACAACTACTTTAGGAACTGACAAATGAAGTGAAAGTATTGAACAATATAAACAATTGAACAGCAGAAAATGTAATAAGGTAACATAAATTTAAAGAAATTAATAAAATAATTGCTTTGAATGAATTTATTACAGATTTAAAGATAAAAAAATGAGTTAAAATAGATTTAGTATAAACTCTTAAACAACGACGACGTTTTGACAGATGATATTGGCTTTAAAAACGCTAAAGATATAAGAACTCTACTAATGAATAGCCTTAATAGTGGTCCTTATGCCACTGTAGGCGGTACCCTAGTTCACAGTGAGATAAAGTTGTCAAACAAAGATCGTGGCACAGCAGTAACTCAAAAGGGACAGATCCGCAGAGATAACCCTACCTGGCACACTGCCGGTTAATACGGGAACTAATGTGAGAATCACAATGGGATTTTAAACCAAAAAAGATTTTTTATTGAGGCAAAATAATTGTATCACGGTTACCGTAAGTAAAAAACCATTAAGTAATTACCCTTGCGTCAAAAAGCGGAATCCAAAGTAACATAAGGTATGCTTCTAAATAAAGGCTAAGATTTAAATTCGAGTATCACTCACGTAAAAGTTTTATAACAGCCATTAATTCCTCCTAATTTGGGTCTCTGATATATTAATCTGTAAAGTACGTTTGTACGTCTGAATAGAGTCCAGTCCAGAGCTATTGACAGACAATAAAAAGAGCGTATGTTTTTACTATAGACGATCTCTCATATGTTTTCTTCCGAACCGGCAACTTAATTTTACTCTGAAAATTATGAAAAATGTTGAGGAATGTCTTTATTACCCATTAAATTAATAAAATTAAGGCAAGTGTGCAGTTATCATAGATTTTAAAAGACATTTGCATCTAAATGATCTTGCGGCATTCTCTAGGTATGCCCATTTCTTTTGATGTACTAGCGTAGAGCAGTTAAGCCCTCTCTGATAAGTAGCTTTTAGCTTCCCTGACGGCTTGTACTGCTTTCAGGATTTCCTAATAGTTTTCTACAGTCAATATAAGTGTTGAATTACGTAGCTTTATTGAATCAGGTTGAAAGTTGCAGTCCAAAGTCACATTATTCTCACGTTTTTCCCCCGAATCACTCGTAGTTTCAAAAGAGTCAAAGCGACAATGCACGACTATGTACTCGTGCCATCTTGCACACACACAGACAGAGTATAACCTTCAAAATCAACATCTTCGTAGTTCGTAGGTTGATTCTAAAAAACAGGGGCTTGGTGTGATTGGTGCCGTCACGGCGTCGTCGCGTCCCGTTCAAAGACACGTCTAGTCACACGGAGGGCGATTTCACGCCGGCCGTTCCCACATGGACCCCCGACCTGGCCCGGTTTTTACGCCGGGGGTCCGTAGTACAACTTGTTTTGTTTCGGTTTTATTGAGTACTCGACAAGACTCTAGGAGGTTGTTCAGGTTAAATAGGGTTAGAATGGTGGTATGGATCTGAGAGACGATTACAAATCGGTGGTGTTAGGTCCTTAGCGTCATTGTGTTGATGTTCTTTATGGTCATGTCTGACACATTTGGTTTCGTGTGATAAGATGCACGAAATACTAAAATAACAGAAAATTCCATGAGTTTTACATTTTAGTACTTTCTGCCTTTTAATTCGAAAGAAAAGAATAGACTTTTAGAAGTCTCGCTACCGGAGCAATGCTTCAAGTATGCACTTAATTTAGGGACTAGAAGGCAATGAAAAAGAGTAAGTCCACTGTAACATGTGGCTGGTGGAATTACAACCTTAACATTGCCCGGTAGTGACGAATAAATAAATGGAACATGAACATGTAGAAAAAAGGGAAATTTTAGAAGTATTAGAAGCTAATACATCTCCATTAAACGAAATAGGTCACGAACTGTGCGCAGACGCCGCGCCGAGTCTCCCACGCACGCGCATGCTCACACATCCATATGAACACGCACACACACACGAATAAACAAATAACGTTCAAACATGTTATGAATCAATACGGAGCAGATAGATTTGGGATAGGCGTAAATAAAGTTTGTGTTAGCTTTGCTGTCTGAGACAAAAAGGTTCAGGAACTACATGATCTTATTAATGACCGATTAGAACTTAATCCGCTGCAAATTACTAACGTTACTTAAGTACTTAAGAGAAAAGATGATATGATCCCGATCTATATATTTTTCTTTGCATGTTTATCATAGCATGTTTTCTAACGACACCTAAAAATATAATTTGTGTAAACTTTACATCACAGTTTAAAAGCGATTAGGACTTAATCTAGACTTTTACTTGCCTAAAGCATCTTTTAGGTCCATTTTTACTGTTACTCACTTTCTACAAAGATAAACATGTTTTTTTCCAAAGAAAATTTCAGTATTTTTTAATTAATAATTGTCTTTTTTAAGTAATAATGGGCCCGTGGGGTTGCCGGGTTAGAATAGTGCCACTCCATGTCTTCCCGTGGATGTAGTAAGAGGCGACTAAGGGAATATAGGCTTGTAGTACTGTTAGGCGATGGGCTTGCAACCTGTCACTAATACGCTGGTATCTTAGCCTATTTTTGCAAAATGTGGTTACTGAATTATCAACAAGGTTTCAAAGTTGTTGGTAATTCTGTAGCTCTGCCTACCCCATTCTGGGATTACAGGCGTCAAGGTATGTATGTAATAATTGTCAATCATTCGACCACGTCTTACCTGATTGGTACCTAAAAGTTCGGTTTTTGGACACAATTACTTTTAAAGCTATTATAAATAATACCAAATAAATCAAGTAGAAATAATATCTCCAAGGTATTTGAAAAGGCGTTTCATCAACGTCTGATGTCATTTCTTGATAGATTTGGAGTTATAAAGGCTGAACAGTTCGGTTTTCAAAAAAATAAATCAACATCATTAGCTGCTTTAAATTTGTCAAATAAAATTCTAGACTACATGAACAGGAGCTTGCCAGTATCAGCATTATTTTTCGACATGAGTCGAGCCTTTGATTTTGTTTGCCATGAAACACTCCTAGCCAAATGTGAGATGTACGGCATAAGAGGAGTAGTCAATGAGTGGCTTAGGGATTATTTGAATGGAAGAACCCAGTTTGTGGAAATAACCCAAATTGACTCTGCCAACACGATGTCATCTCATAAATCTGTAACCAAATTCAACAAGGTTGGAGTGCCACAAGGGAGTATCCTGGGTCCCCTTTTATTTTTACTCTACATTAACGACTTACCAAATATAACAAAATTTGACTGCACTCTTTTTGCGGATGATCTATCTGTTGTCATACCGTGTTATGACGCTAATACTTATAATAATGACATTAATGGTATGATAGGCAGTATTATAACTTGGTTACATAATAATAATTTAAATATTAATATAAATAAGACGACGTTTATACAGTTTGTGAATAGGAATGCTAACAAACAGCCTCTTGTCGTAACATTTTCGGATCAGACCGTGACAGAATCCTGTCAGACAAAATTCCTAGGTATATACTTAGATGATAGGTTTACTTGGAGTGAGCATGTAAGCCAACTATGTAGCAAAGTAAATTCCTTTGCCTATGCATTGTGGAGACTAACAAAGATTAGCACTATAGAGTCAGCTATACAGGCCTATCATGGATATGTCTGCTCCCTACTGAGATACGGTATCCTTCTTTGGGGCAATTCTTCTCACGCAAAGCGAGCCCTTATAGCGCAAAAACAGTGCATCCGAGCTATATGTAACGTAGGTGTTTTGACATCATGTAGACCCTTATTTAAACAGCTAAAGCTTTTAACCGTGCCCAGCATGTACATATACGAGGTGTGTCTATTTGTAAAATTGCATCCAGAGCTATATAAAAGAAATAAGGATATATGTAAGTTTAATACTAGATACCCAAATCGTCTTGTTATTCCTGCTAAAAAAACGAAACTTTATGGGAAAAGTACCTATTGCATGTCAATCAGCATTTATAATCGCTTGCACGACGAAATTAAGGAATCGCCAATTAATATATTTAAAAGCAAGCTTAAAAAATGGTTAATAGAACAATGTTTTTATTGTATTGACGAATACTTCAATCATTTTGTAGACTGACTAATTATTTCATTTAAAGTGCTCTTATCATTTTTGTTTTCGGGATAGTTCTCGGGTCATCTAATTTTTATCTAACTTTATTTTTATAAGCCTGACTGAATATATATTGATCATGTGGAATAGGTCTCACTGTGTTTCTTGTATTTTACTTAATTGATTGAAAGCATTGTATTGTACACACCGTTGACATTTCATTTGTTTAAAATAATGGTGTTCGCTGTTTGTTTTATATTTTTTGCATGCCAGCTGCTGGTGAAATGTGCGCGTTTATGATTATGTAACTACCATCCTTTGTACCACATTTTAAGCAAATAAAGAAATTTTGATTTTTTGATTTTTTTTTGCGGCCTTAACATTACCTCAAATCTTGTTTTATGCTAATTTTATTACGATGAGCTTCCACATGATTCATAAAAGGTAAAGGTATTTCCAAAACGTTATTTTTCTTATATATTTTGAGTCATAGAGGCTGTTAGAGGTCGCATTACTTCATTAGGGTGATCATCCACTTCATCATCGTCTTCGTCTATCACGCAGGGACACGGAGCGTTGGCAGGGAGAAACATATTGTTATTGGACAAGTTTAGATCGTCACAGAATTAAATATTTTCTTCGAACTTATCACGGAGTGCGTCTACTTTGTTAGTTATTATCCCTCTAGATCTTATAAATTATACATTCGTACCTTCTGTCAGTTTTGTTTGGATATTTCGTATTCCGTTCTTAAGTATTTAAAATATAGTAAGTAATTAGATTACATCATTTATGTTTGAAATTGAATGCGTAATTGTATAAATTTCCAGTCTTTCCAGGGTTCCATACAAAAAACTGAAAAACGAAATCCTTATAACATGATCTTGTTGCCCGTCTGTCCGTCGATCTATTAAAATCCTTTGTTTCTGAAAAAGCCGTAGCTGTAATTTGAAATAAGTTTCGTATACATTAAACTAAACAAAACCTCATCATTATAAATTCAAATTTCACCATCATATCACCTTTTAGACACTACAATAATGCATATTCATCGGGTTAACGTGACTTCCAAATTATAGCGTATTCCAAAAACGGGAAGCAATATTTGAAAGCACACTAATACTTTACGTTAAAATAGAAATATAAAAGCTTGTAAAAAACTAGTAAACCCTCTATGCATCTATAAGTACCCTATCTATCTTCCAACTTGTTCGTTTATTCGTCGAACTCCGTTTCGCTAACACCGTAACGTACGTGCCTGCCGTCCATCGCTCTTTCACAACTTTACCTCACAAATTCCATAGTAACACCGCCTCGCCATCCATTACCTTTTCTCCAGTGAATCGACCAAAAACACCCTAAAGTGACGCAGTAATAGATGCGTCTCTGTTTTGGTTGCGTTTAGTTATGCCGTCAAAGCGTTAAATGACTGCCCAGGGGGCAGTCGGCAGGTAATCTCCTGTTAGCAAAAAATCCTCAATTCTAAACCGTTTGGTTATAATAATAAGAGTAACTTTAGATGCATTTGGAGTTTGCTAGATGGATGGTAGCGGTTTTACACCGGGTTTAATAATTTGAAGTTTATGATTGAAGAAATACGGGTGGTATTAGACGCATTGTTAAAAACATTTTGATGGCTTTTGGAGAAAAAAGAGGCCGTTCCCGACAAGTGCGTGAGGTACGCTTTATCGAAGGTGGGAATAAGTCCGAGTTTGTTCTTTGAATGGTTCGGGATATTATAGATAAATATTTAAGGAATTCAAACACGTCTGGGTGTTTGTTTGAGCGCGACAAGTCGATTGAAAAGGAGTGGATATCGATGTAGAGATTTTTTATAATTTATTTGAATGATTCTTTGATAGATAAATATTAAGCTCAGATGTAGATCAATTAAAAACAGGATTCAAGTATTATAGTTCTTTACACTAAGGTTATTTATGACTGTTATGAGTCATAATTTAAAAAAGTAAGTAAAACCTTACTTCATCTATGCTAATGACTAATGTTAGTATGTTCCTACATAATATAAATTACTTTAATGACAATGTCAACAAACTTACAAATATTATTCCTCAACAATATACAAGTTACCTACCGCCGCCTAGATTTGTTTTCTCTCTAATAATCAACAAAACCATCAAACTCATCAGCCCCCTTGTTTCGCCCCGTTGGTGGTCCAAACATTTGCGCCGTTCATCAAACATCGCCAACACCCTCTGTAATCATTTCACCGAAATATTTGTCCAAAACCAAATCACTGTCAAATTCTACTATAATTCCCAAATTACCTTTACCATCCGCAATTTCTGACAAGTGTCTAAATGTTGCTAGGATAGGATTTATTTTGGCGTGAACTTTTGTTTTTCATTTGCAAAGCTCTTCCTAATTGGGTGAGGTACAATCGGCTTCCTTTGTAGCGTAATTGTCGTAATAGGTGGGGGCGGGTCATCGGTGATCTGATCTCTGTTTGATTCCACTGTACCGACTGTGTTTTTTAACAAATTAGCAACTCCTTGGGTTCTAAGTAGGTCGTGATTGAGATTTGATTGTTTTCTTCTTAAATTGGACGAGGTGTGGTCTGTCGGGAAGATCTATCGCATCTTAATGGGTTTTACTAAATTATCGACTGTCGTATAGTGTAAATATTTAATTTGGTACGGATAATTGGCAAGTTTTACCTGCGGGTTCCAAGAGATATATTGCTTCTTCTTCTAGCAGGCATTATTTTCATATCCTTCTGCCAAACATCCGTGTTCGCATTGTTTTGTTCTACTGGTGAAATGACTTAGGAAATGACTTCTAAAGGTTTTCCATCTCGCGTTGGAAGCCCTTTGCAGTCCTAGGGCATCCGGGAAGTATTAATAGACTGATCTTAACCCGGAGATGCCCGGCTCAAGATGCGTCAGAAAATACAGTCTCCTATGTCTTGGCGTTTACGTATCTTGAGACGAAGATCTCAACCCAGATGAGTTTATTAATTTAAATAAATAAATATCAGGGGACAATGTCACACCAATTGACCTAGTCCCAATTTAAGCTCTAGGCTTGTATTATGGGTACTAGGCAACGATATAAATACTTATCTAGAGAAATATATACTTAAATACATAGTAAACATTAATTCAGCCCTTAGGTTGGCAGTTTTGAGATTGCAAATCTTTATAGGCCCCAGATCCCCCTTGCTGTCAGGTGGCCTGCTACCTACACTATCTCGTCACTGTAATTTTCCCTAAAATTACCCGTATCGTAGTCTTTAAGTCCTTAATGTTATCATCTTTATTATTTATTAGTGTATTTGTAGCTTTTTCTCTACCATCTATATCTTTGCCAATATTGCCTTTTAATTAACAACTTAGTAGGCAGTGCCAGCAACCCAGGCAGGACCCAGTGCATAAATTAAATTGTCTAGTTGCGGAAAACTAGCCCGCTCTAACCTTTTACATCTTAGCTAATATAAACTTTACCCCGTCCTTGGTACTGACTGACCGGCCTTCGCACCAAATCAAAGTGACTCAGCAGCTCAAAAACTTTTGCATTCCTGGAGTCAAACCTACGACAACCGGTGACGTCACGTCCTGCTTCCGTCGCTCAGCTGCTAGTGAAAGTGTACGCCGTATGCATTTTACTATTAGGTGACTAACGTTATAATATAGTCCCGAAATATCCGCCCAGAACACATACATTTTGTACAAAACATACTGATTTTTGCGCTTCACGGCTAAATCGCTGAACTGATTGCGTTGATATTCGATATGAAGATAGCTTGAACCCCGAGGAAGGACATAGAGTACTTTTTTCCGCGAGTGACAATAAACGACTTCTACGTGAATGGATTCGCGGGCAACAGCTAGTACTATAACTTTAACGCAATAAAACACATCTGTGAAATAAAGTGGCGGCTTAATTATAAGGATGACTTTATCGCACTTAATTTTCCTTATTACAAGATAAACCGTTTCTACAGACCAGTTGTAACCTAATTTGGGAAGACATACGCTATGTTGATTCATGCAGTAACTATTCGAGATCACTTTAATGAGAGACAAACTTCTATCAGGGTCACCGAACAGACAAGTTTCAACTTGTCGACACTACAGGAAACTACTCCGGACGACACTAAAGTGAAAATAAAAGTTGATCCATTATTAACACAGCTACTGGAGACGAAACCTGATTACCTGCTTAGTATTCATATGACCATTTATTTACAAAACTTGATAACTCTGTTATCTAAAGAGTTATGATAGAAGGAGGAATTGTAATGAAACCGAGCAAAGCTAAAAATATGACTTCCTTCAAGTAGAGGTTATTGCCAATGGAAAATGTTTGTTTGGTGTTTTCTGCGTCAGTATTTTGAGTAGGTAGTGTGTCAGTTTTTAATGCAAAAATCCAACATAGTCTCCTTTCTTCCGTGGTACTTTTTATTTCTGCTACATATTTAACTTATTTGAGATAAATTCTTAACTTCCTGTCTTTGCAACTGTAAGTTGCTACTTTTGCTAGTGTCAATGCAATTTCACAGTAACAGTGGTTCTTTTATAAACTAAGTTTCTTGACTTCTTATGACATAATGGAAATCCTGACAGTGAGTTTGTTTTAACCAAGTGTGCAGTTAAACAAAGCCCTTCCGTATTGAACGTACAATAAGGTGGATACCTAGTTGAAGGCAAAGGGCGCAAGTTATAGAATTCCGCTGGATGTGACGCTGATTTCATCTCGCGTAGATACAAGGCTAAAATAAGCAAAATTTCTAAAATAAACATGAATACCTATCAGTAATATTTTTTTAAGTTGTTAATTTATGACGATAGGTGAGGATTATTAAAGATCTTTAAACTTATCCCATTGATACTCAACTAGATGGGATATTGCAAAAAAAATATCAGAAAGTCTTCTTAATTATGACGGCGACAGCCTAGTTGCTAGTGACCCTGCCTACGAAGCTAGCGGTCCTGGGTTCAAATCCCGGTAAGGGCAGATATTTGTGTGATGAGCGCGAATATTTGTTCCTGAGTCATGGATGTTTTCTATGTATTTATGTATATATTTCTCTATATAAGGGTTTATATTGTTGTCTAGTACCCATAGTACAAGCCTAGCTAGCGCTTAGTTTGGGACTAGGTCAATTGGTGTGACATTGTCCCTGATATTTATTTATTATTATTATTATAAAATTATAAAAGTATATAGGTCTCAAATCCTTCATCCGATCAGGTGGCCTCGTGTGCTTTCTCCTTTCCATAAAAAAATGCTTAGAAAATATTTCAAAATGGTCCAGACATCACTACCCTCAACACCACTGTCATGGACTCCATTTTTTTTGTTAAATATCTAATGCAGTAGCAACGTGTTGAGATCTTGATGTCCCCTAGTTCGTAGCTTGCGCCCGCGCCGGTGACTCACGCGCAAGCCAGACAGACAGCTATGTGGAAGTAGCTATACTGCCACGATCCTGCCTGGATCACTAATAGTGAACAGACTATGCCGCTCCCGGACGATCATCAACATAAACCTACATGTGATACAACTTATTCCTATGGATAATCATAATTCAATCAGGAAAAAGTATGTCACTTGTGGTTTTGAATAACTTGTTTTCAGAATTAGTATATTTTTACTGTTTCTTGTCAGGTCAAACAATATTAATCGTAAGCTTTTATCGAACATTAGTTTCTTTGATATTATTATTATATAATGTGGCTAAATCGTTTCAGTATGAATATTGCGATTTTGTTCGTGTAGTCAAAGCATCGAATACCGGAAGAACTTATTACCTCTGCAACTTATCATTCCTTAAAAGGCAAAAGCTAAAGCTATGTCTTCTGCTTTCTTGCTAAAGGTGCTGCCAGCTTAAATCCTGGAGGATTCCTCATGCTACAATAGCTACTGCGATAAACGAGGCAACTGCTATTCAATACGTGATACTTAGATCTGCTTCTCTGTTACAATACAATTGTAATTCGTACGTGTCTCGTAATTCCTAAATTCGGTCTATAGTTTTTTTTTTTTTTTTTTTTATGGCATGGGAAGGCAAACGAGCACACAGGCCACCTGATGGTAAGTGGAAACTGTGACCCATAGACATTCGCATTCACAAGACTGCGAATGCGTTGCCAACCCTGAGGACTAAGATGGAATGCCTCTATGCTAGTCATTTCACCGGCTGTCTTATCCCCAAACCGGAACACAACAATGCGAACACTGCTGCTTGGCGGTAGGTTAATGGATAAGATAGTGGTACCAACCCGGACGGACCCTGCACAAGGTCCTCCCACAAGTATAATTAATAAAGCCAATAATCGATTACTTTAGGTAGTAAAGCCAAATGATCGATTCTTTTCTGTTATCGCAGAATCTCTGCTCAACGATGGAAATAAGGAACCTATAGATATTCGGAAAACCCGCGCAGTCGAGCATACGTTTATAGGCATTTTTATAGCCGTTTTCAATACTCTAACGTTTGTTAACGTCGTCTGCGTGACTACCCTCAACGTCCGCCATTACGATTCACATTCAATGCCCAAAACGAATATTGGTCTAATTCTGGATGGAGATTACGAAGTGTGGCACTGATGTGTTTAACATGCGACTCGCGATTGGAACGGTTCCAAAAGAATTGAGAAGGTTCCGGGATAACTGATTTATAACTTGTTTGCGACTTGTTATGAAAGTCCACACTGACTGTTATTGTAAAAGATTCCAAATTTGAATAGGAGTTTTCCAGGTTTTTGTGATATTATGTGTGTATTTTTCTTTCTGTTAAATCTGTTAACGGGGTTAAATATTTATTTCTAAGCTGTCATTTTTATTTTACGTAAGACATTACTTCAATACAGTTTATACATACATACATACATACCTTCACGCCTGTAATCCCAGAGTAGTGGGGTAGGCAGAGGTAGTTTATACATACATACATAAACTCACGCCGTCATTCCCAAAGTGGGGTAGGCAGAGCTACGGAATTACCGGCAACTCTAAAACCTTGTTGATAATTCTGTAACCACATTTTGCATAATTAGGCTAAGGTGTTTAACAGCGCATTAGTGGTTGCAAGCCCATCGCCTAACAGTACTACAAGCCCTTATTCCCTTAGTCGCCTCTTACGACATCCACGGGAAGACATGGAGTGGCACTATTCTAACCCGGCAACCACGCGGGGAGTATTTAATCTTAATCTTAAATTGCTTATAATTTTTTGGATTATTTAAAAACTTCATTGCATAAGACAATTTGCATAAACGGTAGATACTACCAAACTAAATACTACAAGCGTTCTCTACCAGTCAACCTCTGAGTGAAACAGAAATCAAACTGTAGATGCTACAAAAATACAAAGTCATCTCAAGTTGTTACGGATAATGTTAAGCAAAGAGACGCTAGCTTATCAACCTTTTAATTTATAAATGCTACAGAAAACTGCAATTCCACAAGACGTCAAAATGGCAGGTGGGTGGTGACTGCTAAAAGAAAAAGGCAGTATAAGTGTTAAGTGTACAAGGCAGTTCGCCTTTTTGTTGCAGTCGGCAAAATTCTGATGAACCCGCGAAGGCAAGTACGTGCCGCGGCGGCGCTCGTCGTTTACCTCTTTACACGCAAAAAAACAGAGACTTACCTATTTGGGGCTCTATTTTTATAACTATGAAATACGTAAAATCGTAAAAAAGCACTTGTGGGAGGACCTTGTGCAGGGCCCGTCCGGGTTGGTACCACCATCTTATCCATTAACCTACCGCCAAGCAGCAGTGTTCACATTGTTGTGTTCTGGTTTGGGGATAAGACAGCCGGTGAAATGACTAACTAGCATAGAGGCATTCCATCTTAATCCTCAGGGTTGGCAGTGCATTTGCAGTCTTAGGATTGCGGTCTTGTGAATGCGAATCTCTATGGGTCACAGTTTCACTTACCATCAAGTGGTCTGTGTGCTCGTTTGCCTTCTCTATGACATAAAAAAAAAACTTCCAATATAATGGTGACCCCCAACTCTCAGAGCTGGTATCTCTTAAACTAAACGATTTTCATGAAACCTTTCAAAGACCTACGATTTTAGTCTAAAGAATGCAAATGTTTGTAGGTCTCAGGTCCCATTGGCCACGTCAAAATTCAAATTCATAGTAATTCAAAATATTTATTCAGTAAATTGCCCACATGCGGGCTCTTTTACACGTCAGAAATGTACAGTGAATCTACCAGCGCTTCGGACAAGACCATCATTGCGGAGAAGCGCCGCAAGAAACTCCAGCAGAAGGTCATTTTTTCAATCATAAAAACATAATTATACTTAAAAGTAAGTTACATTAAGTAATAATAAGGTAATAAAGTAATAAACAATAAATTTTTAAAACTAGCAAAATAAAATTATTACAAGTGTAAGGTCAATAAACCTTAAAATAAAATAATGACTATGAGAACAACACGACGAGGTCTCTACTTCAAAAGCCATGGTGGCCTATGCCCTCGTTTGCCTTCTGCGCGCCATAAAAATAAACAAAACACTCGATATAAGTACTCACTCACTCGAAATAATACTCGATAGATCGATGAATGAGTAAAAACACATATCTATATTTTTACGTTTCTCTATTCTCGTATGAATTGTAAAATGTGAGTGAGAGTCTATGAATATACCGAACTGGGACTGGACATTGCACCGAAAAAAAGACCGTCATCCAGATGACATGCCTGCCAAAAAACCGGTGCCTTCCACACGATCCCTATCTCTACATTGCTGTATAGATATAGAAACAAAAGAAGTAGTTTTTATATTCTCACCGTATGAATCGCAAGTCTAATTAAACTAAGGTGCGCGTGCGCGGAATGCGTGAATCAGCGCGTTGAATAGATCTAAACTAAACAGATCGCTGCAGGAATCCCAAACAACGGCATACCGCCGCGAGCAGCTAGGAACCGCTTAGGGTACCCGATATTTGCTAATCTAGTCGTTAAAACATATCGCTTGAAGAACATATAGACAATGAGGCCGAAGAGTTCTCAATTGGCGGAAGACGCAACGACATTAAGGTGGTGGGATAGACGCAAGAGGCCCTTAAGGCAAACCTTGGCCAGGCATATGGCAACAGTAGACGCCCTTCGGCTGATATCATGATGTTATATACATCTATATGACATCGGACCGTTGCTGGCAAGGAGATTATATCGATTAGGAAATTGAACTTTACCGTATAGACATCACCTTGTTGGGATGTACAAGTTCATTGCAGTGTTCCAACAATGGTTCCATCGGAAGACCAGCAATGACTTAAATGTCAGCATAAGGTTCTTCTTCTTCTTCTTCTTCTTTAAATGAATGGCGGTCCACCAAGACCAGTAAATAGAACAGTAAATCAAAATTAACAAAAGTAAAAACCGTGCATTTTTCAATCAGCCATCTTCCCTCCCCAAAGGTTACCGGATCCCTACCAGCATAAGGTTCACTGAGTTAGAATCATTACGTGACAGTCAGTTCTTTCTTCCAGATCTTTTGTTTCGTGATGTTCCTTTGTTATGCATACATATTTTCTCACTTTCTCTCCTTTCTTTCAAAGAACTGGTCATTCCGGCGATCCCAAGGCCGGACGGCTCGATGACTTTCAGCTGACACAATGACATTTAAAAGCAGACATAATCGGATTGGTATTAGTGGCTGACAAGCAACCATATCGAGATCAATGGACACCTGCACTTGGAATAACAAATAGAAATATAACAAACACAATGTTGCAAAATTTTTTCCACTTACGACTCTATTGTAAATGAAAAATAAATTGGCCATGTTACAGTGTTTAAGGGCTTTATTAATAAACTGAACCCTACTGCGTCGCTCCTCAACGTTTGATGATTGACGTTTGCTTTGACGTATCTTATGACAGGCATCTGTGCCAAGATGAGTTTATTAATACGGCTTGCAGTCTTGAGATTATAGGGTCTCAGAATGACTTGATAGCTTATTTGTCATCACAATGAAATAAAAATCACACATGTAAAATATCAGCGAGAAGTAACAAGAACTACAGAAGATAAGAAAGATAAAGCATTGGAACGAGCAGGCAATGATCAAAACACATCCATAGTGCAACAGCCGACCACCAAAACAAATGAAGTCGTAAGCTTGTAACGTTAAAAGCTTGGCGATATCGCGGCCGGATCAGGCTCGTATAAGGACTGGTGCATGAGCCGGGGTCCATGAGTTGTGGGAAAGACGAACATGATGTAGACACCGGCGTTGGACCATTACGCCCACATAATGTTATTATTAGACTGGTACCTAAATCTTGGATATTGTATTCATGTTATCGATCTTAAGCCAACCAAAATATGGTATTAAAATCAATGTGTTTCGCCAATGAATTAATTACGGAGATTTTTTGAACGTTTGACGAAAAGTTTTCTGCGAGACTCGCTTTTTGAATGCACTGGTTCAAGTACTGTACTGAATGTGTAACAAAACCGATTAACTACGAATTTTTATTTTATTTTGTTACTGTATCAATGTAGAAAGCTATTTTTAAAGACTTCTTTTTCTATATCAAAAATGGGTTTGCGTTTGACCTCAGTCTCACCTGATGTTAGTTACGACGAGGTCAAAGGTGAAACTTGCCTTAAAAACACCTGGGTTATACGATTCCTATACGATTAATATATTTAATCAATAGAAAACCCTTAGAAAATATAGAAACACCTACTAAACGATATATCTTATCCCATCTCGGTTAGTTTTGATGAACTCTTCATTTAACGCTGTTCCTTGTCCACAGTGTGAAGAGTCGATGTCAGCTGGCGACATGTGCGTCTCCGCCGCCCGCGCCGGCCCCTCTGCCCGCTGGCACCCAGCCTGCTTCGTCTGCTCCTCCTGCCAGGAGCTGCTTGTGGACCTGGTCTACTTCTGGAAGGACGGGAGGATGTTCTGCGGGCGGCATCACGCAGAAGCACTGAAGCCAAGATGTTCGGCGTGTGATGAGGTAAGAATTATTAATGTAGTAGTAAAAGTTAATTTACTGAAAAAAGTAGTCGAGAAATCTCACCATCACCTAGTGGCATTTCGCAATACGCTTTAACGACTGCAGAAATACTTTTGCCTGTAATTTTATACATTATGGCTGCAGCGGCAATATGGCCTCTAGTACAAGCTGTCCGTATATTTGTGCTCGGATATCCCGTTCTGACTAGTCTGTAACGATAAAGACACGCTGAGTGACTATTTAGCAACGTCAGGAAGATATCCCGTTCTGACTAGTCTCTAACAATAAATAAAGTCACACTGAGTGACAGTTGAGCAAAGTCAGGAGTTGCTAGCCGCTCAGCTGGTCGATTTTTGAGAACTGAGTGCTCGAAACGACAGGTTAGTGTTACAAACAAATCGCATACGAAAGTAAGTCACCATCAACCAATATCCGAGAAATAACGATCTAACGTTTCATTTCCATTCTCGAATGAAAATTTAACCCTCTGCTTCTGCAAATACTCGAGGTTATGATACGGTTACCCCTATGATAACGCTTGACTGTCAAATTAATTAATGACGCACATGTTGTGCGTGTCTCTGCTTCTTCTTATAAATAGCTTACTTTACCTTTTTGACTGTTTAGCCAGTAATTATTCTGCTTGTAGAACATCAAATGATTTAGAAACCAGGAATAAGAAAGTAAAGAAACCAAAGTATAAAGAAAGTTAATATCGATTCGATGAGCCTCAAAATTGGCCAATTTATTTTTGACACCAGCTGTATATCAAGTGTTTTAAACTACCCTCGTTTGGGGGGTGATGCTATCTCAGTTCCGCGCCGGATATCGACGCGTCGTTGTCGATGCGTGTGCGCAAATTGCAATATTAGGGCTGGGATTACGGTTATTTATTACGGCAATTTCATGGTGGTGAAGTTTTGCATGGTGCAATTGAGGATGGAAATTAAATTATAATGTATGGTTTCGTGGTTTGAATGAGGGATGCGCTTGGTCATGACAAGTAAATGTAATTACTTACCTAATGATGACTTACTCCATTGCAAACGCATATTAAAATGCAAATGCAAATGTTCTAGTAAGTTTAATGAAGGGCCACTTGCAAGTACAAGATAAATCTAGTTTCGGTCTTTGATCTAGATTTGAGACTGACAGTTCCATACACGCTGAGTGCTTGTAGGACCGTGTGCAGACTCCGCCCGGATCACTACCACTATCTTATTCTTTAACCTTCCACCAAGCAACTGTGCTGTGTTTCGGAGTGGGAATAACACAATCGGTGAAATTACTAGCATAGAGGCATTCCGTCGTAGTCCATTGGGTGGGCAACGCATTTGTATTGTTATGATTGCAGTCTCGATATTGAGACGTCTTAGATGCGCTCGTCTGCCTTCTTCTAGTCATTGAAATTAAACTGTATTAAATATATTCTGACAGAATATAGATAGAACTAGGCGTACTTGTTCGAATCAAATCGGAGAAATACTGGATAAGGGCCGAATCTTAAGTACCCGAAACCGACGTGCGTGCATGACTCGATGTATGAATGTTGAAGAAGCGAAAGAATTTTGTCAAGATTGTAGCAAGAGGAAAGAAGTGGTCTCTGCCTAACCCTCTGGGAAACAGGCGTGATTCAATGTATGTATGTATTCTGACAGAACTAAGCTGTACTTAATAAAATTAGTTTTGTTGCTGCAAGTGGTCTTACATGTTATCAACATACGATAGCTGTGAGAAGCAACCAATGCAACCAATTGTAGAACGAGAAATTTTAAGCTGACATTTTGATTCAACTTAATATCTCGAGACTTTCTAAATCCATTCTCTAAGTATCTCACAAAACTATATGGATGTTAAATAATAAAAATTATACACATATTTTGTGAACTGATTTTTAATTACCTCTACGTGACTTCTCCGTAATTTCCACTAGGAAACTACAAAACACAGATCATAAATTCTTGACGTCCGCGGTCGCTCACCCCGGGGCTCTATCTTGTCGATGGCATCTAGATAATAGATAATTAGCCAGACGTGATCTGCATTGTGGCGATAACCAATTAAACATGTGTCTATGGTCACGTTTCGGAAAATTATTGAAAGTTTCGCAGGTGTGAATGAATAATTGTAATTAGAATTACAAAGGTCAATAAATATGGCGGCTGGGAACGTGTTGTAACCGCAGCTACCATGCTCTCTAGTACTTTAGGAATTTATTAAACAATTCTAGGTTGATCTCAGGAACTGAGGCAGGTGGTGGGAGTTTGAGGACAGAATATGCTGGTTATGGTGGTTAGCGGTTTAGTTGAACCAGCGATATGTGTCTGATCGATTCACTAATGTTTTACCAAATCATCATTTGACAAACCATATCAGTTTACAAGAAAAAATGTGGTCAAAAGTCTAACCTAACCTAACTTATTTAACAAGCCCATATGTAATCTATGTAATATGTAATGGTTTGAGCACAAACACGTTTTTATGAAATGAAAGTTGTAAAATGATGATTTGGTAAAAAGTCAGAATATCGTCTGATTTCATTATTTGAACATCACTTTCAGGAATTTAAATTAAATCCTTATAACTTATAATAAATGGGAATATTGTAGGTTTACTTGCTCTGTATCCACAGTTCAACACCTCAACCGATATACAATTTGGTAGAAAAGTTTTAGTTTAAAAACAGACAGAGGGTGATTTTTTAAAATAACAGTTTCCAATGATGAACTGATAAAGTAACGCAGACAGAGTCGTAGGTCGTAGGGTAGTACGATAATAATCATTTCGAACATCAAAAACCACTATTTCTGAGGCAAAATAATGCCATTTCATTATCATTACTTAGAATCGAAATATCATTATATTACCCACCCACAGCAATTAATTTACATTGTTCATACTGTTCTTATTAGAAAGAACTGTGCAATTTGCATGGATTTCAAGAATATTTACTGTTTTTTACGAATACGAATTAGTATCACGAAATAAATTAATTCTAGAGAAGTAAGTAGTAAGTCCCGCATGGTTGCCGGGTTAGAATAGTGCCACTCCATGTCTTCCCGTGGATGTCGTAAGAGGCGACTAAGGGAATAAAGGCTCGTAGTACTGTTAGCCGATGGGCTTGCCACCTGTCACTAATGCACTGGGAAACATCTTGGTCTGACTGTGCAAAATATGGTTACAGAATTATCAACAAATTTTTAGAGTTGTTGGTAATTCTGTAGCTCTGCCTACCCCACTCTGGGAATGAAGGCGTGAGCATGTATGCAAGTAGTAAGTAGGTATAAGAAATTGTATCGGTATAATTAATTTATTTAAGGCTTAGTCGTACAGCGTACTGTGACCGCCACATTGTACAAAACAATCGTTCTCAATTATGTTATTGCGTGAAGCATGGAGGCCATAACCGATAAGCTTTCTGGGTCGCAGACGGGGGGTGAGTTCGATCCATTACGCATAGGCACTTAGCCTTTGTTTTTCTTTGCAAAAAAAAATAAAGCAAGCAAAAGGGTTGAGTTTATTGTTTTGGGCTTTATTTGTCAGTGAAGGAGCGAGGTCGTCTTTCTACCGTATTGCTGAAAGGGTTGAGAGTAGTATGGACTATTGCTAGTGGTGATCCAGCTACTTGAGAAGGTCTAGGAAAATGAGAGCTAGGTCTTAAATGCCCCATGTTGCGAAGCATCGCTGATGAGAGTCGGTTCTACGAGGTAGGAATAATGTCAGAATAATCATTGTTCTCTCTGCGACAGGGTTCTATTTAAATCGATAAAAGTCAAAGATTGTTTATTGCTACCAAAAAAAAGCGATAACGGAAATGGCTGAATTTTGTACATAAAGTACTAATTGTACTCATGTGAAACATGCCAAAATTGACCAAATTTTCTTTTTTTTAATTATGGCTTAACAATAAAAATGGTTGTCCGTTCGCAAAATTAAGAAGTCTTAATAATTTATCTTTAAGGACGAATGTGGACCCAAAATTCAAAGTTCTTCAAAATCATTAATTTGTTCTTCTCGTATTTTTATAATTTCGGGATTCGCTAAGATTAAGTCTCTATGGGTCTCAGGCCCACTTACATGTAAAACACTTATTTTCCAAATACAGTAATTATAAAAAATGTCTCACTAATGCCCGTTTCTAATATTCGACCCACGGACAGATTTAAATACTTTAAAGATGCATTAAAGTGTAACTAACTGTTGCACTCAGAGACGTCAATTAAACTTAATGCTTGATAAAAGTTGTTGCTGTCACTTTCTTTGCTTATAGCAATAGAATAAGACAACTCGTCACTTAACAAGCATTCAATTTAATTGACGTCTCTGAGTGCGGCAGTTAAAGTCCTAAATTTTAATAACAGCAAACATTGGCAAAGAGCGTAATACTTTGTCGAATCGAATTTGAAATACGAACAGCCGGTATTCCGTTACAGCCCGCGCCGAATATTACTTACTTCTCGTCCGCTGCGCAGACGCCGCGATAAGGGTGATTTATCGCGCAACTGGTGGTAAACGGTCAAATTTGGCGCACCCCCTATAGGGCACTAAATAACGCTAGGTTTATTTAGGGCACCTAAAATATGTAACTGCTGCTATAGCGTTGCCACCTGCTGTGTTATGTTACCTCACACATTGTTTGGTTTATTTCTTAGGTAAAGGGTGGGGGGTTTCTACGTAAAGTGAAGCATATATTATGTTTGCAACGTATTGCTTTAATGAGGCTGTATTTTATTTTCACTATATTTATTTGCAAAAGGAAAAGGGCCGAATCTTAAGTACCCGAAACCGACGTGCGTGCATGACTCGTATGGATGTTGAAGAAGCGAAATAAATTTGTCAAGACCGTAGCAAGTGGAAAGAAGTGGTCTCTGCCTACCCCTCTGGGAAACAGGCGTGTTTTAATGTATGTAGTATGTATGTATTTGCACTAAAGGGTTATTTATTTGATGTATATCTATTACTGCGTGACCGTATATATAGTAAAGGCATTTGACACTAATCCTTAGTTTCATGACAATACGTTATTATTAAACAAACAAAAAACAAAAGGACGTAAAATGTAAAATTACCAACCTTAACGAATTCGTAATAGAGTTAAATTTAGCGTTAATTACAAAGCGATCGTTCTACCGATACGATCTGTATACCGCTTGTTATGCCCATGGCTTGTGGGAAAACTGGGACAGGTCTTGAATTTATTAAATTTGTTAAAGTTCAATTACTTGTTATATTAATTATTAACTATAAGAAATATCTTAGGTTAAGGTATAATTATAATTAAAATATTATAATGTTTCAAAAGTCTGAATAATCATTTATTATTGAATATTGTTTCAGCTAACTCCTATTAATAAAATAGTAAATTTGTGTATACATAATATTACATGTAGGTATTAGAACTTGGAACCTATGATACATTTTGGTCCGCGAATGATAAAAGTGCAAGTGCAAACGAAGTCGAGGGTAAAAGCTTGTGTTTAAAATAAAGGAAATATAACGCTATACCTACACTGTGCAAACGGCTCATAATATATGATTTCAACTGTATTAGTGCTACCTAGTTGTCATAAATTATGTTTACCGGTTAACTTTTGATACTTGGGTAATATCAAACGGCCTTAAAGGCGAAATATTTCTCCTTAATACATCTAGTTAATTGCTTAATTAATCAAATACTCTTATCCAATAATACCGTATAATTTCAGTCGTAGGAAAAAACTCGTCATATTTATTTCATTCGATTATTACAATGGCGTGGTCACCGCAGTGGCCTATTCTCTAACATTAAGGGTCATTCGAATTTATTGACTGGCCATTATATTTTGACATGCAACCAAGTAGCCACTGGTTGGAATAGCAGGTCAGAATAAGGTGGAACTGTTATGCTTTAAAGTGTCACTTAAAAAAAAATGCTCATAATATTTAAGTGGGAGTTATTTCCAGCGTTTCTTTTAGGCCATGTAAGCTCTTAACTATAAGCATTATCCTGTTGGTGATCCTTAAATAAATGAATAAATTGACCGAAGCCAAAGAAAACTCCTGGTTTAATATGGGGACTAGACAACAATAAACATACATAAAAAAAACAGTAAAAATCAGGAACTATAAGGCTGAGGCTCTACTGAACTGCGAATCGAACCTGGGACCGCCAGCTTTGCCGTCACAGTCACTACCAACTAGGCTAAAAGAGTCGTCAAAGTTTTAAAACTTCCCAAATTTATGGCACCTATAAAATTTCCTAGATTATGTGAACATACATGAACATAGGTACTTAGTTAATAAAATGAGGTATTTTTATTGAAATGATGTTAATGTTAGCTAATGTGAAGGGTAGGCTTGCATCAGTCGCAAATTGGGTCGATTTCTGAAGCAGTTTTGGTCAATATCAATCTTAATTCTGATTCAGTCAATCCTCAATCCTGTCACGCAACTTCTACAATCACTCGCGAACCCCTGGTAGTCCGCGAACTTTGAAAGATTTTGCTTTTAAAATACAGGGTGTTTGGTAGCTAGGTGCAAAGCTTTAAGGGGGTGATACAGCAGCTCATAAGCTTTCCGTTTAACCCCCATGTATGTTCAGCCATTTTTATGAGTTTCCGAGATATTGGTCATTTTTATAGGAACTTTTGTCATTTTTCCTTTTTCCGTGTTACAAAATACCCCTAAATTCATGTATTAATTTTAAAAAAACGTTGTTTACTTGCATGATTAGAATCACTATGAACTAAGGAAGTTTTTGAAGAAAAAAGCTTATGAGCTGCTCTATCACCCCCTTAAAGCTTTGCACCTAGCTGCCAAACACCCTGTATAAAGCAAAATGGCTACATCTGAGTCTGTTACATTCGACGTCGACCGTCGACTTCAGCGCGCCACCCCGAATACCTCCGGGCCGGCGAGCTCCCGTAAGGTCATGGAGGCGATCCGGCCGAAATGCCGTGGGCCTTATCGCTAACGAGGGCACCGACCCCTCCACACAACCATTATAACTCACAAGTATTCACCTATTAAGTATTTTCTAGAATTTACGATTTTGTGGCTTTCCTGAGGCATAGAATAAATACTTTAGTATATTAGGTGGGCTTGACTATAATAACCCCTAGTAAGTCATGAAGACTAACATCAAACTTGTTCATTTCCTATGTTTTTTAAATGATGAAATGATATTTTGTCAGAAACCGTTAACTTTCAAATGATTACCTATTAGGACCTTTTAGTAAAGGTTCGGTTAGATTTATAACTATTAACTATCCTGAAAAGATAAGTAATATAGGAAAAAATGCATTTAAATTTTTGTGTAAATTTAGCAAAAGAAAAACAAATTTCCACTATTTCAGATATCAGTTTCTTTCAGTAACTTTCAACTTTTAAAGAAACTCTTCTGAACTGAACACATTACCTATCTAATTTTAACAACTTGGTTAAATACTTTAAATTTAAATATTCAAAATATACAATGGTATTTACAACAGCAATTCTTCAGTACAAAACCCATCAATATGGTCGCTAAATGTGAAATGCAAATTGTAACGAGCTCGCATTCCATCGAAATGTCTTTATTTCTCAGGTAATAAAGGCTGTAATTGTTTGAAAGTATTTTACCTGCCGTTTACCCCTGGTTAAGGTAACGTAGGGTTATCGCTTTCACAGGAAATTAGTTTGTAATGTAAAATAATTCAACATTATTTCAATTTAAAAAAAAAACTCGGTAGGCCTATGTTAACTATATTGAAGATCCAGCTGCCACCTTCCGACTCCATCATCAGATCCAACGTCAGCAACGATCTAAAATTGATTAAATAAATGACTTGATTTTAAATTTGATCACTCTCTTAGAAATATTAGTACATAAAGAAAAATCTTATAAAGGTAAGCTTTCGCGTGGACCTCACTTATAACGATAAGTGAGTTCCTCAGGAACTACCAAATTTGCCAAAAAGTTAGGTACCATAAAATATTTGCTTATTCAGGACTGAACTTTGATTTGTTGGCGCTAAACTTCATACAAATCTCTTTAATGTTTCATGCGTAATTAAAAGACAAACAGCTTTCTTTTTTTCTAGTTTATAGCGGCATGCAAATTGCAACGTTTGTAACACAATATCCAAGTGGCAGCCCTGTTTGTCGCCCTGCCAGTCCCGCCCGACAGACGAAACGTGATGGCGCCGCGGCACGCGATACTGATTACGATATTGGGGAACAAACTGAATCGATAACAATCCTACTTTCCACGCAGTAGCGTGAACTGACATTGCAACTTAGGTCAATTCACTGGTCTTAGGTCAAGCAGGGCTATATAAATTTAAACTCAAATCAAAAGGTATAAAACTTTATTGACTGAACACGGTACTAGAGGATCAGCGCTTCCCAAGAGGAGACCACTGTTATAAAGAAGTGCCAAGTCTCAAATAAAAAAGCAACAAACACTGTTATAAAGAAGTGCCAAGTCTCAAATCAAAAAGCAACAAACTTTATTGACTGAACACGGTACTAGGTGATCAGCACTTCCCAAGAGGAGACCACTGTTATTAAGAAGTGCCAAGTCTCAAATCAAAAAGCAACAAACTTTATTGACGGAACATGGTACTAGGTGATCAGCACTTCCCAAGAGGAGACCACTGTTATTAAGAAGTGCCAAGTCTCAAATCAAAAAGCAACAAACTTTATTGACGGAACATGGTACTAGGTGATCAGCGCTTCCCAAGAGGAGACTACCGTTATTAAGAAGTGCCAAGTCTCAAATCAAAAAGCAACAAACTTTATTGACGGAACATGGTACTAGGTGATCAGCGCTTCCCAAGAGGAGACTACTGTTATTAAGAAGTGCCAAGTCTCAAATCAAAAGGCAACAATCTTTATTGACTGAAACGGGTACCAGGGGACCAGAGCTTCCCAAGAGATCTCTGTTGAAAGGGAATGTCGCAGAAAAAACTCAATACTTAGTGCCTCCATTTGTCTCGTTAAAACCGTATTGCATTTGACACGTTATTATTACTGTCAAGTAAATAATAGCTATCATAATGTTGAGAATAAAATAGGGGCATGTCTCTGATAAATTCCTTCTGCAGCCCTTCTTTCCAACAGTGGTCTGCTCTTGGAGAGTGCTAAAGTAACAATTTTACCGGTTTAAACTGGCAATACTGCTCAAATGGCTGGTCCTCATTGGTCGAGTTTTGTGTTTTTTACTCGTCTACCCAAACATTAAGGTTTAGAGCTTTTTATTCAATTAAAAGTATTTAATATAAAATTTAATTTGTTAAGTAATATTTAATATATGACGAATACGTAGGCTGAAAAATTTCAGTCCAGTACTTATAATACAGGGGAGAGAAAAATCGATCCGTCATGTTACCATCTTCAGGAAAATTTCCTGAGTAACGCACAATCTCCTAGGTACTCATTATTTAATAAAAACACGACCGATTTCATTGGTTGACTGGTTAACGGGCTACCTTAATACTCATACACGAATTTAAGCTTAAACTGAATTTTAAAGGTCAAGAGCACTGCGGAACCCAGGGGCTTGGCAAGCGAGTGCACCGCAAGCTGCAGTGAGGCAAGGCTGCACTGCACTGCGTTCAGTGTTTGACCTCTGCTATTAAAAGTGGAAAGTTTTAAGTACTTTTCAGATAAGATAAGTTTATTGAAGAAGAAAAATGTGCACGAGTATTATGAATAGTTCAGTTTTTACATTAGAAAGTAGATTTTGGTTGAAATTCTGGATCCGGCCCTAGATATTCTTTAAGCCAGCCATCATTTTAAACCCCTACCTTAGGGTCTTATATTAGAGTCATGGATGTTTACTATGTATTTAAGTATATATTACAATACAATACAATACAATACAATACAAATACTCTTTATTGAACACCAAAAAAAAAAAAAAAACAAAACAAAACACGGAACAGTACATTTTAACTATAGGTATACAACAGGCGGTCTTACCGCTAAATAGCGATATCTTCTAGACAACCTTGGACAGAGAAATAATAATGACAAAAATACATGGCAGGCGGTGTAAACTAAATTCTTCAGAACTCAAACTAAACTACAAGAAACACTTCTGTTATTGTAAAAACTACTTACACATATATTTCTCTATATAAGTATTTATATAGTCGTCTAGTACCCATAGTACAAGACTAGAGCTTAGTTTGGGACTAGGTCAATTTATGTGAGATTGTGAGATCGATATTTATTAATCAGTTCATTAATCAGTAATTTGTTGTAACACTCCAAACGGTAAGAATCTGGTTGACCTTCACCGAGATATCTATTCCAACATCTAAAGTGACATGTGTAAAGTGAAACGACAACGTTATGTCAATTAAAATAACAGATTACTGTAAATCACGACTCCTTGGTCACGTGTGAATTATGTCAGCTGTTAGATAAATCTCAAACGTATGTTTAAGGGACACTTGCACCAAAAAAATCACACTGGGTTATGACACTAAGTGCAGTGTCCACCAACAATTAAACGGACGGTTAGCGGTTTGACGGTTGTCAAATGTATTGACTAACGGTTGATTAAGACTTAACCGTCTGTTAAATTGGTTGGTGAACTCGGCCCTAACTCGAAAATCGTTAAAATGACCGTTTTAGTTTCTGACGTTTACTAACTTGAGTTAGTGTCTTAACCCTGTGTTAAATTTTTTGGTTCAAGTGGCCGTACGTAAATTTAACCCTAGGTTAACCCCAAAAATATTAATGAATGTCCCATTCATATAAGAACCGTTTAACCTGTTAATCTGGGGGTAAACTAGGGTGAACATCAACGTGCAAGCGCTCAAAGGCTAACTGGAAGAGGTCCCTTAAAGGGATAAGTTCGCCTTTTTACTTTTCTTTTTTTTTATGTCGTAGAGAAGGCAAAGGAGCATAACAGACCTCCTGATGGTAAGTGAATCTGTGACCCATAGACATTCGCATTCACAAGACCGCAATCCTAAGACTGCAAATGCACTGCCTACCCTGAGGACTAAGATGGAATGCCTCTATGCTAGTCATTTCACCGGCTGTCTTATCCTCAAACCGAAACACAACAATGCGAACACTGTTGCTTGGCGGTAGGTTAGTGGATAAGATGGTGGTACCAACCCGGACGGACCCTGCACAAGGTCCTCCCACAAGTCACCTCCTCCTCCTCCTACCTTATGTTATGTGTTTCTGTTTTTTTTATTTTATGTTTTGTTATTTTCTGTTTGTATAATAGAGTTTACATACATATACATAAACAATACGGACTTATTACTAGTACTGTAGACGGTACTCAGAGCATATCAACACACAGACAGCCGGCAGATGGAAATTGTTTCGTAGACAATGAGTCTCGGCGCTCCCATGGCCGTAAATGAAATCCCAGATACCAAATGAAATGCGGATTAGATGCCGAGTTGCACTTTTATGACGCAGGTTACCTGCTATTACGTTATGTATATTACGGACTCGCGGACGAAGGGTTTCGTACCATTATCTATAAAAAATCACGTTTGTTGTATGTTGTATGGGAGCCTCCTTAAATATTTATTTTGTTCTGTTGGTGACCTGTGTGGCCATCGGGTTAGAATTGTGCCACTCCATGTCTTCTCGTGGATGTCGTAAGAGGCGACTAAGGGAATAATAAAGGCTTCTAGTACTCTTAGGCGATGGGCTTGCAACCTGTCACTGATACACTGGTAAACATCTTAGCCTGATTGTGCATAACGTGATTACGGAATTATCAACAACTTATGTATTTAAGAGTGTTTGGTAATTCTGTAGCTCTGCCTACCCCACTCTGGGAATGAAGGCGTGAGTTTATGTATGTATGTATGTATTATTCTGTTTTTAGTATTTGTTGTTATAGCGGCAACAGAAATACATCATCTGTGAAAATTTCAACTGTCTAGCTATCACGTTTCATGAGATACAGCCTGGTGACTGACAGACGGACAGCGGAGTCTTAGTAATAGGGTCCCGTTTTACCCCTTCGGTACGGAACCCTACAAAAGGAAGCTTTAAAAATCCGGCTGCATTTTTTGATATTCACATCTTATAGTAGTAGTAGTAGTAGTAGTAGTCATTTATTTCATATTGGAAATTACATTATTATATGTCGCATATTTATAATAAATTCACAATAAGGTCGTCAGTTATTATATAATATATAATAACTGACGACCTTATTTTTCTTTTATTGCTGTGTTTTACTACTCTTCCTAGGGAACGCCCTCGGCTGTGTACGCGTAAAAATCATTTTCCCGTTCCACTTTTCTTCCCGTTGGGGGAAGATTTTCTAATAACCCTGTATAATATGATATGTTGTGGGAAGAAAAGGGGAACGGGAAAATGATTTTTACGCGTACACAGCCGAGTTCGTTCCCTAGGAAGAGTAGTAAAACACAGCAATAAAAGAAAAATGAATAATAATCACTTAGCTTATCGCTTTCGTTCGTTTCTTAATTTTGTTTGGCAATTCAAGTAAGACGTCATCATCATCATCATCATGTCAGCCGAAAGACGCCACTGCTGGACATAGGCCTCCCCCAAGGCTATCCACTCAGACCGGTCTTGTGCTTTTCGCATCCACCGCTTTCCCGCGATCCTTACTACCAAGTAAGACGTTGTCTCGCTAGAATACAATCTAACTAGCTTTGGCCCGCGACTCCGTCTGCATTTCCTCCCCCCTTTAACCCCTTACAACCCTTTTTTCGCAATCAAAAGTAGCCTATGTCCTGTCAACTCCTGTCTCAGGCTCTAGACTATCTGTGTACCACATTTCATTTATATCGGTTCAGTAGTTTTAGCGTGAAAGCGAGACAGACAGACAGACAGAGTTACTTTCGCATTTATAATATTAGTAAGGATTAGGATTAGGATTAGGATTTAGGAAGTTTTACTACTGTGCACTTAGATAGGTGCCAAACGAACGTTGCCTGTGCGTTGCTACATATTATTATAAATTAGGACGAAATGCCACACGGTGCGTTGAAACTCTTGCGTCGCTCTATGTTGGAATCGCAGCGTTTCGTTGACGCTCGTGTGCATCACTCTTAGGCTGCCCGTCTCACATGCACTCGAAATCCTTGCACAAATTATTAACAGTAATTAAACTGATAATGCAACAATTTACCAAAAATCTCGACATCAAGCATCAAATATACCGTTCTAAATTATTAACGCGAGGAAACAGTTCACTAATGAACATGAACAAACATAAGTTTGAGGTCCGTGGGAGACTCCCAGCGGTATTGTGCGCCCGCGCAGCTATAAACCGACGCAAGCGCATATGAATTGTTAAGACGCTTGGGACTTTTTGGTTCGTGGTGCGACGGGGTCGTCAGCATCGCAGGCACGATGAATGTCCAATTAGTCTCCAGGTTCTTAATTAGATGGAACTGGTTTGGGCCGGGGGAAAGCTGGTGATTCGGAGCTGATTTTGAATTTGGATTATCGAATTATTGGGGTATATTTCAAGATGTAGAGTCAACCGATAACCGCCTACTTATTTTATTTTAAGAATCCATGACAGACGACGAAGTTCGACAGATAATATCTTGCTTGAAATTTTAAAGTGACGAGAAAGTGGTGATCTTTCAGTATCGACCGACCTACCTACACGTTAGTCAACTGACTGAATAACAAGTTATTTTAAATACTAAGAAGAATTGGAAATATTATAATACTCATGTATAAAGTTATTATATGACAGGAGTTTTTTTTTTTAAATATGCTTAGGTACTTATGACACTTAGTTTCTTTGTCAAAGTCGATTTAAGAGTAGGGTGATAATACACTCGCGGTTAAATAATACGGGTCAGAGTGCGTTTTTCATACTAATGAGGCTATTTCAAAGCCTTGGTTCCTCGCCTGGGGATGGGTTTAGTAAAATCTGATGATGGACACCTCGGGCGTCGATACAGGACTTCCAGAGTGCCTAGGATAACCAACTGAATTAATCTGCGGTTAACGCCGGAATTTGAAAATGTAAGGAAATCCAAATACTGACCCAAACTCTCTCTTAAGCACTTTTGACCTCTTCTATTGAACCTCGGAGTATCCACCATTAAACCTCACCCAAAACAACCCCTGGCCTGGGCCCAAGGCTTCGAAATAGCCTCGTTTGTATGAAAAACGCACTCTGACCTGTAATATTTGACGAAGAGTGTAACTTATAAGTATGAATTTGGAGCTAAGGGAGAATACCTAAAAAAGTGATGGATGGGCTCTACGAAGAATTATGAGAGAAATAAAGAAGTGATTTATGAAATGACAGTTGATATGATAGTGTGGAAAACATAACATGCTGCATGTACAGTCAACCAATTTGATGTCTAGGCCACTTCGGACTATGTTAAAGTGACGTTGTCAATCAACACGTAAGAGACTTCCTATGATTTGGTTTACAACGTCACGTTGACAAAGTCCATAGGTAGTGGCCTAGAAATCAAATTGGTTGACTGTACAGTACAAGTATAAGGCTAACCCGGTGATGAGACTTATTTGTCAAGATCAAGACTAACTCCAACCGTTCTTCCACAGATAATCCTCGCAGACGAATGCACAGAAGCCGAAGGCCGGGCGTGGCACATGAAGCACTTCGCCTGTGCCGAGTGCTCCCGGCAGCTGGGCGGGCAGCGGTACATCATGAGGGAGGCGCGGCCCTACTGCCTGCCCTGCTTCGACGGGTGCTTCGCGGAGTACTGCGACGCCTGCGGGGAGCCCGTGGGGGTGGACCAGGGGCAGATGTCGCACGAGGGCCAGCACTGGCACGCCACGGAGCGGTGCTTCGCCTGTCATACATGCAGTGCGAGTTTGTTAGGTTGGTACATTATTTTAATCTGGTGTCCATGGACTCTGAAAGGGTTGCATGGTACGTAGATTAAGATTTAGTGTTACTTTTAGTGTCTTAATTGATTTTGAAAAAGAATAGAATATAATAGAAAACTGACAACTGTAAAACCTAATACAGATTTTTTTATCCCTAGGTCGGCCATTCCTCCCCCGGAAAGGAGCTATATTCTGCTCCATAGCGTGCTCCAAAGGCGAGCCTCCGACGCCGTCGGACTCCTCAGGCCCGGGACCCAGGCCCCCCCGCGCGACAAGGCCTCGACGGCTCCCCTCTCCTAAAAGCCCACCGATGACACCTCAGCGAGAACCCTCTCCGCATATAGACGCTGACTCCGAACCCAGCGGGTCCTACAACCCTGAGACCCCCCCACCTCACCCACCCCCGCCGCCGCACGCTTGCCTCAGCCTCGACAGAGCCCTAGCAGACCTACGCCTAGAACAATCCAGGACAGAACACCAGATACAACCGACGCCGGTTTCAGAGGAACCTAAGGAAGAACCTGCAGATTGGAGACCGCCGCATCCTATCGACGCGCAGGTGGTCACTTCTGGACATTCCACGTCCATGCCTGAGCTGACTTTGGTAGATGGAAAGGGATCTCCGAGGAAAGCAAGAGGAGGTAGGACTGTTAGGTTCTGTGGTGATGATAACGAAGCATTTGAGCCTGATGAGCCAGCGAGGAGACGGAAGGTCCGCGATGATGACGCGAGCAGTTATTGCAGCACCTGCTCCTCGTCGTCATCGTCAGCGGAGTCGTATACGTTGCCGACGAGGCGAGCTTACGGTGGGGTGAGGATCTCCTACGTCCCCAACGACGCCGTGGCTTGTGCAAAGCGAGAGCGACAGAGGAAGAACGCCCAGCCAGACAAGAACTGCATCATCTCGTGATCCTGGCTCACTACACAACCTCCGATCAAAAGACTGACTTTTCGATAGTTTTATCCCACGCCATAGTTGTACGACATCAAGTCAATTTAATAGACAATAAGCCAGTCTAACGTTGAAATCAAGTCTTGCTTAAACTAACAAATCTGAGTAACAGATAACTAAGTGTCTTCCTTAATTTGACATATAACCGAAGTGCCGCTGGTCGCCCGATATCGTCGGTGAAACTGCAAAACCGCGTAAGTAACATTTTAAATAAGGAGCAAAATGCACCTTTTTAATGAGTTAGTAAGGTTTACTTTGCTCTATCATAAATTTGTTATAACGCGGTTTTGCAGTATCACCGACGATATGTTAGATCTCCGCAACACACGCTGACCCTTGTAACCCAACGTAATTTAAAGACATTGGTACCTACATAACCAAGGTTTTTCTTATTCTGGTCCACCTATCCCAATCTGCCGGTTGTATTGGTTGTCAGCTATCAGGACATTCGTCTTCCTTAGTAATAAAACGCTCGCTTTTGGGTAAACGCCTGCAACTCGCAAATAAAAGGAACCAGGTGTGTCAGCCGTCACTAATCATGTTGTGACATTTAAGCGATTCCAAATTTACCACAAAGTTATTTGATGCGGTGGGAAAAAAAAACTTATGTCGTTTTATACTAATATCCCTTTGGGCATTGATGATAGTGCTACTATCGCTCGCACATTTAAGTTTGTGGCAGTGTATCGACATAAAGGGTTTACCATTGAATAGGATTTTTGACAAATTTATACTGTAATTTGGACGTAATCGCCTCCAAATTTGTCGTTCTATTCATCGCACACCTTTCCTAGTGATAGATTAAAAGGGATCGCATTTGATTGAACTTAGAGTGGGGCCTATTATATTCAATGTCAGCTTTAAATTATTTGGAATAATTTAACTTTTAGACATATCTTACGCTTTTTATACGTATAACCATATCTTGTTCACAGATTTGTTTTAAGACATATCCCACTTTGCCACTTAGCTTATAATTAGTTTTAGGTGTATTTTAAGACAAAATGTATGATAAAGAGAAGTACAAATGCGCGTATTATTTTGTATTACACTTTGAATGTAAACGTGTGTTCAAATTTTGTAAATAGTTATAAGAATAATTTAATATAATTGTTATAATAAGTAAGATTGCCTTATGAGTAAATTTGCCTGTAATTTGACTAAATAGATCTTTTTAATTAATTTGTTTATTTTTCTAATATTAGCATGTGTCAAAAAATGAAATTAATACTTACGACGCTTCTTATCGTCCTATTACATGTTTCTTATTTATACATTTCTTTGGTTTAATAACTTTTTAATACCGAAATACGTGACAAAAACGAGAAATAAGTTTTATACAAGTGTTTGAACAAATAAAATTTAATGTGAAATGTAAACAATGTATGTACGTTTGTAAGTTATTTGTAACGCGGAGAAAAATAAAGTTTTACAAATAATTTGTTTTCTTATTTGTTATTTGACAATTCGTTTTTCCCGACTAAGTATTTACAGTCATTTCCACATTTCAAAAATACCTATTCCTATTTATGTTCATTTAGCCCTTTCTGAACGCTGAAAAACTATCATTACCTAAATCTTCGCAGTATTCCGAACTAATAGCTCACACGCACACACACACACACACGCACACGTATACACGGTGAGTCAGGGCATATTTTATTTTATTAATGCTAAGTGCCTTTCATTTATGTTGATTTTTGGAAGAGCGAGGCGTCCCAACACAGACTTCTTAAGTCTAAAGGGAGGCCTCAGCAACTGTAATTTTATAAACAGGCTAAGTGATAATAAAGAATTTTGTTTTTTTTGGTTTTTTTTTTGGATTAGCAGAAAACAGTAAGATCGGGGAATAATGTAGTTAAAAGCACTCGTCAAAGACAAAATACGATCAATAATGTAACAAGTTGGTACTGGCCTGGCGCCCAACTGTACCCTGTGCCTCTTAAGGCTCCTACGGGATAAGATTTATCTGCAGCCGCACGTCAACCCAAAATCTATGACGAAATGTATGAAACCTACAAACTGATACCATGGGTTCTAGTCTGTGATACGATCATAGATACACTCGCGGTCAAATAATACGGGTCAGAATGCGTTTTTCATACTAAAGAGGCTATTTGGAAGCCTTGGTTCCTCGCCAGGAGATGCTTTTAGTGAAATCTGATGATGGACACCCCGAGCATCGATACAGGACTTCCAGATTGCCTAAGATACCCAACGGATTGAATCTGCGGTTAACGCCGGAATTGTGCATGTTCAGAAAAACATATAAAATGGCAATAAAATGTAAGGAAATCCAAATGCTGACCCATGCTCTCTCGCTGTGGTGTTAACTGATTGTGCGATCTGTTAGGTATCTTAAGCACTTTTGACCTCCACTGTTTAACCTCGGAGTATCCACCATTAAACCTCACTCAAAACATGCCTGTGTCCAGGAACTAAGGCTTCGAAATAGCCTCGTTTGTATGAAAAACGCACTCTGACCCGTATTATTTGACCGAGAGTGTAGATAGATTTGACTATCCAGAGAGGTAATGCAGCCAGCATCATGGGTACAATGCCGCGTGCCGATTTGCTAGAGGGAGTATTCTTTTTGTAGTTGTGCTAGTTTTAAGTAGATAATAGTTTACTTTCTTATTTATTATAATTAATATTGTATAGTGTATATTATGTATAGTGTAATTTTTTGTATTTTACTTTATTTGACTTAACTAATAAACCTCATAACTATTTTATCGATTGGTTCATTTCATTGAAATTTATTCATCGACCTTTATTACAACATTAATTAAGTGGGTCACGTTAGGTAACATTTGTGACTACCAAAAAAATAAGGCATGCGGGGAGAAATTCCTTTCGATGAAATAAAAATTCTGCGTAACTAATGATACTTAGGTACATTCGTTGAAAGATGTTTCGATTAAATTATACTTGTGGGAGGACCTTGTGCAGGGTCTGTCCGGGTTGATACCACCATCTTATCCATTAACCTACCGCCAAGCAGCCGAGCAGCGGTGTTCGCATTGTTGTGTTCCGGTTTGGGGATAAGACAGCCGGTGAAATGACTAGCATCGAGGCATTCCATCTTAGTCCTCAGGGTTGGCAGTACATTTGCAGTCTTGTGAATGCGAATGTCTATGGGTCACAGTTTCCACTTACCATCAGGTGGCCTGTGTGCTCGATTGCCTTCCTATGCCATAAAATAAATAAATAAATATGTAGTTATATAGTTATATTACTTGTTGGTAATTCTTTAGCTCTGCCTACCCCACTCTGGGAATGAAGGCGTGAGTTTATGTATGTATGTATGTATAAATATGTAGATACGAGTAGATAATAGATATTATGTAGATAGATAGATAGATATATGGATAAATACATATATAAATACATAAATCGGCGAAATGTTAACTGTGGGATAATTTAGTAGCGGGTGGATTTTTTTAATGCGAGTGCTCCAAGCGACCGGCGAGTTGAAAATTCGCATGCGAAAGCAATTCACAATTTTGACATAATTTCTTCCCCGTGACTTGACATCTATGACAGGGTCCTATAGTGATTCAACAGTAATTGCTGTTGACCGTATGAAGAACCATGTCCATTTCCCAACCGGTCACCAAACAGCGCCACGCTCCTTATCAGCGAAAGTGCGTATTGACAGAGCGGCGCCGGCGCCGGTGGGAACTCATTGTGCGCGCGCGCCTCCATTGTAGCGCCGCCGCGGAGAAAACTGGCAGTTATACTCTAGCCATGTTGAAAATGGACGGATTCTAATATAACTATACTCTAGGTTAAACACGACTTTTTATTGGCATGGAAACTGCCTTCTTTTTACCAAAAAAAACGAGCTTACAGGCTACCTAAAGATACGGTTAGTAATATCTGAGACCTAGACCTAGACTTTTGCAGTGAAGACTAAGAAGGAATACCTCCATGCTAGTTATTTCACCGATTACCTTTACTTTTACACACCCAAACTGGACGAACCAATTAACGAAACGTATATCGGTAAAATACATAATCTCATAAGTCATAACACTCATAACATAACATAATAAAGAGCTATATGGACATGATAACATTTTGTATAACGATTAAATTACAATGAAAAGTTAAAACTAAACTTATTTAAATTAAAATCAAACTAAGCTACTCAAATTAAAATAAAACGAAGCTACTTAAATATTAAAGATGTAAATAATAATCACCACGATAAAAAGAACACCCCCTCTAACAGGTCCGCTCGCGGCATGGGCCCTATGACACTGGCTGCATTACCTCTCCGGATAGCTAGCCCAATCCTTTGGGAGAGGCGCCGGAATATCAGAAATTTCATTTTCTTTCCTTTTAAATTACATAATATTAACATCATCTGAAAATCAAAATATCCATAACACGAATTTAATATAACAACGAAAATATAACGCTGAAATAATGTTTATATAAATTATACTTAGTGAAATTGTAATTTTTGTTTATATCTAACGTTTGTTATATCTTAGGCACGTAACGTAACGTTTGTTATCTAACTTATCTATACACGTTTTTTTTATATCAAACGTTGTTAAATGATATGCAAAGTATCATAAGTCATAACCGAATCACAACGCGATATCCGATAATAGCAATGCACATAAAACCGAAGCAAACCCACGTACGAACGGAAGAAAGGTACATTTATTCCATTTCTTTGCCAAAACTTGCATCGTTATGAAACACGAAACCAGGAAGCGTATAATTTTATTTCTTGCGCAAGTAGATTTAATATCGCTGATGGCAATGAAGGGAACTGAAACTTGGCAGACGCCGGGGAAGTTGAGGAAGTCGGGGAAGTTGAGGAAGTCGGGGAATTTGCATAGTTTGGATTATGAAATTACTCAACAAATACCAATACGAGTAGACAAATACAGTTTGTATTTTTTTGACAGGGTATCACAATCATAATATTTAGATTTATTTTAACACGTTTACTGACAGTACGTCGAGAGGCGTCAACTAAGACCCTCGTGATATGGCACTACGGCTGTGGCCGGTGTTTTTAATTACACCGAAAACGGAACTCCGTCCACGGCCGGCTGTTTCCCATATCATTTATAGGAAACACGAACTCTGTGCAGTTTTAGGCTTTAACACAAGCCGATAGTGTCACAGCAAAGAAGCTCCAGGGCAACCTCAACCTCATGCACTACCCTATTAGGGGAACGACGCGTGTTGTGATACTTGTGACACATCACGGCTGCGGACGTAACGGCCGTGGACGAGCTGCCACAATAGGTAAGATTTTTATTATACGAAATTACATAGATACCTACATATATTTTCCGCAATAAAGTGGCACAATGTTTGACACAACGTTAAATGTGACAGTTCGTCCATGGCCGTAGAAAATGTTGTATGATATTTATTTGTACTATATCATGCAATTTCTGTGCTGCTGTGGGTAGGCCTCCAACAACCTTGTAAGGATCGCGGGAAAGCGGTGGATGCGAAAAGCACAAGACCGGTCTGAGTGGAGAGCCTTGGGGGAGGCCTATGTCCAGCAGTGGACGTCTTTCGGCTGACATGATGATGATGATGATGCAATTTCGAGGATGGTGCAGTGTCCGTGATCGTGTTAACAAGTTGTTTAAAGTCTGCCTGTGTCCAGAAAGAAATCTTTACATAGTATAAAAGGAAGTCGCTCCCCGCCGTCTGTCCGTCTGTATGTAAGCTTAGATCTTTCAAACTACTCAACAGATTTTAATGCAGTTTTCATCAATAGATAGAACGATTCAAGAGTAGTAATGGGCGGCTTGTAAGTTTCAAAAGTGAAAGTTTCACTTAAATCCCTGCAATATTCTGAAAGTTTCACTTATGAAACTTTCACCTAAAATTTCATGTATTATTCTGAAAATTACGAAAGTGAAATCGTTAAATTTCTGATAATTACTTAAGTTTTGTAATGCAACGTAAGTAACGGAAACTTTTCAGCTTCAGTTTCGTGTCAGAATCATTTCCATCTAATTATGTAACTTTCAGGTAAGTTTTGTAATGTTTCAGAAATTGCCCATCACTATTCAAGAGGAAGGTTTGAATGTATAAAACAGCTGATTTATGTATGGGAGTCACAGAAAAGTCACATAAACCGAAGCAAAGGTAGGGCGGGTCGCTAGTTACCAATAATGCATTACGTTATTCAAAGAAGCCAACAGGAAGCTTACCGCAATAACAATTACTAGCTGTTGTCCTCGACTCCGTCCGCGTAAAAGTCGTTTATCGCGGGTATGAAGTACCCCCTATCCTTCCCCGGGGCTTTAGTTAACTCCATACAAAATTTTATCGAAATCAGTTCAGGGCTTAAGTCGTGACTTTTACAACTTTATTACACAAAATTAAAATACAACAGAAGGCGGACTTAATGCTACAAGCTTTCTCTACCAGTCATAATTGGTAAAATATATAGGTAGGTGCAATAAAAGGACAAACGTTTCCCACTATCTAAATCTGGAAAAAATTTGAACTATTATTAAAATATGGATTTATTTTGTCATCAGCTTTCTATGTCATATTAGTAAAATTCAGTATTTTTTGTCATATTAAAAGTACGCTTGTTCTTATCTATATACACTACATGTGTAGGTATTAATTGCAATGCGATCTAGATAATGTTGTGTAAGAATCTGAGTCACTAAGTCTCCACGATTAAGCTGAGCAAATGTACGTAAATACAATAAATTGACACATTTTCCTGTATCTCAATTCTGAATATGTAAACTCAACAATCCATATCCATACTTCCATGCTTAATGTTATAAATTCAAAAGTTACTATATTTGTTTGTTACGCGTTCACAGTTAAACAGATTAATAGATGAATCGATTTTGATGAAATTTAGTCTAGATGTGAGCTTGAACCACGAGGAAGGACAGTTTGCAAGGAAATAATATGCGACCAAGAAAAATTAACAATGGGGAACAAACGGAATGGAAATTAAAATACTAGAGAAAATAAATTTCGGGGGATTGACCAATGCAGTCCAAAATGGGAATAGGAAATTTTTGTAAAAATGAAAAATGGGGAAAAAATTAATGGAAATCAAAATACTGGAGAAGATAAATTTCGGGAAATTGATCGCTACAGAGTGCGGATAAACAACTTATATGTAGACGAAGTCGCGGGCAACAGAAACTGTACATTTGTTAACTACAACAGCAAAACTTACACGTAGGTAAACACTCTACTAGATAACAAAAAACGAAACCAAGGGTGTCCACAAACACGTAAAAGAATCCCTTGTTCTCGAGTGCGTCTCGGAAATATCTGGCCATTTTGCCAAAACTTTTTGTACATCCACTAATCTTAATTTTCTGCGGAGACAGAGTCAACAAAGCGTAAGGGAGATGGCTGCCAAAATCCCGCCATTTCGCCGGCTAGACGCCATTTGGCAGATAAGGCCTAACTCAATCCGGGGCCCGGGACATATTTCAGCGCTGCAGCCATTTGGACGTTTATTTATCGAGACAGCAAGTGTTTGCAATTTCGTGTGATTCATACGTAATAATGGCTCGGGTAGCGACACAGTTCAAATGAAATACAGAAGAACATCGGCTTTTCTTAACTAATCGATTTTGGAAATTAGGCGATTAGGTTGGGTTTTAAGTTTAAAACAAACAAACAATCGGGCCATCCTACTTTTCGTTGTAAGTACTTAATTTTTAGCCACATTCTCACTTAGCTATTTTTATTTCAAAAACGGTGAAATGCACCGTTTTCTAACTTGAAACTCGAAAAGAGACGTAAATAAGCTTAAGTATATGTAGAATAATTATCCTAATTCATAAAAAGTTATTTGTTATAAGTTATAACTATAAAGTGAGTAACGCAGTGGATGTTGATGTCCCCGCCTTTTCTATGGAAAAAGTGCAATTTACCACTGAGTTACCAAGATTCTTTAACGATAATTGACAACAATTCATTTTGTGCTAAGGTAGTAAAATAAAATACCGTTTCTCGATTTTACACTGCTGATTACAGTAAAATATCTTTGGATTTTTTTATGCAGTAGTTTTTTTTATATTTAGGAAAAACAGTAAAAAAAGTTGGATTGTGAATGTTAGGAATACACTTATAGTGCCCTTAGTCCATTTATTACCAAAGGAATTCAAAAAAATATACAACTGTCATGTTCATTGTTTATCTGTCTGACGGATTACTTGATTCTGACGACACGCTTTCAATTCTACGCAAAATAGTTTATTTATTTTAATGGCGTCTACAAATTACGTAATTAATTAAATTACGTAAAATAGCAAATTTGTGAACGAACGGCAGCGAATGAATGACATGACATGACAGTCAGTTTTGTTTTCTGTTTAAAGTTACTTTTTTAAATTTTATATCAGGCTAAGATCACGACATCAGTATTCCTAACTTTGTATATACGGTCTTTTTAATGACTATTTCTTTAATAAATTAATAACGACGAATTTAAGTCAAATAAAGAAAAACCAAGAAATACGGGTAGTCTAATTTTTAACCAGCTATTATAAACGCGAAAAAACAATAATGCTTTTTTTTTTATGTTGTCAATTGAGTAATTTAAGAGTGGTTTTTTTGGAAACCGTTAAACTTAAACATTCTAAGTTTATGTTATTTAGTTAGACGCGGGTTCATAATTAGGTATACTTTGTATCGGACGATAACAAAAGATGAACACTGAAAAGTAGAATGACCCAATCAGCATATAAAATTAGCTTTATATACAGTTTGTGTGAGCTTCGGTTTAGTACTTCTCTCTCACTCGCTCTTAATAAGATCGTATGAGAGCGAGTGAGAGAGAAGTACTAGACCGAAGCTTCTTGACCAGGTTCACGGAGAGGGCATGCTGTATATTTTACACATTATATTTTATTCGTTAAGGGCGTGAAGTTAATATATGTTTAAAAAAGGATATGAAAAGATAATAAATATACATACATACATACATATACTCACGCCTTCGTTCCCAGAGTGGGGTAGGCAGAGCTACAGAATTACCAAAAACTCTAAAAACTTGTTGATAATTCTGTAACCACATTTTGCACAATTAGGCTAAGATGTTTACCAGTGTATTAGTGACAGGTGGCAAGCCCATCGCCTAATAATACGGCAAGCCTTTATTCCCTTAGTCGCCTCTTACGACATCCACGGAAAGACATGGAGTGGCACTATTCTAACCCAGCAAACCACACGGGTTCATAAATATAAAAAGCTTTATTAAGGCTCTGTCATCTTGGCTCATAGACACCTCCGGAGATCTGGTGCTTACCTCTCACAAAGGATTGGGCTAGCTATCCAGAGAGGTAATGCAGCCAGTGTCATAGGGACCATGCCGCGAGCGGACCTGCTAGAGGAGGTGTTCTTTTTATAGTGGTGATTATTATTTGAGTAGCTTAGATTTTATTTTAATTTTAATAAGTTTATTTTTAACTTTTAATATTTGTTTAAAAAAAACTCAAAATGTATAAGGAGGTCTATGTCAATGTTATGTATGTGTTTCTTAACTTTCTATTTTATATTAAACAAAACATTCACTCATACAAAACAAATATTTAATAGAAAAAACTTTAAAGTTGCTTACACACCTATCCAATTAAATACATTTTAATTAAATGAAATGAAACCCACCGTAAGGGCGTGAACATGACTAATTCCGAATAATTCCAATGTTGAATGACTAGCCCTGCGACCTTGGGGCACCCCTGGCGGCTCAACCCTCTCCCCGCGGCTTATTATGTCATTACAGCCGACACTGGAGAGTAATGAATCGTCACGAGAGTTAGATGGCCATAGAGTACAATAATCACGAGAGGGTTTCTGAACTCTGCATATAAGGCTGAGTACTGGCGTAGCAAAATGTTACAAAAATATACAGCATTCTTTGGTTAAAAATATTAATAGTAATAATGAGGGGTATTGGACTAAATAGGAAAGAAAAGGCCTAAGATTTTTTTGATATTTCTTCGATTGTTTTAAGATAACCTGCAGGAGTTCTAGTCTAATAAATAATAATAATAAATAAATATCAGGGGACAATCTAACACAAATTGACTTAGCCCCAAAATAAACTCTAGGCTTGTACTATGGGTACTAGGCAACGATAAACTTACTTATATAGATAAATACATAGAAAACACCCAAGACTCAGGAACAAATACTCGCGCGCATCACACAAACCGGGTTCGAACCCGGGACCACTAGCTTCGTAAGCATGGTCACTACCGACTAGGTTACCGCGTCGTCAATAATGAACAAATGCATATTTCGGGAGCTATAAAAAAATCTATAGGGAAACAAGCAGTTATTTTTCTTCATTTGTTGAATTGTTTGTACGAAGCATTTCCTTTCGAAGGTAGCACAATATCTCTTTAAGGTGAGGAGGCCCAAAAACTCATATATTAAGATGTGTGATCTGTAGAGTTCTGAGAACGTTATCGAGGAGTATATATCGAAATTGTATTGACGGATCCTCAGTGAGAATATGACACAGAGACCTGTCTTCTCTACACCCCTCTTTGATCTTTGCAACTCAAGGGCTGAACCAACCCTTTGCTTGTTACGCTTCGAGTCTAACCTCAGTTTGCACTAATTGCGTCGGTTTGTTGGTTAATGGTTAAAGGGTGAAATAGAAAATGTTATTTTAGATGCGATTTAACTAGATTTTTGACGTTTCTGATTAGTAAGACATTCTTATGGAATGTGCAATAATTTAATCATGACAGCTATACGTGCTTGTAATGGCAGTAGGACCATTTAAAGGTCCGCTGGCATCACATCCGTTAACTTACCACAAAACACAAGTGTCCGCATTGCTGTGTTCTGGTGTGGGAGCAAGACAACCGATGAAATGACGACAGTCGTCGTCGAATTCGAGATCTACATACTACCCATAACGGGCGCACGTTCGCTGTCATTTTTGTTTAAGTGTGGGTATTTTTATCAATAAAAAAAAACCTAAAATCACTGATTACATGAATTTTCATTCTTTGTTATGAAATAATGTTAAAATAACGAAATAATCAAGATGGGAACCGTTAGATTTTGATCTGGAATTCCTCCTCGTTTGTTGGCAACTCGTTTAGGTACTTTTGGCTTTTATTCCACTCGGTAAATCCATATTGCTTTGATATTACTGTCAAATAAATAAAAGCTGCCGAAAATGTTGATAATAAGACTTACCGATTAGAATAGAGCCTCAGGTAGCCTGGTTTACCTTCTTTATATCACGGATAACTCGCAAAGCACGCAATCACGGTATTCTACTGGTATAGCACTAGAGCTTTCAATCCACGGAGGTATCTTCTGCCAGACCAATTGACACTGCTCGGTTGCTTCAGTGTATATGAAATAAGTAGTGGGGCGCGACTTCGTGCTGTTACACTTTTAGAACTAGGCAGAGTAGCAGTCAATCCTGACTATTCCTGCCTCATTGCACAACAATAAAGTTTCTGAATATTGAGAATCTTGAGGGCTGTCAAACAATGCTAAACTTTATTGTTGATTGTGAAGGAATAGTAATTAGAGCATTGCTTTATTGCTGTCAACATTATCGTTTTGTAATGTGTCAGATTAATTTCTTATTTGCCTAAGTACTGTGAATGCGTACACGACAAATAAGATAACAAAAAGGATCACAAAAAGTAACTATTTTATAAACTGAATAGACACAGAAATGATATTTTTTCATTCAGTTTCTCAAAAAGTGGTACTTTTAGTAACTGTATATCGTGCGGAAAGTATAAATACAATGAAAATTTGGACAATTTATACTCAAGCAATGAAAAAGTATAGATACTTTTTCATTGCTTGAGTATAAATTGTCCAAATTTTCATTGTATTTTTTTCGCTAATGTTTAAACAAACGTCGTTTGAACTCATTTCCTGCACCTCGGAACTCGTGTAAATAACGTACTTTCCGTACTTGCATCAAAATGTACAATTCTACGTCCACTATAGGCAATATGACGACGCCTAGAGCACGAGCAGAGGAATACCCTGCGCGCACGCAGCCTGATTACATTGTTATATGACGTGGCTAGGTTAATTACCAATTGCTCATTTCGCACACATCTTTATCACTACATAGTATAAAACAAAGTCGCTGGCGCTGTCTGTCCCTATGTATGCTTAAATCTTTAAAACTACGCAACGGATTTTGATGCGGTTTTTTTTAATAGATAGAGTGATTCTTAAGGAAGGTTTATATGTATAATACATTCCACGCGGGCGAAGCCGCGGGCGGGTCGCTAGTTGCAAATAAACAATTAAAGGATTAAATACTTCGTATAGACATTTAAATTCTTAAGTACTTAGCGTAGTCCAGTTGCGTGAAAAAAAAAAGTTGCGTGGCGGGATAGTTGTGCTTTGAAAACATTATAATTAGTTTAATTTATATAGTGTAAAGGAATTTATAATTAATGGATAAAAATATTAATAACATAAATATAAAAATAAATAAATTGGTAATGATATGGTAAAAGAACGTGGTGACTTCTTAAGTTGAATAAATCGTGTTTTTGGTTAGGATTAGGATTTGATAATTGTACATTGATTTTACTTTTTACTTTTATTTTTTGATTAGTGCTTTTTATGCAATAAACATTTCATTGATTGATTGCTAACATACATACATACATTAAATCACGCCTGTTTCCCAGAGGAGTAGGCAGAGACCACTTCTTTCCACTTGCTACGATCTTGACAAATTTCTTTCGCTTCTTCAATATTCATACATCGAGTCATGCACGCACGTCGGTTCCGGGTACTTAATTAAGATTTGGCCCTTTTCCAGGATTTTCTTTCAGTATATTTATTTTATTATTTATGTATTTTATTTATTGATTGATTAATCTTTTAAATAGCTCAGACATCTCTGGACCTCATCTGAAAGTCTCATGCCACTGACGTCACGACGGCTACAGCCGTCAAAAGTTCAAGATTTAAACAGACTTTGTTTCGTGTCATTATTGCACCTTATGGTGTAATTTGCATTGCAAACATGTTTGGCGTATGAGTGACACATGTATTCGACGTATGGCGTTCAACAGGTGATATTTTCCTTGGTAGACGCTTATTTTCAGCAATTGTCGTCATAATGATATGCAATTGTGTTTGCATTATTAACAAGTAGAAAGAACTTAAAACACCTTCCCTGCAGTACAAAATCCTTCCCCATAGATCTCGACCGTGAACACCGTGTTGGCCACTTACATCCAGGCTGTCATCACGACCCTTTACCACAGAGTCGATTTTTGAATCTCACTGATGATTATAATAATAATGTATAATGAAAAAATCACACATTTGCGGAAAATACGAAGTCCTACAAATTAGTAAAATTTGCCATTTTGTCGAGCATTAGTCTATTTGTACTGATTAAAACCAATGGGCATAAGACATGTTATTTACTTGATAGTAACGTTTAAAAAACTATACGACAACATGTAAAACTCAATTTGGTTATACACAGTAGAATAGAGGTCATAGAGGTCGTCGGTCTACCTCGTTGGACCCCTAAATAAGTGTTATTTTAAACATAAATCAGTACTCCAATAAGGACTAACGATCAATCGATATAAATCCCGATCCGACCATAAATCGAGCAGCCCTTCGATCAGGTGCGCGCGCGCCGTGGAACGACACCTTGCGTCACGCGCCGACGCGCTGCGGCCGGGGGGAGGGGGGATTGCGGTGATTTACGTGTTTCAAGTGATTTGTCGGTAATAATGTTAATGGAAAAGTGTTTGTAACTTCTTTAAGGGTCTAGGTACAGTCAGACAATGTATTGGTGTAACGAAGAACCCTGTCGCAATGAAGTAACAGAATATCACAAATAGGAATGAGGCTGTTTTTGTATGGCATGGAGAAGGCTATCGAGCTCACAGGTAACCTGACTTTGAAGGCCATAGATATTTCTTTGCAATTGCAATCTTATGATGACAATCTCAAGACCGTTAATGCGCTGCCAACCGTGAGGACTTGAATGGATTGCCTCTATGCAAGACATTTCACCAACCCCCGCATCGGAGCCCAACAATGAGAACGCTGCTGTTTGGTGACAGTGGTAGCATCCGGTCGGACCCTGTACAAGGTCCTTCTGGCACTAAACTTCTGAAAGGGTCTATTAGATACAGAATGATTCAATGTATAGAATCCCGACGCAGCGCAATGAGGTGACATATGCGATCACTCAAGAAGTCAAGACCCGTGTGGTTGCCGGGTCAGAATGGTGCCACTCCATGTCTTCCCATGGATGTCACAAGAGGCGACTAAGGGAATAAAGACTTTTAGTACTGTTAGGCGATGGGCTTGCAACCTGTCACTAATACGCTGGTGAACGTCTTGACCTGTTTGTGTGTGGTTGCTGAATTATCAACAACTTTTTGAAGTTGTAGGTAATTCTGTGGCTCTGCCTACCCAGCTCTGGGATTACAGGCGTGAAGGTATGTCTGTACTCGTATGTATGTACTCAAGAGTGGTGGGTGGTTCGTTATTGCGACAATATTCGATGGTAAATAAACCCAATCCATTGTAATGCAAAACATTTTGACGTCACCTTCGTTAGCCTACGACGAAGCAGCCCGTGGTGCCGGGTTCTTATCCAGGTAAAGGCAGATATTAATGTAATGAGCGCTAGTATTTAATTCTGAGTCTTGGATATTTTCTATGTATTTAAGTATGTATATTTCTCTACATAAGCATTTGTGTCGTCGTCTAGTAACTACCCATAGTACAAGCTCGTACCGTTTATCGTTGTCTAGTACCCATATTAATTTCACCCTAGAGCAGCTCAATTTGTGTGTGTTCATCCTCCCATATTTATTCATTTATTGAGTCGATTGTAATTAAGATTAACAGATTCTTTGGCTTTTTGAGGACGTTAATTTTCTAGTATTTACTTTTTACCCCGCTGTGTCAGTAGTATGTAAGTATGTATGCCTATTTCTCTACTGCGAAGAACTTTGACTTTGACAAGGCACACTATGACCTGCGGCCCTATTATAATTACTTTTATCGTCGTGACACTATTTCTATCACGAGTTCATCGACAAATAATCACAGTCGACTTATTTTTATGGATCGAAATAATATAAACCATAGTTTACAAAAGTAGTATTAACCCTAACAACAGCCGTGAATCAAACGTCAACAGTTAAACCGACGTTAGTTTATAAAGTGCTAAACATTTTCATTGGTACATGTAATTTTATTCATTCATAATCTCGTCGTCAGCTACCATACAAGCCGTCAAACAAATGTTCATACAATCGATACCCTACGAGCCACCCCTGGTAACCTGAGCCTGCGGTTACCATATCAATACTACCCTTCAGTGCCGCTGGCTCCACATCGAGCCCATTCTGTATGACCTTCGAACATCCTGGTAATGATAGCAAGCGGATGATTTACTTGATAATGTAATGTGCACTTTATCCTGTTGGGTTGAGGGTCCATAAGTGTCGTCCAGGTTTTAAAGGGTATGTGCATACGTAACAAGCGTGGAATATTTGTCTAAAGTATTTGAGTAGGTTAGTTTTATTTGTTAAAAATTTACTCCGCGTACCGTTTCTTTTTTGTGCCTAAGTCAGTCCTGGGATTTTGGTGGGAATATTATAAGTATTCCCCAAAAATGGGGAAAACGCCGGGAGGATGAAGGGATAACGCAAACGTATAATATCTCTGCGTTCAAGAGAAACTCTTTTATGACTATCCGTCCTTCTTCTACAATTATATTTCGTTGGTAAACCAGTAAAGGCTAAAGCTATATTTATAAGTTAAAGATCTTTCATTAGCGACAAAAAATGGTCCGATATTAGAACATTCAACATTGTCTGCCCATCTTGCTTCTTAAAAAGCTTAAAGATATATAGGGTGACGTTATAATAGGTTTTATTATTTGCCAGTAAGAGCTACTATAACGACGACGATATGTTTATGATATAAAAGGGTAGAGCCCTAAATAACTATACATAATATACCTATCTATTAGTGGTGAATAAAATCACTATACATGTTGTACTTAACATGTTGTCAATGTTCATTTGGTATTTAAATAAATATGTACCTAGATTACCTAGATTTTGTGGGATACGTGGTGACATCTAAGATAAGATAAAGATAAAGACATTTATTCAGTAAGTAGGCCGCACGGGCACTTTTACACGTCAAGAATCTCGTCGTGGTGTTTGGAATGCTTAGACGGAGGCGTTACCTATTTGATATCAGTTTTGTAGACAATGACGCTGACAATGACAATGATTTAACTTATAGCTGGTCTTCATTTTGTCCAAGGGAGACCGAGGACTTGTTTGTCGACACTCGCTGTGCTGTTGAGCTGAATAGTCGCACCAAAATGATATTAAATACGAACCAATCGCACTTTGACAAGGTTATATAATGTTCAGCTAATGCAGAGTTCGATGTTACTGTCAATGTGAAGCTTTAAAATAACTCCTTGGTTGTTCAATTTCTATTTTTTTAATCCTCTATCCAAAATCTTCTAACATGACACCTCATTAAGTTCAGTTTCCGTCAACGTAAAGCAATACCTTCATGCCTGTCATCCCAGAGTGTGGTAGGCAGAGCTACAACTTTAAAATCGTATTGATAGTTCGGAAACCACATTTTGCACAATTAAGCTAACATGTTTACCAGCGTATTAGTGACAGGTTGCAAGCCCATCGCCTAACAGTACTACAAGCCTATATTCCCTTAGTCGCCTCTTAAGACATTCACGGGAAGACATGGAGTGGCACTATTCTAACATGGCAACCACACGGAGAATAATATTACATACATATATACATATCTTCACGCCTGTAATCCCAGAGTAGGGTAGGCAGAGCTACAGAATTACCTACAACTTTAAAAACTTGTTGATAATTCTGTAACCACATTTTGCACAAATAGGCTAAGATGTTTACCAGCGTATTAGAAGAATAATATTAATAAAATATAATAACAATATCAAAGGCAATCTCACACAAATTTACCAAACCAGTCACAAACTAAGCTCTAGGCTTGTACTATGGATACTAGACAACATACATACTAAGTAAATACATATAAATATTTGCCCATACCGGGGATCGAACCCGGGACCGATAGGATCACTTCCAACTAGGCTACGCGTCCTCAAATATGGTCAGATTTAAAAAAAAGATAGCCATCATAACGATCGCGTGCTTTAGAATCGATGCGTATCAGTTGCGGTCATGGCGGGAATCCATTAAACATTAGAAAGCTAAACTCTATGGTTTAACTGAAGTTTAACTTTTCTTTGATGCCGTGTCCCCTAAATAGTGGGAGATTTGTCACTAGATAGTTATAAAGTAATTTTGGTCATTTGAGATGTTAGTATATGTATTACTTAAAAACTTCGACTCTGTCACAATAGAAAGTCTTAAGTCTTGAGAAATTTATTTGTTCTAGATAAAACTTATATCGTTTAATAAACCGACTTTGCTAATTCTGATCATTGGAAATAATCCAAAACGGAAGAAGAGTCAGGCATAACCCACAGCACTTTACGCACCTACAAAAAAAAACATTTGAATGGTGACATACACGTAGCGTGACCCCACCATGAGGCAATATGTATAAGCTAAACTCCAATTTTATGGTATTTTACTACTTCTAATAGTATCAAGGAATGGAGCATAATATTATATTAGTGCATGTGCACTGGAAACTGGGTTATCATCATTCCTCAGGTTAATTAATTAATTAAAAAATAACAAATCAATCACGCGCCGTGCAGCTCGCCGCTTACGCACGATCAAAGTCCAGTATCCACTACCTGTTATTTAGTAACACTTGTGCAAATTCCTTCCACCATACTTGTACAAAGTTGCAACTGCATATAAAAACGGAGACAGTAACAACTATGTCGCTTTAACTGGATGATGGCAACACAAGGACGGTCGTCGGTTGACTCAACAGCAACATGTCAGTTTGACAGCGGTTTACGCGGGAAATCGAGTTCGATACGAGGAAATTTTTAAGAGGCTATGACTCATTGTAAACAGCCACGTTTGGTATTTCCTAAATATTTTCTCTGTGAGTGTTTTTCCTATCGGGTTTGGAGATGTCAAGCGTGATGTCATAGGTTTTATTTATCTTCTGCAACTAGCATATTCTGGTCATGCATGTCGTGTCGTCTCTTGTTCACTTTGAACGTAACCAATCAGACAATATTACTTATCAGAAGAATATGCGAACTTTACCATCTGTCTTACCGAGTTTATACACGTTTTTTTTTTGTTTTTTTTAAAGTCATGCATAATAGGCAGAGCCCCAAAGGCTCAAAATAAACTAGCTTTCTGCGAAACTGACGACCAGCCCTGCCGCTGAAAGCATAGAGAAAACTCGAGTATTTTGACATTTGAAAAATAGCAATTTGAATGAAAGCACTCAAAAAAGAAAACAGTGACTACATTCGTGCTACATATAAAAACCTCTCTAACCTCGGCGCCCATACCTTAAGAGCTAATTATTTAGCGTTGCATACATAACTTTTTCTACATGCTTAAAATTATAATGTCAAAAATAAACAATCGCTCACCTTTATCGTATAATTTCCTCGATTTTTCTGCTAACAAATTACTTGTCATAGTCATAGTCATAGTCATATCATTTATTGCATTTATGTGTTACATTGGTGTCCGCAAAGTCATGTGCATTATTCCGATTGGTGTTTATAGTTTGAGAATTTTAATGTTGAATGTTTACAAATAATATCATGCAAATTTTAAGTTACTAAAACAGTTCTGACAAATTATCATAAAAGTTGGAATGCCAAACGAAACGCCATTTTATTGATATTCATATTGAACGTAATTTTAATAGACCAGGTATTAAAATATTTTTAACAAATTATACAAATTAGCATGTCAAGTGTTCACTAAAGGCCTAGACTGATATCCGGAATGACCGTAACCATGGTAATAACAATGCTATCATTATTATTATAGAACTGTTATCACCATGGCAACGCTCATTATAGAATGGTTTTCCCGCTTCGGTTACGCTACAGGTGTTATTCTGATACCATTAACCATATCAGTATTAGCCGCAAGTAGAAAAAATAAATATTCGGAAGCGTTTGTATTGACAGAATTCCACCAGATTCTTGTGATTTTATGTCGCGTCACATGACCACAGGGTCCCGTAGTGGCTAGACTGGTCTGTGAGACTGTGCTGTGATGCTACCATTTAGCAATTATTAGCCAGATGTTTGTAAACTGTTAGTAAATAAGTGCTTGTGTTTGTGCAACTAACGAGTGGTGACTGGTGACTCAATCGCCAAATATTTTTATAATGACCCGAACGGTTAAGGTAAATGGACGGATTCCGTTGAGATATTTTTATTGACTTAAAACCACTTTGTTGTTAAGAAATACTTGTTGGAATAAGAGAGGGTTTACTTAATATAATTTAATGGGGAACAATTTGAGACACAAACTGACTTAGTCCCAAACGAAGCTAGGCTTGTTCTATGGATTACTAGGATTACTAGTTAACATTATATACTTAAATAAAAAATAATATACACCTCTCATTATGCATCAGTTGCATAAAATACTATTGTTATACTTTGGATATTAGCCAACTATGTGTTCGAGTAGGTAGTACAAAATATACATTCATAATCCAGACACCGGCCGGTCGGCGGGTGGTTGCCGGCTTAGAATTGTGCCACTCCATGTCTTCCCGTGGAAGTCGTAAGAGGCGACTAAGGGAATAAAGGCTTGTAGTACTGTTAGGCGATGGGCTTGCTACCTGTCACTAATATACACTGTTAAACACTTAGCCTATTTGTGCAAAATGTGGTTACTGAATTATCAACAAGTTTTTAAAGTTGTAGGTCTGCCTACCCCACTCTGGGATGACAGGCGTGTATGTATGTATATGTACTTAAATACATAGAAAACATCCACGACTTAGGAATAAAAACTCCTTTTCATCACCTAAATCATGACCCTTAAGAGCTACCGGTAAAGTTTTTTTTCTAATGGGTTGGCGTTTGTACCCCGGGACCGCTACCATCGTAAGCATGGGTTAGGACTTAAAATCACATAAACTCACGCCTTCATTCCCAGAGTGGGGTAGGCAGAGCTTGAGAATTACCAACAACTCTTAAGTTAAGTTAAGTTACTCTTACTCCAACTGATAAGTTGTTGATAATTCTGTAACCATATTTTGCACAATCAGGCCAAGATGTTTACCAGTGTATTAGTGACAGGTTGCAAGCCAATCGCCTAACAGTACTACAAGCCTTTGTTCCCTTAGTCACCTCCTACGACATCCACGGGAAGACATGGAGTGGCACTATTCTATCCCGGTAACCACACGGACTCGGTTAGGACTTAGGACGGCTAAAATTAAGCCACATCCATAAGCTTGGATTTTGCCACAAACACTGCAGGACGCAACTTTACGTTAGAGTGAGATCGTGCTCACTTTAACATAATAGTGGCGTCCTGCAGTGTTTCTGGCGAACACCAAGCATGTGGATGCAGCTTTAGAAATAGCAGTCCTCCCCACTCTACCTCGTATATTTTAGAAAAAGAATACTAGAAAATATACCCTCTAATGCGGTATCACTCCACATCTTCATTTGAATATCATCCAAACTTTAAACGAACCAGCAAAAAACCGCCGTCTGCACCAGATGACGGCTTTAATCACTACCTGCGCACGCGCAAATGCCAAAGATAATCGCATGCGCCATCTGCCGACCTACTTATTTTGAGACCTTTGCGTTTTATGCTGTTTTCTAGGCTATTTAAAACACCTGTGGCGATGGGCAGGTAACAATGTTGTTAATTTTGAGCCGAAGATGTTGTTGGAAGCATTTGAAATCAGGGCCTCGGCTCTACTGGGTAAAACCATATTGCTTTTGAAATGTTATCGTACATACATAAACTCACGCCTTCATTCCCAGAGTGGGGTAGGCAGAGCTATAGAATTACCAACAAGTCTTAAAACTTCTTGATAATTCTGTAACCACATTTTGCACAATCAGGCTAAGATGTTTACCAGTGTATTAGTGACAGGTGGCAAGTCCATCGCCTAACAGTACTACAAGCCTTTATTCCCTTACGGCCAAACCCTATATTCAATCCGCGGACAGATAGGCTTACTTCGGATTAAAATTTGACACATTTTGTATGGGCAAATGTCAAATTTTAACCCGAGGTAAGCCTTATCTATCCTCGGTTTCAATATAGGGTTCGGCCGTTAGTCGACTCTTACGACATCCACGGGAAGACATGGAGTGGCACTATTCTAACCCGGCAACCACGCGGGAATGTTATCGTTTTGTTTTTAATTCGGCCTTCTTCTCCTTTAAATTAATGGCGGTCCACCAAGTGATTTCGCCAGTGTCAGTGAGAAAGTATAAATAGAAGTAAATCAAAATGAACAAAAGTAAAATCCGGACATTTTTAAATCGGCCATTTTCCCTCCCCAAAGGTTACCGGAAGCCAAGGATTTATTTAATAGTATGCCACAGTATGGTATCGAGAGTCGCTCACTGTCAAGCTACTCGTTCGAGGGTGGTTTGATAAGACAGTGACTTTTTTTTTTTTTCTTTGCCCCTGCGGCGACTTGAACAGCTACTACCGCGGGGATATTAAGGCGTTTCCACGTGAAGTGATTTCGCCAGTGTCAAGGTTTATATAAGTATAAATCAATATAGCAATAAAACACAATCCAATCTTCTCTAGGAAGATTGGGGGCAACGTTGTACGGTGATTTGTAGGTCAGAGGTCAAGATAGTTTTAACCTCTGCACCACTGCGAGTCCACTTGAAACGAGAAGAAAGATGCCAGATACACGAAATAAGTCCAAGTCTTCAATCACTGTGCGACACAAAGGCATAAAAAGTACGCCATCTTTTAACGTTGCAAATGGCCCCCCGACAGTGACTTTGAGTCGTAATAAAAATCTTCTTTTTGATTCCCTACTGTCAAGTCTTTTTTTAAACGGGAGGAAAAAAAAACGAGTAATTAGTCAGAGCGTAAGTAATAAGTATCATAACGTTGACAATGAGAGAACATGTAATTTACCGATTAGAATAGAGGCCCAGAGATTAAGTAAACATGGCATCCTGGCCCTCCTGAGTATATGTTGGAATACAATAATTTAACTCTGTTTAGTTCAAGATATAGAGTTAGAAAAGAGGATTTAGGGTTAAAAAACGTGGATAGTAAAGGTAAAGTTATTGTTGGCTTTATTACAGCTTTAAGGTATTTCTATTAAAAAGTCACTGCTTTGCTCTCTGGGTTTCATAATAAAGAGCAGGGGACCGATTTTTGACTTTCGAGCGCTCGATTTCAAAAGCGAGCGGTAGAAAATATTCGAATGCGAAAATTTTTCACGATTTATTTTCAAATGGTCCCAAATTCCATATTTTTGAGATTCTCACTCGAAACTGAGGGATTGACTAAATAGTATTGTAAAGTTGGAACTTGTTTCATTATACGCAGAAAATCGATGTATTACCGGTTTTTTTAATTCATATTTTAATTGCGAATAAATGTGTGAAGCTAACAAAAGATGAAATCATAACAATCAATTTAATATTTCAGTGCCAATAAGATTTTTTTACGCTTATTTTACAAATTCTTGACTGTTTATAAATGTAGGAAAAATGAAACGCTTTCTCGTCTGTGGATGTCTTTGGCATTTTGCTAGGTTTGTTTATGCTTCGTGTGTATATACCCAACAGATTTGAAAGATGTCAAATGATATTTTCTATTGATAGAATTCAAAACGAATGCCACGGACCACTCGTGTTCATATTTTCTATCGCTCGCAAGTCAAAAATACCATTTCATTGTTTCTTGTCACTTTCGAATGAAACTTTCGAGCGCTCGAAAGTCAAAAATCGGTCCCCTGGACGGTACCCAGAGTACATGAATCTATGCAATAATTAAGTGAATAATTTTCCAATGTTTTTAGTAACCTTTCTCAAATTCTACGACCAATTTTTACTGAATGAAGTTAAGATGAGCAGGGCAGGTGACCGTGTTCGTTCAGCTTACAAGAATGTATGTATGTAAATACTTTATTGTACAAAAAATAAAAGAACTATGTTAATAAAATAGAAGTAAAGATAAAGATAAGATAAAGATAACTGCTTGGGTGAACATGAATTTAGGGGTTTTTCGTATGATGGACATACGGAAAAATGGCAAAAAATCCGATTTACATACATACAAACCTTCACGCCTTCATTCCCAGAGTGGGGTAGGCAGAACTGCAGAATTGCCAACAGCTCTAAAAACTTGTTGATAATTCTGTAACCGCATTTTGCAAAATCAGGCTAAGATGTTTACGAGTGTATTAGTGACAGGTTGCAAGCCCATCGCCTAACAGTACTACAAACCTTTATTCCCTTAGTCGCCTCTTACGACATCCACGGGAAGACATGGAGTGGCACTAATCTATCCCGGAAACCACACGGAAATCCGATTTAAATGATCAATATCTCAGAAACTAATAACAATTGCTAAACATACATGGAGGTTAAATCGATAGCTTATGAGCTGCTCTATCAGCTGTTGACGTCGGTTTCTGGGACACCCTGTATATTTGATGGGATGGCTGTGGAGATATTAATGATTTGGAGTGAACCCAATACATTTTTACGCGTAAACCGCTTCGAGATGACATTACCTACTAACACCGGTATTATTTATCCCTTAAGTTAATGATGTTGGCCTATTTGCGAGTCCTAGACCACGTTACGCAATCTAGACTGACAAACGTCGACTCTAACGAGGAAATGGAAAATTCCATCTGACTCAGGAGTCGGGAAGTTCAGCAATCATGCAATCATACAATCATACGAACATCGCAATCACGCGCAGGATGAGCGGCGCCAAAATGTAGCGCCAGATATATGATTGATGCTAACAACCGATGATGTTTTGGGAGAGGGGACCAACAAACCATTACGATTATGTTTTTTTTATTTTTATTTAATATTTATTGTTTTAATGGGCCTTTATACATGTATACATCGGCTGTTAAGTCTAATACCGTTTTGACATAAAATAATTGGAAAAAAAACATACATACATACATAAACTTACGCCTTCAATCCCAAAGTGGGGTAGGCAGAGCTACAGAATTACCAAGCAATATTAAATAAGTTGTTGATAATTCTGTAACCACGTTTTGCACAATCAGGCTAAGATGTTTACCAGTGTATTAGTGACAGGTTGCAAGCCCATCGCCTAAGAATACTAGAAGCCTTTATTATTCCCTTATTAGTCGCCTCTTACGACATCCACGAGAAGATATGGAGTGGCACAATTCTAACCCGGTGACCACACACACAAAAAAAAACATAACATAACATAATACAAAATATTACACTACAAAACTATGGGTTTCTAGTAACATCAGCTAACCCATACACCGTTAATGCCAAATCTGACGTGGGGTTCGCGAGAATGCCTATAAAAGCACCAGTATAATATGGGCTGAGATTGACTGCCGCTATCAACGACTCCCTTTGAGAGCGATTCCGGCTACACTCCATCAGTACGATTATGATAGTGGGGGATAATTCAATGAAATTAATTGTCAGATTTTTTCATGTGTGCCAATAAGCCAGATAATGAAGGGTAATCTCCGCCACCTATGGAAGAAAAATTGCTCGTGTCTTGAATAATTAAAGCTGTAGGTGTGTCCGATGATGGGCAATCGCCAATCACCAATGCCATGGACTCTTGCAACACTAAAAGAAACTCAGGTGTGTTATGCTATGATAAAAGGATAAGAAAATAAGATGGTAGGATGGCAAGCAACCAGAAAGAGGGAGAAACTAAATTAGAGCCTCTGGAAAAATCAAAACGTCAAAGTGATAGCTTACCTGCGTTGCGCTATGCTTTCGTGGTAAACGCCGGTTTTTTTTTAGTTAGTACCAAAATTAAAAGTGAAATCTAAGTAATAGAGGTGAAATCATGCTGCAAACTTTAACCAACGTAATTCAAATTAACCCTACGGTGTTTGACAGACACAAATGGAGAGGAGAGGACAAAAATGACGCAAACACGTGACGTCACGGCCCTTGTCTGATATTGAATGTCAGGTGCGACTGTTTCCCATTTGTAAAGACTGACTAGAAGAATAGGAAAACTGAAATAGACCGCCCACTACCTAATTCTTGTATAATCTGTGTTCAGTGAGTTGGAATTTAAAAAATAAGAAAGTAGTTCATATTTTCGAGAAAATAGCCAGGTATTTTATATTCCTGGCACAGCTGTATGGTCGGCCTTATAAGTAGCGGCACTCTTTAGGGCTTTGTCAATTTAACGTGATATTTAAATTGTTGTACTAATCTGTTAAAGGCGTCAAAGCGACAAGGTACTATCAGCCCAAAGGAACCCCGACCCACCATAGAACGGTGTCACAGTGACATTATAAAACAATTTGTTCGACACTTCTTACGACTTGAATTATAACGTCACTGTGACACGGTTCTATGGTGGATTCCATAGGTCTGATAGTACAGCTATTTAAAAGACCGACTGTGTATTGCACCCACATTAGCAATCCGGTATTTTTTCAAAAAAGCCAGGTAAACCAGGTCTATCCCGGATCACCTGATATCGCACACGTGTGCCGACAATGGGTCCGGGCCAGATGTGGAAGACCCTAGATTTACCTGTTAAAGGTATTACGAGAATTAAGATTACGGTACCTTAGGACATGTGGTAGGCAGATGTTGGCTAATTGTTAAGAAAGTTATGGAAAGAATGTAGGTCTATTGCTTTTCTTATCATGTATATTATTTGATGTCGGTGCTGGGCCTCTTTTCAACACGGTAAAAACCGTTATCGTGTTTAATCTGTCATCGTGTTGTTAACGTTTTAAAAGCTCTTAATAGGGTACTTGCCTCATATTAAATTTGGCTTATAAATTAATATTTTCTGTAGTATTAGACTAAAGAAACCAATATTTATCGATTTTAGATATTAAAAGTGTAAGATGGCTACATATTTTCTATTTAAAATTGTTCATTTTTTATTTTTTATTTTGAACTTTGAAAACGCTGTCGGACATGGTGTGACGTCATAGGACTCTAAGCAAACTTCATGTCGGACCTTGGGCCCTAGACAAGATGCATTACGCCGAGTCGCTTTTCTGTTCGTTTCGTTTTTAAACCAATCGCGTCACTGCTAGATCACGTAATACGAAAAGTCACGTGATCTAGCAGTGACGCGATTGGTTTAAAAACGAAACGAATAGAAAAGCGACTCGGCGTAATGCATCTTGTCTAGGGCCCCTTATACGAGTGAAGTTCGCTATGTAATCTGCAAGTATTCTGTGCTGTGACATGACATTGACATTTATGACCCGTGGGCTTTTGAGGTTGTGTTGTGATCGTAATCGGTTTAATATTAGTAAAAACCTATTCTGCGTGTTACTGTTACTGCTTTCTCGTTTGATTGATAAGAGCAATCATGGATGTTGGATTCGTGAAGGCAGATAGCACAAACTTACCGAGAATGGACACGTTGATGGTCGGTATTTTTTTTGCCTTTTTTTTGTTTTAACTGATGTGTTCTTGCATTCTCGGACAATACAATAACGATAATTACTATATTTTCCATGTAAACTGGTGGAAATCATGGTTTTTATTAAAAAACTTTCGAGGTTTTCACAATGATAAACGTTTTTTTTTTTTTTTTTTTTTGCCCCCGCGGCGACTTGAACAGCTACTACCGCAGGGATATGGCTTCCACGTGAAGTGATTTCGCCAGTGTCAAGGTTTATATGAGTATAAAACACAATCCAATCTTCTCTAGGAAGATTGGGGGCAACGTTGTACGGTGATTTGTAGGTCAGAGGTCAAGATAGTTTTAACCTCTGCACCACTGCGAGTCCACTTGAAACGAGAAGAAAGATGCCAGATACACGAAATAAGTCCAAGTCTTCAATCACTGTGCGACACTAAGGCATAAAAAGTACAAATCACTATCAGAAAAGAACTTTGAACACCTAATTACCCAAAAATTAAAGTCTAAAACAAATTACACGTCCGCCATCTTTTAACGTTGCAAATGGCCTCCATGATAAACGTTTATTTATATTATTTTATATGTCAAATGCACTGGTCAAATGTCAATGTTTGTTTTCGGCTCGGATGACGTCACAGCACAGATAATCTATAGACTAATATGGCTGTAAGCGTTTTCGCCTGTTAACGAAAACTAAACTTTTAAAATAAAGTTTTGCGGTTTTCTAGGTCCTAAAAAAATATGACAATATTTTTTTTAAGCTAATCTGACAATAATTAATAATTTGAGACCTACTTTAAAAAAGAGTCAACTAGCCTATTACTTGACAGTAATGAATGGCAGCCGAGTGAAAAACGATACCGTAACAGGTCAAGTACGATATTGTTTTTACAGCCTAGAAATAGAGGCGCTTTGCTCTCCTAAGCTAATACGCAGTATGTCAGATAAAATTCCTATAGCAATATCAACCTTATTACGAACAGCAGAGAACTAAAACTGTTTTGTTATTGATTTTGGGATACCGCGCTGTTTGCTTAGGAGGGCAGCGCTGATGTCAAACCTAATGCGTCAAAAGATTATATTTTTAACTAACTTGAAAATTAGGAGAAGGTTATAATTATACATTTGAGTGCTCTCAATCCACGAAGGCGTGTCCCGACAGTCAAATTGACCTTACGCGGTTGCGTCAATTTTATGTAAAATAAAGTAGTGGGGCGGAACTTCGAGGATGGAACACTTTAATATGTAATACGTAGTGAGGGAGATATTTATTAATTTATAGAATATTCAAGAAAATTATTTATCAATGTCTACACAAACGGATTAAACCAATTCAGGTGTGACTTACAACTTGTAAAAAAAACAACTCTACTAATTTACCTGTTTTACTTAATGTATAAATGCATTCCGGTCCCAAAACCGCACATTCATAGACAATCAGCGGTATCTTTTGTACAACGGTACGTTATCTGTGAACACGTGCTGGCACAACAAAAGCCGTGCGGCGGCGGTTTGCAACAGTTATTCTTATCTGTTGCAATTTAAAAAGCTAAAGACCCGGCCCAGGTGTTTTGGGTAGTCATTAGTCCTTTTGTTCTTAAACTGTGGAGAGTGATAAACTTTTTTTTACTGGTTTTAGCTAAGCGCATTATCGAAGGATTACTGAGTTAAACCTTTTTGGTAAGGTTTATTTATTATTGGTAATTAGGTTTGATTCCGTTTTAGTTGAGTTTCGTTGTGTTTATGATTACAAACATGCATTAATTGATTAAGTGGATTCATTGTTTTTTTTACTAATACATGTGCAATAACTTAAGAAGACAAGTGTCTCTTTCAATCACACATGGCTGATTGAATTTGACTGACACTGTTCATATTGGCCCTAACATGGGTTAATATATCGCACTGCTAGATCAAGACGGTATCAACTCAAAACCATTGTTACTTTTGTTTTAAGCTCATAGACTTTCTTTTTAAGTTGATTTTAAAATACAGTTGTTTTTTGAGTTACTACTCTTTTGAACTGGCAGTGCGATATATCGCACCTACTCGTAGATCAAAACAGTACTAACAAAATAGAAACTGTATTTAAAAATCAACTTTAGAACAACTTCTCTGAACATAAAACAAAACTAGCAAGGAATTCGGGTTGATACTGTTTTCATCTAGCTTAGATGGATTGTATCCATTTTAAATTTCCATTAAGTCACTTTTAAATATGCTTGTTCGTATATGTCTCTTGTACTTATTGTACGTAAACGTGACGACATAGATATTTAGTCGATAAGTCACAGTTCGTGCCTGATCTCCATTACTCACAGAATGGCCCCTTATTCAGTGCTCCGTGAAATATTGTTAGATATCAATAAAGTACGACTTCTTTGGCCTGTCACAGCGTTAATGACGAAATTTATGGACTTTATTGTAAATGGTTACAATTAACAAACTGACAACGTTTATTTGACAAGAAAAATCGAGTAAGAATAAATAGGAGCGCTGTAAAAAATTGGTTCAATATTACCAATTTGTTCTACGTTGGTAATATTACCCAATTTCAAACCCAATTCTGCTGGACTGGATGAGGGTTCTCGTTTATCTTCTCCGTTCCATATACAAAAGGTAACTGAAATGCCGAACTGTTAATTAATCTCGTAAGGCATAAAGGCTTGCATTAAAAATATAGAGTTAAAATGACAGTTTTCGTATGAATCTGACGTTAACTAACTCAAGTTAGTGTCTTAATACTCTTAATTCAGAGTAATTTTTTTGGTGCAAGTGGCCCCAATTTGTAATGATTATTAAGGCGTTTTTTTGAGCTATAGCCTAAAACACAAGGACACAGCCTATACGAGTAGAGACGTGGGCGCATCGTAGCCTAGTTACGACGGGTCAGTCTGAGGAAACTACGCCCTAGCACTGGGCCCACCATGCCGGCAGGGTTGGGAAAACTGGCAAGATGGAAGACTACACGTCATCATTCTTATTTGGCCGAGATGTGGCGGGCTAATCCTGCACGGGTTAATTAGATTATTTTCACAACAAGCGTTTATCCAAATGATATTTTTGGGAAATGAATCAGTTTGGCGAAAACTTTTTGAAGAAACAAAGGTACTTAATCCTTGTCTTGTTCGTATGTTCTTTGCTTTGATTTCTGTCTTTCTTTTTTTATGCACCTCTTTTGTTAGTTTCTGTATGATTATTTGGTTGACTGGTAGAGAACGCCAATACGCATTGGATCCGCCATTTGTACTTTTTTTTGTGGACTAAATGTTAATTGATTGATGTCATTACAGTGAATTTATATTCAAAAACTAGATCAGAGAGGTTATTATGACATAGCTATGCAATTCATTTTACGTTGAGCGTAAAGGCCAGAGCTATAGCAGTTTTATAGCTCTGTCCTTTTCTCTCAGCGTAAACAGAACTGCATTGCTATGTCATAATAACCCCCCAGATCGGAGTCAGATGTAAACGGTAAACATTTACATTTATCTTACAGCTTCAACCAAAAATTATCGATCAATCGTTTAGAGAGTTTAAAAAAAAACAGCAGCGCAAAAAAGAATCTAAGGCGACATTTTTGTGATATATGAAATAGTTTAGCGAAATCATGGCAACCCTACCTAGGTCGAATCTAGCTAAGACTAGGATCCACCCACGGTTTCCGGCGCAGGCGCGGGAAGTGACGTCACTGGCGCTCCACTTTCACAACTGGCAACATTTTCATAACTTTAGCAATTGCCATTCGTTCTCGTACGAGCAATGTTAATTGCTTAATACTAAAATGAACTGACCAATTTGTAAATTTTGTACTCTCTACAAAGTTAAAGTTTTATCTAGAGACTTGAAACTTGAAACTTAGCTCAATACTGGGTGCAAATACCGAATTAACGAAACACATTTGGAGTCTTAGGACTGCAATCTCGAGAATTAAAATATCCATGGGTCTCATATCCCAGTTACTATCACATGGCCTTCTTCAGTAATTTGTGGGTATAACAAATTATCAATAGTTTCACTCCCAAAATCGCCGAAGGTCTTAATTTCCGGGATGCACAAATTACCTACTTACAAAATTAAGTTTGAATGCCATAGAGAATGCAAATGAGGGCACATTAGGCCCCATGTGACCATGGATATTTGCATTTTCAAGACTACAATCTTAGCACTGCAATCCTAAGACAGCAAATGCGCTGCCAACCCTGAGGGCTAAAATGAAATGCCTTTATCCAAGTTAATTCACCGATTGACTTGTCCACACACCGAAACATAACAATGCAAACAGTGCAGCTTTGCAGCAGGTTGCAGGGTCAGATGGTGGTGGCGATACGGTCAGACCCTGCACAAGGTCTATGGGTCACAGTTTCCACTTACCATTAGGTGGCCTGTGTGCTCGTTTGCCTTCCTATGCCATAAAAAAGTCCTACCACCAATACGTAAAACCAAACACGACTCTTCGAACTTGTTTTTTTTACTCTATGACCAGACGTCACGTGTCAGTTTTGCGCGGGAAACGTCGCCATTGCCACAATTGCCGTAAGCAGGATACCGGCGATTCACCTACGCATGACTCAAAGGCGCTTCGGGACTCATCAGCGTCGTTTCTTGAATATTTGTCATGTGGTAAGTAGGTACCTACAACGCACTTTTACGTGTTGAATTCCGTCTTTTTACCCTACTGCCGAAGTAGGAGGGAATGTTGTAGATCTGTTTGTTTAGTTTAAGTCCTAAGCAAATAAGGAGTATCGCAAAATCAATAACCAAAGCAGTTTTAGTTCTGTTCTCTTAGTAATAAGGTTGATATTTCTACAGGATTTTTAACTGACATAATGTGTATTAGCTTAAGAGGGCAGAACTGTATTTTTGCTTACTAGTGATTATTTTGAAATTCTAATGATAAATCCTAGTGCGGCCCACTACGAGTAAATACTTAACCTATTTAAAATTTCCGTCCGATATCTTCATCCACACGGGTCTTGACAGACTGCACAAGCTGACAGACGGACAACTCATCTTAAAAGGGTTCTGCAACTAATCTGTATGGAATGGATAACTTGATAAAACAGAGTGAAATGACTAGCATAGAGGCATTCCATCTTAGTCCTCAGGGTTGGCAGTGCATTTGCAGTCATGTGAATGCGAATGTCTATGGGTCACAGTTTCCACCTACCATCAGGTGGTCTGTGTGCTCGTTGCCTTACTATGCCATAATAAAAAAACAGATTTTGTCTTTTTACATATTTAGGCGATAATATGAAACCATGCAGTCTGGCTTTTTAAACTAGTAAGCTTTTAAAGCATATTTTCGCATTAAAAAAAAGATAACCTTTAACTAGACTAATAGAGGCCCCTCAGCCATATCGATGCATCTTTCACAGACATGAGACAGACATCATCGTCGGGGCCCGACGTCGTGACGTCACCGCGCCGTGTTTGGGTCTCGTCCCCGTGGGCTGCAGAAGTAACTGCCTCTAGTCTCGGCAGAAACTTAACTCTTGTCCTTATCGCTTTCGGAAAATGGCAGGAATGAGGAAAAGAGACACAAGACACGTAGTAACATGGGTATTATGTTGACATTTTAAGAAGTATCTTCAACTTAACTACAACTATTAAACTCTTAAATCGTGAGTTTTTAATAGACAGGCACCTCTACAACATCATAATATGAAGATCAAAAGTTAAAACCCTTATTTTTATTCCAACAGAGTTAAAAGTAAATAGCCTTGATTATGCACATCCTATTGCACACTGTGCCGTGTGGTTGCCGGCTTACAATAGTGCCACTCCATGTCTTCCCGTGGATGTCATAAGAGGCGACTACATAAGGGAATAAAGGCTTGCAGTACTGTTAGGCGATGGGTTGCAACCTGTCACTAATATACACTGTTAAACATCTTAGCCTAATTGTGCAAATTGTGGTTACAGGTTATCAGCAAGTTTTTGAGTTGTTGGTAATTTTGTAGCTCTGCCTACCCCACTCTGGGAATGAAGGCGTGAAGGTGTGTATGTGTGTATGTTTCATAGTCTAGGTCAAAGGAAAATACCCTATAAATTTAGATGCCCTTGAGAGTGTCGAAATATACGTTTTTTGCGGCATAAACGGCCGTATCTTTTTTTTACGTGGATTTAATATCAACTCGACACCTCTACGCGTTCCGGAGATAAAGGGTCTTGACAGACTGACGGACGGACGGATGGACGGATAGACAGACGGACATCAAAATGATCCTATTAGGGTTCCAATTTTTTCTTTTGAGGTACGGAACCCTAATAGGTAGTAATAGAGTGTCTATTTGAAAACCAAATGCTAAACAATATCTTTCGCTGTTTTTGTCATTCGCCTACTAGGTATGTTTAGTCACCCTCATGTCTGGCTAAAAACAAAATCAGTCATCACCCGAAATGATCTACCTATTCCAAAGCTTGAAAAAACTCATAAGATAAGTACACATAAAAGTAAGTAAGTAAGTAGGACATAGTATAACTCGTATTGCTGATGGTTCCACATTAGAATCAAGTTTTATTTTTATTATATTCTATATGCCCTGCCCTAGCAGTCTTCAACGGAGCATCAATGCAATAGTACAGTCAGCTGCAGCGAAAAGGATACCCCCCCTCCTGGTAAGGATTGTTTTTCGAAAACCTGTGGTTAGATTTGAATGATTCTGAGTTTATGTGTAGACAATAGTCAATCTTCAATTCACCGAAAAATCATATAAATTTTACCACAGGTTATTGAAAAAAATCGATCCTTACCAGGAGGGGGGCTATTCTTTTCTCTGCAGCTGACTGTACCTACAACACACAAATGGGCGGCCCTGCCAGAGGAATTTATTTTTATGTTGAGTCTAAATATTATTTCTATCTTTTAATATTTAAGTAGCATGGTTTTACTTTTATTTAAATACGTTTAGTTTGTTTTTTTTTAATAGTATTTAATTGTAACTAGTATTATACAATGAATAAATATTACTACAAACAAATAAAAATACTTAATTACTTAAATAATCACAAAGGACCATGGGCAACTTAGTATGGAGCTTGGACCCAGAACCAACACAGCTGAGAGTTAGGTCATTAAAAGGATCTATAAATATACTTCATTTTGTTCTACAGGCACCAAGTTGTATTCCATTGCAGAACCGAGATATTCATATTTCAGTCAGTGTGTATGTATAAGGTCTATAAACGGGTTTCTCTTAATGACAGGCTACCATACCAATCATTAATCGATAGGATAAGAATATAAAAGCGATACACAGAAAATAATAAGTAGGTACTAAAACAAGAGGAAGATAACAGGCGGTCTAATCGTTAAAAAGCGATCTCTTCCAGACAACCTTTAGGTAGCGGAAAAAAGTTAAAATGACATGACAGAACCGAGCGTTTGACGTTTGATTATTTTATTTATTAATATAATCAGTATTTACAGCAAGTTAATGTTATCTTATTATTCTCATTATACATTAATAACCAAGTCATTCAAATGACCTGCAGGATGATTATCTGGCATATGCCTGCCTAACCCTAAGTACCATATAATGGAAATAGTGTGAGCACAAGAGCCTATTGTGCGTCTTCCAGCTAAGCAAGAACAGTAGTACCTAATGAGGGATGGCATCTACGCCATTTTGATTTCTATCCACCAAAATGTAGACGTAGTATTTACGTGCATAAGATAGCGTAGATAAACTACTTCAAACGTCTTTAAATGCGTTTATGTAGATAAATACCGTAAAAACTGGTAACTATGGTCCAAAATCTTCCAACTGTGGTCCAAAATCAATGACCAAAAGTACAAGTTCCCATTATCTTTAGTTAAGGAAACGTGTTGTTTTATAGACATTTAATGTTGACTAAAGTTTTCCGTGTGGTTGCCGGGTTAGAATAGTGCCACTCCATGTCTTCCCGTGGATGTCGTAAGAAGCGACTAAGGGAATAAAGGCTTTCAGTACTGTTAGGCGATGGGCTTGCAACCTGTCACTAATACACTGGTAGACATCTAAGCCTAGTTGTGCAAAACGTGGTTACAGAATCAACAAGTTTTTAGAGTTGTTGGTAATTCTGTAGCTCTGCCTACCCCACTCTGGGAATACAGGCGTGAAGGTATGTATGTATGTATGTATGTAAAGTTTTAAAATGCTTATACTTAAGTCATCTATGAGGAATTAAAGAAATTAGACTTGGACCACAGTTGTCGTACTGGACCATAGTTACCAGGTTTTACGGTAATCAAGATGCCGTGTGGTTGCCGGGTTAGAATAGTGCCACTCCACGTCTTCCCGTGGATGTCGTAAGAGGCGACTAAGGGAATAAAGGCTTATAGTACTGTTAGGCGATGGGCTTGCCACCTGTCACTAATAGGTACACTGGGAAACATCTTAGCCTACTTGTGCAAAATGTGGTTACAGAATTATCAAGAAGTTTTAAGACTTGTTGGTAATTCTTTAGCTCTGCCTATCCCACTCTGGGAATGAAGGCGTGGGTTTATGTATGTTTATGTAATGTAATAATCAAGATATTTCAAAAAATATGACTAGTTAACCCACGACGAAGACGAATGTAGTTCACGCCATGTTCGGTAGCAATACCTTCATTATTACTACATATATTGTTTGTTACCTACCCTCCAAAATGTTAAATACCCTAGCCACAGATTCTTCATAGTTCGTTTTCACTCTAAATTAATAAATGAATATCTCAGTTCTGCAATGGAATTCGACTTTGTGCCCATATAATTAAATGAAGTAGATTTAAATACCTATTTAATAGCCCAACTCTCATGTCTGTTGGTTCTGGGTCCATTTTGACGCATGGTCCTTTGTGGCACTTTCAGTGGAGACCATGGGACCTTTGTCAGCCGATATACAAATCTTTATTATCTGTGTCATCCCGGCTCATAGACACCGCCGGAGATCCTAGAGCTGGTGCTTACCTATCCCAAAGAATTGGGCTAGCTATCCAGAGAGGTAATGCAGCCAGTGTCATAGAGACCATGCTGCGAGCCGACCTGCTAGAGGGAGTGTTCTTTATTATGGTGGTGATTATTATTTACATCTTTAATATTTGAGTGGCTTAGTTTTATTTTAATTTAAATAAGTTTAGTTTTAACTTTTAATTGTTAACATCAATAAATATTTCTTATTAAATACTTAAATTACCTTGGCGCATTGATGAAGAAAAACAAAAAAGTAAATAGGTGAGGTAAGAATACAAATATAGGTACTTATTTTTACATATTATTATACACATACTCTATTGCAACCCATTTTGGCCCCTTACTTCTTTTCACTTTTTTTTTTCCTGGCGAATACCAACGTACCCTATTTCCAAAAACCGAATTACATTTTCTCCACCTCCAACGCCTAAACAAGAACCAACCCAAAGCAAGAGCAAACGCCATCTTTCAATATATACATAGATATTTTGATTGCATATCGACTGTATGAAGTCGAGATCAATATCTGGGTCGACATTTAAGGCTCTGGTCAAGTTCATTAGGACCAGATCCTTTCCGAGATATACCTAAATCGCTTTCGAGCGGCGTTTGCATTTGTATGTGTGCGCATGTAGATACATATACATACCGTAAAACCTGGTAACTATGGTCCAGTACTTCAACTGTGGTCCAAGTCTAATTTCTTTAATTCCTCATAGATGACTTAAGTATAAGCATTTTAAAACTTTAGTCAATAAGAAATGTCTATAAAACAACACGTTTCCTTACATACATACATACCTTCACGCCTTCATTCCCAGAGTGGGGTAGGCAGAGCTGCAGAATTACCAACAACTCTAAAAAACTTGTTGATAACTCTGTAACCACAATTTGCACAATTAGGCTAAGATGTTTACCAGCGTATTAGTGACAGGTTGCAAGCCCATCGCCTAACAGTACTACAAGCCTATATTCCCTTAGTTGCCTCTTACGACATCCACGGGAAGACATGGAGTGGCACTATTCTAACCCGGCAACCACACGGGGGCGGGGACGTTTCCTTAACTAAAGATAATGGGAACTTGTACTTTTGGTCATTGATTTTGGACCATAGTTGGAAGATTTTGGACCATAGTTACCAGGTTTTACGGTAACTCACACAAGGGCAAGCGTGTGAGCGTCAATTTTATTTTCATCTAGTAGTGTTGACTTTACCACTACACACAAAGACCGCAACTCTTAAGTGATCTACGGATTAAATCTGAATGGGCGATGTAAGGAAAAATATGTTGCTTTGACTTTTTTATGTATGGCAACAGATTGTTACAAAATATGTTATTATATAAATTGAGAGTATTAATAACAAAAAGCTAGACTGACTTTATAAATTCAGAAAATCCTGTGGATTGAGGAGTTGAACTTGAAAACTTCTTAGAAAATTGCTTGCTTGATCTTTAACACGGTGTACCCTTGTTTTGTCGACAACTTTTTCATCGAATATTATTTCATCGACAACTATTCATCGAAACTTTAGTACTAGTAATATTGTTTGGAGTTATCTTATTTCAACTACTATTTATTTAAATTTATCTTACTACGTGGAAATACTAATCAACGAATACTACTTAATCGCTGATTTGTTTCAAATTATCTTAATTCGTACAACTACAAAACATTGCAATTCATTTATTCGACGTATTACTTTAAAACAATTTTAACTTTTGAACTCAACTGAAAAAAAAGTTAATAATATTATTGCATAACTAGTTATATAAAGAAATAGAACTACGAGGCTTTCAAAGTGGGTTAGGTTAGGTTAGAACTGCGGCCCCCAAGAAAACGAACTGTTGACAGAAGTGGGTTAGGTTAGGTTAGAACTGCGACTCCCAAGAAAACGAACTGTTGACAGAAGTGGGTTAGGTTAGGTTAGAACTGCGACCCCCAAAAAAATTAACTGTTGACAGAAAAGCATGACACATTACTATTATTAAATTATAATATTATAATAAATTAGGATAAGTAAGTGAAATGTTTTTTACCAACCTATTTATAATTACCAATTGAAATCATTTTATGCGGAATAAATATTATTACACGTAATAAAAAACAAATTAAAAAAACCCGAAATGATTAGTCATGACATGAATTTTATTGAAATAAGTCAACTACTAATTAAAAGACCTCGGTTCAAATTACCTAGTATCGAGTCCTCGACGCAATGATTTGTCGATGAAATGAAAATACTTGAAACGTTGTCTTTGAAATAATATTCGATTAAAAGTCTGTCGGCAATTCAATGGTAAACCCTTTAACACAGACACAAAGTTGCGATTGCGCAGAGTTCAATTTTAAATTAAAATTTTAAATCGGAACCATTGACCTCTGCGACTTAAGCAGACAGTACGTCTACCTACATGATCAGAATTTGAGGGTAGAAAGTTAAAATATATAACCTATGCCACTCCTTGGACAAATAGCAATCAAACGATAACTCGCATTTTAAAATCTGCCCAGCTTTTAGTCTACGGAGGTCACAAAGAATCCGACATTAACTCATCCTTACATACATCATATACGCTCGAAACACATTACCATTCTTAAACGCGGCTGGGTAATTACAGATTCATCTAATTTCACCCTTGTAGGTTAGGTTTTAAGGTTGACTGAGTGAGATTGGACTTGCCTACTTTCTTATATCAATGCGTCTGTTAATCAATGGATCCACATTGCGATAGTGCTAATATGTGGATACAGTGCAAATCGTATGGACAGAGGCGAAAGTTCGGACGTAGTAGGTACCTACCGTAGTACCTCTTGAAGTAATGAGCTGGCATAATTATTTTCATTTTCTGATGTAACAAAGTGTGGTGTTTTTAGGATATCCTTAACATGGATCACATGTATGAATGACTCGATGAATGAATGTTGAAGAAGCGAAACTAATTTATCAAGATCGTAGCAAGTGGAAATAAGTGGTCTCTGCCTACCCCTCTAGGAAACAGGCGTGACTAGATGTGTGTATGTATGTATGTATGGATCACATAGGTTAGGTTAGCCATGATTAGTTAAAGAAAGTGAGTCTCGCGGGCACTTTGTTACGACTCCAAGACTAGACTTGTGGGAGGACCTTGTGCAGGGTCCGTAAGGGTGGTACCACCATATTATCCATTAACCTACCGCCAAGCAGCAGTGTTTGCATTGTTGTGTTCCGGTTTGGGGATAAGACAGCCGGTGAAATGACTAGCATAGAGGCATTCCGTCTTGTTCTTCAGGGTTGGCAACGCATTTGCAGTCTTGTCAATGCGAATGTCTATGGGTCACAGTTAACACTTACCATCAGGTGGCCTGTGCGCTCGCTTGCGTTGATACGCCATTAAAAAAAAAAACATCGTCTTAATGAAATTTGGTATGAAGATAACTTAGCCCATGAAGAAGACTTAAGAGGATAAAAATTTAAAAGTATTAGTGTCAATAAAACTACTCGTACTTTCGATTTGCATTGATTGCAGTGTTGTGCCTTACTGATACTCAAATTATTGTTCTGTGTTTTGTCTTTTGTTGTTATTCAATAAACAGTATTTGCATTGTATTATTTAAGTAATGCATACACAAACGACTTTCGTGTTTTTTTTTATTATCGAGTAAGGCAAACGAGCGTGTAGGTTGCCAAATGGAAAGTAATCACCACCGGCCATAAACACCAGCAACTCAAGAAGAGTTCTGTTGTCGGTGCGTTGCAGGCCCATTATATCTTATACTTATTTATTGGGTTATTGGTTGGTTTTTTCCTCATAATTAAACTTAAATGTTGAAGAAGCGAAAGAAATTGGTCAAGATCGTAGCAAGTGGAAAGAAGTGGTCTCTGCCTACCCCTCTGGGAAACAGGCGTGATTTAATGTATGTACTTATGTATTAAACTTGATTAAGTTCCCCACCGATAAATACCTAAACTGCGAACGCAATCGCGGGCTTAAGCTAGTATTTCACATTAAATATACAATATAAAGAGTCGGATAATTTCCATTAGTTTCCACGACCGGCTACTCCTAAGCATTCGATTGTTCCCCGCCATTGTGCCAACGTAAACACTTATTGTGAAAACTGTGTTTTATATAGATTTCCACGGCGCTGTTTACAAGCCGGATTATCATTAGTATTGTTCGATTGAAAAATGCTATGATTCAAAGGTTAGCAGGGTCAATATGTCAACAAGGAGGATTCATAACTGATGACGTGTATGTATGTTTGTATGGCCGTCCAATGTACCAAGTAAATGGTACCTATTTAGTAAATAAAACAAATTACGTGCACCAAAGAATCTCGACGAAAGTGGTGTTCAATGATTGTAAAGTTCTCATTGAAATTTACTCTCATTTGCATGTTGTATATTCATATACAGGGTGTATACGGAGGGGTGGATCAAACGAAGTTCAAAGGTAGGGGACCTCAAGGGCTACCGAATTGACCCCCATGTATGTTCAGCGATTTTCATTTGTTTTAGAGTTACGAGCTTTTTTGTGAAAATTTCAGAAATGTCGGATTTCCGGTATAATTCCTTTGTGGTAGCTAAACTATTCGACCTATGACCGAGGTTTTTTTTTTGGAAGTAGTCAGATAGCGGACCTAACAAATAACAATGCCATTTTGAGTCATAGCATCATACATTTTACAAGAAAAAATAAAACTCTCAATAATTTGAGCACATTGAAATTTTCCATGAACATTCACAGGTCAAAATTTTTAAATTATCACATACCTTTTTTTTGCAAAGTACTTTATAAACTACCTTGGTTTATGGAGAATTAGCCCTGTAATTTTCTTTTAGATAGTCTCACGGCATCACCTTGAAAATAGTATGGAAAGGGAATAAGTAGTAAAAATCACTTTTTAAATATCCAAGTAAAATATTTTTTAAATGGAAAATGAAAACGGAAAATGATATAAAAAGAGAATGTAAGATTAAAACACCAAAATACCTTAAATGTAACGCCTTTATTCCTTAATTGTAATTAATTAAAGTAAGTGTTCAAAATGTCCACCATTATTTGCTATACACGCTCTGAACCTTTTTAAAAAATTACGTTTAAGTTTGCGGAATGCCTCTACGTTTTCACTGATAGTTCTTTGGGCTTGTGTTAGTTTTACGCGTAATTCTTCAATTGAATTAAACTCAGATTTGTAAACTACCTCCTTGTAAAATCCCCACATGAAAAAATCTACAGTATTGAGGTCCGGAGATCTTGGAGCCCAAGCTATCGGTCCTCCGCGACCTATCCATCTCTGTGGAAATTCTTCATCGAGATATTGTCTCACAATTCGAGCAAAATGGCACGGTGCTCCATCACACTGAAAGTACATTCTCCTGCGTGTTTCCAAATTAACATCATCTAACATGGAACTGAGGTTCTGTTGTAAAAACGATAAAAAAATATTTCCATTTATTCGACTTGGCAACTCGTAAGGTCCCATCAGTTGTCCGTTAAATACTCCTGTCCACAAGTTAATACTAAATTGGTGCTGGAAACTGTGACGTCGGACCAAATGAGGATTTTGGTACGTCCAAGAATGGTAATTATGCATGTTAAAAATACCTGATCGAGTAAAACATGACTCGTCTGTCCACATTACATTGTTAAAAAAATCAGGATCAGCCTCATATCTGCTCTGCTTATCTTATCATATCTTGACAAAAAGCAACTCGTCGTGCGTAATCAACCGGTAATAAATCTTGCACCTTTTTGTAGTGGTAGGGATGCGAACTGCGAACGTAAAATTTTATGGACAGCTCCATGCGAAAGACCAATATTACTACCAATTACCCTCGTGCTTGTTGATGGATCGCGGTGCACTTCTTCTAAAACGTTGGATATTTGATCTGGGTCTATCGTTGGCACTCCTTCAGATTGAGCAGTTCCAGGTATACGACCTTCTAAATTCGCGTTATGGACGCGTATGAAGACGCGATAGTCAGGATAAGAACGGATTCGCTCTCCTCTTCGTGTAAGTTGTTCCTGGTACATCCTGGCAGCTGCACGAGCGTTTCCTTGAGCTGCACCGTAGCAATAATGCATTTCTGCATACTCTCGTGGGGTATAACTCATTACATTACCCTTTAAATGTAATCACTCAGTTAATTAAATGTGTTATTTTTAACAAGATGCATTAGCTTAATTAGTTAATTACGCAATGAATGACAAAGAATTATTTTTTCAATTGTTTTCAATTATTATTTTTTTGCTAACCCGGTACTAATGGCCAGTAAAATAAAAATAAAAAACTCTTAAATCAACCTTACAAACCAATGTAGGCATTTTTAATTCGTGGATATTTAGATCATTATTATTGTTGTAATTTTGATTAATGTTAAAATTATTACTATTTTTTTAAATAATAAAAATGTATTTGATGTTATCAACAAGTTTTTGGAGTTATTGGTAATTCTGTAGCTCTGCCTACCCCACTCTGGGAATGAAAGCGTGAAGGTATGTATGTATGTATGTATTTGATGTACTAGTCCTATTTAAAAAATATTTTACTTGGATATTTAAAAAGTGATTTTTACTACTTATTCCCTTTCCATACTATTTTCAAGGTGATGCCGTGAGACTATCTAAAAGAAAATTACAGGGCTAATTCTCCATAAACCAAGGTAGTTTATAAAGTACTTTGCAAAAAAAAAAAGTTATGTGATAATTTAAAAAATTTGACCTGTGAATGTTCATGGAAAATTTCAATGTGCTCAAATTATTGAGAGTTTTATTTTTTCTTGTAAAATGTATGATGCTATGACTCAAAATGGCATTGTTATTTGTTAGGTCCGCTATCTGACTACTTCCAAAAAAAAAACCTCGGTCATAGGTCGAATAGTTTAGCTACCACAAAGGAATTATACCGAAAATCCGACATTTCTGAAATTTTCACAAAAAAGCTCGTAACTCTGAAACAAATGAAAATCGCTGAACATACATGGGGATCAATTCGGTAGCCCTTGAGGTCCCCTACCTTTGACCTTCGTTTGATCCACCCCTCCGTATACACCCTGTATATAAAATAAAAATCGTAAGATGTAACCATGACAACACGATATTAATACGATTTTATTTGAGATATCGAGAAACCGAGTCTACTCTTGAGCGTAAGCCTAGGCCACTAACTAGTCCACTTCATTTTAACCGATCGTGCTTAGTAGCGATATAGTTATAAATAATAAATAAATAAATATCTTGGGACAATATCACACCAATTGACCTAGTCCCAAACTAAGCTCTAGGTTTGTACTATGGGTACTAGACCACGATACAAATACTTATATAGAGAAATATATACTTAAATAGATAGACAATATCCATGACTCAAACACAAATATTCACGCTCATCACACAAATATCTGTTCTTACCGGGATTTGAACCCAGGACCGCTAGCTTCGTAGGCAGGGTCACTACTAACTAGGCCAGCGCGTCGTCAAGCGAGTTGTCGTGATTACTCGTGATGTTGTTGAAATCATGAGTATTATTCACTAGACAGTAAGAGCTAAATAACGATAGCAATATGGTTACGTTAGAAGCAAGCTGTAGCTGTTTAAGCAGGTTGAACCAAAAAATCTGGTCTCATAGTCCTTGGAGCTTTACTTCTCAAGAATACAAGTCAGCTTGACTTCTCAAAAAAAGCCCTGGTGTGGATGCATGTTACATAGGTCGATTAATGGAGAGGCGTTCAGTATTAAACCTCTTATAAAGTCCGCAAGCTGACTTCTATGGTAAAATTTAGTTTAAAATACCCAAACAATACAACCTAGATCTATTTAAATCGAACATGAATGTGTTACACGTGTAACTACTGCAGGCTTTAATGTTTAAACAACCAGGGAAGTTATTATGACATAGCTATGAGGGTCAGTTAATGCTGAGAGAAAAGGACATAGCTATGCAATTACTATAGCTCTGTCCTTTACGATCGCTGTAAAATGAGCTGCATAACCATGTCATAATAACCCCCCAGATTATGGTCAGATAATGACATCAGAAGGGTTATTACGACATATTCTTGCAGTTCTTTGTACGGCGAGCGTAAAGGACAGAGCTAAAGCAGTTATATAGCTCCGTCCTTTTCTCTCGGCTTAAACTTAACTGCATAGTTATATCATAATAACCCCCCTGGGCCTCTATAATAATAATGATATCTGTACGACATAAACTCATATTATTGCCTTTGATAAGCCTTCGATATGTAAGGTATTATCTTTAAGCCAGTCGCCATTAGGTACTGATAAGTAAATAAGAGCTATCAAAGCGTCGACAATACAATGAACTCGTCAAAAATAATAAGGTTTGGTATGGCAATCTCGGAATGGACCCACAAGAGATACAACTCCTCACTGCCCAAAGCATCTGGAAATTCCTGGACGCAACGGGCCTTTGCGGTGAGCTCTAAAAACAAAAGGCTGCTACATAAGATCAGCAATGGTCGAAGTAGCTCACAAGGCCCCAATAATAATAATGATAATCTCAGCCCTGTACTTGCATATAAATGCCATAACAATCTTCAGCTCCGTCGCTGTGACTGTGACCCAACATCGAGTATCTAACAAACGTAACTCCACAATGAAAGCTCCATTTTCTATTTCCTGTTGCAACAAACAATTCGAGGCAAAAATTCCGCAGCTTCCCGATGGCGATCTTCCCACGGCGGCGACCGTTTCCCTTCAATTGTGGTGCATGTGCAACGTGGGATTGCATCAGAGTATGCAAAGTCCCAAAGAACTGACAAGACATGCTAAATGCCGTCCGTCGTATCTTACAGATGTACATACATCCATACGATATCGTATTTAAATCATTCAAAAATATTGGTGTTTAGACGGATGAAACGCGTCGCAAGTCCGAATTTATCATTTGGTTTAAACTGGTTTTCAGCTGATTCAGACAACTTATTAAAGTTTTCAAAAAATACCTGCAGTAAGGTTGAGTTACGGCTGTATAATAAAAACAACCAAAAGTTTTATATTCAGGCGAACATGGCTTCATGCAATAAATGATCATTAGGATTTTCAACAAAAAAAACACGTGACAATTTGACACAAATTGACCTATACCCAAACTAAGCTCTAGGCTTGTACTATTGGTACTAGACAACGATAAACATACTTACATAAATAAATAAATACATAGAAAACATCCAAGACTCAGGAACAAATACTCTCGGATTTATTGATGTTATTAAAGTTAAAACGAAACTTATTTAAGTTAAAATAAAACTAAGCTACTCAAATATTAAAGATGTCAATAATAATGACCACTATAAAAAGAACAGCCCCTCTAGCAGGTCCACTCGCGGCATGGTCCCTATGACACTGGCTGCATTACCTCTCTGGATAGCTAGCCCAATCCTTTGGGAGAGGTAAGCACTAATAATACTCATCCCTCATTACACAAATATTTGTCCAAACCGGGAAACCAACCCGGACCGCTAGCTTCGTCGCGTCGTCAATATACATACATACATACCTTCACGCCTGCAATCCCAGACAGGGCTAGGCAGAGCTACAGAATTACAACTCAAAACGTTGTCGTTAATTCAGTAACCACAATTTGCACAAATAGGCTAAGTGCAGTGTTCACCAACAATTAAACGGATGGTTAGCGGTTTAACGGTTATCAAGTGTATTGACTAACAGCTGATTAAGACTTAACCTTCTGTTAAATTGGTTGGTGAACTCGGCCCTAAGATGTTTACCAGCATATTAGTGACAGGTTGCAAGTCCATCGCCTAACACAATAAGTCGCCTCTTACGACATCCACGGGAAGACAATATAGACCCCCATTTTATGTATATCTCTTGCTAAATCTACACCAAAAACCCTGAAATAGTAAATTAACTTGTGCGTTTTACGTAAAACAATCAACGATGACCCGGATCGTCGCCATTTGCCGCCGCGCCTCCGCCGTGGGACCCGATGATTGTGATTTTACTTTCTCGTCCAAAATACAGCTGTCATATGAAACGTATTCATTTTACGCTTTACACGGCATCATTCTTAGATTTGATCCAGTTGATAACGTGATGCTGTATTAATTGAGGTGATAATTAGCAATCGTGTGGTTGCTGGGTTAGAATAGTACCACTCCATGTCTTCCCGTGGATTTCGTAAGAGGCGACTAAGGGAATATAGGCTTGCAGTACTGTTAGGCGATGGGCTTGCCACCTGTCACTAATACACTGGGAAACATCTTAGCCTACTTGTGCAAAATGTGGTTACAGAATTATCAAGAAGTTTCAAGACTTGTTGGTAATTCTTTAGCTCTGCCTACCCCACTCTGGGATTGAAGGCGTGAGTTTATGTATGTATATATGTATAATTAACAATTGCGTTTATCTGTGTCGAGTGAGTTGCATTCTAATATTGCGAGACATGATTTTGGTAAATACACACATGGCTTAGTAAAGGCATACGAGCCATGTAGGACCCAGGACATTAGCATTCTCAAGACCGCAATCTTGAGACTGCAAACCTAAGACTATGTGGGAACCTGGGAACTACTGTGGTTTATCGCCGGACAGATACTTTTTTTATTGTTATCTTTGTCCGGCAGCATGAGCATGTCATGCTCACATAAAGATCTTTGCTTACGGCGGCGTCGTTGATCGGGTCGCCAGCTTCCCGAAGACATGGTTGAGGGAGGCGATGGCTGAGTCGTCGGCTTCTGAACCCATCTGAGAGTACTTATGATATGTGTGTAAATAAAGTAGTGTATGAAACTGTACATAATTAGGCCTTAAAACACTCATGTGGTCCTATTATGAAACTCGTATTTTAAGAGTTCTCATTATGCATCAGTTGCATAAAATACTATTCTTATACTTTGGATATTAGCCAACTATGTGTACGAGTAGGTAGTACAAAATAAACATGGGTCCTGACTGAAGCTGGCAGAAGCTAGAGACAAGTGGCGGTACAAATTGTATCTTAAAAGCGCAATTAGAAGAAACGGTTTTACAAGGTTAATCCTCGAAGTCGAAACGGTTTTCCAAAGTCTGATGACAAACCCGGATTAATTAATTTCATTCCGGTCTAAAGTATATTTGGCATAGTTAGAATAATCCTGTGAGGCTATCACGTAAGATAAAAAAAGTTATTAAACCCTCGAATACTTGAAACGGTCTTTGAAAATCTGATTTTAAACTGGGTAAAGGATACATCAGGTCATACAAAACTTGCTGGAAAGTTTGATTTCAGCAAAAGCCCAAGTTTCTAGAGGTCGCCGTCCTCGAGGCGGTCGTCAATCCAATACTGTTTTGTTTTATACGAAGCTCGGGTATCGTACAAACGGACATACGCAAAAGAAAACGCTTATATGCGACAGCAATTAGTGCGTTAATTATGACGCTGTTTATCAAAATGGTGCCCTATGGCGATTAACCACAAAAAAATTAACAGCCCCGATCGGCGTCCACCTGCGGAAGCCATCTTCCACTCGAGCGCCGCTTCCTGCGCCAGATGCCGCGCGTGCGCCGCGCGCGCACTCCGGCGCACGACGACGCCAGCTATTACACCTCGCTGCTCAGGGCTGCCACCTCAAGGGCTGACACCTAAACTGTTGTACTACCATAATAGTTATAGCGATTCCTTGTCTATATTAATATTTCTTACGTACCTACCTATGTAAATCTTAGCTATTTTCTGTGTACCTACTTATTTCAATAATTACTTACTTACCTGTTTAGCTTTACAGCGAGTCCTATCCGCCCTTGTTTTCAGAGACTGAAATTATTTCTTCCATCACATACAAAAATAATTTTAGTTCGATACCGCTTCATTAGAAATGTGGAAGTGCATAGTTTATTTGACTGTTTATTTCATGTTTATTGGACCGACTTATGGTGATAGTTTATAGCACAAAATAAAGACATAGAGTAGTAACTTTTAACCCTAAAAAAAAAAAACTAGAGGAAGTAGCGATAAACGACTTAAACGCGGACTGCATTGCTAGCAAGAGCTACTGTAAGTGTATTTATCTTCCTTGAAAACCCCGATTAACAGCCCTATGCGTGTTTCAAATAAAGGACATATCTGTCCTAGATCATTTGTTGTAAAAAGTCGATAATAAACACTCGGCAAGGTTGATTTCGTTTTGACAACTAAATTGCAGATGCCATTTTCTGACAGACGTCGAATGAATGCTATGTTTACACGACACGTGGTGCGATATGTAGATATTTAATAATTGTAACTTGTTTTGAAACTATTGTGGACTATGCACACTTATAGTGGATGTTATAACATTGTCTTAGTGAGAAAAAGTACCTACAAGAATGCTAGATGCGTTTTGAAAACATTATTATGAGTAACCCTTTGTAAAGATCATGTATCACTCTCATCCGATTGAAAGTAATGGAATATTATTACATTATTAACATAATTATAATATTATAAGGTGAGCTAAGCCTTTCCGCATGTTTTATGATTAAGGTTTATTCAGGGCTCCATTATCAATCCCTAAATAAATATTCATAAACAATTGCGTAATTAAAAAAATAAAAAATCGCACGATATTTGATCTCGAGTGACGTGAGAATAGGGACCTATTCGTACTGAATTGACGTTTCGAGTCGATGACTGTTTTAATATCTATGAATGCTAGAATAGAGTTCCAAATTTAAACTCATAACGTTACAAAAATCTATACTGTAATTTGTAATTGGCTAAAAGACATCAAAGCCATTAAAAAAAAAAAAAAAAATATATATATATACTGTAATTAACATTACAGTACAGATTTTACCTACTTCCACAGACAAGAAAGTTGTCATAGTAAAATTGGTTGTAATAATGCTGGTCATTTCCAAACGGTTTTGAACGCATAATAGAGGACATACGTATAATGATATGTGTGTAGATAAAATAAAATAAATATAAATAATAAAATAAATAAATAAGTATCCGGGGACAATGTCACACCAATTGACCTAGTCTCAAACTAAGCTCTAGGCTGGTACTATGGGTACTAGACAACGATATAAATACTTAAATAGAGAAATATATACTTAAATACATAGAAAACACCCAAGACCCAGGATCAAATATTCGTCCTCATCAGACAAATATCTGCCATTACCAGGATTTGAGCGCAGGACCTCTAGCTTCGTAGGCAGGGTCTCTACCAACTAGGCCAGCGCGTCGTTTTCTATGTTTATAATATGAGTCGGTCAACTTAGTGCGTACCTGGTGCTACTCCATCACCGAGGAGGAGGAGGAGGTCTTCGTTAGGAGTGCTTCAGAGTCGCGGTAATCTTACTGCCAGAGACACCGTCAGTGTCCGCTTATTGGGAGGATTGTTGGTCGGTTGGGTTTTAAGTAATATTTTTAAAATCAAAGCGGGCAAAATGGGATGAAATTTTTGGGCAAGGATCAATAATATCCGTAACTACATTTTTATTTTTTGCAATATACATACAATGCTTAGCTTTTTTGCCTAAAAGCGTAAGAGACAGACAGACGCACATTCGCATTTATAACATTAGTATGTAAGTATATCTGAAAGTTGACAGCTGCGAAAAGTAACCTAAGACCGCACACGAGGCAAAGAACGGATCGTTGTGATCACTGTAGTACCTTATCACTTTAAGATCACCTTCGAACTGCCATACAAAATTGTCTGTCAAGTGAAAGCGAGAAGATCCCAAAGTGATCACCTACTTATGGTACAAGTATTCCGTAATTTTTATTTTCAAGACGTTGTGTATGTGACGTCATAGTGTGAACTTAATAGATAAAAAACCAGTGAAGCGCGAGTCAGACTCCCACGCGGAGGGTTTCGTAACCCCTCACCATATTGTATGCTATTGAAATAAATAATAAGCAACATTTATTGACCAAAACAGTATAACACAATCATGCACATGCACATGTTTCTGCAGAACCTAAACTTTAGGCTAAGCCTGCATTTTGGGAATACGGCAGATATCCAGAGATTTACTTGTGGGAGGACCTTATGCAGGGTCCGTCCGGGTTGGTACCACCATCTTATCCATTAACCTACCGCCAAGCAGCAGTGTTCGCATCGTTGTGTTCCGGTTTGGGGATAAGACAGCCGGAGAAATGACTAGCATAGAGGCATTCCATCTTAGTCCTCAGGGTTGGCAACGCATTCGTAGTCTTGTGAATGCGAATGTCTATGGGTCACAGTTTCCACTTACCATCAGGTGGCTTGTGTGCTCGTTTGCCTTCCCATGCTAAAAAAAAAAAAAAAAAGTGCAATATAGCTCTTAAAAACACTTTCGGGTTTCAAGATATGACGGAGGGACGATTAGACTGCGTAAGTTTGCTTCGTTGACTCCCTTTGCGTACGGAACCTTAATAAAGCCTCTTTACTTTATCTCTGCCCCGCTTTTTAGTCTATGGTCCTCAAACCAGTCGCGAGGGTGGCCTGATAAAAAACCCGGCAAGTGGCACCTGTCCCTCTCTCGCCAATGACATGTGATGAAGTGTCATCGGACGTAGCGCCAACGTATCTTTACCGCTGACTTTACACCAACGACATAGTTTTCAGGGCAGGATTAAAATTAGCAGCTGCATTATTAACTTTGTAACGTTTTACAACTTATATCTGCGGCTCATTAAACGACGATGTCTTTGATTTTTATACAATTAAAAAGTTAATTTGAACTTAGTCAACGGCATTGTTATCTGTGTAATTTTTTGAAATACTACCGAACAAGTGCTTTTTCGATTTTGGATTTTATTTGAAAGGGATAAGGTTAGGTTCAAAGCTGGTGATCTAAGTGGCTATAATGTGGTAATCGATACGCAATACGTGCTCGATTATGGCTGATATATTTCTGTCATTTAATAGAATTAGTACCCGTTAACCAAATGGATTTCTAGCCCACTATAGACGTATTGGAATTAAGAAACTTGGTACCTACCTATATGTTAACGTGAGGCAATGAGTCAAGTCGTAAAGTATCTTGTTGGGATTAGATTGATTAGCCTTAACACGTTCTATAGTAGCTCAGAATTCATTACTCTTCGTTGTAATAATTTCCTTCAATGTTATTATGTATTTACTGACGTTACTCATAATATAGGTAACTATGTACCTACGGAGTAGGGAAACATGCATACGAAACTCAGAAAAAATTGACATTTGGTGACGTAATCACAATTGTAAGATGGACGATTATAGAAAAAAAATTAGCATAGCATGCATATGATTAGATCTGAATTAAGCAGCAGGGTATTTATCGTCCTAAAAAATCCTGGGAGACTGAGCTCAAATCTATCTGACGCACCCCAATTACCTCTTGTACAGAGAGGTTTCAAATATTTTTGAGCCCCCATGAAGCCATGAGCGATATGGAATTATGGAAATGCTGGTGATCATCTGGGTCTACTATTGGCAAGACCACTTTACAACCTATTTTCAAAAGCATTCTTCGTATAAGTCATAGCCTCAGCCATCCATCCCGAGTCGACGTGTCCAAAACAGCCCATTACCCTAACCTAACGTCTAGCGCACCATGTTAGTGAATTCGCGAAGGTAACGACAAGTGGGCCGGCACGTCGGCACGTTAATTGGTCCCAATGGGCACTGCCCGCCGGCCATTAAAGCACGGCGTGGGTAGAACCGAAACACAAAGACCTTGCGTCCAACACTACGCTCAAACTGTTACAGACGAATATGAAGTTCTGATTAAACTGGTAGAGTTTAGTTAGAGATCTTGAGTATGACGCTATTGACGTTGTAGAAAATTATGAATAATTTGCGTATAAAAAAGTATGACATTCAATAAATTTCCCCTAATTTCAGTGATAACTCATAAACGAATCTACCGAATTCATTTAAACTTAGCTAGAAACTATTCAGATCAAACTAGCTTTCGAATGAAAAAAAGTATTATTAAAATCAGTTTATCGGTTTTTGAGTAGGTAATTGATTGTTCAGCCACAGACGTACGTCCAATTTTCATAGGTCTCTACGTGCGGGACCGTATTATACGTATAATACGGTCCCGCACGTAGAGACCTATGAAAATTGGACGGAGGTGGTTAAACCTGAAGAAGTTCAGCTTTTAGTGACCAGTGTTAAGAACTCTTCCTTCGCTCTCTTTTCACCTTTCTGGTCGAGGAAGGTAGGTCAGGTTAAAGTGGCGATAGCTCCAGTGTTCATTTACAGTAGGTACTGATGCTGAGGATACAATATAATAAAATACAATGTAATGTACATAATGTAAAATGGAATGGAGATAAAAAAAGAACATACTAAGGCATCGAGTAGGCAAGTGTTTGTCTAGAATTTTGTGTTATAGCATATTATTGAACGAAATCTGAAAAAAAAATTAGTTGTCCCGTCAAAAGAAATACATTTTTTTTATTATTCATTTAATTCTTCATTGCACTATCGCAAAATGCCAAATTGACCGTTCGACAGTCTAAACGGTACACCAAATATTGCAATAAAAACTTTATGCGTCGTTAAATATTTTTTAATTCAGAAATTTTACACACATGTAATTATTTTTTATTTTCGGTAGCAGTGATATATTTAGGTACTATACCGCAATTAGAGGCCTATAAAATGTTATGTTATAAATTATAATATTTTACTAAGGGAATAATAAAGGCTTCTAGTACTCTTAGGCGATGGGCTTGCCACCTGTCACTAATACACTGGTAAACATCTTAGCCTGATTGTGCAAAACGTGGTTACAGAATTATCAACAACTTATTTAAGAGTGCTTGGTAATTCTGTAGCTCTGCCTACCCCACTCTGGGAATGAAGGCGTGAGTATATGTATGTATGTATGTATAATACTATAAATATATCAAGTTTTTATGTATGATTACAAAAAAAAACATCATTCACGCAGCGTCTAGATTGTCTATCGACTTTTGTCCATAATTTATAAATATTGGCCTTGTCTCTGGTCATCCAACCTAGCGTTGGTCAATATATGCCATTGTGTCGTCATTCATTAAAATAATAGCGCCTCTCAGTCTAATCTGACCGGAAAATCTGGCAGCCAGACAAGATATCATGGTCTAAAAATAAAAACCAGATTTGCCAAAATCGGTCATTTGGCCGAGTGGTGTGACCGGCCGGTATCACCGAGTTGTAAGTAGATCTATTGATCCAATGATCTAATGGCCTACTTGACTAAGTGCCAGCCTGGATCAGGTCAATGACTAACTAGAATTTTAGGGAGCATTCGTCTTTCAAGAGGAACGCTTTAAAAATATAAATCGGGTTAGAAGGGCCGAAGTGCTGACTGACCGTCCGATTGGCCTAGTCCATGGTTCCAAAAGGCGGCCATTGCAAGTTGCTATAAATATCCACGCTGAAGTATACTGATAATTCGACGACGCGTTTGGCCGAGTTGGCAGTGACCCTGCTACGATACTAGCGGTCCCGGGATCGATTCCCGTATGGGAAAATATTCGTGTGGTAAGAGCTTCTTTCCGAGCTGGGGCACTGTTCTACTCGATGGAACCATATTACGTCTGTCATGTTATTCTGTTGTCAAAGTTTTGACAGCTCTTATTTGCTTGAAAGTAATGGCTGCCGAATTAAAAACAATTAAAAACAAACCGGCGACCTTGAGAGCCACGTTAACAAAACGTTAATAGTACATTATTGTCTATAGGCGCGGAAAGTATGGGATTTCCTGAAGAGGTGGTTAGCAGGCCGAGCAATAGCGAGGCCTCCTAAAATACGAGTCAGGAAATCCTCGTTTCCGCCGAGGCATATATAATGCTTTTCTCAAACAATGCGAGAAAATGACACAAACACATGATTATAAGTATTTTTAAAAAACCATTGACAAATTGGTAGAGAATGCTTGAAAACTACGAGTATTAGTTAAGATAGTTCCACGCACGACGAGCCGCCGCGAGCACCGCAGGCCCCGCCGCCGCACCACACGCCCCCACCCACAAGTTGGGTGTACGGGATTATTTTCATGGTCCTTTCGATTTTATACGCAATTGAGAGTACTTTTAATAAACAATATGAGCACGGACGGAAAGTGTTTTCATCCGGTTTATTTACTCCTAGAAGTAAAATGATGCACTTTCCGTCCTTGCGTTTCAATCGGAAAACCGTTATTTCCGAGGGTGATTGAGAAAATCTACTTTTAGTGCTAATACTGGTGAGCTTTGCTTTATTTCTCGTTTTCGTCTTAAACAAAGTCAAAACTAAAAAAATCATAATAAAAAGTGTTTACACAGTTTTATAGACTAAAAAATCTATTCACCCAACAAAAGAATTCATCTTAAAAAAAATGGGTGCAGCGCAGGGCGGCGGCGGGCGGCCGGTCATTGCGCATGAAATTATCTTAATACTCGTAGTTTTAAAAAAAAGTACTTTTTTTTCCAAATACTTATAACTTATAAGTATTTGTATCATTTCTTCGCACTGATTGGGAAAATTTAAAATATATGCCCCGGAAAAAACGGTATGCCTGACCTGACTCATATCGTATTTTAGCAGGCCTCGTCAAGGCTCGGCCCGCTGGCCACCTCGTCAGGCGATGTGGGCGATCCCCCACTTAGACTGATCGACGGAAGTGTTCCGTACTCAAAGGGTGCTAAACGGAACCCTAATTGTTACTAACCCATATACCCTACTTGTCCGTCCCAACTTTAATTTAAATAAACTCTTTAAATAGCTCTAATCTTTTAAACCTATTAGTAGACATTTTCTCATTTTACAGAAAGTATATGTATAGTATTTTACGGCATATTTTCTAACAAATGAATGATAAAAAATCAAAAAGTCAAATAAAAAGAGACATTCAAATTACATGAAACGTTTTTATGTTATTTCTGTTGTCAACACGGTAAAACATGAAAGCGTCAGTTCAGGTGATTATAGTCATCCCTTCATAGAAACCACAACTAATAACGACCGGCATACGTACTTACTTACTTGGGTTGTAAGGAGCCGTCAGTGAGGTACTACTGAGGAAGTTTGGAAACAGTCGAAACGTTTAAAAAGTGATGTTTAACGAGACCATAAACAAGCGATGTTCGTATCGCGTGTGATGCGCCGGCGCTGGCAGCCTGCCGACCGAGTCAATCAAGCTGATTCGATTGACCTGGATGCCCCGAAAGCCCTCTGAATCGGCGCGGACGCACCAGATTCAACTTTTGATGGCTCAATTGGCAGGTTTTCTTAACAATATTATTGTCTTGTTCTGTCTTTTTGATCACTTTCGTGACTTGTAAACAATTGTATTTTTAAACAATACTTACCATCGATTTTACCAAACTGGAATAAAACTTAGTCCGAGATTAGTCTATACTAATTCGGCGATTAATCTAGGTAGAAGACCTTATTCTCGTTTGGTAGAATCCGCCCAAAGGCGACTAATTGAATAAAGGCTTGTAGTACTGTTAGGCGATGAGCTTGCAACCTGTCACTAATGCCCTGTTAAACATCTTAGGCTGTTAAGCATCTCATCTTAGAATTTTTGGTAACTAATTCGGTAGCCCACTATGGAAATGAAGGGGTGAGTTTATGTATGTGTATGAGTATTTTTAGGGTTCCGTAACTCGAAAGGAAAAAACTGAACACTTATCGGATCACTTTGTTGTCCGTCTGTATGTCTGTCCGTCTGTCTGTCAAGACCGTTTATCTCGAGAGGTAGAGGTCGATTTGAAATTAATACTCCGGTCTACAGTCTAACATAAAAAACTGCGGGAATAGGACTTGATTTAGGGGTTGGAAAACGTCGCCCGGGGCGAAATTTGTATGTAAAGATTTTGAGAGCTACGCCATTTACGTGTCAGTCACAATCCTTTTAAAAGCGGCTCTAGAGAGCCGGGTAAAGCGGGAAACTTGAGAAGCCTTTAAATGTTGTTTTAAAGCTCTGACGGGACAACTTCAACTCATCGGTTAGTAACTGCACACTGAAAAAAAATAATAGCTGAACTAGTTGGGCTACTTGACGTTTAGCCAAAATTTAATACTTAGGAACCAAAATAATGTTAATATTGCAAAACTGATTTTGAAAGACATCACTAACTAGTTATGTTATTTGAAAGTTATTTTATAGTTACAATTTTTTTCAGCTAATATTTACTAATATCAATATTTTATTACTGGTTGACAAACACATGCGCTTGTTATTAAAACCATACGTTAAGTAGCATTTAAACAAATCACTGATCTAATTTAGTTTTATATACTTTATCAAATAATAACTAACTTGTGATGTTGGTGTAGCTTTTTTTTATTTGCAAATGTTTAACAATATCAGAGTAATGAATGAGTAACTAAACCAAAAACCTAACGCGTCTTACTCAATTTTCTTAATGTTTTACAAAACATTTTAGAATTAGTTAAAATTACATTTTAGTAAGCAATAACAAAACCAGTTTGTTATTAAACCATACGTTTAATAGCATTTTACCAAATCAGTAGGTATCGAAATTAGTTATACACTTTATTAAATAATTACTAAGTTGCGATGTTGGTGTAGCTTTTTTTGTTTGCAAATGTTTAATAATATGTGAGTAATGCGTAACAAAACCTAAAACATAATGAGTCTTTCTAAATTTTCTTAACGTTTTACAAAACACTTTATGAATAGTTTAATATATTTGTCCACCAGTTTGTTGCTAGCTACATAAACGCGCTTCACCGCGCCCCCCGCCCCGCTCCTTTCTGTTTGTTTTGGACCATCACAAGTGTTGGGTGCCTCAGCCAATATTGCGCAATTTAAATTTAAAAATAAATAATAGTGTCAATAGTGATCTGTGCCAGTACCGGACCTCATATGAGGGGAGATATTTCACTTTGTTCCGATAGGGTTCACAGCAATCAACGAATTTTTAAATAATCTTTTAAAAAAAATACTTAACCCAATTTTTTGCTGGTGAAATTGCATCTAGTTTCATCCCTATTCGTTTGCGCACCTTAAAACGGAACACACTGTATTACAGGCAAATAATAATCAGTTCCCAAATAAATCCAAGTGAGCCTCGTAGTGTATTTTTTTTAAATAAAGAATCGTGTATGATATGTTTTGTTTTATTTTTGGATTTATGCTATCAATCCATCGCATGGGTTTTCGGTCATTTGTATTAATCTTCACTACTTATTAGTAAAAGATAGTTAAGAACATATTTAATACACTATACTTCACTCATATTTTATTTACAGCCTAAGATCCTGAATGCTGCAGCCCTAAATTACCTAGCAGCTATACTGGGTGTCCCACGGCAGCCACGGCTATGCCATAAGGAGGATAAATACTTTCAAATATTGTAGACAGGTAATAAATGACTCTATGGGGCTATAATAGGGCTCAATTTTTTCAACAGTATTAGTATCATTTAAAAATAAAGTCTTCATCGTGTAATTAAATTCCTGTCTACAATATTTGAAAGTATTTACCCTTAGTATGACGTAACCTTGGGGCGCGCCGTGTAGTAAAATAGATAAACTGTTAAGTAACTTTTAACTAAATTAAGTTGTTAGGAACAAACAAACAAATCAGTTACCAGCTACAAAACATTTAAGTAACCATACGCAAACTGTTTATCTATTTTGAATTAAATAGTTTCATAACTATTAACAAAATAGGTGATTTACGAATAATCAAACAGGTATGTTACCAGATGCAGTATTCATTAATTTCTCAACGAAACATTTTAACAAATTTAACAAATCTGTTTTGCTACTATCAGTCAATCCAATTGATTGTTTAATATTAAACCATTTGTCTGTGGTAACTAAATGAAATCCTGGAAATAACTTAGTAATTTGCTGGAAATAAATAAAACTGTTGAATTACTATTTAAATTTGGTGCCACTACTTAAAATTAAACAGTTTGGTTAATACTACTAAATTAATTTAATCACAATCAAATAAAACGGATTACTTAATAACAAGTGAACTTATTTTACTGAAGTGGTTTTAGCTACTAGTAGGCCTTAGTTTTGTAGTCACTCAAGTTATGTAACAAGCAGCTAAAAAAATGGCTACTGTTAGCAAATCTTTTTTTTCAGTGCACCATCACTGCACTGCACTGCAACTTGTGGGAAGACTTGTGCGGGGTCCGTCCGGGTTGGTACCACCATCTTATCCATTAACCTACCGCCAAGCAGCAGTGATCGCATTGTTGTGTTCCGGTTTGGGGATAAGACAGCCGGTGAAATGACTAGCATAGAGGCATTCCATCTTAGTCCTCAGGGTTGGCAACGCATTTGCAGTCTTGCCAATGCGCATGTCTATGGGTCACAGTTTCCACTTACCATCAGGTGGCCTGTGTGCTCGTTTGCCTTCCCATGCCAATAAAAAAAAAACGAGTTCGAGAGTCAGCCTCGCGTCACCGAGAAGCAATGACGCTGTTACTATTTGTTATAATCAGAATCACTCACCTCCTCGCTAAAACGTAGCCAACCCGTCACCGGCGCAAGATTACCGAATCATTCACGAATCTGCGAAAAATTAACTAAATAGTTTCATTGAAACGCATGAATAATCCAATGAATCAAACGCTATTCACTGACACTGCGTACGCGCCTCCACAAACAGACGCGAAGTCTGACTAATATAGGAACACTTGGGGACTTAGTTGGGCTAGAACTGAGAGTATATTCTCCAAGGGTGCTCCGCTGGGGCTCCGCTGAAAAAACGATGTTAAGTACAACGTTGTGTAGAGGTAGGTATCGATTTTTTTTCAAGCTTTTATTTAACTTCACTTGTATTTCCTGTGGTCCTAGTAAGGTTGCGTTTATCGCGTGACAAAATGTGGATAAAGCATACCTACGTCACCCTCGTACTTATATACCTACGTGTGAGAAAGTGACGGATGTTTTATCTACATTTTGTCACGCGATAAACGCAACTATATTAGGCCCCCTGCGAGCCTATTATGGTAGTGTTTATCTATGTGGATAAGCGTGGATACAGCATCTGTCACTTTCTGACCTATATGTGTATATATAAGTGCGAGAGTGACGAATGCTTTATCCAAAGCGATAAAGGAGATCATAGTACGGGCCCTGGAATTGTACGTCAAAGTCAAAGTTCTTTATTCTTCAATTTAGGCATTTAATATAATGCACCTATGAATGTCAAAAAGCATTATCACCGATTCGAAAAATACCTTTGCCCCGAAAAGAACCGACGTAAGAAACTCCGCGAGATGTTTTTTTCAAAAATGGTCTGTCAAAAAATATACAGAATCGTCAATCGAACGAGCTGAAATTTGCAATACGTGTGTAAACTCGATGACATGCAATATTATGGTGTCATCGAGCTGATCTGATGATGGAGTCGGAAGGTAACGACGGGATCCTTGATGTACTTAACACGTATGTACCCGCTGAGTTAGGCCCGTTGGTTACGTCTTGATAAGCAGATGATGTCTAAGCGGAAAAAAGTATAGTCGGCATCAAAAGCTTGTCCCAGAAATGATTTTTTTGACAGATTCTTATTCTTTATAAATAACCTAATGGTGGCTCTTTTGGAGTTTTGTAAAATATGTAGTGTTTCTAAAGGTTCTGTCACTAAAGTATGAGCACCGCTGGATGTAAAAATTAGAAGAATCGGCAGGAGTTAAGGAATGTCTTTAAAAAAAAGATAAAAGTAAGTAGGCCGCACGGGCACTTTTACACGTCAAAAATCTACCAGCGCTTCACAAGAGACCACTGCTGAGGAGAAGCGCCGCAAGAAACTCAACAGTCAGTCATTTAACATTTAACTTTACTTTAGTCGACTAGGTTCTATATTATACCAACTCAATTGGGGCATGAATATTTTGGCAATAGAGTGCATTTAAAAAAAAAAAGTATTTATAATGCCTCATAGATAAGTTTAGTTTCCTGGGTTTATCGGCTTCTAAACACCGTATTTCTAAAAAAAAAACAAAAACAAGAAAATTACTAATTTCGTTGGCATGCACGGATAGACAGACAGCCGGACTGACGGAGTTGCACAAACTACTTAAGTATAGAATGAAAGCTATCAAGCGTTCAAGCCTAAGTCGATTGTAAACATTTTTTCCTACTCCTGTACTTTTATCTGTCATTTATATAGTCACGAACACTAATATAAGAATATAGATAATATGTCCGCAGAACATTCCGTTGAAAAGTCTATCTAGTCTATTCCCCTTAACAGCACTTGTGCTTTTTTGAGCCAAAACGATATGCCTAGCTGCCAAAGCTTACACCTAGGTTAATTTGACCAATCAAAATACTTCACCAAATTAAACCACCAATCACAATACACATTGACTGTCAATCGGAACGTTAGGTTCTTTTTGGTATGTAAACTCTTTTACTAATTTAACTCTTTAAAAAAAACATTTTATTTGGTATCAACCAACCAGAACGCTAGCTGCGTTCTTTTATTATATTATATTATTAAAATCGACCAATCAGGTAAAAGAATTCATTTCTCAAATCATTAGGTGTTTTTTAGTCCTTATTTCACAAGTTAAATCGATTGTGCAACTTTAAAAAAAAATATGAAACCTGGCAAGTGCACATCAATTTAAAAACAAAGTTAACCATAGACACATATTTTGTTGTTTTCGAATGTTTGTCGCTCGTTTGTTGTTCTGAGCTTCGTTCGTTCGTATTCTAACCTAGGTATATTAATTTAATTTTGCATTTTATTTGAAACCTAGTCGTAGAAAAAGTATTGTATGCAACGGTGTATAACTAAGTCAAAAAATACTCGTGGCGTCTTGCTTTACGATGTTCGCCTGCGGCTCACATCGTAACCACACCACTCGTCTTTTTTGACCTCTCTTATACAACTGTTGCATAAACTACTATTTTTTTCAGATTTAGCGGGTACAGTGAGGTCCAAAATAAATGACAGGAAAAGGTGCTCAAAAGAGTGCTCAACACCATTGATCAATGATATTTTATGAGAAGAATGAGTTATACGTACTTAACGCACTTACATACAAAATAACATGTATATTGCATTTGTATACGTGATGTTTATTTATATTGTACCTATTGTGTACGGATATTTAGCAATAAAATATTGGTTTATTTACTTTTTGTGCATTTTTTGTAATCTCGCCTATACTTGTGGTTTCCTATCATGGTCAGGATAAATAGAAGAGATCCCTTAAAGGGATAAGTTCGCCATTGTACATGTAAATCTTAAGCTTAGAGTTTACAATACATCCAAGAAAATTGTTTTTATATTTTAAAGGCTTTAAAATAATCTAGCGGACGCGGTTCGGTTGACATGATGAAAATGATGAATGCCTCCGAAATATTTGACTTAAACGTGGTATGAAACTTTGATACAGGTTCAAGAAGGATGCTAACTTAAAAAAAAGTGTTGTGTTATGTGTTTTGGCTACAACACAACTATGTCTGTGTGAAATTATTCTCAAGACATTAAATAAAATCTGCAATTTTTAAGTGATATTCTAAGTAAGTACTCTTTGTCTGCCTGAAGTTGCGATGAGGTCGTTTCATTAAAACGGATCAATTACAATTCTTAGTTAGGAGCACTATCAATTTTTTAATGTAAAACCTAACAATGCCAACTGTCATTAAAAATATCAAGCGTCGATCACGGAATGCTCTACGCGTCCTTAAAAATCCAAAGCCAAACCCAAAACTAATCTACTTGGGAGCTATTTCGGGCCCATCGGGAGCTATTCCCGGCAGGTTTTCGGGGAATGTCAACAACAGCCATTCATTGAACCCGCCAGGACCGGTCCGGCTATTCATAAAAATTACACTCTCAATGAACTCGTCCAGCCTCTTTGTGCAGGCAAACAATCGCTTCTAACTATGATATATAAATAATAAATAACGAGTCGTACGTGTACCAATAAGAATCACGTCTGAATTCTTCGTTGAGCACCTAAAAGTTTGTTTTTTATTTATTAATATCAAGTTTTAACTTTACTTTTCTGAAATAAGACGTGATCTACAAATGAGTGATCTAAACGTTGTTTACAATTAATCAAAGTACGGAACCCAAAGAGTAACTAAAATAATAAGTAAATGTTGCTCAGTGTTACATAATTTGTACGTAATTTAGGTGCTCAAAGAATGTAGAATTTAGGTGCTCAAAGAATGTAGCAGTTTTTCATAATTCTGGTTATCTCTTAATATACTTAACCGTTATTTGATGGATCTAAAACATTACACCATTTCAAGCATGTCACCAATTTTAATTATTAAATAACATACCTAGTGGTCTAACAAACCTCAAAGTTTAGAATGTAAATGAAATTCTTAGCGTGTTTTGGGAGCATTAATAAATAAGTACTGGTACTTTTATTTGAAACGATTGTCAATTTCACAGCATTGAGTCCGATTGGTTTTGAGGTAGTTTATATCACAGGTGTGGTTGCACAATTACGACTAATATTGTGAGATTGTGACGGCTGTGTGGGTGGTTAGAGTCCGCCGATGCTTGATACATCGTAAAATGAGGTTAAACAATAAAATATGACTAGCTTCTTTGAGTTCTTTGCCATTGTGATGTAACCTTGATATTGGTTCCGAACAAGTTTACGAAGTATCGTCTCTTTCTCTCACCTTCGAAATGAAAGGCATAGGTAAAGTTAAAAAGCTAAGATTTTTTGGAATAGCTTTTAAGACTAAGTACCTAGCTACACAATGAGGCTACTTTTAAAAAAAAAACTTCAGAAAAAATAGGTTATAAACTCGTCGGTTTTTTTTTTACTAAAGTGTAAGCAAAGGGAACGTTGCTCAAGTATGGTACGGGTTGAATTTAGTTAGTCCTTGTAACCTCCTTTTTAATTATTACAAAATTAAGGAAACATTAATTACTCGAACAGGTTAACAATGTAACGTGACTATATACTATATACCTACTTCGGCAAAAACTGTAGCAGCACCTACTGTTTATTCTTTATTCCAATCTAGGTCAAGAATATAATGATTAGCTTATTTTTGTTAGAAACGTTTCTTTTAGTACGTTATTTAACAAATCGATGTGAATCTAATATTAGTTTCGTCTGAAATTTCAGGTACAGTCAGCTCTCCATGTCGAAATTAAAGTTGTCCAAAATGTAATTATGTAATTTAATAAATTACGAAACGTGTTCAAGACTTTGAGCACTTCATCAATCTTATTAATGCTGACTGTACCTTGTTTCCTGTAACTTTAATAACTCTTACCCGTACTTAAATATAGGTAGTTAAGTTAGTAACAAGGAACTGCAAATATGAACATCAGTTGCTTTTCGTGACACACTGCACGTTATCGATAGGTCAGTCTGTGTGGATGCAGAACTGGTTTAGGTATTAAATAGCAGTGCATTTATTTATTACCTAGACTGATTAAAACACTACAAGAGGCTCCCCGAGTTACGAGTAATGAGTAGCCACGTAGGCATGCGGTTCTACGTTAAGGTCTTTACTTGTTAGAGATCAATAAAAGCCAGCAAATAAGGATTTAGTTTCGTATAATTTTCTTTTAACAAATGATCAATAGAAAACTGTATAATTAACAATGTAGCGTCTTAACAGATACTTCGAAATTATTAGCGATGTACGTAATATTTTACAAATACTTTGGAATGTTCATATTATATAAACAATCTCATGATGAATACCTTGTCCGCTGCTACAGGGCGATTCGACGACAGCGAAGCCCTAAGGCACGATGTGGGCCAGGCGCTACCAGCAGTGACAGCAGACAGTAGTTTCCACCTCTTAAATGTCATTTTTGAGCAGGACACAGTACAAAACTGTCACTAGAGCAACTGCTAGGGTCTGGCCGACTACTAGGGACAAAAAATATGCTCCAGGTTCAATACTACTACTGTTTACAATACAGGTCATATTTTTTGTCACTCCCCCCTGTAACCATTAACAAATTTGCTATTTTTTTGAGTCCCTCGTGCAGTCTAAACAGTCCATAGACTTCACATTTCAGCTGGATTATACAAGAGTTAAAAATAAACAGACAACCTTCCTTACAAGTAGTAGTCAAGTTTTACTGCGGCTGTTTACATTCTTACACCAGTTCACAGATAAGATCAATATTTAGAAGAAATACTAAGGCTATTTGTTATAGCGAGGAATATGTTTACAATAAAAGAGAAATTAACTGACTGATCACACTGCAGAGAAACAATTTTATACACCATCCAATGTTATTTAAATTTTTTACAATACAAGACTGTAGGAGATTCATAATGAGATTACAATTGGGAATAAGTGATTCGCGAGGCCATGCGTAGCAGGTGAAATGAAAATGCAACCGCCACGAGTTAGGCTTACATGTGGCTCATCTGGAGATAACTAAAGAAAGCAGTCAATAAATAAACGATCATAAATATCTAATAAATACCTATGCGGGCTATATTTACAAGAAGCCTTCCTCCGGCACGTCTCAGCCTTTAAACGAATATAATACAGCACTATCCCAGCGGGATAACAGGTATAAATTATAAAATAAAGTAAAGCTGCCGGCTTAACACTCATTACAAAATAATACTGACACCAGTAACATACACTATCCGCGAGATGGAATGTGCGGGCCCAGGCCTGAGACCCAGGCCCGAGACCAGACGGACCCGGGCCCGAGGCTCAGGCCCAGGAGCCCCCGTCTCCGCCTCACACTCTTCCATTTCATCACAATTCTATTCAGATACAACGGAGGACTAATGAATACAATTAACAGCGATCCGCGACCATCTGGGCGACACGGCGCGGGGCGCAGCCTGGCGCTGCCGGCTCCGAGTCCATAACAACATAACAGTAACAGCCCCACCAAGGCGAGCAGCCTAGTGTCCTCCTCACCTACCTACACCACCGACGTACAGGGTACCACCACAACACTCCGGAACACTGAATTTATCCGACCCGGTATATACAAAAGAAATTCCTTCCGAATAAATTATAAGCTTCGTAAAATAATTATCACATAAATTTTCTTATTCGTTCGCTCGACACTTAACACGTAACTATGTACACTGGGGCTGAGCGGGCGCGGCCAGGTCGGGCGCGGGCGGCAGCGCTCGCGCGCGCGCGGGCCGGCCTGGCGCCGCCAGGGCCACGAGCTGCACGCGCAGCACGCCGCGCTCGGGCGCCAGCTTGCCGGCCGCGGGCGCGCGCCGGCGCAGCCGCACCCATGCGCCGAAGCAGACTAGAATGGCGAGGAACACCGCCACCGTGGCGCCGCCCGCGATGGACGCAGTCTCCATCATCAGCTGCCGGCTCGTAAGCACGTACGAGTCGTCCAGGTCCTTGAACTCGCAGCGCTGCCCCACAAACCCGCTGCGGCACTCGCAGTTGTAAATGGGGCTGTCGGAGATGACCACGGTGAAGCACGAGCCGCCGTTGAGGCAGTAGTACTCAGAGTAGTCGGGCTCGCACTTGAAGGTCGGGAAGGTGACGTTGAGGCGCGGCTGCGGAGCGCGCGGCGCGGGCGCGGGCCCAGCGGAGGCTCCGCCGGGCCGCGCGGGCCGCCCCGGCCGCTTCGAGATGGAGCTCGAGCACGCGCCCGCTAGCGCCCAGGCCGCCGACACCACCGCCCACCAAACTACCAACGATTGCATTTTCCGCACACTCCGGAGGGTACGCGGCTCCCGTATCGGCGCTCGCGGTACGTGCACGATTTTGACATTGGACGGTGACTTATACGAAATCCGAGAGGCGATGACATGACCGCTTTCGAATTTCGAACCCTTCGCTCGCATCCGCGTCGGCGGTCCGCCGAGACATGTTTCCTGTGTTAACTTTTTTTACGTCGCTCGCTCGACGATCACTCGCTCATGACGGAGGCGCGGTTTCTACGGGCGCCCGAGATATCTCATCGATCCCCGGACGGGCATGTCGCGAGCGAAACACAGAACTCGACTCGACACTTGGCAGTCCGTGCGATTCAATTATTCACGGAGCACATACACACAATGTCCCGTTCGAAACGATACACACAAAATGGTGCTGAGCGAAAACACTATGCCCGGTCGGTTGTCTATGCGCGACTGACGGCCGGAGCGGAGGGCGTCTACTGCATCCGCCATCTGCCGACGAGAATGAATGGCGGTGAACTCGAGCGCGCGTGTGTGCGCGCCGCGTCGGGACACTGGGAAATACACGAGTATGCGTCATTTAGTGTTTGTGTGGGTGAACCTTTTTTTTTCTTTCGTATGGGATTATGAACAAGTATTTAGCTTCTTTATCTCAGACATCCAGCTAGCTTCGTTCTGGATGCCGTGTAACAAGTAAGTTCACAGCTTCCAAAACGACTAAGTTATGGTGTAGAATATCTCCAATTATAATGTTTTATGAAACAGTTATGCAGTAACCAGGTAGGTAAGCACGAGCAAGTTGTACTGGGTCCGTGAAACACTGCGTCACATTACGAAATCAACTCGGAAGGTTGAACCTTTGATTAGATTATCTATTACGGTAAATACTCGTTAGGAAAATTATGAAAGTGTATAAGAGGTGGTTTGTAGGTCTTTTAACTGTTAATGATTGAGTTTCTTAACTCCATCACTCCCATCACTGATAATGTTCATCATGTGTTTATAAAAAGCTGTAAGTAAACAAAGTTGTAAGTAAGTAAATCTAGAACGTAGACGCTTTATTTTAGGTTGTTTTGTTGAATAGGGTCAAATTGATATAGATCTACGATAAGATTATAAGGAAATAAGGAATAATTATAAGGAATAACTTAACCTTAACTTTTTTGTCCTTTCTGTATGAACTTCGATACTCTAAAAGTTATCCCGGATTACCTAGGGAACTGCGATAACTAGGTAGGTAGTTACAGTACAGAAGTAAAAGCTCGTTTGACAATATCCCAATGCGACACCTACTATGGTTCGCTGTTTACTATTGATACAACCTCAGGTTAAAACGTGGATGTTATATATAAGCCTTTACTGGTATGTATCTCTGGCTCACTTACCGTCGAATCTGGTAGACCACACTGTCGTATTTTTCCCAAAATGAATTTATTTGCTTGTTTTTGAAGTCAAGCTTTGCACCGTTTTTTATTGCTTTTGGCTCTGCTAGTTGTAGCTAATCCTAATCTTTACTATTATCTTGAAACTAGTATGTACCAGCGAAATTAGCTTACAAGTCGTTTATCGCTATTTCCTCGGGAACTGTCCTATTTGCCAAGTAAAGGGGAACACGTACTTATCCGGACCGAACCGAGTCGAACAAAACGAATTTTAGATTTCTGTTTATAACATCTTATGAAACCTCGCACACTTGCCCGCGTCGAATCGTCCGAATCTGGAAGAACACTGCTGCTTGGCGGTACTTTAATGGATAAGATGGTGGTACCAACCCGGACGGACCCTGCACAAGGTCCTCCCACAAGCAAAGATGCTCAAGTGAAGTGAGGATGCTTGGATGTCTTGTCTTTCAATACTTACATTACATAGTATAAAACAAAGTCCCTTCCCGCCGTCTGTCTGTCCCTCTGTATGTACCGATCTTACAAACTACGCACGGGATTATAATGCGATTTTCATTAATAAATAGAGTGACCAAAGTGACAGGTTTAATATTATTAAACGACACTTTAACTGTCCCTCGCTTCCATCAATGGCCTGGCTTGGTACGTCCATGCATTACATGTAATGCACGACTGGGTAGTGTTTTACATATATACGTGGACGTGCCGAGCTAGGTCACCAGTGCATTACATGTAATGCATGGACCCTCTCTTCCATCAATGGCCTTTCTTGGTACGTCCACGCATTACATGTAATGCACGACTGGGTAGTGTTTTACATATATACGTGGACGTGCCGAGCTAGGTCACCAGTGCATTACATGTAATGCATGGACCCTCGCTTCCATCAATGGCCTGGCTTGGTACGTCCATGCATTACATGTAATGCACGACTGGGTAGTGTTTTAAATATATACGTGGACGTGCCGAGCTAGGTCACCAGTGCATTACATGTAATGCATGGACAGTCAAAGTGTATTTTAGATTATATACAGGTGTTACAGAAACTACATAAATCGAAGCGTAGGGAGGGCGGGTTGCTAGTAATACATAAACGGCTTACGGACCCAAACGATATTTAACACGTGCTGGCGGGCTCTATTCAAACGGTAAAATCCATATCGTGTTTGAGCTATTATCGTATTGTCACCGTTTTGACAGCTCTTATTTACTTGGCAGTAATGACGACTGACGTCATAACAATACCATAACAGGTTAACTACGATATTGTTCCGGCCGGTATTCTAGGCGGTAATAACGATATCGTAGTTAACCAGTTATGGTATTGTTATGACGTCAGCTGCTATTACTGTCAAGCACTCGTAAATAAGAGCTAACAAATCTGTGACAATGCGATAAAGGACCCCTTTACAAAAAACCATATCGTGTTTGAGCTGTTATCGTCCCAGCTCAAACACGATATCGTTTTTACCGTGTTGAATAGAGGCTAAGGGCCGGTATTCTAGACGGTAAAAACGATATAGTAGTGAACCTGTTATGGTCTTGGTATGACGTCAGCCGCCGTCACTGTCAAGTAAATGAGAGCATCAAAACTGCCCAGTCCATGTTCTGAAATAGATCATAGTACGATACATTTATATATTTTAATCCCGGGAAATTTTATAGTTCGAACGATTTCCAACGGACGAAGTTGCAGGCAAGCGCTAGTAGCCTAGGTTATAAAAATAGGTACAAAAAAGCCAAGATTACCTACCGTCTTAAATTAACAAAGTCTTATAACACATACATACATTAAATCACGCCTGTTTCCCAGAGAAGTAGGCAGAGACCACTTCCACAGTATATAAATAAACCAGTAAAGAAGCTACGAAAAAATGCTCGAAACGACGCACTCACACAGACGCACGCCTCTACGAGACCGCTAAGAGGATTTGGCGGTGCCGTCAGCCGCGTGTGTCGCGTCGAGACGAATGGGCTCCTTCGCATTTTACGTTCGTTCTTGAGGAAGATGCCACAAAAGTATTGCGTGGTATATACGGTTGTTTGAATTCGGCTTCTTCAAACCCGGAACTTTCATTTTTTAAACTCTCTGCTGGTGTTGAAAGGTAAGAATAAATAAAATATTTTTAAATAAAATGCTTTTTATAATACGATGACGTGTTGCAAAAGTAAAAATATAAAAATCGTTTAATTTCCCAGCGAAAATTCGAGAGAACTCGGGAGATTTTAGTCGAAATAAAACAACTCTATTTTACACTAATTACTTTAATTTACAAACTATTAAATTATTAAACGATATAAAATAATAAACATCTCTGCAATATTTGAACATTGAGTGTTTTTTTTTTAATATTTTTCTCGACCGTGGATAGGTCCTTCTTTGAGTGTCTACCTTTGGTGTTCTCGTCTTAAAAATACTGTTTTAATTTGTTACTTCGGTTCGAAATGTAGAAATTCGGGAAACGGGGTCGCTAAATCGTGATATCGGGAGGGAAGAGCCGAAATCGGTAGATCTCCCGACGAATCGGGAACTTTTGCAACACGTCTGACATTTTGTTTATTAGGTTATGAAATATGTCAAATAAGCATACTTCCTCTCGAATTTAGAAAAAGAAGAAACCGCCGCCATGTTACACTTTGTGTTGTTCTACCTATTCCTTCCAAAATCGAAATCTGGGGATCTGTGTGGTCTCTGACAGTGATTTCGTTGGCAGCATGAGAAAAAGTAGCCGCCATCTTGAACTCTTTAGTTAATCAACCGATTGCTTCCAAAATCGATATCTGGGGATGTGTATGGTCTCCAACAACTAATCTGTTGGCGGAATGAGAAAAAGTAGCCGCCATCTTGATTTTTTTTATTATTCGACAGGCTGCTTCCAAAATCGATATCTGGAGATGTGTGGTCCTAACTCTCGAAATCGATACTTGAATTAGCCTGTCGAATAATAAAAAAGTTCAAGATGGCGGCTACGTTTTCTCATTCAGCCAACAAAATATGGCCTCTACTTTTTCTAAATCTGTCAACAGATAAGTTGTCAGAGACCATACACATCCCCATATATCGATTTTGGAAGCAATCGGTTGAATAACTAAAAAGTTCAAGATGGCGGCTACTTTTTCTCAATCTGCAACGGATTTGCTGTCGCAGATCACACGTATCGATTTTGCACTAACTAGCTGAGATACAATAAACAAGTTTTTTTTTCAATTTTACAAAATGTCAGTGGACAACCCTTACGCTCAATTGGAGCGTAGGTATTTATCTTGAAAAGTAGGCCTAGTTTCTTTACTGGTTTATTTATATACTGTGCCACTTCTTTCAACTTGCTACGATCTTGACCATTTTCTTTCGCTTCTTATAATGAGATGTGAAAATGTGGTTACAGAATTATCAACAAGATTTTAGAGTTGTACGTAATTCTGTAGCTCTGCCTACCCAATGACTACCCCTCTCTGGGAACGAAGGTGTGAGTTTAGAAAAAAAAGTCTAATTAGAAAAAGTCCTCTTAAATTAACTAGTGAATAGATATGTAGCCGAATACGTGCAACAGTGCAACAGTCTAGTCTTAGAATAGTCATTATTAGAATGTATTTTTAACCCGTAAAACTATTATGATCAAACATGGATAAGGTTTACCAGGAAAACTTTGCAGGAACCTACATTATCCTCGTCAGGACCACGTCAAAATTGGTTAGTCCGAAAAATAATCTTGTGTCAGTCGGCTAAAGTCAAAAGTCACTTTGACTAATGTCCTAGATTTAGGACGTAGGGCTTTACGAGGTTATAATAGATCACCCTCACATATGGCAAAAAAATACCTAAAATCATGATGGCAGCAGGTGGGCTGTCGTTCAGTCGCTCGCTCATTCCGCCCTAAAATCATCATCTGCTTATCGAGACCAAAACTAACCAATCTCAATTCGGTCGGTGTACAGCCTATAGCTGAGATCCTGCTGCCCCATTCCGAGTCCACAATCAGATCAGTTCCTAGATACCATAACTGTATTGCTCTCGGGTTTACGTAAGTATTACATATCTCAGCCCTATACGGTAACAAATTATTTTAAGTTAATATTAATGACTGTGTTTGTAACGATTTGGTTATGTTACTGTTATGTTGCAAATTTTATGAATAAATAAATAACTGGTTTAAAGTTGACTTGTCAGCTGAATTTGAATGACAGAAGTAAATAGGTACAAAGCGATTTAAAAATATTAATTGATATACCACTTCATAGGAAATAATTTGCGACGTGTCTGTTGATGAGTTTGGCTTTAGGGCAAACAAATGCAAAGACAATGGCATGAATAACTTAAATAGTTGAAATGTTTTTTTGGTCTAAGCCAATTGGCTTGATGGATACAATCACAGAAGCTAATAAGATAAGTAGCGTAAAGTAGTAACTAATAGTTTTCGGTAAAGCAACTTTAGGCCCGCGTGTATGACGACTACAGGTAGCTTCCATTTCACCATCTTGATTATTACAGGCAGGTGGTGTACATAGCGCAGCTTTTATGAATCCCAGTGATGTAATAGCTTGTTAACTTTACAATGTACAACGAATTGTCATTCGTATCACTGTCAGGACGCCGGATCAGGGGGTAGGTCGTACGACCCGCTGCTGTTTAGAGCTATTAGGTATACAGTGTGTCTATTTAAATAGGCTTTTATGCACTTGGCCGCCGGTTGCTCGCCTATATTTTGGTCGATGAGAGAGCATGTCTCCGGCGGCCAGTCGACAGTGCTCTTAAGGTGCCTATATGATTTCAATGTTGGCGAATACGACCGGCAACCGCGACCGTCGCCGTTACCGGCTACCCTGACTTCTTCAATTTCACGGGATGTTAGGTACCCTATGTCCGTTTTTCGTACCTTTCATCCCAATATATTGAACCATCTCTGTATCAAATTTCACATTGATCGGTTGAGACTTTGAACCGTAAAGAAAAACAAACACACTTTCACATTCATACATACATACATACATTACATCACGCCTGTTTCCCAGAGGGGTACTTCTTTCCACTTGCTACACGTTCATAATTTGTACTTATAGTAAGAATAAGGAGAAAGATAAGGTCAGGAATTAAATAAAGAGACATGGGGTAACAATATTGACGAGTTTTTTTAAATCTACTATATCGAAAAGCCTGATTATTCTAGACAGAGAGAGAGAGAGAGGGACATCAATATTACATAACTGCCCAAAAAAGGTTTGTTTTGAATTTTTAAAATTTCTTATACAGATGCCATAAACATTTCCATTGTATTTCTGATGAAGGATAGGCAAAGGGATCTACGCCCATACTGCCAAATTTGTTAATTAACATAAACAAAACCTAAACTAAAATGTTCATCGTTTTTACATAATACTGGAACAGCTTTAAAAAAACTGTCAAACGCTAGCGTTCAAAAACTAGACTTCGAGTTAAAAAAATCCTGTACAATTAGTTTTTTTGAGTATAACGTGTACAAAGGAACAATGAATAATTTGAATTATGTATGCTTATAATAATGAAAAGTAGTATGAAAATGAGTAGAAATACAAATAACATTGCACTCGACGTATAGATGACAGTTAACCTGGAATATCTTGTTTAACCATTAGGTTCAGAACAGAACAAATACACCGTACGCCAGAATGTAATGTATTTGTTTTCTGAAGCTTAGAAATTATATTTTCATATTGAATCGTTCGCGGCTCTGTATATGATATCGCTTAGTTCGTTTTGTTTCTTTTAATCTAGTTCTACCATGTCAGAATCATCGAAGTCTAAGAGTTTGAATCTAAATCCATCACCAACTCTGCAGTGCAAAGATCTTCACGAATACCTGAAAAGCCGCTCAGCACAGTTCCTAGAAACTTTATACAACTATCCCACGATATGTCTAGCCGTATACAGGTAAATTATTGGAAATTACATACATTATTTAGAAGATTTAGTTTTAAGGTTAACTAACTTGGGTATAAGATTTTTATGTTTACAAGGTGTTTTTAACTTTATTTATCGTACTTAAATTAGTAATTATTCCTACACATACATTGAAATTACTGGCATAAGTAAAATAACACTATATTATTTATGTGTATTATCTAATCGCTATGAGGCGACTAAGGGAATAAAGGCTTGTAGTACTTTTAGGCTTTTATTCTTAAATTAACGTATTCTTAATATGACTATAATTCATTTTGACTCTTTCTCGTTTTGATAAATTTTCAATTCTACCATTTCCCAAAATGTCTAAAACTCAAATTAACTAGACACAAAATCCCTGTACCACAACACTTTACAAGTGTACAATAATAATTATACAACATTGTAGTTATTCCATAATAAAACTTGATAAATTTGTTGAAATTTTACGCTTGTAAAGTTTTGTGGTATAGGCTCCTGGGGTGTTATTCTCTGAAAAGCTAAGGTGAGCGAACGCAGGAGTGAATGTCCAAGTTTAAGTAGTCCCGTCCGAGCCAACAAAACACATATTAGCGAATGCATTCTCAATTAGGCAGCCTTATACGTTCGAGGAGCCACGCTGCCAAATTGATAATGCAGGTCCTAAAATGTGTTTTGTTCGCTCGGACGGGACTATTTAAACTCGCCGCTTGGACATCACTCGGACATTCGCTGACCTTTGCTTCTTGAGCAAATCACAACCCTGCTCATAAGGATAGTTTTTATTTGATCGTTTACAAAAGCATAGTAGTTATAAATTGCTAAACCAATTGTGATAAACTGAACTAATTATATACATTTATAAATAAGTAACACTAAAAATACTGCGTGGTTAAAATTTTAGGTTTTATGTTGTGAGACAGTGTCATTTTGGTCTTTGGGCCTGTCAACAACAGGCATTTTTGAATTTTGGCAATTTTGAAAATAATGCATTTTCACTATCAGTCTTAATAATAATTCGGTATTTGAAGTTATTGTTCATTTTACTAACTATACAATTTGGATATCGGATGTAATGTGTAAATGTTATTATGACATTTTATTGTATTGAAAATTAGTCAATTTGGGAATTTAGGCATTTTGGAACTAAGACAATTTGAGATTTAGTAAAATATGTAAAAGGGCATTATGACATTTGACTGTAATGAACTGGAATCACAAAGTCTTTATTTTATTAACAGTCACTACATATTTCAACTCTTCTTGGGCAATGTTGTCATTAGTATTTGTAAAATAAAATTATTTGACAAATTTATCATTAATATTCATTTAATTTTCACGTTATTAAATCGCTGTACCTATCAAAAAATATATTTTCATAAAATATTAACCATGGTGAAGTATAATACTTATCATAAGGAATAAAATTATTTGACGGTTATTTCTAAAAGTAATTACGAATTTTGTATTTTTATTTAAGTAATATAATTACCGTGTGGTTGCCGGGTTAGAATAGTGCCACTCCATGTCTTCCCGTAGATGTCGTAAGAGGCGACTAAGGGAATATAGGCTTGTAGTACTGCTAGGCGATGGGTTTGCAACCTGTCACTAATACGCTGGTAAACATGCTGGTAAGCTTTTTCAAATTCATCGTTCTGAAATAAAAAAAAATTAAAAATCATCTGTACACTACCATTTACAATGTCATTTCATGTATCAATTAAAAATCAATGTGCTCAATCCCATTCTATCTCGGTTTGATAATAAGGCCGTGGAGCGTTCGAGCCACTCCGTTTTTTGCATACCAAAACGGTCATTAAGATTTTTCTGTGGTATTTATTTTTAATTACAATAGGAAAATAAATGCCTTTTTGTAATGTCATATTTATTTTTTTGGTTACACAAAAGCAGGGGCGGTTCAAACGCTCTGCGGCGTTACCTAGTTATACAGAATCTATGAAGATTGGTGACCCATGATTTTGTTGATTTCAGAGAATTGCCAGAGCTAGCGAGGCACTTTGTGATCCGGCTTCTGTTCGTGGAGCAACCAGTCCCGCAGGCTGTCGTCGCCTCCTGGGTCTCCCAGGCTCATGCCAAGTAATCATGAAAACTCAGTAGAAATTTCGAAATTTAAATTGCTATTGTGCAAATTTTTATATTGGAATTTGAAATCTTCACTACTTTAAAAAATGCCTGTTTAAAGTTTGATTTGACTTTAACAAATATAAAAGTAAATTTGCTTGATATTGTTTTCCCTTTGTTGTGTAATACAGTCAGCGTCAAAAGTAACTGGTCACTTCAAGCTACTTTTGTACTTTATCGCATTACCACATTAGACAATCTTGTTTGACGTTGCTTATGTGACAGTAAAGCGACAAGGTATTTAAGTGATCAGTTTCTTTTGACGCTGACTGTACATACATACATACATTAAATCATGCCTGTTTCCCGGTAGGCAGAGACTACTTCTTTCCACTTGCTACAATATAAATATACTTGTTGTGTAATATTCATTGTAATTATAATTTAGTATAGTTAAGTACTGTTTTAAGTATTCACAGACTAACCAGAATAATACAGTCAGTTGTAGAGAAAAGTAACCCTCTGCATAGAAGTTACCTAATCATGGCTGAATGTCCTTTCAGAGAACAGTTGAAAGCTGCAGAGTCATTGACCCAGCTGTCAGTGTGGCAGGAGGCTCCCATCCCCGGAGGCCTGCCTGGCTGGATGCTCGCACAGTCTTTTAAGAGGAACCTAAAGATCGCCCTGCTTGGAGGGTATTTTTTTTTCATTATTTTAGAACATGCACCTTCTGTCTGCGATATTGAATTAAGAATAATTTAGATTTCAATTATAATATTAGTAGAATGTTGAACTACTAATAAAGTAAATAAGTATATCATATTATGTAATATACTTTATTTCATTTAACAACTTGTTTTTATGTATGGTTGTTGAGACCTTTCAAAATCTTTTTATTTTGTGAATTAACTAATTCTAACAATCCATTCAATACTGTATCTATATACAACACGGAATCTATATCTTGGGTTGTGTAACATACAGATTTGTGACCTGAACAAAAATTGACAAACAAATATTATTCCTCTTCAGAGGTCGTCCTTGGAGCATGTCATCTTCGCTGGAGCCGGATGGCAAGGCCCGGGACGTGGCGTTCCTGGACGCGTACGCCCTGGAGCGCTGGGAGTGCGTGCTGCACTACATGGTGGGCTCCGCACAGACCGAGGGCATCAGCGCGGACGCGGTGCGCATCCTGCTGCACGCGGGGCTGATGACCAGGTATGATCCTCGGTGGAGCAGCAGGCAGGGCCGAATTTAGAGGTGTTGAGACCTTGGAGCAACAAGGGAGTAGAGGACCCTAATTATTTTTCAAAGGTTGGATGAAAAATTATGAAAGTTTAATTTAGGTTCCTGGTTTTTTTTATGCATTACCGACTATTTGTGTGTACCCATTTTTGTGGAGGCCCTGGGCAGTTGCCCCGCTTATTATCATTGGAGCGGGACAGCAAGGCCTGATGTATGGTATTCCTGGACTCTTACTAACGCCCAGCTCTGGAGTATGGAGTATAAGCTATGACAAACTGCCAATCATATTTACAATCTTTAGTATTTTATGTCAACATGTCCTTGTTGCTCCAAAAATCATTCCAACCTACACCACCAGTGACAGTATGTATAAGCATAATTAACTATCCTCCTGTTCTCTTTTATTTTTTGCTTATTGTTGCTCTGTCGATCCTCGGGGTTGTGGGAGAATACCAGTGTTTTACTCACGTTGAGCGAAGTTATACGCTGAGCCATTACCCATTTGCCCTGCTGCAGCGCACACATTATTTTGTCAATTTGTGTGTAATGTTAGTATCACTTTCCTTATTTTTTATCTTTTATTTTTGTCAATTGTGTGTGTGTTTTGTAGTACGCAAATAAACGTTTTATCTATCTATCTATCTACCACCAATTGTGTTAAAAAAAGTTTTTTAAATGTTTAAATATCAGTTGTGGGCCTAATTTTTAATGAAACAATGTGTTTTAATTTTGGTTAGAGACGCTGAGGACGGCTCTGCCGTAATCACGCGCGCCGGCTTCCAGTTCCTGCTACTCAGTACACCCAAGCAGGTATATCATTTTACTCTGCAATTTAAACAAGCAAGGGTTTTAAAACTTACTGCCACCTGCCTATGTACATTATTTATATTGATGCAAACATGTCTTGTAATTGTTTATGTGCAATAAAGAGTTTACATACATACATACTGAATAAGGGCCAAATCAAAAGCGTCCAAAACCGGACGTGACGTAGAGGTTGATGAATTTAGAGGAAGAGAAAGTTGTATGTTTGGAATATTACACCTGGCGTTCCATAGTCTCTGCCTACCCCATTGGGATACAGGCGTGAAGGTATGTATGCCCTAGAACATCAAGCTGCAGGTGAAGGTCCCATTCGCGTGCTAACCCAGTTCCGCGGCGGCAGGTGTGGCTGTTCCTGCAGCACTACCTGCACACGGCGGAGAAGCGCAGCCTCAGCGCTGCCGAGTGCCTCGCGTTCCTCTACCAGCTCAGCTTCAGCACGCTTGGCAAGGTACACCCCTAGTATGAACCTATAACAAACCGCACAGTAGGTGTTTTTCTATTCCACTTTGAATCCCATTTCGATTTTCGAAAGTATGAAAATAAAACAAAACAGCAAATTATTCTGGTGATTCTTTATTTTCAAAGGACTTATAATCATCTTTTTTTTCTCTAATTGTGTATTTCAGAATTACTGTCCATTTATTATTGTTAAAGTAAACGATCAGAATTTGTTTCAAATTGTCGGGCGTTAATTGTCTCCGTCTCGACTGATGAATACATTTAAGATGGCTAAGAGAATTTTCAATTTCTGCGGAAGTGATAGGGGCAAGACAAAATAAAAAATGTACACTTACAAAAAATGCTGGGGGCGATCACTAGTATATGGGAAAAGCATCGATAATGGAATTAATCTATATAGGAAATCCGTAGCTGTCATTTAATTTTGCTAGGTCTGGTGATTGAAATCTCACTTATATATTTCCCAGTGAAAATTGCTCTATGCTTGCGCTATGACTTTTGTATTAGCAATTGGTTTCTGAGATGGAGTGCTTGTCTCGTTTTCAGGATTACAGTACGGAGGGCATGAGCAACAACATGTTGGTGTTTCTACAGCATTTAAGAGAGTTTGGACTCGTCTACCAAAGAAAGGTAGGTCTATGATGTTGATTTAACTATAGGACATTGGTTATATTTAAAAATATATTAAAATATTGAAGTAATAATTTTATTTTTACACATTTCGCCTTCAGTATTTTTCAATGTAACATTAAAATGTTTGATAGGATTACGTTTCTGCAAGCTTATATTCAAATTGATATGTGATAATGATAATGACATCAGTAATGTCGGTTTGTTTCGGTAAAATCTAGCAAGTCAATTTTGAACTAGTTCCTGAAATTGGAATGGACTGAAATTTTAAATACATAATGCAAACCAGATACCAGAATCAGGCATTTTTATTTCAATATGTTGTACCCGCATTTGATTAAATATCTTTAATAATATTATCAGGATTTAGAAGCAAGATGAAGATGATGTTAGAAGAAGAAGCCCGCGTACTTAAACTGGTAATTTTGATATTGTTAACGGTATCAGAATACCACCTATAGCGTAACCGAAGCGTGAAAACAGTTCTATAATGAGTGTTGCCATGGTAATGACAGTTCTATAATTAATATTAAAGCATTGGTATAACCATGGTTACTCGCAAGAACAATGTCAGTGATGGTGTTTGATGATCAACTGACAACTTGATTTTTATATTATACTTTTTAATGTGTAAAAATAAGAACAATATTGAAATAATTAACGTAACAGGAAGCTTTGACAGAAATAAAAATAACGAAAAGATCAATAAACTTCATTGGTTCGGCTGTTTTGCCAAATGATTATAATTGGTGGCACCAGAAATGGCATTTGGTGAATAAAATTGTCAAACCAACTCTTGAACTTATTGATTGAAGTATTTAATATCTCCAAAATATGAAATTAAATAAGCTTAACAAAGAACGTTATAAATAATAGTCATAAAGAAACGACCAATATTATAATATATCAAGGTTGGCAACGCATTTGCGGTCTTGTGAATGCGAATGTCTATGGGTCTTACCATCAGGACGTGGCCTGTGCGCTCGTTTGCCTTCCCATGAAAAAAAAAAAAGCTGTATGACGTAGTGTTCTCTGTAGTCGCTGTGGTCGCTGTCAATTTAGCACACGCCAGATAAAACTAAACGACAAACTTCAACACTCGTACCTGAAGAAGCTTAATTATGTACCAGTTACATAATGTTTACTTATGCAACGGGCATATGGTGAAAAGACTTGTAGGTAATTCTGTAGCTCTGCCTACCCCCCTCTGAGTCGAAGGCGTGAGTTTATATATGTATGTATGTATATAATGAAGTCTCTAGAGGTACAAGTGCCGAGGTTAGGGCTGAGGCGGGCGACAGCGGAGCGAGCGCTCTAAGATAGGCACGAGTATCTTTAGAGCGAATTATGTACTCTTGCATACATAAGTGTTTCTACTAGCTTACAATAACAATGATTTTTAAAAAAATGGCACCCTTTTTTTGTGTACTTTCCCTGATTTTACTGCTAAAAACTTTTTTTTACGTGATTTATAAAAAAAACTGAACACGAGTTTATAATAAATTTTGTTTTTTAATCTATGTCGTTTCAAATGTTACTGAAATATTTTTAACAATGTCAAGTGTTCAAGGGAATTACCGTAACCATGGTAATAACAATGCTATAATAATTATAAAAGAACTGTTATTACCATGGCAACGCACATTTCGGCTACCGTTGACGATATCAATATTAGCGGTGTATAGTACGCAAGTAGAGAAATGTTTGTATGAATGTGTCTTCAGCGCAAGGCCGGGCGCTTCTACCCGACGCGCCTGGCGCTCAACATCGCGAGCGCGCGCGCCGACGCGCCGGGGGCGGCCGCCCCGCGCGGGTACATCGTGGTGGAGACCAACTACCGCGTGTACGCCTACACGCAGACCAGCCTGCAGGCCGCGCTGCTGGGCCTGTTCGCCGAGCTCGTCTACAGGTACCACTAGGTCATACAGGTATGCAACTGTACATAATTAGGCCTCAAAACACTCGTGTGATCCTGTTATAAACCTCGCTTCATAAAACCACACTCGTATTTTATGGCCTCTCATTATGCATCAGTTGCATAATAGTAGTTTAGTCGTTTATGTAACTGATGCGTACACACATATCATAAGTTTAGAATTATCATAGGATAATTCAATAAAAATAAAATAATATTGAATTAATTTATTGTAGGATTATTTTTATTTCGTAACAGCAAAAAACCAACAAAGAAGTGACAACATGTAATGGCGGCAATTCAAACCTCCCCGTCAAGAAGAATGTTTTAAAAAAAATCATAGACAAATGAATAAAGTCCCTATTCTCAAGTCACTTGAGATGAAATGTCGTGCGGTTTACATTAAAAAAAACATACTGAATTGACGTTTCGAGTCGATAACTGTTTTAATATCTATGAATAGGTACTAGAACCGGTACCGGTGTGGTTGCCGGGTTAGAATAGTGCCACTCCATGTCTTCCCGTGGATGTCGTAAGAGGCGACTAAGGGAATAAAGGCTTGCAGTACTGTTAGGCGATGGGCTTGCCACCTGTCACTAATACACTGGGAAACATCTTAGCCTACTTGTGCAAAGTGTGGTTACACAATTATCAAGAAGGTTTAAGACTTGTTGGTAATTCTTTAGCTCTGCCTGCCCCACTCTGGGAATGAAGGCGTGAGTTTATGTATGTGTGCTTTTTTACTTAAATATAACTAAACTTCTTATTCACTTCGTTTTTTTTTTTTGTTGACAATTTAACCTTCTTTATGATTTCTACACGTCAGCTTGATATATTTTGTTTTTATATTGTTTTCAACAATGGACGCGAAACGCCAGCTCGTGTGCGATTTGTACCAGAAAAAATACCGACCGTGTGATGTATTGAAGACGCTGAAACATTTAAATATCAATATAAGGTTTATATCGCGGACCGTCATGCGATTCAAAGAAACGGGATCTTCACAAATCAGGCCCAAACCTGGGAGAAAGCCATCTGTTCGCACCAAAAACATCATTAAAAATATTCGTGAGCGTATTAGACGAAATCCAGCTCGAAGTGCAAGCAAACTTGCTAAAGATATGAAAATATCGCGTCGAACAATGAGTCGTATTTTAAAATATGATCTTGGGCTAGAGGCCTACAAAAAACAAAAAATTCATGGCTTAACAGATGCCCAGAAAAAAGCTAGAGTGAAAAAATGTAGGGAATTGCTAGCTTGGCACGACGGCAATGATATTATTTTTTCCGATGAAAATATGTTCCAGTTACAAGACAGTCACAACCAACAAAACGATCGTGTCTATGGTGCTTCATTGAAGGATATTCCTGTGGACAAATTAGCCGTACAACGGTTCCAGAGTGCATCAGCTGTCATGGTATGGGGTGCGATATCGCCTAGAGGCAAGTTACCGCTGCTGTTTATTGATCGAGGTGTCAAAATTAACCAAGACTATTACATCCAGAACGTGTTACAGGGTCATTTGCTAGAAAATGCTCAAAAATTATATGGAAACGACTATTACTGCTTCCAACAAGATAGTGCCCCATCTCACAAAACTAAACGCACTCAAGACTGGTGTAGAACAAATTTGACAGATTTTATACCTTGGCAAGAATGGCCTGCGTCATCGCCGGATTTGAATGCTTTGGACTTTTCGATATGGGGTTACATGCTGAGCAAGATTGGGAGCACACAGGGCATGAATCTAAACTCATTCAAGCATCGATTAGTCAAGATATGGGATGAAATACCAGACGAGGTAGTGCGTGCCGCGTGCAATGCATTATATGGAAGAATGCGTCAAGTTATTAAAGCTGATGGCGAGCGATTTGAACTTATGAATTAGTTTTTTAAGTATAGAGTACGCTAAAAATAAAAACGTGATAAATTAAAACAAAAACTGTTTTGTTTTAATTTTATGGCTCTTTTTAACTAGGACACTTAATCTGCCCAACCCTGTATGTATGTAGGTACTAGAATAGAGACTCTCTTGAGTTTTGACAGCTGTTCCAAATTTAAACTCAACGTCACAAAAATGTATACTGTAATAACAATACAGTACATATTTTACCTACTACCACAAACAAGAAAGATCTCATAGTAGAATTTTATTGGTTATAATAATGCCGGTAATTTCCTACGGTTTCTGAACGCATAATAGAGAACTTATGATATGTGTGTAAATACTGTAAATAAATTATTATTATGTAACTGGTACATACACACATACTGGTATGAATTAAGCTTCGTGCGGTTTTTTTTTTACACATTTAAATTGTTGTAAAGTATACTTAATATAAAAATTGAGATGTCAGTAAATCACCAAATATTGTCATTGACATTGTTCATGCGTAATAACAATGCTAGTATAATGATTATTTATTTATTAAGAAACATACAGTTTTGTTTAACTATTACAGTTCAACATTACAACTTAACTAAACCTGGAGTTTCCTTAATGATAATTAAACTTTACAAAGTAAAAGTAAAGAGCTCGTAACTAAACATTCAGTCAAAAGGAACTAGGTATAAGTGTACGCTCAATCGAACAATAAGAATTATGTGGGTACGTTAGAAATAAAACAGCATAATAATATTGTTATCAACGCTATAAGTCAAACAATCTGTCCATTACTAGTTTTTTTATAATTACACAAATTTGAAGCAAAAAAATCGAAATCGTTAAAAATTTTGTTGTGGTTACGCATAACACGCGAAAAGTACGAATGCGACGATGTACTTGCGATGAGATAATTTTGTAAATCTTGGTGTCATCAGCGTATAGAAGATGACACGAGTTGTGAAAAATGGCACTCATATCGTTCACATAAAGTGTGAAAAGAAAAGGTCCCAAGTGAGAACCCTGGGGTACGCCTGAAGGTATAGGAAGAAATTTTGAAGTGAAACCCTTCAGTGACACTGCTTGGCTCCTGTTACTTATGTAAGATTGAATCCACCTAAAGAGATCACCGTGAATACCGACCCTACTCTTTGCTTCAATCAAAAGCCTTTGAGAAATCGGTATACACGGCATCCACCTGGTGGCCAGAGTCGAGAGTCTTGACGATAAAATCTGTATAAGTCACAAAAGTTATAAAACTGTTATTACCATGGCAACGCTCATTCATTATAAAAGTGTTTTCACGCTTCAATTACGCAGTCGGTGGTATTCCGATACCGTTAACGATATGATGTGTGTCAGGTTCCCGAACGTGGTGGTGGGCGTGCTGACGCGCGAGTCGGTGCGGCAGGCGCTGCGCGGCGGGATCACGGCGCAGCAGATCGTGCGCTACCTCGAGCAGCACGCGCACCCGCAGGTACCCGCACGTGGTGGTGGGCGTGCTGACGCGCGAGTCGGTGCGGCAGGCGGGATCACGGCGCAGCAGATCACGCATTCCAAGTGAAAACAGAGTGTTTGACGCGAACAACCATAATGACACTGGAGCTATAGCCACGCGAGCGAACGAGCGAGGGTGGCTAAACATCTCATGTCATGCCTTGCTTTAGTCCCTTGTTGAAGAATGTACTATTTTTTGATGACGACTTCATTAGAACAAACGGTCCCATGAAATACTGAAACATTTACCTTCGCGGCCTGCAGATGCTGAAGAACGACGCGGGCATGGTGCGCTCGGCGTCGGTGCTGCCGCCCACCGTGGTGGACCAGGTGCAGCTGTGGGAGGGCGAGCGGAACCGGTTCAGCTACACCGAGGGCGTCGTCTACAACCAGTTCCTCTCGCAGGTACACACCTTTTTTTTTTGAGTAAAAATGCGTTACGCATTGTCCTCCGGCCTAGGGTTGGCCATGCTATAGGGGGGGTATGACGGACTCTCTCCTCCCCTCCACTCTGTCACGAGAGTAGAGGGAGCAGCCTACCTTCTAAAACCACTCCGGTGTTAACTTCCAAAGGGCTTTTAACGGGGGTGCCGTGGGCTGATGACTATGCACCACTGGGTGCCCCCCAGCCGCCCCAGCCTATTGCTGGGGCACCTGCACCAAAGGAGGGAGGGTTCGGTTAACACCCTGAACCCTCCCCCAGACGTGTAGGACCATACTGTGGGGCCCTATCCCCACGGTCCTACTAGGGGTTCAGGCGGGCGGCAAACTGCCTCCGCGCAGGTACACACCTACACCAATACCCCCCGCTATGTATGTATTTAAAATAACTTCGTGTGATACAAGTACGCAAATATCATTTTCACTCGTCCCGAGTGTTATCCCTCGCTTTCCGCACTTGCAATGTAATGTGCGTTGGGTTATTGGTAAGTAGACCTATTCCTCAAGCTCAATTCCTCAGTTTCTCTGCGTGATAGAATCAGAAATGATGATATCCGCAGTAGAACTAAGGTCACCGACATAGCCCGAAGAATAGCTAAACTGAAGTGGCAGTGGGCGCGGCAAATCGCTCGCAGGACTGATGGCCGATGGGACCAGAAGGTTCTTGAGTGGCGTCCGCGGACTGGGAGACGAGCTATAGGTAGGCCTCCAACAAGATGGAGTGACGACCTTGTAAGGATCGCGGGAACGCGGTGGATGCGAAAAGCACAAGACCGGTCTGAGTGGAGAGCCTTGAAGGCAGGCCTATGTCCAGCAGTGGACGTCTTTCGGCTGACATGATGATGAGACCTATTCCCTTCTAGGAGTTATTGGGGAGATCATTTGCAATCATTTTGGTCCCATAATACCCTACGCAAAAGTTAGTTTTTTTTTTGTTTTTGTGTCATTTATGTTGGATAAAATGATTAAAAAAACATGTTTTTTTATACTTTTTGGTCTCGCATTCTTAAACTTGTATAGATAATTCTACTTTTAATATTGCATAGGAACAGCAATTGTACCTTGTACAATAGTACATTATTGCCTAGGCAGTGAAGGAGGCAATTGCGGGCCGAGAATTGGTTTAAACGGACGAGCTTGCGAGTCCGTTTAAAAATACGAGGCCCGCAATTGCGATTCCTGCCGAGGCATATATAGTGCTTTTCTCAAAAATCGCAAGAAAAAAATCGCATATAAACAGAAACTTCACGTGAAATAACCTCACTCTTTACCGCCTTTATGTTTATGACAAGGAGAAACGCAAGCTTTTTTTAGAAAAAAAAACTCAAGCTATTCCAGACACAGATAAAAAAGTTACGTTTCGAATAAAATATGGATGTATAAGACTTGTGCCCTCATTTTATTATGGCCGTTTTCACTTTTTATAAAGTTACAAACTAGATAACAATGAAATTTGTATGCAACATTGCGGGCTTGTGTAGCGAGCACGCAATGTAATTTTTTTTTAATTTGGGAACTGTCTGGAAACTATGTACTTCGCGTCTCAGTATGGAGTTAGTAATGTCAACTTTTCCGGTCATTTTTGAGAAAAAGTTATTTTTTATTATTATTTAAAGTGCTGTTTTTTTTGTAAATTTTAATCTTGACTTCTTTTAGCAAAAAACTTAAATTTAAAATTTTCTCAGAAATTCACTTTTGCAGAGGGTATTATGGGACCAAAATGATTGCAAATGACCTCTCCCATAACCCCTAGAGGGGAATAGGTCGACTTACCAATAACCCTGTGTATTGTTGTGCCCAGGCGGACTTCACGGCGCTGCGCGACTACGCGCGGGCGCAGCGCGTGCTGACGTGGCAGAGCGAGCGCGCGCGCACCATGGTCGTGACGCGGCAGGGCCACGACGACGTGCGCAAGTTCTGGAAGAGGTACTCCAAGGCCTCCTAGGGGACCTGCTGCACGGACCAACACTGCTCCACGGACCAGGTTAATACTGTTGCCAGATATGTACACATACACATGTGTGGTTGGGTCAATCTAGGGTGATCCAAGTGACAGTTCGTATAAGCATTGTTCCTACAAATACACTTTCTTTTTGATAATAATGCTGTTGACTAACTTATAGGCCGCTTCTTCATTAGATTCCGTGAGCGGCTAACTGTGTCCGTACAGCGCGTGCTTTACTCAGTTTGCGCTGTATCTATTTATTCTATCTATATAAATAAAATTGAATCGCTAAATGTGTTGCTAAGCGCAAAACTCGAGAACGGCTGAACCGATTTGGCTGATTTCTTTTTTGTTGTGTTCGTCATTGCCAGGACAAGGTTTGTATGAAAGCAAATAATTGAAAAATCCAACAGGAAAGTCAGTAATTTGCAGCGGCGTGAAGCTGCTGGCGGGCCGCTAGTTTAGAATAAATATGGTGGCGAACTGAAAGCAAACAGTCAACCGCTCACTTTGAGTCTAATGGGGACGCGACCATTATGATTGATCACGGCGTTTTATCGCCACGGCCGTGCTTTCGAGTTACTGTTTGAAATAACGTAATATGGCCGCCACAGGGGTGAAACAACATTAACTGAATTGTAGTGAGTAATTTAACGTATTTTGTTTGATATATTTGTTTTTTGTCCTACTTTCACGGTAAGCTAGTATCCATCGATGACCATAACCTAGATAATTACGAACTAATCCAACAAGATACGATCTCATTCGTTGTTTACTGTACCCATGCAGTTTTATCAGTAATTGTCATTGTTTAAGTTTCGACTCGACCCATATCACTACTTAACCATCAGAAACGTCAAATTATTAAATTCTGTTGAATATAAAATATTTCATTTAGTCGCGCGATCTCATGTTGTTTGGCGAGAGTTCTCATCACTGCCAGAATCTTATTATAAACAAGCACAAACATAATGTTGAACATTTGTGTAACGTAAATAAAACTTATGTGAATGTATGATGGATGATGTTATAAAGAACTGATTATGAAACGCTAGGCGTTTAATAATAAAGCCGGAATTTCATTGCGGCGCACGATAGGCACGCATACGGTGCAGTCAGGGGCATTCCCGGTCGACCACCTCCAGGGTGATATTCGTTTGCGCGTTCTACGCGTAACTACCTAACTGCCGCACTCAGAGACGTCAATTAAATTGAATGCTGGTTTAGTGACGTGTTATCTTATTATATTGCTAAAGCAATGAAAGTGGTGCAGCAACTTTAATCAAGCATTACATTTAACTGCTGTAGAATTAGCTAGCTGCAACGAACAAGCCAAACTTTGTTAAGTGGACCACCGCGAATGTCCCCGATTGTACATGCCCGAGCCACGCTGATCCATTGTTCTAAGAGTGTCTTTGACAGTGATCGGAATAGGCAGAGCTCTGCCTTTACCTTAAGTTCGCAAAAGGACATAATTAAGAGAGGTTGCAACCGGGTAAAACGCTAATTTATTTTCATTTAATTCCGGATTTCCGGTTTTTTTTCTGAAACTACGTCATGCTAAGTATAATGAATATCTACTCGCAGTACGGGATATTTGATGTCAAGTTAATTAGCTCTACCTATTCCAATCACTGGCCATTGACGTCATTTCGTGCGTGCGTCGCTACACATTTCTACAGACATTTATGTGCATACTGCATACGTAGCGTGCGTCGCTGTGAAATTTCGGCTTTAATGTAAATATTATTTGTAAGGGTATTTGTAATAAATAAATAACAAACTTTAATTCATTGGCTTTTATTCTTAACAATAAGAAATACTTATACAATACACCTAGCAATACCTAGTTCACAATCTCACTAATTCAATGTATAATTAATTAGTATTTTCATTTCGCCCTTCCCAAATTGTGTATAATAAAAGTAAAATGTGAATTACTTCTGGCTAAGTTGCTCTGTCAAACGACGCCGCATTAAAAAATATTTTTTATTATTGAAGTAAAATTGAGTGACATTTAGCAGTGTAATCTGTAACTTAACGCATCTGGTGTATTTAACGTGTGTTTGCAATATAACGTCATGATGTGGCCTTTATATATTAAACAATAAAATTCAAATATGTGAAGCGTGCTTTATTCAGAAATGAAGAACATGACAAAAATGCACCAAAATAAATACACCACGTGCACAGTTAATTTATTACGTTGGCTTATATTATTGGGCTATTCCATTTCATTATTAAAATGGTCGACAACGTGAACAGTGATAAAAAGAGAAGTAGCTATCAGTTTCTATCCAGAGAATTTTAGCTTTAAGCTCACCACTTTAATTGTTTTATCTAACACGGCGATAAGACTTGTTTCCGCTCGATCATAAGTACGATTTATTACCAATTTTAATAAACTGTTAAACCAAGTACAAACCAAATTGATGGAAAGAAATACTATTAATAATATCTTTATGTAGGTATGTATGAAAAATTTAAGTATTTTCTTGTATTAACAGGAAAATAACAAACAAGTTTATGTAAAAAGTATGTAACTTTTAAATTTGATACAAGGAAACAAGTTGTTAATAGAAGTGGAGATAGAAAATATTTATTTCGCTTAATTTTACATGTTTATATTGTGTAGATGTAAAATGTTTTTTTTTTCTAATAATATTTATATAGGTATGAATATTTTTCTAGGATATATTTATTTTATTAACACCTCAACTTTGTTTGTCTATAAAACAGACGTTTTCTCGTTATCCCACTATATAATGTCCTATTGCAAAAACTGCATCTTGAAATCTAGGTTATCAAATGCTAATTGTGGTTGTAAAAGTAGGTAGGCCACTTGGGTATCTTCAGATGCCCGAAGGGCAAATTACCCTGAAACAGATGCCCCTATTGTTGCTATTTAACTAGTTGCAGTACTCTGGCTGGTGTCCCCGGATTGTCAAGTTGTAGTTTAATTAAAATTTTACCTATAAACAAGTTTGTAACGGTCCTATAATAGTTCTGTCGTTAATTAATCCGTTATGCTTCTATGAAATGGAAAAACGATGACTCGTTTACAATATGGGCATTTTAGTCTTGTCTTTTTGAAATAGTCCCCCGTCAGCTGCCGCCAGGCCTAGGGCTCCGGGGCGGCTCAGGGCGCGCGCACAGCTGGGACACGGCGGCGCCCCGGGCCGGCGGGCGGGCGGCGGGCTCAGGGCGCGCGCACAGCTGGGACACGGCGGCGCCCCGGGCCGGCGGGCGGGCGGCGGGCTCAGGGCGCGCGCACAGCTGGGACACGGCGGCGCCCCGGGCCGGCGGGCGGGCGGCGGGCTCAGGGCGCGCGCACAGCTGGGACACGGCGGCGCCCCGGGCCGGCGGGCGGGCGGCGGGCTCAGGGCGCGCGCACAGCTGGGACACGGCGGCGCCCCGGGCCGGCGGGCGGGCGGCGGGCTCAGGGCGCGCGCACAGCTGGGACACGGCGGCGCCCCGGGCCGGCGGGCGGGCGGCGGGCTCAGGGCGCGCGCACAGCTGGGACACGGCGGCGCCCCGGGCCGGCGGGCGGGCGGCGGGCTCAGGGCGCGCGCACGGGCGCCAGCGCGGCGTACAGCTGGGACACGGCGGCGCCCACCGCGCGCTGCACGCTCTCGTCCGCGCACGACACCTCCTGCAGAGGGGGGGGGACGCATCGTTTACACAAACGCATTTTTTAAGCAAACCGAGAAACACCATGTTACTTTTCGCAATTTCGACACAGCATATATGGTCGACTAATAAATATAACAAAATGTACTATAAGGTACAATTCATGACAATAGTACATTATTGCCTAGGCAGGCAATTGCCGTTCCTGCCGAGGCATATAATAATATAGTGCTTTTCTCAAAAATCGCAAGATACAAATCGCATATAAACAGAAACTTCACGTGATATAACATCACTCTTTACCGCCTTTATGTTTTTGACAAGGAGAAACGCAAGCTTTTTTTAGAAAAAAAAAACTCAAGCTATTCCAGGCACAGATAAAAAATTACGTTTCGAATAAAATATGAATGTATACTGAGTATAAGACTTGTGCCGTCATTTTATTATGGCCGTTTTCACTTTTTAAAAACTTACAAACTAGATAACAAGAAAGGGTATAGCCGGGTAAGCATGGCGAAACTGCCCTTAGCGAAAAAAATAATTTCCTTTTACTGGGTTATTAACCTTTACATAAGTAGTGCTTTCACCAAAATTTAAGCCTCAAATCCTTCAGATTTAAAAAAAAACCGCATAAAAAGAAATAACATTTTTATTTTATTTTAGCCAAAGTACTAATCCGATTTCTTTGTAATTTGGATATGTTGTATATACAATTAAGGTCGCTTTCTAAAAAAAAATTAATGAATTATCTCTTGAAAAAAAATACGTGCGAGATTGCGACAATTTCCAAATTTACATATTTTATGTAGAATTTAATGATGTTTAACATAATTTTTTTTCAAAAGCTAAAATCGGGATTAACAGTTAGAAAAATCGAATTTGTGACATCCCATAACACTTTATCTTCATACAAGCAAAACCAAGTTGACAATAAATGAATGAAGTATATTTTGAACGCTATCTTAACGAATTTGAATTTAAAATGTGACGTTTTGCACTATAAATTGCTTTTGTGGCTATATATACATGCGTACTCCGTAGAGTACGCATTTTTTAATATCCCATACATATATCGACGGTTCTGTGACTCAACCTCGTATATTGAATTTTGTCCAGTATAAACTGACACACACTAAGTATGCACTCGTGTACTTAGTGAGTGTAAGTTTAAATACTGGATATAACGGGTTGGCTTAAAGTAATGAAAATGTATTCAATTAACAATAGCAGGCAATAAAAAAATACAAAAAGGATTTTGACAGATATAATTAATAGAAAATATGTAAATTTTGTTAATAAGGCAAAAAAATATTAACTGGTTTAATAAAAAATGTCCGCGAGGAAGTTATAACGTGAACGTGTTTATCGCCTACTTGGACGGCGTGAAAAATCTGAAGTGGTATCTCATCACAAATTTGAAAATGTACCTCCTTCTACAATTTAATGTTTGATCCAGCGGTGGGAACTTGGTAAAAGGACTAAAGATTCACCAAAAACGGGAAGACCTCCCATTCTTAATGATCGAGACCGCAAGTAGGTGGCAACGTATGTACAAAACAAAGTGGGTCAGTCCCAGATAAGTTAGCTGTAAAATATGATGTTTTTCGTGGGTGAGTAATGAATATTTTAGAGGAATACAATGTTGAACAGTTAAAGTGTCAAAAAATACCCAAATATTCCGACAAACAGCTTGAAGATATTCCAAAGAAGTGCAGGAAGTTGCGGAGAAAGTATTACTATGCAGGGAGTACCCAGAATTGACTAAAAGAGCGTGACGTTCATTTCGTACCGAAGGATTCAAACCATCCGAACGTCACTATAGCTCGTCCAATAGAGGATTATTTAGTAATTCTCAGTAGACTAGTTTAAAGTGATGGGCGGGAAGCAAAATTACAGACTCAGTTGAAGCGCAAGGAACAAAAACAACCAATTAACAAAAAAAAAAAATAGATCGAGGGTATTCTGGCAGAACCGGATAAGTGCACAATATTTAATAATGAAAAAAGAGCACTTTAAGTTTTGAGTGGTCATAGCCTTACGTTGAAGCATAATAATATCATGATATCAGTACTTGCAGGTAGATATGTTATCTAAAAAGTTTTCGATACATTAATTTACCTAATTATTTTCATAATTGTAGAGAAAAAAGGAAAACTTCGAGTCAAGGTAATGCAGTTATTTCGTTTTACCTGAAATTCCTAAATACGATGTAAATCCCTAATAACGCAAAGTATTAATACCTGATATACATATAATTTATCACTGTACGACAGTGACTTAGTTTATGTTAAAATAACTGAAATAATCTTGTTTATAAGACGGCAATAATTCAAAATTGTTCAAAGTTATCCGTTTTTACATGTATTTTTTCTGAAGAAATCTGTATTTCAAAAACAAATAACTGATATTTCTTTAATTATTATAATGCTTTAATCAATTTTAACAGCTTTACACGTCGGTACAATGGTAATCATTACATTACATTACATTAAATCACGCCTGTTTCGCAGAGGGGTAGGCAGAGACCACTTCTTTCCAGCAAGCAAGCAAGCAGAACCGACTAAGTGAGCTTTATCTGCTTTTGCAATTGAAGTGGAACATCAAAATTTCATTTTTTGTAAAATGCAAAACATAACAAACACATTTATTCTGTTCTGCTTATAATATAATTAGTAAATAAGTAACAGTGAGTTTTAACAGTGAGAACCAAATAAAATCTGATATATTGATTTGCCTGTAAATTTAAAATGAAATCATTAATAGTTTGTTTTTGAGTAAAGAGAGTAAATGCTTTTATTTTATTATCACTATATTTTATGACTCATGTTGGGTAATAACAGATTATATCTTTATTTGCTATTAAGTTTAAAGGAAAAAATGATAGATAACTGTTTTACACTGAAAAACAAACCATAGTAAAAGCTTCTGCAGTTATACGGTTCTGCTAGATAAATAAAGCAGAAAAAACTGAGTATGCCTGTGTATGCAACTATTTTTTTTTTAATTTTGCACTTATTCTGTTTTGCCAGAATACCCTCGAGATGTTGTCCAACGTATGATGAAAACGGTAAGAAGAAAGCTACGAAAAATTTAAGATGCGGGACTTTTTGCGGTATAGGAATGATTGATTATCATATTGGTTTTAGTTCGTTTTTATGTAATAAAAAGTTATATAACCCTAACAAGTGATAAAATAAAAATAAAAACAGTTTTTGTAATTCTCATTACTTTAAGCCAACCCGTTATTCTATATACCATACCATTCCCGCTTTTTTGTTTTTTTTTTAATTGTCTGAATGCCGTAAGCCCTAGCCGCATACAGCCACGGATTTTAAGGTTCGCATGAGTTCGCACTCAGTAAAATAAGTCGCGATCCAAATTCAAAATGCGTTGGAAATATAACTTCATAGTGTAATACGTAGAAGTTATTTTGTTTGAAAAGAATGTATGGGATGTTACAAATTCAAGTTTTTCACACTGTTAATCCCGATTTTAGTTATAAAAAAAAAATATGTTAAACATTATTAAATTCTACATAAAATTTGGAAATTGTCGCAATTTCGCACGTATTTTTTTTATTTTTTTGAAAATTATTAACTCGTTTTTTTTTGTTTTTTCCAAGAGATAACTCATAAAATTTTTTTTTAGAATGCGACCTTGATTGTTTATACAACATATCCAAATTACAAAGAAATCAGATTAGTACTTTGGCTAAAATAAAATAAGAATGTTATTTCTTTATATGCGGTTTTTTTTAAACCTGAAGGATTTGAGGCTTAAATTTTGGTGAAAGCACTACTTATGTAAAGGTTAATAACCCAGTAAAAGGAAATTTTTTTTTTCGCTAAGGGCAGTTTCGCCATGCTTACCCGGCTATACCCTTGCGGGCTTGTATAGCGAGCACGCAATGTATTTATTTATTTATTTGGGAACTGTCTGTAAACTATGTACAGTCACCACACGGGATTGTTGAGCCACTTGCCACTGTTCGTAAATTGGCCGTGTTACGCAAATCGGGTTTAGTCGGTTATACTCGCACCCAAAGTCACCCAATTGCACGTCTAGCAACGGTAACCTAGCGACAATTGTTTAGCGTAGCGATAAATTATTTTATGATTTGTCACTTTGACTTCGGAAAAACTCGGAAAACCCGATTTTATCCGAACGCTGTTTACGTGTAATAGGGCATTTTTTTTTCAAAGTTGTACCAACAGATTTGTGATGATTTTTTTTCGAACTTATTAATTGTTGAACTTTAAGGGTGTTGAAGCATTTTTAGTAGTCTTAGGTATCTTAATTTAGCAATGGTTTTGTAAAACCTACGGAAATTAAATTTATACAGCGATTTCAAAGTGGCTCGGGCTCATATTTGTTTCCCTTCCGTTACCATATACATTTATTGATATAAATTGAAAGAAAGTAAAATGGGGATAAACAAATGCTTTACTTACTTGAAAATATAGTAAGTTATGAATAGTACATTGTTGCCTAGGCGCGGAAAGTAAGGGTTTTCCTGACGAGGTGGTTAGCAGGCCGAGCAACAGCGAGGCCTGCTAAAATACGGGTCAGGAAATCCTCGTTTCCGCCGAGGCATACATAATGCTTTTCTCAAACATGTGAGGAAATAATACAAATACATTTCTAAAAAGCAAGTAATTTAATTTACATTTTTGTTTGCCCTCCACAGCATAAATTGGTCATAAGTTCGGTTATATTTTTCCTTAGATTTAGCGGGAAGCAGGTTTTGCCTTACCGAGGCAGCTTCAGATTTTAATATAGGCGGTGTGGTACCTATTTCGTCGCTTTAGTCGCTTGAGCTAATTTTTTATAGTAAGTATTTCACACAACAAATAGTTTAATAATATTCGGTTTCACAATTATATTATGCAGAATGAACGAATGTTACCGACTGTCAATTGTTTTTAAATACTAACCATAGACATTGGAATGCAAATTCAAAAAGAAACACACGCACTGTGCTAAAAAAGCGAGCAGTTACCTTGGCTGTTTGGAATTTTTGTCTTGGTCCTTTTGATTTTGTATGCAAATTGACAGCATTTTTAAGAAATATATGGACATGGACGGAAAGTGTTTTCATATGGTTTTTTTACTCCTAGGAGTAAAATGAGGCTCTTTCCGTCCTTGTGTTTCAATCGGAAAACCGTTTTTTCCGAGCATGTTTGAGAAAAATAAGTTTTATTTTTAAAACATTATGAACTAATTTGAAAGAAATTACGATTATTGTAACTATTTCGTTACCAGACGACCAAAACTACTTACAATTTTCTTTACCAGTTGGACGTTATGAGGTTTACCCGACAAATTTATTTATACGTGGATACTTTAGTAAAAAGTTTATCCATATAATACACAAATTGCAATGTTTATCAATTGGGGATTTAATAATAAAATAAAATGTTAATTATTTTCAAAGGAGGGTAACGAAAATAATGGTAACGAAATCATAAGGCTGCAGTTATACCAAGATCACAAATCCACAAAAGCTTTATTAACCCGTCTGACCAAAGCAAAATGAGGGTTATGGTTATCGCATATTTATAGTGGTTACATTTTAGACTTTCCTGACCAATACTGATTATTGAGAGACAAATTATGAGCAACTGCAATGGTATTAGGTAGGTACCTATTCTTTGGTGGATGCTTAATTTTTCGGGATAGTTTGATAGTTTGGTAGTTGCAATTTTTCTTGCCTTTAATTTTTTTTTTATTCTCGCCACGTCCTTTTTTCTTTGGATTTCATATTTAATAGGGTCATTTTTAATCCTTTCCCGATACCGTTTTTGTTTTTCGGCAGCTGTGAGGAGCCATTTCTATAACAAATGTAGGTAGTTTAGTCGTATTATTTAAATTTGTTATTGCAACTACGCAGCAGATTAAAAATAACACGTTGCATTATTGTAAAGATAATTTTGCAAACCGTATAAGATGATTTACTTTTGTGGTACAAATAAATTTACCTATGTAAATACTATAATTTATTCAAATGTGATCTCAGTGTAATCATAACTTTATGTTTCCATTCCGTTACTTTTTAGATTCCCCTTATACATGACTGCCGACATGGCAACGAAAGGGGAAGTAACGGGAGTAATGTTTTGCACTTTGAAATACAAATTAAATATGCATTCGATCTTGATTGTAAAGATATTTTAGTGAAATTGAGTTTAGATATAAACAATTTTTTAGGTAAATGTATCACAACAACATAAAGATAAAGATTTTACCTTCAAATCTTGGTAACGGAGTGGTGGAACCCATTTTGAACCACGCAAAGCACGACACTTCAACACACAATTTTTTCGTTTACTGACCGTTTGAAGACAAATATTGTTCTGCTACGTGAAAACAAAAGTTTCTAGATGAAAATAAAGATATATTTTGGTAATAAAAATGATACCTTAAGCCTAATATACGGTAACGGAAAGGGGGAATTCCCCTTATGTCGAATGTGGTGGACACGATTTAAACTAGTTTTTTGTTAAATATTAACTCTAAAGGAGACAAATTAAGGGCGTTTTTAGTAAATTCACATATTAGACTCCCAAAAACAAGTGTTCTCATGTACGACAAAAGTTTCCAAACTTGTTTATTTGAAGTTCGAAAATGTAACACCAGGCCTGGACGCGGAAAAAATTGGGGGTCTTAGAGAACAAAAATAACAAAAAAACTGTAAATTTAACGTTATTGAATACTTCTAGTAGCATCATTTTAAACGTAAGAGTATTGTTTATCTGGTAATTTAGCTACAAGTCAAAGTTTTTAACATAATCATGTAAAAAAGATTGAATGAAGTTGTCGGACACGTGAAAAACGCTAGGTACACTAGAAAAAAAAAATGCCCAATAGTCATCGTAATAGTTAGGGAGGCGAATAGGGGAATTTTCGGTAATACTCGAGCGTGGCAGTTTAAGATATGAGAGATACCTTAGACCTAATAGAACAACCTTGTAAAGTATTTAGCTCTATATGTAGTGACGCGCGCCTAGGATAGACGATCAGATTAGTAAAAAAAAATCGATAGTCTGAAATACTCGAGCGCGTCAGATTAAGATATTGGGGGTTGATTTTAGTGTTTTAAGACTAAATTTAATTAATCTGACCATAAGTCCTTGACGCCGCCTAGTTATAGGGTCGCGAACTTGTAAAAAAAAAACGTTAATCCGGCATTCTCGAGCGCGATTCTTATTTTTTTTTTTTGAAGAATATAATCTAAAACTTACTAAAAATACAAAATCTGCCGGTTTCCGCATGACCGGAAGTGTGGAGGAGCCATTTCGTCTTCCGAAAAACGCGTTGCGGCATATAAGTCGCGAACGATACATTTTACAAAAAAAAGTTTAAATAAACAAAAAAGGGAATATCTATCGCTTTATTGTCATTCTTAAATTCCCCGTTTTATCAAGGAGAAAGAAAGGAAAAAAAAGAAACCAAAAAACCTTTTTCGGTCAGATTAAAAGAACCCACCAACATTTTTGTCAGATTAAGAAAATATGCTTTCAGGATACCGAGATAAACCTCCCCTATGAAAATCTGACGCGCTCGAGTATTTCAAAAAAACTTATTTTTTTTGAATTTTCAAAAATTCATCGTAACTTATCGTCACGCCGAAATCGACAGTTTTTTTAAAGGGAGCTTCTTTGGGGCCTACTTAACACCCCTTCCGAAAACCTGACGCGCTCGAGTAATTTTTTTTTTTTTGCATTTTTGACTACTTTATATGCCTACCCCCACCACGCAAACCGGCAGATTAGTATACCGTTGTTATCAGAGGCACTTGGGGCATACGTAGTATGAATATCTGACGCGCTCGAGAATGCCCAAGTAACTGTTTTTTTTAACATTTTTGAAAAACCGTACACGCCAAACCCACCGCTAAAATGGTTTTTACCATACGAGCTTTTCTTTTCGAAATTATTTTATCTTTCGATTTTGATAGGTCTCGACGGCGCCGTTGAATTACGCCATTTAGCTACCTCGCCTCCCTAACTATAATGAATCGCCGATTTCCCGCCATTGATTTTATAATCTTTGTTATGTCAAATTTCAATTGACTTCAACGTATCAACAGCATTCGGATGGGTCGGGAATGACAAGAGATTTCTAGAGCCAAAACCTCTACTATATTGTTATATTTTAAGGTCTACTTAAATTGATTATTCGAATATCAAGCATGTTCATAAAAAAGAAAAATATATCATGACATGACTATTTATTTATTTTATTTTAGAAAACTTAACTAGTGTGGGTAAAGCTGTTACAGATTGTCTATTACAGTCTATTACAGATTGGAGACGCGAAGGCATAGACTCGACCAACTGAGCACAATAACCACTTCCTCGCAAGTCTTCCCATACTTCATGACAATGACTTTCAACGGCCTCTCTCGTTCGCTCATTCCGGTTTTCCCATCTCTGAACCATTAAACCCCATAGGTTATCTATGGGGTTAAGATCCGCGGATTTAGCCGGCCAAGGTATAACCGTTATTTCGTTTCGATGTTGATGGAACCAGTCATTCACAATTCTGGCCCTATGTATCGTGCAGTTGTTCATTTCGAGTTTGTGTGTCATTTATGAATCACTTGATTTAAAAAAATAAATTTTCATGCAATTTAGGTGTTGGCTAACCCAAAGACAAGCCTGCCAACCTAACAATAGAGTGACCAAAGCCAATCAATTACAGGTCTAGAAACAGTAACCTAGCAACAACTGTTATTACGTAATCGGTCACACGTCACACGACATCGGGAAAACTCGGAGTCCACGACTTTACCCGAACGTTGTTTAAGAGTCTAATAAACAGGGCTCGGAAACGTTATTCAAAATAACGTTTTAAAAACGTTTCGAACCGTTCTTTGTTCATCATTTTGTTCGGAACGGAAACGAAACGAGAACGTTATCAAAAACCGGTTTAATCCACGGGACGCGGCCGCGCGCGGCGTTCGGCTACAAAACGGCGACAAGCATGAACTTGTTTAGTAATCTTACGAGGGGCGTTCAATAAATTCTCGGTATGAGAAGGAAAACAAAGGCATACGATTAGTGTTTTATTTTTATTTTTCTATATATCCCCCCCATGCTTATACCCTTATAAGATCTGTCAATTAGTTTTTTTAACCCCTCATAAAAATATTTTTTGTCTTTGGTGTCAAAATGCTCCACCACCGCTGCCTTCAACGCTTCATCATTAGAAAATCGATGTCCACGAAGATCCTTTTTAAGGTTGGGAAACAAAAAGTAGTCGCTGGGGGCCAAGTCTGGACTGTACGGCGGGTGAGTAATTGTTTCGAACCCAGATTCAAGAACAGCAGCCTTGGCAACATGAGCAGTATGCACAGGGGCGTTGTCATGAAGAAGCAGCACTCCTCTGGTCAATTTTCCCCTCCTCTTCTCTTTGATTGCTTCCCGTAATTGGCGTAAAATGTTAGCGTAGTACTCTCCTGTAATATTTAAACCCTTTTCTTTATAATTTATTAGTAATATCCCTTCACAATCCCAGAATATTGTCGCCATGATCTTGCCAGCTGAAGGGACGACTTTGAATTTCTTGGGATGAGGTGTTCCTTTAACGTGCCACTGCATCGACTCTTGTTTGCTCTCAGGGTCATAATGATGAACCCAAGTTTCATCTCCGGTAACAATTTTTTGGAGCAAACCATCAGGGTTTTCACCACACAGCTCAATGAAGTCGGAACAACAAGCAACACGCGTATGCTTCTGAAACGGTGTCAACATTCGTGGTACCCATCTCGCACTAACTTTGGACATGTTAAGACTGCGCCGAGCGTACGCCGGATGTACAGTGGCGCCCTCATTACTATTATTGAGATTTGTAATAAACTAATGTATTTTCTTGAATTCGGACGATGCATTTTTGTACTACAAATAAAAACACAACTTATACGATAAATCCCATAGTTTACTAACAATTGGCCTTCGAGTTATCAACTTAACGGAAAAAAGTGGCCACCTTTTCCCGTTAAGCTGACTACTCAAAGGGTAACTATTATCAAAGTTTTTTACGTATCCCATAAATTGTGTTTTTACTTGCGCTACAAAAAAGCATCGTCCAATTCCATGGAAATTCTTTCGTTTATCAGAAAACACAATAATAGTATTGAGGGCGCCACTGGACGCTCGACGTTTGCTCGGAGCAGTCTTAAGATGATCGTGGATAATATCATATATTATACCAATAGAAATATTGGTTTTTTGTGCTATAGACCTAACCTTCACTCGACCATCTTCCAGTATAAATTTCTCCACTTTTTGAAGGTATTCTGGTGAAGTAGCTTCAACACGCCGACCAGGTCTAGGGTCATCTTCTATGCTCTCCCTCCCACGCTTAAATTCATTTGACCACTTTTGGACAGTAGATAATGAAGGAGCAGACTCACGGTAAACTAAATCCATTTCTTCTTTAATACACTTTTGATTTTTACCCTGTTTAGTCAAGAATTTTATCACGGCTCGATGCTCCAATTTAATTATCATTGTAAAATCGCTCAAGGTGGTCAACGTTTGTTCAGCAGTAGCAGAAAAACAAAAGAACGTGTGGGCTTCAGATTTACTTTTTTTACTGTTGATGAATGACTCTTAGCGGCCAGTATTAAGAAGTTTACTAAAAAGGTTTGCAAGATACCAATACCGAGAATTTATTGAACTGCCCTACCGACCCTACCGTGTTTTGATTGCATTTTCATTTCATCTTTCATCCCGATGCGTGTCGTTGTCGTTTTGTGCGAATTGTGATTGTGAGTGATTATTTAATTAGTGAGTGGTGGTCCTTTTTTCTCAAAATTTTAAATGGGACGGAAGAGAAAGAACATGATTTACGCTTATTACACTCATAATAAGGAAACCAATAAATCAATGGGAAAAAAACGGTTAAAAACGTTATATGGATCAAAAAAGATTTCAATTTCGTTCTTGTTCAAAAACGTTTTCTATAACGTTATTTGCGAACGAAACCGAAACAAATCGTTCCTTAGGTATTTAAGACGAAACCGTTTCGAAAAAAATACCGTTTTCCGAGCCCTGCTAATAAATTTAATAAATCACCGATGTTCTGTCAGATTATTTTTGACAGTTTATTTGATAGAAATACCGAATGACAAAGATAGACATATTTTTTGGAGGCCATTTGCAACGTGAAAAGATGGCGGACGTGTAATTTGTTTTAGACTTGAATTTTTGTGTAATTAGGTGTTCAAATTCTTTTCTGATAGTGATTTGTACTTTTTATGCCTTTGTGTCGCACAGTGATTGAAGACTTGTACTTATTTCGTGTATCTGGCATCTTTCTTCTCGTTTCAAGTGGACTCGCAGTGGTGCAGAGGTTAAAACTATCTTGACCTCTGACCTACAAATCACCGTACAACGTTGCCCCTAATCTTCCTAGAGAAGATTGGATTGTGTTTTATTGCTATATTGATTTATACTTATATATACTTGACACTGGCGAAATCACTTCACGTGGAAACGCCATATCCCCGCGGTAGTAGCTGTTCAAGTCGCCGCGGGGGCAAAGAAAGAAGAAGAAGATAGACATATTTTTCTCTTTCTGTTACACGAATATACGAGTAGACATGTCATCATTCGTTATCAGTCGTTCACGACGATGTCACACGAGTATGCCCGATTTGCCTACACGGCTAAATTATGAACTGTGGCAAGTGGCTCAACCATCCCGTGTGGCCACTGTACTTCGCGTCTCAGTATGGAGTTAGTAATGCCAACTTTTCCGGACATTTTTGAAAAAAAATATATACACACTATACTCGAAAATCTAATTAGATTCCCAAATCTGACAGTTCCCATCTTGATTATTTCTTTATTAAAATATTATTTCATAAACATATCAATGAGAACTCGTGTAACCAGTAATATTAGGGTCAGTTTAATTGATAAAAATACCTACACTTAAACCAAAATGCAGTAATCACAGCGAATGTGCGTCGGTTGAGGTTAGGATTTTGGAATCTAATTACAGTTTCGAGTATAATATACTTACTTTCAATATCAATGAAATAATCTGCAAAAGTACTAACATTTTTGTACTCGCTTCTACTACACCACAATATACATACCTCCTCTTTTATATATTTAAATACATACAGCGCCTAGTTGCACAAACATTCCCTGAATTTAATTTCTCTCCGGTCCTAATAAAACAATTTAGTACAACTAAATGATAAAAAACAAACAGACCTTTACAAAACACTAGTTTTTAAATACATAAATGACATTAATTTCATAATACCTATTTGAAGAATCTTCCAATTCCCACATTAAATAATTCTCACATTGTCAAATTCCTAAATTGATCAATTCATGTATGAAAAAATTCCTCTCAAAATTATATTGTCTTATGAAATAATTATTCACTTACCATGTTATAGAGATCAATATCGGCGCGCTTGCCATCCACGGTAACGAAGAGTTTATCTCCCTTGAACATCTTTGGAACAGAATCTTCCCCGAACATCTCTTGCAGCATCTCTATCACGCACTCCTGTTAAAACACATAACCCAATATCAATAACTAGATATCCCAAACACGGTCATGTTATTTTCACTTCAGCATTTAAAAAAGGCAAAATTTGCTGTTTAAAGACAGTGAACAAAAATTCGATTTTGCTAAGACAAAGTAACTTATTAATTATTACTATTTGAATTCCGAGATTAGTGGACGCTTTGTTAATTATAAATGGATAGGTAGTTGATAAAAAAAGATAAAAGATACATACATACATAAACTCACGCCTTCATTCCCAGAGTGGGATAGGCAGAGCTAAAGAATTACCAACAAGTCTCAAAACTTGAGTCTCACAACAACAGTCGAGTGGGCAAGTATACATGTGGTTTAACTACAACTGGTGGTCGTACTATGTTGTATTTTTTTATCTTTAGTTAATAATATAATAATATGTTCTCGCTGCTGAGGTAAAAAGTAACTTGTGAAACATGAGACCAAAGTTATTTGCATCTCGAGGATCAAGTAAAGAATCAAAATCAATACCCGCAGCAAAAACCAACTTTGCTCTCTTATTGCACAAATAACTGTTGTACCCGTGCAAAAGCCAATTGATTATTCGACCCGGGTGGCGTCGTCCAGTCAGCGCCGCACCGACCTTGAAGTGCATCCGGTCGAGCTTGGGCGCCAGCGGCAGCGCGCGCGGCGCCGGCAGCGACGAGGCCGACAAGATGGCCGCCACCAGCGCGTCCGCGAACATGTCCGTCACGGGCTGCGCCTGCCACTGTAACCACAACACGACCAGTCAGACAAACATTAGCCGAAACAAATTATACATTTTAATTTGCAAAAGGTCGGGTATCCGCCTTATTTGGATATTTTATACAAGTAATATTGTAAATAAGCCATGATTAAAAATCCAAGTTTTCGACCGTGCTATGGCCATAAAATAACTAAAAATTAGTCTTTACAAAACCTTGTGTTTTATAGCGAAGTTACTTTTGAGGGGAGTTAACATGACTAAATCCGTTACAATAAAAAAAAAGAAGTTAGTCATTGGTAGTATTGTGCAAGGACTTTTAAGGGTGGAAGATTTTTCGCAATATTATTATAAGAAAAAGTAGCAAAAAAAACGAAAATTATGCTAAAAATATCATATTAAGAATTCGCAAGTAGTAAACCAAATATGGCATGATCAGCCGTCGCCCACGGTGAGCTCTGAGCACAGCACTAGCGCTGGCTCACTTCTGACTGGGTGGGCTAGTAGTCCACACAGCACTGACCTCCAGCGTGATCATGCCGTTGTCCACGGTGAGCTCTGAGCACAGCACTAGCGCTGGCTCACTTCTGACTGGGTGGGCTAGTAGTCCACACAGCACTGACCTCCAGCGTGATCATGCCGTTGTCCACGGTGAGCTCCGAGCACAGCACTAGCGCTGGCTCACTTCTGACTGGGTGAGCTAGTAGTCCTCACAGCACTGACCTCCAGCGTGATCATACCGTTATCCACGGTGAGCTCTGAGCACAGCACTAGCGCTGGCTCACTTCTGACTGGGTGAGCCAGCAGTCCACAGAGCACTGACCTCCAGCGTTATCATGCCGTTGTCCACGGTGAGCTCGATGCACTGGTAGAGCCGCCAGCGGGTCTCGGTGAGGAACTCCACGGCGCCCGCGACCTGCATCACCACGTGCCGCAGGAGAGGCACCGAGCCCGCGTAGTGGATGGACTGCCGCTGGCTCACCTCTGACTGGGTGAGCTCCGTGTATTCTGGAAAACAACAGGACGTTCCAAAAGCTCTTATCCGTTTTGTTTGAACCAATTTTATATCAAAAACAACGATACAGGCTGACCAGCTACGTTTACGGTCATGTGAGTAAGAGGGACCATAACTAACATTAACAATATGATAACGATATGGTTCTTTCATGACACAGTAGAATAAATACCAAGTGATCCTCGAGCAAAGTTATTTTCTTTACAATTTATACAGTTCTGGTAAACGATTTTTTTATTCGTAGAAATCTGTAAAAATGTAAAAATTACATGCCGTTTTCAGCATATTTTTTTACAATGTAAAAGTTAGTCAAAAACAAATCAAATAAAAGATGATGATGATGATGATGATGATGATGATAACGATGATGATGATGATGAATGATAAAATGGACTTACTGTTTAAGTCACTCGGCGCCAATATGTGATAATTAAAGTTCCTCTTGACTAGAATACCCTGCAGCTGCTTGCCTTCCTCGGGGGGTTCCATCGCTAAGGAACCCATCACCTGCAAATAACGACGCATTATTTACTACAAGTAAAAGTAGAACAACTTTTATCTACACTCATATCATAAGTCGTCTATAATGCGTTCAGAATCCGTAGACAATGACCATCATTCTGCCCTCCTAAGCAAATAAGCAGTATCTCAAAATCAATAACCAAAGCAATTTTAGTTCTCTTTTCTTAGTAATAAGGTTGATATTGCTACAGGAGTTTTATCTGACTTACTGCGTTTTAGCTTAGGAGGGTAGTATTACAAGATACACTTTTACTATATTTTATCTACTCTCATATCGTAAAGTTCGAATTATAAAATTCAAAACGAATTTATATTGGTATACTTTATAAACACAACACCGAAAAAAAATTAAAAAATCACTTTATAACATTATTTCTTTAACAAAATAATGTTATAATAGTAGTTTATGAAATTGTTGCATAAAGAGGGGTATTAAAACACGAGTGTGTGTTTAAGAACCGAGCCCCTAGGCGAGGTTTTTAATAGTATCACACGAGTGTTTTAATACCTAGTTATGTGCAGTTTCATACACTACTTTATCTACTCTCATACATTGCTATTCAACCTACTAAATAAAATATCAAAGTTAATAAAGTAACTACAGCAAAACGTATTCAATGAATGGCGCCAAAACCTAGCACATCACCGCGCATGCGTTAAAGCGGGCGCTGTCACAGACAAGTAAAAATTGGAATGAAAACTTTTTGTAATTCTGTAAAACTGACGCGAACCGCATGTGCGTTCCATTATAAAAAAATAAAAAATATTGAACCTCGTTGGTGACATTAACTTTTTGGATTAACTTGTATCGTAATGGTAAAAAAATTACTTTATAACATTATTTTGTTAGAGAAATAGTTTTGGCGCCATTCATTGAATACGTTTTGCTGTAGTTACTTTATTAACTTTGATCTTTTATTTAGTAGGTTGAATCGCAATGTATGAGAGTAGATAAAGTAGTGTATGAAACTGCACATAACTAGGTATTAAAACACTCGTGTGATACTATTAAAAACCTCGCCTAGCGGCTCGGTTCTTAATCACACACTCGTGTTTTAATACCCCTCTTTATGCAACAATTCCATAAACTACTATTTTCTTATCTGTAGCTGTAATGAAAAGTTAAAATTACGATACAACTTTTGATAAAGTAATGTTGTTCAAATTTGGAACATCTTCCAAAACCAACACAATTCAAACAGGGGGTCAATTGTAGTATCTATTAAACGTCGACTCGGTATATTTTAAGTACAGTGTCGTACGCCGTTTTGATGTCGAATGACATTAGAATAGGGACTTTGTTAGTTTGTCTATGATTAAAAAAAAACATTCATATTCGTGACACAGGTTAGCTTTGCCGCCATTTTTTTGTTCTGCCGCCTGTTTTTAAAATCCTGAATAAAATTAAAGTACCTATCTAACCAAATAATAAACTCAATACAAAAAAAAAGAAGTCATAAATATAAATATGCCAAATACATCAAACCAAGGACCCGGGAACCCGCCCTTAACAACTCAAGCAGGACAAACAGGTCAATGAAACATTTCAAATTGCACTAATGTTAATGTTTACAATTATTATAATAAATAAATACTTCTTTTCTCTGATTTGATTTATTTCTTATTTCAGTTCATACATTAGCTTAACACCTATAGATATATTACAGGTAGCAGTAGCACTGGTAGCTATGAAGGTTATTTGCCTTCGGCTACTGAACGCATCTTAGAGTACTTATAATATGTGTGTAGATAAAGTAATGTATGCAATTGTACATAATTTGGCCATAAAAAACCCGTGCGATGTTATTATGAAACTCGCCTTCGGCTCGTTTCACAAAACCACACTCGTGTTTTAACGACCCTCTTTATGTACCAGTTACATAAAATACTATTATCTATTGGGAGGAAAAAAGAGACGCAACGAGAGGTCAGAGGCGGGGCATGAGGGGAGGTGTGACATGAAAACGGAAGAGAAAGGACTTATGAATAGGGGAAGTGGAACGAAAAAAACGGAGTAGGAGGCACATGTGGAATTAGAAAAAAAGGGAAGAAAGACATCAAAAAATGGGGAAGAAGACCCATTTCAAATGATTGAATAATTGAAGTGGTAATAAAAAAACAAAGTGAGGCATGAAATTGGAGGAGTAAATGGGCTCGAGTTCTCGAGTGGCGTCCCGGAAGACGCGGCGAGGGTAGACCGCCAACAAGAGAGGCCTATGAAATGTGTGATACCGTACACGCATGTTATAATAATAAGCAAATATATAATGTGGGTAACCTTTGAATGTATGGAGTTAGTTATATGTTAATCGCCATTTTGTCTGACTAGGGTCATTGGAAATACAGTGTTATTTTAAATTTATGTTCGGTGTTTCACCGTGCAGCCCTACAGACAGACGTGTTTCTGCTGGAATGATGTCGATGAGCCGTATTGTGTTGTGAGTGTACTTTGGCGGTCTTGTCCCCACGGAAGGTGAGCGCGAGCTGTTGCGTGTAGTGTTGTGTTGTGTGTTGTTGTGTGTTGTGTGGTGTGTAGTATTGTGTTGTTTGTAGTGTTGTGTGTTGTGTTGTGAGTGTACCTTGGCGGTCACAAGTGGGACAAGTCCCCGCGGAAGGTGAGCGCAAGCTGTTGCGTTTAGTGTTATGTGTTGTTGTGTGTTGTGTGGTGTGTAGTATTGTGTTGTTTGTAGTGTTGTGTGTTGTGTTGTGAGTGTACCTTGGCGGTCACAAGTGGGACAAGTCCCCGCGGAAGGTGAGCGCAAGCTGTTGCGTTTAGTGTTATGTGTTGTTGTGTATAGTGTTGTGTGTTGTCGTGTTGTGATGCATGTAGTGTTGTGTGTTGTTGTGTGTAGTGTTGTGTGTTAGGTGGTGTGTTGTGTGTTGTGTGTAGTGATGTGTGTTGTGGTGTGTTGGGTGGTGTGTTGTGTTGGGTGTTGTGTTGGGTGGTGTGTTGTGTTGTGTGTAGTGTTGTGTTTTGTGTTGTGTTTTGTGTTGTGTGCAGTGTTGTGAGTGTACCTTGGCGGTCTTGTCCCCGCGGAAGGTGAGCGCGAGCTGCTGCGTGTTGCGCGGCGTGTGCACGGTGAGCGCGCCGCGGTGCTCGCGCTGCAGCGCCGCCTTCAGCCGGGACATCTCGTTCTGCTCGCCGTGCACCAGCACCTGGCCAGGCAGGGAGAGAGGGACACATAGAGGATTCATGTTTTTATGGCATGGAGAAGGCAAACGACCACACAAGGCACCTGGAGCGTGGAACAGTAGCGTAGTATTAAGACATTTTCCAACCTTGTTTGACATTGCTTACGTGGCTGTAAATCGACAAGATACAGATCATATATACTTTTGATGCTGACTATACCTGACAGCCAATCCCTGAATTCGTAGGACCGTATCAATATTACTAAACGACTGTAGGGCGCGGTTCAAGATGCGTCAAAAATTACAGTTTTCTAAGGCTTGATTAACTTTTATACGACTTAAGACCGACCCATAACTTTATCAAATTTCACTTCATCTATTGCATCATTTCATTGAACGCTATTTTCTGCTGTAACCATAATTTTTTCAAGATATCTTAAACATTAATTACGTAGGTTTTGTTAGATTAGACTGCGCCCCTAGGGTAACCAGGCAATATTCCCTCTTAATTTCAACTTCCTAGGTAGCAGTTTAGGCTCTGCGATGTCAAGAATTTCATGTGAGTTTAATTAGACATGTTTTACCAAAATTTATGATCATTTTGCTCCAAATCATTTTGAATGAACAGCAAAGGAGTATAAATAGAGGCATGAACAACTCACGACATGCGGCGGCTTCAGTATGTTGATGAACTCGGAGGTCTGCTGGTAGTCGGTGTGCGCGGAGAACGAGATGTAGTCCACGGACATGCGCAGGGGCAGCTTCTGGCCCGACATCGACGTCACCTCCTCGGGCTCCGACAGGATCGTCTTGGCCAGGGTGCCTTCCACGCAGTAGCCTGGGAGGTTTGGGAGTGACTTTAGAAATTACTAAAATGAAAAGAGCTACAGGGAAGCATGGAGACTTGTATTACACTTGGTTTTGGATGTGACTTGTGCAAAATGTGGTTACAGAATTATCAAGAAGTTTTAAGACTTGTTGGTAATTCTTTAGCTCTGCCTACCCCACTCTGGGAATGAAGGCGTGAGTTTATGTATGTATGTATGTGTTGGATGTGGCTTTGGTCGCGTAGAACTTGCATCTGACGGACTACACCAAAAATGTTGGAGTAGGTACTGACATTTCTTTTGTGCAATAAAGTGTTTACATACACATACTTGTCTCTGGAGAAGATCTGTTAGAGGAATATTATTATTGTTATTTGTATATTACGAGTGAACACAGCGGCAGAAAAACTTGTATTGTTTTGTCCGCTGTCAAGCCACTTTGTTTAACTTTCATTATCTACACCGTGTTTCTTTTGATTTACGATAACTTCGGCATATTACTAGGTATATCCATAGAAAGTAAGTGGTAGATTAGATTTTTAAATATTGCAAAAAAAAAAAAAAACTGTTTAGTACAAAGTAATTCAATGTTGTATCTTTTGTCATTCTAAAAGGGCCTTTAGAGTTAACTCATAGTCAGTGTCAAATACGTCAATGTAGGAGTGACATACACAGACAGTTAAGAGCCTTTTGGACCAGTTCAACGTGATTAAGTGATTAAATTAAAAAATTAAATATCTTTAAAACCTTTACAGTTATCATTTGTCCGTCTTAGGGAAATTAACTTTATTTGACCTAAAGAACGTTCCCTTAACGTTATCGTAAATCAAAAAAAACACGGTGTATAAATAAATAAATAAAATAAAATAAAGTTCGCCTTTATACATAGGTACCTATTTCGTGAAGATTGTATTTTGTTTTTGCGTTTTGCATATTAGTATATTTACATAAGTAAAAAGAATTTGCTTATTTCATATTCGTGTAGTTAAGATCTTCTAAGTATTTTACACAGAAGAGCCCTTATTGAGAGGAATTTCCAGTGCAAATTGAATCCCTACCATCAACAATGACGAACCAAGCGCCAATCGAGCTGTGCCTAATAAAATAATAAAACAGAGTTCAAAAAGTCAAAAAAATCTCTCACCGGTTAAAAGAATACGGGTGTTATAATAGCACATTATAACACCCGTATTTATTATACGCGGAACGCGGTGGATGCGAAAAGCACAAGACCGGGCTGAGTGGAGAGCCTTGGGGGAGGCCTATTTCCAGCAGTGGACGTCTTTCGGCTGACATGGTGATGATGATGATGATTTATTATATGGCCTATTAGGAGAGCTTACCAGCGATGATGACGCCGTTCTTGGGGTCCGTGCACCAGGACTCGAACAGCTCGCGCGAGAGCCCCGACTGCATCATGCCGGGGGACGCCATGATCACGCAGGGGCCGATGTCCTCGAAGTGGTCGATGCCCTGGAAACAAGGGTTTGTTAAGGCTTTACCTTGGCGCTATGGTTTTAAACTATTTGCTATCCCTGAAAACAGGCATTTTATACGCCAAGCGTCCAGTGGCGTGCTCGTTATTATTTTTTTGTTTTCTAATAAACTAAAGTATTATAAAAATTATTAAACTTTTTTACATTTTTTGTAACTTTTAAAGTGATACCTTGTTAATTAAAGATTCTTCCTAAAAGCTATTCTTGTAAATAATATGTTTCAGTCAAAAATTACATTTTCTGGACAAGCTTTTGTTGCCGACTGCACTTTTCTTTGCACAGTCGTCATCGACTCCTCACGACTATTCTAACGAGCCCTAACACAACGGGTTTATCGTGTGTAATTTAGGAGTTCCTATGGCCACCCTGCCTCTCCATCATCAGACCAGCTCGAAGGTACTATATTATTGTATTGTCATCTAAACTAAAGGTGTATGCAAATTTTCAGCTTCATCGGAAACCGGGAAGTGGATCAAATTTAACTTGCAAGATTTGATCCGTACGTACATACATACTTACATACTTACATACATTGCCAGTTAAATAAAACCTTGTAAAAATGAAAAAACCATCTGTGTTTTAAATTGCTTGTTTCATGTCCCATTTACACGCACTAAATACGCTGGAAATTCATTTGTTAATAGAGTGTGTAGTAAATATAATAACGGGTGTTTACTCGTGGTCATACTATTTTGGTCCTACTGACTTTCGACGGAGCCCGGCTCCTGCTTCTAGGTGGTTTTGCCCTTCGGGCATCTAAAGATACCTAACGAACCTAACCTACCTACTTTTACAACCACAATTAGTATTTAGTGATCAAATCTAGGTTCGCTTTTTGACTAGTATGACAAAATAGTATGACCACGAGGAAACACGTATAACTGTTTCGGTAATATTGATATGTTTAGCCTGTCACTTCCTAAATTTAAGTCATCCCTTAGAGTAAGTGGTGATGTCGAGTTGCATGTTTGAAATATTGTTTTCTTTTGCTGTTACTCCTATTGTTGTACCTACTCTTCCTTAAATTTTAATATGTCTCTGTAACTTGTGGCAACTTCGCTGGTTTATGTTAAATTCATGTTCTTTTTTACCTTTAAGTTATATTGTACCGTTTGTGCCCAAATAAAACATTAAAACATTAAAACATTTCTACATTTAGACGCAGTGATTTAAAAAACGCCATAGTAACAGCTGACACAATGATACAATAATAATCAACAAAAAAATATCGAGCAGGTTCGCGATACGTTATCTATTTAAACGGAAATACAATATCTATCAGACAAACTGAGGACTTGTTTACGGAGACGCGGGGGCGTCGGTCTGCACTAAATCCAAACTTACGGCGTTGTAAGACAGCATTTACAGAGAAGCGATTTTACACGCGACTGTTTCAAATACAGCGTTACTTGCGGCGGAGCGAAAAATTAAAAATGATTAAAGAAACCTAAAGATAATTTTAAAATACTTTTTTTTATGGCATAGGAAGGCAAACGAGGACACAGGCCACCTGATGGTAAGTGGAAACTGTGACCTATATACATTCGCATTCACAAGACTGCAAATGCACTGCCAACCCTGAGATCTAAGATGGAATGCCACTATGCTAGTCATTTCACCGGCTGTCTTATCCCCAAACCGGAACACAATAATGAAAACACTGCTGCTTGGCGGTAGGTTAATGGATAAGATGGTGGTACCAACCCGGACGGACCCTGCACAAGGTCCTCCCACACTTATTCAGTGATACCCTATTTGTCATAGTTCGTCGACGTTTTTTTTTTCTTTTTTATATGTATATCTCGTCTGGTTGCCGCCATATTGAATTTTGATTATTGTTATATCTTTAAGTATTTAGAGACAATCGCAAGATTTTAAAAAAATTACATAAGAATCATCAAAATCGGTCCAAGAGTTTAGTTTCAAGAGAGCCACAAAGGAATAATCATGCATATCGTCGGTGATACTGCGAAACCGCGCTAACAAATTTATGATAGAGCAAAATTAACCTTAATCTATTATTAAAAAGGTGCATTTTGCTTCTTATATAAAATGTCACTTACGCGGTTTTGCAGTTTCACCGACGATATATAGGCTGATAAACAGATTACCCTTCTCCTTCACGCCAAGCCGCACGCCACGCGCGACACGCGACGCCCGCGTCTTGATAAACAAACCCTATTCGAGTCTGTTGACTCATATCATAAGTGATATCTCATATCAAACTATCAATTAACGCTGGCAGAGAATTGTCAAAGACTGTTGAGTGTTTAGCGACAGTGACATTGACAAGAATTTGATGGAGGCATTTCGTAATATTCTCTATTATTGTGATTGAAACTTTGTTGGAATAATGTTAATATCGGGGTGTGCTATGATTATTTACGGTTTGTATTCAAATTTATAGAATATCACGTGTAAAATGTTCTTCTTCTTCTTTTGTGAATGCGGGGAATCAAATTAATGGGTCCCTGTACTCCTTCCTGTTCCGTACTTTTGGTTACTTCGGATGCTACGATACCAGCGGCGGTGTGATTGTGACGGTAAGAGCGGTGTCTTGAATGTAATCAAGTATTTGCCGTTGTGTGTGCTCCGGAATATTTGAGCACTGCGGATGACCTGAACAATTTGATTACTTAGGCTGCGTCGATGTTAATGAGAATTCTGGATGTTTTCCAACTATTTGGTGATCTTGACTGCTACGTACTATATGATGCTGACTGTACAACGTTGCCTTGTTATTTTTAGATATATAAATGTAAAATATAAACTTGACATTGGCAGAAATGGTTGTTTGATATTGCTATCGGTTGCCATTAAATAAATAAATAATAATAATAACGTTATTATGGTGTTTAAAGATATAAAACACACTTCGGTATCCTCCAAAAAGGCTCATTCGGAGATTCCAAGGAATTCCTTGCGCCACTAGCATCCATCGGCTTGAAATTGTCAATTGTTTCCACAGCGATGCTGCCCAAGCCCTGGAAGGCCAAGATCATCCGCTGGCTGGAGCAGCACCGCGAGCTGGTGGTGGCGGTGTTCTGCCTGCCCGCCAGCTTCCTGTTCTCGCTGATGCTGCGCGCGCGCGCCGCGCTCCGGAGGGTGAGGGGGGGGAGCCACGAGACCGGCGTCAGGGAGATACAACGGCAGGTTGGAAGCAATTTTCATATCACAGAGGGCTAACAAGCTCAAAAACTTCTTGCTTAGTTTAGTTTGGAGGAAGAAAAACCAGCACATGGACGACAACCCCAAGAATGCAAACTATTTTATTTAAATGCGTTGCCGGTTTAAAATGGAACGATTCAGCTAGTAAGTTTAACGGTTGTCTTATTTCCACAGTGGAACACAACAATGCGAACACTACCACAAGGTCCTATATACACAATGCTTCTCTATGGCTATCTATCAGTGGTGCAAGTAGCAAGACCTGGATCAAACTTGTGAAAATCAAATAAAAACTACAATTCATTTTTTTTTTTAATTTCAGTTGCAACAATGGAACAAACTACCCGAGAGCTCTCGGCGACTGCTCTGCACGGCGCGTCCTAACTGGCTATCCCTTTCTACCACGTTCTTCCAGAAACATTTACACCACAAGGTTAGCTACCATTTCATCACTTACCAAACTCATAAAGCTAATACAGTTTAAAGTAACAGGCACTTCTCTATCATGCATTCAAACTGAGACGTTTAGCCCCTCCCAAAGATCGCCACAACTAAGAGCTGCTGCAGATTAGGCCACTAGTGACCCCGCCAACAAACCGCAACCACCACTAGCCACAGCTAAAATACATTGGTTGTGTGTGCTCGCGAATCAAATGACAAAATTTAAAAAATTCACGATTTAAAATATTTATTCAGTAAATCGTAGTCGGTAATACGGAGTGAATCTACTAGCGCTTCGGACAAGACCATCATTGCGGAGAAGAAGCGCCGCAAAGAACTCCAGCAGAAGGTCATTTTTTCAATTATTAAATACAATAATACTACATGTATACATACATACATACATACATACCTTCACGCCTTCATTCCCAGAGTGGGGTAGGCAGAGCTACAGAATTACTAACAACTCTAAAAACTTGTTGATAACTCGGTTACCACAATTTGCACAATTAGGTTAAGATATTTAACAGTGTATATTAGTGACAGGTAGCAAGCCAATAATACTAAGTAAGTTATATTACAAGGTAATAAAGTAATAAATAATAATTTTTAAAACTAACACAAATAAAATCATTACAAATGTAAGGTCAATAAAATAAAGTTGAAAATAATGACTAGGAGAACAACATGACGAGGTCTCTACGTCAGGAACGATAATTAAAAAAACTAAATTGGAAACAGGTTAACAAAGCGGCCAACGCTACTAGGAGCCTAATGTGCGGCAGCTTGAAGGGTCTTGCATTGTCTGCATGCAGATTTTAGCTTCACAAAAACCTTCATAGTTAGTCTTTGAAAAAAGTTCATCATTCCCAGGTTCCAATTCCTCTTTACGACATTCTGGAACTGGACCAGGAGGAGATGACCGTGCGGGTGGAGCCTATGGTCACCATCGGAGACATCACGGCGTTCCTCATCCCGCGGGGGTACTCGCTCGCGGTCACCATCGAACTAGACGACGCTACTTTAGGAGGTATTAACATCTTCAGAATTATAGTGACCTAATTCAACATTTCAGCTTTCGAAAAATCCACAAATTGTAGCATACTCTAAAATTCTAAAGATGCGTATTTCGTGGAAGACATGACGCACAACCTAATTACTTGTTGGCTATATCAAGACGGCAACTGTGGCGAGAACTGAAATGGAATGCCTCTGTGGCTATGTGCTAGTCATGTTAGCGGCGGGTCTATGTGTATTTGGAATATTCGATAAGGATATATATTGATTTTTATACAAGTAGCACAAGAACCTTCTTTAGCTTCGAGCGCCCCACACCCAGCAGGCCAGTACTGGAGCTCATGTTTCAGTTTTATTGAAGTGATTTTTTTTCCACCTACTTCCAAGTAAAAGAAGTCCTTAGTCTTTATTTTTCAACCTGAAACCACCTACTGCCAAGAAAAGGTCTCATCAAAAACGCGCCATTTCTTTCCCAAAACTTTATTTTCCTTTCTTGAAACAAACCTTGAACCGTAAAAACCAACTATAAACCCATTTTCCCAACAGGTCTGGCCTTCGGTACGGGCATGTCAACACACTCCCACAAAGCCGGCCTCTACCACGAAACGATAACCAGCTACGAAGTGGTGACCGCCGACGGCTCATTGATAACTGCCACAGCAGACGAGCATACCGACCTGTTCAAAGCTTTACCCTGGTCCCACGGAAGCTTGGGATTCCTAGTCGCTTTAACTTTGAAAATCGTTAAGATAAAGCCGTATATAAAGATCAAGTATACCCCAGTTAAAGGTCAGAGTAATTACTGCAACATGATCAGAGAATTGTCAGGGACTTATGAAGAACACCCCAAGGTGTTCCCGGATTATATAGAAGCTACTATTTTCAGCAAAGATCAAGCTGTTATCATGACTGGAGACTATTCCGACTACGATCCTAAGGTCCCTGTGAACGAGTGCTCGAAGTGGTACAAGCCGTGGTTCTACAAACACGTCGAGACGTTCTTGGAGAAGGGGGAATATGAAGAGTTGATACCTTTGAGAGATTATTTACTGAGGCACAACCGAGCTATCTTCTGGGTGGTTGAAGACATGTTATCATTTGGCAATAATTCCCTATTCAGGTTAGTTTTTGGCTGGTTGTTACCACCAAAACCAGCGTTCCTCAAATTCACAACGACTCCTGGAGTGCGCGCGTACACATTCACGAAACAAGTCTTTCAAGACATAGTCTTACCATTAAAAGAACTAGAGAAACAAATAGAAATAGCAACAGAACTCTTCGACAAATATCCCTTGCTCGTTTACCCATGCAAAGTCAAAGACCATGGACCTTCTTCCGGTCAACTCAAGAGACCAGACCCAAAATACATGGTCCCTGGAACTAACTACGCTATGTATAATGATTTAGGGGTATACGGTGTTCCTGGGAAGGTCAAAGAGAAGAAACCGTACAATCCAGTAGATGCGATGAGGAAGATGGAGAGGTTCACCAGAGACGTGGGTGGTTTTTCGTTCTTGTATGCGGATATTTTCATGACGCGAGAAGAGTTTGAGGTTATGTTTGATCTGACATTGTATGATGAAGTAAGGGCTAAGTATGGTGCGATGGGAGCGTTCCCACATTTGTATGACAAGGTAAAGCCCGAGTTGGATGTGTTTGCTATTGGTCAAGAAAATGCTGTAAAGGAATAAGGAGAAATAAATTTGTAGTTATATTATTGATTGTTTATTTTATAGTTTACATACGTACATAAACTCACGCCTTTATTCCCAGAGTGGGGAAGGCAGAGCTACAGAATTACCAACAGCTCTAAGAACTTGTTGACAATTCTGTAACCACATTTTGCACAATTAGGCTAAGATGTTTACGAGTGTATTAGTGACAGGTTGCAAGCCCATCGCCTAACAGTACTACAATATATTATATAGTTTATAGTTTAAATTCAAAATATGGTAACATTCTTCTGTCCCGTAACCCGATGGCCTTTTGGCAAAGGAAAAAATCGTGAGGTAGCCTGAACATTCCAACAGTTGAGTGTGGCAAGGCAACACACAAAATATCCTACCGGCTCGATTTGTATTTTTAAGAACCCAAGATACAAGACAATTTAAGATTCCAATTCTGAGCTAAGAACGAAATTGATAGTCCTCTTCACGTATAAAAAAAACCGTCATTATTTCGGGCGTTTTATTCACAAAATTAGAGTAAGACAGCTATTTTATTAAATACACGTGTAAGGTGCTTTGCACCGAACAGTTACCAGCTATGAATTGGCGTTATTGCAAATAAAACTATTTCTAAACATTTCCTAATAATCGCTTTTTTCGCAATAGCTAATTTTGTTGTCCTTGAGTAAACCCGGTACTTCAAAGATGGGTAGACTGGGTAGTATCAAAATGACGCACGAACGAACAATACATCCACTTGGCTCACGTAGATATCCTATCTTTTGGCCCAAAATCATATGGCAAAATGTATCGTTTGTCAACCTGCTTTTTTTCTTTAACTGTAAATATTTCTGGATGTATTTCAGTACCATCAGTATTTATAAAAATCCTGAAATATTTACAAATATATGAGGCACGAGGTGAGGAAATACGTCTCCGCCAGATTAAAAAGCCAAAAGATCTAGTTTCGACTTTCTCCAATATATAATAGTAGTTTATGCAACAGTTGTATAAGAGAGGTCAAAAAAGACGAGTGGTGTGGTTACGATGTGAGCCGCAGGCGAACATCGTAAAGCAAGACGCCACGAGTATTTTTTGACTTAGTTATACACCGTTGCATACAATACTTTTTCTACGAAAAACTTTATTTTCCTACTCCTGTACTTTTATCTGTCATTTATATAGTCACGAACACTAATATAAGAATATAGATAATATGTCCGCAGAACATTCCGTAGAAAAGTCTATCTAGTCTATTCCCCTTAACAGCACTTATGCTTTTTTGAGCCAAAACGATATGCCTAGCTGCCAAAGCTTACACGTAGGTTAATTTGACCAATCAAAATACTTCACCAAATTAAACCACCAATCACAATACACATTGACTGTCAATCGGAACGTTAGGTTATTTTTGGTATGTAAACTCTTTTACTAATTTAACTCTTTAAAAAAAACATTTTATTTGGTATCAACCAACCAGAACGCAGCTATATTAAAATCGACCAATCAGGTAAAAGAATTCATTTCTCAAATCATTAGGTGTTTTTTAGTCCCTATTTCACAAGTTAAATCGATTGTGCAACTTTTTTTTTAAATATGAAACCTGGCAAGTGCACATCAATTTAAAAACAAAGTTAACCATAGACACATATTTTGTTGTTTTCGAATGTTTCTCGCTCGTTTGTTGTTCTGTGCTTCGTTCGTTCGTATTCTAACCTAGGTATATTAATTTAATTTTGTATTTTATTTGAAACCTAGTCGTAGAAAAAGTATTGTATGCAACGGTGTATAACTAGGTCCAAAAAATACTCGTGGCGTCTTGCTTTACGATGTTCGCCTGCGGCTCACATCGTAACCACACCACTCGTCTTTTTTGACCTCTCTTATACAACTGTTGCATAAACTACTATATTATCCGCTTGTAATATAAAAAGTAAACTGACCTTGTGAAGATCGCGGGAACGCGGTGGATGCGAAAAGCACAAGACCGGTCTGAGTTGAGAGCCTCGGGGGAGGCCTATGTCCAGCAGTGGACGTCTTTCGGCTGACATGATGATGGAACTGACCTTGAGATTGGAGATGTGCCGGAAGACGAAGGGGTTGTTGACGGCGATCTGCCGCCGGATGCGGTCGTTCATGGCGTTCACGTACGTCTGGTACACCGCCATGCACTTCTTGGCCAGCGAGGACGCGTAGTAGATCGGCACGTCCTGCAGCTCCGGGTGCAGCGACCAGAACTCATCTGCAGGACAACCAACATGAACTTACAAGTGTACAGTGACGGCAGTAATTGTAATTTTTGGCCTTTCTCCGAACATTATTGATACAATACAATACAAATACTCTTTAGTGAACACCAAAAAAATCAATACAGTATATTTTAATTATAGGTATACAACAGGTGGTTTTACCGCTAAATAGCGACCTCTTCCAGACAACCTTGGGCAGAGAATTAGCTATGGACACAGATACATGAAAGGTAGTGTAAACTAATATTATACAGTGATATTATATTTTTTATACTTTCAACAATATTGTATTACAACGACCGTGATGACGAGCAGGTATTTTATGCGAGTAAAGGCCCGTTAAACTACAAATATTCGAGAATATTGGGAAACTTTCAAACAATCTAGTTCTTCCAGACTATCTTGCCTAAGCCCTACATACTCTCCTCGCGCCTCGCGCTCCTCGTGGACGTGTGTCCACATGTCGCCTCGGGGCTAACGACTGGCGCACGTACCCAGTATGAGCAGCAGCTCCTGCGCGCGGCCGAGCGCGAACACGGGCACGAGGCAGCGGCCGCCGCGCGTCACGATGTCGCTCACGAGGCCGGTGAAGCGGCTCTCGCGCTCCTCGCGCTTCTCGTGGATGTGGGTGCCGTATGTCGACTCCTGTAATGTTACCAGACTACAACTTCTTGTTGCGTTGCTTATGGGACGGAACCCTGAGTTAAGTGTCGGAGATAAAGCTAATTGGACCAGATTCCATTGGTTGGAATGCGCTGAAATTCGTAACACAGAGGTAAACCTAATGACAATGCAGTATTATGTGTGTAGGATAACCGCTGTAGATGAAGTAAGCACTCTTAAGTTCGGACTCCTTCATTTAGTTTCAATTAGTAGACATATTACAAAAATAAGTAGTGCGCAACTAAATACATTAATTTTATGAACAGAAACTTTGTACTTCTGGTTTCTTTATATTATGAGTATTGTGGTTTACTAACCGTAATAAGCACGTCTGGATGAACAGTAGGAATTTCAGCCGCCATCAAATGTCTGTCTTCTTGTCTCGAAAAATCGCCCGTGTACAAAACCTGAAATACAATATGACAGTTTTGTATAGACATTGACTTTCACAATTCTTAAGGGGGGTTTCATAATGATCAGTTTCAAGTGTGGCAACGTTACCTTAACTCCAGCTATCTCGATCATGAACATGGCAGCCCCGAGTACATGACCAGCGTTGTACGCCCAGAATCGAACCCCACGCACATCTCTCTCCTCATGGAAGTTCACTGTCTCTATTCGGTCCATGGAACCTTCCAGATCTGATTCCGTGTAGAGCATCTGCTCTGTTGAAATGTTACTGGAATTAAAAATTGATGATGCTGTAATTATGATAAGTTTCATAAGATTGTAAACATTCGATAAAAAATAAAGAAAATACGCTGACTAGACTTCTCCAGTGTATCATCACTTCACCTCCGCTGTCGTTTGTAGTCTTCAGTCATTCAAACAAATAAACTAAGGATGTTAAGGACCTTCGAATCCGGTTCAGAGATGTCGGAAGTTCCGATTGATATTACCCCTCTGGTTTTAACTGCGGTTCTGATACATTTTAATCAGAGGTTCTAATTATAGGGGCTCGGCTTACACATTACACACACAACAATATTTACCTCTGCCTGAGATTCCTGCTTTGGTTCATTCTGACTCTGATAAACCAAGTTTAAAAACCCTAAAATAAACACAATTTCTATTTATAATCAAATGGCTACTCACCTAACTTTAATATAATCAGAGACAAGCCACCGATAGATGGCTTTGGTGGCGTGAGTCATGAACACGCGTCCTTTGAACGAGGTCTTAGTGAGGAACCAGGGCAGCGCTCCACTGTGGTCCAGGTGGAAACTGAAAATTAGAAAAAAAAACTTTAAATCAGGGCTTGGAAACGTTATTTAAAATAACTTTTTTTATACATTTCGAACGGTTCTTTATACAACGTTTGTTTGGAGCGAAAACGAACATTTTAAAAAGCCGGATTAATTCATAGGAAGCGCCGCGCGGAACTCGTGCGGAGACAAGCATGAAATTATTCGTAATATTTGTTCGTAGCTGAACACCCCAGAAAATGAAAAAAACCTTTTCCATAAAATTCTGTTCGAACTTAATCGAAACATATAGTTTCTTACGTATTCGAAACCGTTTCGAAAAATATACCATTATCCCAGCCCTGCTTAAAATTCTCCCCCAACTCTTCCACCCTTCTAGAGTAGCCGGTGTGTCAAGACAAGAACCTGCATACTCATCATTTTCATACCCCAACACAAAAAGTGTGTCATGTGTTTGAAGACTTTATCTGTTAGATTGTCATTACCTATGAGCACAAGTGAGAGAAGCAATTTCAATGTGTTTTTTTATTCAAAACCTATTCCGGCAGTAGTTTTTAGGTAATTTACAAGAAATCAAGTGGAGCCTAACAAAGGTTGCCTTCGCAACAAGTTTTGTTTTTTAGTATTTTTTGGAAGTCAAATTTTTGTATTTTAAGCATAAATCTTAACTAAACCCTTAAGGTTTCAAAAGTTTCAAGGAATTTAGGCTGAACTCACTGTGATATAAGAAGCAGGTCCACTTCATCAGCCTCAATCAGGTCCACGAACGGCAGGGCATCCATCCCTGACAGGCCAGGGTGGATCCCACAGTCCAACTACAAATAATAAGGTTTATAGTACAAAATCAATACATAAAAATCATTGTTAAAATAAAATTATCATTATCCTGATTGATACAATTTTTTTATAAGTTTTCTGTTAAACCTTTTGACTGGCAACACTTGCTGTGCCACATTTAGGCCAAAGCTCATGTATCTTACCAGCAGTTAAGTAGTAATGAAAATCTTATTTTTACCTTTTCATTTCTACAGAAAGACCATTTTTCCATATGTCAAGTGCCAAAAAATCTACATAAGAAAAGCTAATAAGTAAATTAAGGTAATAATTATGTACAGTCAAGATAAAAAAGGATGTACAGCCACCAACAATAATATATTATCCAACATTGGGCCCAAAAATAACTCGCACACTCTTATATAGATATTTTTGCGCCCAATGTTCAATAATATATCTGTACAAAGCCAAATGTTTACAGATCACTTTTTTTTTAAAAGTAATTTCTAGTAGACCTCAATTTAGGTCAAACCTGTATTTTCCAGAATGGCCATTTGGCAAGTAAAGTTACTTATGTAAAAATTATACAAAATAGTTATTATAGTCTGTAACATGCACAATAAATTAAAATAAAGTAGGCAGGTAAAGTGTGCTTGACTTTATAAACTGTTAATGTTACATGAGTTATGGGTTAAATTAAAGTAACAACAACAATTGAGACTACACTTCACAATAATAAAAGATGGTATGATAATCTTCACTATAGGCCTCATACAAAGTTTTTTTTTTAAACTCATTATTTCTTATCAAAACCCTGAATAGATTAGATAGCAAACATGTTAACGGCTTCTCCTATGATTGAAATTTGTAATTATATGTGTGATTCTTACCATAATCTTCTTTCCTTTGAACTCTAGCATAATACATGATCGTCCTACTTCTTGTCCCGCTCCTCTGAAATATAATAATCATGCTTAAGTCTCGAATCATTTATGGCAAGCAAGTTGTAAATAAAATCCATGTGTATTTTGCAATAACAGGGGACCGTGAGCCGTAGCACACCAGGAGGGACTAAATCAACTAATCAAATACAGTTAGAAAACTAACTTTCGGAATGATATCACGTCGGAAATATAATTAAAAACATTATTTATTTACAATGGTCGGATTGTAAGCTGATCGCTTTCCTCTAGCGGCACCGGATCGGTGCCTTTTCTTGGGTTCGTCGTCATCTTCGTATGATTTTAAACACCGTAGCAATTATCAGACACACATTTGTCAATGATAAATTGAAATTTCTTGAGAAAAATCGTAAAATAAAATTGATGATGGAAAACAATGCAAACCGGCTGCTTGGCAGAAATAATGATAGGTTACATTAATGTTGCTAGGTAATAAAATCTGACACATGACATGATTTAGCGTGTTTTTATTTTGGTTTATCTTCTTCTTCTCTTTATGGCGGTTGCGTAGTGATTTCGCCAGTGTCATTGAATGAGAGTATATTTAATCAGTAAATAGAGCAAAAGTAAAAGCCGTACATTTTTCAATCAGCCATCTTCCCTTCTGACGTTTTTCGGGTGTTTTTAATACTGCCTCAAAATATCTGTGTTGTTGACGTCAAAGTAAATGTCAACGTGACATGACATGACATTTGCCATGTTTCTTGCGCAGTATCGTGTAATTTACTAATTTTTGGTTATAAAATGTACTAAACTGAATTAAAGTTCATTAAAATCATGTCTAAACAAGCGTTATTCGATGATGACTCTGAAGAGGAAGTATCTCTTAAAACAGAAAATCAATATGCTAAGAAATACGACGCTTGGCGGCAAAAAGAAGAGCTGCACAAGTTGGAACAGAAATATGGGCCAAAAGCTTTGAATTCAGACGCTTCGTTATCTTCCGATAGTGAGGACGAAAGCGATGTACCCCCCGAAGTCTCCGAGGAAACAGAAACGCAGTTTTTAAAAACGATAGCTTTCCTAAAAACAAAGGACCCTAGGATTTACGACACGAACTTTAAATTTTTTGATATCGAAAAGAAAGAAGCCGATAATAAGAAAGAGACTAATACATTGAGCTTCGCTGACAGTGACGATGACGAAGATGACGATGGTAACATATTTAAAATTGAAAAGGCAGCTGAAGTCAAAACAGAACTACCTGGGAAATCTGAAACTAAGACTGAAAAGCTAAAGGATTTCTTGACAGGCAAAGCAGAGCGTATCGACAATGTTGTGGATAGGGATCTAGCTCCTTTGAAAGCCTTTTGGTCTGACCCTAAATTGAATGAAGGAGAAGCTTTTCTTAGAGATTACATTCTTAACCAGAAATATCTAGATGATGGTGATGCAGGAGAAGCAGGGGATAAAATAAGAGATGATGAGGACTTGGAAGCTGATGAAGCTCTTGTGGAGGAGCAAGGTAAGTTTGAGAGAGCTTACAACTTCAGATTTGAAGAACCTGATGAAGAATATCTGAAACGGTTTCCTAGGACTATGAACTCTATAAGGCCTAAAGATGATAAGCGTGCTAAGAAGAGAGCTGAAGTAAGAGATCGCAAAGAAGAAGAAAAAAAGAAAAAGATGGATGAAATAGCCAGAATGAAGGCTCTTAAACTAAAAGAGATACAAGACAAAATTGCTAAGATAAAAGAAGTAACTGGAAACCAAGATTTAGCCTTCCGTGATGAAGATATGGAAAGTGATTTTGATCCTAATGAACATGACAAAAGGATGAAAGAAATATTTGATGAAACTTACTATGGAGAAGTTGATAGTGAAAAACCTGTTTTCCCTGATCTTGATGAAGAATTGGAGATTGAAAATTGGGAGAAATATGAAAATGAAGCAGAGCCACATTGTGAAGATGATGAATTTAACATGGATGCCGATTATGATGCAAAACAAGCTAAATTGAATCTTATAGAAGAATTGCAGCAAAATATGACAAAAAAAAGAAGGAACCGTAAGAAGAAATCCAAACTAGCAGAACTATTAATTACTGAAAAGCCTAAATTTGTTCCAACTGTTGCTGATAAGACTTACGCAGAGTACATGGAGGAATATTACAAGATGGACTGTGAAGATGTGATTGGAGGAGACTTGCCTACTAGGTTCAAGTACAGAGAGGTGGTTCCAAATGACTATGGGCTAACAATTGAAGAGGTTACTACATTCTCTCTTTTCTCTATTTCATGGAATTGATGATGACTTTTGGTTTCAATAAGCAGTAATTACAAATCTTATGATAATTGGCATTTGGTGCTACTTGCACATATTATTAAATGTAATTATTTTACAAACTTGCAAAGGAAAAAATATCTTTGTTGCATAAAGTTAATATGGTGTAAAATCTCCACAGATTCTTCTAGCAGATGACAAGGAGCTAACGCAATGGGTGCCTCTAAAGAAGATAGTGAAGCACCAGCCAACCAACATTGAAAAGGGTGAAGTCAAAATGTACAAGCAGAAGGCAGCAGATGCTAAACTGAAGAGGAAAATGCTACCTAGCTTGTTCAAAGATCTACCAGAGTAAGTTGATTTTATAGTTATTTCTGAAACAAGTTTGTACTGCACAAGTCTAAATTAAATGTAAATGACTCTTAATCATCATGTGTTCAATTGTTGACTTAAAGTCACCAGTAATAACATATTATCCAACATTAATCGCAAAAATATCTGCCATGTACCTCTAGTAATAAAGACATGTCAGATATTTTTGAGGCCAATGTTGGATAATATTTTACTGTACTGTACAAGAAATTGTTAGCTAAGCAACCATGTGAATTATTAGACCAAATTAAGCAGATGTATTTTTAGACACTAATGTTGGTAGCAAGATGCTTAAATAAATTTAAATAAAATATGATTTCATGAGTAAAGCAGTATCTAGCAATGATCTCTACAATTACATAAAAACTAGTTCAGGCACTTTCTGTTTTTGAAAGATTTATGTAAGTTTTTGTGACATTAATTAAGCCTTAATTTTATTATAAGGCTTACCACAATATTTTTAAGTAAAAGTAAAAAATCTACTATTAATTATTGAGCTCAATGAAATTTATCATTTTTTCAGGGAGCCAGAAATACTTGTTCCAGTGGAGACAGCAAAGAAAAAGAAGAAAAAGAAGAAAAAGAACAAAAACAAAAGTGAAAATGACAATATAAATGAAAATGCACCTGATTCTCAAGAAGCTAGTGTACATGATGCAATTGTTGATAAAGAATCTAAAAAGAAGAAGAAACATAAGGATAATGACAGCAGTATGGAAACAGAAGTCAAATTGAATGGTGATAGTGAACAAAATAACACGATAGAAGATAGTCAAGTTTCTAAGAAAAAGAAGAAGAAAAATAAAAACAAAAACAATTTAGTAGACATTGAAGTTTCCAATCAACCTCATGCTCAAGTAGGTAACTCTATTGAAGATACCACTCACAGTAATAATCCTAAAAAGAATAAGAAGAAAAAACATAAAGCAGGAAATAATGACAGCAATGTAGAAATTCCTAACATTGGCAAAGCTAAGAAAAAACAAGGTGACTTGGAAAAACCGAAGATTGATATTACAAATAAACAAAAATCCAAAAATAAAAGTAAACCTGTTGAGCAAAACACTCAAAAACAGGGCATTAAACGGAAATTAGAAGACAACAGTAATCCAAATCCTCAAAGTAAGAAGAAAAAGAAAAATAACAATAATGCAAATGTTGATAAAAGCCATAATAATAAGGATGTCAATAAGTTTAAGAATAAAAATAAACAAAACAATAATAAAACAGACAATCCTTATAGTAATTTATCTGATGAGAGATTGAAAGCATATGGGTTAAATCCGAAGAAGTACAAAGGTTTTATGAAGTATAAAAAGTTTTAGGTATAGTCAAGGAAATTAATTGTTTAGCAGTTTGACGTAATACGTAAATTAGCCGTGTTATACATTTCCCGGCGTGACAAAACTAACGACACATGGAAAATGTATAACCCAGCAAATTGACCTATTATGTCAAACTCCTCATTTGTGCACTGCTATTTGTACATCGCAAATTTTATGCAGTTTGTTGTTAATTAAACAATTTTTACAAATTATGTAGGCTACTTGTAAATAAAATGTAAATGTATATTTTGTTGTTTTTTTTTAATTACTTTCTATGCTTTAAAAATACTACGCGACAGATAAAGTAAAGCAGACGTGTAGGAATTACAATAGGCCTCTACTCTACATGTTTTTCTGACTTAATGACAGCTGTTGGGCGGATAAATCTCGCGTGTGAGAGTGTGTGACAACCCTTTTTACATTCCATATCTTAAATTAAGCCAAGGTACCTAGGAACTCGTAGACATTGCAATGTAAACCTACTGAATGAATTGTCCCCTGTCAGCTTTGCAAAATTGGGGACAGGTGTAACCATACGACATCGGTACACTTACGTTACGAAAATTCGGTAGACGGAGGCCCTACTGAAATCGGAGTTACGTCAGCTCCAACCCTTTCTCTCAATTTAGTCTCGAATTACGAATGACATGGATGGAGGATGGCGCTAACGTACTTTAAACTTCGATCTTCGATGTAGGACTTCAGTACGCGATAGTTTAGTTTAGTTTATTTATTCATCAATGTAATATTACAATATAAATTGCATTGCATGTCAAAGAATACGAAATTACATTGACATCGTCAAAACATAAATACTAATAATCAAAAAATACAAGAATAATTAATAATAATAAATTAATTAATTAACACAACAACAATTAAATGTACGAATAATGGTCACTCGTCCGATGTCAATACATGCAATGATTAATAAATTTCAAAACAATAATAAATTTACATGTCCAGCTTCATATATTCATCCACGGAGTATAATGGATTATCCAATAAAAGGTTTCTTAGCTGATGTTTAAATGCTTCGTCGGATTGTACATTTTTAAGTTGAGCGGGTAGACCAGAGGGGGGACAGTCTCCTACATTGTGCTATGTTAAATATATAGTTACGCCATCTATACTTCTGAACAGTAAAAACACCGATTGTTATCATGAGTCTCCGATAGATGTCACTGCATGCATGTTATCATTACATATAAATCAATAAGAAATATCCTGCATTGAAAATAATCACAAAAAATACTTTTATTTTGAAATAATACTCCGAATAATCAAATTTTATTAGATCTGGCCGAGTGAAACATGATTTTTGGAATGGCAACCCTGCCTGCCTGCCTACCAGTCATTTAACATGGCCACGGTTGTATTTGATTTGAGTGTGATTTGAATTGAATTGCATTCCGGTCTGCAAGTGCGATTCTGCCCTGGTTTTTAGGTGTTTTCGTTACCACAAACCTGACAAACCACAATACTTCAGTTCTGAGCTTGCTCCTCCGTTTGGGTATTGACTTACTTCGCGTGTGAAGTTAAATTTCTGTGATATGGACGCTTATTTTAATGTGCGACAGGGACGTTGTTTTTTAGTTTGTGTACTTTTGTATTATATTGTTGATACAATAATAATTACATATACAAATGTAATAATTTACAGCTGGTGTCAATCGGATAATCGGATTTTGTCCGGTAAGTTAACCTATGATGGGGATGACGAAGTAAAAATAGCTACACAAAAATATTACCTACAACGGCTACAACAAACGTAAACATTATAAAAATAGAAAATAAAGCTATAAAATAATACTTGTTGTCATTTCATTTCATTATACCCTCCCGGCCAATTAGTTAGGTATTTCCCAGTAACAAACTATTTTGTTCTCGTCTCGTCGTAATTCTTAAATTCAGAATAATATTAATCAATTCTAATTACGACAAGACGAGAGCAAAATAGTTTAGTTTGTTACTGGAAAGCCAAGCCATTAAATTTTAAGAATACCTGTAGCTGGCTATACGTATATATATGAATGGTACTTGTTCAAAAATGTAGATGGCGCTTCAAATGAGTCTGCATGAATAACCCGTGAGAGGGCTCTCTTTTCCCAGTATATTACACTACTCTTTGGGGTAGACGCTCGTAGTACGTGGGACCGATGACACGCGGGTTCTTACTCGCAAGTGCCATGCGACGGGGAACTGTTCTCAAACGCCCGGTGTGGCGGAGCTCCTTGCCAAGAATATTAACGCGTGCAAAGGAGGAAATATGATGTCTCACGAACATCAATATTTGGAAAATGTAAACTGAGTAGTGCGTCAATATGCGGTACGTTACGAAAAGGCCCCTGCAAGAGTGCCTAGGTTTCACCCCAGCTAACGTGCGTAAGGCGCGCTTTTGCATTATCATGACCCTATTGGCATCCGTGGAGTTTCCCCATAGGAGCGATCCATACGACATCAGGGAGTGAAAATGTGCAAAGTACACCTGTATTAATGCATCATTTGCAATGCAATAAGCCTGCCCAGTTTACGCAACGCAAAGACGGCACCACTCAGTCTATCGCAAAGTTTGTCAACATGGCACTTCCAGTTAAGGTTAGAGTCAAGTGTGAAGCCGAGGAACCTACACTCATTGCATATCGGCATCGGACTGTTTGCCGCGCACGTAGGAAGTGAGATAGTTCGGCCTGAGAAAACCATAGTATTGGATTTCGACAAGTTTAAAATCAAACCATTAGCCGAAAACCACGTTTGCAACTGATGGCACGCGCTATGGATTTTCTCCCCGAGTTGTTCATACGTGCGGGCACTAACCACGATAGTCGTGTCGCGTCCGCAGAGAGCACTGACAGTCCAGCTGTAATGGCTGTCGGAAGGTCATTAATGTGTTTCCTAAAGCAGATCCTTGAGGGATACCTAGACTCACACTTCCGGTCATAGACTGCATCCTTATTCCGTTTGCGGATAACTTGACTGCCTGTTTCCGGCCCGACAGAAATGACGTGAGTAGACGGTGGCTAAAATCACTGATGCCGATATGAACATGACTGCGGCTGGCCTTTTGCCCAAAAGCACTGGCAATTGCAATCACAATTGTTTTCATTTTGAAAGCAGAGTCGCCTTCGGACTGTCAAATTGAAAACGATTGCGAATGCGTTAAGCAATAAGTCTGCTGTATGGTATAATTAGGATAAAGAAGAAGAAAGATCTCAATAGCTGTTACAAAACACTTAGACACTTTAAAAAAACATGTAGTAGTCACTTTAATGGTATTGTACTTAAAGCAGTGTGTTCGCATAAGACTCACATATTTTAATTAGACGGTTTAGACCACCAACTGACGGACTCAGCAGCACCATATCATCTGCATAACTTACATTATTTAGACAAACCCTGTCAATATGGCATCCGACATGTGTGCTGCTGAGTTTGCCAATCAGGGTGTTCATATTAAAGGTTAAACAGGTGAGGCAAGGTAAGCCCCCCCGCCTGTCTAACCCCACGCGCCAAACTGTACCTACTCGTCAGATAGGACATCACCCCAGCGCACACTGTTTCTTTGAGCAGAATACCAACAACTGAATATGCGTATACGTTCCCTGGGCACCTTCACCTCGTCGAGCTTCTTCCACAGTAGGCCGTAATTGACCAGGTCAAAGGCCTTCGAAAGATCCTGGAAACACGCATACACGGGTGTCTTTCTTCTTGTACCTACTCGACGGTGTAACAGTCAGCTGCAGAGAAAAGGATACCCCCCCTCCTGGTAAGGATTGTTTTTTTTTCGAAAACCTGTGGTTAGATTTAAATGATTTTGAGTTTATATGTAGAATATAGTAAAATCTTCAATTCACCGAAAAATCATATAAATTTTACAACAGGTTTTTGATTTGCGCTCTAGGTCGATAGGTTAAGACGGAACTCAATAAGAACATCGTGTAGCTGTATATGTATTTTTGCAGATGTGAGTTGAGCAGACCGTCAAGCACCCTAGCGAGATGGGTCGATAGTTTGTTCCATCTGATAAATTCCCTGTCTTATTTTTAACAATAGGAACAACTATTGTTTTAATATTAAGAAAGATTTAAGGTAGGTACGAGTGGCTAACACATAGGTTGAAATACATAGCTAGAACTCTGGCTGCTACAGATGCTCGACACTTAAGTAGTCGTGACCGTCGTGACCGGACGATTTACCACGCTTCATGTCTTTCAAAGCCTCCGCTATGTCTTTCGAGCTAAAACGAGCCTCCAAAAACTCCTTGAACAGGTTTGAAATACCCTCGGAGTCCGATACATTGTCTAACGCTAACAGGTAGTTCGGGCTATTTTACAGTTTTTTGGTAATTTCCAAAAAAAACAACTTCGTTTTTAGCATGTTGAGAGGCAAGAGAGTTGGTTCCTGATGTTGCTGTTGATGTTTTGATTTAAAAATCTTCCTACTGGCATCAAATAGCCAATCCGTAATTGGGATTGTTCATTATTTTTAATGTGTGGTTTTTGTTCATTAACTTGAAAATACAATATATTTTAAGGTACTAATTTGAACATTTATGAATTTTGTGGCTTCGTTTAATTTAAATATTTTTATCAATATTTTTTTACATTAATCGTTTTTAGGAAGACATTGCAACGTCTAAGTCTTGTCTAAGTCTAATGAAAAAAAAAATCTGTTGCTGGTTTGTCAACGTCAACGTCTTGTCACGGACTCTGTGCGTTACGATTTCAAAGTTTGAATTGTTAATAATCTTAAAAAATATGACCGAAAGTGACTTTATTAAAGCCGACTCTCGTAACTTGCCGATGGTGAGACACGTGGCTATAATGGAGTACATCGCTTCAAGCAATAAACACAATTTGGCTGAAATAAGAGGAGCAAAAATTCTCATGTAAGTATTGTGCACTGAAGTTAGTAAAACGCGCCATATATTCATAATCAATAATGTGTTATTATAACAGTTCTAATAATGTGTATCATGTTCCAGATCCTCACGTGATTCCTATCTTAAAAACGATGTTGGATATGTACAAGTGCGACAAACGGGAAGCGAGTGCACAGTTCAGGCGAGAATTGAAGAGTATTTGGTTTAAGATGTGTTTTAAATGGCAATTTTTTTATTGTTTTATGATATTTAAATAATGTATATTAACGTGTATACCTACACCTAAATTTAGATTATTTAAATGTCGTAAACAATAAAAAATATGCCATTTAAATAGGTAATGATGAATTAATCAAATAAAACAGTATAATATCAAGCACTTTTTATTATTTCTCCTTGAAGATTAATTAATCCACAGGCTATAACTACAATTTCATCTAAATAACGCACATAGTTATAGGTGACTGTAGTGTGTGGTTTTAAGATTGAAAATTCTCTAACACGTCTTATGACTCTTTCAACATGTACTCTGAAACTGGCTATTACCACAGAATAATAACTAGTAACTAGCGTTACTATTACTTTGCTTTGCAAGGATTCAGTTAGTCTGCTTTACTCCGGTGAATACACTAGGTGGCCTTAACTTTGCTTTGCAAGGATTCAGTTAGTCTGCTTTACTCCGATGAATACACTAGGTGGCCTTAAAAGTTTAACACCATGAGAATTTAAAAGACGAAGAATTTCGTTAAAACCTCTGTCAGCTAGTACAACAGCATTTGGTTGAAGAATATCTAACAAGTTACTTTTTTCAACAATCGCTTTATCGAAATAAAACTTATTAGTCCCTGAGGTGTACAACCTATCAAATATTTGACCGTATTGCAATTACAATGAGCTTGTTTGGGCTATTGATCGAGTAATTTTTACATGTAGGAATAAAGCACTTCTTATAGTCCATTGTATTAAGTGTACAAATTCAAATAGGATAGCAGAGAAATAATATTATACGGAATTCAATCAACGTAAACATTGAACGGAATGTCGTTAATATCTTAAATCAGAGCTGACAATAGAGCATAGACAAACTAGAAGAATCAACGATTTATTTTAAGGCACAGAATTCTATTAGTTCTGCCACAAAGCGGCAAAATTAAGGTCTAACAAAGGTCATTAGTTTGTTTACAAAAATAACAATAATCAAAGATTCTTTTTAAGATATAATTAAATAAATTGGTTCTATGACTGATATACTCCAAATGGTTTTATAGTTACACGAAATCAAAAAATATGAACAATCCCAATTGGCTAGTGTTCTGTTAAACCCTAAAACTTGTCATCCTACTGTAATTTGTGCTGTGGATATTGTGTAATAAATAAATAGACACACTATTTTGGCATAACTACATAATACAGCCTTTGCCATGTTTGAGTTTTTTCTAATTTAAAAATCTTTCAGTCTATGGTACTGTTGCTGTGCTGCCAGATTAAGCGTAAATATTGGGTATTGGCGATTTTTAAATAGAAGCAATTACTAGTTAAATCGCGCGAAAATGTTCATTCTGAAATCATCTGTAAATTATTAAATACAGAAAAATCTTTTTTTCGAACCAGACTTGCCAACTTCTAAGTTGTGCATGATGGTATAGTCTGTCAAGAAATCCATGAAATGATTTTTTTTTAATTTACCCAAGGAGTTAAATTACAGTATAAAATAGCATAATAAAAAATACATTAAATGACTTGACCGTCACTGGAAGCTTTATAATTGAGAAGGCATATCCGTTTCCGTCCTATTTCTACCAATTTTTCATACAATTTGACTTTGATTTCCGGCTCAGTGGCGACACCTATCGGAAGCGCGCCATTTTTTACTTATCGTAAAATAATGTCGAGCTACCTTGCCTCATTGGCTTTTTCTTTTCCGTCGAAGCAACTTGTCCGCAGCAATTCTGTTCCTGCGACGACTAAAAAAGTATAAAGTGATATGATAACGTGTAAGATTTCTATTACTGTGCTTAATAAATCGTGAACACGTAAGTAACCATTTTAAGTTTCGCTTATAAACCTAAACAGTTATAAGTAAATAGTACGTGATCGTATCTTTTAAACGGTTATTTGCCGTTCGGATCACTACATTTAATTACTATTAGATTTAACTAGTTTCATACGATCTTTTGAGACGGCAATTAGCGAATTTGTGGTGTTACAAAGCTTAACACGGTTTCATCTTACACTAATGAGTGATAATCAAGAGTCGGTCGCCCGGCCGGAAGCTGTGGCTGGCCCCAGCGGAGTGCCTCGCGTTCGCAAGCGACCCCGAAGCAGCAGCTCGAGCAGCAGCAGCTCCTCGAGCAGCGCCTCTTCGAGGTCGTCGTGTTCCACTAACGACAGATCGCGGTCGCGCCGCAACCGGCGTAAGAAAAGTAAGAAAAGGAAATGTTTCATCGGGCTATAACGATTTAGCGTGTCCCGATAATGTGTCAATTTATTCTGGGGTAAGTGGGGAGCTATACGAAAAGAACAATGACATGCCTTGTGAACCAGTTCCGGTTAGTGATGATTATAACCCTGATGTATCCTTCACTTTTGATATTGAAACTAAATTAAAGGAACCATCTGTTCCTAAAACCCCGGAAAGCTTTCTTAAAATGCTTAATGATGTACAGCACTTCGGTTGCAAGCCTTGGTCAGAAGTAAGATACGCTGACACCCAAAAGATATATAATCACACTCCAGGATTTACTGATCTAGAAACAAACGAAGAGGTTAAAATATACGAGTCCTTGCGTCACCTATCTTACGCTGATAAATCATATGCGGCCTTAACCTTTTGTATACTACAACAGAAAGAGACATTACAAGAGGCCATTCGCTGTCTTCTGTCCTGGGCTAAGGTCACAAACGTTAATTTTGAAACCTTAAGTTTAAAAGTTGATGAGTTGTTTCAAAAGGGGAATCTATCGAAAATCTCCTCAGACTTGTTGCAATTAGTTTGCGGCCACCGGGCTGAGGCCATCGAAATGCGTCGAGAATCTATTTCTAGCCAAATTCGAGATCCATTAGTTAAAGCAATAGTAAATAGAATACCTCCTTCGACCACGTACATATTTGATCCAGAGCCTTTCACAACAGCTTTGGAAAAGGCAGGCGGGGTTCGCAAAGCATTTTGGCCCCCAAAAATTGAACAAGTCAAATCTAATCATGCGAATAACCGCCCCTCGCGGGGGCAAGGCATTCGTAAACCAGCAGTTCCATCGCGTGGAACTCAAAGAACTACGCATCATCTTGAGCAAAGCGCGTATATGCACACTGGTCATAACAATTACAACCCACCCTCGCAGGGTGGATACTACCATGCTCCCCATTCCTATAAAAATCAATCAGTAAACGGTCAAACCGATTACGGTATAGGTGGGAGAGGTTCATTTCACTACCGAGGCTCGCGGCCCGAACGTGGAAGTAATCGAGGACGCTCATATGCTCCGAGAAGTAGAGGTAACCATAAAAAATATAAAAAATGACTCGAAACTATTTCAAGCAGGTCGTTTAGCGCACTACCACTTAGCATGGAAGAAAATAGGAGCACCAGAGATAATACTCAGATTAATCAAGGGTTATCGAATACCATTCTTTCAAAAACCACCTCTAATGCGCCCAAATCTAATCAGAGGTCCCTTTCATACCCCCATTTCAAAGGAAATGACTGTAATTGTAGAAAAAATGAAAGCACAACACATTTTAAAAGTGGCTCAACCCTCACCGAGTTTTATATCCCCTCTATTTCTGGTGCCAAAACCCAACGGGACCGCTCGTCCAATTTTCAATCTGAAAGCGCTAAACGAATATGTAATGACAGAACCGTTTCACCTAATAAATATGCATCGCGTCCCCGATTTCCTTCAGCCCAAAGACTGGATGTGCAAAGTCGATTTATCCCAAGCGTACTTTCATCTAAAAGTAACAAAGTCACACAGACGCTTTTTGCGCGTTATATACAATCGGGAATTGTTAGAAATATGTTGCCTCCCATTCGGTCTGAGCACAGCCCCAAAAACTTTCTCAATGCTGACAAATTTTGTAGCTCAAATATTAAGGGAACGGTGGAATGTGAGAATTTTAGTATACCTGGACGATTTTTTGATAGTAAATCAAAATTCTCACATACTCCACGACCATGTCCAAGTCACGGTGCAAGTACTACAGAGTTTGGGCTGGGATATAAATTTCGAAAAATCGGTTCTTTGCCCTCAGAAGAACATAACCTATTTAGGTATTCTGTGGAACACCTGGGACAATGTAAAATGCTTGCCAAAGGAAAAGATTGTGTCCATAAACACAAAAGTAAGTCGTGTGCTCGAACAAGGCCAAGTAACTTTAAAAGATTTACAGAGATTAATAGGGCTTATGAACTTTGCCAGCTTTGTTGTTCCACGAGGCCGGCTCAACCATCGGCAACTGTTAATGTTCATGAACTCGTTGCCAAACCCGTCGAAAACGCAATTTATACTACCACAGAGTGTCACGAACGAACTCATCTGGTGGGTCCAGAATTGCCAGACGTCAACACCGTTGCACTATCCACCACCGATGCATTTTTTGACGACAGACGCGTCCGACCTTGCTTGGGGGGCGCAACTGGACGACCTGCCCCTCTCAGGTGCCTGGTCGTAGAAAGAACGAAGTCTGCGTTGCAACCAAAAAGAGATGCTGGCGATACTACATGCTCTTCAGGGACACGCACACCTATTGTGTCACAGCACGATCCTCATACAGTGCGACAACATGACAGCAGTTACCTATCTTCGAAAAGAAGGGGGTGCGAAGTCACCAGATTTGGTCAACATAACACATCAAATTCTAGATCTCTTGGATCAAAATCGAATACACTTCAGCATACACTATCTCCCAGGCAGATACAACAATCAGTCGCGCCATCGTCGTCGTCGTCGTCTTGTCGTGGCATCTGCTACCAGCCTGCGTAGAGGTAGTGTTTGCGAAATGGGGAACTCCAATGATAGATCTGTTTGCCTCAGTAGCAGCTCACGTGGTGTGCAATTATGTTTCTCGAGATCTGACGGATCCTCAAGCCCTTTATCACGACGCATTCAGTGTTCAGTGGAACTACCCGCTAGCATGGGTTTTCCCCCCGCCATTTCTAGTTCCCAAAGTGCTGAGTCATTTAAATCAGTCGAGCGGGATATTTCTATTAGTGGTACCACGATAGGAGATGGTATTTTGGCGGGCGGATCTCAAAGCCAGAGCACTTGCAGCACCTTTAACTCTGAGGCACTTGCAACGTCATCTAGTCGACACGTCAACGGGTCTCCCACCACCGAGGGTCGAGGACATCACCCTAGAGGTTTGGAAATGTGGGGGTGGACTGAGACGTTAGCAGCATGGAATACTGAGCAGCTAACACTTCTTAAGAATTCTTGGCGAACATCAACCTTAAAGACTTATGAGGTAGCTTGGAAACGTTGGACCTCCTGGACTAGTGCTAAAAATATAAATTGTAAAAATCCCACGGGTGCACAACTAGGTAGCTCAGTTTTTGTCAGATTTATATTTAATTAATAAGCTTCTTTTACACAAGTCTGTCGTTTCAACGTTGTGTAACACTGAGCAATCAAATCGACTTAGTTCACACGTTCTTGTAAGACATATTTTAAAGTCAATAGCTCTTAAAAACCCTATAACATCCAAACCACCGATTTGGGATGTTAGCAAACTGACGTCATTTTTGACCAACTATGTATTAGACATAAACAATATGTTTCAGACGTCACGCCAGGCAGCAATCTTGTTGCTTCTATGCTCTGGTCGCCGAATACATGACTTGACTTTACTTACGGTAGATCCTAACCATTGCATAATATCAGACGATAGCATTATATTTTGGCCCCAATTCGGGTCAAAAACGGACTCTAGCAGTTACAGACAGTCAGGCTGGAAACTATTGTCAAATGTTACTGATCGTAACTTAGATCCCTTATTCTGGATAAAGAGAACTATTTCGTTACTAAATCAAAGACGTAACCTGGCTAAATCATTAAATTTATTTATTACAATTAAAGGTGAAGCACGGCCTGCGTCACGTACAATTATAGCAGGGTGCACGGTGTTATAGCAGTTACAGACAGTCAGGCTGGAAACTATTGTCAAATGTTACTGATCGTAACTTAGATCCCTTATTCTGGATAAAGAGAACTATTTCGTTACTAAATCAAAGACGTAACCTGGCTAAATCATTAAATTTATTTATTACAATTAAAGGTGAAGCACGGCCTGCGTCACGTACAGTTATAGCAGTGTGGGTGAAAACCCTGTTTAAAGAAGCTGGCATAACAGGAACCCCAGGAAGCACTCGTTCTCCTGTAGCTTCTAAAAGTTGGCTGGATAATCATCCTCTAGATGAAATCTTGGCCCGTGGTAATTGGCGATCAGCTAACACTTTTCAACACTTTTACAGGAGAGAAGTTATGACAAACGCTGATTCAAGGAATGTTTCTAGATTATTCAATCCGATTTAATGACACCCATGGGGTATATTATTGTTTACAAAATGTATTTTTGTGTTATTTACTGATTGTGAGTAAAGTTTGTTTATCCATATACATAGATTCTTCCTTGGTTATAATATAATAAAAAATTACATAATATAAATGGATATTTCAATTATTAAAATGTCACATTGGCATAAATTATCCTAGCATTAACCTCCTCCGTGGCGTCACCAGGCGATAACAAACAGGTCTCAATTATAAAGCTTCCAGTGACGGTCAAGTCATTTAAAAGCAGCGTTTTACCTGAAATAAAACGCATATTAAATACTTACCTCACTGGAAGCTTTCATTTCATTTCTGCCTGGTGGGTGTAATTGAGTCAATGAGGCAAGGTAGCTCGACATTATTTTACGATAAGTAAAAAATGGCGCGCTTCCGATAGGTGTCGCCACTGAGCCGGAAATCAAAGTCAAATTGTATGAAAAATTGGTAGAAATAAGACGGAAACGGATATGCCTTCTCAATTATAAAGCTTCCAGTGAGGTAAGTATTTAATATGCGTTTTATTTCAGGTAAAACGCTGCTATTAACCAGACTAGGTATAATACTATATTGCTGTGTTTTATTATGCAATTCTACACTGTAATTATTATAAAATCATTTTCATGTCATGACTTTCTTGACAGAGTAGGCGACGGTTTTTACATACATCGTCTGAACTTTTGATTAACATAATGCATGCTGTTCTCTATTGTATTGTCTTTTAACATTTATATAATTTTGTATCAAGTCAGTTTAAAACACGTACTGTTAAGTTTCTTGCGACGCGACAGTGAAACGCATTAATTCTTTGTTACTCACGATAATTTTACTCCTTTACCTGGCAACTTAGTTACCGCTTTTGATTTGACATTGACGTCTCTCCTCTGCGTTTCGCTCTATACCTTCTTTCTGTTTTTGAGCGACGAGCCGTATTGACGGAACGAGGTGATTATAGTGATTTTAATATTAAATTTTGAAATAAGTGCTTAAACTCGTGCAAAGAAAGGTGCTGTTACAAATCCCATTTTCTTTTCATCACAATCCCCTGCCGAATCTGTGATTTAAATGGATTACTGCGACATAACCTCTAAAGTCAGCCTTCAATAGTAGATCATGTCTTCAAATTATTGATGATGTGTGTGGACAAAAAGGCAACAGCATCGCCACGGAAGTATCGTATCCCCAAGCGCACCGTTAGCTCGAGCGGCTACTGTTAATCCGAATTCGAGTATTTGCGTTTGCAACGGTCTGTGGCAACATGCAACATATTTTACCACGATAATGTTAAATGTGCAATCGAATCTCTGTCAAGACTAGTGACCGTAATGAACTATCGATCATTGGATCATAGTGCTTAAATTGTCATGTGGTAAATATTGTATGGTGAACAACTTTAGGCTTTCAAACTTTTTTTTTATAATTTTTACCCTATCTTTTTCAGCTCGTCATGGTGAACAACCGAGTGCCCTCGGTCTTTTCCAAGACCTATGTCACCCCTAGGCGTCCCTTCGAGAAGGCGCGTCTCGACCAAGAGTTGAAGATCATCGGAGAGTACGGTCTCCGTAACAAGCGTGAGGTGTGGAGAGTCAAGTACACGCTGGCGCGCATCCGCAAGGCTGCGCGTGAGTTGCTGACGCTGGAAGAGAAGGACCCGAAGAGGCTGTTTGAAGGTGAGCTATGGCATTTATTAGCAGGATTTTAGTATGGTAGTGTAGTGTGATAATGTTTCCAAACTTAACCTCTTAATGCCCTGGAGAGTCATATCACTGAAAGTATTAAACTCATTTCGGCATCTTTCTTCTTGCCTAAACTAAATATACCATCTGCAGTATCCTCTTCATGAAACCAATGGAAATCAATAAACATTACATGTGTCAGATGTGCCAGAAATTACTATGTAATAAACTTAACCAAAATGTTTAATCCACTATTAGTTCATACATTTTGATAGCTGGTAACGCTAATGGTCTGCTTAGTGGTAGGTGAGATTCGACATGGTTCTACTTATATTATGCTAATTGTTGCACTGGTTAATTAACACGTTGAACGCCAGACCAAAAACCATGTGTAGCCCAGTGGGCCGCGGCGGACACCTTGTGACCGCCAATATGTCGGGATTTACGGTCAGGCCCCGGAGGAAAGTATGCTGTCAGACACATGGTGTCCGTCATGGCGATCAACGTGTTAAAGTACCATTATTAAATGATGATTTACTTGACACCTCTTGTCAAAATAACAAAATGTTGACACCCAATATATCTGATCTTCAACTTTCTCAGACTACTATTTCTCTCTCCATTCCTGTCTAATGTAACGTAATCTTGCAGGAAATGCGCTCCTCCGTCGGCTGGTCCGCATCGGAGTGCTGGACGAGAAGCAGATGAAGCTCGATTATGTGCTCGGTCTGAAGATTGAGGACTTTTTGGAGCGCCGTCTGCAGACCCAGGTGTTCAAGGCTGGTCTCGCAAAGTCCATCCATCATGCCCGCATCCTCATCAGGCAGAGACACATCCGGTAAATATGAAGTGGTTTATTTATCGAAATTCTAAATTGAGATGATAATGATTAAAAACTAGAGATTTACCAAATCCTCTGTTTATCTCATCGGAGAAGCTCTACTGTTTTTGGTGATTTATCTTATACTGAACCATCTAACAGGTGAAACGGCAACCGGCACAGCTCTGGTTTGAACTGCGCTCTGTTATCTTGAAGACCACTTGGTCAACCTTGTGTTGATTTCAATGTCTTGAAATGATTTATGTCTCTTTTGAGACAGGTGCAGGTAATGTGAATAGCATTTACTAGCTTTGTTGAACTTACTACATTGCAAAAACCCCCCCTCCACTTAGCCATATTAATATTAAACTAATGGCAAAACTGAAAAGAACACATGGGATGGACTGTACAAGTTATAGTATACTGTCTTCACCAGGGTGTTTGGGGACTAGTGTTGGGCCGCGGTAATATTCCCGTTACCAGTAAGTTTCCGTTTGGGAATATTCCCAGTAAGTTTCTAATGTTACCAGTAATATTCCCAAAAGGTGGGAATATACTAAACTGGTGATTTATTTGAGATTTAATGATTATAAAGTTAGTTAAATAAGCAATATGCATAGATATATTCCTTTCTCTTTTACACATATCACCTTTTTTCTCTTTCACACAAACTTCTTATCTGAAATGGCACAAACACAAAGGACTTAGTTTTGCCCTTGACTCGACTCAGTGCACGTGTTTTAGTGATGATAGTGAAAAATGTGATAATGATTACTAAGCTTAAAAAAAATCGTTTTTTATGAAAAGAGGAAAAACATTTATTCACGCCAAAATTACACAATCTAAAAACATAACAAAATTAAAAAAATACAGTAAAACAAATTCTTAAAACTAAACTTAAAACCTAGTGTTACCTCCCCTAGCCCTAATTACAGCCTCCATGCGATCCTTCATTGACCTCACCAACGTCACGATTCGTTCTTGAGGAATGTCACTCCACTCCTCGACGACGGCATCCCGAAGCTGTTCAAGGGTAGCAGGGGCAGTATCACGAGACCGCACCCGGCGTTTCAGATCATCCCAAAGGTGCTCTATGGGGTTCAGGTCAGCACTTCTCACTGGCCACTGCATCACGGGGATCCCAACCTGATCCAGGTAGTCCCGAACAATCAACGCCGTATGAGAGCGGCCGTTGTCGTGCATGAATGTGAATTCAGGCCCGACAAAACCAGCATACGGGACCACGTGGTCCTCCAGGATCTCTGTGATGTACCGATGAGCAGTCAGGGATCCCTGGCCACGTCCACCTCCAGTGCGGGAGACGCACACAAGGTCGGTTTTGCCCTGGATTGAAATTCCGCCCCAGAACATGCAGGATCCTCCTCCGTAGCTGACGGTTTCTTCAAAGCAGGCTTGTGAGTACCGCTCTCCCTGCCTCCTGTACACTCTTCTACGCCTATTGTTGCAGAAAAGGCAAACCCTCGTCTCGTCGGAGAAGAGAACAGACTGAAGTCTGACTCGCCTATGCTCTGCTGTCAATTTGGGGCCCGTAGCAGCCCTACGAGGCAGGATTTTCTCTCGCAGCCTTCTTCTTACTGTGGAGACGCTCACCGACGTCCTCCGTGCTGTTCGGAGCTGCTGTTGCACCTCAACAGCGTTGGAGAATCGGTTACGCAAACACGTTGACACAATATAGCGGTCGTCTCTGTCGGAAGTGAAACGTCGTCTCCCAGATCCATGCTTCCTGATGTAGCCTCCAGTCTCCTGGAACCGCTGGGATACTCGTTTCACCCGGAAACGGCTTATATTGAGTTGTCGAGCAACATCAACCTGCCGTAGTCCTGATTGCAGTAGTGCTACCACTTGAGCTGCTTCCTCTGCCGTGATATCCATTTTTCAGAGTTTTCTCTTACTGGAGCTGTTCAGGTGTGACTTCTGTGATGTCTGGATAGCAAATTACCCATAATTAATTTTTACCCCCCCTTTTATTCGTGTACAGGGTGGCACAAGTAGTGAGTCCTCTAATGAGTTTTCCATCACTTTTTTTTAAAGACCCTAACGTGTCGTGATCATTGTTTTTACGAAAAAGAACGATTCGCGTTTTTAAAGTTGATTAACTGTGCTTTCAAATGATACTAATATTGGTAGGGTACAATAAATAAGTTAACACGTTGAACGCCATGACGGACACCATGTGTCTGACAGCATACTTTCCTCCGGGGCCTGACCGTAAATCCCGACATATTGGCGGTCACAAGGTGTCCGCCGCGGCCCACTGGGCTACACATGGTTTTTGGTCTGGCGTTCAACGTGTTAAGAGCTTTATTCGCTTGAAATCAAAATTTCAAAAGGTGTGATTTTTTTGACGCCGTGTGTATTTGTATAATTAAACTGATTTTCCGACTTTTTCTTTCATTTCGATCGAAACTAAGATGTTTTTACCGTGATTTAAAGTGTACTTGGCCATAATTACACGATGGGAATATTCCCAGTAACATTGGAAAAATACCTGGTAATTTTGGGAATATTCCCGGTAACATTGGGAATTTACTTTCTGGGGGGGAGCTCCGTATTTTTTTTAATTCTAAATTGTTCCAATGTTCACTAAATAAGCATAAAACACAAAAAAAAAATTACTTTATAATTCAGTTTTTCTATATTTCCCTAAATTTCCAATACTTGGAAATATTACTGGTAACATTACTGGGAATATTCCCGCCATTGGAATATTCCCGGTAACGACCCATCACTATTGGGGACTCATCTTATTAAGAATTAGTTGATTAGATGGTCCTTGATCTATAAAAACTTATTCCCTGAAGAGGAGCAGTAACTTAACTTGCTCTTAAGACTGCGCCGAGCAAACGTCCAGTGGTGCCCTCATTACTATATTATGTTTTCTAATTTACTAAACAATTTCCTCGGAATCGGGACGATGCGTTTTTGTAGCGCAAGTAAACACAGGTTATGGAAAAAATTACAAACTTTAACCCTTAGGTGCATACGGTATCAAAAATGATACAAGGCTTTTTTTTCGTCTTTTTAACAAAATTCAGATAATTTAATTCCTTGTATTCTTAGACTACATTGTTGTTTTTCCATTTTGTGAGAAGAAGATAATTTTTACTACTTTTTGCATGGAGTATCAATAATGATACCATTTATGTATAAAATAATAAAAAAAATAAAAAATAAGAGTATGATTTTTTTAATTATTTTTCCCGTAATTTAAATGCATTTTTCTATTACAATATCTGTTTTTCAAACGAAAATATTAAATCATGCAGCTAAGGGTTAATACCCCGTTACCCTTTAAGAACTAACAGGAAAAGGTGGCCACTTTTTTCCATTGACTTCTTAAAGGTTAATTGACAAGATTTCATATTTTCAAGACTTTAATTTTATTCGTTTTATAGATACTGTTTGGAAGGAGGAAGACACTAATAGTTTTATTTTTTCCCTAGGATGTATAATTATTTTATTATTAATTTATTATGATGTTCTTATTCTAAAAGGGCGTAACTTCATTTCTACGACACAATGGACATATTACGTTAGTCCAATCTGTATAAAAAAAAAAGATTTTCTTTTTATAATGGCGGTCAACCGATCTCAAGTATCTATCCATCTGTCAATAGTGTCAATGTCAAACTTGAAGTATGACAGCTTTTTTCTCGTGAAAAAGGCAATGGTATTATATCTATTCAGGCATAGTATTGGTAAAACTCGTTTTTTTTTTAACTTACTTGTAATTTTGTCAATAAAGAAAAATAAATGTAAATAAATATTTTGCCGTGTTCAGGAGGCAAAACCCTTTCGATTCGTATAGTAATTTGCAGGTGTCACCAAAATGAAATGTTGTCAATTGTTAGTAAACTATGTGATATATCCTATATATAAGTTGTGTTTTCATTAAATACTTTAGTTTATTAGAAAACTCGATAACAGTAATGAGGGCGCCACTGTACATCCGGGTTACTCTCGGCGCAGTCTTAATTTAATTGTAGATCTGAAATACAAGCACAAATTCCTGTAGCTTATGCTACATATAGGGATTAAAAGCAGGTTGCTCGAAATTAGTTTACTAATCCGCCCCCTCCTCCACAGCGTCCGCAAGCAAGTGGTGAACATCCCGTCCTTCATCGTGCGCCTGGACTCTGGCAAACACATCGACTTCTCGCTGAAGTCTCCGTTCGGCGGCGGCCGCCCCGGCCGCGTCAAGAGGAAGAACCTGCGTAAGGGCCAGGCCGGCGGTGCCGCTAATGACGAGGAGGAGGATTAAGCAATAAAGTGCTCTAAGCTATATAGTGTTTTATTAAAGACAATCGGAATTCCACAGCGGAGCACTCTAGGTCACTTGAATCCATTGTTCTATGCGTGTGCCGCTCTGCAGGAGTAGCTTATGCACATAGCGTGCACTGGTGTGGAATTTCAAATTTACCCTTGTTGCTGTTTGACTTGGTTACACTACTTGTCATGGCGTCTCGAAGATCTATCATTCAGATGAAGATGGTCATAACTATAAGGGTGCGGCTCCACTGAGGCGGAGACGAGAGGAGCGGAGCGGAGCTGTGCCAATATTAACCAATGGAATCTGCGCAAGGCGCGCTCGACGTGACCGCATGCGCCTTTTATTGGTTAATATTGGCACAGCTCCGCTCCGCTCCTCTCGTCTCCGCCTCAGGGACCGGAAAACCCCTTCTTTTGATTAACCCTATCAATAGGCTTAGCCTATCATTCGGTTAGCCAATCGATGTGCTTAGCTATGATTGAGTCACCTTAACGTTAGGGCGAACCCCTTTGAAGTAATTAACCGCATCCAAAGAGCTTACCCGGTTCATTAGGGTTTCGGTAGTTTAATATTTAAGCGCTTAGCATTGACTGGGTATTACCCCATCGATCGCCTCTCTCTTTTGCGCATTCGGGCGAACTCTAGCCGTCTCGCTTAAGCGGCTACTGCCTGCCGCCACCCTTTCAATTGTTAGGTAATTCAATAATACGTCTAAACTCTTGCGCATAGAGGTTTAACCAGCTTGAATAAGGTGACAGACAATAGGGTATTGGAATAGGCTTAGCGCTTAGTCGAATTAACCGTATCGTTGGGTTGCCCTTTCTTTGAGCTAAGTCGACGATAAGCTAAGCGCATCCTTGGGGTTTATAACAACAAGTCTATCAAAAAGCATATCAAAAACCCCTTTCGCGCTAAGCGGTTCCGGTCCCTGCTCCGCCTCAGTGGAGCAGAACCCTTAAGGTTGTGACTGCACTTGTTACATTTCGGTCGGGTCCGCCCCTGGCGAGTGTTTCCCGATCGGTTGACCGATCAATCGATCGGTCCAATGAGACTGATGGTCCGACTAATCGGACCTATGGGAAATCGTTCCATTTGTCTGATCATAATAGAAACATGTAGTCATTTGGAAAAGTACTTTATTAAATCTTATAATTATAACCAAAACCAAAATTCACTTTCAAATGCTAAATTGAAAGAAAAACTAATTGTGTACAGTCAGCGTCACAGTTAGTAGCATCTAAAGTAGCCAAATAGTTCGGTTAGACGTCCTTGTTACTACGGTAACAATGATGTGTAACGATATACATTAGATGCTACAAACTATACGATGCTGACTGTACCTGTTGGTATTGCACCTGTACCTTACATTAACTTAAAAATCTATACTTTCAATTCAAACAGCCAAATTAACCGAATATCTACATAGTACAAAATTACTTGTTACATTTGTCCTTAATAATATATGATTTTTGTTTCGGCATTGCAGTAAACACGATGAAATTGATCATTTATTTTTTTGTTCTTATTTAAATAATATTTTGCCAGTAAATCTCAGTAAAATCAATAAAATTTTATATGAATGTACAAAAGGACCATGGGCAACTTAGTATGGAGCTTGGACCCAGAACCAACACAGCTGAGAGTTAGGTCATTAAAAGGATCTATAAATATACTTCATTTTGTTCTACAGGCACCAAGTTGTATTCCATTGCAGAACCGAGATATTCATATTTCAGTCAGTGTGTATGTATAAGGTCTATAAACGGGTTTCTCTTAATGACAGGCTACCATACCAATCATTAATCGATAGGATAAGAATATAAAAGCGATACACAGAAAATAATAAGTAGGTACTAAAACAAGAGGAAGATAACAGGCGGTCTAATCGCTAAAAAGCGATCTCTTCCAGACAACCTTTAGGTAGCGGAAAAAAGTTAAAATGACATGACAGAACCGAGCGTTTGACGTTTGATTATTTTATTTATTAATATAATCAGTATTTACAGCAAGTTAATGTTATCTTATTATTCTCATTATACATTAATAACCAAGTCATTCAAAATATGTCTACGCTGTCGCAAAACCGAACGAGGACATAATACACAACGGCGTCCTTCTAATGCCATAGTTAATATTAATCGGCAGGTGACAGGTATTTAAGTACCAATGATACACTACGAGTATAACACTTGAAAATATTATAGGTACGCATAAGATAGCGTAGATAAACTACTTCAAACGTCTTTAAATGCGTTTATGTAGATAATTAATCAAAATATTTCAAAAAATATGACTAGTTAACCCACGACGAAGACGAATGTAGTTCACGCCATGTTCGGTAGCAATACCTTCATTATTACTACATATATTGTTTGTTACTTACCCTCCAAAATGTTAAATACCCTAGCCACAGATTCTTCATAGTTCGTTTTCACTCTAAATTAAAAAATGAATATCTCAGTTCTGTAATGGAATTCGACTTTGTGCCCATATAATTAAATGAAGTAGATTTAAAGAACTATTTAATAGCCCAACTCTCATGTCTGTTGGTTCTGGGTCCATTTTGACGCATGGTCCTTTAAAAAGAGAGCGTCGGTCAATAGGGAAAACAATCTCGTTGGACCGATTGATCGGACGAACGGGAAACCTCCGACCCGGCTAGTGTATCACTCGCGGCCCCTTATGTAATGGGTGCGCTACAGACTTCTCTGGCCGTCAATTAAGGTTCGCGCTACTGACGATGCCACGACGTGGCGGCTTCATCCGTCACAAGTTCTAGATTCAATATCAAATCAAATCAATCAATATCAGGGGACAATGTTACACCAATTGATCTAGTCCCAAATGAAGCTCGAGGCTTGTACTATGGGTACTAGACAACGATATAAATACTTATACAGAGAAATGTATTCTTTAATACATAGAAAACATCCATGACTCGGAAACAAAGGGACTAGGTGAGTTTTTTTTTAGTGGTCCGCGTAGCAGATGGCGCCACCTATCCCCTATATGCGTATGTCCATCCATCTGCTAAACATCCTGTATAAGCCTGCTGATGCAGCCGGGTACAAATATCAAGGGTAATGTGACTGCGAATAGGTGTTCTCGGCATCTAGGTTCATAAAAATAAGCTTTCAGTGCATTTGTAAAAGAAATAAAACACCAACACTTGAATATTTGCTATTAAAGTATTCATAGCACATTTATTCATATAGAAAAAATTGTAAAAATATTTTACAGAAACTAAGTAAATCAGCAAACATGTAAACTGGGGCAACTAGAAGGGTTATTCCCACCTGTTACCACCAATTTGTTACCACTGGTAACAGCTGGGAATTTTTTTCCCACCTATCACCACTAAAGTAACTCAGTGGTAACAAGTTGGATTTTTATTCCCCATTTGTTACCACACTTAAAACTACACTTTGTAACTTTTTTTGTAACTACACTTAAAACATTTGGTGGTAACAGCTGGGAATTTTTATTCCCAGTAGTGAAAAAAATCCCAGCTGTTACCAGTGGTAACAAATTGGTAACAGGTGGGAATAACCCAACTAGAACAACTCGCAACTCTTCTACCTAATCTATAACATAAATAAGAAAATGCGAGCTGTCCTAGTTTTGTAGACTAGTTAACAGTCTTTCCCCTAACCGGCACTTCTAACAATGATATAACTAATTTGTAACTTGGCGAAACAGGAAAAAAGAGCACTGGTCGAAGTGAAATTGGCAACATGATCCAATTTTTACCCAGAACCTACTAACAGCAACACTGACAACTGGCCACTTGTGAGTCTTGATACCTTACAATAAGGCTCACTATAGTCAATCGGAAGTCAATCATGATACCTGTTATCGTAGTACAATTAATAATTTCCCAATTAACTGTTACCCGCGACTCCGTATGTGTAGAAGTAGTTTATCGCTATTCCCTCGGAAATGACAAATCTCCATAGCAAATTCCATCGAAATCCGTTCAGCGTTTAAGCCTTGGAAACGTAACAAACAGACGAGAGTTACTTTTACATTAATATGGAAGTATGGATTTTTAGGTTTGAGGTTATAATTTCTGCTAAAATGACAGGTGTCATAATTGGCTTCTTATTTCCCTATTACTGGTAGTGGTCAGTTGTTCCGTTAGATAGTACAGTTTACTACAGACTACTAAAAGTAATGGTTGCCTACCTACAGTAGTTGTATGATTTCACATGTAACCAACTCTTTTTTGCCAAACTATAACTGTTTGTATGACTAATTATACTAATTAATTACACCCCTACATACAATCCTAATTTTTAAATAAAGTCAGACCAGCAGAAATAAACGAAAACCTTAAACTATAAAACAACGCAATTATAACAAAGTTCCATTTGAAATAGAATGCCGAAGCAATAAAGTGAAAGGTTGATAGGTTATCGACTTCCACCATAGACAGTAGATTACAAATGCACTACCGTGCGGTTACCCTAGGACGATCCCTATGGCGTGCGACATAAAAGAGTAGAGATTAAATAAGGGCGCCTCCTTGCTACGTAAGTGTCACATTTTTGACATAAAAACTTAAACATGGCAACAATTTAGCATGGAAACTTTTTAGATCCATTTTATTTAATTTCTACTCTTTTGTGTCGCATTGTACAATAAAACTGGAGAATTATTAGTAGAGTTAGGACTTTTGGTGGCAAATCGTGGTTCTAGAATCCATGGAGTCGCTATTTCCTATTTATTGTAATACATACCACTTTGATTTTGACCTTTAGTATTTTAATAATATAAAATTAATTTATTCATTAAACCGCTAAACCAATTTAAATAAATTTTGGTATGGAGGATATCTCTGCTGTGAAAGCGTTAAAAACAAGCAAATATTAGTAGTTATGAAATAACCGAACTAAAAATGTATAGGTACAGTTCATTTTGAACCATGACCATACTGAAGGTCAAAATCAAAGTGTCATGTATTATAATAATTAGGTAATAGCGACTCCATGGATTCTAAAACCACGATATGCCACCAAAATCCTAACCCTAATTATGCACCCTGCATTCTATCGCTGTCACTCTCTTGGCATCTGTCAGTATATTTGTTATGACAGAGTTTGAAAGCGATAGACATGCGTTGCCAAGTGTAATACGGGTTTATACGAGCTGTGGGATGTCCAATAGGATGTACATAATCAAGGCAATTTACTTTGAACTCTGTTGCAATAAGAATAAGATTTATTATCCTATGTTCATTAACTGAAAGTGGCATTTTAGAACAATCGCAATTGAACTTTATTCCCTTGAATGTAGATTCAAAGTCCCAATTACAAAAACTCAATTTTTTCAGTATGGTGGGCTTTACGAGGATAAGGCTGTGTACGGCTTAGATTGAACCGACTATACAAAAATGGCGACGCAACTATATTATTTTAAAGCATTTGTCATTCACTAGCTAAGGTAACCGATTTAATAATCCATTGAAATCTCATTTGCAGCCATTTTAAAGGGTTCCGTACCCAAAGGATGCCAATAACGAAAGGTCCGTTGTCCGTCTGTCACAGTGTATTTTTTAAACCGTCAAAGCTAAACACTTGAAATTTTTATATACCAGGGCCCCTGGGTGAATCAACTTTTAAGGTACTCCTTTTCTTTTGCGGTATTAATACTTTCCTGGTGACAAATGGTTATTAATAATTTATGAATATTAAAATCAGACCACCAAATTTACGGACCTTACACGTTAAACAGCTCAAATATTTTTTTATCCGCAAAAAAACCTGGTAACTCAGGGGAAAATGCACATTTTCCATACAAAACCTAGGGACAACATTGTCCCCTGCGTAACCAAGTAAATTATTATTTAAAACTGTACTATTTTAAATTAAATAATTTCAAATGTGAGTCTATTTGTCTAATTTAATAAGCATGTAAGCCACGTCATTAACAAATATATAGTTTTTCTAAAAACATATAATTGGTGAAACATGTCGAAAAATGGGGAGTACCTGAAAAGTTGATTCATATGATAGCAATTAATTATATAAGAAAAGTTAAAAATCAAAAAGGGGCCCATAAAAAACGTGATTATCTTGGAGTAGTATTACGGAACCCTATGCTCACGTTGTGTCGGACGACAATAACTTAATTTAAATACAAAGTTTAGTTTTGTACATTCAAATACAGAGATGTATCCGCTTTTGGACCTTAATACATTGCGATAAGGTGTAAAAGTGATTACATCTCATTGTAGGCGACTGTACAAGTAGAGCCAAACTAAAATCGAAAGAGACGCATAACATAATGCGTCCAAATAAACATTAACTGCTAAATTACAGCATTTCTGTGCCTAATACAAGTATATCGTCATTGCTTTGAAAAAACCTCGTATCTCAGATTTCGTGACGTACCATTTTAAACTTAAACATGAAGTGAATTAAGTTCAAACTCACACATCTCGAAATATCAAATACGAGTTTTTTCTTAAGTAGCAACGATATTTAATTTGAAGTTTGTATCCACCTTGCTTTCTCAATTAGCTTATCAATGAATACTGAAGATAGAAAGAGCAAGATAAATACGAACTTTCCGACCAAATACGATGTCACATATTTATTCACTACATTTGTATTTCTGTACCGCATTATGGACGATACGGCAGCATTATTCGTTAAGCTAATAAGAGCTACTTTATTGTAACAAGTTACAATTGTTTTATATCACGAAAGTCGATGGCCCTTAACTAGAAATAACGCGTATAGACACGCACACTGCAGCAACGACAGCTAAGCACTTGGAGACCACGTGCAGGTGCATCTGCACACTCAAGTATGGCCTACTTGAAACAACAATAAAACAACGAAAGTAAGGTCAACGAGACGAGATAAATAATGTAAACAAACTTTCAAATATTGTATCAAACAGAATTGAACTTCTAGGGTTGCCAGTTGATATTATACGACATTGAATGTCAGGATACATTGGACCCGATTCTACGTGCACATCGCTTAAGTAGCCTAAAACTAAATGGTCTAATTTTAAGACATAGTTTAGACGGCAGATTTAATCAGTGCTATTCCAGAATGTCAAGCTGATTGTCAGCTTGACATTCTTAAGACCGCCTCAAATAAGAAGCGTCAGATTCAAATTAGCGCTGTCATGGCGCTGTCATTTGATTATGACAGCTGCTCATAGAATAGCAAAGTGTTTTAGCGACACCTAAATAAAATTAGGAAGTTTAGAGGCCACTGTAGAATCGGGTCCATTAGCTGACAGTTCGTGTAGAATGCTCATTAACGCGCTTCAGCGTTCGGCTTTCTTACAATTCGTATCTCTGTCATATAACTCAGATAATAGAATTTAGGTTTCTAGTATCCAAACATACATGAGGCTCCAGGATACAGGGAGTACACAATCAGTCACCCAATTATACAGTTTTTGTATCCAATCATACAATTTTGTGAATCACAAAATGGTGGCCCTAATGTTGACAACTTCTGTACTGACTGTCTTACTGTACCACGAATCACTCAACGACAGCCTAAAGATATTATTGCGTACGAGGAATAAGGACAGATATAATAATCGCTCGCTGTCGCAATATAACTCAGTAACGTTCAGTTTGTTTACATTCTTTATCTCCTCTCAATGGCCGTATAAATTATAACTAAAATGTAATAGTTAGAATTTTGATGGCAAAATGGAATCTAGAAGCAATGGAGTCGCTATTTCCTAATTATTTTTACACGTCATATCACTTTGATTTTGGCCTTTAGTTTTGTCATATTGCTAAATAAGGTACATACGTTTTGAGTTCAGTTTATCCATACCTACTAATATTATGTTTGTTGGTTACGCTTTCACAGCGGAAATATCCTCGAAATCAAATTTTAATATGACAATACTGAAGGTCAACATCAAAGTGGTACGAGTACGTTTTATAATAATTAGGAAACAGCGACTCCATGGATCCTAAAACCACGGTTTGCCACCAAATGTCCTAACCCTATTTATAACAATACGTTAAGAGGATTGTGACGCTGAAAAATTACGTTTTTCACGATTTTTCACGCCTTCACGCCGCTCATTCCCAAAATACCATAATTTGAAAATACCAGATACACTTTATACCAGATTCCCAAAACACCAGACTGATTCAAAATTTTGGGTAAGCACAATAAATTAATCCTTATTTTCAATCTGGTATTTTGGGAATCTGGTATAAAGTTTTATCATGTATTTTCAAAATATGGTATTTTGGGAATGAGCGCTTCACGCCTATATGAATATTAAAAAAATACCGTTCAAACCTAGTGTTTCATAAATCATAATAACTACAACATTATTACAAAAACCATTGAAATCAGACTTTATTTAGGTGGTGAAAGAGGAACCGTGGCTAAATATGTAAAAAAAATTACATACACGCGATTCAAACATCAGTTCACAATCCACTTAACGTTCTTGTTTAAATTAAAACCAAGTGGAACAGAGGGTAGACAAGATTATTAACGCTAATGTTGGCGTAAGGTAACGATATACATTTTGTAAGTTTTCGAAGTTTTCGAAGTTTTGTATGTATTCAACTTGTCTTAACCCCTTGAGTCACAGTAGTTTGTCTCCTTGCGCGAGCCACAAGCAAACTCAACAAGACGCACCAAGCCGGTTTAGTCGGGGCTGCGTTTCATTGTTTGCGTATTAAGTATCAAGCGACGCGCATCCGCGCAAAAATATCGCCGCGTATATGGACATGGACAACCCTAGCGCAAGAGCGGTAGTAGGTAATAGAAACTCCTAAGGCCTTAGATGGCCTACTTCTCTATCAATACTATGCTTGAGCTCTTGTTCTTTCTCTAGTGCATCTCAACAACAGGAGAATGAGAATTTAGAAAAAATACTTTTGTTTGTTTTGTTCATTTTGGAGAAATAAATGGTAAACAGACATGACTTAATTCAAGATTTTTTATCGAGCTTCAAATATTTTTTTGCATTGCATTCTTCAAAGCTTCTTGATGCCAATCAGGAGTTGATTCAACTCATCCGAGTTGCCTCTTTGTCATACCGTAGCCCCAGTGAGAAAGGATACCAGTATTTCGAGGTTCAAGAGAAAAACGCTAAAAATCTAGTATATTCTGTACATGATGTACCTTGATTTTGGACGTCTATCCACTAGTCTCATTGAGTTGTCCCATAATGGGACAACTGAGACTTTTTCGTCCCATCAGTACCATGGAACAAGTGGCACTAATATTTTTGTCCCGAATTTCCAGGTAGGTTTAGGGCATGTTAGTTTTGCAGCAGGCCCGAAGGGCCAAACCACCCAGAAAAGAAGCTCTAGTGAAACTTCATTGATACTATCAAATTGATTTCTGGAATGAGGAAAAATGCGAAAAGAGATAATGGCACGGGGAAAGAAAAATGAGACTATATGTATATGTTGATGACGGTATTGCAACTTTAGGGACAGAAATAAAATGTAAATATAAGAGCCACTTGTCCCATGGTCCTGTGACGAAATCGTCTCAGTTGTCTCGTGATGGGACAAATCAATGGGACTAGTGTAATAGAGGGGATTTAGAGTTCCGTAGCTCAAAAGGAAAATAAGAACCCTTATAGGATCACTTCGTTGTCTGTCTGATAAACAAAGCCCGGACGACGGGAGAAATTATGTGTTGACGTCTCAATAGTGCGACGACACACATTTTAAAGTGTCTATATAAAGATGTACTGGACCACCGTTACGAAATTCAGAAAAAATATAGGTGTTGCAAACAAAATTAAAATGAGTTGTTTGTATTTAAAAAAAATATTTTATATAATTTTCGTAATAAACAATTGGTATTTTTTCTACATTTTCCGATTTTAAACTCCTTCGCCTAGGTGATAAAATCCATTTCAGCCAGCTAAAGGACCGTTCTAAATCTACTGTAGTAATCGGGGCAAATTTAAATAATTCATAGTGGTTATGAATTACTTCTGTACTACGCAGTTCCACTTCTTTTCCAGATATCAAATTATTTAAGATTTTTAAAGTTGAAACGCCAACGTTTTTCTTCAACACATTCTGATATAAATAAATTAATTTATATCAATAAATTTCGGATTCAAAAATTGTTCGTATGGATGTCGATAGAATAGTCGATATTTAATTAAGCACTAGTGAAAAGTGCATTTTTGCTCCCGTCGTCCGGGCTTTGCTGATAAATCCCTCTTACTCAGGAACGCGTGTACTCAAATCTTTTGGATTTGTGAAAAAGTCAACGCAATCAAGAGATACAGCCGTTAACGCAGCATATTTTGCCACTGCGAGTAGAGGGAATCAAAACCTATAGGGTACTTCCCCGTGAATCATGAAATTTGGCAAGATGCAATGTCTTATGGATTACATAAATATCGTACATAAAGTCTCCGTCAATAGAACTTGTGAACGATGTAAACAAATTAGTACTGATTGACACATAACCTCAAATAATTACCAAGCGTGTTTTTATTAAAAATAACGTATAATGTAAAGTTATTTCGATCTAAATTTAATATAAAAATAATGATCTAGTGTATGAAAATCATTGCAGAGACCGCATTTGATATTTAAAGGTGATTATCGCGAGTAATCATGGTGAATTGGTTCGTTTGGTTTTGTTTACATCTTTTGCAAGTTCTATTGACGGCGACCTTAGTTAAGGGCTGAATTAAAAAATCCTTAACTTTTTCTTTAGTCGTTTAATCATTTTTGTTACACAAATTAAAAACTATGGAAGAAAGTTAACGATATCTCAATTAACTCCTTAATTATGTACAATATTTTTGCAATTCACCCAATTCGAAAACCGTTTGTAGTTACATCACTTTTTTTTCCTGTGATATTTAACTTATTCGCAGTTAGTAAACCGACCGCGACCTATGTCGATGTAAGGGACAACAGTTCTGCCCTACTACGAAGAAAAAGCGTATGTACTATATGAATTGTATTGCATATCCAACCTTATTATAACCATACATCGGGGTTTCGGTGCGGGAATGTTTGACTTAAGCCAAAGATTAAAAAACAGAATTTTACTCTATGTTTCTACTTAATGAAAAATTAATTGAACAAAAAAAAGTATTTTATAAAAGAAATGTCGAAAAACTATGAACGAATTTTCACAAGGAAATAGAAAAGCGATCGAAAAGAAAATAATATACTCCTATTACAACTGCCGACTTAGAGAGATCGTTCAGTTCATTGAAATGGATAATATTTACAGCAAGACGTCTCAGATGAACTGTTCCAAATATTGAAAAAACATTAATAGTTTATTTTGAAAATCGTGTCAACTACTAAATTTACCTACTGCAGGTAATTAATTAACGTTAATTTTATTATTATCTCATATCATTATAGCCTTGGTAGTAAAGCTAAAGTACTACATGAGTTAAAATAAACTTGTATCATAGTGTAAGCAATTCGCAGAGAGGTAGTTAGTCATTAGGCATAATATAATATTTTCTCAGATTACCTATCTGTTGATATCTACTCTTTCTTAAATCATTCCCGCACCGAAAACCCCGATGTATGATTATAACCTTTGAGAGTTCAATATGCTTCTATGAATCAATTGCGCATGCGGCTTTTCTCAGTAGGAGGACAGAGTTTTCTAACGCAAACTTAAGTTTGTCCCTCAGTTTACCATTATATTTTCGTTAGAGCTATAAAGTGGACCCAAGACCGTCTAAGGTCACCATACTCTAAAATGGAGTGCAACTGAAGAGGCCTAGGCATTGGGTAATCATAGGCGAAAGAGATGAGAGCAGTGTTCCGTTTCGCTCTCACAGTTGAGATGAACATACTACATACCTACAAGTATGTACGGAGCCCTCGGTGCGCGAGCTTGTGTTATTTCGACTTGTGTGAATAGTTACTAGGGCCGCAGAGGTCCGCGGCGTCAGTCTCCGTCCAGCGGGGCGCGGCCGGGGGGGGGCTACGTGTCCTTGCCGTCCTTGTGCGCCGGGTCGCCGGAGTCCAGCTGCTTGAGAAGCCGGAATAGGGCGGCCGCTTCCCGGATCCTGCTGAACTCTACGCAGAAGGCTTCCACTTCGATGAACAGCTCCTGGGCCATTCGATCATCATTAATAAGAGACTTTGAACTTTAGGAATAGTACTGAGTTAGTTACTGCTGAGGCCAGAAAAATGGCTGTTGCGGGACGAGTAGAGTTAGCGTGGCCGAGAATCAGCGAGGCCGCGCTGTATACGGGTCCAGCATTCACCTTTCCCGGCTGAAGCTTGTATAGTGCTTTTCTCCAACAATGCGAGAAAATGTAAAACAATTGGTAATAATAATAATATTAAACACAGTCCCTGGTATTACGCTGGTAAACATCTTAAGCCTATTTGTGCAAAATGTGGTTACAGAGTTATCAACAAGTTTTTAAAGTTGTAGGTAATTCTGTAGCTCTGCCTACCCCACTCTGGGATTACAGGCGTGAAGGTATGTATGTATGCAGTCCCAAAATTTCCTTCGTCAACCTTACTCATAATTTTATTTACTATCGAAATTGGTAAGATTTTGTATGAAACTGAAATAAAGCATTAAATAAAATCACTAAACGTAATAAATTCAAGTTGAATAAAATTTATTTACATTTATGAACGCAATTTCAATAAAAAAAGTCAAACTTGGTACACTTCTAAATACGCTGTAAACACTGTTTGAAAACGTTTAACGTTTTAGTCTGTGACATTTAAAAAGTAAAATTGACAAGGAAGAATTTTGATTGCACGAGTGTTTGGCTGTTTGGAGTTAGTTATCCTAGTCCAAACATGGATTTAAAAAGTAAACACCAGTTACTTAATGAAATTTGCTGCCGTTGGTAAATAATACCTTATTTTTTAATATTGCCTAGACCTGGAACTCGGAACTTCGCGGGCTGATTTTACAACAGTAAGGTTAACATTTCCGAGCATGAGAGACATCATCATCATCATGTCAGCCGAAAGACGTCCACTGCTGGACATAGGCCTCCCCCAAGACTCTCCACTCAGACCGGTCTTGTGCTTCTCGCATCAGCATGTGGGAGAACAGCATATATTTTTTCTGCACTTAAAATGCCCTCTGAACGTCTACATATTCTCCCCACGGCACATATAAAAAATAGTACATTATTGCCTAGGGAGTGAAGCAGGCAATTGCGGGGCGAGAATTGGTTTAAACGGACGAGCTTGCGAGTCCGTTTAAAAATACTCGCCCCGCAATTGACAACAATTCATTTTGTGCTAAGGTAGTAAAATAAAATACCGTTTCTAGATTTTACACTGCTGATTACAGTAAAAATATCTTTGGATTTTTTTATGCAGTAGTTTTTTTTATATTTAGGAAAAACAGTAAAAAAAGTTGGATTGTGAATGTTAGGAATACACTTATAGTGCCCTTAGTCCATTTATTACCAAAGGAATTCCAAAAAATATACAACTGTCATGTTCATTGTTTATCTGTCTGACGGATTACTTGATTCTGACGACACGCTTTCAATTCTACGCAAAATAGTTTATTTATTTTAATGGCATCTACAAATTACGTAATTAATTAAATTACGCAAAATAGCAAATTTGTGAACGAACGGCAGCGAATGATTGACATGACATGACAGTCAGTTTTGTTTACTGTTTAAAGTTACTTTTTTAAATTTTATATCAGGCTAAGATCACGACATCAGTATTCCTAACTTTGTATATACGGTCTTTTTAATTACTATTTCTTTAATAAATTACTAACGACGAATTTAAGTTAAATAAAGAAAAACCAAGAAATACGGGTAGTCTAATTTTTAACCAGCTATTATAAACGCGAAAAAACAATAATGCTTTTTTTTTTAAATGTTGTCAATTGCCGTTCCTGCCGAGGCATATATAGTGCTTTTCGCAAAAATTACAAATAGCATATAAATATAAACTTATATAGAGTTTATGACAAGGAGAAACGCAAGCTTTTTTTAGAAAAAAAAAACTCAAGCTATTCCAGACACAGATAAAAAAGTTACGTTTCGAATAAAATATGGATGTATAAAACTTGTGCCCTCATTTTATTATGGCCGTTTTCACTTTTTAAAAAGTTACAAACTAGATAACAATGAAATTTGTATGCAACATTGCGGGCTTGTGTAGCGAGCACGCAATGTAATTTTTTTTTAATTTGGGAACTGTCTGTTAACTGTGTACTTCGCGTCTCAGGATGGAGTTCGTAATATCAACTTTTCCGGTGATTTTTGAGAAAATGTATTTTGTACTTGTCCCACCTTGACGTTTATGATCTTGTTCCTAATGAGCGACTGCAGGAACACGCAGACGAGGCGCACCAGCCGGTTCTGCATGTAGCGGTCGCGGATGGTCTCGCAGGTGGAGATGCAGTTACTGATGTACAGGTGCACGAACTCCACGGGCAGGTCCACTGACGTCGTTAGCCTGGACAATAACATATACACATAATAGTATTGCAAAATGTGGTTACTGGATTATTAAAAATGTTTTTAAAGTTGTAGGTAATTCTGTAGCTCTGCCTACCCTACTCTGGGATTACAGGCGTGAAGGTATGTATGTATGTATGTAAAATAGTCTGAAACTTATGGTGAATACGGGTACAATACATTAAACCGAATGCAATGTTTGGACAGAAGACTTCATTTGTTAATATCGGTTATAAATCAAACCTAACCTAACCAACGTAGAGAAATTAAATTATGCATTTAATCTTAAATAGCTGCAACATACATGGCTTGCCAAAAAATTAAAATTCAAACAAATGAATATTCAGAAAAAAAATTTTTTTGTGTAAAATTAACGCTTCGTTGTCTTATTAACAGTGGGCGGCTGACGGATGCAAATTACGTCAAAATAATGTCGAACGTTATACGTAATATGGATATGACTGCAAGGGGTTTAATAAAAAGAACGAAATTGTAAAATAGTTATATAATTGTACCTATTGTTGTAACTGTCGAAAAGCGGCACTGTTAACACGTTTCCACGGAATATTGCATAAAACTAAAAAGTTAATCAAATCAATATTAAAATATTCTTGATTCTGTTTCGTGCAAAATTCTTGACGGCGATGCGTATTACATTTAACATGTCTGTCAATCACGCTTTTTCGTTTCGCAAATAAACTTACTTGACATTTTGTACAAAAGATCGAGCCTTTAGAAGTATCGTAAATTAGATCACGTTTATCAATTATCCACTTACAAATTGTGGTTTCCTTTGCCATCTTAAATATGAATATTGAAAACTAAGCAAATTTAATTGACAAGTCTAGGACGTAATTAGACATAACCGCTCATCAGTCTCAAGAGGTGATAAAATAATAAGTGGCCAGTATCTTCTTAGTATACAATCTACGTACATAAATACGAGGATAGCTTATTATGTATTTTTCCTACTCCTGTACTTTTATCTGTCATTTATATAGTCACGAACACTAATATAATAATATAGATTATATGTCCGCAGAACATTCCGTAGAAAAGTCTATCTAGTCTATTCCCCTTAACAGCACTTGTGCTTTTTTGAGCCAAAACGATATGCCTAGCTGCCAAAGCTTACACCTAGGTTAATTTGACCAATCAAAATACTTCACCAAATTAAACCACCAATCACAATACACATTGACTGTCAATCGGAACGTTAGGTTCTTTTTGGTATGTAAACTCTTTTACTAATTTAACTCTTTAAAAAAAAACATTTTATTTGGTATCAACCAACCAGAACGCAGCTATATTAAAATCGACCAATCAGGTAAAATAATTCATTTCTCAAATCATTAGGTGTTTTTTAGTCCCTATTTCACAAGTTAAATCGATTGTGCAACTTTAAAAAAAAATATGAAACCTGGCAAGTGCACATCAATTTAAAAACAAAGTTAACCATAGACACATATTTTGTTGTTTTCGAATGTTTCTCGCTCGTTTGTTGTTCTGTGCTTCGTTCGTTCGTATTCTAACCTAGGTATATTAATTTAATTTTGCATTTTATTTGAAACCTAGTCGTAGAAAAAGTATTGTATGCAACGGTGTATAACTAAGTCAAAAAATACTCGTGGCGTCTTGCTTTACGATGTTCGCCTGCGGCTCACATCGTAACCACACCACTCGTCTTTTTTGACCTCTCTTATACAACTGTTGCATAAACTACTATACTAATAATGTATGATAAAGATAAAAACTGCATAATTTTGTATTCATAAATATTTCTCGAAATTTAATAAAAGTCTTATCCATGTTCTGTTTACGTCTCTATTTTGCATCCGTCAGCCGCCCACTGCTTATTAAGACTGCAACGAGCCAACGTCGAGCGTCCGTGACGCCCTCAATACTATTATTGTGTTATCTGATAAACTATAGAGTTTCCATGGAATTGGCCGATGCTTTTTTGTAGATCAAGTAAAAACACAATTTATGGGATACGTAACAAACTTTGATAACAGTTACCCTTTGAGAAGTTAGCTTAACGGGAAAAGGTGGCCACTTTATATCCTATAAGCTGTTTTCATTTGTAGTACAAAAAAGCACGGTACGATTTCAAGAAAATACTTTAGTTTATTAGAAAACTCAATAACAGTAATGAGGGCGCCACTGTACATCCGGCGTGCGCTCGGCGCAGTCTTAAGTACGAAAACAAAATAAAACCCTTAAACCCCGCAGTATAGTATCTCTACATCATCAGAACCAAAGCTGATCTTTATTGGAGCGTCTCCTGTTTTGCAGGTCCAGCAGCTGTGACCGACACAGACTGTTCCAGAGTGTTCCAGCTGTAAGACACACCTGTTCACGACCTCCATGGAGTGCAGCGACATCTCCATGTTGACGAGCACGCTGAAGTACTCAGTGATCTGCGCCGAGTTGATGAGCTTCAGCAGCACGGAGATCGCCACCATCGGGTTGTTCTCCACCAGGTCTGGCAGCTGCAAAGGTTACAGATTAAGTTAGCTATAGTTATTTTTGGCCAGCAACTGACTATTGTTGGTCATACAATGTGGGATACTACAATACAAGTACTATCTTATCAGTTAAAACAAATCAAATTTGCTTAGAGCCACCTTGGGCTCTAGAAGGGAGGGCTGGGGGCGCTCGTGACGGCTGCAGGCGGGAGACTCTCAGAATGGATGCAGTCGATTGAAGACCTAGGCTTAATTCTTAAAAGGATTGTGGAGCTAAAAATTTCCGTTCAAGATGCAAACACGTTTCTCTCCCCTCAAACCTAGTCCGATTTTTACGATTTTTGAATATGTTGTAGGTATCATGAAAAACTATGTACGTTTTCCTTTCCATGAAAGTACATCTTACGAGGGCAGAGTGAGAAGTCTGGTAAAAATCATATTAAAGGTATTTTCTTCACAAATTCATTAATGTCAATTTGTAATGCAGCCAGCAGACAGCAGAGGTAAATCGTATATTTTCAGCCAGTTCACATGACTAGTTTTTTTTTGACAGCTATGAAAAAGAAACAATCACTTCGGTGTTTGCAAACATGGAGAAAAGTGAGTTTCGTGTTCTGATTAAACATAATTTTTTGCGAAAAAAAACCATTACGGATACAGAATTTTTTTTTTGACAAATATTACGGGAACTCTGCTCCATCGATTAAAATGATCCACAAGTGGTTTACGGATTTTCGTTGTGGCCGTACAAGCACTGCTGACGCCGACCGACCCGGACGGCCAGTTGAGGTCACTACACCAGAGATGATCACCAAAATCCATGACATCGTATTGACCGACCGAAGAATAAAGGTCCGTGAGATAGCTGATATTGTAAGCATTTCAGACGAACGGGTTCGAAATATCCTTCACACTTATTTGGAGATGAAGAAGCTCTCCGCCCGTTGGGTGCCGCGATTGCTCACAGTACATCAAAAACGCACTAGGGTGACCCTGTCAGAGGCATGTTTGGCGAAGTTTAGGTGTAATGAAAAGGACTTCTTGCGTCGTTTCATAACTGTTGACGAAACCTGGATTCATCATCATACACCAGAAACCAAGGAGCAGTCAAAACAATGGGTTGCTTCAGGTGAACCTGCACCAAAGAAGGCCAAAGCAGTTTTATCGGCGAATAAAGTTATGGCTACTGTCTTCTGGGATGCTCGTGGTGTAATATAATGTTGATTACCTTCAGAAAGGTTAAACGATTAACGGCGAATATTATGCCAACTTGTTACAGCGATTTTATGAAGTTTTAATGGAAAAACGACCCCATTTGGCGAAAAAGAAAATCATTTTTCACCAAGATAACGCACGGGTCCACACTTGTGCAGTTGCTATAGCTAAAATCCACGAGTTGCGTTACGAATTACTCCCGCATCCGCCTTATTCTCCAGATTTAGCCCCCTGCGACTATTTTCTTTTCCCAAATTTAAAGAAATGGCTTGGTGGAAAAAGATTTGGTTCCAACGAAGAAATCATCGCAGAAACCAATGCGTATTTTGAAGGGTTGGAGAAATCGTACTATACGGAGGGAATCGAAAAGCTAGAAAAGCGATGGACCAAGTGTATTGAGTTACATGGGGACTACGTTGAAAAATAAATATTTACTTGGACCAAAAAAAAAATGTTTAATTTTTTCCAGACTTTTCACTCTGCCCTCGTAGAATGAAACAAATTAAGACAGCCGGCACAAATTAACGGCAGGAGCTAAATTTGTATGGATTTTTTGACAGCTACGCGATTAGCGGCACTTCACACTCCTCTTAATAATGAAAACAATGCTTGACTTGGTGTTGCCTGCTTGCAAGGTTCACTTCATTCTCTGTTCTCTAATTTATCATAAACTCGCTGGTTCACTGGTAAGGAGCGACTCTGATCTCATAGGTGACGTCAGGCTCCTGACCCAAGAAAGCGGCACTGGATAGGTGACGGTGTTGTATATTTTAGACCTAAGCCAGTAGAAACCAGACGAGCTTTTTTTATGGCTTAGGAAGGCAAACGAGCACACAGGCCACCTGATGGTACGTGGAAACTGTGACCCATAGACATTCGCATTCACAAGACCGCAATCCTAAGACTGCAAATGCGTTGCCAACCCTGAGGACTAAGATGGAATGCCTCTATGCTAGTCATTTCACCGGCTGTCTTATCCCCAAACCGGAACACAACAATGCAAACACTGCTGCTTGGCGGTAGATTAATGGAGCTGAGGGCTTTGCTAGACTCTCTACCTGAAATCCTGTGTCAGTCCTTGCTAGTTTTGGCTCCCTGGGTTCACTTCCTTATCTGTTCTCTTGTTTATTTTGAACATGATTCTGATTTACCTGGCAGAGGTGACTTCAATGTTGTAGACTGCTACTAAATCAAACCATAACCTGAGGACTTTGCTTGAAAAATGTATCCCCCTCCTCTTTTCTCTCATGTTTATTCTGTTCTTTTCCTGATAATTTTACCGCAACCCCCTGTTTACCTGGTAGGGGGTGACTCCGATCTCGTAGACGACGTTAGGCTCCTGGTCCAGCAAGGCCAGCAGCCTCTGCTGGTGCGGCACGCTCAGAGCCCCCTTCAGAGCCAGCTGCGTCAGCTCTCTGGATTCTGTCACCGGGTTTACTTCCTTCTCAGGCTCGGGTTTCTTTTCTTCTGGTTTTTCTTTCTTTTCTTCCTGTGAATAGTTTACAATTTTGAGACATTATGGTGACATGACGCTGAGTACATTAAAAAGGCAATAGACCACCTATTGTTCAAAAGACTAAATGTTTCCTATCTTTCCAAAGACCGTTTTCCGGTACCTATCGCGTATAGATTCAAACATTGTAGTGATTGTAGGTATTTTAAATATTTTTCAAAGTTTATATTGCGTAAATACACTTAATAATCCACCAAATTCAAGTTGGTAGTAGTATTGATGATTCGCAAAATGACCATATTGCTTGTAGCTTTACATCTCAAAACGTCAGAATTGCAGAGAATTGCTCTTTTCATTTTATATCCGTCTTAGCGTAGTCGACGGAGCCCCGCATGGAGGAGCTCCTATTTTTGAACAATTTACTATTTACCCTCCGGGCAATTTGAAGTTATTTAACGAAAATAAGCTACTTAGTAACGTAAACGGATTGGTACATTTGGAACTCAGATATTTTGCGATACAAAAAGAATACATAGTAGGTAGGTACAATGCCCATCTAAGCAAAACCTTGAAGAGATTTGTGTGCCGATGGGGAGTTCTTAACTAATGATCTAGTTTATACATAAATTCTGCCCTGTTACGGAAAAATGGCACATTTACTATATGAATTGTATTGCAATTCCAACCTTATTATATACCTCTGAGAGTTTAATATGCTTCTATATATTAATTGCACTTGTGTCTTTTCTCCATACGAGGGCCGAATTAAAAGTTAGTATATACAACTTAATTTACAGAATATACGTTATTTTTTTACATTTTAAAAAGTGCCTTGAACTTTTTTTCCTTTTCCATTTCCAATATTCTCAAGCACAAGAGCATAATAATATTCTCGTGACCCATCACTGTTTATGAATTTGAATTAATTTGAGTCGTAATGAAAACGAGATGGAGACGAGCTGTAGGTAGGCCTCCAACAACCTTGTAAGGATCGCGGGAACGCGGTGGATGCGAAAAGCACAAGACCGGTCTGAGTGGAGAGCCTTGGGGGAGGCCTATGTCCAGCAGTGGACGTCTTTCGGCTGACATGATGACGATGAATGAAAACGAGCTAGCGTCGTCGCCAGTAGCAGTAAGCGTACCTTGGGTTTGTGCGGGTCCTTGCTGGGGCGCGGCCGCAGCCCGGTGAGCCCGTCGGCGCCCGCGTCGTAGAGCGGCACGTGCGCGCCGCGGTTCACCAGGTTCTTCCACACCACCTGACGATGAGTCAAGTCTCCATCCATCACTGGTGCTTCCACCTTACTTATTTTAACCTCGTAAGGCCCACCATAATGAAAAATGTGAGTTATTTGTAACTGGGACTTTGAATCTACAATCAAGGGAATAAAGTTCAATTGCGATTGTTCGAAAATGCCATTTTCAGATAATGAACATAGGAAAATAAACCTTATTATTATAGCAACAGAGTTCAAAGTATTGCCTTGATTATGTACATCCTATTGCACATTGGGCATTATGCCTAAACTTCGCGGGAGGACGTAACTAAGAGTGGTTACAACCACCAAAGTAATGTTTTATTTTTATTGAATGCGGGATTTCCAGGTATTTTTTAATAATACATAAATGTGGAATTTTATACTAAAACTCAATATCACCGTGTGGTTGCCGGCTTAGAATTGTGCCACTCCATGTCTTCCCGTGGAAGTCGTAAGAGGCGACTAAGGGAATAAAGGCTTGTAGTAGTACTGTTAGGCGATGGGCTTGCTACCTGTCACTAATATACACTGTTAAACATCTTAGCCTAATTGTGCAAATTGTGGTTACAGAGTTATCAACAAGTTTTTAGAGTTGTTGGTAATTCTGTAGCTCTGCCTACCCCACTCTGGGAATGAAGGCGTGAAGATATGTATGTATGTATGTAACTCAATATCACATGTTAATAACATTTATTGTATACAATTTTACATGATCATCAATAACAAAAACAGCTTTCAATCTGAATCATCAATATGATAATTACAATCATTATTACTACTATTAATATTATTTAATACGAACTACTTTGTTAGTTTGTTTACATTAAAAATAAATCAGAATATGTCATTTGATAATGTAAAATTTTAACATGTGATATTGAGTTTTAGTATGAATTTCCACATTTATGTATTCTTAAACACCCGGAAATCCCGCATTCAATAATAAAAAAACATTATTTTCGGTGGTTGTAACCACTCTTAGTTACGTCCTCCCGCGAAGTTTAGGCAAATAGGCACTGCCTATTCCGACCTCTGCTTATGAGGTTAAGGTGTGAACCATTTTGCAAGTCTATTTTGAACGATTTCTAGCTATTGGAATACATGGGTACACTTACTGTCAATGCAATATTATGGAGAGAGTCGATCTGATGAATGTCAATAGAACCTATAATATACTTTAAACTCATTAGATTGTTTTAAAAATATCTGTTCTGATTTCTAAGCAAATCAAAAACAGAGTCAGCAAAAAAGCCCACAAAAACAACTCGTTTGACAAATGCTTATTTTTAACTATACTCTGTTTTACAAGTTTTTCAAGGTTTTTATACAACGCCATACAAGTTCTTCAAGGAACAAATAAGCACCACGTAATATTTTCTATGGACAGTTCTTATTGTAAAAAAAAACAGAGTATAGTCAATAAAACCAATATTATAAAAACCAGACAATCTTCAACAATATATCGCACCTCCACAACAATAGTGACATAATTCAGAAATTTAAATTTCGAGTTAGGGTCTCCCCAGACTTATCGACGCCGAATCGGCTTGAGCCGGTAAGAAAAAGTTTTATGTCCATGCAATAAGAGCGAAAACGACGTTGTTCCGTTCACAACGCCGAATCGAGCCGAGCCGAGCCGAGCGACTCAAGCCGATTCAGAGTCGACAGGTCTGGGGAGACTAGGGCTCTATCATAATCATTTTATAACTTAAAGTTTGAAAGCTAAAATTTTGAATTAGGTCACTATCGCTCAAAATGTGCGATATCTGAGCAGTGTCGTTTCAACGATGTTACCTCGTCAGAGAACGGTATCTCGGCGGTGTCCAGCAGGAAGGTGGGCGGCGGGATGGGCCCGCAGGCCTTCAGGGTGCGGTGCAGCGGCAGGTACTCCGTGGACATCAGCGCCTCGATCAGCTCCTTCATGGCGATGCGGTTCGGAGGGTTCCTGCAAGGGAACACGTCACCATCATCACCATGGCCTCCCCAAGGCTCTCCACTCAGACCGGTCTTGTGCTTGCATCCACCGCGTTCCCGCGATCCTTACAAGGTCGTCACTCCATCTTGTTGGAGGCCTACCTCGTCTCCCGGTCTGGTCCCGGAACATGTGGTTCAAGCTTTTTGTTAGAAATATATCTTACTGATTACTGATTCTTCTTCTGATCTTACTGATAACGCCGTGTGGTTGCCGGCTTAGAATTGTGCCACTCCATGTCTTCCCGTGGAAGTCGTAAGAGGCGACTAAGGGAATAAAGGCTTGTAGTACTGTTAGGCGATGGGCTTGCAACCTGTCACTAATATACACTGTTAAACATCTTAGCCTAATTGTGCAAATTGTGGTTACAGAGTTATCAACAAGTTTTGGTAATTCTGTAGCTCTGCTTACCCCACTCCGGGAATGAAGGCGTGAAGGTATGTATGTATGTACGACTACTGATTCTGTCGATGATGAATGATGAAGCAAGCTCACCCAGAAGTACCCTATACAGCTACATACGTGCAACGCGGCGATACCTTCCGCGGAATCCGCCACAAGTAACGCTGTATTTGAAGCAAACGCGTGTAAAATCGCTTCTCCGTGAACACTTTCATACAACACCATATGTTTGAATTAAGCGCACACCGCGCCGCCCAACGCTACGCGCCACGCCCCGCGTCTCCGTAAACAAGCTCTAAAGTGGTAATAAACATTGCAGTTGATTGATAGATTGCTTTAACTTTAACTGTCAAGTTAGAAAAAGACAGCGAAATTGTGCTTCTTGCTCTATATAGAACTGAAGTTAAAGTAAGACAGCAATAATTTTCTGCATTTTTTATTGCTAGTCTATTTTGCGCTTACAGCTTGGTGCTGTAGAAAGAGAGGACAAATGACAGATATCTCTCCAAGCGGGTGTTATGCCTGGGGACCGAAGTCCATTGGGATGAAGTTGGAAGGGGTATATGTATATGTCAATTGACTGAAGACACTTCGTTAGCGCACTGTCAGATTTAGTATGTTAGTTCATACATTTTGACAGCTGTTAACGCTCTAATCGTTCGTGGTTAAAATCGTTTGGTGAATTTGGTACTTAGTTCCGCTGTCTGACACTGGTGGCGCTGTCGGGTTGTTTGTTGCAAGTTGTCGCTAGATGTCGCTAGTGTAAAGGTTAGTCCCGTACCCGTCGCTGAGCGGGATGAGCGCCGGCGCAGTGGCGCGCGCCGTGGAGCTCATGTCGGCCAGCCGGTCCGCCACCAGCGCCTGCAGCGGGGAGAAGTCGAACTCCAGGTCCTTGGGGTTCACCTCCGTGAGCATCACTTGCTTGGCGGACTTCTTCATCACCTGGACAAATAAATAACAATATAAATATTACAAAGATTAACACCCCTGTAATAACGGCGACGCCATCTTCCAGGGCTGATATATTTTAAACGGACTGACCGATTTTCATTTAAACCTAGCTAAGAACCACCGCTAGAAAACCAATTAAGTCCTAAATCTAGGACATTGTCGACACAAGATTCATTGTCGAACCAACGAAAGGACAATGGGCAAAATGTCCCCACCCACCAACAGAAACGAACCATACCTCATTTGATAGATCTTGGCAACCTGATGATTTTTTACTATGACGACGATCGTCCTATGTATGGGGTTTTCTTGGAAAACCATTATCGTATTGTATGGAATTAGTTTAAAAATGAACACATTCTTGCATTGCATGACTCTTGAAAGGTTTTCTTTATAGATAAAATCCCATCGATTTAGCTACTAAAATAGTTGTTTTGTCTTGTTTTGGGTCCTAACGAACATATAAACATGCATCCCGTGACTGTTGGAGGGTGGGGACGGGGTCCATACAAAATTGCCCATCACCCTTTGACGTAGGCCTTACGAGGTTAAAGAAACCGTTAAACCGTTTCACAGCTACGTTGCCACAGACAGACAGACACACATAGCGGTTTAACTTATAACAACTTCCTTTTTACGTCCGGTAGTTAGAAAATAGTAAATATCAGGGGACGAATTCTTCCGTGTTCTTTAACCTTCGGCTTCTGAGCAGTGGACAAGGACTTTAAGCAACGTTTTATAACATCATCAACGGGACTGCGTGCAATTTTCAATTCTTTAGCGATGAAATGATTAAGACGCGTATTTGACAGCCATTCGGCAACCATTTTCTCGCGGCGTTCCCTTGGATTATTTTTTTTCGTTTTTGTGTTAGCTTATCGAGAAAGTATTGACATTAGCAATATCCGTGATGAACAGTTAAGAAAAAATATTGGAAGACAGTCACGCAAAAGAGGGTTGATTTTGGCGAATCAGCAGCGAATCAGTTGTTAGTTGAAATTCATCTGTAATTTGAGTTTGCACCACCAAGTGCTAAGTGGAACTATGTCATAGGCAGATTTCCTAAAAAATATGTACACAGGACGTTAATTTAAAACGAAGTGTTGACACTTTGTTACAGTCCACGCAGTTCAAGTTTTGATCTGTTTGCTGCGCGCAAACATTGCACTACGGACAGACAAACAATGTTTGTCGACACTGACATCGATACGTCAAGGTCAAGAGCATATTGTGCAGTTTCATAATACAGATGTAACATTTTGGTTTATAAAATGGGTGGGTCTCAAAAATATTCTACGTAGTTAGACTCAATTAAAAAAACCTATTTTTTTTCCTTTGTGTGACGAAAATTAGCAATAAGATCGTGTAACTAATTTTCGTCACACAATGGGAGAAAGTTAACGTTGTCTCAATTATGTCCTTAACTACATACAATATTTTTGAGATCCATCCAAATATAGCTTTTGCCCGCGACTCTGTCCGCGTAGAAGTCGTTTATCGCTATTTCCTCTCTAAAAAGTTCCTTATGTCCTTTCAAAGAGTTTATGTCATCTCCATACCAAATTAAACCAAATTACATTAAAATTATATTAGCGGTTTAGCTGTAAAACAGTAAGAAGCAAACATACATACATTTCGTATTTACAATATTAGTATGGACAGTGTGACTGATGTTAAGTACTGACCTCACTATAGCTAGTCAATCTAAGGTGATTCCTATGACAGCTCGTATAAACACGTATTAAACTTGTTTCTGTGACATTTCATATATACTACATAGAAAAAAACGCGCGACGATGTACATTTATTTAAATAACGAGTGAACCTGCGGGCTATAGCCCTCACTGATAGCGCCCTTCGCTCCCTCTCCATATCGTCATCGCCTTCGAGGTACTTAGTAAGCAAGTTTTTAAGGGGACACCTTGTTGCTTAAAAAAACTACTTTATCATTAAAAAAAACGAAACATGAGTTTCATGCAACTCTCCAGGATGAGACGAATCCAATGACATATCATTTATCAAAATCGTAAATATGCGAGAATGAGTTTGGATATAATTTTTTTGAAATAATAAGACTACAGTGTAATACATTAGCACACTAGAAAAGTAAATTAAAAATTTACACAATGCGTCTGTCATTCATGTAAACATTGTCATTGTAATTGGACCGTTAATTTCGTATTTTTTAATTTTCTCGTGTTGCGGTTATAAGTAGCCAACTCAAAACTTATATTTTCTCATCCTAAAGGACTTACTTACAAGAGGTTTGTGTTGAATTCTTGTTCAATTTCACCTATGCCAAGTGATTAGAGTAAATCAGTAAACAGAATAAATCAAAATAAAAGCCGGACATCTCCTCGAAGGTTACCCAACAGATGTGAATATAATCTAACAGGTTGTACGTCTCTACTCACATCCCTCACGTTACCCCCGAGGAACCCATGCAGTTGCCCAACGAGCAGCCTCTCCTGCGGCGCGAGCGGCGCCAGCCCTGCGCGCCCCTCCAACAGCCGCAGGAACAGTGGGCTGAAGGGGTTGTCGCATTTATACACATCGTAGAGTAGAGCCAGGGCCACCACGCGCTGGCCCGGCAGGGAGAGATCACCTCCAGTTACGAGGGAAGACAGGAGGAGGCATACTGTAATGAAACAGAAATAGCTTTCGCATGTGACTGTGTAGAACTGGTTTTATCCTAATTCTGATAGGAATAATTAGATAATAAAAGTATCCCTTCTTAGTGTTGTGGCCAATTATCATACATATTTACTTTGCGTTAACCTGCCGCTACGAAGAGTTAATCAGAATATAAACACTGTATGCTGAGTTTCATTCATTAACTATGAAACCAAAAGTAAAAACCTCTTTACGATGGATAAAAAATGTGTATACTGAATTATTAAGAATACTTTTGAATTTGCATTTAACTTCCTGAATATTTGGACATGTTGTTGTGTTATTATTTTCAATACAAAAGTTTAATAGTTCCTAAGGCGGATTGCAAAAAGATGCTACTAAAATCATAAGTTAAGGTTAAGGACTATAAAACAAATAATTGAAGTAAAAATACCTAGACATTTTTATAGACTTTATTCAAAGTTTTACATCTTACATCTAAACAAACAACACATAAAAATATCAACAATAATTTCAAAATACTTGTTTACAGCTAAACCAGTAGGTTTCATGCATATACCGAATACAACAACTAAACTAGGAGATGAAATTAGATCAAGGTGTTACTACTTTCTGGTACCTCCAAAAGAAAAAGGCAATCCAAAACATTAAGTACTTACAATTGAAATGTTCCGTTTTGGGAAATCTTTTTTGCACCTGAGCACATATTGAATCTAAGCTTTGTGAATCGACTGTTTGCTCCGAAAATAAACTGCAAAAGAATGAGAAAACATAAAAACTATGCCCAGAAGTTCTAAAACCAGGTTAAGATACCGAACTTGTCAACTCACTCTAATATATATTTACTATTCTCATTTATTAGCTGTTGCGTCATTTTTAACTGTAATTAGTACTAAATAGTCCTATGTCGTGACTTATTTCAAATTAAAATGCTTAAATCTACAACAAACATTTTTTAATCTACAACATAATACTGAAATTGACTTTTTGCTTTTCACGCTTCTCGCAATCTTATAAGCACATAATGTATCTAAAATTCAACTCTAAACTAGGGATATAGATGTGATTTTTGATAGACAGTATGACAATATAATCGTTGCAAACGGCGTAATTACTATCCGCTACACACATTATGTCACATTATGACATGTAAACGTCATTTTCCGTAGTGATGTAAAGATCGACTAAATCGTTTACAATTTATAGTCGAATCGATTCAAACTGGATATTATTATGATTATTTTGAAGTTGTAATTCTGTAGCTCTGCCTACCCCACTCTGGGATTACAGGCGTGAAGGTATGTGTGTATGTACGTATTTTCAAAATGAACAGGTTTTCGATTGCGACATGGCAATTTATCGCGTACCTACTCACAAAATTTTCAATTTCGTTAATATTGGAAACTGCTCAGAAAAAGCAAAAAAAAATGCCTTTCTGTACCAGAGTTTCCTTAATATCAATTAAATACCTATGCTTACTAAGTTCCGGTTTGTTTTAACAATGGTAAAAATACTCGAATCTTAACGTACCTTACGTACCTACATATTTTAAAAAACAAGGTCGACTTTTGTATCTAACATAAAAGTCGACATTACGACGTTCAATATGTATCGCCTACGCCGACACAATGTTTACTTGCCATTTACAGGCGCGTGCGCCAAGTCGCTTTACCTTGTCGGTAAAAACCATCACATACGTAACTTATTAAAGATTATTCTAACGCAGGCCATGCACATTGCAACGCTTAAAGAATAAAACATAAATATATATAGTTAAATTTGCTCAAGTATTATAAAAAGCTGTGTTAATATAAGAAAAAATGAAAACAAAAACTTGTATTTTATTTCTGTGTGCGTGCTTCGCTGAAAATTTGTGTTCGAATATTATCAATGAAATCTCAGGTGAGTAAGTTTAACGTAGACCGTAATGGATACTTCTTTTAAAAAACAATGCTATCTTCAACCCGCGAAAACCAAACAAATTTTATGCTTAAAAAACAACGACCGAGAAATCTTAAATAACGGGCTAAAATATATTAGATATTTTATACAATTAGCTTGTTGTTTTTCTACAAATTAATTTCATTGCTAGCCTATTAGTTAGATATTATTTTACTAACTTGATGTTTTTCCTTTTTAAATCGTTCTCAGTAAATAACTAAACTTAATAAATAAAACAGAGGGTCTTCAGTAAGATTTAGCTTAGTTTTAAATCATAGTTTCTGTTTTATGTTAAGTTTAATATTGTACCTATAATTTGTAATTTCTTGGGTTGGGAAACTGATACCTAATAAAGATTTATTAAACTTCATAAAATTATAATCGCCTAGGATTCCTACTGGCCAAAACTATAAAATACTATATTCTACTTAAATAAAATACCTATTAATTAGAAAAATATAAACACGAATGTGCGTTTTCCCCTCTTTTACGCTAAAATGAAACAACGTACCCATTAGTAGGTATGACTTTTTGTTGGTAAATAGTCGCGTCATTTACTGAGTATATTGATTATTAAATAACCAGGTATTTATTTGAGTATGGAATGAAGTTGATTTTAATATTAAACGTCGATATTAGTGTTACGTTTAGGTATTTGATAAATTAGAGAAATTATAAAATGATAATAATAACTTTAAAATATTCCACGTTATTCTTTGAAATATTCTTCTCTAATTAACTCCATTTATTTTGTAGGTCCTTCTTTGAAAAAAAGAACCATAGTGAACATAATTTAAAATATATTGAAAAGGGGGCTTTGGAAAATTAAAGTGACTTTATAATCAAATATGGTGTGATAATGAAATAGATAATCTTCATATTTTAAAAAGTTTTTTTCAGCGACTCTTGTAGGCCTATGTTTAAATATTGGCTGGCTGCTCACCAGAATAGCAATTTAAAATTATTAAGATTTTTACGATCTTCTTTCGATTAGCTACTAGTAAGACTAGGAGTTTATTGCTTCTGAATAAATTTTAACTGACGTTGTACGTTATGTGCCTTATTTTTGTTTATTTTATTTTATATTATGGGTTTTATTTGCCTCCAAATTATTATTATTATTATATTATTAGCATGGATCGGAAATTCGGATCGATATTTACCTAAACTTGGCAAAATCCCGGAAAAAGATAGGTAAACATGGCGTCGGCTTCTTAAAAATATTATTTTAATAAGTAATTTAAGTTCTGGGATTTTGGGATTCTACAAAACGTTAATATAATAATTACTTTACATGTAGGATAAAACGTTCTGTTTTGCTCCTATAATTTCGTTAGGTTAATAAGTTACAGGTAAATTAAATAACATTTGGTAAAAATATACCTACATGGAAAATAACTTCAAACAGTTAATATAAACAAATAATTATGAATTAATGCCGGTGTACTTTATTTATTTTGAAATTCCGGAAATTTTATATGAATTATATGATTGAGTCCACCTCCATACAACTGAACAACAAAGCCGGCGCTAAAGTATAGGTAAATATCGATCCGAATTTCCGATCCCTGAATTTATTAGGCACGTCGAAATAGATCGTATTGCATGCAAATCAAGTTTATAAATCTTTAAGCATCTCTTAGAACCTTATTCTAGTTGTATATCTTTAAAACGGAGCCCTCAGTGCGCGAGTTTACCATATAGACATGTATAGGGTTAGCTGGAAGAGGTCCCTTAAAGGGTTCGGGAGTTCTTGCCTTGTACAAACTTTTTTTATCTGCATTGTATTGTTTTACTTTCGTACAGTAAATTGTTGACATACTTAGATAGGTATACATGCATATTATTACATAGTCACCAGCTTTATTACTAAGTTTAAATGATCGAGAAGTTAAATAAACCACATACAGATTGTCAAAACTAGCGAGCTAGCCCTCTAGTCCCAGTAGTTCGGTTGATTAGTCCGGGGCCGAACCACTGCCACACTTTTCTTCCCATTAGTTCGGTTAAGACATCAAACCGAACTACTGAGAATTAAAACGACTCAAAAATACGGTTAAGGATGCAGCTAAATAAAAAATCACAGAGGCATTTATTTCATAACATTTTTTTATAAAAAAAACAGAAGGTAAATTAACTTTTTCGTATTAGATCGCTCACGCTTTAAAAGTTGAAACATGAACCATGAATGAACCATGTGAAGCTATCGACTTTTAAAACGCGAGTGAACCGTAAAAATATATTATGTTTAACTTCTTCGTCTTATAAATATTCAGTATTTTCTTAATGGCTAGGCAATTTTATTTATTTACAGCAGTAATATTTTTTTGCCAGAATTTCGTATATGCATGTTGCGGAGTATTTAGTAGAAGTTAGCGGAGGTTAGTTTCTGGCATACTTTTGCAAACAAGGCATTCTCCAATATTATCTGTAAGTAGTGAGTACACAGTTTAATGCGTTTTTTACTGTTTTGCCTGATTGATAAAAATCTACAGTCACTCAATGCACCAATAATAATAATCATGAGTTTTCTGGTTATTAGTGATGTTACCCTAATTCAGAAATAATTGATTTTGCCACGTTCCTATCATAATAACTTGGTAATGAAGTACGGACTTACCCTTAATTTCCACCGTTGATATATATATATGAACCTAGAATCATGAAATTTGACAAGAAGTAATGTCTTATAGCACAAGTACAGTAAAAAATCCGAAAATGGTAATTTTGTAGTTACATCACAATAAAAATAGTTTATTTTGTAATTACAAACTAAATTGCAGTTTATAAACTAACCATGACCTATATCGATGTATATTGTAGGTATAGGGACAATATTTTTTCAATGGCGAAGTTAAGTTTGTCCCTCAATGCAAAATACAGATTTTTTGGCGTATCCGATTCACACTTGGCCGGTTTTTTTTATAATAAAAGTTGTTTGCACATCATTAACCGAACTACACACAACTTCCCAATAGTTCGGTTTGACGTCATAACCGAACTAATGGGAAGAAAAGTGTGGCAGTAGTTCGGCCCCGGGCTAATCAACCGAACTACTGGGACTAGAGGGAGCTAGCATGGTACAAAGGCCGCCTTTGCATTCTGCCATTTCTGCCGTAACTATTGGCAGCCAATAATATAAAAGTTAAATTGGAAACGGACAAGAAAATATTTAAATAAAATAGAGCTAGGTCAAATGCGAGTCGAACCTCGCGCACCGAGGGTTCCGTATTTAAGATAATATGCTTGGTAACAAAATTAAATACACATTTTATTATGATTTTATTTTCTATGCTATAAGGACCATTTTGACTAGCCTAAATTTTAATACAGATTGTCAAAATTTTAATTTTTGCAATAATTTCAAATAATGAACCCTTCATCAACTAATTATTTTTACGTCAGTTTTTTCAGATTGTTTGATTTATAAACTTCGGAGATAAGGTGGTAACGGTTATTTTTGTACATTTTTGGCTATAATAAAAACTACATTACAAAAAATAAAAAAAATAAAGCTCTGAAATGTGTAGATTGAGACCTTTTGACTCTCCATTAGCTAAAATCAAACCACTTTCATTTTTAAACCCCGCAATCCCCCCATTCTAGACCCCTTTTCAATTATTCATAAATTAAATTCATATTATTTTAACTAAAAACAGATGCGGGACAGCAAGTTGTACAACTATGCCAAATTTCAAGTTGATAGCAGTTATAGTTGCTGAGAAAACCTGCTGTGATATTAAAACAGATAACTAGGCATCGGAGTTTTTGTCGCACGGTAAGACTAATAGCAAGCTATGGAGTCGTCATTTGCCATAAATCGAAACTCTTATTCATATTCATACTCATTTATTTATTTAATTATTTAGTTTTTTTTATAATCAAGGACAACAACGTTGACGAGTTCAGAAACAATTATTTAATGTTATATTTGGAAAATAAATATTACAATAAAAAATAATCACGATTTTTATACTAATTTAATTACGAAAATTAATAAACTAACAAAAGATACATTAAAACACGGCAGAAGGGAATGTTTTAGTCCACACTAGTGGCGAATTGTATGTTAAAATAGTTCAAGTTATGTATTTATAATCTAATCGTTTTTTTTTATATAACTTGACTAAGATAAAATTATACACGACCGACCGCTATAGAGGCATTTTAAGATAAATTAAAAAAAATGAGTATGAATATGAATAAGAGTTTAGATTTATGGCAAATGACGACTCCATAGCTTGCTATTAGTCTTACCGTGCGACCAAAACTCCGATGCCTACTGATAACAGTCTCACCATAAGGGTTCTTTTTTATCATTTTTGTACGAAACCCCAAAAAAAAAAAAAAAAAACTGAGATACTTTCTGCAACTTCGGGGTTAACGCTAAATCAAGTTGGCACGCTAGTTGTATGTTGCGATTGAAGTAGTAGGATACGGAATAGGGATATTATTTTAGTACCTTGTAGAGGTATTTTAATTTTATATTTTATAATTTCAGATGAAGACTACTATAAATTACCAGAATTATTTGTGCTTGATCATTACGAGAAATGCTTATCTCAAAAAGACACAGTTTTCTGCGTGGGAACTTTCGAATTGCAAGATCCACGGAGGCCTTCGCAGGTATATGATAAGATAAAGGTGTGTATTGCAACCCTTTGATAGTTTACGAAATTAAGAGGCCGTACACGAAATTTTGCCGATATCGCTGATTTACGTGATTTTCCAGACGTGATTTTACAGTTGAAATACTGTATTTCTATAAGTTTTAATACACAACACGAAAGATAAATTCTAATTTTATCGAATGTATGAGCTACTTTTCTGTTTTCATTATTTTATTTTGATTAATCGACCTGACACTGGCGACTGTTATGTGAATTTTGCTGGAAGAGGTTTAGAATGTCACATATTCATGAACCGTTTTGACGTCTAAACGGTATGAAAAATTTACAATGTATTGCTGTGAAAGTCGTCTAAAGAATGTATGAATTACTTTTTACCACTTTCAAATAAATTTTTCGAGTAAAAAAATAAATAAACTTGGTAATTTTTTGTAGAAAACGGGCAAAAAATATTTTTTATTTCGGCTACTCAGAACTCTCGTTTATAAAATTAAAACAATAGAAATAAACTTTAGTTCATAATCAATCCATTACTTAAAAAAAATATCCAAAAAGTTCAAAAAAATTGCCAATAAATAATGTTTTAAAACAACCTAAATCTCGCATTTTGATACTCGACAAAAATAAAAAAGTGGCTCATTTATTCGTAGCTCATTTATTTGATCATAACTTAAATGATATTTAATGTTGAGCATTAAAACTTATAGAAAAGCAGTATTTTAACTGTTAAATCACAAACATAAGCAAAACGGTCAAAAAATCGTGTACGGCCTCTTAATGCATTTAATGATATTGATACTTAACTGATTCTTCCTCGCATTATTAAAAATGCTAATATTAATACATACATACATACTTACATTAAATCACGCCTGTTATCCCAGAGGGGTAGGCAGGTACCACTTCTTCCCACTTGACAAATATATTTCGCTTCTTCAACATTCATACATCGGGTCATGCACGCACTTCGGTTTCAGGTACTTAAGATTTGGCCCTATTCCAGTATTTCTCCGATTTGATTCGAAAAGGTACGCCTAAGGCGGCCCCTTCCGTCCCTTCCACTCACTTTCGATCTGTATATCTCTTTCGTCAATCTTCTTTCATCCATCCTTTCCAAATGACCGAACCATCGAAGCATGCCCTTTTCAATCTTAGTCACTACATCTTCTTTTATTCCACATTTCAGTTTCACACCAAACATACTACGCAAAGAGCGCATTTCAACTGCATTTACACGACTTACAAGCTATGTTGTCCTGCCACACCCAACGTTCACTACCATACATCACGGTAGGGGCCAGCACTCCATTATGAACAGCCAGTCGGTCTTTTTGTGAAACGCCCTGTCTGCTCACAAAGGAGTACAGGGCCCCATTAATTTAATTCCCTCTTCCTCTCGATATCCTTCTCACACTTACCATCTCTAATATTAATTTAAAAAGCTTTAATTTTTTGCAGAGATTATCAAGGAACACTATCGTAAACTTCAATCACACAAAACTTTATAGAGGCAAATGCTTAGGAAGCATAGCAACATGTCCTATTAACAGAACAATACCTATTGAGAAATCATTCGAGAACTGCATCGATCGAGACATGAATAAAGGATACGGTCTCCGGGCTCACTTATCAAATTTTGACTACTGCAAAAACCGTGATGATAAAAGAAAATTAGACGTCATAGATATGATGTTTATAACGTATATGAGCGCGATTATATTTTTCAATTTAATTGGCACGGCATACGACATTTTCCGCAAGGATAACAAGGTTAAAGGTGAGCTAAATGCAGGCATTTACATTACAAGGAATCGTTGTGATTATAAAATCAAAAAGGTCAATGATTATTCGTCAAAGCTAGCATTTCCTAGACCCAAGAACGTAGCCAGCTAACAAGAAAATCCAATTATGTTTGTTTAATAGGTGTGACCTCAACGACAGGTCAATACTGCAATATGGCAATTATTGCTTGTCACGTCTAAAGACAGTTTTAGGAACCATATTTTTCCAATTAATCATTTACATAATTGACTGTTATTGCTGTACTTTGAGTTCTAATTTAACTGAGTTCTTTTATAATTTTTATTTCCAGCTTCGGAATATTCATGGTTATTGGCTTTTTCATTGCGCGAAAATTGGAAAAAGCTCACGGGCAAAGTACCAACCTCCGGACAGAACTTCTTATGCTTTCATGGAATGAGGTTGGTAAATGGTTTAAATAATGCTTTTAGAAATAATGCAAGTTCCCAACTTTCATGTTTATACGAGTACCTAGGACCCGTGTCGTTGCCGGGTTAGAATAGGGCCACTCCATGTCTTCCCGTGGATGTCGTAAGAGGCGACTAAGGGTATAAAGGCTTGTAGTACTGTTAGGCGATGGGCTTGCAACCTGTCACTAATACACTGGTAAATGCTGCATTTTAGCCTAAATGTACAAATGGTTTTAGAATTATCAACAAGTTTTTAGAGATGTTGGTAATTCTGTAGCTCTGCCTACCCCACTCTGGGAATGAAGGCTTGAGTTTATGTATGTATATCCTGTACTCTTTGGGCTGTGCGTTGAACCGTTGATACGTATAATTAGTATATAATATATATAATAATTATACGTATCATATTATATATAATATAATTATAAGTCCGTTTCTTTATTTATACATTATTCTTTATTTTATATTTAATCTATTTTTGTTGTTTTCGCAGAGCCATATTAACGGTTTTAGTGCACATAGCACATACGATCGTGGCATTAGCCATGGGGTTCATCCCAAATCCAAGATATCTTGAATTGGTAAGTTTATGGCTACCCGTTTAACTGCAAAAATTATAACGTTTCCTAGTCAATAAATCGAATTTTTAAATCTAGAAAAAAATTAAAAGTTGTGGCAAGGTAAACTTTGTATTTTGAATGATTTCGGCTGGTACAATACCATAGCATAAATGGCCTTTTTAGGGTGCGGCTCCACTGAGGCGGAGACGAGAGGAGCGGAGCGGAGCTGTGCCAATATTAACCAATGGAATCTAAACTAACGTGCGCAAGGCGCGCTCGACGTGACCGCATGCGCCTTTTATTGGTTAATATTGGCACAGCTCCGCTCCGCTCCTCTCGTCTCCGCCTCAGTGGAGCCGCACCCTTAGGGTTCCGTAGTTAAACTAGGAATCCTTTAATTTTCGCCATGTCCGTCCGTCTGTCCATCCGCAGCCTAGAATAGAGACTCTTAGTACCTACTAGAAATCTGTAATTTGGCATAAATATATCTACATATTAGTCACGCCAACAAAGTGGTAAAATAAAAACTGGATACATTTTTTTTAGTGTACCTACCTCCCCTACACGTGACGTGTCGTGTTTTCGTCTACCCCATAGTGTGCAGCATCGATGGATAGGTCTATCGGGTTTGTGCTACAAATTCTAAAAATCTGAAAAATATCTTAAATGAAAGCACATATAATGTATTCAATAGAAAAACTATCACTATTAAGTAGACTTCAGTGGTTCCCGAGTTACAAACGGTTTTGGTAAACTGACCGCGACCTATGTCGATGTATGGGAATAACAGTTTTCCAACGGCAAAGTTAAGTTTGTCGCGAGGTCTAATTTGTTTGTAGTAACGGCTTGGTCCGATATGCTCTTATCTGGTTTTTATTTCCTTCATAAAACAAGTAAGTATATATATATAGCTGCTATACAGGGTGTAAGGGACGGCTCACCGAAAACTGAAACCATAGCTTCAGACCATTGTACTGAGCTGAAATCCAGTGGAATTTTTCACGGGAAAACGAAAATTTTCTCGTTTTTTTTCCATATTTTGCATATAAACCGATCTAGGACAACATAATATTATGAAATACTGAAGCTCATTATGTAAAAAAAACTGTGAAAACGGCATTTTCACGTAAAAAACGAGAAAATTTTCGTTTGCCCGGGAAAAAATCCACTTGATTTCAGTTCAGTACAATGGTCTGAAGCTATGGTTTCAGTTTTCGGTGAGCCGTCCCTTACACCCTGTATATATATATACCTATACAGGGTGTAAGGGACGGCTCACCGAAAACTGAAACCAACGAGAAAATTTTCGTTTTCCCGGGAAAATTTCCACTGGATTTCAGTTCAGAACAATGGTCTGAAGCTATGGTTTCAGTTTTCGGTGAGCCGTCCCTTACACCCTGTATATACTTACTTGTAAATTATGCCCCATGTGGCTTCTTATAGATACGAAACGAAGCAGCAGCTACACTATACGGTTTTAAATATTTCACGCAAATGCGACGTATACAGGGTTATTGGTAAGTCGACCTATTCCCGTTAGGAGGTGATAGGGGTGACTATTTGCGATAATTTTGACCCTCATATGCATTATGCAAAAGTGAACCATTTTTTAAGTTATCGCGTTTTTTAGTTTTTTTTTAAATTAGTCAGAAATTCAACTTGAAAAATTTATTACAAAAAAGTATCAATTTAAATCTTATTTTTTTTGTGATTTATAAATACTATTAAACACTAGTTATTTCTCAATATTAAAATAATAATTATCGGTCCAAATTTAAAAAAGCGAGATGGAAAACGAAAATTTTTCAATATTTTTTTGCGACCGCTTCCTTTGTGATGATTTTTTTTCAGTTTTTTAAATAAGTTCCTAGTTGTTATGCATTTTTGGAGAGCTAAGAAAACAGTTAAGTTTTTAAAAAAATCTGCAAGCTAAGTTTCATAACGTTTTTTTTGTTTTTAAGGCATTTTAGTGGAAAGCGATCGCAAAAAAATATTGAAAAATTTTCGTTTTCCGCCTCGCTTTTTTAAATTTGGACCGATAATTATTGTTTTAATATTGAAAAATAACCAGTGTTTAATAGTATTTATAAATCAGAAAAAAAAATAAGATTTAAATTGATACTTTTTTTGTAATAAATTTTTCAAGTGTAATTTCTGACTAATTTAAAAAAAAACTAAAAAACGCGATAACTCAAAAATGGTTCACTTTTGCATAATGCATATGAGGGTCAAAATTATCGCAAATAGTCACCCCTATCACCTCCTAACGGGAATAGGTCGACTTACCAATAACCCTGTATACCTAGGTGCGTGCGGAACCCACGGTACTCGAGATCGACTTGCATTTGATTGTTTTTTTGCAGATGCGACTACTGACTTACCTACTTATTGTATTATTTCAACATTAATTATCACTCAGTATTTTTTTTAAGTTGTCCCGGCTTGTCCCTGCGGCTCAAAGTTGGGTCAGCCCTTTCTAAAACTGAAAATCTTTATTTTTTTATCTTTTCCGAAAGTTGAGTTAAGGTTAAGAATAAGTAATTTTTTTATGTTGTTTTTTTTTATTAATATGTACTTCAAAACCCTCAATGAGACCCTGAACTAGCATAACAATTAATGTTCTTAATTTTCCAGGTTGGAGATCGTCCCGAATTCGTCATATTTTTCAACGGTACCGTGGTGATACAAACTTTCATCGTTATAACCAGTTTCTTGAGAACACTGAAGACTTTTGCCGAAGCCGAGAACACGACGTTAGGTTACAAATCAATTGTGAACGCAGTTGTCGATAGATACGTAAGGTAAATAAAAAAACAAGACGTGTGGCACTCGGGGACTGCCGCGGTAAAGCTATTGCATGTCGTACAAACGCACACAACGCCGTGTCGAAGACTGCCGAACTGAAACGACGTTAGACGATGCACGGCCTTCAAGCCACACCTCCTTGCCCGTCGGAGTGGGGAGCGTGAGGTTTTTTCGTTACGGAATTTCTGGATTCGGTCCCCGCGCTCAAGGCCCGCGATAGAAGCTATGCAATAGCTTAATATAAATATCAAACATGCAATGAAATGCTAGCGTTATATCAGTTATTTTAGGCTTCAAAGTATCACGTTCCGGGCGGAGCAACTCGAGAGAGCTGTAAAGGAATATCATACAAAATTGAAGACCTAGGCCGGGAAGTATTTTTTTTTAATTTTTATGTTGACTGTGTTAGTGTGTTTATGAACAGCCTAATAGCTAAATAATTTTTTTCAGTGGCTTTATGGTTATCGGACCAAAAATATCCGCGCTAATGCCTATTACACACATGCTTTTAAGCTATTGCATAGCTTCTATCGCGGGCCTTGAGTGCGGGGACCGAATCCAGAAATTCCGTAACGAAAAAACCTCACGCTCCCCACTCCGACGGGCAAGGAGGTGTGGCTTGAAGGCCGTGCATCGTCTAACGTCGTTTCAGTTCGGCAGTCTTCGACACGGCGTTGTGTGCGTTTGTACGACATGCAATAGCTTTACCGCGGCAGTCCCCGAGTGCCACACGTCTTTTTTTTATTTCATTGCATATGTTTGAGAAAAGCACTACACATACCTTGCCGTGAAAAGGGGTTGCCAGCCTCTGTAGTAATAACCAAAATGTCTCAGACCTATCCAAAACTGTTAAGTGTAAAATCATCATATTGTATGTTCATACCTAGAAGTAATAAAAAATAATCTGATTTTACTAATAAGTAAATTTGTCTCACAAAATGGTGTGCATCGGTGTTTCAGAATAAGCCCAGCATTCTTAACTGCAGTGGGGCTGTCTGCTACCCTGGTGCCATATTTGGGCGACGGCCCACTCTGGGGGAAGTACGTGGAAGGCGAGGCGGAACTGTGCCGCACTACCTTCTTGCGGCAGTTATTCCTGATTCAGAACTTCTACCCTCCATCTTGCCTTCCACAAGCTTGGTAAGCATGCGGCATTTGGAAGGAGAACGAGAAGAAATGCTTTAACCAGCCAGTTAGTTCAAGATGTTTTGGAAAAAAAAACCTCAAGTATTTATCTAACGTCGGTGATGGATACTGCAAAACCATGTAACTAACAAATTTATGATGGAGTAAAATAAACCTTACTCTCCTATTAAAAAGGTGCATTTTGCTCCTTGTTTAAAATGTTACTTACGCGGTTTTGCAGTTTCACCGACGATAATTCCTGATGATTAAAATGTTATTTAGGAAAATAAATAAATAAACCTTAACGTTTTCATCAAGTACGTATTTAAAGATCAGTCAAAGTTAAGAACCTCCTCTTTTTTTAAGCAGGTTTAAAAATTAATGGCCGGCTAGTAATTGCTTCTCATTTCAATTTTACAGGTATTTATCGGTAGATTTTCAAGTTTATCTTATAACGACTATAGTCACCGTGTACCTGATAAGAAGAAAAGACAAAATTGCCCAAATTCTATTAAGTTTGCTTGCTGCGTCGCTGGTGTTGGTGTTTACCATCGTTTTCTTTCTGGAACTGAAGCCGAGTTTGCAAATAATGAACCCAGAGTAAGTAAATATGTACATGAGTTGAGCAAATAACAAATATAATAAACTAGGTATGCTTCAGTATTTAACTTAAAAGAACATTGACTTGAGGAAACAGTTAATAGTATCTATCTAAGGTAAAATAAAGTTGGCTCAAAATTGTTTAGTAAGTAAATGCGAGTAAAACCGATCCGTATCAACTTTAACTGTGACATTTATCAAATTAAACATAAACGGCATTGAAGTATTACTAAATTCCAACTGTGCATCGCTAATAGGGAATATGCATGGATTTTAAAAATCGCATTTCTCATCAAAATATGAAAATACCGTAAAATAGATCACCAAAACGGAAATTAAAATTAAAATCGGTCAAGAAATACGGAAGTTATAAGCATTTCAAACTTCTAATTAGACAGAGAGATCCGATGTGCACCGTGACGTCATTGTGCACTGCGGCCATATAAACTCCATGTAAAATTCCGTTTTTCTAGAAAGAGATAGGAACAAATCTTTGTTGGCTTATATCTTGGTTATTTTTATAGTTATTCAAAAAATGATTTTTGTGATCTGTTTGTTACATGAATCAGCTTCAATTGAAGCTGTAAAAAAACATGCATATTCCCTATTAATGTGTTTTTTTTATCGGTCAATTTTTAGTCTTAACCATTTCTTTTCGGATCCATAATTTCAGAATATTTTGTATTTGTCTCATATTTGTACAGTCTCAACCACAACACAGGTTTGAAGAGCCTTTTGCATTTTGGTCTAGCCTAGTAACTAATGCAAATCGGGTTTAGCCTGTACAGTCAATGGCATTAATATCTATACAGCCATCGCGTCAAATATATGTACACACGGACCTTATTGTCAGTGGCATAAAGGAGTAAAGACATTTTTGACGTCTTGGGAACTTATATATATTTATGACCTTGACTTTACACTCGAATATCGAGTATGTATTTTTCGGCTAAATTATTATGAGTAGGAAATGGCGTAACGTTCCTGTGTTATGACTGTACCAATCCATTTTATAGTCATTAATTGTGTTTTTTTTTCAGAAATCTGTTAACCAGCTTTAAATTCGAGAGGTCCTTTCACTTGCTCTACCAATCGATATGGGGGAATTTACCATCAGCCATAATTGGTATAATTTCAGCGTGTTTGTATATGCAGATAAAAAAGTCCAACTACGACCTCAAGACAAATAAGGTAACTACTCAAATCCCCAAAAAGCGAATATGAGTTCGTAAATGATTGTTCTCTGGGCTACAAAAATTAACAGTTTTGCGTCATCTCTTATTCGGAATGCCAAGGAGTGGAATGCTCTCCCTGTGTCTGTATTCCTGACATCGTAAAACCTTGGTCTGCATTCAAAGCAATACTTAGATTGAATAGGCTTTTCTGGGTACCACCTTCGACCTCGTCGTCACTTAACATCAGGTGAGCACACAGCTCAAAAGGTCTAGGTATCTGAACACTCATAACGCAAATCCTATGCGTCATAAATATGATTTACACAATTCATTTAATGGCGTACTAAAAGCTAACCATTACCTAAGTACTTTTATTGTTATTTGGCACGTAAACAGTGTTGAATATTTATGTTTTCGTTAATGGACGATTCAACACGTATCCCTTGTTATAAAATTCTAAGTAAAAAAACCCTGAATTGAGCTAATCGTAATGATAGGTAGGCTTGAGGGTCCTTATTAAACCTATCAATTTCATTATACAGCTAGATGGAATACATAATTTTAAGTAGCACGTATTATTGGTATTTACACAAAACAAAATACCACTGTATAACTTAACTTACGTTCTCATTGTAAACGGGAGTATGTGCAAAATTAAGTCATTGAGCTGAGACGTTTTTATCAGCCACATCACGTTAATTTCCGGTCTCGACCGTTTCATCAAATTTTATCGTACAATCTTAGGCAATAAATCCTAAAATATTTCTTGCTTTGTATTTAGGCCAAACGACAAATATGAAATGTCAAATATGTTTCATTGTTTTCAGGTTTTCGTGTTCCTATTCAGAATGTCAGTACCCTTGGCGTTAGCGTACGGAGTGGTGGGCATATTTTTCCTATTCTCCATGACGTCACACCTGACCGTCTCAATTTACGCTACCTTCGATAAACCGTTGTACGCTATCATCATGGGAGTCTTCATTTTGGGCTGCAATTTTAAAGTTGAAGGTAAGGTTTAGATAATTACTTTATAAAAGTAATGGTGATAAATGAAAGGTCACGCCGAGGGCCCGTTGTTAAAGCTGTAGTCAACTGAACTAATGCTCGAAACTCGTAACTTGTTCAATCTGAACCAAATGAGTCACATTTTCAATTCAAATTTCGAATTATGACCGTTTGTTCAATTACCCCGGCAATAATTAGCAATTGGTTGCCGGGTTAGAATAGTGCCACTCCATGTCTTCCCGTGGATGTCGTAAGAGGCGACTAAGGGAATAAGGGCTTGTAGTACTGTTAGGCGATGGGCTTGCAACCTGTCACTAATACGCTGGTAAACACCTTAGCCTAATTGTGCAAATTGTGTTATCAACAAGTTTTTAAAGTTGTAGGTAATTCTGTAGCTCTGCCTACCCCACTCCGGGATTACAGGCGTGAAGGTATGTATGTATGTATGTTCAATTAGCTCAAAACTATGTAACAAACAATTGGCAATCGGCCCTAACGCATTTAAAAATAATAATCTTTTTTTATATTTACCTAAACCAATAAGTAATCTTTGCTTGATAAGCTGTTTTTGATGGTCCATAAATTTAATTTCATTGTTTGCGTCATTAATAAAGTTTTAGTAACGAAATTAATCTTACATATGTCTCAATTTCGCATATATCTGCTGCTATATTTGTTAAATATTTGCATAATATAATAGGCACATTACACATCGCTTAGACAATGTTGGACACATGAAAAAAAACATTATTAATTATACCTAATACCTAAGTCACATATCATATGCATAGCAATATAATACCTAGGTACATTATCATTTTTAAATGGTACTTACATACATACATAAACTCACGCCTTTATTTCTTTATTTATTGACTGGTACATGGTATACTAGCTTTTGCCCACGACTCCGTCCGCATTTCATCCCCCCTTTTAACCCCTTACCACCCTTTTATCGCAATCAAAAGTAGCCTATGTCCTTTCTCAGGCTCTAGACTATCTGTATACAAAATTTCATTTTATTCAGTTCAGTAGTTTTAGCTTGTAAGCGAGACAGACAGACAGACAGAGTTACATTCGCATTTATGATATTATAGTTAGGATTAGGATTAGGATAGTTAGGATTCATTACACTTTTATTTGTATAAAACTACTCTAAAAGTAAAACTCAATATCAGTTCAACAATGTCCCCTATAGACTTGTCACTTATTATAAGCCGAGGATATAAATCTAATTGAATGTTACCGCAATTTTTAGCAATCCAAACACGTGCGTGATCCTTACGCAGGTTACTTACCACATATGGGCTCTGACCGAGGTCCGAAAAGGGATACAAGATCATATAGACAGCAATCAATCACTATCTGCTAATCAAATGTATTTTTCAACGGATATGCTTATTTTGTATATGTATTTACATCTAATAAAATAATAAAAACATGTTCGCGTCGGGTGGTTTCAATCAGTATAAAAACCATTTATATAATTTCATTTAACTAATCACGATAAGCATAATGAACGTTTAGCATAAAAACCAATTGTATAATTTTATCTGGCATACGATCGAATAACATAACACTAATTTAGTATAACTATCATTTTCTTGTTATTTTAAGTCAATTTCTTCTAATTAGTTTAAGTTAGGTTAGAACTGTGACCATATTAATAGTAATGAAAGCCGTTAGTTTTTATTTAATTATTTTTATTTATATTAACATTATAGTTTTTGAAATTATGCATTTCGTTTTATGCATCATGATTATTATATCGATGGTTTATTATACAGATCGAAATTAAGCAATTCGTGTTATGTAAAATGATCATTAGACCATTTGTTTTTATGCTAAAAATTACACACCCGTTCACGTATTGATTGCCCTCGTACTAAAAACCTACTTAACTGGGACTGTAGAGTCCTTAACACAACACTAACTGTTGCGCTTGGGAAAATCCCGATTAATAGAAGCGAAATAAAATTACAATCTCAAGTTTTTAAATTTTATTTGAAAAACTATGCTTGTGTTAGTTTCAGACGCACTCTAATATACAAGTTTTTTTTTACAGATTTATACCGCAATGTGATAGAGTGGCAAGGATGGGTGGTCCTCAGCCGACTGTCCCTGTGTTCCTTACTGATGCATGTCATTGTGGGCAGGGTTTTGATAGCCAACAGGATATATCCTCTCAACGCATCTGTAGCTAACGTGGTGGGTACTTTGCAAAAGTTGTAATTATACTGCGGTAGAATAACTCATTCATCAAAATTGAGGCACATTTCAAATAGCTTACCTCTCCCAAAGGATAGGTTTACCTATCCAGAGAGGTAAAGCAGCCAGCATCATGGGTACAATGCCGCGAACGGATTTATTAGAGGTTTTATTCTTTTTGTAGATGTGTACATAAGTATTATATTTATTAATTCTAGTTTTAAGTAGTAGTGGTTACATTAGTTCTTAATTATTCAAATTATTACAGTACTTATAGTGTATATAGTTTAAATCTCATAATTTGTGCAACGTATCCTTATTAGTAATAAAATATATCTTACAACTAATAGCTGTACTTATTAGAATAACAAAAAAAATACGTTTCTTAAAGTTTACAGTCGTTACACGTTATGTTAAAATTTTGTAACATCATGCGCGTACCTATGCAAAAAAAAAAACCCGCCTAATCTTTTTAAGTTTTTCCTTTTTTTATAACGTCGCATAATTATAAAATAGGGAAAACTTAAAAAGATTAGGCGGGTTTTTTGCATATCGCGCATGGTCTTACATTTGTAACGTAAATATCGCATCTAAGTTATAATTTGCCTTTTATGTCGGTTGTGTTATGTTTTGTATTTTTTTCTTCAAACATTTTTTTCTTTTTCAGCTGTCAGATGGCTTAGGAGTATCAGCGCTGACTTTCATAGTCTCTCTTCCTCTAGCCCTCATGGTCGAATACCCCTTCATACAGCTCTACAAAGCGATGACGGAACAGACCAAAGCTACAACAGTCAGCAACGGCAAGACAAAAGATAATTAATGCAAATGTGATTGTTTCACGTCACAAACTACGTCATAGGTCAAATTTAATAGCCAGGTGTATATTAAGAATAAAAATTTAATGGTGGTGAATAAAAAAATGAAATTGTGAATAAAAAGTAGTTTATTATTTTGTTGCTTTATTTATCCAATTTAATAGGCTCCAGTTTCAATAAATTAAGCCGTTAACAAATTTGCCATCCGCAACCACTTTGCTTTGCACTTAACTGGTCACTAGAAAACGAACGCATCATTTTATCTTCAGGCAGTTTTAAATTCAAAAACAATTGCTACAATATGTGTACTTACTAAGAATAAAATAAAATTCTACTTATAGCGATAAGTAATAAAGTCTGAAACTGATTATCTGCGGGACACGGAGTTATCACTGAAATGCTAATTGCAAACGCTGACTTCTTTTATCGTGCCCATTTCTTGTCCTGATAAGATTAGAGCAGTCATATGGCTCACTCTGCACCTTGAGAGTGTTTTGCGTTCAATCTATAATGAAATAAATGACCATTCATGCAAATTAAGAAGACAGAATAAATTAAAGTAATGGTGAAGTGTGCAATCGAGTGTTGCCTCCAAGTGCGTTTCAAGTGTATGAAAAATGAGTGATACCATCGGAGTGATGCCCGCTGCCAGGATTGTGGAGTTGGCAGAAAATGTGGAGGAAGGTCATCGGAGTCGGTCTTCGTCCTGGTCGGCATGGCGGCGACCCTCGCGGGCGCCCAGGCCAGAGCCTCGGTACTCCTTACAGTATCAGGTGATGATCGCTTAATCAGGCATCTAATAAAAAATCACATCACGTTATCATAATAACTCGTACTAACGAGCCGTCAAGATTATTATATTAATGCTGTTGATAGCAGATGGTATCGACAATATCTTAGAGCAAGTTCAAAAGTCAATGAATTTACTCGTTATAGAAGTATAATTTGTAGTTGTTTTATGTAAAGTAGGCGTTAACAGTCGTCGAGAGCACATTGATTTATGATGAGTGTAAACCGGAGGAGAATATTAATGGTCTAATTACATGATTAGGCTAAACTGTCTCGCTTTATACAAATTTATTAATTTCGGCATCCTCACTATCTATGAAGTTCCTATTAAAAATTGTATCACGTCGCCGCCGCGTCGTCGCCCGCGCCTATCAGCTATTTACAAGTTAAAAATGGATTCGAGCGCGAAATCTTGTAAATTTACTTAATACCAATCATGATCCAATGAAATCGAGATAAAAAAATATGACCAACCGTTACTATAGGTACTACGTTGCAGGAAGTACCTAAAATAAAAACCGACAACTACCTAAATAGTTGCATACATACATACATACCTTCACGCCTGTAATCCCAAAGTGGGGTAGGCACTGTAGGCAGAGCTACAGAATTACCTACAACTTTCAAAACTTGTTGATAATTATGTAACGACATTTTGCACAAATAGGCTAAATAGTTATTTAAAAAAATACCAACAATACATTAGCTACACATTGACATAATAAATAATGGCTTTTAATTTTTATATAAGTAATAATTTTATTTTGTACTATAAACCTGGAAATTCAACATAGATTAAATTAATTATTAATACGCTACTTTTGGTGATGTCAGGTACGTTGGTTCCGTGCCTAAAAGGTGCCAAACCAAACAAACCCTTTTTAATTATTTCGTTCGTTTGTCCTACATTTAGGTATCTCTTAAACTGAAAATAGATAGCCGCTTGTCTTTTCCGGATTAGTGTTGTACTCGTTATGGTGAATTTCCTAACAAATAATATACATACATACACATACATACCGTCACGCCTTCATCCCAGAGTGGGGCAGGCAGAGCTTCAGCATTACCAACAACTCCAACAACTTGTTGTTAATTCTATAACCACATTTTGCACAAATAGGCTAAGATATTTTTTCCATGTGTAGACAAGTTGCAAGCCCATCGCCTAACAATATTACAAGCCTTTAATCCCTTAGTCGCCTCTTACGACTGCCACGGGAAGACATGAAGTGGCATTATTCTGAGCGGGCAACCACACGGCAAAGCACGCGACAAATAATAAAAATAACATTACTTAACATAACATTACTTAACATATTAAACCCAAAGAAAGTTGGACGGAACGGAAGCCTCCGTGAACGAGTCTGACTTGCACATAACCGTTTAGGTATTGCAATGCAATAGGTATTTCGTTTCTAATATTAAGACAATTTTTAATCGATTTGTTTCGTTTTACCCCATCACTCAAACTCGATTACGCTTGCAAGAAACAAACAATCGAAGACATCCGTATAACGGAACGTACTGCGTAAAAAAAATAGAATGACAAATATTCTGTCATTTGATTGTCAGGAGTGAACAATTTTCACAATTTTTTAGTTTTTTGTTTGTATTTTTACATAGTTCTGTTGAGAATTTGTGCAGTTTTGGTGTTTAGATTTTACTTGTAATATTTGATATCTGATTTCATATGTTAATAACGTGGGAAGAGAGTTGCGAGAAGTTGCCGAAGAAACGACGTGTCACAAAACATATTGCTTCAACCTTATGATTTATAGGGAATGTGGATTATTTCTCATTCCGTTTGAAAATTAGTTTATTCTCACATGGGTGATGGCTTGGCAGTCGGACACTCGTGTAAGTAGCGCACTAAATGCTTCGTTAGTACTTAAATACCCACTTTAATCTTGTTGAGACAAGCGTGTCGCTTATATATGTTGTAAACACGTTTCTAATTGAAATGTCCTTTTCATTTCGAACTAGATAGTTCTAATGTCCTTAACGCACTTCCTGTGCAGAATAGTAAATGTTGATACTCGATATTTAACTAAAATTTAGTTAGAATTATCGTATCGATGTTTTTATACGTCAGATTCGTGTAGGTGTATGTTAAGCCATTTAATGAGATTTAGCCTTTAACTTGGGGTATTTTAACGTAAGCCAGCGCCGTATCACGGTCCAAGTTAACTGTGTGACTTTAGTGCGACATTTTACATACCTGACAACAAGTAAAAAAACAGTTATTGTTCCAATTATGTTTACAAACAAGGTCCTTGACCTTGCAGTTTTTAATCGCGTTATCTTCAGATTTGCTAGGAAATGGTATAATTTATGCATTTTTTGTTGTTCAGACAAGTGTGAATAGTTCTTTGTTGTAAAATCAGCAGCTACCTGATGACATTGAAGTGTATTCATTTTGAATATGTCGGCTTGCTTCCAGATGGCAGGTTTTTGGTATGGTTGATAGATATTTAAGTTATACTAGATGTGTTTTAAGGATATCCTTTTGTTTCAAGGTTTGATTCTACTATTTTCAATATAATTACAAAAAATACACAGGCAGACACATTTATATTACAGTTTAGACTGCTACTAGGCATTGCCAACAACCCTTTGAAGATAGATAGTATGGTAAAGAAATTCATATAACTAAAAGATAACAATAAAAACAACAAAATAGGGTCATTAAGAGTTTAAATCGTAAAACAGGTTTGGTTTGGATACGAAAAAGAATTGATATTAATAGGACAGGGCATGCAAGAGAAGGAAATTTAACATCAGGTGTCCTAATACTGCTTTTGTGATTTTTATGTGCGGTAAAAAAACACTTATGGATGAGGACCAAAAAGTTAGGCTCAATTAGCAGAGAGTTATGCATAGTTAACCAAACAAACGATGAAGGTAAAATGTCCCGTGTGCAATTACAAGTTTCCTCGCGATTGTATGGCAAGTTGTTGAGTCACAGTGAAAGTTTCATAGGTAGTTTTTGTCAAGTGAGTTAGCATACCCAACGTTTTGGTCCAGTTGCCAGTGTAGAATAATTTAAAACGCTTGTACATTTAGTTGCCAGTCTTACGGCAGTCTAGGACGTTGAACATTGAAAGTGCACTTTTTGAATGAGCAAATAGCCCATACACAACAATGCATATAGTATTAATTTAATTCACACATTCATAACCCATTGGTATTGCTTTTGAAAATCAATTCCAATAAAAATCAATTTTTTTAAATGCAGCCTTAACCAAAAGCCTTAGAATAATATACAGTTGAATGTATGATGTGGTTTCAGTTACGTGAGTAAATTTTTTAAATGGAATAAATAATGGAACAATTTTGCTTCATTCAGATTTAAACCTAGGCTTGCGTAATGGGTACTAGGGACGGCGATAAACATACTTATAAAGATAAAATGAGGTTTTAAGTTTTAATGTTCTGTGGTTTCTGAGCTATTGTTACAATAATATATTGACCATTACATATTGCCATTGTTTAATTTTGGTTTAGGATATTTTATTTCATTATACTTATAATACGCAAATTAACGGTCTCTTTGTAATCAGGTTTTTTGTAGAGATATTTGGAAGTGACTGGATAGTAAGGTAACTACATGTTTTCCCTATAAATAACATCACATGAGAGGATTGTGCGATAAATGATAATAATGGACTGTATAATATTTAATTATAATTCTATTTAAATATTATACAGTTGTAGGACCTTTGTAGGCTCCGTCTGGGTCACTACCACCAACTTATCCTTTAACCTAGCCAAGCAGCAGTGTTTGCATTGTTGTGTTCCAATGTGGGGAGACTACTGGTGAAATTACTAGCATAGAGGTGTTCCACCTTAGTCCTCAGGGTAGGCACCGCATTCGCAAACTTAGGATTGCCGTCTTGTGATGGTAGACTTGAGAATGGGAATGTCTATCGGTCACAGATCCCACTGACCGGTGACCATTGTGTTCGTTTGCCACAGTCCTTGCCATAAAAAAATCCTTCAAGGAACGAAAGGTGTTCGCGTGAAAAAGTAAAAAACTTATTGTTAGGGTCTGTTCACACCGAGACGCGACGCGACGCGACGCTGCGCGCACATTTTAATAGAGCGACTCAAAATATACTTTATGTACTACAAGAAATTGTACACATTTCATTGTGAGAATTCAGAATACGTTGCGCCACGCAGCGTTGCGCCTCGAGATGCCTCGCGACGCCGAGGTGCATCGTTAGTATGCGCCGCGTGCAAGAGCGGCACTGCGCCTCGGCGACTTGTCTCTACTATTTCCGTCCAGTCTTCGAGTAGAATTTATGTACACTGCACCGCGTGCCTACCTGCGTACCTACACACACACACGCCATGTGTGTTTTGTGTGTTTGAACTGCACGTCTTGCATTTGAGTTAGGCACTGGTCCCACCGCCGGCTACAGACTATAAGCTACTAGAACTATAAACTACAAAAGAGTGGGCGAGAGGCGAGAAGCGAGCAAAGTTTTGATAGTTTTGACGCTCAGCTATAAAGCTGAGTACCGCTGAGCTAGTTTTATAGTCGATAGCTTTTATCGCTGCGGTCAACTAGTAAACAGCGGTCCCACCGCCAGATATTGGCGAGTTCGGCGAGCAACTAGTAAAATTATGTACTAGAAACAGTTGACAATCGGCGGGAGGCTAGTAAAAATTCTATGGAATTATAGCTTACTCGCCGGGTGTTGGGAGAGTGTCCTCGCCGGCAGTGTGAACAGCGAGCGATGAACTATAAATATATATCTCTCTCTTTTGTTTACACGGATGCGATTATCTTTTGTTCGTTTCTTGGGCTAGAAAAAAGTCGATAGTTCATATCTCACTCGCCGGCGGTGGGACCAGTGCCTCAGACTAGCTTCGTTTTAGCTACTTAGACCAGCTTCGTTTTAGACCACTTACTACGTAAACGAGCTGCGTTTTAGACCACTAACTAATTAGACCATTTGAAATTTAGACGACTTTATAATACTTGGTTAGAAAAGTTGCTTTTTAGACAACTTATTGCCGTAGACCAGTTGCGTTTTAGACGAGATGACCCACATATTTAGGTCGTACGAAACGTACGTTCATTTTAACAAGTAAGAGTTACGAATTGCTGTCCTATTGTCTCACATTTAGGATTGAATTTTCCATTATTTAATTAACATTTAAGTTCATTTTCCCTTTGTTTTATATAACAAGCAAACGAGATATTGTTATGTTTTGGCTAAGCCCTCGGTCTCGTGAGTCGGTATAAATGCAGTAAAACACGATATCGGTTAAGGTATAAGGTACTTCAGTAAGGTTACTAAGCAGTATTCATACTGTGATAGATAATGTTAAAAAAAATACTGTCTTGAGCTCGGCACTTTTCTGTTTCAGACTGATGAAAACAGCTTCTTGCTTCGCTTGAAGATCTTAGGAGCTTATTCATTGGCCAAGAAGGACATATTTGGAGCCAGGTAAGCTTTACACTAAGTTTTCTGTTTTAGACGACGCGCTGGCCTAGTTGGTAGTGACCCTGCCTACGAATCTAGCGGTCCTGGGTTCAAATCCCGGTAAGGGCAGATATTTATGTGATGAGCGCGAATATTTGTTCCTGAGTCATGGATGTTTTCTATGTATTTCAGTATATATTTCTCTATAAAGTATTTAAATTGTTGTCTAGTACCCATAATACAAGCCTAGAGCTTAAATTGGGACTAGGTCAATTGGTGTGACATTGTCCCCTGATATTTAATTATTTATTTATTTGTACATCTTAGCCTAATTGTGCAAAATGTTGTTACAGAATTATCAACAAGTTTTTAGAGTTTTTGGTAATTCTGTGGCTCTGCCTACCCCACTCTGGGAACGAAGGCGTGAGTATATGTATGTATGTATGTATGTATTTATTTGTGATAGAGAGTATTTATTTATTGCACTTATAGAAAATAATATTACTGCTAAGAAGGTACAACTCTGTAAGGTTGTCGCAATGTCGGAACTTAGCTGTAGGGAACTGTCATGGATTTTTGAAATCGCATTTCGTCGGCGATACTGCCTAGACTATGACTAGCATAGAGGCATTCCATCTTAGTTGTTAGTGCTGTTAGAGTTGGCAGTGCATTTGCAGTCTTGTGAATGCGAATGTCTATGGGTCACAGTTTCCAGTTACCATCAGGTGGCCTGTGTGCTCGTTTGCCTTCCCATGCAATAAAAAAAAACAAAAAAACCGCGTAATCAACAAATTTATGATAGAGCAAAATAAACTTTACTGTCTTATTAAAAATGTGCATTTTGCTTTTTATTTAAAATGTTACGCGCGGTTTTGCAGTTCTTCGTTCCAATACCGTTAAAGAGATCACCAAAAGTGAGAAATTCGTCAAGTAATACATGATGCAACTTTAAACTGCTTGTTATACAGCGATGCGATTAGACAGAGAGATCCGATACGCCGTGTGACGTCATGTAACACGTCGGCCATATAAATTGAGTTGCGCATTAGAACGCCTAAAATTAATAAGCCTAATTTACAGTCAAGGGTAGAAATATATTTATACGTTCCCAAGGCTTCAAAAATGTGTATACACCTTTATGCCACTGGCAAAAAGGTCCGTGTATAAATATTTATTATTTTTATTATTTATTTATTTATTTCACATATACATCTATCATTACAGGTCAGCCCAATGCGATAGTGTAGCAAGCATTTAGCACCGGTTGTATTTAAATTAACATTACATTAGGAGCATAATATAAATAAACTAACATTTGTAAATTCATTCAACGAACAATAGAAGACGTCAATTGTAGTGGCTACCTGGTTGAGCGTGCGCAGCGCCCGGGTCCAGGGAGCCTCGCGCAACAGTTGGGTGCGCGCGCGCGGCTCGGCCAGCAGCCGCGGCCGGCGCCGGCGCCACACGTATCTTTTAAAGCGTGCTTTTTTTAACAATGCTTTTAATAAAAAATCATTTTGTCAATTATAATTTAAATCTCAATTTTTGTCCTGTCCATAGTAAACAGATAAAAATGGAATAAGTATAATATGAACACGTGAATTCATTGATAAGTTATAACTTATAGCGAGATGACGAAGCGCATTATCTTAGATAACTGGAACTCTAGAGCACACTTCCGTTTGGCAAGGTCCGCATGAGTGTGCACTCATTTCACAGTGACTCATGGCGGATTGCCGCTGTTTGCTCAACTGGTGGGACTGTCCCTAATTGCCTACTGTTTTGTAATTTGTTATATTAATATAGCGCCTAGAATAGCTCTTGTTTTTCAATAACTAGCTGCCCGCTACCCGTTGATTTAAAAAAAAAACTGTCACACAAACCTTGTCCTGATAATAACGAACGGAACCAAAAAAATAATAATTTGGTGCAGTCGTTCGGAAGTTTGTATACATACATTTCGGCGATAATTTTTTATCAATATACAGGGTTATTGGTTATTGCATACATTCCCGTTAAGGGGTTATAGGGTAGGTAATTTGCAGTCATTTTGACCCTATAATGCATTATGCAAAAGTGAACCATTTTTGAGTTATCGCGTTTTTTAGTTTTTTTTTATTTAGTCAGAAATTCAACTTGAAAACTTTATTACAAAAAAAATATCAATTTAAATCGTATTTTGTTTTCTGATTTACAGAAACGATTAAACACTGGTTATTTCTCAATATTAAAACAGTAATTATCGGTCTAAATTTAAAAAAGCGAGACGGAAAACGAAAATTTTTCAATATTTTTTTGCGATCGCTTTCCACTAAAATGCCTTAAAAACAACACGTTATGAAACTTGGCTTGCAGATTATTTTAAAAAATTAACTGTTTTCTTAGCTCTCCAAAAATGCATAACAACTAGGAAATTATTTAAAAAAAAACTGAAAAAAAATGATCACAATGGAAGCGGGCGGAAATTCGTATTCGAACTAAACTAAAGTCAGAAATGCAACTTCAAAAATTAAAATAAAAAAAAAAACAAATTTAAATCCACTTATTTTATTTGCTTTTGTACAAGATGAAATTGTTGTTCTTATGCAATATTAAAAATAATATTATCTGTACACGTTTGAGAATGCGAGGCCGAAAACTAAAAAATACATATTTTTTTATCAAACTCCTAAATTTGTTACTTTTTACATAAGTTATTGATGTTCTTTGTGTTTACGAGTATAACAGTTATTTTTGATAAATTTATTAAGTTAATCTTAAGTTATGTTCGGAAGTGACTTCCTTGTTGCTTCTTTTGTGATCAATTTTTTCAAGCAATCTTTAACAAAATTCATATTAGTTTTAATAGCTCGTTAGAAAGCTGGAAAAATGTTTTATGTGTAATCTGCACGCCAAATGTATTGGTAAATTTTTCTGTTTTTGTATAATTTAGGTTGGAGTTCGGTAAAAAACATGTATTTTTTAGTTTTCGGCCTCGCATTCTCAAACGTGTACAGATAATATTTTTTTTATATTGCATAAGAACAACAATTTCATCTTGTACAAAAGCAAATACAAAAAGTTGATTTAAATTTGGATTTTTTTTTAATTTTAATTTTTCAAGTTGCATTTCTGACTTTAGTTTAGACTTTAGTTCGAATACGAATTTCCGCCCGCTTCCTTTGTGATCATTTTTTTCCGTTTTTTTTTAAATAAGTTCCTAGTTGTTTTGCATTATTGGAGAGCTAAGAAAACAGTTAAGTTTTTAAAATAATCTGCAAGCCAAGTTTCATAACGTTTTTTTTGTTTTTAAGGCATTTTAGTGAAAAGCGATCGCAAAAAAATATTGAAAAATTTTCGTTTTCCGTCTCGCTTTTTTAAATTTGGACCGATAATTACTGTTTTAATATTGAGAAATAACCAGTGTGTAATCGTTTCTGTAAATCAAAAAAAAAAATACGATTTAAATTGATACTTTTTTTGTAATAAATTTTTCAAGTTGAATTTCTGACTAATTTAAAAAAAAACTAAAAAACGCGATAACTCAAAAATGGTTCACTGTTGCATAATGCATTATAGGGTCAAAATGACTGCAAATGACCTCCCCTATAACCCCTTAACGGGAATGTATACAATAACCAATAACCCTGTATACAGGGCGTCCCACGGCTATGCCACATGGAAGGAAAGTACCTTAAATATTGGAGATGGAACATTTTACTGAAAGAAGACATTATTTGAATTTAAAAAACAATTTAAACTGCATTCATAGATTTTTAAATAGTGACATGCTTGAACCGGGAATCGAACCCGTTACACGAGAAAATTAATTACCCTTTAGCTTTATCATACCGATCGAAAGGCTTCACCATAAGGATTATTTTTTGCTAAATAACATAGTGTCAAAAATAAAAGGAAGACCATGAATTTTAACATTTCTAATACAAAATTAATCAATTTATCAAATGCTCAAAACGAGTCCCTTCCTGTTGAATACAAAGTCGCACTCTTTTGATTATTTCGCTCACAAAAAAAAACACATTAAATGTTAAAATTCATGGTCTTCCTTTTATTTTTGACATTATGTTATTTAGCAAAAAATAATCCTTATGGTGAAGCCTTTCGATCGGTATGATAAAGCTAAAGGGTAATTAATTTTCTCGAGTAACGGGTTCGATTCCCGGTTCAAGCATGTCACTATTTAAAAATCTATGAATGCAGTTTAAATTGTTTTTTAAATTCAAATAATGTCTTCTTTCAGTAAAATGTTCCATCTCCAATATTTAAGGTACTTTCCTTCCATGTGGCATAGCCGTGGGACGCCCTGTATAATTATACCCAACTTCCGGCTTCCCGCGTGACGTCATTTCAAGCAGATTACAGATCAAGAATTACATCCTCGTAAGGCCCTCGTCAAATCTCGAGTTCAAAAATTAATCTTGTGTCAGTCAAGTTAAGTTTGAAGTCGTTTTGACATACACTCGCGGTCAAATAATACGGGTCAGAATGCGTTTTTCATACTAAAGAGGCTATTTGGAAGCCTTGGTTCCTCGCCAGGAGATGCTTTTAGTGAAATCTGATGATGGACACCCCGAGCATCGATACAGGACTTCCAGATTGCCTAAGATACCCAACGGATTGAATCTGCGGTTAACGCCGGAATTGTGCATGTTCAGAAAAACATATAAAATGGCAATAAAATGTAAGGAAATCCAAATACTGACCCATGTTCTCTCGCTGTGGTGTTAACTGATTGTGCGATCTGTTAGGTATCTTAAGCACTTTTGACCTCCACTGTTTAACCTCGGAGTATCCATCATTAAATCTCACTCAAAACATGCCTGTGTCCAGGAACCAAGGCTTCGAAATAGCCTCGTTTGTATGAAAAACGCACTCTGACCCGTATTATTTGACCGAGAGTGTATGTCCTACATATAGGCCGTTGGACTGGATAGATAAAAACCCTCGATAAAATGGTATATTTTTAAATATGACTATATTAAAGATCAAAATCGGAGTGGTGCGTGTCACAGTAATTAGGTAATAGCGACTCCATGGATTCCAGAATTACGGTATGCCACTAAAATCCTAACTCTAGTCCTAACCTAACCCTAGTAATTACTTGGCAATTATCGATAAAAATGGTCAAGATATATTCCTACCGCAATTCATTATTCTGTGTATCTTAATATTTTGGTATTATAAAATTCTAATGATAACATCATTAATTGACGACGCCCTGGCAAAATCCCGCTAAGGGCAGATATTTACGTGATGAGCGCGAATATTTGTTCCTGAGTCATGTATGTTTTCTATGTATTTAAGTAAGTATTTATTTATTTCTCTATATAATTATTTTCATAGTTGTCTAGTGTAATAGTACGAGCCTAGAGCTTACTTTGGGACTAGCTCAGTTGGTGTGACATAGTCCCCTGATATTTATCTATTTATGAAATTTTATTAATTAAAAAGGTTTGGTAACAGTACCATTAATATTACTTTACGATCTTATCTTTACACTTCATTACTTTTAAAACGTTTTATGTTCGATAAGTATTTTAGCCGTGTGGTTGCCGGCTTAGAATAGTGCCACTCCATGTCTTCCCGTGGATGTCGTAAGAGGCGACTAAGGGAATAAAGGCTTGTAGTACTGTTAGGCGATGGGCTTGCCACCTGTCACTAATACACTGGGAAACATCTTAGCCTACTTGTGCAAAATGTGGTTACAGAATTATCAAGAAGTTTTAAGACTTGTTGGTTATTCTTTAGCTGTGCCTACCCCACTCTGGGACTGAAGGCGTGAGTTTATGTGTATGTGTGTGAAGTATTTTTAAACGACCTCGAACAAATTATATTTTCTATCGTAAGAGTCAAGTACTTGTTCTATACCATTACTAATTGTTGAATGGACGGCCGATAGGCACGAGGTAGTGACTAGTGACGGGCGATTTCTGAAACATCGCAAAACTTTCCTTAACTGCGAAAATTATAGCTTCTGAAAGTTACATAATTAGATGGAAATGATTCTTAGGGCTTGTTTCACAATCGACAAGTAAATTTAGCTGCCATTTAAAGTTGTCTCTCTTGTCTTTTTTCAAGTGAAAGAAAGAGAAAGCGCTATATGAAATTTTTACTTACGTTACACATCCAAACTAAGTGATTTTCAGAAATTAAACGATATAACTTTGGTAAAATTCAGAATATCGCATTAAATTTTAAGTGGAAGCACTTTTGAAACTTTCAGAATGTTGCAGTAATTTCAGTGAAAGTTTCACCTCTCTGAAACTTGCAAGCCGCCCATCACTAGTAGTGACATATTGAACACATTAGACACTGCATTTTGCTAAGTAGTCAAGGACAGAATATTCGGCAGTGTTAATATTTGCATAAAGGAAACAATATTCAGAAATCAACATACGAGTAAGTTTAGTTTTAGAAACGTCAGAGTACAGAATATATTATCTACGCTAATATTATGAAGACGGAGGGAGGGAGAACTACAGGACTAATTTCAAAAAATATTTCACCATTAGTATGCTGCATTATCTATGGGTAACATAGTTTTTATCCCAGAAAAATGAACGGTTCCCATGGGATGACAAAAATACGAATTCTATGCGAACGAAGCCGCTGGCAGAAGCTAGTCTTAGTATAAGTACAGCGCGCTGTTCCTAACAAAACAGCGTCCTTACCATGAGTTACAGTTACCGTACTCGCTAGCGAGTCGAATGCTCTGTCTCTTACAGTATATAGAGTCAACTTATAGCGTGCGAGGGACAGAGCATTCGACTCACTTGCGAGTACGGTAATTGTAACTCATGGTAGGGCAGGTAGGGTTGTAAAAAAACGGTTTTTTTTCTGACTTGAAAAAAAACATGAAAAAAACCGTGAAAAAAAACCGTTTTTTTTCTGCAGTACGTTTTTTTTCAAAAGTATGGAAACTCAAAATTTGCGAGGCAGTTAATACTTTTACACGGTTGTTTTACTTGTTTTAGACTTTATGTTAACCATTAAACCAATTTAATTTAACAACTTTGATTAATAACAACATAAATGAAATCTGTAGTGGGAGTTATCGCAATTTACTGTTGGCAACGGAACCAGAAACAGAAACAGTAATGACCTTAGACGAGACAGAAGAAGAACCAGGAAATTCTGATGCTGACCGAACTAGTGTTGATAGTGCTGCTGATAGTGCTGATAGTTCTAGTGAATAGGTTTAAAGTTCTTTTTGCATTTACTAAAAATAGTTTTGTTAACCCTTAATTTGGCAGTGTACATCACAGTGAACATACTATAATGTTCACTTTTAATGTTTGGAATGTTTTTTTATTTTTTTGCTAATTCAAACAAAATCAAAAAGGGTTTGAATTTCCGACTTGTTTTATTTTTGCCAAATTAAGGGTTAAATAAATCACGAAAAACCGTTATTGTGGCATATTTTTGTTCATCTGAAAAAAAACCTAATTAAGAAAAAAAACCATGGTGCCAGGTTTTTTTTCATGTTTTTTTTTCATAAATTTGAAAAAAAATATTTGTTTTTTTTTCTATTTGCAACCCTAGGTACAGGTAGGTATGTGGAACGTCCTTCCCTTTTGATATTTAAATTCTCAAGACTACAATCTGAAGACTACAAACCTAAGACTCCAAATGTTGGCAACCCTGAGGACTAAGATGGAGTGCCTTTATTCTAGTAATTTCACGTTTCATGTAATTAATACTCTATATAAGTATTATTTTAGTTGTCTGTTTCGTACTTATAGTACAGTCAAAAGCAGTAATATCTATACACCAAATATAGACCTTATTGACGCCTCGTGTGGTTGCCAGGTTAAAATAGTGCCACTCCATGTCTTCCCGTGGATGTCGTAAGAGGCGACTAAGGGAATAAAGGCTTGTAGTACTGTTAGGCGATGGGCTTGCAACCTGTCACTAATACGCTGGTAAACATCTTACCCCGATTGTGCAAAATGTGGTTACAGAATTATCATTAAGTTTTTAGAGTTGTAGGTAATTCTGTAGCTCTGCCTACCCCACTCTGGGAATGAAGGCGTGAGTTTATGTATGTATGTATTGATTGACGCCTTGGGAATGTATTTGTCTAACTTTACATGCTTAGAGTTTAGTTAGGGACTAGGTACGATTTTTGTGTGAGTTCTAAACACTAAATGTGATCACCGGCAGAACCACGAATTGCATTAACGCCGCACACAGCTGTAGTAATATTTATTTCGGTCGTCATTAAAAGGTCAGAAGGTCCAATCTCAACTCGGATTGGTTGTGAGTCATCGAGCAAGCTTCATAGAGGCAGTGATGTTAATTGGACGAGTCTGCGTTTTTACTCAGTATATACAGGGTGAAATCTAAGTCGTATTACAAATGATCACGGCTGCGTTCCACCCACGAATATGAACAACTTTCATTATGGGACCAACATCATGATATTTATGATCGGCGGATCGATTCCCGGCAGGAGCAAGTGTTTGGTTGATGAGTGCGAGTATTTGATCTGAGTCTTACGTATTTATTTATAAACATAAGTATGTTTATCCTTGTTTAGTACCCATATTACAATCGGCCTTATAAAGCGGCACACTTTAGTACCTTGTTGCTTTAACGCCTTTGACGGATTAGTGAAGCAGTTCAAGCATGACGTTAAAGTGACATAGCACTAAAGTGTGCTGCTACTTTTAAGGCCGACCGTATAACCTAATGGGACTACGTCAGTTTCCGAGAGATTGTACCCTATTGTATAATTCCTTTGCTGTTTAAATTTTACTAGCCATTTAGTATATCTGTAATATTTTTCTTGTCCGCAGTGACCCGTATGTCCGCGTGGAGCTTCAGAAGGTCGATGGCGACGTCACTATCGAGACGTTTCTCACAAAGACCAAGAAAAAGGTAATGTTTAGGTCATGTTTCAACTCGAAACCCCATTTTGAAATGGTCACAGACACTTGTCTGTCCGTTGCGTCGTCGCCGCTACGTGGTTCTACATTTTAAGGTACTCCCCATTTTTCGACATGATTTACCAATTATATGTTTTTAGAAAAAAAAATGTCGTGGCTTACACGCTTATTAAATCAGACAAATAGGCTCACATTTGAAGTTATTTGATTTAAAATAGTACAGTTTTAAATAATAATATAGTTGGTAACGCAGGGGACAATGTTGTCCCTAGGTTTTGTATGGAAAATGTGCATTTTCCCCTGAGTTACCAGGTTTTTTCGCGGATTAAAAAATATTTGAGCTGTTTAACGTATAAGGTCTATAAATTTGGTGGTCTGATTTTAATATTCATACATCATTTTTAACCATAAGTCACCAGGAAAGTTTTAAAACCGCAAAAGAAAAGGAGTACCTTAAAAGTTGATTCACCCATATGGTGACGTACGATTTTAAACTTAAACGTGAAGAGAATTAAGTTCAATTTCATACATCTCGGAATATCAGATACGAGTTTTTTTTAAAGTAGTAACGATATGGAACGACATGCCAGATGATGTGTTGAAACACTTTCGTCGCTCTTTGTGGGATCACAGCTTTGCGACTGACAACACTCGTGTGGCACCCCTCTATCTTATGCAGATATGGACCCTTTCGGATACACTATGGCCATGTACAGTCACGGACCGGGATTGTTGAGCCACTTGCCATTGTTCGTAATTTAGCCGTGTATACTAGGGAATGCAAATAACCGGTTATAACTGGTTTTAACCGGTTATAACCGGTTATTTTCATACAAAAACGATTATTAACCGGTTAAATTGCATTCCCTAGTGTATACAATAACCGATGTCAACGACTGGCTGGAGTTTCTTGCGGCGCTTCTTCTCCGCAATGATGGTCGTGTCGTGTCCGAAGCGCTGGTAGATTCAGTGTCCATTACCGACGTGTTAAAAAGCCCGCATGTGGCCAATTTACTGAATAAATATTTTGAATTTTGATTTTTGGCTGACAGCTATTCGATTTGCATTACATAGCCAAATTAAAAACATGGGTAAGTGGCTCAACAATCCCGGTTCGCGACTGTACGATATTTCGTCGGTGAAACTGCAAAACCGCGTAAGTAACATTTTAAAAGGAGAAAAATGCACCTTATTAATAAGCTAGTAAGGTTTATTTTGCTCTATCATAAATTTGTTAGTTACGCGGTTTTACAGTATCACAGACATAATACTGTCTTTTATTTCCTTGTTTTGGTTTTGGTGTTAATGTTTTCTTCTTATTTTTGGAATTTTATTGCAGACGTTGAATCCAGTATGGAATCAAGAGTTCGTGTTCAGGGTGAGTAATAAATAAAATAAATAAAAATAAAAATAAAAAGGGTGAGTAATGCGAACTATAAATCAAGTTTGTCATGCGTTTATAACAGAATTCAGACTTTACTACGAATAATTAGATCTTCATATGAATTAATATTAACTAATAAAATCAGCTACAAATTTTGTATTAAGTAGGTACTGACCTTTGGCGTCACAAGTTTCATTTACTTAATTAAAAATCACAAAGAACAGATGCATAAGTTTTGATATTTTCGTGTACAGTAAAGGAAATTGATTCCTAAAGCATTTTGGACTATTTCATAGTGACGTAATCAATTAAAACGTAAGAGACTTCTTATGATTTTATTTACAGTGTCACTTTGACATAGTTCAAAATGGTCTAGGAATCAATTTCCTTGACTGTACCTATTTGGAAAGATTCATTCAGTTAGATAGATTTAGATTTATATAATGCTAGACTAAGTAGTACCATTGTAATATTAAATATATTTAAAAAAAATACTGACTGCCGAGTTTCTTGCGGCGTTTCTTCTCAGCAGTGGTCTCCTCTTGTGAAGCGTTGGAGATTCTTGACGTGTAAAAGTGCCCGTGCGGCCTACTTACTGAATAAATGCCTTTATCTTTATCAGTTGAAGTCTTGCGACTTCGCGAAACTTCGCCGGATATACACGACACGTGTCACAGTGATGTGGTGTGGCGCACCCCACACCTGTCTCGCGATGGCGCCAAATATGTCCGGCGAAGTTTCGCCGACGACCCCTCCGTCGTTGGATATCATATTCGCAAAACATGATATTCAGAAAAATATCATAAAAGCAAAACATCATATTCGCAAAACATGACATTCGCAAATCATCATAGTAGCAAAACATCACATTAGCAAAACATAACTATTATTAAGACATGAATTAGACAGTGTCGACGGAGCTCCGCTACTGCGGAGCTCCTATTTCTGGGTGGTTTGGCCCTCCGGGCCAGCTGCAAAACTAACATAACCTAAACCTACCTATGATTCTATAACAAAACCCGACTATTTGTAATTAGCATGTTTTGCGAATATCGTGTTTTGCTAATATGATGTTATGCGTATATTATGATGTTTTGCAAGTATGATCTTTTGCGAATATGATATTCACATATGAAAGGCTCGACTTTGCCCGACGTCGCTGCCGACACCTGTCGCTCGTTGTCGCCAGACATGTCAAGCGAAGTCAAGTGACTTCGCCTGACATGTTGCGGAACGTTTGTCCCCTGGCCACCAAAAAACGCCACCAAAATGTCCCCTCCCCCCCAGGTAAAACCGCAAGAGCATAAGCTCCTCATCCAAGTGTTCGACGAAAACCGCCTCACGCGCGACGACTTCCTCGGCATGGTGGAGCTCCCGCTGGGCGCGGCGCCCGCCGAGAGCGCCGCCGCGCCCCGCCCCGCGCCCGCCAAGTACCCCCTCCGGCCGCGCAGGTCCGTGTAAGTATTACGCGTGCGCATGCGCTTTGGTTATTCTAGCTGGCTGTTTTATTAAGGTTGAAGTGAGAACTGGGTGTGAAATTAAATAGGGCTGGTCACAGAATCACTTATGGGTAAGGACCAAAAAGTTGGACCACAGTTAAGCGTAGTTAACCATACAAACAACGAAGTCGAAAAAAGTTCCGTTGTGCGACGAAAAGTATCCCTACAATTGTATGGCTAACTTTCGTGTCACAACGGAAAAGTTTCATAGAAAAATTTATTGAGTGAGTTAGCGGTTCCAATTTATTGGTCCTTACCCTTACACAGATTTTTTTTTTTATTTACGATTACTTCGGCATATTACTAGGTACATCCATAGAAAGTAAGTGGTAGATTAGATTTTTAAATATTGCAAGAAAAAACCGTTTAGAACAAAGTAATTAAATGTTGTATCTTTGGTAATTCTAAAAGGGCCTTTCGAGTTAACTAATAGTCATTGTCAAATACGTCAATGATGGCGTGACATACACAGACAATTAAGAGCCTTTAACAGAAGTTCAACGCAACGTGATTAACTAATTAAATTTAAAAATTAAATATCTTTAAAACCGTAACAGTTATCATTTGTCTGTCTTTGGGAAATTAACTGTATTTGATCTAAATAACGTTCCCTTAAAGTTATCGTAAATAAAAAAAACACGGTGTATAAAGTGGAAAAACAAAGGAAGTTGGAAGAATATTATTTTTTGATTTGGATAAAAAGTGTTCTTGTGATGTTTCATAAATACAAAAACTCATTCAGTTTCAGAGTGAATTGAATTACCAACAACTCTAAAAACTTGTTGATAATTCTTGTGATGTCGAGTTTGTAAAGGTGTTTTGTTTATAGAACTTCATTGTTTCTTCACTTGGATTGTGTGATTAGAAAGTCTAGGGACAGTTTTGTAATCATACGGGATTTGGTTACATGCTGCATAATATTGTATTGTATCCTAACTTAATTTGGTGACTTTAAAAACAAAGTTGGGGTCAACTTTTGGTCCATATTTTTGGGTACTAATGAAATGTCTAAAGGACTGATGGAGTTCATTGTAAACTGATTGCTATCCGCCTAAACCGCCAAGCTTAGAGGCTTGAATTTTAGAGATTTACTAAGAAGTATTTTTTTCGAAAACCCCCAACGAATGGGTTTATTTTGAATAGAAATACGATACTAGTTTCCTTGCCCCTAGTTTGTTAATTGACACTTTTATTTACAGTCTGTAAGCACTTAGTAAGTGCTTCGGGTTTGTACGATCTCTCACTCGCTCTTAATAAGAGCGTATAAGAGTAAGTGAGAAATACAAACCCGAAGCACCTTCTAACAGCTCACACTGTATATTTAATACGAGCTTTTCAAGATTGAAAGCGAACAGGATTTCAGGACGTCGTGTTTCAATAATTAGTGAGTTCCTGAAAGGTTAGGTAAGTTAAATGGTTAACTGTTCTCTGTTGTAACAAGAACTGAGAAGTCGAGGCGGCGTCGAGGCACGATCGAGGCACGAATATCTTGATTAGACCAATTATATTTAATATATAAATACGTTATGCTCATACTAAACGCATTTAAAACCCTTCGCCAATTACTGACAGTTGCTACGTTACCATATCGACGGTTAACCACCAATCCCTCCTATCTCAATATGTTAAAACGTTACAGAAGACACAAAAAACTTTGTATTTTGGGCAAAAATCGCGCGTTGTCATTTAGCAGGTATTGCCAGGATAACAAAAACACTAGAAATATGCTTTATTTGAAATAGGAGATCTTTCTAATGTGTGCGTTAGAGGGTATTTATCATGAATTGCGAAAACAAGGTGTTTGACCAAAAATGTCAGTTAGGAGGTATTGATGGATAACCGTCGATATTGCTACTGACAAAGATGACAATCCGTAGCGAACGCTATTGTTAGAAAGAGATAAATAGTTGATTCAAATTCCTCGCCATTCTCTCCAAGACACGTGCCCGCTCGCGGCCGCCATTTAGCTACCCGTCTTTATTGCACTCATGCGATATCTAATTGTGTATCTCATGTTTTTTATGGCGAGGTGTAAACAAAATCTAAAAAAATATTTACAGTACTCATGAATGAATTGAGACATCCTTTCTTCTTTACTGTATGATTTGGCAGCCTCGAAAAACACAAGACGGCATTGTTTATGAAATATTTTTGTTAATTTTCGGTAGTATTTTATTGTCTTTGATGCGTGCGTGTCAGCGGCCGCGGCGCAACTAAATAGCAGTAAGGTAAATTACCTTCCTTTTTGAGGAACGCTTTTGCGCGCAGATGACGTATCTTAATATCTATCGTATCGACTAGAATCGAAATAACAAAATGACGGCAACGTCTTAGTGTGTCTAATTAGACTGAGAAAAACTTGATTCTGCCTCGACTCTGCCTTTCCTCAACGTGTGAGCGACATTATAATTTTATTCACGCTTTACTTTTATTTGCAAAAAAATGTTAAAATGAGTGTTTAATTGAACAGCTTTTGATGTGGGTAGTTAGATGTGATATCTATGGGGTAGTTACTGTTGTATTTTTTAAATTAGTTTTGGTTCTTATTTTAATGTTTACCTTTATAAACGTATACATGTTATTTATTGTACCGTGAAATGAGTAGGTGTTTTTCAGTGTCTTTGGTGTTATTATATTAGTCTGTATTCTTGGAGTCGGTATGGATGCAGCAGAACATAGTGTTCGGTATGAATGCTGCGTGTTGCTTTGTGGTTGCCTAGCAACATACCGATACTGTTTTTTGATTTATGCATACCGAACCGTGAAACAGCGGGCTTACTATGTTCTATCTATTGGAACATTATGATTTTATTATTTAGTCATTAATGTAATCACGATGCAAAAACGAACTGGAAAATTACTGCAACAAATCGCCGAAGTAATTAATGTAACATAATATGATAGACTTATTTATTTTTAGATAATGACATTAATGACCATCAATTTGAATATATTCTGTATCATGATCATACACCGGATTGACGGGGGCAAAAATGTATCAGTGCTAGTGATTCATTAAATATCGACAAAGTTTATCGACAACTTTTGTTGTGACAATATGGATCTTACATTTCTTGCAAAAGTAAGTCATACCTTTATCTTCAATATCAGAATGATCAGCTTTCCATGAAGATATACAATCTTTTTTTTCGAGGCATTTTTAACCGACTTAAAAATCAGAAAGGTTCTCAAGTCGTCGGAATGCTAAAGAATATTGTTGTAATTAATGAATTGGTTATTCAACGTAATTTCAATGGTTGTCAAAAGTGACTTGAGTACATTGTCACTATGAGATACCAGGTGTTTAAAGTTGCGATAAGTATGAATAAAAGAGGTTTGCACATAATAAAAAGGTATTCAAACTTGGCCATTATTTATGATAGTGATGGATGATTAAAATTGTTTTTTTATCGATGTCTATAAACTAAGTCGACATTTAAGGAATCACTAGCACAGGTACATTTTTGCTCCCGTCAATCCGGTGTATGATCATGATTTACACTCTTTACATAGTATAAAACAAAAGTCGCTTTCCACGTCTGTCTGTCTGTATACCCGCTAACTCCTAAACCACGCGGATTTTGGATTCTTTCACATCAGTTAGATATTTTTTCAACTCTCACATAAATCGAATAGAAGCAGCGACAGCTTTCTCCGTACGTTTCGGTATAAAATTATTCATGAATAGAACAAATATTGGTGTTTTAAAAATTTATCTAATCTAAAGTTAAACATATAATGACAATGCAGTTAGCCTAATTGGTAAAGATCCTAGTCCCGGATTCGACCCCCGTTAAGAGAAAATATTTGCATTCATGTTTGTCTATAGACATTATGTAATATCGTTGTCTAGTTCCCATAGTAAAAGCGTAGATTCAGGCCTAGCTCAATTTGTATACAATTGACAACATTTCAAAAAAAAAAGCATTATTGTTTTTTCGCGTTTATTAGCTGGTTAAAAATTAGACTACCCGTATTTCTTGGTTTTTCTTTATTTAACTTAAATTCGTCGTTAATAATTTATTAAAGAAATAGTCATTAAAAAGACCGTATATACAAAGTTAGGAATACTGATGTCGTGATCTTAGCCTGATATAAAATAAAAATAAAGTAACTTTAAACATAAACAGAACTGACTGTCATGTCATGTCACTCACTTGTCAATCATTCGCTGCCGTTCGTTCACAAATTTGTTATTTTGCGTAATTTAACTAATTACGTAATTTGTAGACGCCTTTAAAATAAATAAACTATTTTGCGTAGAATCGAAAGCGTGTCGTTAGAATCAAGTAATCCGTCAGACAACATGACAGTTGTATAATTTTTTGTATACCTTTGGTAATAAATGGACTAAGGGCACTATAAGTGTATTCCTAACATTCACAATCCAACTTTTTTTACTGTTTTTCCTAAATATAAAAAAAACTACTGCATTAAAAAATCCAAAGATATTTTTACTGTAATCAGCAGTGTAAAATCTAGAAACGGTATTTTATTTTACTACCTTAGCACAAAATGAATTGTTGTCAATTGTCTCTTAATTAGTATTTTATTATGTTTTTAATGGTATTTGCAGCGCCCGTTCCCGCGTCCGTGGGCACATCGAGGTGTACCACGCGCTGGTGGGCCGCGTGGGCGAGCCGGGCTCCGAGCCCCACACCCCCGACGACTGGGAGCTGGTCGAGCCTAGCTCGCAAGTTGGAACCGTGCAGCCGGTTAGTACCTACACTATAATCGGGTCAGTTTAGAACAGACGATATGAAAAATATGCTTTGTCCTTATCTGCCATTGTGACATTTCCATTTTAGTTAAAGTGACAGCATTCTTTAACTAAAATAGAGTGCGTTTATGAATAACACGGTAAGTGTTTGAAGTTAAGATTTACGGCTGCCACAGGAATTCTGTTTCATTGACTGAATTATATCTAATCAAAGAACAAGACGTAAATCTTTTAAACTCAATCTAAAAGGAGGGGTGTTTTAGTTTTTTACGGTATGAGGGAGAAGGACGAGCGAAGCGAGCGAATTCTACAAGGTTTTGTCAACGTTCTTATAGCTCTTATTAACTTGACGGCAGTCTAGTTAAAAACAATACAACACTTCAAAGGCAGTATGGTTTTACTCCGTAGAATAGAGGCTGTACATCTGAAATATCAAGAGTGTAATGAATTTAACGCTTGTCTGTCGGTTTGTTCCTTCTTAGCAGAGCTCCCAAACGGAAGGTCCGATTTAATTATTTTTTTATTTGAAAGTTAGTCTAGGAAAGTTTCTAAGCTACGAAATCTTTCGGCTATTCCCAGTTGTCCGCACCCCTTTGATCATACTGCGGACAAATGGTTTTTTTTTTCGAATAAAAACGAATTTAGGTGTGAACAACTGGGAAAAAAAATGTATAATGTAATTGTTTTAGGACAATAAGTGGTTACATACATACATAATATTTTGTTAGACAGAAAACACAGACAAACTTTTATATGCTGTTTTTTTTTATAATGTTGATTAGTTTTCAAATTGCGTGTTATTTTATTACTATCACTCATTCATCGCGATAAATGATAAATTACTTTAAATAAGCGATATTTGTGTTATATTACAACATAATCATGTTATAATTAAAATCAAACTTAACATTGAGACTTACAATAACTTTATGAAGATTTTTCAATATTGCTTTAAAATCCGCTTCCAAAACTAATATTGTCAGCGATAAATGATATTGTCATTGACTGACTGACCTCTGGCAGGTTCTGTCGGTCGCGCCCGAAAGAGCCGGCGACTTGCAGCTGCTAGTGTGGCCTGAAGACGACGACGATTTCGTTGTACGTTCATTTTTTATTTGCTTTATTTTACCCTTCATAAAAGAACAATGTCACTTGTCAGAGGCATCTTGTGCTGAACGAGCACCTTTACGGGAATTAATAGGTGGCTATTGCGGTCTTGCTCTAGCGTATAGTCACCAGGCATAATATATTATCCAACATTGTGGGCTCAAAAATATCTGATACGTCACTATTAAGGTCGGATTTTTATTCCCACAGAAAAAATGTAAACAAAGGTGTTGCCGGTAGCGAAAAAAATTTGCAGTATTCAAATTTTTTATACTTTCCACATTTAAAAGAAAACGAGTTTAATTTAAAAAAAAACGTAATCAAGGTTGAAGAATTTAATTTGTTGCTGGCAAACTTTATTTTGATATAAACTCTTTATTGTATTATTTTAAAACGAGAAAACTGTTTTTGTATGCATAATTTATTTATTGCACTGGTATCATTGACTCGATACACCTGTATCAACAAGTTGAGGGCCGCTTGGTTGATGTGAAACTGTGTCACTTCACTTCTCAATTCGTGCTCGCGTGTCGTAATCGCTTTCCAGTCACTCATTTGTGCGATTTTAATATCCATTATTTCTCGAATTTATCTTTATGATAACTTCATATTATATTTCTTGCTGGTCCAAACTTTGAGATCCCTGATATGTCACTTTGACAGTGACGTAACTTTGTTGTAATTTTTTCTGTGGGAATAAAAATCCGACCTTAGTAGAGGCATAAGAGAGTGTCAGATATTTTTGAGCCCAATGTTGAATAATATATTAATGTTGGTGACTACGGAGAAAGAGTAAGGTGGCAATAGTTGCTGGTCTACCAGCCTCTTGAGTTATTACTGAATTATATTGCAATTGCTTTCTTCTTCTGCAGCATTTTATTAAGCTTGGAGGGTGTATAAATAACATACTGCGATAGCTTTGAACTGCCTATTATTATTTGATTTTTCTTGTTTTTTTAACCCCGACTGTAGGTCTACTATTTAATTCAAGTTTTTACCTTGAACATGTTTCTCAACAAGATATTTTGTAAAATATACTCGTATTTTCGTTATCGACGGGATGAATAAATAATATTGGCAATGATAAATTTATAATATTCACGCGACGGCCCCGGGATCCTATCCTATGTCCCCGAATAAAGGCAACTATGTCCCCTGATATACGCTTAGTTTGTTTAAACCCAATTATTTCGCTGTACCTCCTTCATATAGTAATAGTGACCCGGCAGCCTCGAAAATTAGCTGTTCCAGGTTCGATCTCCAATTAAGACGAACAATTGTACGATGGGTACTGGGAAATAATATTTATTCCTAAGTGCCCTATGAATTAAAATATTTATAAAAGTACACATATTGCAACTACAAGCCTAGAGATATTTAATTTATTTATGACTAGAGTACGCGTAGAATTAGTATTCCCGCTACTCCCCCTATTTCTTCCCGCAGGGGGTCGATTTTCTAAAAATCCTTTCTGAACCTACATACCAAATTTTGGAATGTGCGTTGATAAAGTCAGTGAGTCAGGTTTGCCTTTTATATATATTATAATATAATAAATATACAATTTTCAACTCCCTACTTTACCACCTCAGAGGTAGTTTTTACTGAATCGCCGAGAGTAATATTTTTTATGTGTATATTGCCTTTTATAAGTAGATTATTTGCATTGAAGTGCATTTCCAACAAGTTTCAAGAAAATTTGACCATAAAAATATTTTTCCCATACAAACTTAGCAACCCTCTTTCATCCCTTTAGGTGTTGAATTTTAGTAATCGCTGTAAAACGTCTCTCGTTATTTGTATTGAAGAGCATTTCTACCTAGTTTCAAATATGTTGCCCCATAAAATCATTTTTTCTCATACATACTTGGCAACCCCTTTTTTCCCTTTAGGGGTTGAATTTCGAAAAATCCCTTCGGATGACTACATTATAAAATCAATTTTCCCTCAAAATTTCAAATCTTTATCTTAAACGGTTTGGGCTGGGATGAGTCAGTCAGCACATCCTCTTTTATATACTTATATAGATTGCCAATATTGCCTATGAGAAATGATATTGTCAATGACTGCCCTCTAGGGAGTCATGGTCGCGTCCGAGACCGGAGGAGGCGACTGGGAGCTGCTCGTGTGGCCATATGGCCACGACGACGGCCGTGACGACGATTTCGTTGTACGTGCTTTTCCATAATTCCGGGAACTTGGTTGGTTTGGCTTGGCTGCTTGGTAGGGAATGCGTTAACGCATTAAATCCGACATTTGTAACTATATTGTGCAATAAAGTTTGGATAGATAAAAAATAGATAGACGACGACGCGCTGGCCTAGTTGGTAGTGACCCTGCCTATGAAGCTAGCGGTCCTGGGTTCAAATCCCGGTAAGGGCAGATATTTGTGTGATGCGCGCGAATATTTGATCCTGAGTCATGGATGTTTTCTATGTATTTAAATATATATTTCTCTATATAAGTATTTATATCGTAGTCTAGTACCCATAGTACAAGTCTAGTGCTTAGTTTGGGACTAGGTCAATTGGTGTGACATTGTCCCCTGATATTTGGGTAGCTGATTTTTTGCACTATATTGCCTCTCATAAATATTCAGCTGGGATCGCGAAGCTCTACACATATTGTTTAGAGCTTAATTTTGAACATGAGCCTAGAATATATATAGTGTATTTCTATGGAACTTGCTAACTATGTAAACAAAAGACTTAACTTTGTTTTGTCACTGTTTCTCCTTGAATTTTCACACCACCTCATCAAACACCATTGAAACCATAAACTATTGAAACGGTCGTTACTTTAAAATACAAAATCACCAAATATATAACTCTAAACTTGGATATTTCATTAAATGTTTAAATGGTTTCATAAGTTAGGTTATTAGGACCTGATGGGATGACGTTTTTGTTTCTTTTAAAATCTACAATTGTCTGTGATGGGTAGTGTTGTGGCTAAAGTTGGCGATATATTAAGGCCCCTACACATTACCTAACTCACGCTGATCACACTCACAGATGATATAACGGCACCTTTTGTAATAAATACTGGTGATATATCATCTTCAACAACCGATTTTTCTTCAGATCGTCATTAAACAAATTAGAAATAAGTAACTACTTGTTTTTTACTTTCGGTATTTTAATATTCGATATGGTTTGACATCAGTAAAGGAGTATTGCCCATCACTAGTAAATTCATCATTCAGAGACAATTTCAATATGGCGGTTTGTTTACATAGTTAGCAAGTTCCATAGAATTAGACCTTAAATATTGTATTCAACACAAACAACTTCAATGTTTGAATGAAATGCATGATTATACTTAATAAGCAGGGGTCGGAATTTTCGTAGCACTTTTGAGCTGTCATAGGGACTTCTCGTTTATCGACTTCGGATATACATATTTAATCGATACATTATAGAACACAACATGTTAAAGAAGATTAAAAGTATAGGTAAACAATAGGCGGTCTTATCGCTAAAGAGCGATCTCTTTCAAATAATGACAATCTATTTATTTTATAGAAAAACGAATGAAGAAACACTTAGTCTTGTTTGCAGTAAAACAGACTGAACATGAAATTCATAAATGATAAAACACTGAACTGAACTGATTAAAATGTTAACTATTAACTTATCATTATTATTCATTATTTTCATTGCAAATCTCTATTTCACGTTTTCAATTACTCGAAAGTTATTTGAAAGAAATCGCTCTTTAACGATAATACCGCCTGTGCTTTACCTATATTTTTAATCTTCTTTAACATGTTGTGTTAATGTATCGATAAAATATGTATATCCGAAGTCGATAAACGAGAAGTCCCTATGACATGTAGACCCCGGTATCGGAGGTGCAAAATGGTAGCTGTCAAGTTCTTAGGGATGGGTAATCATGTATTTTTGATGTTGATATCGATACACGATTTTTCTATACATTAGGTTGTACACAGTTATTTTTTTTTGATCTATGATAATCATTGATCGTAAAAATATAAAGTGTACACATATTTATGAACTCGACTGTACAACAAAATATATATCTATGGTTGCTATTACTTTTCTTATGTTTCGAGTTGCACAGCAGTGCATAAACACTCTTGTGATAAACCTTTTCAATAGAGATTAATACTGGCCACTTATACTGATAATAAATTATTTACGTCAATAGATAATCATTGTCACTTTACAACAATTTCTTCGATTAAATAGCTGTTTACGAGTTTATTCGTCTAAAATCATTTATACCATAGAAAATGGAGTCACTTCTTGCAGAACACCCTGAACTCCAAAAAACGAATGAAAAAATTTACTGCACAGTGTGCAGTGTACACATCATTTCCAGATCTTGGAATATTAAAAAGCACATGGAGTCGAAATGCCATCAAGAGAAAATCATCAACGCGTGTCCTAGTCACATTGATTATTTAATAAAGGACATTCCAATACTTGTAAACCAGGACGATAAAGTATATTGTATATCTTGCAACTCCGTTTTGACTCCAACAAAATTTTGTATTGAGAGGCATTTGAAAACCTTTACTCACAGAAAAACAAATGAAGATCAATTTAACTTTAACCGAGATCTGGTAAAGTTTTTCATCAGTTGTAACATACCTTGGACCAAATTGGAAAACCCAAACTTCAGAAGTTTCATGGACAATTGTCTCAATAAAAAATATGGCGATGTTACATTACCGAGAGAATCAACTTTACGCAAAAATTACTTGCCTATAGTATTTAATGAGAAAAAAGATGCTATAAAAGAAGAACTGTCCAACGAATATATATATTTGAGCATTGATGAGACTACAGATTCAATGGGTAAAAAAGTGGCTAATGTGATAGTTGGAGCTTTAACAAATTATTTATCTAAGCCCCACATCTTTGCTTCACGAAAATTAGACTCAACTAACAATATCACGATTAGTAATCTAGTAAATGAGGTGCTTCGCGAGTTATGGGGCCATAATTACGAACAAAACTGTGATAAATTGTTATTTTTCGTGACTGATGCGGGGTCATACATGGTAACATCGGGTAAAAATTTAAAGAAAAGCTACCCAAATATGACTCATTTGACATGTGTAGCTCATGGCCTAAACAGGGTAGCTGAAGCCGTGAGACAAGCTTATCCGAAGGTAAATAGTTTAATAAATTTTGTTAAAAAAGTTTTTAAAAAAGCCCCTAAAAGAATAGACATATTTAAACTAGAATATCCTAATACTCCTCTTCCTCCTGAACCTATCATCACGAGATGGGGCACGTGGATAGAAGCTGTCAGCTATTATAAAGATCATTTCCATAAGGTTAAGAATATTATTTCTAAATTGAAATCCTCTGAAGATGCTGCTATAGCCAAAGCACAAAGATTGTTCTCTGATGCAAATCTGATAAACGAAATCAATTTCATCGATAAAAATTTTAGAATTTTATCGATCTCAATAACAAAGCTAGAAGATCCAAACCTTTTTTTAAAAGAATCCTTAGATGTAATACTCGAGGTAACAAAAAAACTTTCCTTATTACGTTTGCATCCAATCGGAAAACTTATTTATTTAAAAATGCGGAATGTATTGCAAAAAAATCCTGGGTTCACAACTATACAAATTTTACAAAGTTTGTTGGATGGCAAAAGTGTTGAAATTACTGATGATGTAAATAAGAATACAGTACAGAATTACGCCAAATGTAATTTCTTGCCCATTACTTCTGTCGAAGTAGAAAAGTCATTTTCTTTCTTAAAGTGGATTTTCAACTACAGAAGAAGAAGTCTAACACCCGTTAACTTAGAACAAATTTTAGTAATATATTACGAGACATATATCTCTAATGATAAATATGACTAATTGTAAGATATTATAATTGTTGTGTATATTTATTGTAACTACACTAGTTTACTGCAAAGAATCTGATCATTCATCAAGAACATGGTATGACCTTTGGTGAATATAAAAGAGTTTATATTTTGTTTTAAATTTATTTATGAATGCTTTATGCTAAGAAGATAACTAAAACTTCTTAATGATGAAAGATTTTTTTTTGTAAATAATAAAAATGTTCAATACATGTTGGTTTTGTAATTATATAGTCCTACTTTATAGAATAAACGCTATCATTATGATATAATAAAATATCGACATATAACTATGTTTATCGACATGAAGTTAATATTTCAAAACAATGTTTACCCTTCCCTAGTAATGGCTCGAAATTGACAGCTACCATTTTGCACCTCCGATACCGGGGTCTAGACATGACAGCTCAAAAGTGCTACGAAAATTCCGACCCCTGTTAATAAGTGTATTTTCCTAAATTTAGTGTTGTTACGATTTCAATCGTGTAGATTTTGACAAGAAATACTTTAATTCGATCAGTAATATTAGTAAATATAAAAAAATGAAAGTCAACGGCGACAACAACTCCCACGGAATGCTGACTGCTGCTTGAAGTTGTTTAAATAGTTTACCAGCTGTATCTGCATGGTAGAGGTTATGTTTTTTTTTTTTTTTTATATCATAGGAAGGCAAACGAGCACACAGGCCACCTGATGGTAAGTGGAAACTGTGACCCATAGACATTCGCATTCACAAGACTGCAAATGCACTGCCAACCCTGAGTATTTAAAGATTAACTATTTTTTTTCCTGCGACTTCATCCGCGTTGAAGTTTTTTATCGCTATTCCCTCGGGAACTCCTTCATTTTCTAGGATTCATATTTAGGGATCGGAAATTCGGATGCTTTTATACCAACAATTAGCAAATTACCGGAAAAAGCTCAGCAAGTAAATTGTCGGCTTCTTAAAAATATTATTTTATTTATTTAAGTTCCGGGATTATCGATTGTGTAGGTCTTAAGCAGTAAATGGCTCTATGAAACATGATGTCTAAAATGAATAAAATGCATTGTTTTCACATACTTTAATTTATTTTAGTAGGTGTTCGAAGTGACCTCCGTTGTTTTCAATACAATATTCAACACGTTTAGGTAACGATCTTACAATAGGGAATATGCATGGATTTTAAAAATCGCATTTCTCATCAAAATATGAAAATACCGTAAAAGAGATCACCAAAACGGAAATTAAAATTAAAATCGGTCAAGAAATACGGAAGTTATAAGCATTTCAAACTTCTAATTAGACAGAGAGATCCGATGTGCACCGTGACGTCATTGTGCACTGCGGCCATATAAACTCCATGTAAAATTCCGTTTTTCTAGAAAAAGATAGGAACAAATCTTTGTTGGCTTATATCTTGGTTATTTTAATAGTTATTCAAAACATGATTTTTGTGATCTGTTTGTTACATGAATCAGCTTCAATTGAAGCTGTAAAAAAAAAACATGCATATTCCCTATTGCATTTTGTATAATTTTTTCACATACTTTAATTTATTATTGCAAAATAAATTAAAGTATGTGAAAACAATGCATTTTATTCATTTTAGACATCATGTTTCATAGAGCCATTTACTGCTTAAGACCTACACAATCGATATCTAATTAAAAATAGTGTATGTTTATTTTTCTCTAATCAACCTCACGCACGCTTGTGGGTTTGAGGTGGTTTAGGCTGGCAGTTGTATCTAATTTCTCGGTGGGTGGCTTCGCTATGTTCAATTGTTTGATGGCTTTCTGGGGCTTCATTCCACTTAGTAAAACCATATTGCTTTTGTCATGTTGCCGTATTGTCAACGTTACTATAGCTCTTATTTACTAGACGGTAATGACGGCTAAGTTAAAAACAAAAAACATGTCAATAGCAATATAGATTTACCGAATAGAATAGAGCCCATGGTTTGTGGTGATACGCATGTCCATTAACGATCGTTTTCTCACTCATCAAAAATTTAAACTACGATCTTTATTCTGTAAAGTGTCCCCTGTAGGCACTTTCAAATTTCCCGAGTCGAGAATGATATGTCACACTCCCATATTTCAAATTAAGCGATTAGCTATCGACTATTTTCTCGCTCGAGAAACGAACAAAAGATATTAATATTAATTTAAAAAAAACGAATTTGGTCTCTATAACATAAAATGTATGACTTGAAGTTTGAAATCTGTCACTGTACACGTGCGCGTTGCCTAGCTGTCGTCGCTAAGCAATTACCACTACAAGTATAACCCACCCGCCTTCGTGAGATTAAAAAACCGTAATAACATTGTAAATGGTTTCTTATAAGTTTGTCTGTGATTATCTGTGTATTTAACAAATATGTTAGATTAAACTGAAGGTTTTCCTCTATTTTCATTGCCTACTTTAGAATTTTGACAATAGCATATTGTTTTTAGAAGACGGGTAATGTTTTTATAAAAACATCATCAATAATTAAAGTATAATTTCTGATTAATATTAAACGTCACGTATGTATATATTTTTTCAAGTAACTGTTGTTTACAAATCGAATTATTCAATTCTGCGATTTCGATTTAAACGTGTTTGAATCGAAATATGTAATAAAATGAATTTGATTATTCGACACCGCTGCTCCCCAATGTTTTGACGAGGCGTTTGGCCTAGTTGGACCCTGCCCACCACTGTTGTTATTTATAAGGTCGGGCGGGGCTATTCCGACAGTGGGGTAAATTCGTAATTTATTTTATTCAAGTTATTGCAACGTTTTTAATATATTTTTACACGACTCCCCTAAAAAAGAAATGTAATGTTTCAGGGTTTCCAGGGTTTTTAAGCTTGCTTTTCATTTAGTTATTACGACCTTTTATCTAAATCTGAGGATGAGCATGTCTCACCTGGCATGGCGTCCGGTTAGTTACGCATCGTGAAAAACATTTTATTGCTGTCGGCGACTGTATGCGCCCCCATGGTATCCCCGTGAGAAGCGGGTCTAAATAGTATAAAGGAAAAAAACGGTCTGAAACAATTTTTACTCCCTTTTATAGAAATGTTGGTACTTACTACTTATAAAATGGTCCAAAAATTAATTGGAACCGTTAAATTACCTTGTTAGAATAGTGCCACTCCATGTCTTCCCGTGGATGTCGTAAGAGGCGACTAAGGGAATAAAGGCTTGTAGTACTGTTAGGCGATGGGCTTGCTACCTGTCACTAATATACACTGTTAAAGATCTTAGCCTAATTGTGCAAATTGTGGTTACAGAGTTATCAACAAGTTTTTAGAGTTGTTGGTAATTACTAATTCTGTAGCTCTGCCTACCCCACTCTGGGAATGAAGGCGTGAAGGTTTGTATGTATGTATTTTATTCAAGTTATTGCAACGTTTTAAATATATTTTTACACGACTGCCCTAAAAAAGAAGTGTAATGTTTCAGGGTTTCCAGGGTTTTTAAGCTGGCTTTCATTTAGTTATTACGACCTTTTATCTAAATCTATACATGAGCATATCTCACCTCGCATGACGTCCGCTTAGTTACGCATCGTGAAAAACATTTTATTGCTGTCGGCGACTGTATGCGCCCCCATGGTATCCCCGTGAGAAGCGGGTCTAAATAGTATAAAGGAAAAAAACGGTCTAAAACAATTTTTACTCCCTTTTATAGAGATGGTACTTAAATTAATAATAAAAGGGCCCAAAAATGAATTTGAACCGTTAAATTACATTGAAAAAAAAAGGGTCTTTTACCCCTCTGTCGTGCCTTAAATTACGCATTTACCCCGTGTATTAACCTCGTAAGCCCCAGCATGCAGTAGGATGTACATAACCAAAGCAATTTAATTTAAACTGTGTTTCAATAAGTACAAGGTTTATTTTCATATGTTCATAAACTGACAATTACAGGTAGCGGCACGTAAGTCTAGCGGTGAACGGAACGTGGAGGGGATAGCTGCGTATAGGTACTGTTGCGCACACAATTGTTATCTCTACAAATTGATTTCAATCCTTACTAATAAAGAACGTGTTTTCGTTTAAACTAGTTTCTTAACTAATATTGGGGGGTAAAAATAAAATAAAAAATTCTTCTAGGCTTATTGACTGTTTAAAATCACAAATAAACACAAACTTAATTAAAACAGTCAATAAAAAACGAACTCAAACTTAACAGAAAACAACAACAGTAATAACAATACATTTTAGAACGCGACTGTGCACCAGAAGTCAGCGGGGCGTCGTATCGGTGCGCGGGACAGAGTACGACTGGAGAGCCAATAAGCGCATACGCACACCCGCGCGCGGCCCCTTCACTCCCCCGCGATACCTTATTTTCGACTTCTGCGCATGAACGGTCAGCGCTAGACTTACGTGCCGCTACCTGTACATTATCGTACAAACGTAATTGAACTGTATTGCCTTGATGGTACAGTCAACAGCATAAATAAGTGATCATTTATGTACCTTGTCACTTTAACGTTAGGTTTGAAATGGTATACAAAATTGTGAAACGATTGAAAGCGACAAGGTACATAAATGATCACTTATTTATGCTGTTGACTGTACATTCAAAGTCCCACTCACAAAAACTCCCCGTTTGCAGTATGGTGAGTTTTACGAGGATAAGGTCTTAGTACAAGCCTAGAGCTGGTGGCACCGTGGCTCTGGGTTAACTTAAGTGAGATTGTCCCCTGATGTTGACTGGTCGCGCAGGTGGTGGGCGGCGAGGCGCTGCCGCCGGGCTGGGAGGAGCGGCAGGACGCCAACGGCCGCACCTACTACGTCAACCACGTCGCGCGCTCCACGCAGTGGGAGCGGCCCACGCTCGCGTTCACGTCAGTACACCACACTCTTATTATCTAACTTAAGTTACGTCTCAGTCTGAACAGGCAGAATACTTAACTTTAAGGATGCGAAAAGCACAAGACCGGTCTGAGTGGAGAGCCTTGGGAGAGGCCTATGTCCAGCAGTGGACGTGTTTCGGCTGACATGATGATGATGATGATGATGAAGGTTGTGTCGTATCAACATGTCTAGAACCTAGATAAGAATGGAGAGGAATGATGAGAACTTCATCGACAAGAGCGTAGCTCACATTTTCTTACGAGAAAAGGTACCCAACTGTCCGCCTCCGATTTGATTTATTTTTATATTATGTTGGAGAGTAGTCTAGAATAACGGACACGTACTTTTTTTAAGCTCCCCAAACTCAATCTATTAGTTTAAATTGTCCTCCAAAGTACTAAAAGTTACCAAAACCTTTAAGTTATGTAGAGAATTTTGTTAAAGCAAATTGCTAGTTAATTACTGGGTTGATTACATATGTGTTAGAGAACATGAAAAAATAATGGACCCGTGCGTTGTTATTTCGGCTCAAACTTATATTTTACTTGTATTTTGTTACCACTCGTCCATCAAATGAGTACTTTCCAGCATTGTACTAGATTTGTGAGCATGAGAAGTAACATGATTCGTTCTCCCGTAGCCGGCACATGAGCACGGAGTCGCAGGCCGAGCGCATGGAGACGGCCGCCACGGAGTTCCAGCGGCGCTTCCACATCTCGCACGACGGCCACGAGCGCGCCGCCTCGCCCGCGCCCGCGCACGCGCAGGTACCGTCTGGGGAGGGTCTATAACACATCACATGGCATTTAGGGGAGAAATTCATGTCTGGAAAAGCAACGATATGAGCAGAGGTGGGAATTTTCACGGCAAAAGATAAGACTGTCGCGATCAAACTAGTGTTAGATTTTTTTTATCGATATCGGTACTTTTGTAATAGGAGAAACAAACGGCAAAGTCAAAAGGAAGGGTTATCACTTAATATGATAAAGCATAGTTAAGGTACATACATACATACATTAAATTACGCCTGTTTCTCAGAGGGGTAGGCAGAGACCACTTCTTTCCTCTTGCTACGATCTTGACAAATTTATTTCGCTTCGTCCACATTCATACATCGAGTCATGCACGCACGTCGGTTTCGGGTACTTAAGATTAGCCCCTTTTCCAGTATTTCTCCGATTTGATTCGAAAAAGTACGCCTACTGCGGCCCCTTCCGGCCCTTCCACTCACTTTCGATCTGTATATCTCTTTCGTCAATCTTCTTTCAGGCATCCTTTCCAAATGACCGAACCATCGAAGCATGCCCTTTTCAATCTTAATCACTAGTGTCACTACATCTTCTTTTATACCACATCTCTCTCAGATTTTTTCATTTCTAACTGTATCAATCAGTTTCACACCACACATACTACGCAAAGAGCGCATTTCAACTGCATTTACACGACTTACGTTAAGTGTTAAGGTTTAGATGGAAAAACATAAAACAATGCCGTAACTTTGCATATTTTAAATGAATTGTTGCGAATGATAATAAAATAATACCAATATATCAAAATTACTTTAAAAAAATAATCTCGATATCCATTAAAGACACTAGCACTAGTTTGATTGCTACAGTCTCATGTTTTACCGTGAAAATTCCGACCTCTGGTTATAAGGCATGTCACACGAGCGTTGCTTTTACGTTGCGTCGTCACTGCTGCATTTCTACATAAATATAAATTAGAACGCATGTCACACGATGCGTTGAAAGTGAAACACTTGCATGTGTCTATGTTGAAATCACAGTGTTACGACGACGCACCGGCACCGGCATCGCTCTTGTGGCATCCCTCACCTTACGTGTTTCATATATTGTAGGTCAAGTTCAAGGTTACAAGTTTCAAGGTCAAGGTCGCAAATTAAAATGGGGCTGATAAGGTTTCGGATGTTTTGGAGGTTGATTTATTAGAAGTTTATATTAATTATTTTGCATTGTATTTCGAAACGGTACTTCCAGGTTGAATATTAGAGAGATAATTAAATTTTCAGAGTATTTTTTTTTTAATGCTTTTATGCTACGTGTGAAGACGTCTTGAAGTCATATTATAAAAAAAATATAAATGTTCTAATTTTGCAGCGTTCCTGCTGTTTTTTTTTAATAGCAGTGATGTATTTTTGCTTATGGTTTCCACAATTCATTTTGTATTAAGATCAAGAACATGGGATCGTCGTTTCATACTGGAATTAAATAATCTTGGCGTGTTATGAGCCGCTTTTTTGCTGTAGCATTTTGTTCCTGGTTATTATATTCATAAAGTCGATATTTCTATGGTCGGATTGTATATGCATGATATTTTTCGTAGCATATTTATAATAATTGCATGGTTAATCGGAGGAGTATTTTTTTTAATAGTAGATTTATTGAGTAATTTCTGTTTATGGGTCTGTTTGCAGGAATGTTTGTACGAGTAAATTTAGTACTTTTTATATATTTATAATTCAATATTCTACGTATTTGCCTGATTAATTTAAGTTTTTTTTATATTTGCATTCTTCTGCGAACGCCATACCTGCGCTGCATAAAACGCTGCATTAAATCTGTCGTTACGATGGGGATTTCAAAACCTTAGTAAATTTCATTATATCCTCGATTATAATCATATTTATAAAACATATTTACAATTATTATTGTGCCTTTCATTTTCCATTACAAATGTTGTGACTTACACATGGCAACATTCTACTAATTCCGGCATGGGCTTCCGCATCCGGGAAATACTAATACTAACTTAGGTTACTGGCAACACGTCGGAGAGCGTCAAATATTACATTGTGTTGTCCTCACTTATCATAGACAATTTACGTCAAAATGCTTAAACATCGAAAGCGAGTAAGCTCATTGTACAAACCTACATATGCAGTTCAAATTGTAAGTGATTACTTGAAAAGCCTGCATAGTTAAGTTTGTACAAGTAATATTTAACTCTCTAACAGGATAGCAATAGGAGCGGCGGGGACTACTCCGTAGAAGCAACACCATTTTCCACGCCTGTGAGATCGCCTGACCACGACCGAGACTCAAACCAGCCTCCCACTGAAACTGAAGTGCCTCAATCAACTAGCTTAAGTAATACCTGTGATAATAATTTAAGAGAGGAGGACGATGTGGTTTGCGCGAACGAAGTCCGACTTAAAATAGACAATGAATCAGATGATGCTCAAGACTGTGATAACGCGATCTCTAGTCAAGAAGAGGCCTTAGTCGACCAATCACGAGACGCCGTTGAACAAATTAACCAATCCGAAGCACGGACTGCAGCAGGAGACCAAACACAAGATATAGATGAAACTGACGAAGCGAGCGCAGAAAGCGTAGCTGAACCACAGACAGATATAGATGGAGAAAGAGAAGAAAACATAGAAGAAGTTGAAGATAAAGATGAAGACAGAGGAGAAGAAAGGGAAGAGGAACGAGAAGCCTTCGTTGATACAGAAGACACTGGTGTTGTATTACCAGCTGTAGGAGAAACAGATGTTGATACGGCTGTGGAAATAGAAGTAGAAAGCGTGGCAGAAGAAATGGAGGAGGCTTTGACGTTTGACGAGAACCATTTCAGCACCCCGACGGGAGGGGCCACGCCTGAACGGTCCCCGTCGAGACGCAGAATGACATCCAGCTCCATGGATGATACTGAGGTAAGAAGTGTAATGTCAGGGTATGTTAATAAGCTTTTTGGTAGGGTAAAAGTGGCTGTTACTGAATCGAAATACATAAGTTACTTTAATAAGTTAATAATAGAAGATAGACGAAAAAAACGAAGGTATTGTAAATAATCATTTGATTGCAACTATCTCTAAAGTCAGAATAGGGCAAAAATGAGATAGTTCATAGTAAAATAGGATTTGAAACGCTCACAAACAGCGTTTTTAAATTAAATAACGCTTTTTGATTACCCTTTTAAGAGTTACAATTTATCTTACTGCAATAAGTTAAAATGAAGAAATATTCAACATGTCAGAATTTTTAAAGATTTGAGTTGTGCTGTTGATTTCGTGTGCTCCAAGTTTGGCATGGCACCTTGTGTGTTTATTTGTATGAGTGCCGTAGAAGCTAGTCCTAAACTCTTACAACTTAATAATATTTGAAGTTTTGCGGTTTTTGCTAGTAAAATGAATAGTTTGTGTAGAACCTAAACAAACACTATCCAGGTTTACGGCCAGGGGGGTTAGTATGACGTAACTATGCAATTCATTTTACGGCGACCGCAAAGGACGGAGCTATAGCAGTTGTATAGCTCTGTCCTTTTCTCTCAGCGTAAACGTAACTGCACGGCTATGTCATAATTAGGGTTAGGACTTTTGGTGGCATATCGTGGTTCTAGAATCCATGGAGTCGCTATTTCCTAATTATTAAAATACATACCACTTTGATTTTGACCTTCGGTTTTTAATATTTCAAAATTCATTTTTTTATTGAACCGCTAAGCCAATTTAAATTAATTTTGGTACGGAGGATATCTTTGCTCTGTGAAAGCCTTACAAACAAGCAAATATTAGTAGGTATGGATAAACTGAACTAAAAATATATTTAGTTCATTTTGAAATATGACCATGCTGAAGGTCAAAATCAAAGTGTCACGTGTTATAATAATTAGGAAATAACGACTCCATGGATTCTAGAACCACGATATGCCACCAAAAGTCCTAACCATAGTCATAATATCCGCTGATCACTACTTTACGCGGCGGCGCCTCCATTGCCTCCGACACCATTCGTACTTCTTCTTGCATTTGTTTGTTGTCGCAAAATAAAGTAGTGGCCAAGCCGTAAATTGAACGCGATTATATGATGTTATGAAGTTGAAAAAAACGAACTTCTTTAACTAACGATTGTAAGTGGCTGTAAAATTAGCAACTTGGAAGTAGCCTGCTATGGCAATTGGGAAAAAAATATATATTTTGCACGATGTAAATATTCGGGTGGGCTGTTTTTGACGTTGATCATAACCTCGGAATTGTTTGGCTTGAAAGTTGAAGGTGCACCTCCATTTTAACTGTTCACAAGCTTTCGCATTCGTGTTTACACACAAACAGCTTTGGTCGAAATCATTTGAGGTCAACATTTTCTTAAGGCTTTGGGTTTACAAATTAAAACTTTGCCTTTTTTAGTCAGCTGTAATTCGATTGAAAAATACAGCTGGGTAATTTTTGACATATTTCTCTCAATATTCAAATTAAAGTCATTTAGTAATTTTTGTGTCATGTCTGAAATATAAGTTGGGTAAATATCGGACTTAATTTTAATTGTTTATATAAAACAAATAAGGATAAAATTGAGAAATCTCTTAAAACTACATCATTTTATGTATATATTTTGACTTTTTCCTGCATTTATTTAGGAGCGTTCAAACTTCGGACATTGATTTGAACTCTTTTCTAATCATGCAGCGGTCATAGACCACATTAACTCTGGCAAGCTTTCGGAAAATTGTCTATGAGGTCCTGTGAGGTACAACAACCTTTGTGATGTCCGTAACGCGGGAGAAAAACGAAAACCGAAGAGACGTGAAATTTGATAATTCTTATCTCCATAGGTATGTGATTCTTTACACATACGTTATTCCGTGTAAATTATCGAATGTGTTAAGTCTTCTAAAACTTGTACAGTCGTCTACAAAGAAATGTATCCAGTTTTGGACCTTATTACAATGCAATAAGGCGAAAAAGTGGATACATATATTTGTAGTTGACTGTATACTCGCTAGAGAGTCGAATGCTTTCCGTCTCATTCATTATACAGGATGACTTAAAATTGGTAATACAAAAACAAAGTTTTACACTCATTTTCCCCAAACTAAACCCCTGTAATAAGTCTCGGCTGCTAATTAAAAGTTTTTTTTTTCAAGTTAAAAATTATTTCCATTTTTTTGCTTAATGCCCTTTACCTTTACCTTTACCCTACCCCTTATTTTTCAGGCTTGTTTACACTTTGTTTTGTAGTAGGTGTAGGTGTAAAGTGATTAGTAAAATCTACGTGTGAGGTCCTGTGTACACTTTGTTAAGTTTAAGTGTGAAGTTCATACATTCGCTGTCAAATGACAAGTAGCAAATGTATGAACTTCACACTTGCACTTAACAAAGTGTAAACAGGGCCTAAGCAATGTGTAATCGATTTATTAACATAATCATTGTAAAAACTTGTTAACTTTATAACTTCTACCTTTACTTGGTACTTCACTATTGCAAACCAACCAGCCTTAAATTAGATAGATAACATCTTGTGACAGATAAGACAGTTAGGTATTAAATGTAGGGTAACCACACTTTAGGAGTTTAATTAAACAACTGAGTTAGTGGAACTCACTATCGGTCATTAACTGAGCCATAATCAAGTGTTTTGTATTACCAATTTGATGCCATCCTACAATACTGTGAGGGACAGAGCATGTGACTCGCTAGCGAGTACGGTCGCTGTTACTCATGGTAATGCGCGAAATAGACTAGCGATAAAAAATCCTGTACCCCTACCATGAGTTACAATTATCGTACTCGCTAGCGAGATGAATGCTCTGTCCCTCGCACTCTATAATAATACTGCGAAGTCTGCGAGCGACAGAGCATTAGACTCGCAAGCGAGTACTGTAATTGTAACTCATGGCAAGGGTAACAGAAGCTGATCGCTGTCTTACTTTAAGTCTTTTTCTCACTTTAAGGTTGGAGTAAAGCTGGGCATTCACACCCGCTCCATAAATGTCAAAACTGTAGCGTTTACAAGAACTTGGCGCGGTCCGTTGGATTTTTAAATGGACAGAAAGCCAACGCGCAATCCGAAAGGAACTATCATGTATGTCGACATTCAACGTTGAAACACGCCACGCCTCCGCGCCAAGCCAAATGGCGTTGTCGTGAATGCGTTCTCTGGCTGCCCTTTTCTAATCAATTTGCTTCGTGATGTCGCACCGTTGAGGCGTGGCGTGACGCGCCAGTGAATGTGGTCAAAATATTACGCCCATCCATTTGTATATACTCCATCTGTCGCCGAGACAAACGGCGCGTCCATGAATGCCCAGCTTTAGACAGCGTCAACTTCATGGAGTTTTTATTGCTAGTATAAACCTCGCTTATGGGTACTGTTGCTTCTTTATCATTAATTTCTAATTCCCAATGTAATTGTTTGTTATTCCGTTACTATTAAATAATCATAAGACATGGTATTTGGTCGGAGAAGTTCGTAGTTATTTTGCTCTCTCGGTGAGTTTCAGAATCCATCAGTTAGCTAATTGACAAAGCAATATAAATAACTATAGTCGCTCCGTTCTAAGTGCCCCGATTTGACGTCTGTCGACGCAGTATAAAATGTAACCTCAAACAATATTTACGCAATAAACATTACGCATTAAGACCGCCATTTTCACTTTTTAGGTTAGAGATTTAACAAATATTTTGTACTGAGTTAACAGCTGTCAAGGTGCTATTATAATCTGACAAAATACGATATCCTTAGATTATTTATTACATTTGTAAAATTAAAATTTGCGTAAGTATTACATAGGTCTAGTTTCCTTTGCTTTTGTTTTCTGTATTGTCGCAAGATGATCTTTAGTACAATCTTCAAGTTTTCGTTTTCCTCCCGGGTGCTTATTAATAGTAAGATTTAGCTCGTTGGCTTAAATAATACACTTTACAGATATTTAGATCGCTGCTAAGAAGGTAGGTCAACATTTAAGGTATTTCACATCAAATACACTCATGTATCATTTGTCATCCATATTGCTTGTACGCTTGTGCTTACTGCTTCCATGTAGATAGATGTATGAGGCATGTATGACTATAGATATAATATGCTTAAAGTATATATGCTGATTTGCATGGTTTGTATGTCAGGTTTATGTTCACCAGGTTCGTCGTATGATCTTTAGGGTCTAAATAAAATATATGTATGAATAATCTAAGCCCTTTCAGACTTTTAAAATAAAATGGGTGTTCCTCGGAATCCCTAATAACGTTTGTCCTAAAACATCGTTTGTCCGAATCATAATTTTCCTAAACTGGTTTTGAGCTGAGTCAAACACTTTTTAAGTATTCCAAAAATAGCTGCGGTTAGGTTAGGTTAGGGTTATATTAGAACAACACTTTTATTAAATTTAGGCGGAAATGGCTTTAGAATAATTGAAACTTTGGGCAAACAATGCATTAGGACAAATAACGATTAGGGATTCTTGGAAAACTACTTGTAACTCGTTGAAATAGGGGTGACACTCTAAATGGGAGTTTGGTCATTTTGAATTTAGCATCAAGTGAAGAATGGGTACAATTTTTTTTTTTGACCTTTTAAATCACTTAATTTCATATCAGATAAACTGACCAACACGACCGTGTTTATGTTCATCAGCATGATGTTTAATGTGACGTTTAGGGAAACAGTCTATCTCGCACACTCATTGGACCTCTCGCTCGCACATGGTGAACACGTGTTCATGTCTCGTTTTCGCTTAAGTAAATTATGGGCTTAATTTGACTGATGGTTTTGTAGTTATTGTAAATACACCATGGTTATGTATTATGTAGTGTTTATTAACAAAACGTAACGCTTCTTAATTTGGTACTGGACAGGTGCTACTTTCTGCTAAAAAATATTTTATTAAGACGGTATTAAAATATATTGTAGTAAAAAAATATAAAATCTTAATAATTATTATTCATTTGATATAAAAAAAAGTTTTAAACTACCAAAAATATCTTAACGGTCTTTGATACAGTAGTATTTATTACGGTCGCAACTTTTTAGGCATATTTATTCTAGGCTTTGGCGACGAAACATGCGACCAAAGTAAGAATACGTGCACAGAAATGTTTTTAATACGCACGAACGGGCCAAGTTAAGTTTGCCGGTTAATAATTCGGCTTGTTCCTCGTAGATAACCTGATAATTGGTTACCTGTAAGGTAAAATATTTTTTCGTATTTGGTTTGGTTATCAAATCGAGTTTTATTATTCTCATAAAATACCGGTATATTACTCAGGTATCTACAAGATCTTCGTGCCTAGCCCGGTTAACAAATAGGATGAATTTAGGAAAGTATTATTCCGGTTTTCAATAACAAAAACGAACAAATCTCAGATAGATACGATTTTTTATTTCTTCCTAATAAAAAAAACCAGGGTAACCTATGAGTAAAATAATATCTCATTTGATAACCAGGTCACCCACGACGAAATGTGCAAGGACCAAAAAGTTGGCCGCGCTAACTCACTCAATAAAATTGTCTATGAAACTTTTCCGTTGTGACACGAAAATTAGCCACACAATAGAGATACTTTTCGTCGCACAACGGAACTTTTTTCGACTTCGTTGCTTGTATGGTTAGCTGCGCTTAACTATGGTCCTTATCCAAATACTTTTCCTTATAGACAACCAGTTGGTAACCTTGGTTAACCACGAAGACTAAGAGTCTCCCCAGATCTATCGACGCCGAATCGGCTTGAGCCGGTAAGAAAAAGTTTCATGTCCATGCAATAAGAGCGAAAACGACGTCGCTCGGCTCGGCTCGGCTCGATTCGGTGTTGCGAACGGAACGACGTCGTTTTCGCTCTTATTGCATGGGCATAAAACTTTTTCTTACCGGCTCAAGCCGATTCGGTGTCGATAGGTCTGGGGAGACCCTTAGCCTTCGTGATGTTAAGGGATGTTTGAAGTGTCAAGCCCTGGTTGCTATTAACGTAGATCTCTGAAGGTGGTTTGTCTGTAGGACGAGACGGACAACCAGTCGACGGACAGCACGCGGAGCAGCAGCGCCAGCAGCGCGCAGAGCCAGAACCTGCCCAACAGCGACGGTGAGTGGCAAGCCTTGTCAACGGGATCCCCTTGAAATATCGACAAATATTTCATCGAATGTGTAATTTCATCGAAAACTATATACTTGTGGGAGGACCTTGTGCAGGGTCCGTCCGGGTTGGTACCACCATTTTTTCCATTAACCTACCGCCAAGCAGCAGTGTTCGCATTGTGGTGTTCCGGTTTGGGGATAAGACAGCCGGTGAAATGACTAGCATAGAGGCATTCCATCTTAGTCCTCAGGGTTGGCAACGCATTTGCAGTCTTGTGAATGCGAATGTCTATGGGTCACAGTTTCCACTTCCCATCAGGTGGCCTGTGTGCTCTTTTGCCTTCCCATGTTATATAAAAAAAAAACTAATTTCTGCTGAAACTTTAAAGTTTTCAGGTTATCATAAGTATTGAGGTTAGACTTGTGACCACAATAAAAATAAAGCTCCTGCACGTGGAAATGCCTGTCGATGAAATGAAAATTCGGCGAAGTGAGTCGTTCTATGAAATGAGTTTCGATATTTCAAGGTTAAACCCTTATCAACGCTATTCACAGATAAAGTGGCCGTTCCTATGGTCAATAGTTAAAGTGCATATCGTCGGTGATACTGCAAAACCGCGTAACTGACAAATTTATGATAGAGCAAAATAAACCTTACTGTCTTATTAAAAAGGTGCATTTTGCTCCTTATTTAAAATGTTACCTACGCAGTTTTGCAGTTTCACCGACGATATAGGTTATTTTTTTATCTCATCATAGGACTAAAGTAGACCTGACGCGGTTTATGCGGGTATCCCTAGGCCTTAATAACGTTAACTTCGGGTATGTCCACAGGAAAGACTTGCCTAAATCTGTTTATGATCCAGATACCCCTACTACGGGTGCGATTAAATAGCTGCCTCTTCCAGCATCTGTCGGATCGTGGAACAATAGTGCTTGAAGTTGTTTGATATATCAATAGACCTAGACTAGACATACGGGGCTAAAGGATTGCCTATATCGTTAAACTCAACTATCGATATTTTCCCATATACTAGTGATCGCTCCAAGTTTTGTTTGTAAAAATATATTTTTATTAAAAGTATGCAAATGAAACAAAACTGTCATTTAATTTTTCCCAGTATATCCAATTAACCTACCACCAAACAGCAGTGTTCGCATTGTTGTTTTCCGGTTTGGGGATAAGACAGCCGGTGAAATGACTAGCATAGAGGCATTCCATCTTAGTCCTCAGGGTTGGGAACGCATTTGCAGTCTTGTGAATGCGAATGTCTATGGGTCACAGTTTCCACTTACCATCAGGTGGCCTGTGTGCTCGTTTGCCATCCTATGCCATAAAAAAAAATGTCAAAGATATTGTTGGTGCAGGTCTCCCCGCGGGCTGGAGCATGCAGCGCGCGCCTAACGGCCGCGTGTTCTTCATCGACCACAACCAGAAGACCACCACCTGGATCGACCCCCGGACAGGTACGGGAGCTCCTTTAGGTGACACGATTTTATTTTACTAGAGGATATGAAAGGCAGCTTGATATTATTAAATTTGTATTTAGTATTAAGGTAAGGACCAAAAAGTTGGCCACGCTAACTCACTCATTTAAATTTTCTATTAAACTTTTCCGTTGTGACACGAAAATTAGCCACACAATTGTAGGGATACTTTTCGTTGCACCACGGAACTTTTTTCGACTTCGTGGTTTGTATGGTTAACTGCGCTTAAGTATGGCCCAACTTTTTGGTCTTTTCCCATTATTGTACATCTATTTTATTATTATTACTTAATTTAGAAAAAGTTTATAGTTTCCTTTGTCCATGGAAAATAATTATAGTCTGGCGGGGCTATTCCGATTGAGGAGTAAATGCGTTTAATTTGTTTCTTAAGGACGTACAACGTTTTAAAACTATTTTTGCTCCCTTTTATAGTAGTTCAAGTATCTATAAAAAGGAGCAAAAATTGCTTTAAAACGTGTTGTAATCTTTTTAAATGTTGAAACTGTGCATTTAGCTCTCAGTCGGAATAGCCCGACCCGCTCGAACAAAACTATGTAAAAAAATATTTCTAAAACTATTAGCATCAGATAATTAGACCTAGATGTTTTCCGAGCACGAACGACGTGTAGCTAGGGCTTGACACAAAAAAAAAACATCGATAATCCTGTTATCGATAATCACCACTTCAACATCATAGAGGAAATAATTGTACATCATTCATTATAATAGGTTATTAAGAAAATATTCACAATGTCCTGAAACTCATTGACGTACCTAACAGAAAAAAATTACAATCATATGTCTTATGAATCTTATGATTCTTATAACAATAAGGTGCGTTTTAAAAATTAAAATAAGAATGGTAAGTTAATATCAAAACTATCAATTTATTAATAATTAATATATTACATGCTTCAGTGAAAATCGCTCTATGACATTGAAGTGGTAATTATCGATAACAGGATTGTCGATGTTTTTATTGTGCCAAGCACTAACAAAACGTCGTTAATTCTAGGAAAATCTCTAGGTCTACAGATAATAAACCCTTTTTTTTAAATGATCATTTCAAACAGCCAGTCTAAATAGTTTAAACAAAGCCGGTTCGGCCGCTGCGTGTCCAGTGTGAACAATGTGTTTGTGGGCAGGCTGCGCGTCGCACCTGCCGGCGGCGGCGGGCGCGGAGGCCGACGAGCTCGGCGCGCTGCCCGAGGGCTGGGAGGAGCGCGTGCACACCGACGGCCGGATCTTCTTCATCGACCACAGTCAGTACATAGTTACATACATACATACATTAAATCACGCTTGTTTCCCAGAGGGGTAGGCAGATACCATTCTTTCCACTTGCTACGATCTTGACAAATTTCTTTCGCTTCTTCCACATTCATACATAGAGTCATGCCCGCACGTCGGTTTCGGGTACTTATGATTCGGCCCTTTCCCAGTATTTCTCCGATTTGATTCGAAAAAGTAAGCCTGGGGCGGCCCCTTCCGACCCTTTCACTCACTTTCGATATGTATATCTCTTTCGTCAATCTTCTTTCATCCATCCTTTCCAAATGACCGAACCATCGAAGCATGCCCTTTTCAATTATACACATACTTTTATCGAGGGATAACGAAACAATCGCAACGCGTTTTATTTTCGGCCATCCTGCTATTACCACGTCCTCGTATGTTAAAGAAATTAGAACAAAAGTATAACGTAATTACATACATAGCCCGAAGAATAGCTAAACTGAAGTGGCAGTGGGCGGGGCACATCGCTCGCAGGACTGACGGCCGATGGGGCCAGAAGGTTCTTGAGTGGCGTCCGCGGACCGGGAGACGGAGTGACGACCTTGAAAGGATCGCGGGAACGTGGTGGATGCGAAAAGCACTACAGCGGTCTGAGTGGAGAGCCTTGGGGGAGGCCTATGTCCAGCAGTGGACGTGTTTCGGCTGACATGATGATGATGTATAACGTAATTGACAAGATTTCATATTTTCAAGACTTTAATTTTATTCGTTTTATAGATACTATTTGGAAGGAGGAAGACACTAATAGTTTTATTTTTTTCCTAGGATGTATAATTATTTTATTATTAATTTATTAAGATGTTCTTATTCTAAAAGGGCGTAACTTCATTTCTACAACACAATGGCATGGCCTCCCAACTCGAACAACGTATAATTATTACTTTAATAAACTCATAGATGGCGTCACAGGTATCGAGCGAAACATTTGAATCAGTAATCGTGAAGATTTTATGATTTTTGCACCTTAATAAATTCAACGTACCTTAATTACATCAAAAACATCCTTCTCTACATAAAGTGGGGTATATTTTACAAGTTTAATAAATGCAATAAATTTTATATTAACTCCATCTAACTCATAAAAAACTTATAAGCTTTCAAGCTTGCTACGCCTTATTAGGTACTGTCACTAGATGGTGCCATCACGGATCGCGAAACTACTATCACAGTATATAAATAAACCAGTAAAGAAACTAGGCCTACTTTTCAAGATAAATACCTACGCTCCAATTGAGCGTTTAAGTTGTCCATTAACATTTTGTAAAATTGAAAAAAAATCTTGTTTATTGTATTTCAGCTAGTTAGTGCAAAATCGATACGTGTGATCTGCGACAACAAATCCGTTGCAGATTGAGAAAAAGTAGCCGCCATCTTGAACTTTTTAGTTATTCAACCGATTGCTTCCAAAATCGATATATGGGGATGTGTATGGTCTCCGACAACTAATCTGTTGACAGATTGAGAAAAAGTAGAGGCCATATTTATTTATTTATTTATTCAACCGATTGCTTCCAAAATCGATATCTGGGGATGTGCGTGGTCTCCGACAAAGAATTTGTTGGCAGAATGAGAAAAAGTAGCCGCCATCTTGAACTTTTTTATTATTCGACAGGCTAATTCAAGTGTCAATTTCGAGAGTAAGGACCACACAGATCTCCAGATATCGATTTTGAAAGAAGCCTGTCGAATAATAAAAAAAAACAAGATGGCGGCTACTTTTTCTCATTCCGCCAACAGATTAGTTGTCGGAGACCATACACATCCCCAGATATCGATTTTGGAAGCAATCGGTTGAATAACTAAAGAGTTCAAGATGGCGGCTACTTTTTCTCATGCTGCCAACAAAATCATTGTCAGAGACCACACAGATCCCCAGATTTCGATTTTGGAAGGAATAGGTAGAACAACACAAAGTGTAACAAGGCGGCGGTTTCTTTTTTTTCTAAATTCGAGAGGAAGTATGCTTATTTGACATATTTCATAACCTAATAAACAAAATGTCAGACGTGTTGCAAAAGTTCCCGATTTATCGGGAAATCTACCGATTTCGGCTCTTCCCTCCCGATATCACGATTTAGCGACCCCGTTTCCCGAATTTCTACATTTCGAACCAAAGTAACAAATTCAAACAGTATTTTTAAGACGACAACACCAATGGTAGACACTCAAAGAAGGACCTATCCACGGTCGAGAAAAATATTTAAAAAAAAACACTCAATGTTCAAATATTGTAGAGATGTTTATTATTTTATATCGTTTAATAATTTAATAGTTTGTAAATTAAAGTAATTAGTGTAAAATACAGTTGTTTTATTTCGACTAAAATCTCCCGAGTTGTCTTGAATTTTCGCTGGGAAATTAAACGATTTTTATATTTTTACTTTTGCAACACGTCATCGTATTATAAAAAGCATTTTTTTTTAAATATTTTATTTATTCTTACGAAAGGTAAGAACACCAGCAGAGAGTTTAAAAAATGAAAGTTCCGGGTTTGAAGAAGCCGAATTCAAACAACCTTATCCTCCTGAGGTTCCTTGTACTAATATTAGTACATAATACGACCATTGAAATAAAGATCTAGTGCAAAGGAAGTAAGGTGGTATTTCTTTTGTTTCAATGATTAATGATCAATTCAGAAAATTTACTTTATGATCATCCATAAAAGATTCATATTCCATTGACAAATTTCATTGTATGGTGGGTCTTAGGAGGGTATATACCACGCAATACTTTTGTGGCATCTTTCTCAAGAACGAACGTAAAATGCGAAGGAGCCCATTCGTCTAGACGCGACACACGCGGCTGACATCACCGCCAAATCCTCTTAGCGGTCTCGTAGAGGCGTGCGTCTGTGTGAGTGCGTCGTTTCGAGCATTTGTTCGTAGCTTCTTTACTGGTTTATTTATTATACTGTGCTACTATGCACTCACAGACCCGAAGCGTTTCGTTTGTACAAATTCTTGTTTGATGCGTAAAATCAATACTCAAAATACTTCTTTTATATTCAAAACAAAAAAACAATAGAGAAAATAATGTCTTGACGAATATAAATGAATATTACAAAATACTGTTTTGGCGGTTTCGGTGTATTAAAATGTTAGTACAAACACGGAACGAACAACGTGCTATCTTTAACCATTGAAGTATCAAAACGCGCTGACAGTTTGTGTACAAACATTTAAACTACACTCGGCGTCAAAAAAATCGCACCTTTTGAAATTTTGACTTCAAGCGAATAAAGCTCTTAACTTATTTATTGTACCCTACCAAATATTAGTATCATTTGAAAGCACAGTTAATAAACTTTAAAATCGGGCAAAACCGACCTTGTGTGCGTCTCCCGCACTGGAGGTGGACGTGGCCAGGGGTCCCTGACTGCTCATCGGTACATCACAGAGATCCTGGAGGACCACGTGGTCCCGTATGCTGGTTTTGTCGGACCTGAATTCACATTCATGCACGACAACGACCGCTCTCATACGGCGTTGATTGTTCGGGACAATCTGGATCAGGTTGGGATCCCCGTGATGCAGTGGCCAGCGAGAAGTCCTGACCTGAACCCCATAGAGCACATTTGGGATGATCTGAAACGCCGGGTGCGGTCTCGTGATACTGCCCCTGCCACCCTTGAACAGCTTCGGGACGCCGTCGTCGAGGAGTGGAGTGACATTCCTCAAGAACGCATCGTGACGTTGGTGAGGTCAATGAAGGATCGCATGGAGGCTGTAATTAGGGCTAGGGGAGGTAACCCTAGGTTTTAAGTTTCGTTTTAAGAATTTGTTCTACTGTATTTTTTTATTTTTTTATGTTTTTAGATTGTGTAATTTTGGCGTGAATAAATGTTTTTCCTCTTTTCATGAAAAACGTTTTTTTAAGCTTAGTAATCATTATCACATTTTTATTAATTAAAGGAAAAAATGAGGCCCCACACTCATACCTTATCTTAGATTAAATACGGTTTATAGCTGCTTGAAGTCAACATACCAAAAGGTGCGATTTTTTTGAGGCCGAGTGTATAACTTTGTTTCGTTGGATTCGGATAAAGTTGAAGTTGAAGGCGATATTTCCTTTTTATGTAAATACGCACGCTTAAATACGCTCACCAAACTATTTTTAACTTATTCTTAATTCTCATTGTAAGTGAATTGTAAAATTCTTATGAGAAAATAAATTCTTTAAACCTAATAAACCAGTTATTTTTACCTATTGCTTTTATTTATTGTCAGCAAAAAACTTCCCAAACATGTCATTAAAACATTCCTATTTGTCCTGGACATCATTAATCAGGGCAGATGTTCCTATGAATTAATAAAACGCTAACACAATGTCACCGGTAGGATTATACCCATTACATATTAATTTTAAGTTAACAATTTTCTTGACGTCTCATTCTTGAAGTCAATGCCATCTGGTGATACGTTACTAAAACTATTAGGTAGGCTGCCAGCATCCAGTGGTGGCTCAGATACGGCATCTACTGGTGTAACTACGGGACTAAAATTGCCTACCGAATTGCCTACATTAGGACGGCACGCTTTTGCTGTATGAGATTGGGTATCTGTACTTGTATTCTGTTATCTGTGACAATGGACATATTACGTTAGTCCAATCTGTATAAAAAAAAAGTTTTTCTTTTTAATAATGGCGGTCAAGCGATCTCAAGTATCTATCCATCTGTCAATAGTATCAATGTCAAACTTGAAGTATGACAGCTTTTTTTCTCGTAAAAAAGGCAATGGTATTATATCTATTCAGGCATAGTATTGGTAAAACTCGATTTTTTTCTAACTTACTTGTAATTTTGTCAATAAAGAAAAATAAATCTAAATAAATATTTTGCCGTGTTCAGGAGGCAAAACCCTTTCGATTCGTATAGTAATTTGCAGGTGTCACCAAAATGAAATGTTGTCAATTATTCCGTGTGTTACAGACACTCGCACCACCCAGTGGGAGGACCCGCGGCTGTCCAACCCGCAGATCGCCGGCCCCGCCGTGCCCTACTCGCGCGACTACAAGCGGAAGTACGAGTACCTCAAGAGCCAGCTCCGCAAGCCGGTACGTGTTCACAGGGGCCTGCTCTGCCCTCCTAAGCACATAAGCGGCATCCCGAAATCATTAACCAAAGCACTTTTAGTTCTCTTCTCTTAGTAATTACGTTGATATTGCTACAGGAATTGTATCTGAGTTACTGCGTATTATCACCATACATCGGGGTTTTCGGTGCGGGAATGTTTGACATAAGCCAAAGATTAAAAAACAGAATTTTACTCTAGGTTTCTACCTAATGAAAAAATTATTCTAGAATCCATGGAGTCGCTGTTTCCTATTTATTGTAATACATACCACTTTGTTTTTGACCTTCAGTATTTTAATAATTTAAAATTCATTTATTCATCAAACGGCTAAACCAATTTAAATACATTTTGGTATGGAGGATATCTCTGCTGTGAAAGAGTTACAAACAAGTAAATATGAGTAGGTATTGAATAAACGAACCAAAAATGTATTTAGTTCATTTTGAAACATGAAGATCAAAATGATAGTGTCATGTTTTATAATAATTAGGAAATAGCGAGTCCATGGATTCTAAAACCACGATATGCCACCAAAATCCTAACCCTATTACAATATCCGACACGGCCATACTGCAGTATAACACGTCCTCGGATGAATGTTCAGACAAATAAAACCCTATACAACGTCTTGGCCTGTAAGTGTTTTACTGTCAAGTTGTGTATATTACTTTGTATGTTCTTTTAGTGAAGTTATATTTATTTAATTATTCCAGAGCAACGTCCCCAATAAATTCGAGATCAAAGTGCGGCGCAACTCCATCCTAGAGGACTCGTACCGCATCATCAGCTCCGTGAGCCGCCTCGACCTGCTCAAGACCAAGCTCTGGGTCGAGTTCGAGTCGGAAGTGGGCCTGGGTGAGTGACATACTTCTGGAAGTTTGGAGAAGATCTATAGTGATGCGATCTCTCTTACGATTTCAACATAAACAACGAAGTGAATAAAAAGTGGTATGCGAAGTTCATTTTCATTTGTCTTGAGTCACTGCCTTCTCTATTGAGTCTCTAGAAGGTTCTGGTGCGTACTTTAGGAATTTGGAATGTACTTCCTGCTGAGACTTTCCCATTGCGCTACAATTAGGGGCTTTTTATAAAAAATATAAAAATAAATATCAGGGAACAATGTCACACCAATTGACCTATTGTAGAGCCGTAACCATCTGACCATCGGGGCAGTAAATCATTATATCGGATTCTCTTGCTCGCACTCGTGAGGCTTATGGCGAGCGTAAGGGATACGAGATAATGCTGGTACTACACGCATCCCTTACGCTCGCCATTAATCCCATGAGTGCGAGCAAGAGATTCCGATAAAATGATTTATTGCCCCGATGGTCAGATGGTAACGGCTCTACAATAGTACCAAACTAAGCTCTAGGCTTGTACTATGGGTATTAGACAACATTATGAAATTACTTATACGGAGAAAACATCCATGACTCAGGAAAAAATATTCGCGCTCATCACACAATTATATGCCCTTACCGGGATTTGAACCCAAGACCGCTAGCTTCGTAGGTCACTACCAACTAGGCCAGCGCGTCGTCATAAAAACAGGGTTTAAATTTCTTCGAGACCGGCAACGCATTGGTGACGCCTCCGGCGTTGCATTCAGGCGGCTGAAATATTTACAGTTACAGAAAACACGTGTTTCCAAATGAAACGATTGGGAAACGATACATTTTGCCAAACATATTTATGCCAAATGGAGTAGTTTTTTTTTCATATCGTTGCTTAGCTAACAACACCGCTCAAGTCGAAAATTAGTGGTTTTTACATTAAGATTTGATTGGATAGAGCTACTCATACATAGCCGATGGGGTCAGAAGGTTCTTGAGTGGCGTCCGCGGACCGGGAGACGAGCTGTAGGTAGGCCTCCAACAAGATGGAGTGACGACTTTGTAAGGATCGCGGGAACGCGGTGGATGCGAAAAGCACAAGACCGGTCTGAGTGGAGAGCCTTGGGGGAGGCCTATGTCCAGCAGTGGACGTCTTTCGGCTGACATGATGATGATGACTCATAGAACGTCCATGTCCATCACTTTCTAGACTTTTCAACCAATAACAGACCAGAATTTAAAAAATAGTGACAGTGCGTAAATACCTATGTACGGTACTTACGCACTGTCACTATAACTTGAACGGTGTTGTAAGAAAAGCGACGATATTATTATTTCTCCTATCTATGGTATTTTTTTTTCAGACTACGGTGGCCTGGCCCGTGAATGGTTCTTCCTCTTATCAAAGGAGATGTTCAACCCCTACTACGGCCTGTTCGAATACTCCGCCATGGACAACTACACGCTACAGATCAATCCCAACAGTGGGGTGTGCAATGAGGAGCACCTCAACTACTTCAAGTTTATTGGCAGAGTCGCTGGTATGGCGGTGTACCATGGCAAGCTGCTGGATGGTAAGTCAACTAATACACAAGCGGCCTCATAGTAAGTGCGGCCTTACCGCCATTGATTTTAGAATTCTTGCAGAGTTTCTTTTATTTTTTTTGCAATGATCTACACTCAGGGGAAAACATAACGGGTCAATGCGTTTTTCATACCAACGAGGCTATTTCAAAGCCTTAGTTCCTTGCCAGGAATGTTGAAGAAGCGAAAGAATTTTGTCAAGATCGTAGCAAGTGGAAAGAAGTGGTCTCTGCCTACCCCTCTGGGAAACAGGCGTGATTTTTAATGAATGAGTGGTTCCTTGCCTTGTTTTGAGTGAGGTTTAATGGTGGATACTCCGAGGTTCAATAGAGGGGGTCAAAAGTTCTTAAGATACCTAACTTATCGCACAATCAGTTAACACCACAGCGAGTTTGGGTCAGCATTTGGATTTCCTTACATTTTATTGCTATTTTAGATATTTTTCAGAACATGCGCAATTCCGGCGTTAGCCGCAGATTCAATCAGTTGGGTATCCTAGGCACTCTGGAATTCGTGTATAGATGCTTGGGATATCCATTATCAGATTGCACTAAAAGCATCCCCTGGCGAGGAACCAAGGCTTTGAAATAGCCTCTTTATAGCTTTAGTATAAAAAACGCACTCTAACCCGTTTTTTTTGCCCCTGAGTGTATATGAATATAAGAAAAAACTAAATCACTGATCGATCAATTCACAGTCTAAACCAGCCAGTCCCTAGGTCCAGTAGGACCTAGGGACTTGAAATTTGGAGAGAATGTTCCTTTGATATCCTAGGGGTGGACTAAGCGATTTTTGGAGTTACAACCCCAAAGGGGTTAAAATAGGGGGAGTAACGGGAAACTAATTCTACGCGTTAAAAGTCGCGGGCGTGCTCTAGTTTAATTATATTTATTTTTACAGCGTTCTTCATTCGACCGTTTTACAAGATGATGGTGGGCAAGACCATTGAGCTGCAAGATATGGAGTCTGTCGACCTGGAGTACTACAACTCTCTCATGTGGATCAAGGTATCAGTGCGACCGTTCGATATCGGACTGACTGTAGTATGACCTCTTCGTTATCTTGAGAATTATAGGTAACAGGTGACAATTCGTAATACATTGCAAAGTTAACAAGCTTTTACATGAGTGGGATTTATATCAGCTGCGCCATGTACATTGAAATGTCACCTGCCACCTGTTAATGTCTGGATGATGAAATAGAGGTTGATTGACTAATGGCCGAACCCTATATTCAATCCACGGACAGATAGGCTAACTTGGGATTAAAATTTGACACATTTTGTATAGGCAAGTGTCAAATTTTAACCTGAAGTAAGCCTTATCTATCCGCGGTTTGAATATAGGGTTCGGCCGTAAGCTGACTTATCGAGAGGTAGTATGGCTGTTCGACTCTGATTGTCGACCAATCGAAACGTTGTCTGATCGAGCATTTGACGGACTGGAGATCACTTAACCGGTCAGCTAACCGACTGACTGTAATGTTGACGGGCTGTCTTACGACCCATTGACCTTTTGATTGACTTCATCGAGTAACTAGCTGATCAGCGCATCCCGCAACGGAGCAAGCAAAACCGTAGCATATGACAGATTTATTTATTTACATAGTGACATCCCTGACTTTAACCTTTCGAAATCCGATTCATTTAGTGAAAAAACAAAACAGTCATTAATGTCTTAAATTAGAATTCAAGTACTTTTTGTTACTGGCTCCTTTGGGTACCAAAAGGTTAATCAGCTACTGATTTGCTAGTTTGATTGCGGGGTTTGCTGATCAGTAAAAGGCAGCTGACGGATGCAATACGGGGACGAATCATAAGATGGATAAGACTTATTAAATTTCGAGTACTATTTATGTATGAAAATATACGCAGTTTTGAGTGATTCCCATCTTCCAACCTAGCCATCCCACCCAGGTTGGATATTGGGACATCATAGTGCCATCTTCCAACCTGCCTCAGGTTGGATAGTGGGAATCAAATTTATTATTTGTTTTTCTTCTCATCTTCCAACCTATACTTTTGTACAGTCAATAACAAATAAAGAATACAATTAAATGTTTAGATTGCTTATAAATATGAGTATTCCCTTCAAAGTACATTAATGTTTTTTTTTAAATATGGGTTTATGGGCCAAAATTATTTTTAGTCATAATGTGTTTTAGGTCATTATCGTAAGTCGTAATCATGACGCATTTTTTTAAGAAAATTTATTTTCTATATTTTCTTTTTGATTGACGTAATAGATAAAATAAATTATATATAAAAATATTAACCAAACTTTGCAAATCTAGAATCAGACAAATATACAAACCTATTTATATATAATCATCTAAATACACGAACGACGTGACTGTAATACCTTCACTTCGTCGGGTAAAGCACAATGGTGCCGGGATATTCTCCGCGACTGTACCCTATTCCGTACAGGTTGGATAATGGGAAGAAAATTTTATAAGAAATTTCATTCCCACTATCCAACCTGAGGCAGGTTGGAAGATGGCACTATGATTTCCCAATATCCAACCTAGGTGGGGTGGCTAGGTTGGAAGATGGGAATCACTCGCAGTTTTTGTTGTAAATCAGTAGTCATATCCATATTACGGATATCGTTCGATATTATTTCAACGTAATTTGCATCCGGCAGCCGACCATTACTGATCAGTTTATTGCTTTACTATATAGAGATATATGGCATTGTTACAGGAAAATGACCCGTCGGATTTGTACCTGACGTTCTCGGTGGACGAGGAGCAGTTCGGGAAGACCATCCAGCGCGAGCTCAAGCCGGGCGGCGCCAACATCGCCGTGGACGACGCCAACAAGGACGAGTACATCAAGTCAGTGGCGCCCGGCCGTAGTCTGTCCGCATACAATAGTAGCCTAGGCAGTGAAGCAGGCAATTGCCGTTCCTGCCGAGGCATATATAGTGCTTTTCTCAAAAATCGCAAGATACAAATCGCATATAAACAGAAACTGCACGTAAAATAACATCACTCTTTACCGCCTTTATGTTTACGACAAGGAGAAACGCAAGCTTTTTTTAGAAAAAAAAACTCAAGCTATTCCAGACACAGATAAAAAAGTTCCGTTTCGAATAAAATATGGATGTATAATACTTGTGCCCTCATTTTATTATGGCCGTTTTCACTTTTAAAAAAGTTACAAACTAGATAACAATGAAATTTGTATGCAACATTGCGGGCTTGTGTAGCGAGCACGCAATGTTTTTTTTTGAATTTGGGAACTGTTTTCTTGACGTGTAAAAGTGCCCGTGCGGCCTACTTACTGAATAAATGTCTTTATCTTTATCTGTCTGTAAACTATGTACTTCGCGTCTCAGTATGGAGTTAGTAATGTCAACTTTTCCGGTCATTTTTGAGAAAAGAAACATCTTCAAATTGACGCCGCATTTTTTGCTACTCTTAGGATAATCCACTGGTTTTATACGGGTGTCTCATTTAAATCTGTCAGTATGGGAAAGTCAAACTATAAGTCACACGAAGATCTGTTCTTAGGAACCATGTCATCGAATTTAACAAAAGAAAAACTGCATTCATATACTTAAAAAAAAACCTGTACTCAGCTCGGGAGTCGAACCCGGTTGTTTTGAAAAAAATAAACTTACACTATTTTTATTTTGATATCAATTGTGCAGATCTTAAGCAGGAAATAGCTCTATGAAACATGATGTCTAAAATAAATAAAATGCATTGTTTACATACAAACAACCATAGAGACAATTTTACATGCCTGAACTTGTTGAATATTGTAACGGTGGTCACTTCGAACACATAAATTAAAGTATGTGAAAACAATGCATTTTATTCATTTTAGACATCATGTTTCAAAGAGCTATTTACTGCTTAAGACCTACACAATCGATATCTACATAGAAATGTTGTAAGTTTTTTATTTCAAAACAACTCGGTTCGATTCCCGAGCTGAGTACAAGATTTTTTTAAATGTATGAATCCAGACTTTCTCCTTATTAAAATCGATGATATGGTTGTCTTATAGTTTCAGACTTTCCCATACTGACCGATTTAAATGAGACACCCTGTATAGTAAAATATCAAATATGTCTCCAGTATCAAATATGTCTTTTAATTTGTCTCCAGGCTAGTGATCGAGTGGCGGTTCGTGAGCCGAGTGCAGGAGCAGATGTACGCGTTCCTGGAGGGCCTCGGGGGGCTGGTGCCGCTGCCGCTGCTGAAGATCTTCGACGAGAACGAGCTGGAGCTGCTGCTGTGCGGCATCCAGCACATCGACGTGCGCGACTGGCGCGCCAACACGCTGTACAAGGGGGACTACCACGCCAACCATCTCGTCGTGCAGTGGTTCTGGCGGGTGAGACACACACATGATGCCCAATGTACTTGGAGAATGAGCGGAACTAGTGATTGGCGATTTCTGAAACATTACAAAACTTTCCTTAACTGCGAAAATTACAACATCTGAAATTTACCTAATTAGATGGAAATGATTCTGACACAAGTAAATTTCATGAAAAGTTTCCGTTACTTACATTGCATTACAAAACTTAAGTTAAACGATTTCGATTCACAGAATAATACATGAAATTTTAGGTGAAAGTTTCACTTATGAAACTTTCAGAATATGGCAGGAATTTAAGTGAAAGTTTCACTTTTGAAACTTACAAGCCGCCCATCACTAAGCGGAACACCTGGGATCAACAAAAACATATCAGTTTACTAGCTTCTGCCCGCGACTTTGTCCGCGTACATTTTGATTATCGGCATGAAAAGTAGCCTATGTTGTACTCCAGGGTATATGCTATCACCATTTGAATACTCATCAAAATACGGCCAGCATCTTATCCGTTAACCTACCGCCAAGCAGCAGTGTTCGCATTGTTGTTTTCCGGTTTGGGGATAAGACAGCCGGTGAAATGACTAGCATAGAGGCATTCCATCTTAGTCCTCAGGGTTGGCAGTGCATTTGCAGTCTTGTGAAAGCGAATGTCTAGGGATCACGGTTTCCACTTACCATCAGGTGGCCTGTGTGCTCGTTTCCCTTCCTATGCCATAAAAAAGCGGTAGCACCGTGAAGGAGTGACAAACTAACCCACACACAAACTCTCCCATTTTTTTATCGATAGTGGATTTGCGTTCCACGTCAGTATTTATAATATTAGTGGGATAGCAAAAATTGTGTAAGCCTTCCGCTCGTTCTCCGACTGTACCTAAAGATAGCCTTCTTACATCATCATCATCAACATCATATTACCAACTCTCATGCCGATATCTAAACTCCAGCCCGCTGTTTAGTCAACAAACGAAAATCGTTATTACTTTAGAAAAAACTCGTATCTGATATTTCGAGAAATATGAATTTGAACTTAATCCTCTTCAAGTTTAAGTTTAAAATCGTACGTCACGAAATACAAGATACGAGGTTTTTTCAAAGCAATGACGAAATATTGATCGCTTCTCGCGGAAAAGTTTAACCTGAATATAAAATTACAATTGTGATCATTGCAATAACGAAGCTATACTATTTACAACCCATGTCCCGCCCCACTAAGGGCGAATTAAATTTACCAACTTTTTCGTTTGTCTGTCTTTTTCCTAGATTATAAATAAACCCCAGTTTGACGGGAGCATTAGATTATCGGCATGAAAAGTAGCGTATGTGGTACTCCAGGGTATATGCTATCGCCATTCGAATACTCATCCAAATAGGTCCAGCATCTTATCCATTAACCTACCGCCAAGCAGCAGTGTTTGCATTGTTGTGTTCCGGTTTGGGGTTAAGAGAGCTGGTGAAATGACTAGCATAGAGGCATTCCACCTTAGTCCTCAGGGTTGGCAGTGCGTTTGCAGTCATAGGATTGCGGTCTTGTGAATGCGAATGTCTATGGGTTACAGTTTCCGCGTACCATCAGGCGGCCTGTGTTGCCTTCCTATGCCATAAAAAAAAATGCTTAGCAGACAGTGACGGACATGAACCAAAATAGTTTTAAATTAATGACAATTATATTAATTTTCACGGTGTATACATATTTTTTTTTTTTAAATGGGTTAAAAGTGCAATTAATAGTTTAAGGTGGCACGGGTAAGAACATCGCACGCGTCGGTAGACGAATATAAATATAGAATGTTTTTACTCTGACGGTAGTTTACTAGTTTCAAAAAAACAAACCTTATCTAACGTACAGGTTCTGTTGGTATATCTCCGTAAAAAAAAAAAAAAAAGAATTTTACGGACCAATGAAAGAGTTGTAAAACAAAACTTCGGACTAACGATCTAATATGAATACATCATACTAAAATAAAACATTGGCTTGACATGCACTCGTCTGTCTAGTACCATTCTTCTTTGAGCGACCATTGTCTTCATAGCCCTCTCTGTCCCGCAGGTGGTGCTGTCGTTTTCCAACGAGATGCGGTCCCGCTTACTCCAGTTCGTGACGGGCACGTCGCGGGTACCCATGAACGGGTTCAAAGAGCTCTACGGGTCCAACGGGCCGCAGCTGTTCACTATAGAGAAGTGGGGCGCGGCGGAAAACTATCCCAGAGCTCATACGTGGTAAGTGTTCTTTATTGACGCGAGGAGTACTGCGTTTGACCCGTATGTTTTGTTTTCGCGGTTATCTCAAAATCTGAACCGCTTTGCAAAATTCTGTCGGAATTATAATTCTCGTACTTCTGAGATGGTTCTTGGTTATAAGAAAATATGACTTCGACGCAGGGTGGCTTTTACCAAGCTTAAGACCTTGAGAGTTGTCGTGCCGCAATATTTTAACCAAAAGTCGACTAGTTTGACTGACCTAGGATGATTTGTAGAAATTAGTATTTTTTTGTAGTTTGATCATTGTTTTAAAAAAAAGATTTTTAAGAATTAATTATTTTTGCTCTATAGCGGGACACTGAACTTTTGAGTATAATCCTCAAATGGGCCCCTGTTTTTTTTATTCATCTTATCAGAAGTGGTGTGATATGGTCTACATATTCAAACCGCCTGTCAACAATTTTCGCGTTTTGGGCTTAAAAAACCTTAAATGCCGGCTTCTCTCTTTTGCAAGAAGGAGACCTTCATTCGGGCATAAATAACCCCTAGTTACATCTCGTTGTCCTTGTTAATTTTTTTGAGGTGTTTTTCGTTCAATCCTTCTCTATGAGTAACCGTCACCGTAATATTATAATGGTGGTAACTTCAACAGTTTCAACCGGATCGACCTGCCTCCGTACGAGAGCTACCAGCAGCTCCGCGAGAAGCTCGTCAAGGCCATCGAGGGCTCGCAGGGCTTCGCCGGCGTCGACTGAGCCCCAGCGCACTCTTCACCGACGCTTGCACAGCGGGGTTAGGAGCGGTACTGTGACAATGGCAAAGAGAACCTTCAACTGTTATGTACATGGAATACTTGGTTTTCGTATTGATGTTTTATTGGCTAAAATCTTAGTTACATCATTAATCAATTAACTGCATTGCCTTTTAGACCAAATGTCATATCTACAATAAGGTTCGAGAAACTATCCACCCTTAAGTATTAGCAATAAGGTCTTTCTTTAATGTCGCTATTCAGTGTCTGTCACTACTGTATTAAAACCGGTAAATTCATGTTAGAATACTATTTTTTTTCTAATTTCATCTACATTTCAATATGATTAAATAGATAAACGTATAGAAACTATAGGTAAGGTTAAGTTTGACTCAGATTTCAGAAAAAAATGCATTCCTAAATAAATCTGGAACAAACTATACCTCGATTGTTTGACATCACTATTTCTTCTGTCACGCTATAACTTGAGAACGGCGGAACCGATATGGATGATTTCTTTTTTGCTGTGTTCGTCATTGTCAGGACAAGGTTATTATAAAAGAAAATAATTGAATAATCCACCAGGACAGTCAGTAATTTGCAGCGGGGTGAAGCCTCTAGCGGGCCGCTAGTAACGGTTAAATATTCTCTAAATATTCTAATTCTTGTTATTAATAACGTATTTATTAATTTTAACTTAAATTGTATTCCATTTCTAGTTTTTTCTTCTAGGCGAAAACGTGTGCGAATTAACGGCCACTTATTCTAAAAAAATTGTTTAGTCCATCTTTGCATTGTTCATCCAAAATATCCATGCAAATATTAAAAGGCAAAAGTATTTTTGTTTGTTTGTTCATTTACGGGTAGAAAGTTAAACTGATTTTAATGAAATTTAGTACAGAGTTTGTAGCCTACAGACGAACAAGGGGTACTTTTCATTCCGGAAAAAGACAGTTAACGAGGGAAAAGCTAATAATTATAAAACTTAGATTAAACTCGCGAAGCCATCAAAGTGCCATTTCGTGTCGCCCTTATTTAATTTCATACTAAAAAAAAGTATAATTCGATGCGAAAACTAAGTATTTACATTTAAACATGTTTTTTCTAGCTTCGAACGATAGCTTTTTTGCTAGAAACTACATAAACAACAACTCAAACTTAGTAAGTACAACGTTTCACGTGGTAAAGTTTAAAACTTCTATTGAAAAGTGAAAATTTGTAAGTACTTAATTTGTTTTGGTTGCCTTCCGAAGATATATTCAAAGATTAATAGAATATATGACGGTTAAAAAAGTGTACATGTGACTATTGACTGCGAATATTGTATAAATATAGCAATAACTGTTTTCTATTTAAAGCGTAATTTTATAATTAACAGCAGGATGTAATGATTTCGCTTTAAACAAAAGTTTTCGAAAAACACCATCTATAAAAATATGTTGCTTTATAAAATAAAATCAAGAAAAGCGCTTGACACATCTTTAACGTTTATTATCTCAATATTCTAAACAAGTCTTATATCGGATCTTAAAAAATTATTTAACACTGTTTAATTTTAATCAGCTGTATTTTAATGACATTATAATCTGACAAAATAATGTGCGTTCTTCTCACGGTATATAACAATTCGTACTATGAGAAGCTCGCACACTAATTTGTTGGTGTATATCTTGCTACCTCGGACTAGACTAGTTATGTGGCAATACTTAAACGACGATATCCAACGACTAGTGGACTTATTAATTCTATTCTAAAAATTGACAGTGCCTATAGAGTATAGACTAAGTACATGGTAATAACAGCGTCGGTTCAAATGATTCTTAGGTGCAACAGAATAAGGTCAATGTTTGAATGTTACTTTGCTCCAATTTTTTTTCGCTTATTACTAGCTTAAGTCTCTTACATAAGAGAGTATGAGAGTGGAAGAGAAGTACAAACTCGAAGATCCTTCTAAGGCACGATCTCCATTGTCTCCAAATGGACCTGGTCCAATCGTCGACCATCTAATGGAAGGATGACGGATTTCATTTCTATCTGCGCGGCGTGATGCCACCCTCGGTCACCAATTTACAATCAAAAGGCGACACGACAAATGGCATGATGGAAAATTCTGTAAGACTTCATTAATCCAAATTATGGACCTTTGGCTGGACGCCACGCTAATTGACCCAGCTATTCTTAATATACCCTTTCTTATGACCTTTTGCCTATATAACCCTACTCTTCTGCCCTTTCTATACTTATAACAACGACTTAAGCATTATGAAAGATAGCGATTAGCCTATACGACTTAATACGTAGTTAACGACATTTATAACATTGCCTTAAAGTTGCTACGTTTGTACAGTTAATGATAATGACACTAGGTAATAAAAATGTCGTAAAAGAATATATAGAGTCGGTGTAATTTAAAAGTTATTGCTCAGCCGATAGGGACGGTAATTTAAATTAGCATCACATAGTGTCTGTACAGCAAATTAAAATATTTTTTATAGATGCCCCAAATACTTAAAAATAAGACGGCCATGGTCTGAAAAACTTAACTTGATTAGTGGTATACGGTGGTAAGTGGGTTCGGACCCAGAGATGCTTGAAATCTTAAGATTGCAATCCCAAGGTTTATAGAAATCTGTAATTTCTGACGAATCTCAGTCAAGATAAGGCCGTAAATGCTTTGCCAAACTGGAGGACTGAGATGGAATGCCTCTTCAATTTCCCTGGTCATAGCTCGACACCGGCACCCAACAATGCGAACGCTGCTGTTTGGTAGTTTAAAGGTCTGCAACAGATCCTACACTATTATAGTAGACTACTGAATTAAGAGCACAAGGATCTGGACCCTGCAACAGATCCTACACTATTATAGTAGACTACTGAATTAAGAGCACAAGGATCTGGACCCTGCAACAGATCCTACACTATTATAGTAGACTACTGAATTAAGAGCACAAGGATCTGGACCCTGCAACAGATCCTACACTATTATAGTAGACTACTGAATTAAGAGCACAAGGATCTGGACCCTGCAACAGATCCTACACTATTATAGTAGACTACTGAATTAAGAGCACAAGGATCTGGACCCTGCAACAGATCCTACACTATTATAGTAGACTACTGAATTAAGAGCACAAGGATCTGGACCCTGCAACAGATCCTACACTATTATAGTAGACTACTGAATTAAGAGCACAAGGATCTGGACCCTGCAACAGATCCTACACTATTATAGTAGACTACTGAATTAAGAGCACAAGGATCTGGACCCTGCAACAGATCCTACACTATTATAGTAGACTACTGAATTAAGAGCACAAGGATTAAATCAAACACCCGAAACCGACGTACGTGCAATAAGAGGTTGATGAATGTAGAGGAAGCGAAAATTGTATGTTTAGACCGGTTCCATAGTCTCTGCTAACCCCCTTGGGAGACAGGCGCGCGTCAAGGTATGTATGTATGTATGTAGGATCAAATTGGACTTAATAAGCAAGCCGAAAAATCTCGGTTCACTATTGTATTCTACGATCGATCGATATGAAAAAGTTCCGTTGTGTGACGAAAAGTATCCCTACAATTGGACGCAGTTCTGCAAACTGGAACCAACCCACAAACATTTTGCAAACTGGAACCAACCCACAAACATTTTGCAAACTGGAACCAACCCACAAACATTTTGCAAACTGGAACCAACCCACAAACATTTTGCAAACTGGAACCAACCCACAAACATTTTGCAAACTGGAACCAACCCACAAACATTTTGCAAACTGGAACCAACCCACAAACATTTTGCAAACTGGAACCAACCCATAAACATTTTGCAAACTGGAACCAACCCACAGTATTCAGCATGACAGTTGACATTTTATTGCTAAATCTGTGTGGGTTGGTTCCCGTTTACAGAACTGCGTCCAATTGTAGGCCTAATTTTCGTGTCAGTTAGCGTGACCAACTTTTTGGTCCTTACCTATCTGTATTGCTCAAACACTACTACGATTGCGGTAATTGGGGCTCATTCTAAATACTAACCATTGTTTTTCATTTAATTTTTTGATTATATCTTTTTTTTAATGCTTTTAGAATAGTAATTGGAAACAGATTTAGAACGTTAAGCTTCTGCATAAAATACCTACACTCTATTTCTAGATTTGGGAAGGGCGATATTTTGGTTTAAGAATAAAAGATCCCAATCAAGCTAAGTTTTGAAGATAATGGCCATTAAATTGTAAAATGTACAAAGATTAAGCTCAGTGTATCACTTGATGCGTGTTAAAAATACAAAACACGCAGACATTATCAATAATTATGTCGATAATTCAATTTATCGTGTAACGTTTGATTTTGCTTTATTTTCAATATAAATTAGGGCCAATCATCACAGACTTTTGTTTGTTTTTAATCTTCGGGAAGTTTTTTTTTTTTTTTATCATTATTTTAGAGTCGTACATTTTGGGTGAGCTAGAAAATATAGTTACTAACTTTTAAATAAGTTATTTGACATATTCTAAACTGTTAACTGTCAGTATCTGTGGTCTGTTGAATAGTTAACTTTGTAATCGTGAAATAAATTATATCGTCGGTGATACTGCAAAACTTCGTAACTAACAAATTTATGATAGAGCATAATAAACCTTACTGTCTTATTAAAAAGGTGCATTTTGCTCCTTACTTGAGATGTTACTTACGCGGTTTTGCAATTTCACCGACGATGTGTATTCTTACTTCAAATATGTGTTAATGTAGTAATCTCTTCAATTCTTGAAATATTGTCATAATTATTGATGGTATCTGAACCTCCAACAAAGTCTTATGAGAGTTAGTTATAATTCGTTGCAATACGAAAACGCTAAGTCGCTCGTAGCTGGGTAAGGACCAAAAAGTTGGACCACTGTTAAGCGCAGTTAACCATACAAACAGCGAAGTTGAAAAAAGTTCCGTTGTGCGACGAAAATTATCCCTGCAATTGTATGGCTAACTTTCGTGTCACAACGGAAAAGTTTCATAGAAAATTTAATTGAGTGAGTTAGCGTGGACAACTTTTTGGTCCTTACCCAGCTAGCTATATGTTTAATAATGAATTAAGCAAATAGAATAATATAAGGCGAAATTTTCAGTAGGTATTGTATAATTGTGTTAGACATGTCATTGAGTTTTTTGCCACTGCCCGTGTAAACAGATGTGCCATGCAATAATTGACATTATTCTCCGTATGGTAATGAGGAGATGGGCCTCTATTCCACTGGGTAAAATGATATAGGCTATGACATGTCATCGTTTTAAACTCGGCCGGCATTACTGTCAAGTAAATAAGAGCTATCATAACGTTGACATTACGGTAACATGTCAAAGGCTATATGGTTTTTCCCAGTAGAATAGAGGTAATGAATAATTTTAAACCAGCAATGAATAACACAGTTTTATAGCTATTCTCAATTAGGAATGTCAGTAAAGACCAAATCAAATATGACACACATTCTTCCTTATTCCAAAGGGTTTAACTTGATATAAAGGCTTTAGGATTCGTCATCATTAAACTATTAGTCGAATTAATTACCGTATTGTTAAATAAAATTCTCGAGATTTTTGTTAGTAATTGTTAACACATTTAATAGTTTCATGTTGAAATGGTCAAGGTTTATATTCCAAGATCACGCACATAGTCGTTACAGTTTCCCAGATCCGGATAGCTGGACCGACATAGTGTTTTATACCCACGACGGTGCACCTCGCCATTCAAATTGACGTTTAATAGTTGCGTCACTGTACGAAATATAAAGTAGTGGGGCGCGACTTCGCGTATTGAAAACATGATACCACTACTCTCCCGGGCAGTTAAAAACGATATACATTATCCTTAATTTTAATTCAACTTTCAAGGAAGATAAAAACCTTTTTATTTCAGTTTTAATGTGGAGAATTTAAAGCTCCGGGAGAACATGGGTGAGCATTTCTAAAAAAGTTTGTACATTTCATTCACGACTTCAATTTGCAAAAAAAAATGCAGGTTGGTTTGGTGTACCATGAACCAAAGAAAGTTAGTAACAAAAACGGAAAGTTTCATACAAATGTATGAGGACATTTTGGGAGACTATGTTATTTAGGCTCAGCTTCATTCACTCTACCAACCTGCATTTTTTTTTGCAAATCGGAGTCGTAAATGAAATGTACAAACTTTTTTAGAAATGCTCGGGTACGGTTTTAACGGGGTAAAATTCAAGTGGCGTAGAGTTGAATTCTATCCCTTTTGCGAAGGTATTGTTAACGACTCGGCCGGCCATTGCTATCATTGCATTAACAATGTGGTAACGATACCGGTACAAATGTGGAATAGCGACCTTGACCACTGCCGCCCCACCCTATTATGGCTGTCAATTTTGCTGTTTTAATGTACTTAGTAATGTAAATTTTAGGGTATTATGTTACGAGTAACACAGCTATGCTCCGTCCGCGATATACGAGTCGTAACATATAGGTAAAAATGTCACAACGTCGAATTTTCGGTACCGTTTCATTTGGTCGAAAGTTCGTAAGTTAGAAATTAATTTTACTTGAACTCATTGACTTTTTTTTTAAGTTTAACGAGATATACTTAGATCCAATAGGTAGTGTTCGTTTGTACCTTATGAAAATTCGAACAAATGAAATATAGGGGACAAAAGATAATCCTTGTGATTGGAAACCAGGTAAAACATATAAATATACAATTATGGTTTGATTTAAGTAGCTTTCATTACGACTGAATTTCGTAATGCCTTAATATTTAATTGGAGTCAATCTCAAATTTGCCAAGTCCCATAATGCCTGAATTTTAAATGGTCTAATTCTTAAATGTCCGAATAATTAGTTAATTTCAAGCGTTTTAGCGAAAAAATACATGGTTAGGCATTTTGATAAAAAGTAATTTTGAAATATCGACGTATTTGTAAATAGGGCATTATGAAATGAATTCGTATTGAAACTTACACCTTTTTCGATGGCAGGCGTTCTGTTAGCAAGTTTAAGGTTTCTTGTAAGACGCTAACCCCCCTTTTACGCGTATGGCGAAACAAAGATAAGGTTGGAGTGGAATCGACTGTCGTTCGATACTTCGATATAGTTTCAGTGATACTGAAGCAGAACATTAAAAAAAAGTTTGTTTTTGGTTTTTGTTAAAGGGTTAACAGTGTAAGGCCTTTATAATCAATTGCCTCCAAGTAACTCTTAGCCCTCGCGTGCGAATTCGACGCGAAAGACTTATGTCACTCTGACTGTAAGCCTAAAAGAGACACCTAGATGTATACGTATGAATTGAGTCGAACAAGTTTACGTGAACGTCCGCGGGGCGAGGCGTCCCCCCCCCCCCCCCCCCCCCCCCCCTCGATGCCTGGTAGGACGGTGGCGCGCAAACTTGTCGACTAACGTTTGAGGTGCCGCTTTGATAATTCCATTGCCTTGATATAGTTATAATGTACGGTAAGCTAGTTAAGGACCATATTCTTGACTTGTCACTTAATTATCACGTTATTAAATACTTTGCGTCCTCTTTAGATTTGATATCAGTTTTCGCTTTTGTAATAGATATAAATAAATATATTTTCATATTAAACGCAATGTACATAATTCGTATGAGGTGTAAAAAACGGAATCGTTTGTCCATATGATGGAGTGGATTGTATAAAGGTGGGAGTGGCGAGCAATTTGTTTACACCCTGTATTATATTTAATTTACTAAGTCAATAAGATATTGTTTATTGTATCGTAATACTTAATTATTATTCTAAAGCTCGTAAAAGCGTTACAAGTATTTTTTTTGTCTTAATGTTACACCCGCGGAGGTGAGTGTAGGACCAACCAAGCTGTGGCCACAAATGTACCTGAGGACTGAGTTTACTGGGGTTTTTCGGTCATTCCCACCTGTTACCACCAATTTGTTACCACTGGTAACACCTGGGATTTTTTTTCCCACCTGTTACCACTAAAGTACTAGGTGGTAACAATTGGGAATATTTTTCCTACTTGTTACCACTAAAACATTTGGTGGTAACAGCTGGGATTTTTTGTTACCAGTAGTAACAGGTGGGAACAAAATTCATCATGTTATGTTATATTATATACGATATAAGTGTGATTTCACTAAAACGTGTACCCCAATTAAGAAGTGAAATTAAGGAACTGTAACTTTGTCAGTTTAATTTGGGTATATGTTTTAGTAAAAACGCCCATAATAGCGTTTTCAATACATAATTGTCCGCTCCGCCAGGTTGCGTCAATGTATGAATAACTAACAGTTTAATAAATAAAACTCATAATGGTGACCCCTTCTTCCAGAGCTGATATTTCTTATGCGGCTCACCCGATTTACATGAAACCTAGCTACGAACCATCCATTTGGTAGCTACGACACGCCACAGACAGATGCGCGTCCAGTCAGCAATACTCTAATCTACTGTCAAAAGAATAAGAGCTTTATTTTTGCTGCTGACTGTACTTTGAACTTATAAGCTACTAGCTTCTGCCCGCGACTTCGTCCGCGTAGATTTCGATTATCATTCTTCCCTCAGGAACGTTTTAATTTTCAGAAATGAAAAGTAGCCTATGTGTTAATTCAGTGTATAAGCCTTTGCAGCGTGAAGGAGTAACAAACTAACACACACACATACACAAACTTTCGCGTTTATAATATTAATAGGATAACCCCTCTTTTGGTCGGGGGGTTACATACAAATTAAGCAATGGGAAAGGACGTCATGAATTAGAAACACAATTATCAAGTTTTAGAGGTTCAATATTATCAGTTCTGAGGTCCTAGTATAAAAGGGGACTTAACTCTAAATAAAAAATCGTATAAATCATATACGGAGTATACTACACTTAAGGATCAGCCACACCGACGCGTAAAATCGTCTGTGAAACTGCAAAAACGTGTAAATAACAAATTTATGATAGAGTAAAATAAACCTTACTGTTTTAGTAAAAAGGTGCATTTTGCTCCCTATTTAAAATGTTACTTACGCGGTTTTCCAGTTTCACAGACGAAATACGATGACGTTGCGTAAACAAAAGAATGGGTCATGTCATTCACGGACCTTAATTCACGCACCTTTCAGCTCCGGGGCGGTCGCTTCCTTATACCCTCTTTCATTGATCTTTAGAAGACTCCACTAGGACCGCAGAATAAACCTCAGGTAAATTTGTGGCCACACACAAGCCGACAAGTTGCTCAAAATGAATGTGATCCGATCCGATGACTGGCGAGAGATTAGTTTGTTCTCAGCAACCTGTCATGTTGGTATTTTAGCTATAAATCGCCGAATAGTTTTGGTCAAAGAGGTTGAAGTGTGGATGAAATGAGTTATGAATTTAATGGATGCTTATTTACAATGTTCTGTTTGGGCTTAAGTATAAAATTATGTGAAGACGCTGGTTTTTTTTTTAACTTGAGCCTTGCCTGACATAATCTCCTTTTCGACATAAGTCCAGATTTGGTTACTGTAAAATCCCAAATAATAGGGATTGGAGACTTTTTGACTGTTCATAATTGTAGCCCCGCTAATGTATTTTTGTTTCTCAAATGCTACAAAATATAAATAGAACTTTAAAAGAAACCCAATTCACATATCGTCGGTGAAACTGCAAAACCGCGTAAGTAACATTTGAAATAAGGAGCAAAATGCACCTTTTAATGATATAATAAGGTTTATTTTGCTGTATCATACGTTTTTTAGTTACGCGTTGCAGTGTCACCGACGATATGGTATTTGTAACATATTTTCTAAATATGCCGATATTACACCAAACATTTTCCGAAGTGCCTCAAGTTTGTGCTGTCCTAAATTGGCCAAGGTTCCAGCGTCTTCGAGTTATATATTAAGTAACAGCCTATTCATATTAATTATTTAAAATTAAATTTGATGGGATTCTAAGTTTATCAAGATAGCATCTATCCCTATCCTACACAATTAGTGAGAAAGAGATACGCGTCGTGATAAAATTAGCATGAGAACTGCAATAAGTAAGAAATCGGTAAAGCAATGAACAAGAAGGTTGCTTTAATAATGTTTTTATTATTATATTATGAATATTATCCTGTAAATATTATAAAAAACAATTGAGAAATTCATGCAAATAAAAAGTTATCAATTATTTGTTTGTTATTATTTCAAGATCCCTGATTTGCGAGTAAACGACACGAACCTTCCTCTGAATTTAAAAAGAAAACCACGCCGAAACACGCTTTATAACAAAAATATTACAATATTCTAAAATAGCAACCACCCCCCACCCGCGGCATTTGGACTTAGTTAACCCTTTGGACGCCAAGAACCACTAAAGTGGTCGTGTACTGTCGTGCCTATGACACCATCGACCCATATAGTGGTCACAGATACAGTGCAAAATAGCCCCTTTTTATTTGTATGCCTGTTGATAACAATGTTCAAAACAAAACTAATTTAATGCGAATAGGTTATCACTGTAATCGGAATTGTTTCTATATTTCTTCCTCGTTGTCGTATGACTGAGAAAACCCGGGCAATCACACATCTATGTTTACTATGCCTAGGGTCATTTAAAAATCTTCAAAAATATTCCGTGGTCAGTTTATAATTTGATGTGCGCTAAATATTGAAATTATAATTAATACTAAATCCCAGTTAATAACGTAATAAATATGAAAGTCGGCTATAGTCTTTATATCTTAGTTATAAGTACTAAAAATGGTATGTTTGTATTTAAAAAAAAGGTATTCCACTCGTTATATACGTATTCACGTGAAGACTAAAGATTGCTGATTCTTACATTACAGGCACTTTACGTAAGTGTTCCTAATAGAATCAATTAATTAATAAATAATAATAAAATCTATATAAATAAAAATTAATCGCTAAATGTGTTGCTAAGCGCAAAACTCGAGAACGGCTGAACCGATTTGGCTGATTTCTTTTTTGTTGTGTTTGTCAATGTCAGGACAAGGTTTTTATGACAGAAAATAATTGAACAATCCACCGGGGTAGTCAGAACTTTGCAGCGGGGCGAAGCCGCCGGCGGGACGCTATTACCTAAAAATTTACTAGTTTCTGATTTATTCCTTTGTATTCACCCAGCTACCTATCTGGATGCCAAATTTGAACTTTCTAGGTCATCTGGGACGGTATCCTATTATCGCGCCTCATTCGTTTTTCGTTTAAGTCTTATTTCGTCACATTCTGTTTACGTCACTCATTATTTATTCGTCTTGTTCGCTATCCTTCATTATCTTATTGAGTCAAATTCAGTAATGGGTCTGTCTCTTAATAAGTTTTAGTCTCCTTGGACTTATTCTTAAATAAATAAAATAAAAAATGGTTTATTGTCACAAAAAAAAAACATTAACATAGTTTAAATTTAAACACTTTTCGGTAGGGATATAAATTGTTTAGTGACAACAGGCTCAGATCTCAGCATATGCTGCGAGCTGGGTCAGCTGCACAGCGCTGGTTTTCAGACTGCACCTAGCTCTCGGCTACATTTCATTCATTTCATTTTTTTCATTTCTTTGATTGTCTCTCTCGTTTTTAGTATCATTCGCAGTCTATCTTTAGTTTTTAGTATCTAAATAATTTTGGCGAATAAGTAACGCTACCCAGTCCGATTCCAACCAGACTGACTCCCCCCCACCCCGTCATTAAAACTACAGATAAATTAGCGACAGTTCGGTATACCAAGTGTAGTGGTGTATCATTGGAATAAAATTATATTGGCATTTAAAAAAAAGTTTTATTATTGTGATATTTAGCATTCGAATCTGTGAAGACAACGACTGAAATCTTTAATTGGATTTCTACTCTTTCCTTGGCAATAGATGGTATGTTACTAAAACACGTCGGCGAACACCGTTTTGCGAGGCCTTTATCATGGTTTGTTAAATCATTCTCCCGAACTCATTATTTCTTTGTATTAAATTTTCCGTTAGCATTTTTCCCCGAACGCGATATTACCTAATTTTATTTTTCACCATTCGATTTTATTACAGTCGCTTTTTTTGTTGTTCGACTTTTTTCCCAGTCGCTTTTTTTCCCGTTCGATTTCTATCTCAGTCGCACTTTTCCCAAAAGTATTTACATCGTAATTCGTAGGTAGGTTTAGGTTATGTTAGTTTTGCATCAGGCCCGGAGGGCCAAACCACCCAGAAATAGGAGCTCCGCGGTAGCGGAGCTCCGTCGACTCTGTATCTTCGACAAATTGGAACGGGAAAAACACGACCGTGAAAATATGGTGGTAGGAAAAGAAGCGACTGGATAAAACTCGCAAGCGGAAAAACACGACTGTGAATATAAACTGCCGCAGGAAAAAAGGCGACTGGTAATATCGCGTTCGGGGAAAAATGCGAATGGAAAAATTACTACGAAGAAATAATGAGTTCGGGAGAATGATCTAACAAATCTTTATCATGTCATTCGTGCCGTTTGTTTGATAGAAAAAATTCTACGTTTATTCAGTAAGTAGGCCGCACGGGCACTTTTACACGTCAAAAATCTACCAGCGCTTCGCAAGAGACCACTGCTGAGAAGAAACGCCGCAAGAAACTCGAACATTCACTCGTTTATTAAATATTGCTTATGATATTATACAATAATAAAATCTTAACCTACCTTGCATGATATTTCTTGTCGCCACCGAGATAAAATCGAGGTGTCGAGCAAGTGTAAATAGCTTCGTATAAAATGTTCTTCCACCGGAACATGCGATTAAAACCCGTGCCCGATATCCGACAAATGGGAACCAGCTCTTAGTAAATAAAACCAAAAACGGTTATTAAAAATTGTATTTGCTTAATTTACATTTTATTTACATTTACTTTAATAAAATATATTAGTCGAACATTTCTGACCGATTCAAACATAATATTTAAGATTATTTCGATTTCATTTGATTCGATTAATTATCATTTTGTCCCAACGTTATTTTATAGCTTGAAATCGTATGGAAAATTATTTGAAATAGTAAATTGGAAAATATTATATACTTACGTTAATCTTATTACATTTCCTACCTAATAAAATAAATGTTGTTTGGTATACCAAGTAGAGAAACTGAATGGGTTGATGAATGAATGGAATGAACGAAAATAAAGTTTAATAATTTCGAAATTGTATTGCATTGTATTTGTGACTTGGCAAAAAGAGCTTGAAAAAAAGGGCGCAGGTCGGAATAAAATTAGCAACGTGATTATTATTTTTACTCAAATCTGATGCCGGTCGTATTACAACAGCTACCACAATTAATCTAATGGGTAAATTAAAGTATAGGACAGGTGCACATGTGTAAAATAAAACATTATTTATCCTAGTCAAGAGAGTGCTCTTGTAACCTTTACTTTAAAATATTGCAGTGGACCTGCCACCACGAACAACAAAATTTTGCCATGCTATATTCTTACAGTAAAAGTATGGTTACGTTCAATAATTCATTCCATTCAATGTGTTTAATACAAACAGAAATCCATATTCGTTGAGCTTCGATATTTAAATAAGTTCGTCTTTACCCTTACGTACGTTATACCCTTTTTTCACATTTTCAATAAATTAATTGAGTCACTTCACTTCAAACAGGGATATCTCCTTGATATTTGGTATACGAATTAAAAACTTAAATAGTTTGAAAAGAGACGCAAATTCCGTTGTCCTTTTGCATGGATTAACACAGTTTGAAGTTAAGCAACTCAATTGACATTAAACATTTGTGCGTATAATTTATCATCTTAAATGGTAAGGGATATTGCAAGGTACAGAATAACTCAAATTTATTAAATAAAATGGGTGTCCCAAATAAGTCAAATAACGTTATGTTAGGTTAGAGTTGTATAAGTTGTATAAGGTGTACCAGGGATCGGAAAATCGGATCGATATTTACCTATACTTTCGCACCGGCTTTGTTGTTCAGTTGTATGGAGGCGGACTCAATCATAGAATTCATTACTAAAATTTCTGGGATTTCAAAATAATAAATTGCACCGGCATTAATTCATAATCAATTATTTATATTAAGTCATAAGTCATAAGTAATTTATTAGTAAAACCAATTTACACGTTAAAAATATATAGTTATATGGATAATTCCAAAAATGCTATTAACAAGTCAAAAAAAACAATAAATGTCCTAACCTAGCCTACCGAGATCACTTGAGTGCGATAAACTCGTCAAAGTTATAGAAAGAGTGCTCAATAAGCCAGCGTTTCAGGCGATTTTTAAAACTGCATAAGCTCGGGGCAGTGGTGATGCTATCCTGTAGGGTAGCTTATTATATACTGCGGGGCCCATGGCGTGGGTGAGCTTGGACGCTTTCTTTAGTCTGCTGCCGATACCGATAAGCTTGTTAGCGTTGCGCGTGTTGTACTTGTGTACCATGCTGTGGGTTTTATAGGACGCTAAATTGACCCACACGTATACTCCCACCTGAAATATGACTATACCAGGCAGTGTTAATATACCCAGTTTACTAAAATAAAGCCTAGCAGGGGTGTCAAGTGGCACACGCGCGATAATCCTCACTGCCCGTTTTTGAAGGCGGAACACTCTCTCCCACTCAGCACAACGTCCCCAGAGCTCCGCGCCATACTGGACCAAGGAGTGCACCGTGGTAAAGTAACACGTGCGCGCCACCTCATCAGAGACCATCCTGGTGACTCGTCCTAAGGCAAAACACGCACTACTAATTCTAGCACACAGCTTGTTCACATGATGATCCCATTTCATGCAAGTGTCTATATCGAATCCCAGGAAGGTAGTAGTGGTAGTTTGTTCCAGGGATATTCTATCTACGAATACAGCCAGTGGTTTGGAGCTGCGGCCTGACAAATTGAAGACCAGATAGTGGGTCTTTTTTAGGTTTAATGCTAGACCGTTTGCACCAAACCATCGAGCGAGTTGCGCTGCAGTTTCGTTCAGTTTTTCTTCCAGGCAGCCAATAGATAACGCAGTGACGATTGCAGCAACGTCGTCGGCATACATAAGAATGTCAGCAGCCTTTATAGTGTCTGGAAGGTCATTCAGCAGTAAGGAGAAAAGTAAATTCGAGACCGATGATCCCTGTGCTACGCCCATGGTAGTCACCAAAGGGTCCGACTTCACTTTCCCCCCATCCCCGACTACAACTTGGGATCGGTGTTGCAACAAGCTCTCAAGTAGGGATAGCGACGGGCCGTCCATTCCGTAGTGACGCAGCTTCCCAGTAAGAACGGCGTGGTCGGCAACATCGAAGGCCTTCGATAGGTCGCAGCACAAGACGGCCACCTGTTGACTCCTCTCTCGGGCAGTCATTACGCGTCGGACCAATTCGCGAGTCAGGGACGTCGTCGATCGGCCTTCACGGTAAGCGTGTTGCCTATCGGAAAGGGCGTTTGTTGAGCCTAAGAAACACGTGAGGCGGCTGCAGAGGCCGTTCTCAAAAACCTTCGCTATAGCAGGGATAATAGAGATTGGTCTGTAACCGTCCATATCCCCCATCTTTCCCTTACCTTTGAATATTGGGGCTATTTTACTTACTTTTAGCGGTGCAGGGTAGGTACCCTTCCTTATTAACCTATTAACTGTTTGAAGTTATTTTTCATGTATAGATTTACCAAATATTATTTAATTTACCTGTTACTCATTAACCTAACGAATTTATAGGAACAAAAATGAATGTTTTATCCTACATGTAAAGTAACTATTATATTAAAATTTTGTTGAATCCCAGAATCCCGGAACTATATTATTAAAATAATACTTTTAAGAACCCGACGCCATGTTTGCCTATCTTTTTCCGGGATTTTGCCAACTTTAGGTAAATATCGATCCGAATTTCCGATCCCTGATTATAACAATACTAAAAAAAAAAACTAACCCAAATTGATCAACAAAATTCAAGCGGAAATGGGTTTAGGATAAACGAAAATTCGGACAAAGGATGCATTAGGACAAATAACGATTAGGGATTCCAATTTAGACCTAAATAATATATACTAAAGAATCGTTACATTCATACTGCTTTTAAATTTTATTAAAAGCTGGCTACATTGTATCTAACAAACTGGTCAGATGAATAATATGTATCACGGATTTTTGTTTATAGACCTGGCCACAAAGTGAGCGCTCTGTGGCTTGAATGCTCAGTTGTGTAGATACTCAATAAAATACCTAATGAATTTATTCCACTACTTGTGGCGTTATTAATGTGGAAATTAGTAACGAGACGTTTTTATGAGGTGGGGAAAATCGAGCACACGACCTTACTAATATTGTAAATGCAAAAGTGTTTTTTTATTTGTTCGCTCTTCCTGAATCAACGTCTCACCGTCGATCTATCACATAAATCGGAGCAGGGATGTTGAGGATATTAGCATCTGCATCAGCAAAAATCGATTCGGATAAGCGCTTCCGCTTCAGCGAACATCGATGCAAGTTAATGCGGATACAGTTCTGTGCATCTCGCTGCAAGAACGAGGCGCTACGTGAGTGTGCGTGTTAGTTTAACACTTCCGTCGAATAAAAAATTGTTGTACCAAACTTACTTATAAAAGTTTTTGATTTATTTATACAATTTCCCTACATTATATGTTTATTTTATTTTCACCTTTTTTTTTATCGCATAGTAAGGCATACGAGCACACAGGCCACCTGATGGTAAGTGGAAACTGAGACCCATAGACACTCGCATTCACAAGACCGCAATCCTAAGACTGCAAATGCGTTGCCAACCCTGAGGACTAAGATGGAATGCCTCTATGCTAGTCATTTCCCAAGGCTGGTATCATTATATACCGCAGTTTTCCAAGTTGTCCACGACTTCTGCGACCTCCTTCGTGTCCTCGGCTTCCTGGAGCTGTTCCAGGCAGAGGTCCAGAATGCGCTCCAGCCCGCGGGCCGACTGCTCCGGCTCGTACACCTCCAGGTCCGGCACGTGGATGAAGAGTGTCCTCGTGTTGTCCACGCTGAGAGACGTGTAGTATATGTACTCGCAGAGATACCTGGAATATATATAAATGGTGTCACAGTAAGAGTGCACTATCCTACTAATATTATAAATGTGAAAGTTTATGTGTGTGTGTTAGTTTGTTACTCCTTCACGCCGCAACGGCAGCTTATACACTTCAAAAATTCAAATTCAAAATTCAAAATATTTATTCAGTAATTTGGCCACATGAGGGCTCCTTTACACGTCAGTAACATGGGAGTGAATCTACTAGCGCTTCGGACAAGACCATCATTGCGGAGAAGAAGCGCCGCAAGAAACTCCAGCAGAAGGTCATTTTTTCAATTATTAAATACAATAATACTTAAAAATAAGTTACATTACAAGGTAATAAAGTACTTTTTTTTTTTAACTAACACAAATAAAATCATTACAAATGTAAGGTCAATAAAAATAAAAATAAAAGGTAAAATGATAGGACAACAACATGACGAGATCTCTACGTGAGGAACGATAATTAAAATAACTAAATTGGAAGATAGGTCCATGCAAGCGTGAACAGACCGGACTCCACAGACAGCACCTGTTCACGAGTATGACGCGTATCTCAGCCATCGCCTCCCTCAACCATGTGTTCGGGAAGGTGGCGACCCGATCAACGGCTGGATTAACACATACTTAACATCACAGAAAATTAAAAAGTTATACCCTGTATAGACCCTGCCTACGAAGCTAGAGGTTCTGGGTTTAAATCCTGGTTAGGTTAGGCCAGATATTTGTGTGATGAGCACGAATATTTGATCCTGAGTCTTTGGTGCTTTCTATGTATTTAAGCATATATTTTTCTATTTAAGTATTTACTTATATCATTGTCTAGTACCCATAGAGCTTAGTTTGGGGCTAGGTCAATTGGTGTGATATTGTCCCCATATATTTATTTATTATTTAAAAGTGTTAATATTTTGGGGATAAATCTGGTGATTCCCCCTTAGATATAACCCAATTGACATATAATTTTTAAATATATTGTGAAGTTGTTGTTACCAAATTTATTTGTTAATTCGCCAAGCATCTCTACCGAATGTGTGAACTACAAATACCTGTGGGTACTAAACGGGTTTAATGTGATGTTAAAATCAATAGATACAGATAAGAATTGCAACTTTACAACTCATTGTATGTTGTGTCGTATTTTCTATGCAATAAGTACCTAAATAACATTGGTTTTCCTTGGACAAAGATAATTGAAAAGTGAAATACCTACTATTATTACCATAGTATATTACCTATTGTTTAGAATGTTTTATCTTATCATCAGTCATGAGAGCATTTATCTACTATTGTGTACATTTTGATTACTAAATGCATCATTTTTGATATTATTATATTACTCGTAAAAAGAATAAAGAGTTTTGTAAATATAAAAATATTTTATATAATACACACTGAATACCATTGTCTGTCTGTCTGTTAGTATTTTTCGTAATAGCTGAGATAATGCAACTTTTGAGGATCAAAAAACTAGTGACTGAAATAATATACTCTATATAAATGGTTTAATTTTGAGTTTGCTGTTTTAACCCTTAAGCACATATTGTCATTCAGCATTCAGTACTGTTGAAAAGTCGGAACCCAATTTGACATACGCGGTACTGAACGCCGAACGACGATATGTTGGTGTGCAAGGCCATTATTACCTTTTCATTACATAAAGTTGACTTGATCTTATTTGAATCTTTTTACAGGTAACAAAAAAATATCATTAACTCACCGTCCAGCATCCTTAGAGGATACAGCACTCACACTCCCTTCAGAAAAATCATTGAACTCTTTACATATCCTCTCTACATTAAGTTGCGTGTGTAACCGGACTGCTCCCTCGGCAGAGCACAAGTTGTCCGTAGGACATTTGTCTAAGTAGTCCAGCCGCTGGTAACCTTTCTTGTGGGCCTGCATCTCAACGGTTAGACACTTTGCTATCCTAGATACTCCAACATGAATCATGAGCTGAAAAGTAAGTTTTTCAGTTTAGTAGTGAAATCAGTTTGGGTATTTCGTACTGGGGCTGAGATTATGACATATATGTGTTACTTTTAAATTTGCTACAAAAAGACATGATAAACAATTAAAACTATACTATAACAAAAGTAGCATAGCAAATAATAATCAGCTGAATTTTAAGGTATGCATTTTGATTGTCTGCAGTTCCATTGAACGTATAAGGTCAAATCATTACATTTTAAAGTGCAATTTTAAAGTTCGCTAGGTATATTAGTCAGTAGATGATTTTCAAAAAATAACTGTACCTGTGTACCGCCTCCCTAACCTACCTTGGGTTCATGAGTTTCCCACAGTGCTGGGACGAATTCGTCAACATTTTCGTATGTGACCGGGAGCTCAAGCAGCACCAGTTCTACATTGTGTTTGTCTTCAATCATCGCCTTATTCATAAGTTTAACTGCCTCCCAACTCGCGTTTACAGGATGGTTAATGAAAGGACCAAAACCCGTGATTAAAACGATGGGTTTAAAGTAATAATCTACACGCCTATCACTGTCACTCATTTTATAGTTAGTTGTATATGTAAAAAAATATATAATAAAATACAACAAGGAAGACAATTGGAAGAACGTTTGTTTTACCGCAACGTTTTGACGTTAGTGATATGATAGATAAGGATAAGTCAGCTGATAAGATATGTAGTACAGTAATATTATATTATGTTGGCGGCATTGTAAATAACGTGAGCTTACAATTTTATTCACCTGTGCCCATATAGGGGCCACTTCACGGAGTGATAATTAGCAACAAAATAACTGGTGCAATTGAACGGATATGACTGGCAACACTTTGTAGAAAAGTCTCGGTCCGGTCTTCATTCATATTTTACTTCAGGATTTTACATTCGTTCAAATTGAAATGAACGTCGTCCTTGATAATTCATAGCGCGTTTTATTTTTTATTAAATGGATACGTGCTTGTACAGTTGATTAGTGTAGTCCTAATTTATTGTAGCGTATGGTTTTAGTTATTACGATATTAGTAATACCAAATTGGCGGTGTGAAACTCAATGCCGCAGTGTTTACCCAGTTTTTAGGTTATGTTAGGGTCGAAACCATATTTCATTAATAAACCAGTTTTATAATGACTGAGGGAGAGTCTAGTAATAATTGCCGGATGGTGGCGATACCATGCCCGTTCGTCAAAAGGAAAGTGGAATGCATTGGGGCGGCGTTCCTGAGATATTTTAATATCAAATGCCACGGTGAGGATGCTTTGTTCGAGACGTCCAAGTCTAACGAAAAGTCCGAAGAAGTGGTGTTTGACGACGACGTTGAGTACTTGAGGAGCTTAGATCCTAAAGAATGGAAGCAGCAGGACCACTACGCCGTGCTGGGTATGAAAAAACTGCGTTACAAAGCGACGGATGACGATATAAAGCGCGCGTACCGCCAGAAAGTGCTGAAGCACCACCCAGACAAGCGCAAGGCGCAGGGTGAGGACGTGCGGAGCGACGACGACTACTTCACCTGCATCACAAAAGCCTACGAGATCCTCGGCACTCCTCTGAAGCGCAGATCGTATGACTCCGTTGACCCCGAATTCGACGATGCCGTGCCGACCCAAAGTGAGGTTAAAAAAGGATTTTACAAAACATTTACTAAATTCTTTGAGCAGAACGCTAGGTGGTCGGAGAAGAAGAATGCCCCGCTGTTAGGAGATGAGAACAGCCCTCGTGAGCTAGTGGAACGATTCTACGCATTCTGGTATGAGTTTGATTCTTGGCGTGAGTTCTCTTATATGGATGAGGAAGAGAAGGAGAGAGGGCAAGACAGGGAGGAACGGAGATGGATAGAGAAGCAGAACAAAACAGCACGCGCCAAGCTAAAGAAAGAAGAGATGGCACGGATCCGGAGTCTAGTTGACCTGGCGTATGCTAATGATCCCAGGATCCAGAGATTCAAGCAAGAAGATAAGGACAAGAAGTTGGCAGCCAAGCGAGCCAGACAGGTAATCATTTTGATTTGTAGGTCAAACAACCTGCAATAACTTAACTCCTGAGCAACACCTTTTATAACCCTTACCAGTATACAATCTACAGTTAATTAAATTATTATACAGCTAAATATCCACAAATAGCATGGATGTCATGTCAATTATTAGCCTTTGGGTGTCTTTAATAGGACAAAACAGCTAATAGACTGAATAAAGGGAATTTATTTTTATTTATTTTTTGAGAACAATGTGTAGATTGGTGTATCTTCAGAGATACTGCCAAACTGAGTAACTAACTAATTGAATAAGAAGAAAAATGCCTCTTACACTATGCATTTTGCTCCTTTTTTAATTATACCCGGCCCGGCGAACCTTGATCCCTATGACAGTTCATGTTAGTGATGGGTCGTGTCGATGTAACTTAACTTTTTTATAGGCAAAGGCGTGACTTGCATTCAGACACGTTGGTAAACGTGTGCTCTACTTTGAAGTCCGTTATTCGAACTTTGTCTATTATCTCTTTTGCTCTCGACGTGTAACTATGAAATAGGATATATCCATTTATGCCCAGTTCCTATATTCAAGAAACTAATCGTTTTCCTTAGGGCAGTAGCGTTATGACATTTGCTACGTACAAAATGTGTCAAATTTTAACGAGACGTCACAATTCTACCAACGGTTTTGAATATAGGAACGCACCATTAATGTGTCTGGAAAACTTATTTCATTACAGGTAAATGTATTGTTATCCGAGTCTGATACTAATAAAACCTAATCTTAAATAAAACAAAAACTGGTGTCCCCAGAAATAATTTTAAATTTGAGTGAAATAAAAACCATTTCATGTAACTTTTTTAACATTCAGCACCTATAACTTAAATGATTATAAATTATGTACACTCGTTGCCATTATCGACATTTGTTTATCAATACTTTTCCGCACTTGTCGATATCTTCCAAACGAAGTAACTCTTGTAGGATGTAAACGTAAAGTCTGATTGAGATAATTTAATAAATGTCATTTTTAGAATCCTCCAATTCGATTCTAATGTAACGGTGACGGTGTAGGAATAACTGCCAATGTCATAGGGATCAAGGTTCGCCGGGCCGGGTATAGTTAATTATGAATTTTAGCAGTATCACCCACAATATGCTAGCTGTACAGCAAATTGTCGACTGACTCCCATCTTCCAATCTAGCTATCCCACCCAGGTTGGATATTGGGACATCATAGAGCCATCTTCCAACCTGCCTCAGGTTGGATAGTGGGAATAAAATTTATCATTTATTTATCTTTCCATTATCCAACCTGTACGGAATAGGATACAGTCACAGAGAATATCCTGGCACCACTGTACTTTACCCGGCACAGCGAGGGTATTACAGTCACTCATTCTTGTATGTTGATGATTATATATAAATAGGTTTGTATATTTGTCTGTTTCTAGATTTGTAGGTTTGCAACGTTGGCTTAATATTTTTTAAATATAATACATTTTATGTATTAGCTCAATCAAAATGAAAACCTAGAAAAGAAACTGACTTACGAAAATTATTTCCTAAAACACATGACTAAAAATAATTTTGGCACACAATCATATTTATAAAAAAAAACATTAATGTACTTTGAAGGAAGTACACATATTTATAAGCGATCTGAACATTTAATTATATTCTTTTTTTGTTATTGACTGTACAAAAGTATCTTGTTCCCTCCTCTGTTTATGTGGAATGGAGGAAGGAACTGCAGACCATATTATTCAGTTTCTTTGTATGACAACCTACATCCTCTGTATTCCCAAACCCCCCTCATCACCAAACAGCAGTATTTTACAAAAACAATTAAATTAAATTTATAGGCAAGGAAAAAATTCAACTCTACGTGCTTTTACCTGCTTTTGTCACTCCCAATTTCCATCTCTGCATTCGACCTATATTGTCTGAAGTGTTTTGTCTTGTCTATGTTTTGTGTCTGTCTATTCCAGGTGCACAACAGACATAATGTAACTGCAACCTTTATTTAGGACCAACAATTAATAAAAAAACTGGTCATACAAGCTATACACCATGCTGCTGTCAGGTGTCATTGGCAATAATCGTTGTTAACCTAAAGCGAACGGTTCCCAAAAATTAAAAAAAATAATACGAACATATAGGTCGGTAGATCACACTAACCTGAGGCAGGTTGGAAGATGGTTCTATGATGTCCCAATATCCAACCTGGGTGGGATGGCTAGGTTAGAAGATGGGAAAACTAACCTCTTTTATCTCTAGTAGGGTTAAACAAGAGATACTGCCATTATTCTTATTTGAAGTTTTTTTATTTATTTATTTGTATGGCGATTATTTGAAGATAATATAATATTATATATAATTATTATTTACTTTGATTTAGTTATATCTATTTTCTAATGCTGCATTTATTTCTTCTTTCTTTTCATCAGTATAATTGTTTATCCAGAGAGAGTGACAGCAGCGAAGAACTCCTATTTTAATGTATTATGTATCTGATTAAAATTGGATTTCCAATCTAGCTCCTAAACTATTGGCTCTATTTCATTAATTGGGGTGTCATAATGATATGATTTGTCAAGAATGCGTAAGTGTCATAGGCTATTTATAGAAATATTAGAGGTGCATCATACAAGGCGCCAGTTGGATTTTAATTTATTTCATAAGTTTTTAAATTGATGATGGTCTTAATATTTTAAGAACAAAATACTAAGTAAGACAAGGAGTGGCGCTAATTTTCCCAAATTTGGGAGTGGAACTCCATCCATTGTGATCGTCATCCTGCCTGGAAGCAGGCTATTTAAATATTGTGCCAAAGGCCAGGATTATTACAATATGCATCGCAGTTTGACCTTGGGCTAATTTAAATGTATAGTTTACATTTCATACTTTTTTTTACTCGGTTTTTAGTTTACTAAACTCTTTTTTTTACACATTATTTATTACAATGCAGTGCCATCTAACATTGTATAGCTATTATCCCTAATAATGTACCTACCTCTCAATTGTTTTTTTTTTATATAAGTCATAGTCGTAACATTTATTAGTAAAGCCAATTTACACGTTATAAAGATATAGGTACAATGTACATGGATAATTAATTTCAATATGCTATCATACAAAAACTGCACAAATCTAAAATATCAACATAACAAAATATCACATCACATAAAGGAATATAATTAAAGTCTTACATTTTCCTAACTTAGTCTGGTTCTGTGGTTTCTGTCAGATAGTAAACTTACAAAATCGCTCTCTCTCTCTCTCTCTCTCTCTCTGCAATTTAACTGGTTATAAGATGTTTTTGTATGGAAATAACCGGTTAAAACCAGTTATAACCGGTTATTTGCACTCCCTAGTATCTAGATTACAATTTTTCTGAAGATCTAACAACTGTCTCAAGCATTATCTGTTAAATTTTATACAAATTGAAAGTATTGAATTGAAAGAGTATGTTGGGGAGAATGTATGTCCTTAAGGATAAGATCGTTTATTTGTATAACACAAGTAGGGTTGCCAGGTCTTAAATATTACGAAATATCACTATAATTGCGCCGCGACACGAGGCTACAAATTGTAGATGCAGTTAATGAAGTTTTGGCGTGCACATCCGGCGACATCCGCATTTGCTAACTTTGTTAACATATTCCTTATAGTTACCTTATTCTTGGATTCTATATATTTTTGTATTTGTTTGTTATATTAAGAAGAACAGTATAATTAACATGAATCATGTTAATTTACATAATGTATGTTGTCCAATTATAGCAATTTATTTAAAAAACCGTCATTAAGGGGTTTCTCTCTACGAATTTCAGGATGCTGTGCAAGCCAAAAAAGCTGAGGAGGAGCGCGTCATCAAGGAAGCCCTACAAGCAAAACAGAAGGCTGAGGAGGCCGAGAGGGCCCGCATCGAGGCCGCCCGCGCCGAACGCGAGCAGATGAAGAAGTACTTGAGGAAGGAACGGAAAGCCCTCCGAGACTGCTGCAAATCCAACAACTACTACGCAGAGAACGAAGAAGAAACTGTCTCACACATGGCTGCAGTTGAAAAGATTTGTGAAATTATGAAAGTAGTCGAACTACAGGACTTTGTCAAAACCCTGGAAGCAAATGGCAGAGACGCATTCATAAAAACTGTCCAAGAAGCAGAGGATAAGTTGGAAGAAGAGCGTAAAGCTCTGTTTGAGACTAAGAAGGTAGACGATCAGAAGGTGAAAAAGGATTTAGCTATGAAAATACCCTTAGAATGGAATGCAGAAGCGACGCAACTGCTCATCAAAGCAGTGAACCTCTTCCCGGCAGGCACCAACCAGCGGTGGGAAGTGGTCGCCAACTTCCTCAACCAACATGGCACTTTCTCTGATGATAGACGCTTTAACGCCAAGGAAGTATTGAATAAAGCTAAAGATCTACAAAGCTCGGATTTCTCAAAGAGCAGTCTCAAGAAAGCTGCCAATGAAGAGGCATTTGATCAATTTGAAAAGGAAAAAAAGAAGCCAGCCAGCGGTGTGGACGATAACAGCATATCAAAGAGTGACAGCGGGTCTAAATTAGTCAATGGAACGGCTAAACCGAAGATGAACGGTGACGTTCCGAAAGTAGAGAAGGAATCTAAGGATACTTGGACGAAAACCGAACAAGAGTTACTAGAGCAAGCAATCAAAACGTTCCCCGTGAGCACTCCGGAGCGGTGGGACAAAATAGCCGACTGCATCCCCAACAGGTCCAAGAAAGATTGCATGAAGCGATACAAGGAACTAGTGGAATTAGTAAAAGCAAAGAAGCAAGCTGCAAATCTAGTTAAATAACATAAATGATGTCTAGTACTGTATCAAATTGTAAAATACATATTTTTACGGGATTGAACAACTTTATGGGCGTGCGGTTTCCAATGCTACTTTTTCATGTTGGTTTATTTTGCCCTTGGTAACTAATACAGCATTCTAGAAGAGCATTAGCTTTACGTACAAAACTGGCACACAGCAAGTTTCATTCACCTTTACCGTACCATTTTATGTTACCTTCTCTGTTAGTATAGCGTTGCCATTTTCTTCCGAAATATATATTTGCTTTTCATACTGCACATCCAGTGCGACAGAGTTATTTATTAAATGAGTGCAATACAAACGGAATTTTAGCACCTCCGACCATCAAGACCTGTTTAAAACGATTAATTTTCGTTAATTTAATGTAGTGAATGAAATACTAATAAGAACCGCTAGATTTCACTAACGTCGCGGCGCTTTTACAGAGCCTCTTAATAATTCACTGCAGCAAACTGAAACTATTTAATTTTGACACGCCGCGCCGTCGTGTCACTGGCGTCGACCGAGGTGTTATCCTATTATATCTCAAATAAATACCCTGTCGTATCGGATATGCAATATGTAAGACGATATTCTGATTTGTGCTTATATTAAAATAATGACGTCAAATTATTTTCATAAATGTAAAATTCAAAATACTTTGTTCAGAGCCTAATTTAGTTTTAAAATGCAACCGCTTTTAATTCTACTAAGCATAGTTTGGCAGAAAATAGTTTGGAATGGTGACAGGTGGAATTATTATATTTAAGCTGTGGTCATTGAAATAATTAAAAAAAGCCTTTTCTGCCCAGCTAGCACCAAGAAATACACATGCTACTAATAAATAGTATTTTTATCTATTAAACTAATCCTTTGTTTATTTATTTATACCGAAATCTAACTCTCAAAGTTCTTACAATGGTTTCATGTAAACCTTTTTATAAAACCCATTGTGGCGAGAAGCTGATGATGATATGATAACATAAGAACTATTACTTAAAACAAATAGTAAACCAATTGATATAATAAAGACATTATTTTTGAAATTCGTCCTTGTGAATATTACGAAGAAAGTTAATACTTCTGTATGTATTATTTGTGATGAATGACATATAAGTCAATTTTGAATTTGTGGAGTATTATTTATTGTATCCTCAACCCATTTTCGAAGATGCGAAAGGCTATTAAGCCCACACACGGAGCTATATCGTCAGTGAAACAGCAAAACCGCGTAACTAAAAAAATATGATAGAGTAAAATAAACCTTACTGCCTTATCAAAAAGGTGCATTATTTCCTTATTTAAAATGTTATTTGCGCGGTTTTGTTGTTTCACCGACGATATTCGATCAATTCGATTCCCGGCAGGCTAATAAAAAAAAAAACTATAAATGCAGTAATCATTGTTTTTAAAAATAAAAGTAAGTCTCATTTGCGTAGAATTTGCTATTTCCAATATAGGTAGTTCCCGTCCATGCGGCGTTCGTTTTTACTATCCTGTATGGATATTAATATACCGGAACATAATATTTTAGCAAAGGACCACATATTAAAGATATATCTATACCATTAATTATACTGGCGAGCGAAATATATCTTGTAGCTTTCACGACGCGATAGCCTAGTTGGTAGTGACCCTGCCCACGAAGCTGGTGGTGCCAGGTTCAAATCCCGGTAAGGGCGATATTCGTGTGATGAGCGCGAGTACCTATTTGTCTCGAGTCTCGGATGTTTTCTAGGTATTCAAAGTATGTATTTCTCTATTTAAGTTAGTTTATCGTTGTCTAGTACTCATAGTAAATACATAGAGCTTAGTTTGGGACTATGAAAAAATGTGGTCAACTACTACGCTATCGGTGGTTCCAACAAAATGCGCCTTTCCCCGCTTGTTGCTCCTGGGTTTTTTTTCCCATTAGGTACCTCCAGGGAGGTTCAAACTCGTCGGATTGGTCTCAACTCAACGGGTAAGCTAATTGAAGATTAAAAAGTGCAGTCGTTAAGATTTTTATTCCCAGTAGTTACCAATGGGTAGACATGAAACAAAATCTTCGTAGGTTTTTTTTATTGCATAGGAACGCAAACGAGCGCACAGGCCTGATGGTAAGTGGAAACTGTGACCCATAGACATTCGCATTCACAAGACTGCAAATGCACTGCCAAACCTGAGGACTAAGATGGAATGCCTCTTGCATCTCAACCGGAACACAACGATGCGAACACTGCTGCTTGGCAGTAGGTTAATGGATAAGATGGTGGTCCCAACCCGGACGGACCCTGCACAAGGTCCCCCACAAGTAAATGGTTCCAGTAGCAACTAAGGGATGGCAAGATGTAGGTAGACTAGAGTAATCTACAAAATGGAACAGAGCTAATACGTATTATTATTATTTGTATGTCTTTCTTTACCAATCACGGGACTATGGGAGTCCCGGACCTTTGGAAGGCGTACATGGAGCCGAAGCCAACACGCAGAGGCCCATAGAACTATCTCGATATAGTTCTGTGCAGAGGCCCTTTAGACAAGTTTAATTTAGTAAAGTGATGGGACACCAACCGGCGATTGTCCCTGAGTTCAAACTATAGAAATATGCTCCCACGGACAACCAACGGTTAGTGTAGGACTATTTAAGAAGGATGGAAGTATTCAAAATAGGCTATGAATGAACAGATATGGATTTGGTTTACTTGCGCAACAGATATGGATTTGCTTCCTACCTCGCGCACAGAACTCAGCGGGTAGACATTAACAGAACACAATCCTCTGGGTCATCTGTAGCTATGGGAGTGCCTCAAGGATCTATTCTAGGTCCGTTTTTATTTTTGATCTATATTAACGATCTCCCGTATGTAGTGCGCGATAAACATGAAATAGTCTTGTTTGCTGACGATACCTCACTAATATTCAAAGCGGATAGGAAACAGGATAATTTTAATGGCATCAATGTTGCGTTGTCTACAATTGTTGACTGGTTTACAGCCAACAACTTACTTTTAAATGCCAAAAAAACCAAGTGCATTAAATTTTCTTTGTCCAACGTTAGGAGTATGAATGCGGATAGAATAAGACTGAAGGATGAGACACTGGAATTTGAAGATAGAACAGTATTTTTAGGTGTAACTCTAGACTCGAAACTTATATCCACACTTGCAAGTAAACTAAGTTCAGCGGCTTATGCGGTATAGTGAATCCGACAACTTACTGACGTCGAGACAGCGAGACTTGTCTACTATAGTTATTTCCATAGTGTTATGAGTTACGGAATTTTACTGTGGGGAAGAGCGGCTGACATCCAAACCATCTTTGTATTACAGAAGCGGGCTGTACGTGCTTTTTACCAATTGGGGTCTCGTGTTTCGCTGAGGGATAAATTTAAAGAAATTAATATTCTTACAGTCGCGTCTCAATATATCTTTGAGAATATCATGTATGTACGCAAAAACCTACATGAGTTTAGGCATAACCTCGACGTTCATAATTTAAATACTAGAAATAGGTATAAGCTCGCACTTCCAGGTCACCGTCTCCGTAAGGTGAGCACTTCGTTTGCGGGGAACTGTATACGTTTTTACAACAAGATACCATCTGATATCGTCAATATGCCGTTCAATAAATTTAAGTCTCACATCAAGCGCTGCTTGTTGGGTAGGGCATATTACACTGTAAATGACTTCATTGGTGACCAAGATGTATTTTAGTAGTGTCAATGTGACATAGCCTTCAAGCCAATTGTGTATTCAAGCACTGACTCAGTGAGTCGACTGTGATTTACTATTTGTATTTTGTATCTTTTCTAGTCTTGTATGTACAAGAAGTTTTTAAATGAGAACACACTGTGATGTTTCTCGCCGGACAGCTGTTTTCCACAATATTACTCTTACTTATTGTCCGGCAGCTTGAGCATGTCATGCTCGCTCAAAGGTCGTTGCTTACGGCGGCGTCGTTGATCGGGTCGCCACTTTCCCGATCACATGGTTGAGAGAGGCGATGGCTGAGATACGCGTCATACTCGTGAACGGGTGCTGTTTGTGGGGTCCGGTCTGTTCACGCTTGCAAGGACTTTTTGTTCAATTTATTATCCTAGTTATATGGCTTTTGACGTAGAGACCTCGTCGTGTTGTTCTCATAGTCATTATTTTATTTTATGTTAATGTTTATTGACCTTACATTTTGTAATATTTTTATTTTTGCTAGTTTTAAGAATTTATTGTTTATTACCTTATTATTACTTAATGTAACTTACTTTTAAGTATAATTATGTTTTTTATGATTGAAAAAAATGACCTTCTGCTGGAGTTTCTTGCGGCGCTTCTTCTCCGCAATGATGGTCTTGTCCGAAGCGCTGGTAGATTCACTGTACATTACCGACGTGTAAAAGTGCCCGCATGTGGCCAATTTACTGAATAAATATTTTGAATTTTGAATTTACTAGGTTATTGATGAAACTACGGCGCCTGCCTGGCCAATGCTAATTACTTTGGTTGAAATGGCAGGCGGTGACTCGCCACCTCAATGTAATGGGCCTCCCGAAATAGTCGGGATTATTATTATTATTAATTAGCCAATATAGTTTCCCACTGCTGGGCGAAGGCCTCCTCCCTTGATTTCCACACCTCTCTCTCTGTGGCAATCTTCGGCCAATCCTTCAGAAAAACGTCCAAGTCATCCCGCAAACATCCCGAAACTACAAGTTTAATTTTTATTCAACGAAAATTGTACAGTTCCGAACGGAACAGCAATAAACGAATTGTATGCCGACGGAGTCGCGGGTAACTAGGGAGGTAATGAATGACTGATAAATAAAGTACAAAGTGGAAACAAGCGTGCAGGGTGGTAGGTATTTAACTGATAAGGAAGTGCCCCATTTGCTTTGCTAGCTCCCAGCTCTCTGCGTATTTTTTCGATTTGATATTATACTCTCAAAGAGCGACTTTGCAACCGCGCAACGCTCTTACAGATCGTCATTGCTTTGAAAAAACCCCGTATCTCAGATTCCGTGACGTACCATTTTATATTCATATTCATATTCAATTTATTGCATCCATGGTATTTACAAAGTTCTTAAAGAGTAGTATAGTGCTAAACATGAACCCTATTAGGGTAAGTATAGCAATCTTAAAACTAAATAAAAAATAACCTAAATATAACAAAGTAAGTTAGTACTTACCTATACATTAAAAACTTATAAAATATAAAATCAAGTTCACTTTCTATTTACAACTGTAATTTTAATATATTTACATTAACAAAAATAAAATAAAAAGAGTACCTAGTTGAATATTTTCTTACAAATATATTTAACTAGCGACCCGCCCGCGGCTTCGCCCGCGTGGAATGTATTATACATATAAACCTTCAAAGAATCACTCTATCTATTAAAAAAAACTGCATCAAAATCCGTTGCGTAGTTTTAAAGATTTAAGCATACATAGGGACAGACAGCGCAAGCGACTTTGTTTTATACTATGTAGTGATGAATTAATTTTCTAGGTATTCTGACAAGGTGTAGTAACAATTCTTAATTAAAAATATTTTTAGTTTATTTAAGAAAGTTATTTAATTTTATTTATTTAATTCTTTAGCTCTGCCTACCCCACTCTGGGAGTGAAGGCGTGAGTATATGTATGTATGTATGTATGTATTTATGAAAGTTGTATAAGTTTTTTCTGCTTGTAGGTCCTTAGGTAGGTTATTATACATTTTTATACACATTGCATGTGGACCTCTACTGTACATTTTTATTCTCGCAGGGACCACTGAGACCAATCTGTTTTGGTGTCGTAAATTAAAATTATGTGTGCACAGCACAGGTCTTTTGATTGACAAAACAGGCTGCTTTGGTTTCGGACAAATTTAACTTAAACTTGAAGTGAATTAAGTTCAAACTCATACTCGAAATATCAGAAACGAGTTTTTTCTAAAGTAGTAACGAGATGTAGTGAATAATGTTTTGCCTTCGTTTTTGTCGGGTAAGTTCGTATTGATCTTGCTTTCTCAATTAGCTTATCGGTGGGCACTAAAGTTGACTGAGAAAGCAAGATTTCTGTACTTACTGGAGTTTAATATCTATATTGTATTATGAAACTTTACTTTTATATTAAATTACCAGGGGCTCTTTTACACTCGGAAAATCCCCATTTGCTTTTGCCATGTTATCGTGTTGTTCACTCGGCCGCCACTACTGTCCAGTAAATAAGAGCTACCATATAGTTGACAATATAACATGTCTATAAAGCAATATGGTTTACCAAATAGATTATACGCCAAGTTTTAACTATTTGCCATTATTGTAATTGGCTACTTGACAGTTGTAACAATTAAATATAAAAAGTGTTGAATATGGTAGTTTACACTAAAAAAATAACTGCACATATTTTTATTTGCAATAAAAAATATGATAAGTACTTTATTTTTGGAAAATAACATCGTCGTTTTTTACCTGTGGCTCCAATGAACCCAAACGCTAGCGGCCATGACTGATTTACGTGTGACGTCACTGCAGCCTAAATACAAAGTTGTCAAACATCTCCGTAGCAAAATAAACGACTCGAAAGCTTACCATAATTGTATTCGTGAGAAGTTGCACTAAATGGAGGCGGGATATTTAAAGGCAGATAGTGCAAATCTGCCAAAAGTGGACAGATGTTAACTTCGAATCTCGACGTGCTAACTGCAACCACTTCTTTCGATGTTGAGGATTTTTAGGAACGCGTATAAATATTTTTTCAGGAGTTTAGATCGTCGTACTTCTACACATGCACACGTCTTATAATTAGACATTTTCACAAAATATATTTTTAAAACTTTATCCTTTCGCTTAAGTTGGCTTAATAAGAATTCGGTTCGTTGTTTTATGTGTAGTGACGTCACCAACGAAAAAAGTCACGTGACCTACCGTTTACGCGCGTATTTCAAATTAATTTCGTTATAAACGTGTTTTTTTTAATAATTAACATTTTTTCTAGAAACAAAATAATGTGAGATGTATAAAATAAGCAAACGCACATTTTAAAATACTTTTCTGAAAACTGTCAAGTAGCCAATTATGTGGACGACGCGGAAGTCAGTTTCAAGGCAATGTTGGTAGGCATCCGTTATCGATAAGTACCTACTAATAGATAAGTGATCGAGGCCGACGTGTATAGTCATAGAACATGAATAGTACCTAGAACTAGAACGTCACAGGTACATTCGGCATCAAATATATTCTAACAGCCAAAGTTGACCAAATAGTTCATATCACGATATACAGGTTGTCCCAAACACCCAGGTTGTGACAGTGACTCCGGAGATTCTTCAGCCCCAGACGAACCAAACCAGCCTAACATGTCCCAGTAAAAGTTGCACCGTTTTCGAGTTTAATACCAATTTAAAGAATTTTCCAATTTCTCACCTCTTTTGACATTGCAAGTGCCCGCATTTACTGGGATAGCTTTAGAAATTAGTTTTTTCATGACTTAAATTATCGACAAAATAGGTAGTTGCAATGACTTTTTTTTACTAGAAACGATATGAGCAAATAACTTTTAAAATATGCACATGAATAGTATGATATCTTGCTATTTTTGGGATACCCTGTCTGTATTTTGAATGGTGTGACGAACTATTTGGCCACGGCTGTTGTAACATTTTTGAGCCGAGCGAGAGCTTAGCAGCGACGCAATCTATCACGAAAAGCAAGCGGGCTTTCGCGCAATGAAATTGAGCCCGTAGGTTAGTATTAGTATGTACAGTCATCGGCAATAATATACTATCCAACATTGGGCGCAAAAATATCTGACACGCTCGGGAGCCTACCGGTTTTGTGCCGAAATATGTTTGACAAATGTATCAGGATTTATTCAGTAGGTACCATTGTGAAGAACCCTATAGGGTTATTTTAGGTTTGTTTTTATAAAATCCTTAAATATTTACGCTTACAGAAAACAAAGGTTATGGCTTACATATTTCGTCCAAATAAAGGTATTTTATCAATTTTAATATATTTGTTGGCGACTGTACCAAGGTATATGTATAGGTTATAACGGGCTGTTTTCCGCAACTCGACGACTCAATAAATGCGCATTTTTTGAGTGCTGGGTTGCTGACGCTGCTACTCTCACAGCCACCGGCTTCTGGTAGCGACCTCGGTGTTCCGAGGTGCCCGGTATGTTGCCACCTCAGGGCATTCCGTGATGACGTGGACTGCGGATTCCTCCGCCGTCATACAGGCTCTGTCTGTAACACCTTAATGTGAACAAGTGTTTGATAAACAAGGCATGGCCAGTTATGGCTCCAGTTAGTAATCGTACTGTACCTATTGAATAAATAAGTATAATAGGACGTATCGTACACCCAATGTATAATGATGTAGGTACAAGTAGGTAGGTACTTACTCTATGCGTAGCGTGGATTTTATAGAGCGAACGCTTTGATTATTTACTCTCTAGATAGAGTGTGACCCTGTAATCACTACGACAGAAACAGGCCAGGTTTTGTATGCTTGTGTGCGTGACTCCTTTGTCAGACACTCGCTAAACGTCATTCTATTTATCTCTGTGGGCGTACATAGGGATGCCAGCTAAAGACATAATTACTAATTTACAGGGAAAACTGATCACAGAAGGTTTAGTTATTGTGAAGTGTTTGAAAAACTAAAAATATAGGTATCGATTCGAATTGGAATGGGTTGACTTTAATGTTTTCGATTCATAAAATACACTCACCGGCAAATTTTTCCGAACAAAATAAAAGGAAGACATTTGAAAAAGTTATTTTTTGCCCTAAACTGGTGACGAGGAGTCCCTGCAATAAAAGTATAATAATTATTTTATAACAATTTGTGATCATTTTATAACAACTAAGGTAAGTTTTACTTTGCTCGGTACGATACCTTTTTCAATCTCCGATGCTTTTGATTGCTGACAAAATACAAGTCCTTTGTATGGAAATGATCAGAGCATACAACACAGTTGTTTTAGTCGGCTTCCAATAATCTTCTCCACGACTGCTTCTTATAATGTCTACCCATCGATTGTGCATTATAGGATCACTAGGTATTCTATAAATAAATAATGTATTGTAAGGCAAATTTATTATTGACCCATGAAATATAATACATTTTCATATCGACTGTACCATTCTCGGCTCGCACTTGACCAATTTCTGATTATATTATTTATGCATTCCTACAAATCTTATGTTTCAAAATCTAAATAAGTTATGTTTAAAAAATCGTTTATTATCCACTCACACTTGGCCGTTTTCAAATTGTTTTGTTTTCAATGAGCTATATGTGTAATGACCTGACCCCATGTCACCAGTTTGTAAGTCAAAATTTATTTGTATCAATTTCCACTATTATCGACTTACACTTGGCAGTTTTCTATTATTAATTTAATGTATACTCGTATCGTACATATCCTAAAGTAACTTCCATACTTCAATACTCACACCACTAGGGACTAGGGAATTTCGTATTTCAAAACTGGCAACACCAACAATAATGCCAAGATGGAATCGTATTAATTAGACATATTAAACGGATGGATTTTTGAAATAAATACTATGAATTCTGAATTAATTACCGGTGGTAGGTGACTTTGCTGTTTGATTTCATACATCCTTTGTAATTTCGACAAAGTTTAATTACACAACTCGTCATTTTAGTGCCTTTTTAGCAAAATAAATGTTGACACGTAACACGACCGTATCCCTTGACGACACATTTGACACTGAGGAGCGGAAAGCTACTTATAGGCTAACAGTTAGCTGATAAATTTTTCGACGCGTTCATGTCACCGAAGTTCTATCTAGAGAGTAAATAATCAAAGAGCGAACGATGTGAAATTGTGGACAATGCCATTTGACACGCTAAAAATTATCAAGGTCGCAATAACACGGCTACTTACGTCTCATACATAAGAAGACAGTTATCATTCACTTTCTAGCCAAACTCTATACTGCGTTAACGTAATACCGCCATACCGCTCATATAGGTACATTTGGTTAGGTAGATACTAGTTATACCTAAGGCCCCACTTTAAAAATCGAAGTTCGAATCGAAGTTAATTTAGCTCCATCCTTTTCTCTCGATTTAGTCTCGAATAACGAGTGACAGAGATGGAGCTAACGTAACTACTACCTATTTCCGCTAAAGAAAGGACATCAGATAGCGAGGGTTGCCAACCGTACTATAATATATAGTATTGTACCTACTATATTTTGACTCTGTGTACTATATACTGTTAAAGAAATATATAGTACGCAAAAATACTATATTTCGGTCATTCCTTATAATACATATGCAGTTTGGGTTGGCCGTTTCAACCTTATTTTAAGCACCAATGTACTTGGAGTGGAGAAATAGCATTTTTCAGCTCAGATAGTTGTCAATAGCAGTCAGAATGTTAGTACGTAGTAAATATTGTGCATTAGATTTAATAAAGTACTAATTTACACCCTTTGTACAAAAAAACGTCAAAATACTATTTTGGTGTACTATATTTTTTATACTTTAGGCTTGAAAATACTATATTTGCCCAAGAAATAGTTGGCAACCCTGGATAGCGACTATGTTATTACAATTGGGTCATTATTTGGGCGTTTCAACCGCCTCACTTTCGTGGTCACATTTTTGTAGAAGTGACTTCAGATTTCGATTTTGTTTCTGGTTAGGTATCTAAGTTTACCGGACATCTATCAAATATCCAAAAACGCTATCAAAATATACGCCCAATTCTTCAAAAACATGTCCACGAAAGTGAGGCGGTCGAAACGCTCGAATAATGACCCAATTACAACAGACTAGTTATTGAATGTTATAGGTATTTAGAAATAAAAACATTGTAATTAGACCAACTAAGGATGATATATAGTTAGGATAAGGACAATGCACAATGCATAACAGTAAATTACTATTGTACTTAGTGTTAGTTAGAATATAGGGCACGCTACTCTGGCGAAAATCACGTCGAGTTTAAATTTCGTAAAAGGTAAATCTAAAAATTGATCATAACAATGTAGATACATAATGATTTTTTCACTTCTCAGGCTCTAAAATGACTCTTAATAGCCTTGTATAGGCGGACTAAAGTAATGTACGATTTCGCATAGTTAATTGTTATTCTACCTTTGACTTTTTGAAAAGTTATAAAATAAACCTAACCTAACCTAACCTACTTACTCTATTCTACCAGGATTACACAAAACATTTTATAATTCTTTTTCCGTTTAAGCTGAAGGAAATTTATGTCAAAATTCGGCGTAACTATACATTCGGCGTAAACAGTTTCGGCAAAATTGAGGGAGATTTTACTCCCTAGGGACTAAAGTACTTATAATGTACAACATGCAAAATGCTTACTGCACGCATAATGTGCAAACTCTCAAAATGTTCATACGCAAAATCTACATCATGACAAATATACAGAACACGAAATGCACAGTACGCAAAATGTACTGCTTACTCTGAAAGCACTAAACGCAAAATGTATAAAAAGAAAAATACGAAATATTAAATGTTCTTTGTTGTAGTCGCTCACCTATCTTAATCGAAATATCTTATCGCCACCCTTGAAATAGGTCGGTACCATTGTGGAGTTCCGGTGGCCATCTGTGGTCTTCATCATCAGTTCCACTTTACCAAATGATACTTTCTGAATGCAAATGCTAGATTGTTACTAAAAATTACCAAATGCACTAGTCGCCACTGCGATTTTCGAAGGTTCCCCTCGATTTCTCTGGGATGCCATCACCAGATCCTGGTTCCTTATCATGGTACCACCCTTGGGATCTTCTTTCCAACACAAAAATAATCATCAAAATCGGGTCATAAACGACGAAGTCATCCGCGAACACATGATTTTCTAATTTAATTGCCAGTCATAAAAACAAGAGAAATTCTACTTTATCCCCAACCGATCCGTAGTCACATCAATTTGCCACACTGGTGTGACTATGGTTCATATTATTTACCCGTAGTCACACCAAGACCGAATTTGCGTCTATTTCTCTTTCAAAATCAAAATCCACAGAGTTGACGGAGCTCTGCTATCGCAGAGCTCCTATTTCTGGGTAGTTTGGCTCTCCGGGCACAGAACAGATAGGTACAGAAAGCAATCTACATACAAAGTGCGCTCGAGCAACGCACACATAGACACCGCTCACGTACACGATATCTCGGAGTAGTTGGGACGAGTGCGAGTGCGAGTGCCGTCCGCTTGACACGCGTCGCGTCCGTGGACTTTTTTGTGCGATAATTAGGTACTTATAATGGAGCAACAAAAAAGAAGTTATTAATTTATAACTGTTCAGTGGACGGTTGCTTAAATTCCACTTTAAACGGTGAACTGTCCTTTTTCAAGCTACCAGTGGCTTCAGAGAGGTAAGTAGGTATCTGCTTGTATTTCAATGGTTCGTTTTAAACTTACACAGAAGAGTTAGGTAGGTAAGCGCCCCGCCCCGGCCCCCGAAGAATATATCTAAGATCGATTTAAATAATAGTTTCCTATTTTGAATCAGTATAAACGAAGTACTTAACTATATTTTTGTAAGGTAAATTCTCGCCACCTTACGTAAGTTGAAAACATATTTTTTTGTTTGTGTAGATATTGTGTTGTTTTTAGTGTATTTTGATAGGTTTAGGTCTAAAACGTATATGGTAATGGAAATTGTGTAACTAGGGTAATCCGTTTAGAAGTTATAAGGAATTTTCGATAATGAAAATTGACAAACGTAAAATTTTGTGTTTCTGCTATGTAAACTTTTTGTATTGTAATACCTAGTAGGTACTTAGGTAGGTTTATTGTTTTGTTTTGTTGTAAAGTTTTTTGCTATTACGGGCTATAGGTAGGTACTGCGGGTTTGGATTAGCCCCTCCAGTCACCCCCTCCACTTTAATATTAATTCGTCTGGTCGGTTATTTTTGAAGATACCTACGGTATTTTTAGGGTTTCGTACCCAAAGGGTTAAAACTGGACCCTATTGCTAAGACTCCGCTGTCCGTCTGTCCGTCTGTCTGTCACAAAGCATCTCACAACAATAAATCAAACGACTAGATACGAGTGCCACTACCGCGATAGTTTTTTGTGCATAAGCCATAGTTGACAACCCTAGAGCGACCGCCGAGCGTAGGTATGAAAAGTGAAGTACATACATGTGATTTACTTCTGTACCTATCTGTTCTGTGCTCCGGGCCTGCTAAAGATCTAACATAACCTAAACCTACCTCCTACTTGGTGTGACTACGGATAAATAAAATGAACCATAGTCACACCACTCACACCAGTATGGCAAATTGGTGTGACTACGGATCGGTTGTTACTTTATCTAGCTTTACAATTGATATTTTATTGCTGGTAGATTCTTGACGTGTAAAAGTGCCCGTGCGGCCTACTTACTGAATAAATGTCTTTATCTTTATCAATGGCCGTAATATGTAAAAAAAAATCGGTCTAATTGAGAAACCTCCTCCATTTTTTAAGTCGGTTAAAAACAACAATACTAACGATTCTGCTAATTTTTCTTCAGGTGCCTAGTCATCCAAATACACAAAATAACTTTCTACGACTTCTGAGACCATAAAGTCGACCGCCGATCAACGCATCTTATGGAGCTTGGGTGCCATGCACATATTTTAAGGCTGTAATTACCTAATAAAAGTATAGTAGTTTACTTGTGGGAGGACCTTGTGTAGGGTCCGTCCGGGTTGGTACCACCATCTTATCCATTAACATACCGCCAAGCAGCAGTGTTCGGATTGTTGTGTTCCGGTTTGGGGATAAGACAGCCGGTGAAATGACTATAGCATAGAGGCATTCCATCTTAGTCCTCAGGATGCCAGTGCAGTCTTGTGAATGCGAATGTCTATGGGTCACAGTTTCCACTTACCATCAGGTGGCCTGTGTGCTCGATTGCCCTCCTATGCAATAAAAAAAGAAAAAAGTGCATTACTTATGTCATTATGCAATCGGAAATTTAAGAGTCGCCGCCGCAGGTTCTCTCGCGGCCCCACAAAGTTACGTCGTTCTTTTTAAAGTGGTTTGACGCAATTTGCCATTTATGTTCACCAAAACGTCTACGCCGACTCTCCTATGCTCGTACGCATTGCTAACGAAGAGCGGTAAACATTCGCTGACAAGCAGATAATCTCGCAAATAATGATCGAGACACAATGAGGGAGAAAGTCTCTCGTTAATCCGTTCCAGCTGATTCGCAGGCTGTTACGCAAACTTATTGGTATTACTGTAGAACGCAGTTTAATCAGGTATGCTATTCATTTACACTTTATCGCGCAATATACAAAGTCGCCGTCAATAGAACTTGCAATGGTTGTACGTTATTTTACAGACTGAAGTTGTTTAGAATTTCATTTCATAGAAATTTTTTCTCGTATTATCATTTCATAGAATAATCAATATGTAGAATAATTACTTTGAAGACATTTAAATCATCGTTTTTTATTTCAAATAAAATTCAATGTTTCTTTTTTCATATCATAGAATAGCAAATTAAATATTCTTTGTTCTCATATTATTTGATTTACAATCAAATTATATCGCATAGCTTATTCAAGGAATATAAAAAAAAAATAACCTCGAAGGCTAAGGCGGGAGCTTGCTTCGCTTCGCTCCCGCCATAGCCTTCTAACCTAACCTATTCAAGTCGGTTCTGCCCAGAGAGGTCTTCCTCGCTCACTCATATTTATAGGTTGTACGTTAATGAGTTTCTAATGAGTTTTGAGTGAGTATGAAAAAATACACTGACCAAACAATATTCGTTGAAAAATAATTATATTGTTTGATAAGTTTGTGTAATGAAAAAATAAAATTACAAAATTCATTGAATTGATTTTCTGACGAATTTGTTTCTTTCAAGTAAATAGTTAAAAAATAATAATATACGAAGCAAAAATACAAGGACCAAATGGTATATAAAACATTTTCTGTGAAACAAAATTCTGTAATTTTTCAGTCTGTGAAACAAGGGGACACCACTTGCAATACATAGATGTAAACAAAACACAACGAACCATTTCACTATGATTAGATTACTCGACAAATCACATACCTACTTTTAAAGATCTAGTGAGGTCATTGCAATTATTTATACATCAGATCATTATTTTCATATAAAGTGTAAGCTGAAATAACTATTCATTATACTTTATTTTTTAATAAAAACACGCTTGGTGAATATTTGAGGTTATGTGTCAATCAGTTATATTATCGTTTATCGTTCACAAGTTCTATTGAACGCGACTCTAGGTACAAATAAATAACGGGGCTTGAGGAATTCTCTGCTAGTCACTATTTGGCCAAACAATTATTCTCTTAAATCTGAACGGATCGTGCTGTGGCTGTGACATGCAATACAATGGAAGAGGCATCTGATCAGCAGTGAATCAATTCCTCCTAGGAATAAATACATAGGTATTGGTAAGTAATAAAATGGTAATAAATGGAGGATTTGTGGGCTGTACCAAATGGGTCCCACGCGATAGAATTCGGCATCGCGGCAGACCAAAACCTACGTTGGCGAGACGAGCTCCTTACGAGTGGGTACCTAATAGGTACTACCTATATGTTCTGATATATATTCAACGGTGACTAGGTGACCGCAGATTTCAGAGACTTTGGTATACATTTATTTTCAGGCTGATCAAAGAAAACGCATAGGTCCTGTTATAAAAATATTTATACTATTGAGATTATAATCATAAAATAACTAAAATACAAATTCTTCATTAATAATTCGAAAAAGTACAGTCAATCTCAAAACAATTTCCATTGAATTAAAGCAGAATAATCAAAGTACAATTGACTGCAAAAAAAACTACACAATGGATAAGTTTATCAAAAAATTGAGAACAAAAGGATACCCTTAAGTAGAAAACTTAATAATTATTTTAGACTTATTTATAATTATAATAGTAATAAATAATCGGTTTGGTTCGGTTCCGTTAAGGCACATTTAAGGCCAAAGATTGCAATTAAAGCTTAATCATTAATATAGTACTTAATAACTAAGTATACTTACTATCTACCTACTTAAAAAAAAACAATTCCCATTTCTTATTTCCCACGAGATTATTACAAATCCAATACGTTGATAAACGGATTAAAATAATCAGAAACACGCTATTTATCATTCCAAGCAAAAAAAAAACAATTTATCATCTGGGTAAAGACCAAAACGTTGCACCACAGTTAACCATAGAAACAAAGGCGTGGCCAACTTTTTGGTCTTTACCCATCTGTAGATCGCATAGTACGTAATCAATAATCATCAAATTTAAACTAATAGAATTGTCTATTGGTTTAATTAAACAAATGGCTTTCGAAAACTCTGTCAAACCCATTCAATATGACATAGCTACCAATAATGGAATCTACTTTCATTACAATCGGCATCAAATATAGGTACAGTGTGTCTCTGACCTTGGGGCTTTAATTTCAACGATCGATTCTACTCGCTAAACTGAACTACTTTTGTTCTGCAACATGAAAAAATAACTTAAATTTAGATAACTAATTGATGTCAAAGTCTAATTGTAAAATCAGTGTATTACATACTGGCCATGTAATCACTAACTATCTCATGGTACGGGGGCGACATTACCTTGGTACGAGGGCTAAAGGAAAATGGAGAATTGGATCGCGTACATTGAAAATTAGATTTAACTTGTATGATAAAAAATAAATTTAAACTGAACATATTTTTAACAACTTACAGAACAAAAGAAGTTTAGTTTCAGGAGTAGAATTGATCTATGCATTTAAAGCCCCAAGGTCAGAGGCACCCTGTATAGGATTAGATCAGACATCTCTATTGTCAGAACGTGCTCTGAAAATTGTCTGAAAAGGCTGTATCAATCAGACCCTATGGAGTCAAAGAGAATGGCGAGATTTGTTATTCATAAAGATACAATACAACTAGAAATCGAAGTCGAAGAAATAGTATTAAAATAATAGTTCTATATTGTACCGAGATATGTTTCAGTATGTAATTTATTCCAGTCGTGAAACGGACAAACAACGGCTTCTTGGGTATCGAGAATTCTTATTTATTTAATGGTGATTCCCACTTCCCACCAACAACGTATCAATTTTTCTCAAATCTAAAGAAAATAATCGGTTCTATTTTTTAACATCGCTAAAGCATAATATGCAGAATCCTAAAAAATACCATGACTTTATAAAGTATCGTATTACTTTGAAATCCGGTCCAAGATGGCCGACCGAAGCCATACACTGAGGTTGGAACGTGTCCAACTATCCAAGTCCCATTTATATATTACTAGTACGCAGACAAAGATAATGAACAATAGGTAATAATATAAAAAAATAAAAAGTTGACACATTTTAAAATACAGTCAATAAGCAACATACTTATTGAAGTGCTCAAAATACACTTGTAATAATTGGTTGAGCGCTTCATCTAAGTCGATACCATTTTCTTATTCCTTTTTTGAAAGCTAACGATTTTGTGACGCCGTCTGTACCTAGGTACCTAATGTTTTAAAGTAAAGTAAAGATGCACACTTAAAACCAAAGTTACGCAATACTACGAATTAAGTAAAGTAATTAGGTATGCATAATAAAATAATAACTGAATGGCTTTAGTCAATTAACCCTGTTCACAACTTAGCACATTCGACATGTAAATTAGACGTTCCGTAAATATTTAAAAAAAGCATCGGGCCACTGATAGCGAACAAGCAATGCGGTGAAGTATATAAATTCTAGTTGCTGCTGTAAACACTGCACAAAATAAAATACTATCAACTTAACCACTTTAATTTCTAAAGGATTTTAAAATCATAATGCTCCTATTCGAAGTCATCGTAGCTGCACATTGATACCTCACTATATCGTATTATAGTATTCAAGTGAGTGAGCACTCTCAAATTAAGTATATATACTAGCTGCGACACGGTAATAAAGTATACATATCCTCTGTCTGAGCATTGGTCTATTCGTTCTCTGGTTAATAGTTACGTTGTTTTCGCAAAATAATCAATGTTAGGTATACATATTTATTTAAAATATTATAAGTTTTCGGTTCGTAAAGAACTTATAGTAACTATGACAATATCAACGAAAATATTTTGTTTACAGAAAGCAAAATTACAGTAAATTACTAAAATAATAACTTCACTAGCTTAAACCACTGCTTGTTACTCGCCGACAGTGAGACCCGTGCCTAAGATTACATAATAAACATTTATATATACATATATTAATGTTAAATTTGTGGGAGTTAACCTCTGAGCACCATAATAATAAACCTAATTTTCTGTCACTAGATGTTTAAAAACTTTTGAATACTTAATCGCCGACAAATGTTTTACTTCGCTGAATTATTATTTCATCGACAGGCATTTACAACCTAACCTACGTAACCCATGCTTTAGATGACGTAAAAACCATAAGGTTTCCGCAGTTAGCTTTCGATGAAGTGAAAATACGGTAAAGTAAAACATTCTGTGAAGTGAGTTTCAGCGATTAAAGAAAATCCCATAAAAGACATATTAAAGTGTACAAGCAAAGAAAATTGAAAGACTTACATTTTTCGCTCGTGTCACAATGTGAATAAGACAAAAATGTACGTCTTTCAGTTTCCCTTACTGTACAATAAGGAAGTAACTCACTCTATGGAGAAAACCCGTCTCGTATTTGATAAGATAAATAATGAGAAAATTAAAAAAACTTAACGGTCGGGGCTAGCATTACTTATTATCTGTGTCGCCCGGTTACTCATCTAACCTAACTCGCACACAGTAAAAGATACTAAGAGCGACCCAAAAACATATTAAACTGCAATATAGGTATGCATTTGCATGTTTTTTTTAACGTGAAAACGTTAGTAACGTTTAAAAGTTTGTAAACGATTGACGATTATACCTATAAAAATTATAATTGGAAAATTTCTTCACTTTTTTGAACACCATGGCTGGTACCATTTTTTTCAAGCCGACTTTACCTATCTTTACAAGCACCAAAGTAATAAATCAGTCTCAAATCTTGAGTAAGTACATAAAGACAAAAAAAATTAAGTAATTGTCATCAACATTAAAGTTGCCATTTTGAGCATTAGTATCAAACATATAAACAAAGAATAAGAGATCAATAAAAAAAAATAGAGAGACAAGTTTTGAATACAATATCACCTATGAGATGGTAAAATACGCAGTAAACATAAAAATAACTCTAACAAACACTGACATCTACTATTTAATTTTAAAGGGGACCTGTACCTACGTCCTACATACCATACATGGATGTCACAATACTTTAAATTATATAACTTTGTATTTTTTTTTTACCGTGAGACCCATATTTTTTGGAATTCGCAATAATATTGAGAAACTGACAGTCTATGATACCCTAAAGGATTACAAAACTTGTATTTATTCGATTTGTTTTTACTTTATGCTGTAATATATATATATGTCTGGTGAAATTGTTGAGTGTAAAATAGATGAGTTATAGCTGCTACATATTACAAAATTACTTATATATCCATCACCACATAAATAATTTTACACATGGAAAATTACCTATCACGTACACGTATTACTTACATAGGTGTTGTTGTAAATACTTAACAAAAATGGAATGTCATTTTAAATCTTAACATAAAAAGGCACACTTTGTCCTTAAAGTTTAATAATGGCGAATTGGTCCCGCAGGTACATGCTGCAAAGTAATATACATATTTATTTATAATAATATATACTACGTTATAATACTCAAGTATACCTTAAAGAGGTGTAATTTGAGCCCGCGAGAACTAATATTATTGTTCCCATTTTGTTCCATTAATGACTATTCAATAACTAAACGAAGATCAAAAAGTTGGACCCAATTTGCAGATAGATAACCATACAAACAATGAAGGTGAAGACATCCAATTGTGCGACGAAAAGTTTACCTACTCAAAATTATACAGCCAATTTTTGTCACAAAATGGACAGTTTTATGGAAAATTTGAATTGAGTGAGTTGGAATGTAATTTTTTTTAAAGCTCACCTTATTGTGTTTTCACAAAAACTTATTTTTTCACACATAAGATGGGTTACTAAGCAATTAAACTGCCCGATTTAAGCATATCATTTCTAATTTTGTCCTAGAGTTTTGACCTAGGACCAAGAAAAATCAAAATTAACAAAATGTGACCACCAGCTCCATACGTAATTGGGTTGGAAACAACATTAAAGATATGCTTTAATTGGTTAATTAATTACAAATAACTCCATAATGAAAGTATCAAACTTTTTGTAAATTCTCCTTGGTGTATAAGACATACCCTTATAATTTGTGGCACAAGGAAGCAATTGTGTAACAGGTTTGTATTATTTGTTTGTTGATTCGTAATCATAGCAAACCAATGAATGTAGTCACCATTATAAATATTTGCATTCATTGTTATCTTGTGGCTGTAATGAAATGCCAAATAAAATCATCAAAAGCAATGGTGAACTTCACTGACTCCTATTTTTTTAATATTATTAATACTATTACATACTATGTGTGTGTATTTATGTATGTCTTATAAAAGGTCTGATTATTAGACTCAGAGCATTTTCTTAGACTCACATTCTGACCTTTTAAAAAACACAGAACAATATATTAAATAGCACTTGCAGACAACATTATCTGCAGAATATCTGAGATTCTACTGTATCTTACATCCCTTTCTCTTCTTATGCATTTCAGCTTGCTTTGTCTTTTTCTTGACCAAACCTTCAGCTGTTATATCTGAGATAACTGATAACCTCTTCGAATTGTCCTGTCTATCCAACCTTTGCGGACTCGGCAAGTCCAGAGGAAACGTTGAACTGTATAAGTTGTTGTTCTCACTGTAGCTATGAGGTATCGGGATGTTTGGCGTTAGACTTTCATTTGTTTCTGTCGGGTAGTGAGATGCAGGCCTGATACTGACTGGGTCTGGGAACCGTGGCTTTTTGCCATTAGTCGGAGGCAACGGAGGCTGTCTATGCTGCAGTGAAGAAGTTCCAGAGTTTGGAACACTCCGGTCTGACTCGAAGGAACGAGTATGAACATGTGTGACATTGTTAATGTTGACAGTCGATGTGCTGGGCTGATCATTGTAATACTGCCTTGACATTTCTTTGGACTGTAACGCACTGGCTTTAGACTGTATGTGCTCCTTTTCAAAAGGTTCTACGTAGTTCAAATCAGAGTCCACTGACTTGCAGAGCCTAAGGCCATTCTCCCTTATCATGTCTCTAGGGTTACTGTAGGCATCACACAGAGTTGTTTGGTTAATATTAGGAGCATCTAATTCAGCTGCTCGTTGCCGTTTCTTTAGAAGTGCTTTCTGCCTAGCCTTTTCTTTGGCCCTTTGTAGCTTTTTATACTCACGCTCTTGAAGTAATCTAGCAAGTTCATTGTCCTGGGCTTCAACTGCGCAGCGCATGTCAGCAAACAATGCATCCTGGTCCTGGACTTCACTGCTTAATTGACGTGCTAATCTTGCATCTCTTTCTTCCTGCTCTAACCTGCACCGTAGCTCTTCTAGCTCCGATGGAGACATGCCTAATTCTTCTGGAGCGACATCTATGACATTCGAGGTTATTTTGGGCGCTGGTCGAGGCGGCTCAGGGGGAGCGTGCGAAGAACTAGGCTGTATTAGATCAGTGTGTTGCCTGCGTTGTCTTCGGAGGTTAATTTCGGCCAATTCACGAGCGATCTCCGCGTCGATGTCAGCTTGGCGGCGGCGCGACAGATCTTTTATTCTCGCCTCTTGCTCCAAGTCTTGTTGTTCACTTAAAGCTACAGGAAAGTCTTCCCGTATCTGCTGGTTCCGGTACCTGTTTTCACAGAGGTGGGATGATATCTCTCGGTCCTGCAGACGGTGCGCCAGGGCCCCGTCGGTCCGTACCAGCCACTGCTCCCTCAAATCACCCACATGCCCAAGTTTAGGCATCGTATCACTAGCTTGAAAACCCGCCATATCACTGAATCACTAACCAAACGTGTTTTCACTGTTCATCTCCTATTGATTAACACGTACAAACTCGCATGGTGACACGAACCGAACAAACAATTCCAATTATTATACCTCATAAAACCTTACACTGTATGGTGTACCTTTCTCGCGCAACTTTCGTTTCGTTCCGTGAGAATACGCGCCTCTTTTTATATTACGTGTGAACCGAGAACAATAGATAGAGCAAGGTTTGATAATCTACATAATAATTAAATTTAATATTTGTGCTTCACGTTCGAGCAGCGCTGCGCTCAGGTCGCTCTCGCATCATTCGCCTCAGTCAGATCAGATCGTCCGTCCCCACCTCACTTCACAACAAATTCCTGAATGACAGGTGAATTCCGACCAGTGATGTGCAAGCGTAATCGATAGCATATTGCAATCGATCGATTGATTGTTCAAGTAAGTCACGTAAAATGATCACATAATATGTTTTCAGTGTACAATTCCAAATAGGCTTACGCTGTTCATATAATATTATGAAATTACGGAAAAAAAAAACAAGGTTAATTTAATAAATAAACTGTGTTTATTATTATACTTATACAACAATGTAAAGCAGAAAAGACTTATGAAAGCAATGAGATATAAACATCAGATTTAATGGGATTCCATATAGCATGCTAATGAAAATTTTAGTAGACTAGTTCAACAAGCACATTTTGCTAAAAATGATGCTTTTAGATCCTTAAATAGCGCCTCTGCCTGGACCCGACAATGGCGGCAATGCAACGTAATCTCGATTTCTTTCTTCTCTTCTAGCTGGTAAACAGAGGTAAGAAATTTAAAACACAATGATATGTACAAAAGTTTAGTAAGAAAGTATACGTGAAGTAAAGTTGCCCTTGTCTTTTGCATAAAACCAACTTATTGCCGCGGCACGTTCTAGTCAGAAATTTCACAAGTGTTATTAGTAGATACCAATGCTATTTCTGTGGGGCGCGAGAACTTATAAATATAAAATATAAATAAATATCAGGGGACAATGTCACTCCAATTGACCTAGTCCCAATTTAAGCTCTAGGCTTGTATTATGGGTACTAGACAACGATATAAATACTTATATAGAGAAATATATACTTAAATACATAGTAAACATCCATGACTCAGGAACAAATATTCGCGCTCATCACACAAATATCTGCCTTTACCGGGATTTGAACCCAGGACCGCTAGCTTCGTAGGCAGGGTCACTACCAACTAGGCCAGCGCGTCGTCAAACTTATCGAGGTATAAGTAGTGGTTCGTTGCAGAATCTGTACCAAATTGGTCCCTAGGTGATAATAATAATAAACAAATCAATATTACAATTCGCTGACGAATTATTTACTCTGCCTATTTATTGCTTAGTGCGTAGAGAGGGCTGCTTAAACTTCACAAAACTTGAAACAGCTCAGTTTTTAATTCGTCATTAAAGTATCGAAAATTCGTAAACGAATGCACTTTGTAAACTAATGCCCTACTTTGAAAATTGACGTTCGGACTGTTTGAAGTTACGTTAGTTCCATCCCTTTCTCTCGATTAATTCTCGAACTAGCTGTTGCCCGCAACTCCATCCGCGCAGAAAAATATAACATAGCTTGTGTCACTCTGAACTTTTGAAATCGGTCCAGATAATATTGTAGATGAGTGACAGTGACGAAGCTAACATAACTTCCAACTTCGATTTTCAACGTAGGGCGTCTGCGTACCGATGACACCGCACAGCCAAGTCAGGGTGTGACATAAAAAATGTTATTTTAAGAATAGCATAGCAACATAGCAAGCATTCGAGCATCGACTGTTACTAGGATGTTAAAAACGACGCAACTCGCCTACTCGTTTAGCATATTTGCTCAGGCCTTTAATATTAGACTTAATTACTACGTTTACGGGTAAAGTTAGGCTTGTCAAGACTGTCATTTGCTCAAGCGTGCGTAGTTTTGATATGGTTATATTATAAGCTTAAATAATACAGTCATTGGGGTTAATTCTTACCACATAGAATCAAGTCGCAGTATTTATCAATTGGTAACGTTTTACTTTTGGAGTCTCTTTTCTGAATGTAAACTTGTACATTTACGTACGTTACGCACAATTGTGTTTTTTCAAGTAAGATAAACTATGTATTTAATTAACTGTTAGTTCTCGGGTTCAATAGTCGTGCATCTGAAAAAAATACATATATAAGTACATTCATTAAATCACGCCTGTTTCCCTTTAAAATATAGTAGAAAAATATTGTAGTTTTACTTTTGGAGTCTCTTTTCTGAATAAATGTAAACTTGTACATTCAATTGATACTTTTTCAAGTAAAATAAATCATTTAATAAACTTAGTTCTTTGGTTCGATTTATATAAGATAAATACATTTATTATCATTCGTACGCATAATTTGTCGCTTTGTTGCACCATGGTAGTAAGTACTTAAAGATCGTTTAACAGCAGTGGCACTTGGTAATCTCAACATAATGAATACAATACCATCGATCGATTTGGCAAATAGCGATGGCCAGTGTAGGGTTCCATCGCCGTTACTACAAACAGAAAACTATCTCCAAGAACCAAAAACAACGAATAAACCAAATTCAAAATTAGCAAACTAGTTTTTCATCTCAAGTTAAGATGATTTTCAGTAGTTATAAACATTTAAGTCGTCTCAAACTAAAAGCTAATGAAGTCTACTTAGCCTTGATTATTTTTTACTAAACAGAACTCCAAATCTAAAAACATACATAATAATGGTTTTATAGGAGCTATCCACCCTTGTTTTGTATGTACTAGAGGTAAATATTTTACTCGTACTTATTTCATTATTAGCTTTTGTGTTCGGTACAAAATTTCAGCTTTGTGACATGGATATTTTCTGAGAAAAGTGGTTATAATGGTTCCTAGGGAACCTTAAAATATGCTTACTTTGACAGGTTCCGTACTCTTATGTTCGTTTCGGTTAATTTTTACATCAACTTCATGGACGGTGTTCATCTCCAACATCATCACTGCGCGGCGGGCAGGGTTTGCTTTCCAAAGAGTGCACCTCCTGTAAAACATTCCAGTTGGGCTGGGCGCTCACGAGCACCTTTTTTGTATCTGTCCCTATCTCCCCGAGATTTAGAAAATTTATATTACACGCAGGCGACAGCGACACTACTTTTTACGAGAGACGATTCTTTTTTAGAGACGATATTGGTCCGTGCACTTGTTCTATTCTAAGTAACCGAAGCCGACATCGAAAAAGGTAATATTGAGGAAGCTTCCATTATGGAGTGACATACTAACATGATTATAATTTTTAGAAAATCAACAGCATTTTCAAAAAAAAATCTTCCGTCTTTCCTCCACTTCCCCTCGTACGTCTTCCGAAATTGACATACTGTCTCTATTTTGTAGTAGCGTACGCGTTTTTAACGTTTGTTATCGAGACGCGCTCGGTCAACGGGCGCGGATGAGTTGAGCGGCAACTGGCTGGCCGGCAACTATTTTGTCGCCGTGCGGACAGTTGCATTACAACCAATGACGGGCTAGTCTCCAAACCCGCGGGCAAAAAAATCTCCCGGTTGTCGCATCGCTACATGCGCGCACTTTATACAAACCCGTAGACTTGATAAAAGAGATAAATTAGTTGCGGAGACAAAATTCGCTTTTGGGAGCCCGGCTTTAGAGATACTAAGTTTTCTATTGAGCCACCATAAACTAGCAGATTACCTAAGTGTGGCAGCATGCTAGTCCAAAATCAATAGAGTGCGCACAATTATAGTTTTTGATAATTTAATGAGAAATAATTGTCCGTCCACAGTACAGGCATCTCATTCTAATAAATGAAATTGGAGTAGGGCAGCTATTGTTCATTGGCAATTATTGATTGAAAACTTACCCGTGTTAAGTACATCTGAACGATGCGATGTATGCCTGCCGGCAAATGCACAGTGGTGGTACAAGTGGGGGGTCACGGCGGTCATAACAAGTTAGGCACAAACTACTTGTTTAGTCTTAACAATGATTATAGTTAGTTACTACGTTAATGACAGTGATGTGCAAGCGTAATCGATGGCATATTGCAATCGATCGATTTTCACGTAATATTATTTATCACATATTTTTTCAATTTACAATTTCATTAAAGGCTATTCGTAAATGTTGTTGTTCGTATTTACAAATGTTGTACAAAATAGTTTTTAAAAAATATGCCTTTATATCCTTATATAGCGCCTCTGCATGGTCCCGACGATCTGTAGATAGCCGACACAACGTAAGCTCGCTTTCTTTCTTAGTAAAGCCGCTATCTGGTAAACGAAGATAAGAAATTGAAAAGACATTGCATTGATATATGTACAAACGTTTGGTTAGAAAGTATACACTGGGTAATCTTGTCCTTGTCTATTGCATAAAATAAAGTTTTTGCTGCATCACGTTCTGGAAATTTGACACGCGGTATCAATACGAGTATGATACATTTTGAGCTCTTAGTTATCTCTGCCTTCTCTTTCGCGCGAAAACTCATAAGTAGTAGTTTGTAGGGGTTCGTTACAGAATCTGTACCAAATTGGTCCAGTTAGGTGATTATCCTAACCAAGTCACTTTTCAATTCGCTAACGAATTATTAATTCTGCCTTACGTTCCTCTGTCTACTACTTACATGCGCAGGGCTACTTAGATAAACTTCAATAAATTAAACAATAAAATTAAATTCTCTAAGTTTTTGGAATAATTAGACATGATTATTAGTTGAAGATACCTATGATATTAAATCTCAGACCCAGGCTATGTGCAGTAATATTGCTCATGGCAGACTCAGGGGGAGGCATTATGTCCAGCAGTGGACGTCTTTCGGCTGACATGATGATGATGAAATTTCAGATTATTATAAAAATAAAACCGAACTTAATAAAATGAGTCCTGATTGAACGCAAGCCGGTATACATGACGGGTCGCTTCGTGGTCGTGGTGCGTTGCAAGTCCTTAGAAGATCGTGTTCAACTACGGTTGATTTTAAGAATAGTATAGCAGGCGTCTGTTCGTTTATGCGCAAAACGCAGCGTTGTAAATTAGGTAAACATTTCTTCCATCAGGCTTCAAAAAGGTGTTTTTAATATGTTAATATACAGTTTTATTTAATAAATGCTTGTGTATGATCTAGACAGAATAAAGTATTATGAATAAAATTATATTAAGCAAAGACAGCTGATCACGAGGCATACAATTATTTATTAGAGCTAGAAACGGGTCAACCGTTTTCAGTGAAGTAACTCCTCACTGGTCCATGTGGGACCATTATCAGTTACTAAATGTAACGGGTACCCATAACGTACAAAGATGCTTTTAAACATCTCTATAGTTTTTTGTGCAGTAATATTGCTCATGATGACAAATACCTCTGGCCATTTTGAATATGCATCCACTACTACTATAAACATTTTCGAATACAATGAGCCCAAGAAATCTGCATGTAACAGTATGAACTGCGATCTTAGGATCGTCGCCAAATAATAGTTTTACTTAGTATCGATTAAAACGCATTGTCGCATAAACGAACCAACTCTCAGAGCAAACGCTGCGTTTAACGTATATACTAACGGATGCCGTTACGTGGACGTTTCAAAGCGACGCAACTCGCCTATTCGTTTAGCATATTCGCGCAGGCCTTTAAAATTAGCAGTCAGGTAATACGGTTCTTCTCCCATCCGGTGCATCCAAGCAGCTGTTCTTGGGAATCTGATGGCAAAAATGTTATGTCTTTCAAAGGGGCATGATAAACATAGAGCAGTACCCAACTGTGGAAGAATACGGACTGATTGGATGAATAGAAACCTGGTTAAAAACCACCTTAACAATATCACTTTACTTGTGGGAGGACCTTGTGCAGGGTCCGTCCGGGTTGGTACCACCATCTTATCCATTAACCTACCGCCAAGCAGCAGTGTTCGCATCGTTGTGTTCCGGTTTGGGGATAAGACAGCCGGTGAAATGACTAGCATAGAGGCATTCCATCTTAGTCCTCAGGGTTGGTAACGCATTTGCAGTCTTGTGAATGCGAATGTCTATGGGTCACAGTTTCCACTTACCATCAGGTGGCCTGTGTGCTCGTTTGCCTTCCCATGCTATAAAAAAAAAAAAAAAAACAAACTGAACAGCGTTAAAATGACTCAGTGACGAAATACCAGTATTTTAAAATACCAGGTTCTCAATACACTGGAATCCCAAAACATAACATTTAAATTCTGGGGTCCTAGTGAAAAGGGGTTGGTCTTGTATGCTCCGTTAATGTATCCTCCTCCCTGTATTCTTTTTCACTAAGACCACAGAATTAAGGTATTGTTGATTGATGATCATACTTACCTAATATTTCGGAGCTGGCGTTTTGGGAATCCAGTTATGAGAGTCAGAGAGATCGGTCAATCGCCGTGGGAGTTTCAAAGTTTCACACAGAGACGGTCAAAAGCAGCAAACCTACATATGTCCATCGGCGTTAAAAATTAAATGGTACATACTTTCTATCGTCCACTGGTAGCATAATGTGTAATGTGCTGATGGTGGAAGTCAGCATGATGTCTCCCATGGTAGGCCAGTCGCCGGCTAGGTACGGTCGCCCGTTCAACATGTGCTCGATGGAAGAGTAGATGGACAAAATGCCGTTGGAGTTCGTCGGCGTCAGGTAGCGGCACTTGTTTGACATGATTGGGGTCTGAAATATTACTGACACATTTTAGACACAGGCCTTTTAGGTTCGATCTTATCGACAGAAGCCCTGCTGCCTAGTTAAGAATGCACGTGCTTAAATGTGATTTGAGCGCTTTCATGGGACTAGGGTAGGGGCACCAAAAGTTGAACGTTTAAGCGACTACACCAACTTAAGACCGTTTATTCTCAGTGAAATTAACCAATTTCACCCTATTTTTTTTTGTTATATGGTACTGTATATAGTCTAGATTGAAGATCACTATTATAAAGCCTGTTATTATAACACAGTATTTTTCTAAAAATCGTTGAAACCAAAAATGTGCCGATTTGCCCAAAACATGAACAGCGTGCCCTAATTCTGAACGGTTTGGACCCAAAAGTTGAACTAACATAATAAAAAACCTAAAACATTATAATTTTAAGGAAGTTTCAGAAATAAAATGCAACTTAACGAAATCAGCCTTTATTTTTTTATTGTTTACTATAAAATAAATTAATGATAAATTCAGTGATCGGAGTTAGGTGAGCCAAAATACCTACTTATTCTTCGCAAGAGGACATAATATAGAGTTTTAGGGTTAATATTTGGTAAAATTATATCTTACAATGAGACAAATAAACATGTATACATATACAGTTCCGTTTCTAGCCGTAAAAACATAACAAACTGATAAACAGACAAACAAAGTTACTTTCACATTCAGAATATTAGTAAACGTTTCTATAAGCACTAGTAGTGTTCATATTACAAAACGATGCCTAAAAGTTGAACGACTGAATTTACTTGGTTTAACTTTAGGACACAGAATTTGTGAAATGAACGAACAAAAACCATTAAGAGTTCACCTATTGGAATAGAATCCAAAACATGAACTAGTAAATTTAACTCGTTCAAGTATTAGGCACACATTTTATTATTGAACAGTGATAGTTTTCATAATAATTGAAACTCCAAAATCTTTGGATTAGACATCAAAAGTTATGTTCATCTTTTGGTTTAAATATACAAGAGCATTGAACGATCACTTTAAGTTATAAAGATTCCATCTGTCATTTCAGGACGATTTATTAAAACGCTTTAAAAAAAGTACGCCTTGCCTAGTAGCTGAACACCGTTCAAGTATTGGCTTGGGTATACATTTTTGAAACCATTACTTGAACGGCATATTACTCGCTAACTAACAAAAAAAAAACAATTTATGACTCCAATAAAAGAGTGATTAATCAAGAATACATACTAAGCAAATCCTTCTAAGACTGTCAAATATTGAATTTTATACGTAATTAAAAGCTTAAATTTGGAGTGCACTGTCCTTATCTATTCTCCCATACTATCGACGTTTTCAGCGGGAAGCTCCACAACGATGACCGATCACGGCCGCGGCTGTGGCGTAACTGTCAGTGAGTTTGGATTACGGCGTAGACAAAGAGTTGCCGCTTAAGACAAAAAAAATACGAACTTTGTAACACAAGTGACGATTTAATTATGTGATTATTTCGATCGACTGTTCAGCTTTTGGGTGGCGTTCATCTTTTGGAGCCCCTACCCTACTTCAAGTTGCCGGTGTGGTGCGTTGACTCGTTCACTCGTTCGACCGACCGAGTAACGTTTTAAGAGAACAACACCGCTGTTCTAGCTTATACGCCAATTTTAAGACGGCCAAATAGCTCGATAGAAAAGTGTGTTAACTTTTATATTGAGGACCTAGGCTTGTACTATAGATACTTGCACGTAAATTTCTCTGAACAAATCAAAGACATTAAATGTACTTAGTACTAGGAAAACAATGAATTTACTATGGAAGAATTATAATTTATGTTATGTACCTATATTACAGTTATGAGCTATGAGTTATGAACGAACGGAAAACTAGTTCTACGCTGACAAAGTCGCAATTTGAAAATGAATATTAATACGATATTGATAAAGCTTGTCCCAGAAAAAAATGTCGCTCATTATTAGATGGAGTTGTGTATCAGGATGAAATCTTTAAAGAGGTTTGAAAACTATGTTTCCCGTTAGGATGCTCTATAATGTATAAATAAGAAATAAAAAAAAAGTTGTCAGTACTAGATGTTCAACGATGTCGTCGGTGCAAGAAAAGTTACACGATTTTTTTTTGTACAAATATGTTCAATATAAAGGCATCTCTGCGAAGAAAGTGGCATCGGAGCTGAAAACGTTACAAGAACCGTTCAAAGGGTTTTAAAACGGTTCAGGGAGACAGGTGGTATACGGCGATGGCCTGGAAATGGACGTAAACCAGGGTTTGTAACCCAGAATATCGAGAAGAAGATTATAACAGCTTTACAGAAAAAACTACGGGACTTGGCCAAGAAGTTTAAAACCTCGAAATCTACAGTGCAACGAGTGAAGAAAAATTGTTTTATAACAACGTTTAAACAAACTAAAGTGCCCAACATAAATGCAAAACAGTCAAAAGAGTCTAAAACGAGATCTAGACAACTTTATTCAAAAATGACTAAGAAAAAATATTGTACAGTTATGGATGACGAAACTTACTGCAAACTTGAATTCAAATGACTTCCAGGACACCACTATTATTCTGGGACCGACAGAAAAGTAGTAAGTGAAGAGTATAAGGTTATCAAAATGGATAAATTTGCAAATAAAGTTCTCGTGTGGCAGGCGATCTGTTCATGTGGCAAACGCAGTACACCATATTTTGCTAATGGAACCATAAATGGTGATATATACCCGAATGAGTGCCTCAAAAAACGATTGTTGCCATTCATTAAGAGGCATACTTCACCTGCCCTGTTTTAGCCTGATTTGGCCACGTGTCACTACACGAAGGAAGCAATAGAGTGGTACAAAGCAAATAATGACGATTTTGTTGAAAAAACTCTCAATCCTCCCAACTGCCCGGAGTTACGACCCATTGAAAAATATTGGGCTCGTGTGAAACAGAAGCTTTTAAAACATAAAAGTAATGCCACTTCAGTTCAAGACTTCAAGCGGAAGTGGAATGAAACTTCCAAACTGATCACCGATGACGATGTACAAACTTTGATGGCAGGGGTCAAGGGAAAATTAAGAAGTTTCTGGATGAACTAATCCTAAACTGGTCTTTATGCGTAAATAATAATATTTTAAGGAATATCAAATAAAACGGTATCAGAAAATTTGGTGAATTTTAATATTTAATAAGGATTTTTTTAAAGTTTATAAGCGACATTTTTTACTGGGACTAGCTTTATCTCTATCGATAGTATTAATACAGTGTGACACAAAAGGGTAGAAATTAAATAAAGTGGAACTAAAAAAAACTATGCTAAATTGTTGCCATCATCATGTCAGCCGAAAACCGTCCATTGCTCGACATAGGCCTCCCCCAAGGCTCTCCACTCAGACCGGTCTTGTGCTTTTCGCAAAAATGTGACAGTTACGTAGAGAAAGTGGCGCCCTCATTTAATTTCTACTCTTTTGTGTCGCACAGTACCTCAAAATCGAATTGGTTACCTATCAATTGATGATGATGATGACCGTCCAATAGCTGAAATAAGTGTTCCTATTACTTTTATGCGTATTTTGCTACTAAACGCTAGATGGCATTCCTGATACTTATGTATAATCAAAGTTTTTCTATGGCAATATGGAATCCTATTGCCATTTTTCGACTTAACCTCCGTAAAGTGGTCGTGGCGGGAACACCCAACAATAAAAAAAACCGAATTTTCTTTTGTCCGATTTTTTATATTTCCGCAAGGTATATTATGCTGGAGCTGTTTATGTTCTCAATGACCACTCATTACCTATAATATTGGATTTATTTGGAACAAATCAATCTGCAACACTTACTGATACACTTTTGAAATGAGGGTAGACTTCGCTGCTGTTGAAGTACATGTGCTGGTCGACCAGCGCTCGCTCGATCGCGTCGCTCGGCAGCAGCTGTTCCGCTTTTCTATTTTTGTACCGCGTTGCCAAGTATGTTGCGATGGCGTTGCTGGGGAAACACATAAGCGGACTCACAATCTAAAATGAGCTAGTAAATTAAGCGATTAAGTGTTCTAAGATAAGAAAAAAATGTAGCAAGTTTTAGGATAGTTAGATATATCGCGGGGCTATACGCCATAAAAAGCCAAGCTAAGGTTACATTAAGTGCCTGTTTCGCAATCGACGAGTAAATTTATCTGCCATTTAAAGTTGTCTCCCTCCTTGTCTATTTACAAGTGTAAGAAAGAGAAAGGGCTATATTTATCTGTCAAATATGCGTTACTTGTCGATTGTGAAACAGGCGGTGACTCTGTCAGTCTGTCAACATATTATCTCGTATGTAATATATACAGATTATATTAATTTTTTTGTACCATATTGTAAGTATAACTACTACAATTTGCGTCCTTAATCATCTCAACCAATCAGAAGCAGCGGATATCATGTACCTACCTCGTGTTTAGGTAGGCAATTTTTTCGCGAACGATGATCCGATATGTTGTAATTTTACAAGTTTAGGGGTAAAGTTGAACTTGTCCAGACCGTCTGCTCAACCGTGTGTAGTTTGATCTGGTTATAGCTGTTATAAGCTTAATAACGAACGAGAACGAACTTGGTCAGGAACGAGACCATAAGAGCACGCACTAAAATCACTGACGTGGGGCACCGTGTTGCCAAACTCAAATGGACATGGGCAGGTCACCTATTTCGTAGGGATGACAATAGATGGAGTAAATGCGTTGCAGTCTGGAGGCCCTGGGTGGGAAGGAGAAGTGTTGGCAGGCCACCAGCTCGATGGTCTGATGACATTAGAGAGAATGCTGGCCCTCTATGGACCAGACTAACTCAAAATAGGGCAAAATGGAAAAGAATTGGAGAGGCATATACCCAACAGTGGGCATCTAAATAAATGCTGTGGAAGAAGAAGAGAAGAAGAAGCTTAATAAACAGTAAGTATAGTAATTTGGGTTGATTCTTACCTGTCACATAGAATCAAGTCGTGGTCTTTTAAAATTGGTAAAGTTTTACAAGGATTCATCTGAAAAAAATATAGTACAACAATAATGTAGTTTACTTTTGGAGACTCGTTTCTGAATGAACGTAAACTTGTACATTCAATTATTACTTTTTCAAGTAAAAAATAAACCATTTGATAAACTGTTAGTTCTTTGGGTCAATTTATATCGGTAAAATACATTTATATCATTCATACGCATTTGTACCTTTGTTGCACTATGGTATAAAGAACGTTTGCCCGCAGTAGTGGTGTCCATGATAATCTCAACCTCAATGAATACAACACAATCGATCGATTTGGCAAAAAAACGGGCTAGGACATTGTGGGCATTGCTCAGTGTAGGGCTCCATTCCATCGCCGTTAATACAAACAGAAAACTATCCCGAGTAACCGAAATTAGCACACAAAATATATATTTAAAGTGACGATGATTTTCAGTAGGTAGTATGAACATTTAAGTGGTCTCTATTTGAGTTGGGAGTTTGGGACTCTCAAACTAAAGAACTAATGAAGTCTAGTCGTGATTAATATTTCCAAATCTAAAAACATACATAATAATGGTTTTATAGGAGCTATCCACCGTTGTTTTATATGTACTTGAGGTAAATATTTTACTTATTTCATTAGTCTACGTGAGCTTCTTGTGTCGATGGTTCCTACTTCCATTGATCTGTGAGCTGTGTGACTTTGATATTCTCTGTGAATAATGGTTATGGTGAAACTATAATGGTTCCAAGGGAACCTTAAAATTTGCTTACTTTGACAAGTTCCGGAGTCTTATGTTCGTTGCGGTCGATGCAGACATCAACTTCATTAACGGTGATGTTCATCGCGTCCACGACCATCATCACGGCGCGGCAGGCAGGGCTGCGATCTGCCTTCCAAAGTGTGCAACTCCTGTGAAATGGGAGCGCACTACTTCACATAAAGCCAGATTCAGACGAAGCCAGTTCTGGCTGCCAGTGAAGCTGGCACTCAGCGCTGGCTTGTTATTGGCTTCGTATAAACAGTTTTTGAAGACAAGCCAGCGCTGGCTGCCAGCACTGGCGGGAATAGAGCGCCGGCCTATTTTTCAAGCCAGTGACTCCCGCCCGCGTGCCCCGCAACCCCCGCGCCAGAGTCAGGACGCGTGTAGATGCATCGCGCCAGTCGCTGGCGCATATCCGTAGACGTATACGCGTAGAATTATCCAGGAATGAGATGAACCCAGTTGGCCTCATCTAAACAACATGGGCCAGGCCAGCGCTGGCATGTCTGAGGACTGGCGCCAGCGTTACTGGCTTCGTCTAAACCTGGCTTAACTTTTTTGTTCCTCTAATCATTTCGTTTTCACATTTTTTACTAGACGACGCCCGCGACGTCTTACGCGTAGAATTAGTTACCCGCTACTCCCCCATTTCTTCCCGTTGGGGGTCGATTTTCGGAAAATCCTTTCTTACTGCACCCCTACAGTACCCAAGGAATGCACCCTCCAAATTTCAAGTCCCTAGGTCCAGCGGTTTGGGCTGGCTTAAAGTGGCTGGCAGTGGTTGGAAACAAAAAACTCAGGACCGAGCTCAGTGGCGTGCCATGGGAGAGGCCTATGTCCAGCAGTGGACGGAAATGGGCTGATGATGATGAGGTCCAGCGGTTTGGGCTGTGCGTTGATATATCAACAATCAGTTTAGCATTTTATACTGGGTGTTTGGTAGCTAGGTGCAAAGCTTTAAGGGTGGTGATAGAGCAGCTCATAAGCTATCGATTTAACCCCCATGTATGTTCAGCAATTTTTATTAGTTTCCGAGATATTGATCATTTTAATCGGATTTTTTGTCATTTTTCCTTATGTCCGGGTTACGAAAAACCCTAAATTCATGTACTTATTTTTTTTTAAACAGTGTTTTTTTGCATGATTAGAATCACTATGAACTAAGGAAGTTTTTAAATGTAGAATTTTATAAATGTTGACTGGTTGTTAAAAAAAAGGGGTAAAGTTGATTACTAGGTTTAGAAGTTGATCTTTGTTAAGTTCACAAGATTTCGTAAATGTTTATCTTGTTTTTCTATTACCTATTTTATCATCCTTTAAAGTTTTATTTTTTTCTAATAAAAAAAAACATATATTATATTATGTGTGTTTCATTTATTGTAGCATGCTGTTATCCATCTGACTTTCCTTAGCCCACTGTGTACTTCCAGGTGACTCAGTGTAACCCACCCCTAGTACACAGTGGGTCATTAGCCCTTTTATTTTAAACGTTCCTGAAATTAAATCTATCATACTATAAGTTGTTAAGTGTTATTTAATAAATATTAAATAAATTATCTATGTATAAGTCCAAATTTAATGAAAGCGGGCACTTGTATTACAACAACTAATGACGACGGCTTAGTCTCCAAACCCACGGACAAAAATTGTCCCGGTTGTCCTATACATACGCGCACTGTATACAAACCCGTAGACTTGATAAGAGAGACAAATTAGTAGCGGAGACAAAAGTTGCTCATTGCCTTAAGAGCTAATATTTAGTTGTCTAAAGGGCACCAAAAATTGATTAGCAGATTACCTGCAGTCCTAAAGGCCCGGATAGACGGTCGAGTAATTACGGCTGCGCCATCAAAACCTAGCAAGTCTCAAAAATTAAATTTTGTGTTTTTTGCATAACACGTGGTGCTAGCAAGTCCCTACCGGATGCAAAATCATTTAGAGGCCTAAGTAGTAGGTACGCCGTGCTTATGGTTCGGCGACCTTACTCGCCCGTGTGTCACCCCAAGTCCGGGAACTTCTAAAAAGGTCGTCGAATTTTAAGTACGCGTACTTACTCGCCCTTCTATCTGGACCTTTAAGTGCGTCAGGCCTCCTGTAGGTAAGTCCAAAATCAATGGAGCGTGCTCGCGGCATGGGCCCTATGGCACTGGCTACATTACCTCTCTGGCTAGCCCAATCCTTTGGGAGAGGTAAGCACCAGCTCTAGGATCTCCGGAGGTGTCTATGAGCCGGGATGACAGAGCCTTTTAACTCTTCATATCAGCTGACGAAGGTCCCGTGGTCTCCAATTTACTTAGGTATATATTTGTAACGAACCGGAACAAGTTTTTCAACTACTCGAAGAAAAAACCTCGTTTATATCGTTATTTTTCTTTCTTTTTCATACATACATACATAAAACTCACGCCTTCGCTCCCAGAGAGGGGTAGGCAGAGCCACAGAATTACCTACAACTCCAAAAACCTGTTGACAATTCTGTAACCACATTTTGCACAATTAGGCTAAGATGTTTACCAGCGTATTAGTGACAGGTTGCAAGTAGGGAATGCAATTTAATCGGTTATTAACCGTTTTTGTATGAAAATAACCGGTTAAAACCAGTTATAACCGGTTATTTGCATTCCCTAGTTGCAAGCCCATCGCCTAACAGTACTGCAAGCCTTTATTCTCTTAGTCGCCTCTTACGACATCCACGGGAAGACATGGAGTGGCGCTATTCTAACCCGGCAACCACACGGGTTCTAAAATAATGTAGGTTATACTAAAATTGAGTAGGTAAATAAATTAAAAAAATGCGATATTGAATCACATCGTTTTTACTTTTCCAAATCGTCACGTGTACACTTTTTTGGAAAACCCCCACTTACCCTGTTTGGATGTTTTTACTGCTAGTGGCCCCCATCTCAAATTTATTTTTCAAGTCGTATGTTATACATAGTTTTTTTTATAATTTGTAGGTAGTTAAAGTCGTTTAGATTATTCCAGTTCAGTTACTGTGAATAACATGTTTGATTTTGTGTGAAAAGGTAGATAGAGATAGATCTTTGTTTTGTGGGTGTGAAAGGTGTCGCAGAAAAATATTGGTGTTGGTGTATTGTCACATTGTCACCTCTCGTATGATTTTGTCAGAATAAATAAGAATAGGAACCACAGATAAGAATGTATAGGCCTGTAAAAATCTGATATGCCGGATATACCACTCTAGAGGATCACCGTACAACGTTGCCTTATGATTTTTTTGATATGTAAATGTATAATATAAACTTGACATTTGGTTGCTCACCGGTTGCCATTAAATAAATAAATAATAATAATACCACTGGTATAATGACGAGGAACAGACCCTCACCTCTGGCTTGCCTTTATTGGCCGGTCAGAGTGGAGTCGCAAGAGCTATATGCTCGAAGGGTGGATGTGTTGCATAAGTGGTGAGTGGGCACCTTATGGTCGTTTAAAGTCCAGAAGCACCTCTCCACCCTTAGCCCCTCTGGAACTGTTACCTCCCTGCTGCTATATATATGCGGCTATTTCGGGAGGCCCATTCTTGAGTTGGCGAGTCACCGCCTGCCATTTCAACCAAAGTAATTAGCATTGGCCAGGCAGGCGCCGTAGTTTCATCAATAGCCTAGTTCACCAATCCATATCTGTTCATTCATAGAGCCTATTGTTAATACTTCCATCCTTCTTAAATAGTCCTACACTAACCGTTGGTTGTCCGTGGGAGCATACTTTTATAGTTTGAACTCAGGGACAATCGCCGGTTGGTGTCCCATCACTTTACTAAATTAAACTTGTCTAAAGGGCCTCTGCGTGTTGGCTTCGGCTCCATGTACGCCTTCCAAAGGTCCGGGACTCCCATAGTCCCGTGAATGGTAAAGACATACCACTACAATTGGTTCCACTGTCACGTACCACTGCCACACAATTACAATAGCTCCATCCTTTTCATTCGATTTAGTTTCGAACAACGAGTAACGGAGATAGAGCTTAACTTCGAACTTTGATTTTCTAAGTCGCGCCTCCGGCACGCAGTACCATAGAGGTAAAAAAACATAGATGGATTATAGAAATGGCTAATAGAATCATACTCTTTGCACCCGTTATAAATGCTCTTCGTTTAAAAGTGTTGTCTATATATGACCGCTTCCAATAGTGTCCCACTCCCACCATCACTTTTAAAGTTTGTTAGTACAGTCAACAGCAAAAGAAACTGATGAAATAGGGTCTCAAAATAGCATATACAATAAATTAAGTCAGATGTCTCTGATTATTGTAGTTTAGCATAAGTAAATTAGCTCGTAATGTGTCATAGGTAAGTGACATGCCATTTAAACAGTTAAAGTCATTACTGAGTGATTCAAATTAAACTGATTTTCTAAAATAGCAATACTCAGTAATACTACCAAACTATCACATGTAAGTGAATATGAATGTTTGGGCCTTCATGTCTTCTCAAGACCACCTCGGAATACAAGTCAGACGTTCGGTTAATGTCGGTTATACTCGTAAGACAAACACGCGAAACAACTATAACACCTCTCATTTCCGTCAAGGGTTGAAATAAGTTCCTACTACTTCGCTTTGTTTTTTTTGCAACATTTAAAATAAATTCTTTTTAACTGCCGTGATTACCCTAGTTTTCGTTTGGAGATTTTGTCATTTTGACTTTATCTTGTTGGACACTTGACACTCAGGTAAAAAAAGTAATTATTCTTTATTGAAATTGTCTGTAAAGAGACAGTTATGGCATCGTTTATGATCATTTTCTTTTGACTAATTAATTTTTTTTTTTATTGTGTTGAAAATGACACTTTGTTATAATCTGTTTTATCTGGGGCGTCATGCTTGAACATGTTTTGAAATGTTAATTTTGATCACTTACTTTTGACGTTGACTGTACTTAAGTGTCACTCTTCATTAAGTCCCAGAAACATGGTCACCCACCTTTTCGTCTAAAAACCTTTCGACTGTATTTTTTGTATGTTGTCTATATAATTATCAAGTAATGAGACTCAACACTTAAAATTGTATTGTCATCTGGTTTACATAGTATGTGGTCCAAGTTTCAGCCCATGCCACTAAAGGGAACTCACTTAAAATTTAATTGAAAGATTTGACCAAAACTAACATAGGTAGATACATATAAACGATGCAAGTTAATAAAAAGCTTGTAAAAACATTATTTCTCCTTCTCCCGTCGAAAATATGGAAAATTTATGTACCTACTTCTTATTTCGGTTTTCCTAAAACACTTATTTTTTAAAAGCTCTTTAAATGTTAATACTTTTTTTGTTTTTCTTGATTGTTATAATTATAAAGCTTCTAGCTGTAACAAATGAATATTATTTCTTGGTTTTTTTATTGTAAACAAATGTAATATAATGTCACCTTTTACTATACCGGGCCGTTATACTCTAGGTGGTAAAAACGATATCGTAGTTAATCTGTTATGGTATTGTTATGACGTCAGCCACCATTACTGTCAAGTAAATAAGAGCTATCAAAACGGTGACGACAGGATAACATAACAGCTCAAACACGATATGGTTTTAACCGTGTTCAATAGAGGCCCTGGGTTCATGTCGTACGAGTGTTCATTAATTTAGTAATAAGTAGAGTCGAGTTCATAAATAAATGTGTGTACCTTGTCTATTTAATGTCATGTTTTAATAAACTGCCATATATGAATTGTCACAGCGATTAAAGTGATATGGTTAACACATTATTATGAACTCCACTACCTTAGGTGCATGTAACCTAGCGAACAAATGATTTGAATTGATAAAATATGTATTTATGTTAAACTCAACACAATGACAGATATTGTTGATTTTGCATTAGTCCCCGAGCCCCGTCGTGACGGGTGTCCGAGTGGCTCGGCCACGCAGGCCACGCGCGCCAGACATAAACACGAAACGTGATCCCAACTGTCACAGTGGTAGCGACAGTTATAATGTAGGACAGTTACTCGTTGTTAAATAAGTTAAATTAACGTAATAAGTACGATCATATTTAGGATACAAAATATTAAAGTAAGTAATCAAAAAAATCTTGTAATGTACCTACAATGTGAAAGAAAGTCATGTCTGTTTCTGTGTCGCTTTCACGGCTTAACAGCTGAACTAATTTCGATGAAATTTGGTATGGATATAGCTTGAACCCGAGGAAGGATACAGGATACATACATAAACTCACGCCTTGATTCCCAGAATGGGGTAGGCAGAGCTACAGAATTACCAACAACTAAAAGTTTGTTGATAATTCTGTAACCACATTTTGCACAATTAGGTTTAAATAAATAACATTAAAATGAATGCATTATATGACAACATTTGAAAGTTCTCTTTTATATTAGTGTTTATTTAAATCATGTTTTATTATTAAAAGCTAGTGCTATTGTAGAATACCCTCCTACGATTAAAGCATACTAACGCACACATACGCTTGCATGCAAATAGGTGTCCTCATAACTATGTAGGGAACTTTTCAAGTTTTTAAGATGTTATTGGCCTGGGTGTCTCGCTAAAGAAGGTTGTTGTGTGGCTGGATAAAGATGTTTTATTTTCGTTTTAATAACCTGTTTCGAGTGGGATCTCGGTACTGCTGCACGAAGTGAGTAAATTAGCTGTAGGTATCGTAAGTAAATAAAACCCGTAGAAAACTCTTACTTGTTGACAAATGATAGTGGTATTAACCTTGTATTGTTAGTACAGTTTTAGTTGGCGTAAAATAATATTTTGTAGTTTTGTATTCTTAATATCCCGTGTGGTTGCCGGGTTAGAATTAGAATAGTGCCACTCCATGTCTTCCCGTGGATGTCGTAAGAGGCGACTAAGGGAATATAGGCTTGCAGTACTGTTAGGCGATGGGCTTGCAACCTGTCACTAATACGCTGGTAAACATCTTAGCCTACTTGTGCAAATTGTGGTTACTGATCAACAACTTGTAATTCTGAAGCTCTGCCTAGCCCACTCTGGGATTACAGGCGTGAAGGTATGCATGTATGTATGTATTCTTAATAACGATATCTTTGCTTTAATAGACGTGTCCAACATTTTCTGTGCGTCGGTATTATTTTTTAACCCCCGATACAAAAAAGGGGTGTTATAAGTTTGACGTGTAAGTGTGTGTTGTGTGTGTCTGGCTGTGGCACCGTAACTCTTAAACAGATGAATAGATTTGGATACGGTATTTTTAAATTTGAATCAGGTTTTCTAGCGGTGGATCTTAAGCGTCCCCGAAACGATCAAGTGCACTTGACAAGTCTACGTGCTTGAAGTGAATATTGATCGTTTACAGCGTTGACTTGACAAGTCCCGTCAAGTATCTACGGGCTGGACCATACTTGACAAAGATTTTGATTGACGGTACTTGAACCACCTTGCGCTTGATGCGGCTTGACGCAACTTGACAAGTTTTTATTCATTTTATTCATTTTATACCATTCCTTACACCATCGCCTCTTTCTTTTCTCTTTTTCTGTGATAGATACCGCTAGAGTTATAGCAAGGAATGCTTTGTCTGTTGGAAACCATTATTAATTTTTGCGACGACCACTTTCCTGGGCACAGGGCGGTAAACGACTGCGGCACGTGGACTTGACGGCACCTTCAAGTCGCGTCAAGTCCCTCGTCAAGTGAAATCGTCAAGCACGTAGACTTGTCAAGTGCACTTGATCGTTTCGGGGACGCTTTAGACGTGTTTTATTAAAATCGGTTCAGCAGTTTTAGAGATATTGAGCTTTTAGGGGGTTAACAGCCCCCGATATAACGGCGACACCTATTTTCAGAGCTGATATCTTAAACGGCGCAACCAATTTTCATGAAATCTTGCTAAAAACCGTCCCGATTTATGTAGCTTAATTAAAAAACAACTGTGTCCTAATCCGTTCATATGGTTAGGAGCTACAATGCCACAAACAGACATTCAGATACAGAGACACAAGTTATAAACTGGGCCATTCTACTTTTCGTTGTACGCATACATTTTTGGTCACATTCGCACTAAACAATTTTTATTTCAAAAACGGTGAATTGCACCGTTTTCTAACTTGGAACTCGAAGAGGGACGTAAATAAGCTTATATGTAGAATTATCCTAATTCATAAAAAGTTATTTGTAATAACTATAATGTCAGTAACGCAGTGGATGTTGATGCCCCCGCCTTTTCTATGGAAAGAGTGCAATTTACCTCTGATTGAGTAATTTAAGAGTTGTTTTTTTGGAAACCGTCAAACTTAAACATTCTAAGTTTACATACATACATACATACCTTCACGCCTGTAATCCCAGAGCGGGGTAGGCAGAGCTACAGAATTACCTATACCTTCAAAAACTTGGTGACAACTCTGTAACCACACCTTGCACAAATAGGCTAAGATGATTCTAAGTTTATGTTATTTATTTAGACGCGGATTCATATTTTGGTATACTTTTTATCGGACTATAACATAAAATTGTACACTGAAAAGTAGGATGACCCAACTGTTAACACCCCTGGTCTATTTATTTATTTAGGTGTAAATTGGACCCGATTCTACGTGCACATCGCTTAAATAGCCTAAAACTAACTAAAACTAAATTGTCTAATTTTAAGACATAGTTTAGACGGCAGATTTAATCAGTGCTATTCCAGAATGTCAAGCTGACAATGTATAAACAACATTCTTCTTCTTTTGCTCCCGCGGCGACTTGAACAGCTACTACCGCGGGGATATGGCGTTTCCACGTTAAGTGATTTCGCCAGTGTCAAGTATACATATATAAGTATATATCAATATAGCAATAAAACAATCCAATCTTCTCTAGGAAGATTGGGGGCAACGTTGTACGGTGATTTGTAGGTCAGAGGTCAAGATAGTTTTAAACTTTTAACCTCTGCACCACTGCGAGTCCACTTGAAACGAGAAGAAAGATGCCAGATACACGAAATAAGTCCAAGTTTTCAATCACTGTGCGACACAAAGGCATAAAAAGTACAAATCACTATCAGAAAAAAACTTTGAACACCTAATTACCCAAAAATTAAAGTCTAAAACAAATTATACGTCCGCCATCTTTTAACGTTGCAAATGGCCTCGACAATGTATAAGACCGCCTAAAATAAGAAGCGTCAGATTCAAATTAGCGCTGTCATGGCGCTGTCATTTGATTATGACAGCTGCTCATAGAATAGCAAAGTGTTTTAGCGACACCTAAATAAAATTAGGAAGTTTAGCGGCCACTGTAGAATCGGGTCCATTGTGATCCGATTATAATGATCATTTAAAATAGTTTACTAACTTTTAAAATGGTTTAATTAATATCGTCTTTTACAGGCAAAATAAAATGAAGAAACTAGTTTTGTTTGGTGACGTTGCCTCGCCGCCCCTCCGGTTCGTAATGATGACGGCCTCAATGCTCAATATCGATTTCGATTACCAATTCATCGATCTTTTCAAAGGAGAGAACAAATCTGAATCCTTCACTAAGGTAAAGCTAAAACTATATGTGACCCTTACAAATAGAAATCAATTAATCAATAACAATATGATAATGTAAAAATATATACATAATAAAATAAATTAATGTGTCATCAAATTATAATATTAAACTTCACTAATTCTAACAACAAGTTGACGAACGATTTACTTTCAGAAGAGATAAAATAGGGAAGTAAGTATGTATAAGGAATAAGATTGTACTGTACTGTACTTGTTTATAGTGCGACAAAGAGTAGAAATTAAACGAGGGCGCCACTTTCTACGTAACTGTCACATTTTTGACGTACAATGCTTAAACATGGCAACAATTTAGTATGCAATTTTATTAGTTTATTTTTATTTTATTTCTACTCTTTGGTTGGCACTGTACTTACGCTGTTTCTATTTTTGTTTATTTATTGTCTTAGCATGGGTACCCGTCTACGCTTACGTCTACCTATTAATGCTTTCGATTTTCCAGATTAATCGTCTGCAATTAGTACCGGCTCTGCAAGTCGGCGAGGATGTGATTTGCGACAGTCATGCCATCGCTCTGTATCTGTGTCAGATAAGTGAGAGTCAGATCCTTTACCCGGAGGACCCCCTCGTGAGGGCCAAAGTCAACCAATTCCTGTTCTTCAATTCGAGCACTTTATTTCCACTGGATAGTTACTTATTCGTGAGTGTGACCTATTTATTTTGGAAACAATCGATTAAGACGATTCGATCTATCTTGTGATCCTATCATTTTGCACAACATATCGCTCATCCAATAGAATAATGACATAATTGCAAAAAATCGGGTTTTGAGATTTTACCGTCGTAAGTGTTCTAAAGGTCAGGTCTATCGCGTGGAACAATAACATAACATGCATGCTAAAAATGCAATTATGTCATTATTCTATTGGATGAGCGATATGCTGCTGTATTGTGAATAATACCTCTCCAAAGTAATTACATTATTTTTGTTATAGTCGGAGTACTTTAAAGGCAACACTATGGACAAAGTAAAGGTTGAGAAGTTGTACTCCGCATTGGATTACTTGGAATATCTTTTGAGCAAACACTCTTGGCTAGTCAATGAAAAGGTAATGTGCTTAAAAATCAGAGTCCTATCGTTGTGCTAAACAAATTAATCAGTATTTCATGCCGCCGACGATTAACACGTGAAAGTAAAAGTTTGAGAGATGGGTGACTGTTAGAATAACCGCCAATGGCCTTAAGTGCCTGCCGTCTGCAGTCACGTTTCATACTGTTAATGATGAGGTAGAATTGGAGTTAAATATAGTGATTTAATAAAATAATAAATGTTTATGCAGGTTTCTCTGGGTGATCTGTGCTGTGGAGCTACCGTGATCACGGTGCAACTGTTAGTGCCGCCGCTTGACCGTCACGTGAATGTTAACCAGTGGATTAAAAGATTGCAAACACTTCCCTATTTTGATATCCATACACGAGGTTTGGAGCGGCTGAAAGGTTTCATGGATTTAATGAAGTAAATAAATTGGTTGCAAAAGTTACTTGTCTTTTTGACTGTACCCTAAAAAGTTTACGATGTTGCCAACCGAAAATACTTTATAATCAAATCTTGCATTTATTAGCACCAGCAACAGCCAAATGTCAAAACTCTACTGTCTATGGACTCTATTGATTGGTCGACGAGGAGATGTAAAAAATGGCTGCCTTGCCCTCTCCTACTCAGGTAGAATTAATTAAAATTAAATAATTCGTGGTGTGCGAATTAAACAGTTAAAGCTTGGAGAACAGCTAACTAAGTGATCTATCGTGTAGGCCAGTTTTTGTTGCCGAACGAACAGAGACATACAAAGATATTTCGTAACAAAGTTTCGTGTACAATAGTTGGTTTACGCTGCCTAAATCATTTAAAATTGAATATTTTAAGCTGTCTGTGTTTAACAGTTATCTTTGTTATAAAGTGTTGTGAATATTTGTGGTGTGCAGTCTAGTTTAAAACCGAAACTTCTCCATAGTTTCGTAATTATAGCCGTTTTCGTGAACATTGAATGTCATGAACTGACCAAATGTCACACCCTTCGTGATTGAAAAATACTTGCTAGAAAGGAAATAAATCGCGAGATTTGCGTTTTCAAAATGTGGCTTGAACCATTACAGGTGGCAGGGACCCACAGCGCTATATATGAAGCGTATTATCATCAGGTAAGCTCTTTTTCTTTGATAATTGGTCGCCGTACGAGTTTGCATGTTTCTCGTAATAAATATGTTTCTAAGTTTCAAAGTATTGTATTGATTATGGAATTACACTACGCCGCCTCACGTTCTTCTATCTTAATATCAAATTTTAATCAATAACCCCAAATTGTGGCCTGACCTTGCTCCTAAAGAGGAAAAGAGGTTTTGTGAAGCTTAAGTAGATCTAATAGGTAGTTTAATAATATTCGCTGAATACTACTGACATTCTTAGTTAATTCATATTTGTGTAACCATAATAATATCTTATTGGTATTTTTTATTTTCCTTATTTATTCAGAAACTTGAGATTTATCTTGAGGCTTGAGAGACATATCTTCAGTAAGATAAAAACACAGTTATAGATAAACGTATTTATATCTTGTCTGATAGATATGTGATAAGGTTGAGAATATTTAAATATCTAGGAGCTACCATGTGTACTTGTAAATAGAAATGTAATAAGTATAAATAAATTCTAATGTGGCTTGCTGCAACCAAACAAAACAGAGATAGGAGATAATATTGTACATTTCATATTGATTATAATAAGCAGAGCTAATTTTCTAAGGCGCTGTCTCCACGAGCGAGAGAATCGCGGCGATATTATCGTCGTGCCACGTATTTCTATACACTCTCTATGGCGCTGTCTCCACGAGCGATTCTCTCGCTCGTGGAGACAGGGCCTTAGACTATCATCAACAGAGGGCGGAATTTTTATAGCAAAAATCAAACTTCAAAAGGGTTGGATTATTAAATTTTATCGACTTTTCCAGCTATTGATAAGTTAAATCTTCTATATTATTGACTTTCAACATTAACCTCTTTGATTAGCAAGTTGCATCGCCATTAAAAGTGAATCGCATGGCAGTTAACTCGCATTTCTGCCACTAGTCTTTTAACAACTAATTCACGTATGTAAAAAATGGTTAATCCAAAGCAAAAAAAAAGTGTTGAAACTCACATAACGACTAAAACACATTCACGTGAGTTTAAAGCAGTAAAGGACAATAATAGTTTTCATCTAGATTTGATTATATTTCTTATCCCATGAAAAAGAATTAAAAATCCACAATTCCATTTTTTTTAAATATATATTTGTTGTTCCTGTTCATCACCATTTGATATCTATTCTGGTTTATAAATACCTAAATATAGATACGCGCTTCTTAAATATAACTTATTAACACTCGATAAAATTCAACATTCCAACTCTATTGACTTTTGATTTTCCCATGAAAATTCTGTCCTCTGATCATCAATAACTATATTAAGTGGTTATTACCAAGGGCTGTAAGTGAGTGAGCCATGTTTGATTAATCTAAATAATTAATATCACTGATCGCAAAAGGCAGACCTAATTTATCTAAAGTTTGCAAAACGACATAATATAGAGTGGTTATACAGGGTAAAATGATAATTTATTTTGAATGAATACTGGGTTTCTGGTATTTTTCTGGTAGTAGTAATGCTAAATACGTATATTTACTTACGGCCGAACCCTATATTCAATCCGTGGATAGATAGATAAGGCTTACTTTGGGTTAAAATTTGACATTTGCTCATACAAAATTATACCAAAACTGACAGGCTGTGGTTTAATAAGACCCCACATAGTATCTTAAGAGATATATTTTTGATTTTGTATGGAAATAACTACTAGTGTGTTTTGGCACTTTTTGTATTAAATTCTGGCAGCTGGGAGTAAAAAAAACCGGTATGATGTCAGAGAGACATAAGTTCTGCTATATTGACCCACTTACTCATATATTTTATTATTACCCCTCTGGGAAACAGGCGTGATTTAATGTATGCTGCCCTCCTACGGAAAAAAGGCACATCTACTATAATAATTGTATTGCACTACCAACCTTATTATAACCACTGAGAGTTCAATATGCTTCTTTGAATGAATTGCACTTGTGCCTTATCTCCGTAGTAGGGCAATATGTATGTATTTATGTATATCAATATTGTTTAGTCCATAATTGTTAAAGCTAATCTATACTCTTCTTGAGTGCTGGTGTTTATGGACGGTGGCAATTACTTACCATTAGCGAACCTACATGCTTGTTTGCCTACCTTTCTGATAAAAACTAAATAAAAAATACAATAATTTTTATTAGATACATACTGTGTTGCTAGTAAAGATTTATAATAATTTAATTGATCACTTGTGATTCGCCTCTGTGCCCTCTCCAGGTAAAATGTGTATTTAGTATGGATCTATATTAATTTGCAAAATATGATTGTTCCTATTGTATTATTAAACATAATAACTATAGGTATACTGCCGTTTGGGAAAAATATTTTTCGCCAAATTTCACTTCCCAAAAAACTTTTCGCAGTAGTTTCATTTCCCAAACGAATCTTTAGCACATTTACATTTCGCATTTTTTTCATTTAGTCAAATTATCATTTGGCATCATTTTACTCTGTCAATTTTTACTAAGACAAACTTTTATTAAGCAAATGATTTCCTTTGGCAAATATTATAATCCAAAAAATTGTTTGTTCAAATTATTACTTCGCACAAAAGTGTACCGCATTAATCATTGACAAGTTAAAAAAATTAAAGTAGGTTAGGTTAGAACTGTGACCTCCACAGAAACGAACTGCTACCAGAAAAGTAGGTTAGGTTAGGTTAGAACTGCGACCATAATAGCGCGCGAGCCGAGCGAGCATAGCGAGCGTGCCGTGGCAGCGGACGGCGAAGCGCCAGAACGCAACTGCTGCCAGGTAAGTAGGTTATAGGTTACAAATTCTACCAGTAAACGCCATCGGCATCGTATGCCAACAATATTTTGGAAAAAGTATGTTATGCGAAACAATACATTTGACTACATGAAATTTGTTAAAATGAAACATGACGAAGTAATTATTTATTAAACAATAATTTGCCAAACTAAAATTCGCTAACTGATAATTTGCTATAAGTTATTTTGTCTTATCATTTTTTGGGAAATGAAAATTTAAGTAAAATAATTTGGGAAGTGTAACTTTGGGAAAAGATTTTTGACCAAACATTAGTGATACTTTTTTCTCTGTCAATGATATATTATTTTAACTTTTAAGACGATTGTAAAGCGCTAAAATCGCGTAGCTGTCAAAAAATTCCGTACCAATTTAGCTCTGGCCATTAACGTTTCTCACCCCCTAAATCAAGTCCGATTTTCACGATTTTTGAATATGTTGTATTTCCGTAGAAAGGAAAACGTACAGACATAGATTTTCAAGATGAGGGACAGACAGCGCACGCGACTTTGTTTTATACTATGTAGTGATTCAAAAATCGTAAAAATCCGACTAGGTTTGAGGGGAGAGAAATATTTTCGTATTTTGTATGGACATTTTTAGCTTCAAAATCCTCTTAGTACTTAAATAGCCTAACCTAATGTTATTTATGATGAATATTTAAATGATTTTAGAATTGACATAGTTAAAAAACAATTATGCGAACATTAAGAACATTAATATTATGCTAAACAAAAGGAACAGGGGACCGATTTTTGACTTTCGAGCGCTCGATTTCAAAAGCGAGCGGTAGAAAATATTCGAATGCGTAAATTTTTCACGATTTATTTTCGATTGGTCCCAAATTCCATATTTTTGAGATTCTCACTCGAAACTGAGGGATTGACTAAATAGTATTGTTAAGTTGGAACTTGTTTCATTATACGCAGAAAATTGATGTTTTACCGGTTTTTTTTAATTCATATTTTAATTGCGAATAAATGTGTGAAGCTAACAAAAGATGAAATCATAACAAGCAATTTAATATTTCAGTGTCAATAAGATTTTTTTACGCTTATTTTACAAATTCTTGACTGGTTATAAATGTAGGAAAAATGAAACGCTTTCTCGTCTGTGGATGTCTATGGCATTGTGCTAGGTTTGTTTATGCTTCGTGTGTATATACCCAACAGATTTGAAAGATGTCAAATGATATTTTCTATTGATAGAATTCAAAACGAATGCCACGGACCACTCGTGTTCATATTTCCTATCGCTCGCAAGTCAAAAATACCATTTCATTGTTTTTTGTCACTTTCGAATAAAACTTTCGAGCGCTCGAAAGTCAAAAATCGGCCCCCTGATTTAGTATAGATCTAAATCTTCCTTAAGAAATGATCTACACTGCATAATATACTGCAGCAGGATTATTTTAAATAGTTATGCAGTGATTGGTCAATTGGATATCAATATAAATAAGTGTAGGGTTTTACCCAGACACATTTAGAAATCTGGATATCCCGGAAATTCTACCATGACGGATCTACCTTATCTAAGTCCAGCAGCGGATATGTTTTACCTAACTGGGCAAACCCCAAGAACGGAAGTAGTCGCGTCGTGCGACATTAACATACATTTTTTTTTTATTCTAAATGTTTCCGTTTTTGCTGTGTGGAAAGATAAAGTACATTGTGAGATATTAAAAAAAAGGTTTACGGCGGACCTTTAGGTATTTAGTTTTATAGCGTTTTACGTAATTAATGTAATGTACCTATAATGAATTAAAGTTTAAAATGTTTTCAATCGTAATTAGAACTATCTTAACGTCATGTTGTAAACTTTTTAGAACGATAATATAGGTATGTGGACCTACTCTTTATTCATACAATAAAGTAGTACAAATGACAAAACATTAATTTTTGATTTTTATACTTTTACATTCTGTCATTCTGTAGCTCTGCCTACCCCACTCTGGGAATGAAGGCGTGAGTTTATGTATGTATTTATGTATGTATGTATGTATACTTTTACATCTTAGCCTAATTGTGCAAAATGTAGTTAGGTACAGATTTATCATTTTTTTTAGAGTTGTTGGTTATTCTGTAACCCTGCCTACCCCACATGTATACTTTTACATAATACCTATATCATTGAAGAAAAAACATTCTGACGCTACAATCATTCTGAATTAACGTTTTAAACTTAAATGTTTTATACATTACGTAACAAGCATGACTAAATACCTAAAGCACAGCCGTAAAACTTCTATTTTTTAAATAACTCTATGCACTTTATAGCGCAGATTAGTCGGCTAGTCGCCAAAATCCATAGTCGGCCCATCTCTAGTTTTTTTTATCTAAAGTAGGTTCATTCAGTGAAAGAAATCAGAGAACAGTTGAGTGTGTGTAAGAGGGGTATAAAACACCCACCTGTGGATAGATAAGATGAGATTGCGTCATACCTGGTCGCTGTCATTACTTCACCACGGCGCGGTGCCGTGCCGTGCCGTCAGTACAGGGCCCCTAGCCAAGATGTATTACACTAACTAGCGTCTCTATTCGTTTCGTTTTTTAAACCAATCGCATCACCGGTAGATGACATGACTCTTCTACCAGTGACGCGATTGGTTTTAAAACTTCAGAACTTCTTACTTATAGCTTCACTAACAAACAATGTAATCAAATATTGGAAGTAAATTGAGCCTTCTTCTAATTGACAACAGGAACTTTTTTAATCTTTGTTTTGACGTCTCAAAAGGATAATTACTTACTGGTTTAACTGCTAATGGCTAAAGTGTTTAACACCACACGGTCTTTGCTACGTCACAGCTAGTGCTACACTTAAAAAAACAAAACGCGGTTACAAACTTAAACGACGTCATTCCAACCACTGGTCCAAAGCGGGCGCAGCAAACACTAAGAAAACCTTTTCAAAAAGAATTCAGATGACAGTACTAGCTGGCTTGATAAATGAGATCCGTCATTTGGACTCATTTGACTGGTCTTTTGATAATAAGCTTATTATCAGTGTCAGAAGTACAGTCGACAATAACTCTATTGCTTTGTTGAATAAAATATTTAATGTTTAATAATATTAATATAATGTGTTGCAGGTGGATCCCAATGCCACAGGGGCGATCCAGGCGCCCGATGCGGCCCGTTTCCTCAAGAAGTCTCGGCTGAGCGACGTGGTGCTCTCCAAGATATGGGACCTCTCCGATCCCAATGGCAAGGGCTATTTGGATAAGGTAATTATTTATATATATATATTCGTATGGCTGTACGTTCTGTTCAGTCTTATGTCTAATTTGGATAGCCAATTTCTGGCATCTGTCGTAAGCCGCGCCACAGAATAAGTAATAGTACAAGTACCCCACTAAAACGCGGTTTAGGTATAAAAAACGTGCCTACGCTATGCCTCTCTTACTATCATATAACTTGTATTTATTCGCACGCGGCACGTGTAGCGCTAGGGTTGTCACTCGCCTAGAATACATCAATGAGGTCAAAAAATGTTTTAGCTGATCAGATGTCGTTCGCTCACTTGCGGCGGTGGTGTATCAATGTGTTTTTAGCCGACTTCAAAAAAGGAGGTTCACCTTACGTGGGTTTATTTTTTTTATGTTCCGCAATATAAGGCGACTGGGCCGATTTGAAAAAATCTTTTTGCGTTTGTGAGAGTACACTTTCCAGTTAGTCCCATTCTGAACCCGTAAGGATCTGGTAATGGGATCCTAGAGAAATCGAGAGAACTCTTCAAATATTATAGGCATGCACATGGTGATTTTGGTATTTTCAGTAAGAAGTCCAGCATTTGCATTCAGAAAGTATGATTTGGTAAAGTGGAACTGATGATGAAGACCATACTTGGCCATCGGAACTCCTCAATGGTACCTATATGTAGAGTGGGGCGATAAGATATATCGACTAAGAGAGTTAAACAACTATGACGAAGCACATTTAAAACATAATTATGACTATGACTTTCCCACGGCGCAGCTTGTGATGACCTTGAAATATACTATACTTTCTTATTTATTAAGGAATGGGACTATATTTATAACAGAATATTACTACGAGTATACGACCGTTCCGTGCGTTCAAGGCGGCAGATCGTGGCATGCGTATGCTCGCTCCGTCGCTGCCGGCCCCGAACTGATTGTCACACGCCGTGTGAGCGAGCGGGCAGGTTAATAAGGCGGCGCGCCACGCCCAGTGCAATACCTCTGGCCGCGCGCACAATTCGCCTATTCCCCCCGCAAAGCGTCTCCTGGGGCACTCCTCTACGATGTGAGCGATCGTCTGCTCCGGGGCTCCGCAGTCGCAGCCTGCCGACTCTCTATACCCCCATTTGTGCAGATTATAATTACATCGGCCGACACCAGTCCGTATTCAGTTAAGAGTGACCCATATCCTTCGGTGCTCGTTGAAACCTGGTGGATCCTTAGTCAGGTCGACGATTTATTATTTTTTCACGCGTAACGGAGCAATGGATCAGCGTTGGCCTAAATTTACTTGTATCAAAATGTAGGGGTAGTAATTTTATAAAACTCTTTTGGATCGAAGTGATTATTAAATTTTGGGTATTTTAAGAATGAATGAAACAATTTGGAATTTAGGTATTTATGGGACGAATTCAGTTATTAGTAGGTATTATGAAATTCGGTAGTAACCACACCTATTCAAATGTAGGTAGACACTGCTCCAGCTTTACACGAAGACGCTACGTTGTCTTTAAGAACCCGCTCAGACAGAGCGGTCGCGTTCAGAGTTCGGCGTTCTTACGAATGTACTGAGTCCTTGCGATAACGCACACAGCAGGCGGTCAGGCCGCGGCGGTCAAATTGGAACGTCGCGTTCTAGAGTTCTTTTGCCGCCGAGACAGAGAACGCCGCGTTCGACACGATGTCTGAAGTTGCCAATGCGGAAAAACATATTGAATTGGTTAGAGAAAGGAGATTATTATATGATTTAAGTCATGTACAATACAAAAATCATGACAAAAAAGAAAAAAATATCGAATTCTTCTCGTGTTGTGTTAATAGGGTCTCCTAGCGATATGTTATACAAGTATAAAGACACGGACGAAAATGGAACGCCGGAATTTGAACGCCACTTGTGTGCGTTGGAACTCTCGAGCGGGCAAACCTCAGAACTCGGAACTCCAACCCGCTCTCTGTCTGCGCGGGCTCTAAGCTTCCAATTTAATTTTATTGATTTATTGACAACGCCGTTAGCCTAGTTCGAAATGACCCTGCACATAAAGCTAACGGTTCGGGATTTGATCCGCGGTAAGGGCAAATATTTGTTCTTGAGTCTTGGATGTCTATATATTGCAGTATATGTTTCTCTATATGCGTATAATCATCGTTGTTTAGTACCCACGAACAAGTCGAGAGCTAAGTTTGGTCAATTTGTACAAGATTGTCCCGTAATAGTTTTTTGAATTTAAATTACGAATGCTATACTCCCAAATTTTAATTGGTAGTTACGTAAGCTCTATCCCTATCCATCGGTCGCCTATTAACGGCCTCGTAAAAGGGATAAATAGAGCTTCGGCGGTTACGTATATAGTGATCCATACGGGAAGAATTAACGTCTCTGTTATGCCGTTCAAAGCAAAAAGGCAGTAGCGCATATGGACGTCATACTTTTTACTGCATTTTTTTTCTTGACAGCAGTATTACTCACCGTGCGTAATTCGATACTAGATCGTTTGAAGGTCGTTGGCGTTGCGACGAAAATCGACACGGCTCCAGTTTAAATATTGACTTCAGTGCGGGGAAAGGCTAGCATGAGCTGTCAATTATGGTATTCTATCGTGAATTTAGGCGAGTTTTAGTACAAACTATAGAAATACTTACCAACGTGTATTGAAATAGAATAGAATATAATTAGAAATCCGTACCGAACAGAGATCAGGGGATTGGGGTCAGACAGAAGGTTCTTGAGTGGCGTCCGCGGACCCGGAGACGAGCTGTAGGTAGGCCTCCAACGAGATGGAGTGACGACCTTGTAAGGATCGCGGGAACGAGGTGGATGCGAAATGCACAAGACTGGTCTGAGTGGAGAGCCTTGGGGGAGGTCTATGTCCAGCAGTGGACGTCCTTCGGCTGACACTATGATCGAACAGAGACCTCGTGGTTTCTCTTCTTAACCTTGTAACTTAGTGACCAGTCCTGTTCATGTATGAACCTGAAAATGGAAGGTCTATGCCTCAACTACTCAGGGTCGAATTTCTGCCTGACCCGATTTCATATAAGCCCAAAATCCCGTCTTGCAAAAATGGCTTCGAGATGGGGCCAAATGCCAAGTGCCCCTGGGCCCATGTACCAAATAATAATCATGTAAGAAGATCAGATCAACAATACTCAAGTTATCCTCGCATAAACTTACAAACATACGCCATCTTATTTGACTGTCACGTTCTCCAGACGATATTGGCCTGTCAGTATTAGAACAATTACGTTTATAGCTTTCTCGTTCTAACAGATAGTTGCGTCCCTCTCGGCTACTCTGTCCGACGGTCTGAGCCGCCCATTAAATCTCGCTTCGTTCCATCGAATAGGAATCAATTTACCGATGAGTATTCAAAAACACAAGAACCAAGTGTCTTAGGGTCCTAGTGCTACTCAGCGTATGTAATAAGTAGGGGAAGGATTTTGGTGGCATTTCGTGGTTTTAGAATCCATGGAGCAGCTATTTCCTAATTATTATAATACATGACACTTTGATTTTGACCTTCAGTATGGTCATATTTCAAAATGAACTAATTACATTTTTATTTCGGTTTTTCCGTGCCTACTAATATTTGCTTTTTTGTAACGCTTTCACAGCAGAGATATCCTCCATAGTAAAATTCATTTAAATTGGTTTAGCGGTTTAATGAATAAATTAATTTTAAAATATTAAAATACTGAAGGTTAAAATCAAAGAAAATAGCGGCTCCATGGATTCTAGAACCACGATTTGCCACCAAAAGTCCTAACTCTAGTAATAAGCTATTTTCCATTACTGGAAGTGGAAAGACTTGGAGGCCTTTGTCTGAAAACGGACGAGCTTAAAGTAAAGGAAAATGATAATGCTGCCCTCGTAAGCTAATACGCAGTAAGTCACATAAAACTCCTGTAGCAATAGCAACCTTATTCCTAAGAGAAGAGAACTGAAACTGCTTTGGTTATTGGTTTTGGGATACTGTTTATTTGCTTAGGAGGGCAGATTGAAATCTAATATTCCTTTTTTAAATTTAGTAGCGACGTTGTATTTAACGTTGAAACTCGTTGTCTCTGTCATGTATCTGTTATGAGCTGTGTTTGTCAAGTAATATTGTTTCACATTTATATTAATAAATAAGCTTAGGTAATTATTCATAAATGTACCTATAACCTCTCCATGGCTGACCATGGGTGAGCTCAAATTCAGCTTAGCTGTGCTCACACCCTTTTCATTACCGCAATCTGTGGGGTAAATCCGGGATAGATGCCGCTCTTTTTGAAAAGGCCTCCTTATTTAAAAATCAGAAAGTTACAGTTTTAAGACTTGTAGGTAATTCTGTAGCTCTGCCTACCCCACTCTGGGAATGAAGGCGTGAATTTATGTATGTATGTATGTATTTAAAAATCATAAATTTTCCATGGATATTTCCTTTCGATATAGCTAGTTTAGTCTTTAATCTTACACCAAGACTTGGTTTTGATGACCTAATAATTACCGATTGTGTACAAATTGAGTTTTTGCAGACCTCTTTTTTTAGGATAGATGCCTATGCCTACCTATATGGATTAGATACCCCACCATGAAAATGCTAAGAAGGATATATGCTTGTGGTGTAGGATAGATGCCCCGTGGATTAAATATTGTATGTAATGCATACACATTCATTAAATCATGCCTGTTTCCCAGAGGGGTAGGCAGAGACCACTTCTTTCCACCTGCTAAGATCCTGAGAAGTCTCTTTTGCTTCTTCCACATTCATACATCGAGTCATGCACGCACGTAAATATTATACGTATAATATGTATAATATTTGAGATAAGTAATTAAAAAAAACTAAATACACTAACAATATCGGCGTAACCTATCAATATAAATCTATTGAAAAAAGCCATAAAAATTATATCAGATCATAAATACATTGGGATAAATCGGGCGACTTTGATTTTTGATATGTATAGATGCCTTTTTATTTTTTATCCAAACCAAATACAAAAGAGCAATAATTAACTCTTACTTGTACACTTAATTAACCAGTATATTGATATAATAAAAACAGAACAGAAGTGAATACTAATTATAGATATATGAAACTGCAAATACTTACGTTTGGACATTCGAGGCGTTTTTTGCGCTGGTTGCGAATATTAAAAAGGGCGCCTATCCCTTTGCGGTATCTATCCCGGATTGACCCTTTACTTATCTATGGAAAATGTCTAAATGTAATGAAATAAATGAATTTGATTTGATATATCGTAACCATGCGTTCAAATACGTGTAGTATTTACGCTATATCTATGTCTGGGTTCGTGCTAGCCGGTTTGGAGGATGTTTAATTACAGCGCTGATAGTGTTATCAGTGCACAGTTTGTTTCGTTATTTGTTTTTGGCTGGCGTCGTTACAATTTTAACAGAATAAAGTCGTACATTGATGATTTGATTTAAAAAATGGATTGAAAGTCTCGTTTGGTCGTGGGTGTGTGTATATTTCAAGCAAAGGATTTAGGTAGAGGTTTCGTATTTGTGACCTCGAGGATTTTGGTTTATTGTTTGGAGATGTATCATTACATTAGGTATGATTTGTTTTTATGTGTAAGATGTTCGCTTACTGCTTACTGTTGCGTGTTTAGCGATAGACAACGCCCCTTTCCTTTGCTACGATTATACTATCCGATGAATGTAAAATTTACTGCGGCAACGTCAGTGTTTGGAATTTTGTCAAGAGTAAAGTGTATAATGTACCTAGTAGTAGTTTTGCCGCAATAAAGTTTATTCTATTCTATTCTAAAATCAAAGGTAAGAGAGGGAAAGGAAGAAGTTAGGACGAGTTACATAAGAAAATAAACTAGTGGTTTCTCCGTAGCATGATTTGCAATGCGCAACTTGGCAAGTTAAGATACGACCTTGCTGGCGGGCGTGTCAAAGTAGACTGTTGCTATAGGTAACATAGTTTTGGATCACGCTTTTCTTCGTCTATTACCTACTAAGTACATTTAATGTCTTGGTTCATGTAATGCCCCTTGCATTAAACGGTCACCATACGTTAAAAAAAAACGCGTATTCCCTATTTTATGACCTGAAACTAGTGTAGACTAATAAATGCTAACCAAGGACTGAGCGTCTGTTTTATTGCGCGACGTAAGAGACTAAACGAGGTCAGAGGTCACTTTAGGATAGTTGAGGCAATAAAAGAATACTGTCGCCAATTCTGGCGTCTGACGCAAACAGCTGACTGTATTCGTAGAGTTAGTTAGTTATTCGATCATTTATTTTTAGGGTATAGTAGAAGTAATATGCAAAAATATTATGTAGTTGGAAAACTTACTCCCTATTTTGATCTATTGCTACTTTGCTTGTAATATGATAGATAATATAGATAGATAAAACGTTTATTTGATGCTTCAATCACACATACAATTGTCATATTTAGTGGAAAAGAACAATATAAATTAATATCGTTTAATTTTTCTGTTTTTATACTTAACTAACGATTCGCGCTCTCTATTCGATCTGGTTAAAATAAACTAAAAAATTAATTACATCATACAAATAAACATACATACAATGTTATCTCTTTATTATATTATTTTAGATTCGACATAATATGTGCACGTCAAACATACTTTTTAGAAAATCACTTATTTACCCATAATTATTAAATTATTTTGAAAATTTACATGAATGTATAGAAATTTTTAACAACGGATATTGACTCTCATAACATAATTATAATTTTTACTCGTAAAGTGTTTTAAGTCATAATCATCGGAATTTATAACGTGTTCTTTCAGTATCTGTTACTTTTTCAGGATTTTTATAAATAAAACCTAACTAAACCTAGATCTACCCGTTCAATATTTAAGAAATTCTGAAAAGATTATGGTTTCAGCGATAATCAAAATTATGAATTATAATTTTACGAAAACAAATTGATTATAAAGAAATAAAATTGTGAATAGTTAAACGCGGTCAATGTCCCGTTGAATATCAGTTAAATGTAATTAAACTGAGAGACTACCTACTAATTTTCGTCCTTATTATGTTCAATCATTATTAAAAGTTAAAACTAAACTTATTTAAATTAAAATTAAACTAAGCTACTCAAATTAAAATTAAACTAAGCTAAATAATCATCACCACTGTAAAAAGAACACGCCCTCTAGCAGGTCCGCTCGCGGCATGGTCCCTATGACACCGGCTGCATTACCTCTCTAGATAACTAGCCCAATCCTTTGGGAGAGGTAAGCACCAGCTCTAGGATCTCTAGGTATTTAGTGTAATCTGGTATTTTCAATAGTATTTTGGGAATGAGCGGTGGTAGGGTCATAGATTTTGTATGGATTAGCTGCCTTCGCAATTCCGAATGTGGTAAGTTTCACAGCCGGTACGTTTCATGATATACCCATACATATACGTACTACGTCGATTGTTTCAGACGGGTTTCTTCGTGGCTCTGAAGCTGGTGTCGCTCGCGCAGGCGGGCAAGGACATCAACATGAGCAACATCCACGTCGAGGCGCCGCCGCCCAAAGTCGTGAGTACCCTGCGTGTAAAAGCCCAGTTGTATTGGTCAATAGCCTGCATGCTTTTAGTGGTACATTGCGTCGCTGCTGTACCTTCCAGCGCAATAATGTTAAAACAACTCGTCAATGGATTTCTACACGCATGCGGGCTGTCAACCAATGAAACTAGGCTTTTCAGGCCGTATTAAGAAACTAATCCTGACTAGGACGACTCAAGACACGACAATAATGACCATATATCGTTATCGCGGGAGCAAAAACGATTTGACGGTAGTGAAAGATTATGACAAATTGGCAATAACAGAAGTGACACTCCTATCGAGAAACGTTTATACCTACGAGTTCAAAATGTATACATTTTCTTTCAAATAACTTACCTCCGTACTTGACTTGATCAGTAGTACGGTCAGCTGCAAAATTGCATGGACACCTTAATGTCTATAATCCTGTGAACACGAGCGGTGACGTTCGTAAGAAACCACCTAGATGGCGTTGTTATCTGAGCTAGTTCAATTGTTGTTTGCTACAACTTTATGACGTTTCAGTATTACAATCGATAATTTCGCCAGTTAACTTAAAGGATCGTTGGCCGAGTTAGTTGACAGCTTGCTTAGAAACGGGGCTTCTCCGTAGGTCGGGAGATCGGGTCTGCCTATTGCCACCTGTTTCTTTTTTTAATAAATTTTGTTTCACATAATATATTAATGTATTATCTTTTTAAATAATTATCATTTTCAAGAAATGAAACAACTTTTGTTATTTGAAATGAAAAAACTTTATTTCTCATAATAACATTTTAATTTAGTCTACCTAACATATTATTGAGGTAATAACTTAAGAATTCGTTTCCGAAATCGGAAAGAGATTGAAGTTTCACCACAATAACAAAGTAATTATTAACAAACAAAAATTAAACTAGAGATCGGGTTACCTTAACAGTCAAAAGCATTATGTTAACTATGTTATAGTTTTGATCTCTTAGGGCCTGTTAAACAATCGACAAGTAAATTTATCCGTCATTAAAAGTTGTCTCTCCTTGTCTATTTAAAGTGCAAGAAAGAGAAAGGGCTAAATTGATGTGTCTAATATGCTTTACTTGCCGATTGGGAAACAGGCGGTTATATTTATATATAGATAAAAAATTAAAATTCGTGTATAAATGGTGTAATTTGTTTGACCGTAAATATTTAAAATAAGACAATTATGTATGGTCACAAAATAGTATAGACACGCAAAAAGAGCGAAAATAATATTCAATTTTGTAATAATTACTTAAGTTAACCCGATCTCCAGTCGTCCACTCGAGTTACTAATATATACTAAACTTTAATAACGAGTATATCTCCCACTCTGTTCGATTACAGTTTGCATTCGAGCACGCATTGAACCGATAATATTCTGACACAGATTGGAACCACGAATACTATCCCAAATGTTTAAACAGTGGTCTTCTAAGGCTTTCGGAGTTCGCTCATTCTGGTGGTCCCAACGTTGGACAATAATATCCCATAAATTTTCGATTGGATTTAAATCCGGTGACCTTGAAGGCCAGGGAATAACCCTAATATTATTGTGCTGACCAAACCACTCCCTCACACTTCGTGAACGGTGTATGGGACAGTTATCTTGCACAAACGTTATCACCGGTAACTCCTCTGGATACACCATGTTGCCTGTTGCATGGCAACATGGTGTCCTCCAGCATTTCTACATAATGAACACTGTTCGCTCGACTGGGAAGTCTAACCAGTTCTCCTGGGTCAGCCGCACTCATCCATCCCCACATATTTACGGTTATACGACCAGATTCCATGTTGGGCACTACATGATTGTCATTATACCGAGTATGATTTCGGCGCCACAAGCTTAGTCGTCCGTGTTGGCTCGATTTAAAAGTCTTTTCATCTGTAAAGATGACATTACTCCAGTCAAAATTTTAATACTCCAAAGCGAACCTTGCTCTTTTATGGCTTTCTGTTAGCAAGGGTTTGACAGCATGCCTACGATACGATGATGCAGACCCTCACTGTGAAGAACACGACACGACGAATAGTATCCGCACTCGTATTGAATAAACCAGCGTAGTGGGTTGTTGGTTTAAATCCATCTTCCTCATACTCCCTCACCATGGCTTGACGCTGGGGTGTGCTTATGAGTCGTGGTCTACCCGTTCTTTGCCGGGGTAGCAAAGATCCCTCCTCTTCAAACCGCCGTACCCATAAAACAATAGTTTTCCTCTAAAAAAAAACAGACATTTATAATAACAATTAAAGATATAAAATAAAATGAATAAAGACTAAATCGAAATTATTTTATAAAAAGTTGACCAAAAAAATTACTACTTACGTTAACTCCGGTTTCTCTAGCGATTTCTGACAAATTTCTGCCTTTACTGTGCAAAGCAATTATTTGCGATCTTTTGACTAGGTCAATATTGCAACGAGAAGTAATTTTTTAAGGAAATTTAAACGAAAGTAAATCTACACAACAGAGGCAATTGATTGAGCAGCTAACGAACGAAAGAGCGTAAGTCTTTGTAATAATCAGTCTGGTATATATAAATCTTTAGTCTACCCTCCTAGTATTAATACATAACGTGTTTCTGTGTCATGCGAAAATAAGCAAATCATAATAAACTGGTAATTAATTTCGACCCAACAATAAATGGTTCGATGGCCCGATGGCATAAGGCCGCCAACGTTCAGAACCCCGAGTGTCCCGGGTTCGATTCCACATCGTGGATGAAAAGTGTTTTTGATAAATTTAACCTCTTAGTTTGAAATTGACTAATAGTTTGAAACTACTTAAAAATCATCTATTATAATAAAATATAAAATCTATGAAATAAAGAAAAAATGTTTGGTTGATGTGTGCGGTTTTTTTTTCATATTTTTAGATCATTATCTGCAACAACGCCATCTAGTAAGATCTTGTTGAACTACTACGAGCAGATAGATGGCGTCAGTTTGCCTCAGAGCATTATCTTTCCGAACTGTCCATGCACTTTTGCAGCCTACTGTACATATTTAAAGAGATTAGCTACGCAATCCTAACGTCAACCTCTACAGTCACTTCTCCTGCTACTTTAGACATTTGTCATTGTTGTTTGATTTGATATGTACAAAAACATACATAAATATATCTAAATTAAATATAAGTACAAATGGAAAACATATATTTAAAAAGTTAAAACTAGTTTTGTACTTCAAAATACTGCATTCGACTTAATATTTTTTTTATATTTAATTTGACACGTTGACTTATAGAAGCGTTTACTCAGAGTAAGACAAGTTTGATTGGCCGTTTCCAGCGAAAACTTCGTGCTAGATATGACGAACATCTTAGAGGCTTAGAATGTTTAGGCTGAATATTCCGTATATAATATACTAAACATACATTCTGTTATGTGTGTTCTTTAATAGTTTTTTTTTTGCTCCCGCGATAACGACGTATGATAATGACTGACGTATCTTAAGGCGGACGTATTAGATGAACCATTTGACCTCTAAGAAAACAAACCTATGTAGTGATTGTCATTTCTTATCTCTTTAAAGGCTAGAATAATTTGTCCAAGATCTTTCTTTTTGTGTTTTGACGTTGGCGAAGCGAGCTTTATATTTGATGTCTTACATTTCGGACAGGCGCTTTAACGGACGGTTTTTTGACGGTACCCAGAAGGTTAAAAGGTAAACAATTTCTAATTCAATTCAATATATTTATTTCAGACTGGGTTCATAAGTTATGAATACATTAATCTTACAACCTACGTTTTATTATAATAAACACAAAAGTAAAACATTGTCTAAATAACATCCAGACGACCCTTGCGAGGTGAACTCCTAAGCAGTAATAGCCTCAAATGTACCTTCAGGGCGAGCTGCCTAAGGTGCTCCCGGCGTCTCACCACCCCCCCGCGCGGCCCGCGGCGCCCTCTCCCGCTCCCTCCGACTGGACCGTCAAGCCGAGCGAGCGGGAAAAGTACAACGCACTCTTCGACTCGCTCCAGCCGAGCAATGGACTCATCGCCGGCAATAAGGTAAGTCTATCAAGTAGGCCGGATTATCCATTAGGCAGGGACCCTGCATCACCTAAGGAACACCGGAAAAAAAGGATAGTAGGAAGTAAGAAAAGTGACAGGGGTCTCTAGAATTTTCGGCATTTCTCGGCTTTTGACTTAAACACTTTTAACCTCAAGCTTGATCTATTTTTGGTTAAAAGAGCGCTTTTCTGATAAATAAAGCAATTAGATACCATATTTTTCCCGATTTTACACCATGGACTGATTTTTTTATGAGGAAATTGGTTTTTTAGGCGAAAAAGGAGCATTTGGAAGTTATAATATAAAAGTATTTACAAAATAAGACAGGTAAGATGGAATTGAAGATATGTACTATGGTGCTGCAAAGGTTAAACTGGTGACGATGTGCTTAGTGATGTTATGGTAGACGATAGAACACGTTTATACAGAAAACGCTTGTTAACTTTCTTCCTAAACCAAATGAGAGCTAATAAGGCGGTGCGGTGAAGTGCATTTTTATAATAAAAACGCTCCTGTCTCTTCTCTTGAAAGACATTAAAGCACTGTATTTAATTTCGTGTACCATTTGTGAAGCCTGACCATAAACCTAATAATGTATGGCATGAGAGCACTATTTTTGATATTAATTTAGCTACGTATACAAAACAGTTGGATTTTTTTTCTTATCGAAAACCTTTAACTTCTTAATCCACTCGCCTCCCTCCAGGTGAAAGGCGTGCTGATGGATTCGAAGCTCCCGTTAGAGACGCTCGGCAAGATCTGGGACCTCGCTGACCAGGACAAGGACGGCATGCTCGACCGGCATGAATTCATGGTGGTGAGTAGGTCGCTATGGTGTGGTTAAAACACAATCGTTACACGAACATTAAATTACCATAATATGTTCGTTATGCCTACTCCATGCTAAAGCCAAATGAGTTGTTGTTAGGCGATGCACCTGGTGTACAAAGCGCTGGAGAAGCACGCCGTACCCACGACGCTCCCGCCGGAGCTGCGCGCGGGGCGGGCGGGCGGCGCGCGCCCCCCCTCGCGCCCCCCCTCGCGGCCCCCCTCGCGCCCCCCCTCGCGCCCGCCCTCACCCAAGCCGCTCGCGCCGCCGCGTCCGCCCCCCACCAACGCCAGTCTGCTCGAGGGACTCTTGGATTTGTCCAGCGTAAGTTTATCATTTGATTTTTTTCTTTGGATTTTTGATTCTTGAAATGAATTCGCTCCTGAGCTCCTGTTTTTAGGTGGCTAGGCCTCCTGCAAAACTAACATACCTAAACATACTACATATTTCGAACTAATTATGCAACTGATACAAAAACATGTTTTTTTTTACTGTTTGGTCTCGCATTCTTAAACGTATACACATAATTCTACTTTTAATATTGCATAAAAACAGCAGTTTTACCTTGTACAAAAGCTATTTAAAAAAAATGTTTTGAAGAGCTAATATTTTTTTTGTACATTTTTGTAGATGCATTCCTGTCTTTTAAGCAAAAACCTTAAATTTAAATTATCTCAGAAATGGTTCACTTTTGCACAGGGTATTATGAGACCAAAATGATTGCATGTGAACTCCCATAACCCCTAGAGGGGAATAGGTCGACTTACCAATAACCCTGTATAAAAAATATTGTATGACTGGCAACGACTTCCTAGAAAGAAGACTTCTTTCGACTGATATGGTGATGATGAAGTAATTCCCTGTCAACGTCAAATCAATTCAAATTCCAGCCGCCCTCCTCCCAGCTCATCGCCCCCCTCTCGAGCACCATGTCCGCCCCCCCGGCGGCCGCGCCCCCCACGTGGGTGGTGACGGCGTCAGAGAAGATGCAGTACGACGCCATGTTTGACGCTGCGGACGCCGACCGGGATGGTCTGGTGTCTGGGTTAGAGATCAAACATACCTTCCTGGAGAGTGGGTTGCCGCAAGCCACTCTGGCGCATATATGGTAAGTTATTACAAGCGTATTTTTAGCTATTAGCCATATTTTGCGGGTGGTAGGACCTTGTGCAGGTACTGTCCGGATCGCTACCACCATCTTATCCTTTAACCTACCGCCAAACAGCAGTGTTCGCATTGTTGTGTTCCGGTTTGGGGATAAGACAGCTGGTGAAATGACTAGCATAGAGGCATTCCATCTTAGTCCTCAGGGTTGGCAACGTATTTGCAGTCTTAGGATTGCATTGCAGTCTTGTGAATGCGAATGTCTGTGGGTCACAGTTTCCACTTACCATCAGGTGGCCTCTGTGTGCTCGTTTGTCTTATCTATTCCATAAAAAAAAAAACGAATATGGCCAGTGAGTAACGAAATGCAGGTAAAGCTTGGAAAAAATATATGTTATTGCTGTTTGGGTAAAATATTTCAAATCAAATCAAATCAAATCAAATGTTGTGTGTTAACTTTTAGGGCAGTGTAAATGTTGTATCTAAAAATTCTGGAACAAAACATGCTCCGACTCCGGTGGTGGTGGCATCTGATGATAACAAATGTAGGTTCAGTAGCTTTTAGTATGGTGCGGGACATACACCTGCTGTCGGCTCGCCGTCAATCCGCTAGTGACACTCCTTTTTCAAACGACTTAAACAAGGAATTGTATTATACCTTTACGTGATGGTTCCCCCAGGGCGCTGTGCGACACGGAAGGCGTGGGCAAGCTGAACCGCGGACAGTTCGCGCTCGCCATGTGGCTCGTGCGCCGCGCGCTGCGGGGCGAGGCGCCGCCCGCCGTGCTGGCGCCCGACATGCGCCCGCCCAGCGCCCCCGTGCAGCCCCACCAGGTCAGACACTTGCCTATTTCGCGTGACAGCCAAAAGTGGTGAAGGACTTTCTTGGTCGACTAGAAACCACAGAAGGTAGGTCCAGCTGCCATGTGTGGAGCGATTGTAACCAACTCGCAAAGCCAAAGTATTAGAAATTGAAGCTCCGCATAGCGGGGCTTCGACCAATGGTCACTAGGCTTGGCATACTTAATATTGGTCTGTATGTATATCATATTTGTTGTAAAATAATAAAAAATGAATACAAAACAAGCAATAGAATGCCCTCTATGGCCAGCGAATAGATCGAATCATGTTGTCATTATATAGGGTTAGGCTTGGTTTCAAGACTTCTGCAACGAATGAACGGATATGACAAAAACGTCTAGAGGATTTTTGTAGGTGCGAGTCCAACATTACCACTCGAATCCTGCGCGCTGATTGGTTTGAGATTTAAAAAAAGTATAGTCTCGGTATTTTTATGGAATAAATATAGTAAACAATAGTGCGAACACTACAGTTTGAATCGGATATTCAAAAAACACCGGTAGCCCTAATTTGGATCTGCTATTGTATAAAATATTTAGTTACATATCGTCGCCTTAGAGTGAAAACCTGCTAAAGCCTTTTTTAAGAATTAGCAGATTTGCACTTTATTTCATCTGTTTAAAGTGCAAACCTGCTAAATCCAAAAACCGTTTTTTAAGCAGGTTTTCCCTCTAAGCCGACGATATTGTAATTACTGCTATTTTTTCTAATCAAGGCTGTAACTATTTTTTGATACAGAACTCCTTTTTTTATTGGCTCAAACTAATCGTCCATTATAAATACATTTCGTTTCTACTTTTCTAGCCTTATAATAGTTGTTTTTTTATCATGAACTTTAGTGCTTCTATATTTTGTGCATTAAAGTTGAAATTACAATAATTGTATGGACTTGGAATACGCATTATAATTACGGTAGAAAATCGACCGTGAAATTGATTTCATACTAGATTGCCCTAGATTTGTTCCTACGGTTAGTTCGTTTTAGACTGTGTACGGTGAGCCTAGTGCATCAAGCGCTTTACAAAATTGTGATATGGAGCAGGTAAAAAGCATATTACATAGAAAAGAAACCACTGACATATCGCTTCGAATCTAGATAAGAACCACCACAGTTAAATTGACTTTAATATAAGGAAAATACACGTCATATTCAAATAGTATGCAAGCGACGACAAGGGTTAAAAATAACATACATTTTGTCCACGGCTGTACTTTTTTTTGTACAGTTTCCAGATATTTTACAAGTGAAGAAAAGTAAAAGTATTTTTTTTTGCTTCTGCTCAGTTTAACGAAAACCATAGACACAAAGTAGGTACTTGAATAGGTTATTCTGTATTTGTATCCAATGGGTTTAAGTCTGGAGATTTCGGTGGCCATAGTAGCGACCAAGACGTACGACCCACCGCTTTGCATAAGTTTGATGCAAATAATCTCGTACTTACCTCGTTTTATGTGACAAGAAACCTTTATTTGGACACTGCATTAGTAAAAGTACGTAGGACTTCTAAAATTTTATTCTATGAAAAACAGCGCCGTGTCATCGTACTGAGGGGCACCCGATTACCCATTGTTTTTTTTAATGTTACCTTTATCCTTGTTATCATTCTAATTTAGTGTGTACAATTGATATTAATTACTTCATTTATATTTCTGAAATGTTGCGATTGTTCCCTGATTGACCCTTTTGATCTTTAGCAGCCAGTGGAGCTGGCGCCCACCCTGGGCCCGCAGCCGACGCCCGAGATGGACGCCATCGCGCGCGAGGTGGACGCGCTGGCGCGGGAGAGGCTCTCGCTGGAGGCCGAGATCGCGGCGCGCCAGCGGGAGCTCACCATCAACAGCGGGGAGGCCGACGGTCTCCAGGTAACGCAGGCTTATAACCAGATAACGAAAGTTTAGTAGCAAAAAGTAAATGTCATAGGGATAGAATAGAGTTTTTACCTCTTATCGATACAGGTCTTGGTCTTTTTATTTTAATAAATAATGTTAAGCTATTATTTAGTAGGTAATACTCATGTAATGGACCCCTGGACCCATTCATAGACCTTGGGGTAAATGGGTTCCAGCTCATTAGGACCACCCGGCCTTGAGGCGGCTACTATTATTTATATGGATTTGTATGGGCATGCGCTCATTGCATCAACTACGCTACGTAACGTTTTTAATACTAACCGCGAGGCTACAAACTATGATGGTTCATTAGGGGAAATACTGACTTATTCGGTTTGACTAGCTCTTGATTAACTGGCTAGTCAAAGATGTAATTTTTTTACGATATTTTCTTGAATAAATATAATTCATTAATTATTTCTATTGTTTTTTTCAGAGTGAACTTGACACATTGACGGCAACCCTTAAACAGTTAGAAAACCAAAAAGGAGAGGCACAAAAGAGATTAAATGATTTGAAATCACAGGTAAGCATACATGTGCTATATTACCATTTATTTCAGCTGAATATGAAATACTTTTTGTCGTTTATAGCTAAGTTATAGCGCTGTTCAACGTCTTGACAACACCAGAATAATGTTCAAAGATTCAATGGAGCTATTTTTCATCAGGTGGAAAAGCTTAGGTCTCAAGTGGCGGCGCAAGAGGCCGCGGCGGCGGAAACGGAAGCCGAGGTGGCGGGACGTCGCGCCGCCGCCGCCACGCTGCGGGAGCGAGAGGCCGCGCTGCAGGAGGAGGCCGTCGCCGCCGAGCGCGAGGCCGACGCGCTCACGGGCCAGCTGCGCCGCACCGTGCTGCTCGTGAGCCAGGTCAGTACACACACGGCGGCCGAGGGGCGTGAAATGAAAAACCCGTGTCAACGTAGAGGTTAACTGACGTGGTACAGTCAGGGATTTTAATTGTTATGCCATTTTGAAGTTATTTAAATTTGCAGTATTATGGCATCCACGAGCATTTACGAGATTACACGATTAATCACCGAATACATGACACCGCGGGAACTACATAATAAGATGACGGATAAATAGATTGATTAGTTCGACACGCTGACTAATCAATTATTTTCAAGGGCGGGAATTGGCGGGGTTTGACGGGTTATTTATATTCAGATATTTGCAACAGTTATCACATTGTCATGGATGTCAATTTTTTATTCTATATTATCATCAATAGTAGCCGTTGTTTAAACGTGGCCATAGCAACCCTATTAAACGATAAAAACGATTGTGTTCAGTAGAATAGCTGATTGGGTGTTGTATCACCAATAGTAGCTGTTGTTTAAATGTATAACCATAGCAACTAGACATGCAATTTGACTTTGGGTGAAGTCACTCTGTGGTCTGATTGGTAGACATGGGTCTCAGGTTGGCCAATCGTTAATGTTGCATGTCATTTTGTTCTGCTATTATACGAAGACGTGCGAATTTCCTTATCTCGATATACGAGTAAAACCGACTGAACCCGATTTGTATTACACGGCTAAAATACGAACAGGAGCAAGTGGCATATCAATGAACGTCCGTGACTGTACTTGTGGTGCAGGCGAACATCAAGATTACGCACCTGGAGGAGCAGCACCGGCTGATGTCGTCGGCGGCGGAGGCGCTGGCGGCGGGCGGCGCGGGCGCGCAGGCGGCGCTGGGGCTGCGGCCCGCCTTCGACGCGGCCAGCCTCGAGCGCTGCGTCGGCAGCCAGGTCAGTGCTCAGGACTCAACCATCATAAGAGAAAAAAAGCCGCCTCTGAAAGCCCCATATAATACCCAATTTATATTTTCATAAAAATTCCACGATAGTTTTGACTCGTGTGACTCATTTCTGTTGGAGTTGAACTTCTTGAAGCTCTTGAGATCCGAAAGCTAGAGTTAGAATGCGAGGCGTTTATATTTCAAAAATAATCACAAGTATCTTAAAGAGCTATTTAAGTACCGCTTCATTTAGTCTTTAAAACCTAAAAATAGTGACTACAAAAATAAACAAAGGCTAACTTTTTTGTGTTTTTACGTTCTTTGATTTTAGAGCTATTCACTTGCAAAGCCTTCGTTATTTCGAATAGACTTAGTTATTTGGAAATTTCACTACTCTCGTTATTAATTTAAATAAGAAATTGTGTAGTTATTCCCTAGTAATATGTAAATGAACCCATGTGCAGGAGGAAGAGGAGGAATTCCCGGCGCGCTCGGAGTTCAGCGGCATGAACGGCGGCGCCGACCCCTTCCGGGACTCCTTCACGCCCAAGCACGACCCCTTCGCACCCACCCAGCAGGTACCAGCCCGACCCCACACACTTCAACGTGGCAATCCATAACATCCACAACAAAGGAACTTGACGGGGGCATTTTTGAGTGGCCGTCACAATCTCCAGACTTAACCCATACATACTCCATACCATCTCACATCTCTCACTTGTCTTATTAAGTAAACACTTTTATAACCTCAAAATGGTCCCTTTTCACGTAAGATTACAATTTTGTAACAAAAAAAACTATCCATGATGTAAAATCAGGAAACTAGTGTGCAACATGTGGTCATGTGGCCGAAAGCGATGCATTTTGAGGTTAATACGACAATTCGGTTGTTATGAACTGTAAAGTTCATAATATCGTCGGGTCTAACTGCAAAACCGCGTAAGTAACATGTTAAATAAGAAGCAAAATGCACCTTTTTAATAAAATAGTAAGGTTTATTTTGCTCTATCATAAATTTGTTAGTTACGAAGTTTTGTAGTATCACCGACACATCTAATTATGTACCTATGTAAAGCTCTTTATTGCACATAAACAATTACAAGACATGTTTGCATCAATATAACAGACATATATACATATATATCATGTTTGTTTAATTATATTTTAGGGTTAGGTTAGGTTTGTTTTATAACAATTCTGAAAAGATTATGCTACAGACGGCGTGACTAATGCGACTAAAGAGTAATTGAAATCAATGTCCAGATACTCCAGATGTTGGTTGGTACTTATAAATATAAAACGAGAAACTTATAAATATAAAGCGAAAAGAAGAAATTAAAAAGTTTGATAACCCATCATAACAGTTTGTTGGATGACATGATGATGATGAATTGTGATGAAATAAAATGGTTCCGCAGGATGGCTTCGCGCGGGACCCATTCGCGGCGTCGGGCGGCGATCCCTTCGCCGGGGACGCCTTCGCTCCCTCCGAGAACAAGCAGCCCGTCGACGTGAGTATACTTTACATTACTCTACTTGTGGGAGGACCTCGTGCAGGGTCCATCCGGGTTGGTACCACCATCTTATCCATTAACCTACAGCCAAGCAGCAGTGTTCGCATTGTTGTTTGGTTTGGGGATAAGACAGCCGGTGAAATGACTAGCATAGAGGCATTCCATCTTAGTCCTCAGGGTTGGCAGTGCATTTGCAGTCTTGTGAATGCGAATGTCTATGGGTCACAGTTTCCACTTACCATCAGGTGGCCTGAGTGATCGTGTGCCTTCCCATGCCATAAAAAAAAATGTTTTGCGTGGGAACTGTCTTAACCTCCTAAGACCCACCATACAACGAAATTTGCCAGTGGAAAATAAACTTATTGTGATTGCAATAAAGTCTATTTTCTAATTTAATTGCCAGTCATAAATACAAGAGAAATTCTACTTTATCTTGTTTACAATTGATTTTTTGTACGCGGGGACTTAGGAGGTTAAAGTTATGTTAAACAAACAACAAACTGAAAACTGGGTAAAAGTTAGGTAGGATGACGATTCACGGGAGGACGGGTTAGGTTGAAATACGGCAATTTACGCCCGAGTCGAGCGAGCGTAGCGAGCGTGCCGCGATAGGGGCCGACGAGTGACAGAACCGACATTCTAGTATTGTAACAGGATTCTGGGGCGTTTGTGATTACTTCCCATCGGGTAACTTCCATGCTCGTTTGCCTCCCACTCTTTTATATAGAAAAAATTAGGACGATTATTAGCATCAAAAACATTATGTTGAGGGAAAATAGAGCGATGAACATTGTGTCAAGTAATCATTAGGACAAACGATTATTACAAAATGATTACAAACTTTACGGCCAAAATATAGGGCCCCGTTTGAAAAAAATCACGATGAAATGTTTTAGAAATCTATCGTACAAAAATGTACGGTGCATATAGGTCGCTTTATAAGTGCTACGATGAATGGAATGAATGAATCTAACGTCACTTGTGATTGCGAGAGGGTCGTCCTTTTAAATGACGTTTGAATTTTAACCAAAACCCAGTGTTTTGTTTTAAATTACAATCTCATTAAGTATATTTTCATACATTTATTCATTTGTGACTCGATATATGTATGAATGTGGAAGAAGCGAAAGAGAAGAATCGTAGTAGGTGGAAAAAAGTGGTCTCTGCCTACCCCTCTGGGAAACAGGCGTGATTTAATGTATGTATGTAATTATTCATTTTTGAGAGATGTGATACCGCATATAAAACCTTATATTACAATAATTTAATAAATTAATTTTGTTTTTTAAGCAACCCGAGGATGTGAGTATCCGATGGGTTTTACTAACTTAAAGTATTCTGTCTCTTGTAGTTCTCTATGTCTTCAGATTTCGACGGTAAAGTCATCAGAGGTCCGCTGGAGACTTGTAGTCGGCCTCTGCCTATACTTTGTATGAGTGGGAAGAGTGTGAAAGATATATTTCTCGCTCTTCGCATTTATATGAGTTTGACATTTGGTTGAACACTGGTGACTTTACCTTACTATTTGTGTCTTCGTAATTTGTTTCCTTACTCGTCTATCGCTAACACACTGGCTCTTTCCCGCGCACTTTCTTCGTTCCCTATTTTGTTCCTTTTTTATAGGAGCTCGTGGTTTCCCAGAATTATTTTTGGTCATAATGTTTTTGTTTCAATATTTTTTATGTCGCTTGAAACGTAAACTATTCAGCATTTCTTAAAAATCTAATGTGTTGTTAGGTTTGATTTGTATGAATCCTGAAAACAAGTTTCTTATGACTAAAAATAATGATTGCAAACAATATCGTCGGTGAAACTGCAAAACCGCGTAAGTAACATTTTAAATAAGGAGCAAAATGCACCTTTTTAATAATACAGGAAGGTTTATTTTGCTTTATCATAAGTTGGTTAGTTACGCGGTTTTGCAGTATTACCGACGATATACAGGGTGTCCCAAAATCGGTAAACCACATTGACACCGGAGGTAGGTCAGCTTAAGAGGTGCCGAACTAGCCTAACATGACCTCAGTAAAATGTGCACGGTTTTCGAGTTATTGCCAAATTAAAGGTTTTTATAAATTTTCACCTTTTTTAACACTGTTTGTGCCAGGATTCAGTCGGAAAGCTCTCGAACTTATTTTTTTTTAAATGTAGGGAGCCTGGGATAGTTTATTAAGATATCAAAAGTGTTATTTTGTCAATAACTAATGTAAATTTATGAAAAATATTGGATTAGTCTCGATTTAAATTATCAGTAAATCATTAATTTCAACTTTTGACACCTGCCGTGAAAAATTTTTACTAGAAACGAAACGAGCAAATGATGTTTAAAAATTGAGCATGTTATGCAGATTCAGAAATGGTACAATACAAGTATCTTACTGCGATAAGAAAAGCATTCAATAACACTTTTCCGATGCCGCAAACCGTCGCCGTCAGGTAAAAACAATGCCGTACGATGTGATATCGCATTTGAGGCCTAAACATCTCATTTTTTGCCAAATGCACGGGAACGAAAGAGATGGAAATAATGTTCATCTCCCTTTTGAAGGATATCGGTGACTAATAGCACGTGTGGATTTCTACCTGGACCCCTCCACTTCGGGCTTTGTACCTGCCTTGCTTTACCAATTGTTTAAAGAAAGGGATGGATAGAGTGCTTTGTCCGTTTATTTACAAGTAGCACGATAAGCAGTAGCCTTCGAACCAAATCAGTTCGTTACCTTGCGTTTCGTGCGACACCCGTGCTCTCTGCGTTCCATCTGTGTGTTATTATCGACTTGGCTTTTCTCTGGACTCTGATTTCTCTGAAAACGACAACTCGGCACTCTATTGGACTCTGATTTGCTTTGTGGAACTGCTACGACAACAACGATGGCAAACCGTGATCCCCAGTACACTCATGGCGACTACGCTGACATGCTCTTGATTTACGGTGAAACTAGGCATGTTTCAAGTCGAGGCAATGTTACGTACAACGCAAGATTGGCTACAAGGTTGTACTCGGAACGATATCCAGGTCGAAATCCAACGACTCATAACGTCATTTTAAGAGCCCTAAACGCTTATCACGAGGGCAGGCTACCAGGAACGAGTACCCAAGGAGGAAGACGCCGCACTGGAGTCCCCAAATCATCGGCACAAAGAATTTTAAATCGTCATAAATACCATCCCTACCATATCCAACGCGTCCAAACACTACTTGCAACGGACTACGCACACCGTGTTGAATTTTGTCGGAAGATGACTCAGAAATACAGGGAAAATCCTAATTTCTTCAATGAAGTACTGTGGAGCGACGAATCAGCCTGCAGAAGGGATGGATATCTAAATTTACATAATATCCATAGCTGGCAGCTGTCAAACCCACATGAACAAAGAGAAGACCGGTCCCAATACCAATTCAAAATTAATTTGTGGACGGGCATTTTTAACGGCCAAATAATAGGACCGGTCGAACTGCCAGCTATTTTGAATGGAACAAATTATCTTCAATTTTTGGAAAATGATCTTCCAGTACTTTTAGAAGATACACCGTTGGCACTGAGACAAAGGATGTGGTTCCAACAAGATGGCTGCCCGGCACACTACGCTCGACTAGTCCGCGAACACCTCAGCAACACATTCCCCGAGAGATGTGTCATAGAAGACAACAATGTGCTTTTGTATCTGTGGATTTTTGCGAATCTGTGATCGGGATCTGTCTGTTGTAAAACGTGTGAATAAGGAACAATTAAAAACGTGGCATAACTTTGGTTGTATTAATTAATTACATCCAGTTAGCTCCAGATATAACATTGGCGACGAGGACTTAAACCCGATTTGGTTGAAACAAATCGCATCAACAAAATAATAAAACCGAACGTAACCTAACAAAAAGAAAAGTGCTGACATAAAATTTCATGGAGTTGGTGGAACAACAAATTAAACAAAAAAAAAAAGCTTGGATACAAGAAAAACCTAAAGAGGAACTGATTGAAATTGCAAATAAACTCGCAAAAGAAACTTTATTTTCAGAGAAACATTCCATTACTGAAATAAGGAACTACTTACGTCAATATATAGACGGATTAAAACAAAATTGTTCAACGGGGATAGCTATGGCTTCAATCACCAGCTTGGAAGTATTTACGGGTGACAATTGGAATGCATATCAGCAACAATTTGAATGTTATATCCTGTTAAATGACGTAAGTGATGAAAAAAGAGTGCCATTACTTATCACTAAGCTGAGCACGAAAGTATATGAATTATTAACGACACTATGTACACCAACATCACCGGTTAAAGAAACGTATGAAACCATTTGTGAGAAACTAAAAAAATACTACCATCCTGTAAAAAACTATGCATTACATCAAGCAGAATTCAGAAAAAGAAGTCAAAAATCTGATGAAACCATAGAACAATATATAGTGGAACTAAAAAGATTGTCAAAAAACTGCAACTTTAAGAGTTTGGATGAAGAAATTAAAGAAAGATTACTAAATGGAACATACTGTGATTCAGTGAAATTTGAATTGTTAAAGCAAGCTGATCAATCGTTGGAAATGTTAACCAATATTGGAAAAACTGTAGAAACGGCCTATAAATTAGTGTACAACCAGGAAAAAGAACAGGGCCAGACACAAATGTTTCAATTTCAAAAGAAAAAATTCAATAACAATAAAAATAGTACATCATGCTTTTGTTGCGGTAAAAATGGACATATTAAGGCACAATGTTCGCTCCGTGAAAAGTTTTGCAGTGAGTGTGGTGAAAAAGGGCATATCTTTAGAGCCTGCGGTAGAAATAAAGCTTATAAAGTGAAAAATCTAAGTTTAGTGGAAACTACAAGTTTAGAAGACAAAGATGCTGAAACAAAAAAAAACGACAGTGTATCAGAAACTGAAGTATTTGACATTTTTTATTTTAGTGAAAAAAATAAAATTCCAGCTGCTACATTGCAGATAGCTATTAATGGTAAAGTTGTGGAGTTTGAGGTTGACACGGGAGCAGACGTAAGTACAATTACTTTAGCAGATAAACAACAATATTTTCCTGATTTAGAAATGAAACAGCGTAATGTGATATTCACTAACTTTGACCAGTCAACCTCAACACCATTAGGTGTTATTGAGGATTTAAATATAAGTTACCAATCCGTTAATGTGAACCACCAAAGATTGTTTGTGGTACAAGATGGTTTACCAAAAATTATAGGCAAAGATTGGCTCTCTTTGTTGCAACTATGGCCACCAAGGTTTGAGCAAAAGGTATGTGAAGGTATTACCAAGGATAGATTGATTGAGAATTTAAAAAGTGAGTTTTCCATCTTATTTGAACCAGGTATGGGAGATTTTAAGGGGGAACCAATCCATTTATCCATCGAACCAGGTGTAAAGCCAATATTTATGCCAGTCAGAACTGTCCCATTTGCTTTAAAAGATAAAGTTAAACAAGAAATTGAAAGATTGGTTACAAATAAGCGAATTGAGCCAGTGGAGTATTCAGAGTGGGGTACTCCAGTGGTACCGGTACTAAAGCCAGATGGAACAGTTCGGTTATGTGGAGATTTTCGGATCACAATTAATAAGTATTTGCAGATTGATCACTACCCATTACCAACAATAAATAATATATTAAATAAATTACAAGGCAACAATTACTTTTGTGAATTGGACTTACAAGAGGCCTATTTACAAGCTCCATTAGATGAAGAATCACAAAAACTAGTCACTATAGCCACTGAAGAGGGTATCTACAAATACTTATATTTACCTTTTGGTGTAAGTACTGGTCCGGGGTCATTCCAAAGATTAATTACACAAAAATTAAATGGTATAGATATTATTGTGTACATAGATAACATTTATGTATATGGAAAAACACTGTCAGAAACTAATGAAAAATTAAAGCAAGTACTACAAAGACTTAAGGATTCAGGACTGAAATTGAAAATAAATAAATGTAAATTTTTTGAAGAGAAACTGGATATTTTTGGATTTGAGGTAAATAAATCAGGAGTAAAAATTATTAAAAGTAAAATTGAACCCATACTGTCATTGCCACGCCCAAATAATGTAAAAATGCTTAAATCATTTTTGGGAAAAGTGAATTACTATAACCGATTTTTGCAAAACATGGCAATAACATTAAAACCCATGTATGATTGTTTAAAAAAAGAAAAATTTGAGTGGACTGATGAATGTGATAACTCATTCCAGGAGATAAAAAAAACTCTGGCAAATACAACTTCATTATCACACTTTGATAAAAATTCAACAATTATTTTAACTTGTGATTCTGCAGATACTGGAGTAGCTGCTGTGTTATCTATAAAAGATGGTACTAACATCATAAAACCAGTAGCATTTGCAAGCAAAAAATTGAATGATACTCAAATGAAATATCCAATCCTGGAGAAAGAGGCGTATGCCATTATTTTTGGTGTCAGTAAATTTTACGAGTTTTTATTTGGACATAAATTCATTCTACAAACTGATAATGAAGCATTAACAAGAATATTAGGGCCAAAATTTGGAATACCAAAAATGGCAGCGAGGCGTTTACAGTATTGGTCAATTTTCTTAAGTGGATTTAATTATGAAATCCAACATATAAAATCGAAAAATAACCCAGCGGATTACCTTTCACGTGTAGTCACAAAGTGTAATGAAAAAACATGTAAAAATGACACAATTATTGAAAAGAGTTTTGAAGCTAATACGGTTAATTATATAGGTAAATCAAACTTGAACACATTAAATTGGCAAACCGTTCAACAAGAAACAAAAAAAGATAAAATTTTATGTGATATTCTAAGGTACTGTAGAGATGGCTGGCCAGCAAAAAATGATTTAGGGGAAGAATACGAAGCATATTTTAGAAGACAAAATGAAATTAGCATGGAAAAAGATTGTTTGTTGTGGGGATACAGAGTAATTATACCTATAAATGTTAGGGATGCATTGTTATGTGAGTTGCACGCTAGTCATTTAGGTATTACACGCATGAAAGAAATATCACGATCATATTTTTGGTGGCCAGACATGGATAAGGATATTGAGAGTATAACAAAAAATTGTATTAACTGTTTGCAAAATCATAAAAACCCAGAAAAAATTAAATTAACAGTGTGGCCACAGCCTCCAACAGTGTGGCATAGGTTGCATGCAGATTTTTTAGGCCCATTGTATTCAAAAATGTTTTTAGTAGTAGTGGATGCATATTCAAAATGGCCAGAGGCATTTATCATGAGCAATATTACTGCACAAAAAACAATAGAGATGTTTAAAAGAATTTTTGTATGTTATGGGTATCCGTTACATTTAGTAACTGATAATGGTCCCACATGGACCAGTGAGGAGTTTAAGAGTTATTGTAAAATTGTGGGGATAAAACAGACATTTACCCCAACATACTACCCCGCCACAAACGGACTGGCAGAACGCTTTGTGGAATCATTCAAATCACATGTTATTAAAATAGTAGAGAGTGGAAAAAAACAAGAATATGCTTGTAATTTGTTCCTTTTTGATTATAGGTGTAGTGTACACAAAACCACAGGCCAAAGCCCAGCAAAATTGATGTTGGGGAGAGAGTTGAGATGTCGTTTCTCATTACTGAGACCAAACCCAGTACATAATGAAATAGATGTAGAGCAAGTTAAATTAACATTAAATAGTAAGGATCATTACAAAACATTTTCAGTGGGAGAAAAAGTGATGGTAAAAGATTTCAGAAAAAATAAAAAGAGTTGGTCATTAGGAAAAATTTGTAAAATTGTAGTACCAGGGGTAACTTATATGGCAGAAGTGGATGGTCTTCAGTGGAAACGGCATGCCAACCAACTGCTGGAATGTGGGCAAGATTTAGGATAGAAATGTTATTTTAGAATAAGGTAATATATATATAGCAAATGTTTGTTAGAGTTTTATAAGTGCGGGAGAGTGTCATAGAAGACAACAATGTGCTTTTGTATCTGTGGATTTTTGCGAATCTGTGATCGGGATCTGTCTGTTGTAAAACGTGTGAATAAGGAACAATTAAAAACGTGGCATAACTTTGGTTGTATTAATTAATTACATCCAGTTAGCTCCAGATATAACAAGATGGATTGGGCGATTGGGTCCAATTTTATGGCCACCGCGTTCCCCGGATCTAAACCCATTGGATTTTTTTTATTGGGGATGTTTGAAAGATAAAGTTTATGCAAAACCAATAAGATGTGAAGAAGAATTGCGGCAGCGTGTATTCGACGCAGCCCGGACCATATCGGGAATTAGCTTAAGAAAATTGAGCCGAATTTTTTTGAGACGGTGTTATTTATGTATTAGAGTCCGAGGCAGACGATTTGAACATTTATTGTAACTAATTTTAAGTATTAAAATAAATCATTGAAAGTTAAACCCGTTTTTTTTTGGTCATCAACTTTCATCCAGCCCGAGATGCACATTATTTCCATCTCTTTCGATCTCGTGCATTTGGCAAAAAATAAGATGTTTAGGCCTCAAATGCGATATCACATCGTACGGCATTGTTTTTACCTGACGGCGACGGTTTGCGGCATCGGAAAAGTGTTATTGAATGCTTTTCTTATCGCAGTAAGATACTTGTATTGTACCATTTCTGAATCTGCATAACATGCTCAATTTTTAAACATCATTTGCTCGTTTCGTTTCTAGTAAAAAAATTTCACGGCAGGTGTCAAAAGTTGAAATTAATGATTTACTGATAATTTAAATCGAGACTAATCCAATATTTTTCATAAATTTACATTAGTTATTGACAAAATAACACTTTTGATATCTTAATAAACTATCCCAGGCTCCCTACATTTAAAAAAAAATAAGTTCGAGAGCTTTCCGACTGAATCCTGGCACAAACAGTGTTAAAAAAGGTGAAAATTTATAAAAACCTTTAATTTGGCAATAACTCGAAAACCGTGCACATTTTACTGAGGTCATGTTAGGCTAGTTCGGCACCTCTTAAGCTGACCTACCTCCGGTGTCAATGTGGTTTACCGATTTTGGGACACCCTGTATATCGTCGGTAATACTGCAAAACCGCGTAACTAACCAACTTATGATAAAGCAAAATAAACCTTCCTGTATTATTAAAAAGGTGCATTTTGCTCCTTATTTAAAATGTTACTTACGCGGTTTTGCAGTTTCACCGACGATATTGTTTGCAATCATTATTTTTAGTCATAAGAAACTTGTTTTCAGGATTCATACAAATCAAACCTAACAACACATTAGATTTTTAAGAAATGCTGAATAGTTTACGTTTCAAGCGACATAAAAAATATTGAAACAAAAACATTATGACCAAAAATAATTCTGGGAAACCACGAGCTCCTATAAAAAAGGAACAAAATAGGGAACGAAGAAAGTGCGCGGGAAAGAGCCAGTGTGTTAGCGATAGACGAGTAAGGAAACAAATTACGAAGACACAAATAGTAAGGTAAAGTCACCAGTGTTCAACCAAATGTCAAACTCATATAAATGCGAAGAGCGAGAAATATATCTTTCACACTCTTCCCACTCATACAAAGTATAGGCAGAGGCCGACTACAAGTCTCCAGCGGACCTCTGATGACTTTACCGTCGAAATCTGAAGACATAGAGAACTACAAGAGACAGAATACTTTAAGTTAGTAAAACCCATCGGATACTCACATCCTCGGGTTGCTTAAAAAACAAAATTAATTTATTAAATTATTGTAATATAAGGTTTTATATGCGGTATCACATCTCTCAAAAATGAATAATTACATACATACATTAAATCACGCCTGTAATATAATAAGTTCGAGAGCTTTCCGACTGAATCCTGGCACAAACAGTGTTAAAAAAGGTGAAAATTTATAAAAACCTTTAATTTGGCAATAACTCGAAAACCGTGCACATTTTACTGAGGTCATGTTAGGCTAGTTCGGCACCTCTTAAGCTGACCTACCTCCGGTGTCAATGTGGTTTACCGATTTTGGGACACCCTGTAGAGCCCTTCTATCTGTTTCCCTCCCCTCTGGGGCCTATCGTTGTATCAGTCAGTCGGTCAGCTAAAGAGGTGAGAAGTGAGTGACAAGTTGCCCCCGCAGCCGCTGTGGGAGGCGGACCCGTTCGCGGTGCTGCACGCGCCGCGGCGCGCGTCGCCGCCGTCGCTGCCGCCCAAGCGCGCGCGCACGCCGCCGCCGCGCCCCGCGCCGCCGCGCCCCACCCCGCCGCACAAGGTACCGTCCGCACTCTCACCCAGAATAACGATCGAGTCGGTCCATACACAACATAATTCATACACAACATTTACAAAGGAACGAGTCAATGGTCTTATCATATTGAGGACGTTCAGATTTTAAATCTGACCGAATCGAGAGTAATAATTTCAAACATTTAAAATTAACTAGATACACGTCATACGCTTCTCAAAATATTGACCCTGTTTTATTAATACTTGAAACTTTCTGAAATAACATTTAAATTCAAATCTTTATTGTGATATAGTTACTATAATTGTTCCTCTATTTTTTTAAACATGCATTATTCTACAGGTCGGTTATCTAAACTGTTAAAAATAACTTTAAACTAGCTTCAACTATGAACATAGCGTCGGGGAAACTGCGTAACCGTTTACGTAACATTTTTAATGAGGAGCAAAATGCACCTTTTTAATAAGATCGTAAGGTTTATTTTGCTCCATCATAAATTTGTTACTTACGCGATTTTACAGTATCGCCGACGATAAACTACTTCACACACACAAGCTCTATTCTATTCTATACAGTCATATTGATTTTGAAATCTTATCGTATTATCAACGTTACAATAGATATTTTTTACTTGACAGTAATAAAGGCCAAATAAGGATCAAATCTATCAAAAGCAATATGGTTTTATCGAGTAGAATAAAAGCCCTTTTTAGTAACCATCTTTAGCTAACCGATCTGTTACTTTTTTGTGTGATCAGATCACAGAAATAGAATAACTTGAACTTTTATTTTACCAATTATAATTTATCAAAATTTGTTCTCTATATCTATTGTACTGACTTCAAGGTGTCCTATTTCGAAAATTGTTTTTTTCTCGCTAGTGTTTTGTTTTCCAGATTTTTTTTATTGTTATTTTTGCCCACATTCCTTTTCCTTCCCTCCTTAGTGTAGCAGCATGCAGACCGGCGTGTAGAAGCTAACTTGTTTTTTTTTCTTGCGGCAGAGAAAGTAAAATGTATGTAATACCGAAAAACACGACATTTAGAACAAACACAAGCACCCTGCGCTTCCCCTAAAAATGTTACACCCATGTATGCGAGCCGATGTACTTGTTGATTCACTCCTAAAGTGCGGTGTGCGCCAGACCTGCCCCCTAAAGTCACTATCTTGATAATGATAAGTGACAGGTAACAATTTGGTATACATTGCAATGTTAGAAAGTTTTCACATCTCTGGATTCCATATCAGCTGCGCCGTGTATACTGAAATGTCTCCTGTCACCTTTCATTATCAGGATGGTGAAATAGGGGGCTAACTTGCTCGATAATTAACAAGCGATGACGCGTTTGCGCAGTCTTGATGGGCGGGGGAGTGAGGTAGCGAAATCCCGCGTATTACTATTAGCAGTCGCCTTCGCCTGCCCCAGAAAGCATTTGCATTTACTGTTCCAGTTTGCAGATTAATCTTTGGATTGAAGCTAGGAAATATAGCCATGACTGCGTCATGAATATTTCAATCTCTTTATCGTATATGTAATTGTGTAGTTGTGCTGTCTATGCCAATGCACTCGGTTTCGTTTTAAACTTGAATGGTTTGTCTATAAGCTTTACACCTTTAAGTACATTTTACTTTCTCTGTTGGAATCTGTTTTATATTTGTATTTTACACTTTAATGCAATGAATGAGGTTTGAGCTAACTTATCCATTAATAATATATGCATCTCATAATATTTATTATAGGGTTGGGTACATTGCATCATATAATAATTAAATTTAATGATTGTTCATATTCATTTATTAAGTTGTGGGTTCCGAAATCAGTCGGTTATTAATAAAAAATCACGTTACTAACAGTGCTTAGAGCTACGATGATGAAATCGTCGATGATAGGTACTACTAAATCGCGTATCTAACAAATTTATGATAGAGCAAAATAAACCTTACCTTGTTATTAAAAAGGTGCATTTTACTCCTTATTAAAAATGGTACTTAGGCAGTTTTGCAGTTTCACCGACGAAATGCTTTCGCAACTAGAATTTTTGTTACTATTTTGTTTTATAACGTTATTAAATTCTCTATAATTAATAGCTTTTACCTGACCGCGATGTCAAGTTCGGGCTAATTAATGATTGCGTAAAGTTAATGATGAATATCGTGCCTTATTATATTGTTAATAATACTCACACAAAGAGCGCTAAATTAACGTTGCAAGATTGTGTGTGTAAAACAAAATACTGTGGTTAATGTAGGGTGATCCCTGTGACAGCCCGTATGAAACTCATACGAAACTCATATAACACTCATTTTTGCGAGTTATCAAACAATATTCAGTAATTTATGTGATTATTCACCACTTTTTAAACGACTGCGTCAGAGAACACTTACATTTTTCGATTTCGAGTTTATTTCTTTGGCGCGCTCGGCAGCCTAAACGGCGTGATGCATCCATAATGAAGTGCTACATTTTTAATATCAAATGAAGTCGTATTTTTAAAATTTCCTTTTTTTTTTTATTTGCCTTGCTTGCCAGTATAAACAACCCTATTCTCAGCATCCCTCAGTTATGGGAACTTTGAATCTTAGGTCGTTGTGGCAGTGGTGAAAATCCTTCAAAAAATAGGTGCCAAAATCTGGTTTTGACAGCAGTTTGTACGCCGAGTTTGAAATTACCAAATGCTGCTGTCACAGCTATCATCCTACATTAACCTGATTATACTGCCCTCGTAAGCCAAAATGCGATATCTAAAACTCGATAGCCATAGGAGATACAACTCTATTCGGTTTGCAATAAGGTTGCATTTGCTACAAGAGTTTTATCACAGATACTGCCATTTGTCTTAGCAGGGCAGTGTAGTGATGTGTGTCGACGTTTATTAAAAGCACTGCAGGTTCAATACCTTTCGAATAATCATAAGGTTTATTGCTTTGGGATCGCTTCTTGTCATACACGGTACGATGGTCGATGTATGTTTTTATTTCCAAACTTTGATTTCGGCTTTCAATTTTTTTTTCATGGTCTATGATAGGCTTATTTATATTTTAGGTTTTTTTTTCACAATAGCACTATAAAATGGTAATTAAAGCTGAAATTTAAATACAATTTCACTATAACTGATTGAAATAAGTGGACCCTAAGGTTGAAGCTTGTTCGCTAGAAAACATATAAGGTCGATAAGATGAGTCTGTTAATTTGACGTGTAGAGTTTAGCGATTTATTCATTTCATAGAAATTGAGTCAAAACTGAATCCCACTTATTTCGCTGAGTGATACAGCAAATAGAGAAAATAATGTTTATATTTTATGAGAAAAGTTTATAAACATGTACAAAAAAACTAGATCCGTGGAATTTATTACTTACATGCTTTAGGGCGCAAAAAACATGTCTAAAATGATCAATTAATCAGTACAGTTATTACTATTCCTTCATACGGAACAAATAAGTTTAGCATTGTTTTGCTGCTGTCAACTATGTCAAGAAACTTCATGGTCGTGCAATGTGTCAGTGTTGACTTCTTATTTGCCTAGTACTGTAATTATTTTTGCTTCTTATGGAGGTGACAGATTATGTTTGTCCATTCTCCTTTATTCCAAATTGATTCGTCCTGTTTTGCTTTAGCCACTTAGGTGTAGATAAAATATCTCTGCACGCATGCTATTTCCTATACATTTATTTAACATCCTCATCCCATTTTAATTATTCTAATATTATATTTTCATTTGTTACGGGAACCTGTATGTAAATATTTTTAATGTAACTGTGCACACAGCGTTACTCCTTGCTCAGATAAAATTACGAGCAAAATTCAACTGTTTTCTCTTTAGTCTTCCATTTTTAAAACTGTCAATCAACCGGATTTCTTCGAAATATAACCGAAGTTGAAATTACGTTCTAGAAAATGTATGCGTTTGAACTTAATTGACTTGATATTTAAGTTTAAAATCGTACGTGACGATTTATGAGATACGAGGTTTTTTCAAAGCAAATGACGAAGTAGTATTTTCCTTGGTTATCTTGAGTATTTAATTGAGTATACAAACTTAAAAAAAAAATACAAAAAGAAATACTGATGAACTGCTTGAAATGTTAGGTGAAATTTCATAGAATAATTTGACGGGGGTAACGCTGTGTGATCATCCATCTAACACGACGTGCACTAACATGCTAACTCTTTGCTCGTGCTTGTCCCCACTTGCAGCGCTAAGCGGACGCAGCGGCGGCGGAAACGGCACGTGCGTACACCCCTCTCACCCCCTTCCTACCCCGTTAACCCTATTTCTCCCCCCATGCTCTAAACTCTCTCACCGACTTGTGTTGCGTCCAGACTGGCATGGATTTCGCCGAGGACCCCTTCAAAGACTACCGATACGAAGACCCTTTCAACATAGAAGACCCCTTCAAGGACGCCACGGATGCCAAAGACCCGCTCGCGAGAAGCAGCTCCGCTGCCGGCTTTCAGACTGATGACTTCTTCAATGTCAATGGAGGCTTCCCGAAGCGTGCTGCTGACAAACCTAGCGGCCGCGTTTCCGCTCCTCCCGTACCTTACGACCCCTTCGCTTCCAGATCAGACTTTAAACCCTCCACCCCCAAATTGCCCAACGACGATGCCTGGGGCTGGAAGGACGACTGGGCCTCGGACGACTGGTCCAAACCCGCCACCCAATCCAAAAGTAACGACGCGTGGAACAGCAAGAGCAAAAATGACTGGAGCCAATCCAGTAAAACCGACAACTGGGCCAACAAAACTGACAACTGGGCCACGGACTGGTCGACGGACCAGAATAAAAATCTAAACGACACCTGGCCGACCACCACCCTGCCAGCAAAGAAAGAAAAGTCACCCAAACCTGTCAAATACGCCAAGAGTCTCGTTCATACGATAGGTGGCATCGGGAGGACGAAGAAGGAGAAAAAGAAAGGTAAGGAGACGAAAAGTAACGAGACCCTGGCTTCCGAGGAGCAGCAGTGGGCGTGGGCCGCCGCGGAGTCCGCCAAGCTGGAGGCGGAGGCCGAGCGGAGGCGGCGCGACGCCACGCTGCGGGAGGACGCCGAGTTACAGTTAGCTTTGGCTATATCGAGGCAGGAAAAGTGATGTTAATCTAATTTTGGCTAGATTTTCAGCTATGATGCTTAAAGAGGCGCGGTATTATCGTCACTGGAAGTAGGTACGGTTGCAACAGATAAAAACACGGGAAAGCAGTGTTTACTGAATTGTTTGTAACGCGACCGAATAAAAAAAGATTGGAGACCATTTTCCGGTTGCTAACCAGTCGGAAAAATGTCGTATAAATTTCAGCTCCCATCCGATATCTCCGTGACAATACATTGGGTCGCTATCCTTACTTTCGGAAAGACCGCAAAAAGAGATTGATCCCTTGTTTTTATCTATTTTAACCGCGTATTCATTTAATCACTTGTGGAATCCAGATCGGAACGTGGCCCAGGTCAATTCCCCCATTCCTGTCATTCTTCAGTTGCGAAGTAAAGTAGAGTAAGGTGTTGGACGTAGACACCCAGTGGCTTGGCCGACTTAGTCACCAGTTTGATTTTACAAGAGATTTATCGAATAGTGGCAATGGACAGTTTAGGTGAACATCGACGCTAATAGTTAAGATAGTGAGCATATATCCGAAGGCATAAAGTCCGCTTTATTAGTCGCAATTTGCTCTTTTGATTCTGAATTATCCCAGTGAGAACTCAAGACATTATACCAGTTTTGTTCGATGCATTTCATACCAGTTCGTATTTTAATTTCCTAATTATATAGCATATTTTATTTGTTACGTCTTCCTGCTTTTATTTAAATCATAAGTTACTTTCGAGTGGCATTTTGTATTTAACATTTCAATCGTGCTTGATCGTCACAAGTGTAGAAAATATTTTTGACTCCTCACAGGTAGGCTGGAGTATTAAATATCTTATATAGCTATCACTATTTTTCTGACATGAATCCTCCACAAGGACCAAATTGAGATAAGCGCTTTTAAAATGCCAGACCCGCCGTGTTGACATCATTTTCGTAGTGATTGTATATAAATAGAGAGATGAATGAATGGTGGAAAAGACGGGAGCCCTTTGTCCAAAAATATTAATTTTAAAAGCCCTGCGATGTTTTTTGGTAATCGGTAAATAGTATTAAAAATCATCACATTTTCTGCCTCTGTTATAAAACCTGTGTGTCTTTAAAAATATAAAATCCGATCGCTAGTCAAATATAAAAAAGGGGTTCCAACGCGTAGAACACAATGCAATAAAAAGCTTAGTAGAAATATTCGTATTCGTTGTATTGTGAATTATTTTGTAAATTATTAAGGAAATGTTGAAACTACAGTATTTATTATAAATTTGAGCTCGGACTCGAGGCCTAAGCTTCTCCACTTTACCTTTAATTTCTACCTTTAAATTATGAAAATTACAGCTGATAAGAAGTAAGCTGCGAGCGCGGAGGAAGTGAAATGAAGATTAATTATTAATGTAAATGTTCTACAAGAATTATGGGAAAGGTTATATAGTGTTGTCAATCCATACAGGCGTCCAACTACTTCATTTTACAGTTAGGCAATGTAGTAAGTGGTGGGGCGTATCTTCGTCGATAGGAGAAACTATAAGGTAGAGCCCCACGGCCTGAGATATTCCACTGAACTGTAATCAAGTCACAGTCTGGGACATTATTAATTTTGTAGTGAGCATTGTATCCGAACACAGACGAAGTGTCCAGAGTCACGCGCGAACGCTATATCATTGTATTATAACGTGTCCATGTTGTAAATTTATATTATTGTTTTTATATGAGTTTTCTTGTATGTCGACGTTATTTAGGAACATATATCATAATGCTGTTGAATGTTAATCTAGACTTGCTGTATGTTTGAAGCGTTTGGTTCCGGTGTTGTCGACAGCTCTAACGGTCTAGTCATACGTGGTGCTATGTACTTCGCGGTTTTTGTATGAAGATAACCGGTTAGAGCCGGTTATAACCGGTTCTTTGCATTTCCTAGTTCGATGCTACAACGTGTGATTGGACAAGACAGCTTGGCACCAATTGTGGTTAACTTACCATAGGTGGCTCCAAGTGGGCGCCATGAGTGGCCCCAACTAGGCGCCAGGTGTGGCGTGAAGTGAAGCTCCTCCCTGTGTGACTCGGGCGTTAGATATTGCTGTGGTCAAAATGTTGTTATGCATTCTCGTAATATTTGCTAAATATGTTGATATATCTATTATTAAAGAAATACGAAACTAAACCAGTGTAAAATATTTAATTTTGAAACTTGTAATATTGTAAGTTAGTTGTAAATGATGATTATTTTTTATTTGAAATTTATTACGGATATTATCGGTTCCTTTTTTGTATTCATCGAAGTACAATACTTTTGTTGCATTTCAATTGTTTTAAACGATAACGATTTCTATTAAATTATGTTAACGCTGAAAAGTGGAGAAAAGGCATCACTTTTATGTAGAATCTATGGAAATTATACTCAACAATCCAAAGAGAGTAAAATCTATGTAAATCGTCTACCACCGAATGCTCAATAATAAATGTTACTTACAATTTTTCGTTTTTTTCGGTTAGAACGCTAGCTTGAGCAAGATATCTGTGACTTTCCAAAACTATTTTCTTTCTTTTTCGCGGCCGCTTGGCTGATTTAGAAGGACGCGTGATACTTCGCAATAAATAATGGTTGTCTCGCTCTAATTGGTAACACTGTTTCTATTTTATTGTCAAAGGGGATGCTACTGACAAATGTTGCATATTATGTCATTTTAATCGACTATTCTTTAACGGGCTAATCGAAAGTTTCATGTCAGGTGAGAGATAGTTTTAAATTACAAATTAATAAGACAAGGTTGTTTATAACTTGACGCAATTTGTCAAATTCGGTAAAGTATCAATACAATTGGCTATTTCATAGAACTCTGTTTATAAATACACTGCATGTTTTTTTTGTAATATAATCTGACCAACAGTTGTTTATTTCGTACAGATATATGGTGGAGTACCTATGGAGAAATGGCGGCGTGTTTTGCCGCGTAAATGGGGTATCATGCAAATTATAATTGTCGCTTAGCTGAATATTTTGAAAGCCTTTGGGTATACAGCTAAAGAAATAAAATAGCAATTCTTGTATACAACTTAATAATACAGCAATAATTGTTATCTAAAATGATATTCTATGTAAAAGACCACGTCAACGCCTTGACGTTTTAATGACTTGTCGGACTATAGTTAATTTTGACAATTAGCACCTCAAAACACTGAAGCAAGTAGCGGTTCAAAAGTAACTCCCCTTTCTATGTAGTATAATTGTTACGCTTAAAATGTTAGCTTTAATTAGAAAGCTTGCCCGCTATGGGGCCCGTAGAGGTAACAATTCCTTCTCGTTTGGCAACACTCGCTTGTGCGCACGGGCCTTGCGTCTCCGAAACAATAATTACTATAACACGCTTGTCAAGACATGGCAACACTATGGTCGGATGTCTTAACAAGCCACACTTAGCTATAGATAATGTAATAATTGTGTAAACCTTTAACTAAAATACCAACGTATTTATGGGTATATCCTAAAGTTGTTATCTCTTTCTTAGGCGCTGTTGTTTGGGCTCGTCGGTCCGCGTGGACGCCATTTTGATCACTTGACGTTTCATAATTTAAACTCTGTGTAATAATTGGACGCTAGCATCGAGCCACCCGATTGGTCAAAGGCTGGCGGTTCAACCAATCGGGTGGCTCGAGGTCCCAATTTGTACTTAGCTTAAAAATCTTGATATTTGATAAAGTTTATTTATATGGGTAGTCGTATAGTGTTGTAGCAATATATTTTCAAAACATTTATTGTCTGTTATTGGAAATTTTAGAGCGTATATTTTTTCTGTGAACCTTCATAGTCAATTGCTTAAAGTCGTATATCTGAACTATATTTTGTGTAGAATATATACAATAGCACTCCACGCGAGCCGCTCGAACCGAGTCTGTTAACTAGTATACATTTATAATTATGTACCTTTCATTTATAGCGAAACGAAAAACTTTAATTCTTGACGTTGACTTGTATATGTGTATTGAAAAGCTAAAATAGTAAATTTGATAAAATACAGGTAATTTTAAGCATAAGTCGGTAGTGACGGTGCGTGCGGCGTAGAGCAGCAGGATCGACCCCGACCCTAATAGGTACACTAGCACCGCTGATGTATGGAACGGAATAACACCCGATGCGTAGTGATGGCTTGTGTGGGATTTATCACCCTTGTTGAATACAAAATGTTTGTCTCATTCTAGAGTAAGATGGCATCCCACTTAGTTGGTTTAGTTGTTCCACATGATGCAGTGTCGAACCATACTGGATCTGAGAGGCCTCCTTTACGGTATCAGGCGACTCGATGTATGCATAACCTATAACATTAGATTTCCCCCTTGTAAGCGATATGCTAAGCGATCCCAATTAGATTTAATGATGTTCAGTAATAAAAGCACATGTAGCTTTTTTATTAGATAGACAGTTATCTTAACCGGTTGCGAAATAAGCGAAAAGAAAGTATACAAGTATCAATACTATTTAAGCTACGCGTTGTTGAATGATTTTTGTAATCATTAAAGTGAGCAATTTTGATCGTGGATATACGGTCTACTTTATCATTTGGCGTTACCGGTTTAGATAATGAGAGTTGCGCCGGAAGCGAAGAAAGGGAATTGGAGTAATCTCCACGCGTACGCGAATAGTTGTTCAAGGTATAGAGTAGAAGGAATTGTAAAAGTGAAGAAAGTCTAGTGATCGGTTCCCAGTGAGATCTTTAGTTTCTATTATTTCTACAAGTAAGCACGCAACGCTATAATAATGACAGGTGACTCGATGCAGCCGGAGAAAATTTTCGCTATCGAAAATGTAGGTATAGGATCTTTTCTCTTGGATGGACAATTGTAGACCTGATAGTTTTCGAAAAGCGCTTACGTTAGCGTTAGACATCTTGTCTAGGACCGCAGAGATATTAACACCTTTAAATTTCGAATTACTTTTTTCCGAATATTCATTTTTCCAAAAGGTATGTTATGCTGGAGCTTTTTTAGATTAAACGCATAATTTAATTGCTACACGTAGGGTAGGTTAGGTTTGATTTAGAACCGATAACAAATAATAAAGTCTTCTATCAAAACATTGCATTTGGAATTATGACTGTTCGGAATTATGTAGTGCACCCCCGTAGAGATACATACAGTCGTTTCCTTTCATTTATTTTGACGTTGATGATAATGGATGCGAAAAGCACAAGACCGGTCTGAGTGGAGAGCCTTGGGGGAGGCCTATGTCCAGCAGTGGACGTCTTTCGGCTGACATGATGATGATGATGACAGTTGAGAATAAAGAATAAAGGTGGTCGTATTATGGTAACCTTTATTGCGGTGGATGAAGTTTCTGTCACTCACATACGAGGCCCTTGCCAAGATGCACTACGTTTTTAAACCAATCGCGTCACTGCTAGATGACGTGATACCAAAAGTCACGTGATCTACCAGTGACGCGATTGGTTTAAAAACGAAACGAATAGAAACGCTAGTTAGCGTAGTGCATCTTGACAAGGGCCTGAAAGTGACAGGTGTATTATTCACGTGTATCCATATCCATAAACACGTACAATCGCCCACAGCTGAGTGACCAATGAAGATAAACAGAGAGAAACTGTCTCTGTCGTGCACATGAGATTCTTATGAAAAATCTATATTAATCACTTTCTACATTTTCTCACTTCTATCTTTAATGGGCAGTTAAGTGTGTGGCTGTTTGTACGACTAAAGGCTCACTGAAGTGTCGGTTGGCTGTAACTTGCAATGTGATTTAACCAAGAGGGTATGCCAATGCTAAGAACGCAAATAGAAGACGGATTATGGTTAATTAATCACTAGGCGATCGGTAGTACGCAAGTCCATTTTGCATCTGAATCAGTACAACCCATAAAAAGTTAATAAATTAAATCATGACGACATACACAATGTTAATATCAAACACATGTGTGTGTTGTTTGTGTGTACATGTGTGTATGTTAATTTTGCAATATCGATGTTTCTAACTAGTGATGTATATGCTAAATATAATGTTTATTATTCGCAGCTTTTTTATATATGCAACGAAATATTTATAATGTGCTTCTGTGAAGCGTTGGTGTAATATTGTTTGTACCAGTTGGAGTCCCAGTTAAATACTGTTTTGTACTCTAACATGAAATTTCCCTATCGCTTTTATATGCTATATTAAAAACAGATTTATGCGCGATCGTCTCGCGGGGTAGATGACGTGGGGAGACGAGGTAACTAGGTACGAGGGGGGGGGGGGGGGGGCAACTATGCCGTTCTCCTGGCACGGGGGCCCGCTAAGCTTGACGCCCGTTAGGATGTTGCCGTGACATTATCGATACAGACAATTTATATAATCTTAAGTGACAATTATTATAGTGTAATTTATTCCAGATTATTTATTTAATTAATATTTATTGAAAAAAAAATCCCTCCCTGTTGATAAAAATATACGTTAGGGTCTATTTAGTCCCGTTTGAATGTGGCGGAGGTTATGATTATATGTATACTACTTCATCGATACGACAGATTGCAAGCGCACAACTCTATATTTAATGCCTTGCGCCGAAGTTTCTAACCTCATTATGCGAGGGTATGTCAGTCGCCTCGCCGCCCCTAACGTCTACCCTACCCTATGGGACAATCGCCAACGAACGTGTAACACTATTATCAAGATAATATTAAAGAATTGCACGGAGCTGATGATGATGATGTCTATGTGGTTGTTTGGATTTTAGTTCGCTCTTGAAATATTCAAAGTTAACTCGCATCACGGACCAAAACGACGCCCAAATTAAATTGGAGTTATTTTGCTTGGATCAAGTTGTTGCGACTACGCTATAGAATAGATGGCTGGGAATGTCTTCAGGTTACAACTAAAACTTAGTAGGTACAAGTTTACTGTATTTAATGTTTAGTTCAAATTATATTCAGTGACAATTAGGGTGTATGCATGTAATTCAAATATGCGTGATTTTTGTGAGTTTTTTCAACTCTTGGTTGATTGAGAATTGAATTAAAAAGAGTGCGGGAAATGAGCGGGAGACTAGGAATAGCAAACGCAACGTGTAGGTGAGATGGAATCGTGACGTCGAAGTACATAGTTATATATAATGGCGAGTTACTGTCAACCAGTTAGTAGGTGCTCAGGCGTGTGTGCGTGTGTGTATACTTGAAATGTGACGTCACATGAAGTGCGCATGCGTGCGTACTAAAACGTGGCATTAAGAGGACTGAAATGCGATAACGTTTCACTCTCCTTAAATCTAGTGTGATTTTAGTTTTTTTTTAATATGTAGTAAATATTATGAAGAACTAGCTTTGTACGTTTTCCTCTCCAAGAAATTATTGAAATATAAATAAAAATTAATCCCTCCCCTATGTTTTAGCTCTAGTCAATTTCAATTTTGTGCTCAATTTTCATAAATCTTTCCGTAATTTTTGTTTATTACAATTTTTGCATACTAACGATCATAATCTGAAGATGCTGGAAATTGGTACTTTTTACGAGGGGAAAAATGGGTAAGGACCAAAAAGTTGGACCACAGTTAACCATAAAAACAGTCGACAAAAGGTCTTTGTGCGAAGAAAATTATCCCTACAATTGTATGGCTAACTTTCGTGTCACAGCGGAAAAGTTTCATAGAAAATTTAATTGAGTGAGTTAGCATGGCCAACTTTTTGGTCCTTACCCAAATACCAAATATGTTTACAAGATATCAATTTTGTTTTTGATCGCCAAACATGAAAACATGCACGCGCCCTATTGTTCTAGATAGTTTTCGTTGTGATCTGTTGACAGAATTGTAGAATGTTGTAAGGAGGTTAAAATATAGTACAATATAACTCATATCAAGATTGGTTTTGAGGAGAGCGGTTCTGATGATACAATAACTATCTTATAATATTCTTGTGATTTAGCGTTGTATGTAGATTTATATTATATATAGCTGTTCGTGACCTTGCTGGCTAGTCTAGTGTCTGAGTGTCAAATCGCCGCGGAGGTCGAGTCGTGACCTGATTGAATCAGGCTAACAATGGCGTATCTAAACCGTCAGTGTTGCAACTTGCTGACCACAAAATGGTTTTTGCTACTTTTGTACCTAATTTATTCTACATTTTAATGTTTTCCACTGGGCGACGTTATTCTGACTGTTGGTTATCAGTTATATGTCTCATTCACAAACGCATAAAAAAAAACTTATCTAATTTTAATTGTTAAGGTGTATTTCGCCAATTTCAAGTTATTTATAGACACTCCCATGGACTTACTAGATCATTACGTCCATAGATATCACACGTAAAGAAAGTTCGGTAAAAGAGTATTTTCTCTAAAGAACTTAACAGAAGTACATGGGGTTAGCTCCACGCGCTTCTGTCAAGTCAAACCTATTTTAGTAAAATTATTCTAAGTCCCTTTCAAAGTCAGATGTCATACTTTCTGCGTATATGAATAAGAGGTTTAGTCTTTATCATTGATTCTTGTTGTATTAGCTAAAGACCAAAGCAACCAACACGATGAATATTTGACCTTTTTACTACGGTAATAAAGTCAATGTTGAAATGTAACTTATTGCTTTCCAGTCAGCTTTAGTATTCATTGATAAGCTAACTGAAAGCAATAAAGATCGGAATTTATAGCATTACAAATAAAAATTGTAAATGCAATATTTTGGACATGGTGGTTGTATGTTCTAAAGTCATTACATTAGTAGCCATTTGCAGCTAAGCATTAGTTGTAGAGTAAAAATTGGAAAAGCGCCCTCTTTTGTCCCGAATGCCCAAAAGGCTGTTTTTTTTAGTGTACCTATGCACGTATGTGTTTATTTTTGTTTGGCTAAACGCCTGGACGGAATTTAAAGAGCGGGGTATTGTTGGATTGGTATTCTCCCAAGGAGTGTCATGGGCTATAATATAATAGAACCTCCTCAGTCCTGGTGCTGCAGAGGTATTGGGTTTTTCAAAGCTTGCTTGTGCATAACTTTTTCCAAAATATTTTGGGCAAGTTGTAATAATATATACTCTGATTAGGTTTTCTAAGATATTGCATATGACAGCCGTATTTTGTAATTACAATCACTTACTCAAAAGAGATGCTTAAAAATATGCGATTAGATAATCAAATTGCTGAACGGCGTCGCTAGTTTTGTACCGATCTAGTATTTATGTAAAGTTAAAGACATAAGTGTAATAAGTGTTTATATGAGCTGTCACAGGTGGTCATCTTAGAATAATCAGAGTAAAGTTATTTATTTTTACCTTTGTCTGTAGCTTTAAAAAGGTATAGGTATTTAATTTAAAACTACAATTACTAATTGGAATTAATGACTAGACTTTTATCCAACAGTTGGACTGCATCCAAATTTTAACGTGTTATTTTGACGGACACTAGACGCCCATATATTGTAGCTATATCTCTGGCATATCGCCTAGTTATCGCGTTTGAATACTTTATAACGACTGCATTTGTATATGTACTCAGCAACACGTGTACTATTTTGGTTTAACGTATGTATCCCTTTCTAACTTCAGCCGTTCGACTGGGGTATACATGTGAATGAGGTAAACGTTGCATGTAGCTCAGTGTCGCATTATGATTACATAGAAATATTGTTTATGCTTGTACGATTTCGTAAATTTAAAAAAGAAAGCCAGTTTTTGCCTATGGAAATTGTTATTATCAAATTATATTTTGCCGTCATTATGCGATGCGTTTTCCTTTGTTATTTATTGTAAACGACTGTTACAATAAGAATACTGTATGAATATCAACTAAAGAAAACGAATAATTGTCTATACACTGTCGTTCTAGTAAAGCAAACTTAGAAAAAATATATACTACATATTTATAATAAATTAATGTTTATAAAAGTTGTGTACGTTGATGTGTGCGACCAATTTATGGAAGTCTGGAAGGAGGACGTAGAATGTAGTTGCACCAATGACGACCTGCATTAAACTTGTATTTTTTCTTTGAAGGCTGTGTTTTGTTACGTTATCTATGTCGGTCATTTGGCACTGGCCGCTCGACCGTAGAGATGAAAAAAGAGGTTGTTCGCTTTTCCTCAAATTGAGGTTATGCGTGCGCTTGACATTGCATAAGTTATTATTCCGTGGCTTTCTAACGATTTAACGCAAGGGACTGCCAGATTGTATTGGTTCCCGAACTTGTGCGATGTCGAGCCGTAGGCGAGGGTGGCGAGGTGGCCCGCGGGATCGTCATTACCCGCTGCACACTGTATTCACTGTACTATGATATTATATGAAAACAAACAATTCCTATGATAATAAAAGGGATAAATATTATCAATATTGTGTTTTATTTACAAATTATATCACTTAACAGCTTGATTTGCGTTATATTATATTAAGTTATCTGGAAATAGGCACATTTGGTTAAATATGCATTATTCTCCCACATGGAAAAAAATACTTGTAGGTAATTATTATTCACGTAATACTACATTTAAATTGATATGCCTTAGTCATAATGTCAATTTGAATAAAAACATGAATTGTGCACATTAATCAACGAAAACAATGTTGTTTTACCATAATTAATTATATAACCAAAATCGAATAAAAAATATACTTCTGTGAAGAAAACTTACAAACCAAATAACATTTGTTTAATGTTAATATTATTTTATGTTTAACTTTTGTGATGATATTGTAAAAACAATCTAGACACTGTCATCCATTCCAATCACAGAAGCTAGTAGGTACCTACTAAATAAATATTTCAAACATATTTGTATAAAGACACAATAACCCTCAATTATACGTTAGGCAAAACAATTTGCCGGCAGTGTGACGCGTTTCAGTGACGCACACGTGTCGTGATAGCTCGTGATTACTTTAACCCTTCAGACCTCACCAATCTAGATGGTTTGGCACCAAATACAATTTGTACAAGTTACGTATTGGGAATTCATTTCAGACCAAGTAACATTTTTCGATATCTCGATCAGATTTGAACCCTAAACTGAGGTTCTAAGATTGGAATTGTAACTAAGCCTATGTGGTATTCTATAAACAACGCGGATCAAAAAACAACCTTAAATAACGTCACTATCCTCACGACGACGACGACGCCCACGACGCACATTAGCCTAGTTTGTAGTGACCTTGCCTATGAAGCTAGGGATCCTGGGTTCGAATCCCGGTATAACTTAAAAATACATAGAAAATATTCATAGGATCAAACACTCGCGCTCATCACACAAATATTTGCCAATACCGTGAATCGAACCCACACAGCTTCGTAGGCAGGGTCACTACGAACTAGGCTAAACGCGTCGTCGCCATAGTATGTAAGATTACTATACTGCCCTACTAAGCTTAATGGCTATATCCCAGACAAAACATGTGTGGAAATTGCAACCTAGTTACAAACAGAACTGAGTTGAATTTGCTTTGGCTATTGAATTTAGATATTGCATTTTTGCTTAGGAGAGCAGTATAATTATAGCGACTACATATAGGTAGATAAAATGCTATTCATACAACAGCATACACGTAACATTAGGTAATTACGTAAACATGCTATACCCACTTAGACTTTATCTTAATTAGGTACATTATTTAATAACCATTAATAACAAATCTGGCGACGCAACAGGAAAATAAAATGACGGGGCTTGGAGAACTCATTAAAATCTTACCCTAGGTAGTCGCACGCGCCACGTTTTCTAATCGACGAAAAAGAACCGGGCAAGAGCATGTCGGACCATGCTCAGTGTAGGGTTCCGAAGCCGTTACTACAAACAAATTAGACCTCGCGACAAACTTAACTTTGCCGTCGGAAACCTTTGCACGGTTCTGTAAAATCACAATTTTGCACTTGTACCAGTATACGTAGGAGGTATCGCCATGGTCTCCATTATGAGCAATGCCGCGAATTCGTGATTATTTAATAATTACATACATACATTCATACCTTCACGCCTGTAATCCCAGAGTGGAGTAGGCAGAGCTACAGAATTACCTACAAGTTAAAAAAATTGTCGATCATTCTGTAACCACATTTTGCACAAATAGGCTAAGATGTTTACCAGCGTATTAGTGACAGGTTGCAAGCCCATCGCCTATAGTACTACAAGCCTTTATTCCCTTAGTCGCCTCTTACGACATCCACGGGATGACATGGAGAGGCACTATTCTAACCCGGCAACCACACGGGAAATTTATTAATAATTATGAATATTATTATATTTCTATTTTGTGTATTTCTAACTCTACATCCCGTAAGATCTAACTCTAGTGCAATGTAATGTAATGTTATTGCACGGGATCTTTGTGCAAGTGCCTCTTGCGAAGCGATTGGTCATCGTGTCGTAACCAATAATAACTTTACCATAGAGAAACTGCAAAACGTCATTGTCGACATTGTCGTAATAGTGTAGCACAGGCGACTACAAGAGATGTGCGTTTGAACCTTATTACAATGCCATAAGGTGTCAAAGTGGTGGAGTGTCCACTGTCTGGGAATGTATAACATTGGCAAAGAAGTCCCTACGTCAAATACAAATGTGTCACTCACACGCTAATCATCATTCAAAAGTTATCCAAATTTTAACTTGCATACGAATGGGTTTCTCTTAAACTGTGCAGTCGACTACATTGTAATAAGGTCCAGACTGTAGCTCTGACAACTATCGGTGGTGATACTGTAGACACGACAGCTCATGAAGACTGACATTCAAGAGGTCAATGGTGCTTGTACACGGTACAAGTAGCTTGCACATACTGAGCCACTTGCGCAGATTGCATCGTGCAAACAACGGTATAAAGCAGTGTGCGGGTCCAGCGATTCGAGTATGGTGCTTCAAGTTTGAACAGACTTGCGCAAGTAGGTTTTACTTGCTCCAGCTACGTGCCCCGTGTACAAGCACCATAGGTAAATAGCAGTTCTTTGGTGGAAATTGAATCGTGTTGCCAATTTATTTATTTAACCTTTATTACACATAAAAAACAAATGGTGGACTTACTGCCTAATGTCATTATTTACCAGTCAACCAAATAATCATACCGATATTAACAAAAGTGTTGAACAGAAAAGAAAACAAATAACATATTTACAAAAAGATAATACTTTACGCAAAACCTGTTACAATTTCACTCCAAACACCGCCTATATTTAAAAGTCTTGGCATATCAGCCAGTTTAAATGACCCCCCACTTGATATAGTCGTTGACGATGCCGTTGACGCGCTCCGGGTACAGCTGGCTGGTCTTGATGTGCCAGTTGGACATGTCCATCTCGCCCAACTTGGGCGCGTTGGCGGCCTCCACCGTCACGATCGGCAGCACGAACACGGCGACCAGCAGGCCGTAGGGGAGGCTCTGGAAGAGGAGATACATTTATGGTATGGACTTAGAATAGATACACATGGAAACGTAGTCCACGCACCAGAGCGTCGGTGGCCTAATGGCTTGGGGGGTCGACTCGTGATCGTAAGGTACCGAGTTCGGACCCCCGCGGTCACCATGTACCAATGACTTTGGAGAAGGAAAACATCGTGAGGAGACCTGCATATCTGAATAGCTGTGTGAGAGTATAAATGCATAAAAGATCCTAAAAGGGTTCGAAGAGAATACGAAGGGCCCGTCTGTAAGGCCCGACATTACAATTATTTTGTGCACTTGGTCTATATTTTTATTTCGCAAAGAAACTATTCGTGCTAATTGGCAAGGTGGGATATACTTTTTTATCAAACAAAAATTTGGGAAATGATACATTTGACCATAAATTCGCCAGAATGGCAGAATAAGTTAGCCAGAACGGTAGAGACCGGGTTTTTTGTTATCAAAGAAAGACGTTTACTTGTACAACTAGAGTATTTTATATTGCAGAATTGTCATAATTATATTATCAACGAATGTGTATTCTGTTAATATCGCAAATTCAACTGAATGACTTTGGTAGTCAAAGTTAAAAGCAAAAGATCGGTCATCCTAATAAAAAACATCATAACAAATTAACCATCGTGCGTGACATCATCACGGCCAGTCAAGGCTGCTTGAAATATGCATATCATATTATAAACGTTGCGTGGTAAGAATAGATATCACATAATTTACGCAACGTGAGTAGTTTAAATAATTAAAAATCAATTACAACAGTACCTTATTTAATAAGTTCGTCAGTGTACGAATGCGAACTAAAATAAGTCCCTGGTCGACAAGCACGGCTCTGTTCTTTAAAAGCATATTGGGAATGACCTCAAAAATTTATAACAAGCTACAAAAATGCATCGCTGAAAAGGACAGTAGGTAGGTATTACCGAATTTAACAGCGCTTTGAAGAGTTTTCTGATCAATAAAGACTACTATGCAATCAATGAATTTATTTTAGAAAATAAGGACTAAGTAATACTAAGTTATTATAAAGGAAATGTAGTAAATATTATAAATTGTTATTATAAGAAGAGAAACGTAAGGAATAAGTTTGCACGCCTAGCGGCAGAACATTGAAAGATCCATTGTTTATTATTACACCTACTACTGTATAACCTGTATATACCTGTGTAGTCTTTACTATTTGAACTGAGCTGATCTTCTACACAAAGGCCATTGTTTGTAAACAATACCATTGTCTTTCTTTGTGTCCGTAACACCAAGCCGATTACATACAAAAAAGTTAGAACTACATTGAATGTACATTGAATTATCAACCCTACCCTCTTAGTCAGTAGGTTTAAAATGTAAAGTGTCAGGATACAGATATAAGTTTTGTGTAGATGATAGTATTGTGTAAAGAATAAGCACAGTTAAAATAATAAAGACTTATATCTGTATCCTGACACTTTACATTTTAAACCTACTGACTAAGAGAGTAGGGTTGATAATTCAATGTACATTCAATGTAGTTCTAACTTTTTTTTATGTAATCGGCTTGGTGTTACGGACACAAAGAAAGACAATGGTATTGTTTACAAACAATGGCCTTTGTGTAGAAGATCGGCTCAGTTCAAATAGTAAAGACTATACCTACAGCAAATAAATATTTTTGATTTGATTTGATTACGGAACTCTTATATGCCCGCGGTCTCGTGTAGAACTTGTTTATCGCTATTTACTCGGGAACTGTCCAATATTACAGGATAAAAAGACTTACCTCTGAACCAAATTTCATGTCGATTGGTTCAGGCGTTCCGGACGAAGGAACAAACGCACTTCCGTTTTTATAATATAGTACCCATTCGTGTTATTTACATTTGTTTTGTTCTTGGACTCTTTAGTTATGTAGTGGGCTATAGTATTTGCATTCAAGAGATGTTTGTAAATACGAGTATTAACTAAGTTGCATAACAATGGTGCCTTCCACATCATGTCATGAGGTTTTTTTAAAAAATATCCATAAACACTCACAGGTTTTGCGAAGAACTCGTTAGTTGTTTTTCCCTCGAGAACTCTGATACAATTATCCTGAATCGTTTGGTCTTTCATTCGTGATTAAGATAGGTATAGTCTATTATTTCTACTGAGCCGATCTTCTACACAAAGGCCATTGTTTGTAAACAATACCATTGTCTTCTTTGTGTCCGTAACACCAAGCCGATTACATACAAAAAAGTTAGAACTACATTGAATGTACATTGAATTATCAACCCTACTCTCTTAGTCAGTAGGTTTAAAATGTAGTGCCAGGATACAGATATAAGTCTTTATTATTTGAACTGTGCTTATTCTTTACACAATACTATCATCTACAAAAAACTTATATCTGTATCCTGACACTTTACATTTTAAACCTACTGACTAAGAGGGTAGGGTTGATAATTCAATGTACATTCAATGTAGTTCTAACTTTTTTGTATGTAATCGGCTTGGTGTTACGGACACAAAGAAAGACAATGGTATTGTTTACAAACAATGGCCTTTGTGTAGAAGATCGGCTCAGTAGAAATAATAAAGACTATATATAGATATAGATATAGACTATAATATATATTATCAGGTCACCCTAAACACAGGTGACAAACAAATCAAGTCAAATAAAGAAGTTGCCTTAGCATTCGAATATTATTTTTCCAACACAGCCATTAAGACCACGAAATGTCTTAAATCATCCGCGGTGCAAGCTCAATCATTACTTTGCACTAATGTCAGTAAATGTAATATAAACTTTGAATTCAGCCCTGTAAATTCAGATTCAATAGTCAAAGTATTTAAATCGCTTAGTTTAAAAAAGACTGAGGATTTGTAGGGCACATCAGTTAGTGTACTTTTTCATATCATAGATGTAATTGCACCCCATCTAGCATCAATTTACAATAATTCCATTTCAGAAGGGATATTTCCAGATCTCATGAAATATAGTAAAGTCATACCTCTTTTTAAGTCATTTAAACAGAAAAAAGTCGTATCTACGATAAATAAAATTGAGAAATTGTAATAATCTAGTACTTCGTACTCCTCGTACTAATTACGGAAAAAAAAACTGTATGAAGGTGCAAACTTATATAATAAATAAGCTTCCTGAAAGCATAAAAGATGCTAAGACCATGCAAAATTTCAAAAGATTACTTAAATTCTATGTAACTGAGCAAGTGCGCTCTGATATCCGCAACGTGCTTTAAGCCACATCCATTCAACCTTAATCTGTGTCCACCTTATCGCTGCAACTACACGGGCGCTCAGCCTCGACTTCGTCTACCTACTAATTTAAGTCTACCCACCTACCACGTAAAAACATAATACATATTGTCTTAGTAGTAAATTAAAATTAAAATCTTATATGTTAAAATGTATGTAATTAATTTAAGGTACCTACTAACTATTTTTCTTTTTTCTTTTATATTTGTTTTGCGTGAATGTAAATACGCACGCTTAAATACGCTCACCAAACTATTTTTAACTTATTCTTAATTCTCATGTAAGTGAATTGTAAAATTCTTATGAAAAAATAAATTCTTTAAACCTAATAAACCAGTTATTTTTACCTATTGCTTTTATTTATTGTCAGCAAAAAACTTCCCGAAAATGTCATTAAAACATTCCTATTTGGTCCTGGACATCATTAATCAGGGCAGATGTTCCTATGAATGAATAAAACGCTACCACAATGTCACCGGTAGGATTATAGCCATTACATATTAATTTTAAATCAACAATTTTCTTGACGTCTCATTCTTGAAGTCAATGCCATCTGGTGATACGTTACTAAAACTATTAGGTAGGCTGCCAGCATCCAGTGGTGGCTCAGATACGGCATCTACTGGTGTAACTACGGGACTAAAATTGCCTACCGAATTGCCTACATTAGGACGGCACGCTTTTGCTCTATGAGATTGGGTATCTGTACTTGTATTCTGTTATCTGTGACTTAGTAGTGATAGTTTTCCTACTAAATGCATTATATTGTGCTTCCATTTCAGATATTTTTCTGATTTTTAGTATTTGTAGTTTTGGCTTACCCTAATAAAAAATTACTAGATTTTACATAGAAGTTTAGGCGATAGCTACGAGTCTCGTGACAGCTGAATCAAGAATAAGTACTTGGACTGTAATTTTCTTTTCATCTCACTAGCTCGGAAAGCCCTTTTTGTTTGTTTGATATCTATTGAGAAAATCGCTTTTTATCCACAAGTGAAGAAAGAGTTTTGACATTTGAAGGCAGCTTAAGTGATATTTGACAGCTAACCAAACGTAAAACCTTACAAGCGCTGAATTTTTAACATCACAATTAATGAATTGCATCGAGTAAAAAACACTAAATACAGTCTTACTACTTTATTTTAATTCATAAATATCACCATTCAAAATTAACCTTCATTCTTGTTTTAAAAACGGATAAAATGTTCTGACAGTCCAAATAAGTCGATGTGCAAACAAAACGCATCCGAAATAATGAAAAAAAAACTTACGTCAAAACTTTTCTATTAAGCCGTCAACGTTAAATATTCGCATGATTTTCTAGTTTGTTTTGTTATTAAAAGCCGGTCAAGTGCGAGTCGGACTCGCGCACCGAGGGTTCCGCCCAAAGTCGTAGGTACATATATAATATTTCAGCTGGTCTATTGCCTGACGCACACGCGGTCGCAATCGACTTTAAAGCGGAACAAGTGTGCTCATTTTGTATTCAGAGTATTCAGACAAGCTTTCGATTTTCAAAATGAAAACGATTGCTATTGCGATTGCGTTAGGCAATAGCCCCTTAGGAATCAAGAATCGTGTAGGAAATTACTTTATTTCCCGGTTCACATTATTCCAGCAAAAGCATTCCAGTACAAGTACATTGCGTCGTTAACGTCGCTCTCGCCGCAAACGTGAAAACGCCTCCGGGGTGTATTGGGCCAAGTGTCAGAATGTCCAAGGTGACATAATGTCCGGATGTTATAAAGACCGGTTGTCAATATGTACAAGTGTCAGAATGTCCAAGTAGTCATAACGTCCAGATGTTATAAAGACCGTTAGTCAATATGCACCAGTTTCAGAATGTCCAAGAAGTCATAACATCCAGATGATATAAAAATGACGACAGGTAGATTTAGGTTATGTTAGTTTTGCAGCAGGCCCGGAGGGCCAAACCACCCAGCAATAGGAGGTCGACACTCATATGAAAATTTCAATGCCATTAAACAGTATCGACGGAGCTCTGCTCACGCAGAGCTCCTATTTCTGGGTGGTTTGGCCCTCCGGGCCTGCTGCAAAACTAACATAACCTAAACCTACCTAGGCCCTGTTCCACCTATCCCTTATTATAGCTTATGGACATTGGTAATTTTTTGTTTTGATAACTGGACATTATGACAACTGGGCATTCTATCAATTGGATGTTTTGATAACTGGACATTATGACAATTTAACTTTTTAACAATTTGTTGTTTTGACACCTGGATGTTATGACAACTGGGCATTTTAACAATTGGGCATTATTTCCTGGTCATTTTGACACACTGGACTTTCTGACATTTGGCCCAACATACCCCGGAGGGGTGAAAACCAACTCGTCAATGTATTGCGCGGTCTTGCCTCGACGTAGGCGTAGGGTAGATGATAAAGTCCGTATAATAATAATAACGAGATTCACCTACTTATTATGTTTAATATTATTTATCTCTAACTACCTATTAGGTATATTATTATTATAAAGAGGGAAGATTTGGTTTTTACAGAAGGTAGACACTTAGCTGATACTCAGTCAATTTTAAATATTTCCGCTGCTAATGTGTACCTACCTGGATATGCAGATTATGCAGTAATTTGTAATTTTAGGTGTTTAATCATACAAACAAAGTAATTGAATCTAATCTAGCTAAAAGTGCTAGAACTGCGTTAACGTTTATTTCTTAGTTAGTTATAGTTACAGTTAGGCTTGTTGAAAAAATATCGATACATCGATATATCGATATTATTTTTTCAATATATCGATATTTTTGAGCGATATTTAATAGTTCGATATATCGATGTATCGATATAAAATTCTAAGTATCGAAAAGGTATAAAAATCGATATTTTTTTCAGACCAATAAACATTTATAAGTTTTAAGATTAAAAAATCCCAAAAAAAAAATACATTTTTTATACTAACATCTTTTAACAAATTATATTTTATGTATTTTTTGTTTTTGGTCGACTTGATTTGCTGTTTTATAATTTGGTTTTTAAGTTGGCAACTCTGTTAGTCAATTTCAATTTCAACATTTTCAACTACCCGTCCGTATTATTACCACGACTGACTTATATATTATAACCTCAAAACGCGCGTATTTCTGTACTTGAGTACCCACCTAGTTCTCAAACAATCAATCAATAATCAATTGATAGAAAGAAAATAATCTGAGCATTGCAGTAGATTTCTGTTTTATATGTCATGTCTAGTGTTGTATGGAACTTTTTCAAAAAAATAGACAAACAAAACGTTTCATGTAATCTGTGTGGAAAAACATATAAAACCAGTGGCAATACGACGAATTTATCTGCACATCTAAAAAATAAGCATCACCATGCGTGGCATGCGTTTTTGCAACTTAAAAATGCAAACGCAAAGTCAAGTGAAGTGAATATTACACCAAGGGCTTCAGAACCTAAACGAATGTCAACAAGAACCAGTTCACCCATTTCGTCGACTAATTCAACTATTACCATTACTAATGAATCTGCTGAGATAGAAAATAACTTCATGGAGTTGTCTGAATCTGCGATTTATGATGATACTGGTGTAAGTATTTTATTTGTGCAAGACCCAACATAGCTTTAGAATCTAACTATCACTTGTTCATAACATAACTAATAACCAGTCAACTAATAATGTGTAATTAATTACTAAAAATATCAATATCGATAAATTTATATTTTAGTGTTTTTATTTAAACTTAATACTATTTATGACGACAAGTGTAATAAAATATGTACTAAATATTCAATGAATTTTTTTTAGACTGAATCCTCTAAAGATGGTCAGAGTAAAGACTTGAGGAAACAGACTACACTTATAGATATATTTGAAAGAAGTTCAAGTTATGAAGGTATTTTTTACTGATATCAGATTACTGTATTGTTTATATTTTAGTTCTAGGAGTATGTTCTAATTTTATTATTTTTCTCAATTTAGCAGGGGGTCAAAAAACTAGCCAAATAAATCAAGCTTTGATCTACATGATTTGCAAAGACAACATGCCTCTATCTTGTGTAGAAAAATCTGGATTGAAAAGATTTATCAGTGTAATTTGTCCACGCTATAAGGTTCCATCACGAACTACTGTAAGCAAACTATAATATTAATTATTATCTTCGCCTTTTTATTTTTAAATATTATTTTATTATTCATTCCTCATTACAGATAACTGGCTTAATGGAACAACGATATGCCACTACCAAAGCCATTTTAAAAAAAAAATTAAGTGAGATAAATAATATTGCTTTAACAAGTGATATATTAACTCTTACTAACTCTACACGAAGTTTCATTGTAATGACAGCGCATTTTCTCAACACTGCAGATAACTGTTGTCCTGAGCAAGAAACGGTGACATTGACGGCACGGAGAATGTATCAGGTAAGTAAAGTATAAAATAAATGCATTAAATTATAAAAAATAAAATAAATAGTAAGTTATGATAAATCTAATAAAGTGGTCTAATATTGGTCTTCTTTTCTATAGGCACACACAGCTGATTATATAAAAGAATGCTTTGAAAATATTACCGAAGAGTTTACAATAGAAAAAGATTGCATTGTATCAATTATCACTGATGGTGGTGCTAACATGGTTGCTGCAGTGAAGCAATTTTTAGGAGATGGAAAAAGAATTCCTTGCATGGCGCATTTGCTGAATTTAATAGTGGATGGCGCAACAAGAGATAATGCACCGGTTCTACAAATTGCCAATCGCGTCAAAGCCATCGTTACATATTTTAAACAATCTGTTAATGCAATGGACGATTTACGAGCGGAGCAAGAAGGGCAAAAGAAAGAGGGACAAGTGTTGACACTTATACAATCAGTAAGCACAAGGTGGAATTCATGTCTTGATATGTTGGAAAGATTCAATACATTATCAGCTATTGTGGCTAAGATTTTGGCAACCAAGCGGAACGCACCTGACATGATTACTTCATCAGAGTTAAGTGTGATACGAGATCTAATAATATTGCTTACTCCATTTAAGGAAGCTACTGAAGAAATTAGCGGCGATCAGTACGTGACTGCTAGTTTAGCGATCCCCATTGCAAATTTACTTCAGAAAGGACTTGAACAAGTAAAACCTTTCACCGAACTTGGTATTGCTGTTCAGAAGAGTTTGCTAAATTTGGTTATTGCCAAACTAGAACCACTGGAGCGACATTTACATCTTGCTAAAGCAACAATTTTAGACCCTCGCTTTAAGCGTATTCATTTTAATTCCGCACTAGCTGTTTCCACTGCAATAACCGCATTGTCAAAAGAAATACGTTTAGAACATAGACGTAGAGGACAACTTTCGCCTGAACTCAGACCTACTACTACAATTCTCTCAAACTCAGAAAATTCTTCGCCGTCGTTGTGGTCTGGACATGAAAAAATTATGATAGATATTGCTGCAGCTTCAGCAAACTCCAGTTTACTGTCAACCAGTGATGGTATGCCTAGCGAACTGAAGCAATATCTAGATCAGCCTATAATACCCAGAAAAGAGAATCCAACAAAATTCTGGTTTGATTGTCGCCATTTTACCCCAGTACTTTCCGACATAGCTCTTAAGTACTTGATATCGCCTGCGTCCTCGGTTTCCTCAGAAAGAGTGGCATCTGCTGTAAATCTCGCAGTACCCAACAACAGAAGTCGGCTTACAGCCGAGCACGTAAATCAAAGAGTTTTTCTTATGTCTGTATCAGATAAATATTGGTTTGATTAATAAATAATAAAAATTTTTGAATGGTTGTTTGATTTATTAAAAATTATGTCTATCAATTAGTATTTATCGAGAAATGTAAGATGATTGAATTAGATTAGACCAAATAAATTAATTTTTAGAGCACGAATATTCTCTGTCAAATCATACCGATATATCGATATATCGATATTTTCAAAAAACATCGATACGATATATATCGATACTTTATTGCATTTCCGACATCCCTAGTTACAGTTATTATTATATTAGTATCTATACAATCTACATAATTTATATTTTAATATAGGAGCATAATACGAAATTTCTCATTAACGCGATTTTTGAAAGTTCCCGAGCCTTATGTTATTCACTGGGGAAATCTTGTCAGCGCGATGTAGGAATCAAGTCAATCAAGTAACAGCGACATCTATTGAGAACTTGGTTTTCTTTTGTAGAAGTAACATTCAAAATTACCATCATTTACGATTACTATCGCCATCTGCTAGCGAGTAGCTAACACTTCATTTATTACACCAAATTTATTTCACCGTTCCTTGCATAAAGACCCATTCTTTGTGATTTAATTAAAAAAGTACAGTTTTCAGATTTTTTCCTATACTTGTAGTTCATGACGGTATTACTTACCAAATTTTAAAGTTCTATTTACGATTACTAACGCCATCTGCTAGCGAGTAGCTAACACTTCATTGATCACACGTCGTTTCCTGCATAAAGGCCCTGATTTTTTTGTTATTTAATTAAAATTTACAAATTTCAGACTTTTTCCTATACTTGTAGTATAAGACGGTGCTACTTGCGAAATTTCATAGTTCTAGGTCATCGGGAAATACCCTATACATTTTGATTCCCTCGACAGTGTCGAAATACACGTTTTTTGCGGCATAAACGGCCGTATCTTTATTTTACGTTAACGTAGGAGCTTGATTTTTTCACAGTTTCACGGGGCTGTAGACCGGAGTATATGGTTTTAATTTCAACTCGATACCTCCTCGCGTTCCCGTGATAAAGGGTCTTGACAGACAGACAGACGGACAACAAAGTGATCCTATAAGGGTTCCGTTTTTTCCTTTTGAGGTACGGAACCCTAAAAATGAGTGATTCGAGTGATAAAGACGTATTAACACCTGTGGAATTACAGGAAACCGTGCAAAATGCGGAATTGAGCTTACAGTACAAACCCTTTTCTTCGCTGTAGTGAGGTGAAAAGTTTTGTGTTATACACGGGTGAAAAGTTATTTTACGTCTCGTGTCTTGAAACACTTGCTACGCTTAGGATTCTATTTTTGAACCACTCACTTCGCTCGTGGTCAATCATAGAATCCTTTCGCTAGCTCGTGTTTCAAATGAACACTCGCAGGTAAAATACAACTTTCCGCACTTGTATAACAAATAACTATAAATTACTCGTCTCCTGCGGTTGTCAGCGAACACACATGGGCAATCAGTGCGTATAAATTACACGTAATAGTTCGTGCCACAACCTTGGCCTGCTTCGACGGAGCGCGGACATTGATTCCAACGTTTTCGTTTATTGGTTTACATTGTCAGTTGCTTACTGCAACTCCTAGGTACATGCATCAAAACGCTTATCAATTCAAATAAACTTCATTGTTTATGAAACCGTTGAACAATCGTAAGAACCACGCGGTGATTGCGGTATTTACCAACAACTCTAATGCGTGTTTAAAAATACTACGTAAGCCAATTATTATTATTACGTTGTATGAACAGCGACTTTGAACTACGCTTCAAGGTCACTCTGGTCGGTCGGTGCTAATAGGGAATATGCATGTTTTTTTTTACAGCTTCAATTGAAGCTGATTCATGTAACAAACAGATCACAAAAATATTTTTTTGAATAACTATAAAAATAACCAAGATATAAGCCAACAAAGATTTGTTCCTATCTCTTTCTAGAAAAACGGAATTTTACATGGAAATTATATGGCCGCAGTGCACAATGACGTCACGGTGCACATCGGATCTCTCTGTCTAATTAGAAGTTTGAAATGCTTATAACTTCCGTATTTCTTGACCGATTTTAATTTTAATTTCCGTTTTGGTGATCTCTTTTACGGTATTTTCATATTTTGATGAGAAATGCGATTTTTAAAATCCATGCATATTCCCTATTGGTCCAGTAGAATTATTTGGAGTTTAACACTGACAGATGGATTGCCTCCATTTAATTTTCAGCTTTAATCTCATACAAATAAAATAGTTATGATAAATCGGTAGGAATACCCACGGTATTCCGAAAATTGCTTTATTTGTATTTACAAGCTTTTGTTACCGACTTTACTTTTTTTTGCCTAGTCGTCATCTAATCGTCTAGACAATTTTATTGTAACGAGCCCTAACACGACGGGGTTTATCATGTATACCTAATTTAGGAGCTCGTTTGGCCACCCTACGTCTCCATCATCAGACTAGCTCGATGGTACTATATTTTTGTTATTTTTATTTTATTACTATTATTATCAAGAAGTTTTAAGACTTGTTGGTACCTAATTCTTTAGCTCTGCCTACCCCACTCTGGGATTACAGGCGTGAAGGTAGGATGTATGTATTATTACTATATTATTATTATTGTATTGTCATCAGAACTAAAGGTGTATGCAAATTTTCAGCTGCATCGGCAACCGGGAAGTGGGTCAAATTTAACTTGCAAGATTCGACCCGTATATACATACATACATACCTACTTACATAAATAAATTGCACGTTAAATAAAATAGGATAAATTGGAGGTAAAAGATGTACATCAATGAAACTTGTCCTACCAAAATTTAGGAGTCGTACTTCCATGGGGGGGAATATGCGGGCAGGGGGGAAATTTTACTAGCCTAGTGAAGTGTCATTTTTCATGTTTTTTTTTGCGCAGAATCGAAAAAGACCATTCCCATACTTATAGGATCAATATTTTGCGAGATATGAAGGGTTTTTGTCGGCAAAAATTAAAAAGAAAATATTCATGTTAAAAGTAGGATTTTATCAGCTAAAACATGTTCATAGTTAATAGTGTTGAAATGGTTTTTGCTGATTAAATCCTACTTATGTTTTTTTTTTTTTAATTTGATTCATCGCAAAATACCCATTGCATGGAAAATGACACTTCACTCTCACAAATACCAGCCCTTCGGGATCTGAACCCAGGACCGGTAGCTTCGTAGGCGTCGTCGTCACTACCAACTAGGCAAACGTGCTGTCAAACGTAGTGGTTGCGCAATGTTAGGATTGACTTCTTATCGGCGTAGTAGAAAAACCCTACCTCCTCCAGCTCAAGATCGAAGTCCTCCCTGGAGTACACCCGCTCGGGGTCCAGCCCCAGCCTTTTCAGGGCCGCGCTCAGCTGCTTGTAGTACTCCTCCACGAGCTGGTGGTAGTGCTGGGCCCTGAACTGCTCGTCGGAGCCGGTGAAGATGAGATACAGAAGGTCGGTGGTGGCGCTGCCGGAGCGGACCGTCTGGTAGTCTACTGTTACCATCTGGATGGTTTTGTCCTGGGGAAGAAATTAATTCATTACATATATACATAAACTCACGCCTTCGTTCCCGGAGAGGGGTAGGCAGAGCTACATATTTACCTACAACTCTAAAAACTTGTTGATAATTCTGTAACCACATTTTGCACAATTAGGCTAAGATGTTTAACAGTGTATATTAGGGACAGGTAGCAAGCCCATCGCCTAACAGTACTACAGGCCTTTATTCCCTTAGTCGCCTCTTACGACATCCACGGGAAGACATGGAGTGGCACAATTCTAAGCCGGCAATTCATTACATATTTTGGACAATAACGGACGCATTTTGAGACTTCATCGGAGTCCCGTTTTATTGTTTAGAATGATGGTACGTGTGATTTTTTTTAAATCCACTGAAGAAAAAATGTTTTCATTTTTTAATAAATAAGCTTACTCCTAAATCGTTTGGATTGGGTAAAATTAAGCGCCATCTGTTGTCGAGTAGCATTTCTTAGTTAACTTTTTTATTATGTTTTTCGCATTGTTTTTGTGGTGAAGAGTCTAACCCAACATGAACCCAACTTAACTTATTTAATAAGCCCGTGTAAGCTGTGCAGGCAATATGTAATGGCTAAAGCACAAACTGTAGAAATACGTTTTTGCGAAATGAAAGTTTGTAAAATGATAAGTTTGTCAATCGTACTTTTTGGTCAAATAAACGGACTTTGCATTTCTGCATTTATCCAGAATTCCTCAGTAGGATTTTTTTTATCTCCATCATACCTAGTCTGTATGTTAAATTATATTACTTAGATACTAGCTTCCGCCTGCGACTTCGTCCGGCTAGATTTATTTATTTTCATCCAAACCCGTCCAGTCCAGCGTGAAGGTGTAGCAAAGTAAGACACACGCAAACAAACTTTCGCATCTATAATATAATTAGGATATTATGGAGCTATCCCAGTATTCTACTTTACCTAAGTGCCAATTTTTAATCAAGTTATGAGTGACGGTACAATGTAAATAAATCTAGTCGAAACCAACTTACAGACCAACACAAATGTAGTGTAAGTCACACCTTTAACAGACATTTGTGATTTTAATGACAATACAATGGGAGTATCAAAAACTTAGCTGGGTCATCCACTTGAAATTATATCTAGTATCAAATAATAGGTAATTTAGGCCTTAGGCTTTAGTGTTCCAGATTAAATGTTTGCGTGGACGAGATCCTCATCGAGGTTAATGATAATGAGTTAATTTACTTTGAGATAAATTAATAGCTTTTGACATACGATTACTTATCTGCGATGACATTATTTCGTGTCGGCCGTTTTGACCGTTATAGTTAACAGTTGACCGCCCTGAATAGTTAATTCTGTATGGGTTTCTCTTTTGCAAAAAAAAAAGTGGAGTAAATATTTTTTTTGATCTATATTGTTAAGTATGTATTCCAAGATGGCGGCTGACGCCTTCCCCAAATGGTCGAACACTTCGATTTTATTACGACTGACTCAAAAATAATCTACGCCCTTTTTAAGTCGCTACACACTGCACTACAACTGATTGTCGAAATCTGTCAAACGAATTCAAATTATTAGACCCTACTAAAACGTACAGTCGAGTTCATAAATATGTGTACACTTTAGGTAGTACCTTGTCACTTTAAACACTGTGACAATTTTTTAACCCATCGCGTCTTTTGCTAGATGACGTGATACGAAAAGTCAGGTGATCTACCAGTGACGCGATTGGTTAAAAAATTAAACGAATAGAAACGCTAGTTAGCGTAGTACATCTTAGCAGGGCCCTCAGCATTGACGTAAGCCGATGACAGATCGCGTCAACCGCTTATGTCAACTCTATTCAATTTGAGTCGATAGAAAACAGAAAACACACTGCTAGATCAAAACAGTATCAATTCGAAATCCTTCCTAAGTAGTTTTGTTTCAAGTTTATAGACGTAGTAAAAAATAAAGTTGATTTTAAGATAAGTACCTACAGTTTTATTTTGAGTTTCTACTGTTTACTAGCAGTGCGAACGTTAGCACCGTTTGAATATTGGCTACGTACAATTTGCTTAAATTAGAACAAGGAAATAATGTAATTAATTTCATCCTTTCATCCTCGGTTTAAAATGAAAACAAGTAAGTATAAGACAAAATAGCTCATTGGAATAACGTCTTCATTTTTCTACGTAAAGTCAGCGTATTTCTGGAATTGAACTTATAGAAGATAAGCAACCGTGTCTGTGGCATGGCAGCGTGTTCGATGCCGAAGATGCTAAAAAGTGACATATTCAAACCAGCTTTTATTTAAAACTAACTTTCTCAATTAGACAATTAAGTCACTATTCAAATGAGACATTGGACCCGATTCTATTCTCTTTAATAGCCTAAAACTAAATTGTCTAATTTTTAGACATAGTTTAGACGGCAGATTTTACAAGTGCTATTCCAGTATGTCAAGCTGACAATGGACCCCATTCTACGTGCACGTCGCTTAAATAAACCTAAAACTAACTAAAACTAAATTGTCTAATTTTAAGACATAGTTTAGACGTCAGATTTAATCAGTGCTATTCCAGAATGTCAAGCTAACAATGTATTATGACCGCCTAAAATAAGAAGCATCAGACTCAAATTAGCGCTGTCATTTGATTATGACAGCTGCTCATAGAATAGCTAAGTGTTTTAGCGACACCTAAATAAAATTAGGAAGTTTAGAGGCCACTGTAGAATCGGGTCCATTTTGTCACTTGCTTTATTTATAAACTTGCGTTTTAAGTTTACAATTCTGTCACGTTAATTTACGAGTGTTAAACGTACTTTTGCTTATAATGTGAATTACTCTAAGCGGTACTTATAAACATCGCGACCCCATTTTAATAGGCATTTATGGTTACATTGCCAACAGAATGTATTTATGTACCTACCATAAAACCCTGTCGCACTCAATTGACAAATTAATTGCTGTATCACTCAAGTTGAACAAGGTGGTTCGTTATACCGACAGAGTTCTACAACTTCTACGTACTGTCGTACACGAGTCCAATTTGTTGATACGACCTTGTTTAGTGACTTCATCACAAAGTAGTAGAAGCTTATAATTCTTATCAATTGACAACGAGAACTTTTTTATAAGCGGGTAAGGGGTATACAAATTTATGCTAATGACTAAAGAGCTTAAACACCACATGGTCTTTTCTACGCCACAGATAATGCTGGATTAAAAAAACCACGGTTACATACAAAATGACGTCATTCCAACCACTGGTCCATAGCGGACGAAAAAAGAACTGTTTTTTTTTTATCAATGAATAATTAAAAATAGGGCAATCCCGATAGGGCAGATATTTGTGTAATTAACGGAAATATTTGGAAATATTGATTTTTCTATGTATTTAAGTATATATTTCTCTATATAAGTATTTACATCGTTGTCTAGTTCCCAAAGTACAAGCCTAGACCTTAGTTTGGGACTAGGTCAATTGGTGTGACATTGTGCCGATATTTATTTTATTTATTTATTTAAACCTCTATACGCCTTTTGTTTTTCCAGTAAACCTTTTAAAAAAAAAACCTGACTTTGGTCAATTTTAACGGCCGGCCGCAAGTCTGTTAAAGACGATTAATAGTTCCTTATAGGCTATTCGCGTTAAGAAAATAGTGACTCATCGGCTTAGCCACGCCCTTTGACCAATTAGATCACAGTAAATTAGAAAGCCACCAATGAATACACCTTAACTTTGCTGTTGCACTGATGAGTCACTATTTTCTTAACGCGAATAGACTATAGTGACAATTTTTCATAAGCAAGTTTGAAAACGGAACGACACACTCGTAGGTATTTGTTTTTAAAATGTCACTAACCATGAAGGTTGCCAATTAAGTTACTAGCTGACACCCATGGCCTTGCCAGGGAAGATAATGAGCGGATGTTGCGAGAGTACTGGTTACAAAACTGACCTGATGTCAAGTACCTACTAAGCACGAATGGAGAAATATATCTGTATATGCTTATGTTCTTTAATATAATATAGGTACTACAATTAAAAGTTTAAACTAAACTTATTTAAATTAAAATTAAACTAAGCTTCTCAAATTAAAATAAAACTAAGCTACTCAAATATTAAAGATGTAAATAATAATAACCACTATAAAAAGAACATCCCTCTAGCAGGTCCGCTCGCGGCATGGTCCCTATGACACTGGCTGCATTACCTCTCTGGATAGCTAGCCCAATCCTTTGGGAGAGGTAAGCACCAGCTCTAGGATCCCCGGAGGTGTCTATGAGCCGGGATGACAGAGCCTTAATAAAGCTATGTTTATGCTTAGGTAATGCAGAAATGAATCAAGACATTTTCTACTTCGATTTTTAAGATCTCCTTTTAATCGATTTATTGCCATTAATAGATAGGAATGTATAAGACGGGTGACGGTGCTAAATGGGGTTTAATGTAAGAGTGACTTCTTTGACAGGCTTCGAACAGTTCAAGTAAAGATATATAGGGCCTTTTATTAGGCTTTAGCACATCTTGCTTGTACGTTGTAATTATATTGCTGACGTTATGGCAGCTCTTATAATTTACATTAGAAGTGAAACAGGCTAGAATAAATTGACAACAATTCATTTTGTGCTAAGGTAGTAAAATAAAATACCGTTTCTAGATTTTACACTGCTGATTACAGTAAAATATATTTGGATTTTTTTATGCAGTAGTTTTTTATATTTAGGAAAAACAGTAAAAAAAGTTGGATTGTGAATGTTAGGAATACACTAATAGTGCCCTTAGTCCATTTTTACCTAAGAAATTCAAAAAAAATATACAACTGTCATGTTCATTTTTTATCTGTCTGACGGATTACTCGTTTCTAACGACACGCTTTCGATTCTACGCAAAATAGTTTATTTATTTTAATGGCGTCTACAAATTACGTAATTAATTAAATTACGCAGAATAACAAATTTGTGAACGAACGGCAGCGAATGATTGACAAGTGAGTGACATGACATGACAGTCAGTTTCCTTTTTTTATTTTATATCAGGCTAGGATCACGACATCAGTATTCCTAACTTTGTATATACGGTCTTTTTAATGACTATTTCTTTAATAAATTATTAACGACGAATTTAAGTTAAATACAGAAAATCCAAGAAATACGGGTAGTCTAATTTTTAACCAGCTATTATAAACGCAAAAAAACAATAGTGCTTTTTTTTTTGAAATGTTGTCAATTGCAATACACACCCTATATAGCGCAGTGAATACCGAAAAAAAAACGGTCAAGTGCGAGTCGGACTCGTTCTCCGAGAATTCCGGATTTAAGATATAAACATAACCGCAAAAGAAAATACTTATTTTATTTATGAACGTTATTTTTTATGGCGTAAGACCCATTTTGACTAGCATACATTTTGATTCAGATTTTCATTTTTTTTATTATTTTTCAAAAACTTTGAATAATGAAACACTTCTTTTTATTTTTCCCATAAAATATAAGTAGTCAAGTTATTATCTAATGTCAGGTTTTTTTCAGTTTTTTTGATTAATAAACTTCGGAGATAAGAGTGGGGGGGAACGGTAATTTTTTGTACATTTTTGGCCATAAATCAAAAAGTACCTACATCACCGAAAATTAAAAAATAAATGTGTTAAAATGTGCAAATTGAGCCCTTTCGTATGACACCCCATTTGCCATAATCAAACCACTTTCATTTTTCAACCCCCCATTCTAGACTCCTTTTCAATTATCAATCTTTATTTTATTAAGTACTAAAAACAGACACGGGCAAGCAAGTTTTACAACTATGCCAAATTTCAAGTTGATAGCATTTGTAGTTGCTGAGAAAACCATCTGTGACATACAGACGGACGTACAACGATGTCTCACCACAAGGGTTCCTCTTTTATTTATGGAACCCTAAAAATCACGTAAGTTCGTCAGCCAATAGAAACAGCCACTGACACGTCAAAACTCGCCAGAACAGTTTTGATTGGCTGTTTGGCTGAGCTAACTACGCTTGTTGACTGAGCAGTTTGGTTTACTTAAATTTCAAGTTAAATCATTTTTGAATTGGATAAAGTAAACTGACATTTTTTGCATGGTTTATTCCAATAGCATAGAAAGGCAAGCGTAAACGTAAGTGGAAACTGTGACCCATAGATATTCGCATTCACAAGACTGCAAATGCACTGCCAACCCTGAGGACTAAGATGGGATGCCTCTATGCTAGTCATTTCACCGGCTGTCTTATCCCCAAACCGGAACACAACAATGCAAACACTGCTGCTTGGCGGTAGGTTAATGGATAAGATGGTGGTACCAACCCAGACGGACCCTGCACAAGGTCCTCCCACAAGTATATCTAAGGCCCTCCCACAATTGTGAAACGAATTTGTTAACTTGTGTTTTTAGTAAAGGTAATGAAACAAGGTTATTAAAACCAGCTTTGTATACATTTTCATTTTACCCAAACAATGACTTGAGTACTGTCAGTTTACTTTATCTTAAAAAATATACTACAGTTAAGTAGATAAACAAATGGAGTGCCCAACACAATCAAGTGATTAATAATGAGGTTGCCACTTGACAAAATGATCGTTTCAATAGTCCTACTTTTGCCAAGCTAAGTGTATTTACACTGAATTGAATAGAAATAGAAACATCCTTATTAGTTTCTGCTAGGTACATACATAGGTAAATATCACCATTCATGGCCGAGGATTCTATTTATGTAAAGATCAACATGTGGCACGAGACCTTCTACATTTTAAATAATTATGTACGAATGTGAGCAAAACTGTGCGTTTGACCACGGGGTTAGGTTAGCCTTATCTTATCTTATCTAATCGGTGGGGTCCTTACGGATACACTTCGACCCTATGGCCCTATGGGATCTTACATGTAAGTACTCCTCTTTTAGCGCTTAGTCCAATGCACCCTCCATCCCTTCCAGAAAGCGGATAGTGGAGTGTAATGGCAGTACCTTGAATTCGTTTGGTTCTGGGTAGCCACAACCGAGGATTCTCATTCTTACTCCGGCGAGGGCATCACATTCACACAATAAGTGTTTCACTGTTTCCACCTGTTCGACGCACATTCTACAATCTGTATTGTCATTAAAGGCCCATCGTTGCTAGGAGATGTTTAACCCCTAAGTGGCTGGTAAACACTCCGATAACATAACGGATGTCTTCTGCTGAGTTTCTAAAGTTTTTTGGTCCAGCTTTGCGAATGTGTGCGAATGCCTCAAGCCTACTGTAGTATTCCACTCTTTTCGGTGGTTTTCTAGGGCGTTGTGGTTCAAGGTTGGTTAGGGTTCGAGACCTTGCCTACGAATCTAGCTGTCACGGCTTCGATCCCTGGTAAGAGCGATTATTTATAATGAGCAATTTAATCCAGAAAATGTAACAGATCCCGTATCTACGACCTTTCGAACCGAGGCAGATTGATGGTGGCGCCGCCTCTCCAGCGTTTGAGGTTTTAGACAAGGTTTTTTAATAGCATTTTTTTTTTAATTTAATGATTTTGGCCCCCTTGAAACTACCCCCTGAGGGACATTATGCTGCCTGACATCTATTGTGCAAGAGTCGTGGGCAATTGTTTGTTTATACAAAATCCCTAACTGCATAATATTATGGTATCTAAGATCGTATGCTCCAGTCTCTGCTGTACCTAATGTAGTTACACCCGATTTAGGACTTATTAAATTAAGACTCTTCGATTCATCTCGACAACCCGATAAAAAAGCATAAAAACATGCACCCGCCAAAAAAGTACCTAGTGATCCACGATCTGGATCTTAATAACCATAAGGCATATGTGTCTGTTGAGACAGATAAACGTAAAAACACGATTAGAAACAAAATCGCTTAGTTTTCTTTCAAACATTTCACCTTTCTCGCATGTTCTTGGTTGAATCTTTGAAACCCTACGTTCCTTGGTACTGTAATACAATAAGGTTATAACATCTAAAATAAACTTTAATGCATTGTACTTTGTATGCATGCAATGGACCCGATTCTACAGTGGCCTCTAAACTTCCTAATTTTATTTAGGTGTCGCTAAAACACTTTCTTCTTCTTCTTTTGCCCCCGCGGCGACTTGAACAGCTACTACCGCGGGGATAATGGCGTTTCCACGTTGAGTGATTTCGCCAGTGTCAAGTATATATATTGTATAAATCAATATAGCAATAAAACAATCCAATCTTCTCTAGGAAGATTGGGGGCAACGTTGTACGGTGATTTGTAGGACAGAGGTCAAGATAGTTTTAACCTCTGCACCACTGCGAGTCCACTTGAAACGAGAAGAAAGATGCCAGATACACGAAATAAGTCCAAGTCTTCAATCACTGTGCGACACAAAGGCATAAAAAGTACAAATCACTATCAGAAAAGAACTTTGAACACCTAATTACCCAAAAATTAAAGTCTAAAACAAATTACACGTCCGCCATCTTTTAACGTTGCAAATGGCCTCCTAAAACACTTTGCTATTCTATGAGCAGCTGTCATATAATCAAATGACAGCGCTATGACAGCGCTAATTTGAATCTGACACTCCTTATTTTAGGCGGTCTTATACATTCTTAGCTTGACATTCTGGAATATCACTGATTAAATCTGCCGTCTAAACTATGTCTTAAAATTAGACAATTTAGTTTTAGTTAGTTTTAGGCTATTTAAGCGATGTGCACGTAGAATCGGGTCCAATGTCTCATTTGCTTTTAATTATTTAAATTTAAAAGCAAATGATTCGATAGAACAGCTACTCACATTGTTTTGTATAGTTTCGGGAGTCGCTTGGAAGCAAGCGCAGAGTGCGCACCATTTTGTATTCTCGTGAATAATATAATGAAGAAATAAATCAACATCATCAGCGTTTAAGTCTACCCTCCTCCACAATACCTACCAATATTTTTCAAATAAATGTTGCGCAGCTTAAGTGGCATATAAGTCCTACAACAAATGACGTTTTTGTCAGTAGTATCAAGCGACTTACTTCTTTAACCCTGTGCATCAGGTTGCTCGGTCGGAAGTCCCCGTGGGTCAGCACAGCGCGCCGCAGCGGCTTGTAAAAGTCCCTTATCCTCGTCGCATTCTTCTCCAGATACTTCACCAGCCTGTCCCTGTTCTCCTCCTTCGTCGCCATGACTGCGTTCTGCACCATCCGTTCCCAAACAGCCTTCAACATGGATTCATCCCCTTTCATTTCATACTTCATCTTCTCTATCACCCCTGCGAACACTTCAGGATCCTCTTCCTCATACGCGAAAGATAACGCGTGAAGTTTCGCTAGTTCCACAACAGCTGCTTGAGCATAGTCCCAATCAATAGATTTTAATCTATCATAAGTGCCGAAACCCTTTATTGAAAGGTCTTCAAGCACGATCGTTTCTTCATAAAGCTTTGGATTGCACCCGTAGTATTTAGGGAAATACAATCTATGCTCTTCAGGAACATTGTTCTTTGCCTCTAGGTTGCCGTAAATATGCACCAGTTTTTCATAAACAAACCTTTCAGTCTCGTAGAACTGTGTTATAGGCACATCATCTCTCATTTTTCCGTTAATACTTGCTATTTTAGCGAATAACTTGAGGTCTTCCTTGTTTTCCGTTTTTATTTTGACGAGATAGAGTTCTGAGGTGTAGTTGCCTCCCCCTGTGGATATGGGGGTGATTGTGACGTCATGGTTGTCGTATTGCTGCGCGTGCGCGATTGTGTCGATCAGGCTGCGCAGGGCGAGCTGCGCGTCCGACATTGTGCGTGGTGCGCGGGTGACTGTCAGATTGCCTAAACGCGGAACTCGAGATGACAAACAATGTAAAGATAGATCACTCTGGGTAAAACGCGTGGCTTACCACGATACTGTTTACACGCAGCTTACTAATTATTGTAATTAATTTGTATACAGTAAAATGTGCCTACTTTGCTCCCACATGGGTAACTATGCTCCATAGTGACTTTTTTGTATGTTACTTACAAGAAAAGGCCGATGACAAATTTTCTAAAAATAATTGATGTATATATCTAGCTGCGCAGTGAATGAAAGCACTAGAATGATTTACAATACAGAATACCTCAATATAACGATGGAGCAAGATTACCCGTTGGGGAGCAAAGTAGGCACATTTTACGGTACATGCTTAGATCATACCTATTACAGGACGGAGTACCTAATAAGGAAAACGAGAAATGCTTCAGACTATATTTACGAGGATTTATGTTAATACGACGACACTTGCTTGTCCCGCGCTCGATTCCCGAAACTGAAAAATCGATCTGTCACGTTGTCATCTTCGAGAAAATTTGTTTTTAACCCGAACGACGCTCGGTCTACCAGGTTGCTTGAGGCGACCGTGAAGAAGGAATAAACATCGAATAAACCAACAAACACACACTTAACATATCTGTTATTTTTATGTACATACAGTTAGTATAACCGCTAGCGAACGTATCACGCTAACGACGCCAACAAAACAAAAAATAAATAAATATCATGGGACGATGTCACACCAATTGACCTAGTCCCAAACTAAGCTCTAGGCTTGGGTACTAGACAACGATATAAATACATAGAAAACATCCATGACTCAGAAACAAATATTCGCACTCATCACATCACACAAATATCTGCCTTTACCGGGATTTGAACCCAGGACCGCTGGCTTCGTAGGGTCACTACCAACTAGGCCAGCGCGTCGTCAAAATGAAACAGAAACACGAAAGGTAACTACAAAGGCGAACTCATCCCTTTAAGGGATCTCTTCCAGTTAACCTTTGAGCGATGTCATTCCATACTTTTTCCAGTGAAAGAAAAGAAAAACGTTAGTAGCTTTTCCATCTTGGCTAGGGCCTCAGGCCGTATTAGTTACTACGTAGCTCTAAATTCAAAACTCGTCCGCACCCCCCTTTTACCCATACTACCCTAAGCAAAAAATCAGTAGTGTTGTTGCCGGGTTAGAGTAGTGCCACTCCATGTCTTCCCGTGGATGTCGTAAGAGGCGACTAAGGGAATAAAGGCTTGTAGTACTGTTAGGCGATGGGCTTGAAACCTGTCACTAATACACTGGGAAACATCTTAGCCTATTTGTGCAAAATGTGGTTATATAATTATCAAGAAGTTTTAAGACTTGTTGGTAATTCTTTAGCTCTGCCTACCCCACTCTGGGAATGAAGGCGTGAATTTATGTATGAAATTCAATAACCAATGCAGTTTGAATTCTATTTATTTATTTATTTATCAAGGGAAACAAACAGAATTATATAATACATTATAGTTAATACATTGTAGAAAAAACATTGGCCAAAACAGTTTCCACTACTGGATTAAATACATTTGTTGCTCAAGCTGAACTTATAGACTAATAAACTTTGGTTAATTGTTTCAGCTTTTGATCATGCATTAATTTGAAAAATCTTAATAAGTAATGAGGTTCCCTTAGTAATGAGGTTGATATTGCTACAGGCGTTTTATCCCAGATATTGCCTGTTGGCTTAGGAGGGCAGCATAGACTCGGGCCTAGATTTTCGAAAACTATCAAATTTAATGTTTGGAGTTGTCATAAGCGGCTTACGCGATAGATCGTAGCAGTTTACGTCAATTATTTACGTTACGCGGGCCATTCTTCTTTTCGATGCCTAATAAAACGTCCCTTAGTGTGAACGTAAATTCAGAGCCATAATTTTCAACAAAACTGGATAATCTTAAAAATGCACACATTATTCAGATTCTGGTCGACATACCTGATTTTTTTTTTATCCCATATTGGGTGGGGCTGTGTAAAAAAAGGCTATATTTGCGAGTAATAGTAACGCAGTGGTCGTTATTCGTAAAGGGACGCGGAGACTGGTAACGAAGTGGTAATTTGAGCAGCAAATTCGTGTTTTATATACGAAAAGGACAAAAATATTGGGTAAATTTACAATATAACGTAAGATATGGTTGAGAATTAATGTGGGACTGCTGTGAAATTATCTCAAGATATCTACGAATTTTTAAAATGAGTTTTCACTACATAGTATAAAACAAAGTCGCTGGCGCTGTCTGTCCCTATGTACATGCTTAAATCTTTAAAACTACGCAACGGATTTTGATGCGGTTTTTTTTAATAGATAGAGTGATTCTTAAGGAAGGTTTATATGTATAATACATTCCACGCGGGCGAATTATAATTTGTATTTTAGGCATCGAAAAGTAGAATGACCCACGCATCGTTTCTAGGACTCGTGTTTATTTAACTCTGGGAATACGGCAGATAATGACGCTAATTTAACTGTCAGCTGTTTAACAAACATCCTATATCGTTATAAAACGAGCATTTGTTTATTTACTAGTCCTCTATTCAACACGGTAAAACAAAGTCGTTTTTGATTTGTTAACGATTTGATAGCTCTTATTTCCTTGACAATAATGGCGGTAAAAAAAAAAACCATGACAGATCTAATATGATTTGGATTTTACTATAGAGGCGCTGATGCATTTGAAATGGAACACAAATTGGTTTACTTATATCTTAGAAACAAACTGCATTTTTATTGAAAAATATCTGAAATTATAGTATAGTTTCAGATACCTATTTTTTGCATATCAGTCACTTTATTTTGTTTTCGAAGCAATTATTTCGCAATTAACGCGAAAAACGAAATAAGACCGTTGAATATCAGTATATGTAGGTACTATAGAATTCTTAATAGTTCCTACATACCTACATTGTAAAAAGTGTCTGTAAAAAAAATCATTTTTGGGACAAGCTTTTGTTTTTTTTTTTTTTTTTTTTTTTTTTTTTAGCACACAGGCCACCTGATGGTAAGTGGAAACTGTGACCATAGACATTCGCATTCACAAGACTGCAAATGCGTTGCCAACCCTGAGGACTAAGATGGAATGCCTCTATGCTAGTCATTTCACCGGCTGGCTTATCCCCAAACCGGAACACAACGATGCGAACACTGCGGCTTGGCGGTAGGTTAATGGATAAGATGGTGGTACCAACCCGGACGGACCCTGCACAAGGTCCTCCCACAAGTAAACCGGTTTGCCGGTTGTACTTTTTTGCAAAATCTTTATCTGCTTATCAAGACCAAACTACATATTTTATTTACATACATACATACATTCACGCCTTCATTCCCAGAATGGGGTAGGCAGAGCTACAGAATTACCAACAACTCCAAAAACTTGTTGATAACTCTGTAACCACTATTTGCACAATTAGGCTAAGATGTTTAACAGTGTATATTAGTGACAGGTAGCAAGCCCATCGCCTAACAGTACTACAAGCCTTTATTCCCTTAGTCGCCTCTTACGACATCCACGGGAAGACATGGAGTGGCACAATTCTAAGCCGGCAACCACACGGCATACATATTTTATTTATTATTTATTTAAACTTCTTTGCACTAAATACAATAAAGTACAAATGGCGGACTTAATGCCCAATGGCATTCTCAACCAGTCAACTATTGAGTCCTAACACGTTGGGTCTACGTTAAGAATAGCGGAGATCCTGTGGCCACCTTCCGAGTTTATCCTCAGATCACCTCTTAGATACTATAATATTGCATGGTCATCGGGTTTACACTACATGATATGGGTCAACTTGAAACATTTGACCCGTACTTACATACATGTTTACATAATATTCATACACACATACGTTGCAAGTTAAATAAAGGCTTGTAAAAATATCATGTACTTGGCCACTTACCCAAATGGGCGTTTAAAATTAAAAGTGATCCATCTTATGTCTAGTTCATTTCGGCAACTAGTTAACCGGCTGGATGGAACGGAATTGGTGTATTGGCCAAATAATAACTATAAAACGTTTTCGCGCCGAGCGACCGTGGACATTGATCTATCTGGTGAAGACCAAGTACAAGTAGGTATGTACATCATAAATTATGATGATGATGATGATGATGTTATCCAGCCGATTTCGAACAAGGCGGTTGCTTTAACTCCGTGAAGTGTCGATGGTTTACTCGCAAGTGGATCACGTAGACGACCTTTTCGGAAAAAGCTTTTCCACAGAGTAAGCAAGTGAGCATACGATCAACATAGTTATAATATAATTGATTATAAATATGATTATTATGTTATGACCAGTCTAACAAAAGGTAACCCATCGTTTTGTAGAATTTCTGTGGACCTAAAACAATACGGACGTAACGTTATAAAACAAAGTTATAAAAGACTTGCCGCACGCACACAGATACATAAGGGTGGATGTGTTGCATAAGTGGTGAGTGGGCACCTTATGGTCGTTTAAAGTCCAGAAGCACCTCTCCACCCTTAGCCCCACTAGAACTGTTACCTCCCTGCTGCTATATATATGCCGCTATTTCGGGAGGCCCATTCCATTGAGTTGGCGAGTCACCGCCTGCCATTTCAACCAAAGTCATTAGCATTGGCCAGGCAGGCGCCGTAGTTTCATCAATAGCCTAGTTCACCAATTCATATCTGTTCATTCATAGAGCCTATTTTAATACTTCCATCCTTCTTAAATAGTCCTACACTAACCGTTGGTTGTCCGTGGGAGCATACTTCTATAGTTTGAACTCAGGGACAATCGCCGGTTGGAGTCCCATCACTTTACTAAATTAAACTTGTCTAAAGGGCCACTGCGTGTTGGCTTCGGCTCCATGTACGCCATCCAAAGGTCCGGGACTCCCAATAAAGTCCTGTGATTGGTAAAGACATGCAAATAATAATTATCAATAATAATTAGCCTAATACTGTTATTTAATTTTATTTCATGTTCATGAATGCCTAATATGCCTATCTTAGAGACTGCCGTTCCCACAGTCAAACTGTTACTCCAGGTTTGTGGCGCTATGCCTAATTGTTAGTTTTAATTAAAATTGTACTTATTAAATAAATAATAATAATAATAAACAGACAGCCATTTTGCATGCTTCACTCGTGATTAGACAAGGTTACGTCCGTATTTTTTTAACCGACTACATAAAAGGAGGTTTCTTTTTAGGTCCGCGATGAAAGCATGATGTAAAAAAACAGTCAAGGGCGAGTCGGATTCGCGCAGACGCACTGAGGGTCCCGTACCGCCGCATAGTAGGCATTATTATATTTAGGGCATGCGGTACGGTACCATTCCCGGAACCGGGGCTAAGATTTCCGGTACTGAGTCGGAACCGGGAATTCCCGGGATTTCGGTACTTTTCGGTACTGAGTAAATTATTTGTCTTTTTTTTTGATTAATGGTTATTTTTTTAAATAAGACACCAGTTAAGTGATAATTATTAATTATTTAATCCAGAGCACGAGTTTACCAAATCAGAACAGCTATCTTTCTGACTACCTGACTACCTGTCGGTTGGCCCGACCGGTTGGCCTTGGATTGGATCGAGGCGTCGGGTCGAAGGGTTGGGCGACTGGGGCGGGCCGAGCGATGCCGATCTCATATCATAAAACCGAGCTTGTGCGAATCAGCCGGGGGAAAGCGTCACCAGGCCCGCACGTAGTTTTGAAAAGAAAAAATGACCATTAGTCTAGTCACAAACTCAGTACCGAAGGAACCGAAGAACCGGGTTTTTTTTTCGCCAGTACCGGTACCAGTTGAAATGATAATTCCCGGGATTTCCCGGTCCTTTTAGTACCGGGAATTCCCGGGAGCATGCCCTAATTATATTCCAATTTGAAATTTGAGACAAATAAGCGCGAGCCCGACTCACACTTGACCATTTCTTATTATTTTTAGCGTTCAGTACAAAAATGGTACAAAAGGAACTCTTATGGTGAGACTTCGTTGTATGTCTGTCTGTATGTCACAGCAAGTTTTCTCATCAACTACAAATGCTGTCAACTTGATTTTTTTTTCAAGCGCTTCACAAGAGGAGAAACGCCACAAGAAATTCAGCAGTAAAAAAAAAAGTGCTCATTATCTACAGTTTTTGAGATATAACAAAAAACTTTAAAATCTGTATTATTTTTAGGCTTGTCAAAATTTAGGTCCCTTATTGCATAGAAAATAAGGTTCATAACAAATAAGTATTTTACTTTGCGGTTACCAAGCATATTATCTTAAAAACCCTCGGTCCGCGACTCCGACTCGCACTTCTTTGTTTTTCTTCCCGGTTCGTAATGTAATCAATGATACCAAATTTGACGCTTATACGTTTTACCGTTTTAACGATACAATATGTATGCGTATGCGGTGTCCCAAGGGCTGTCATTATAATGTTCAAAAAACTGAGTATATGATTTTTAAGGCGGGAACCAAAAGTCCTCTCTTTTTTCCACCTATCACACTCAATGGTGTTCCCCTTAGAAAAGTGCATCAATTCAAATATCTCGGTCATTTATTGACCGAGGACTTGAAAGATGATGCGGATGTGTAGAGGGAGCGCAGAACATTGTCAGAAAGTTAGGGTTAGGGAATGCAAATAACCGGTTATATCCGGCTTTAACCGGTTATTTTCATACAAAATCGGTTAATAACCGGTTAAATTGCATTCCCTAGTTAGGGCGAACACGCTGGCGCGCAGATTTAGTCGATGTACGGACTCAGTCAAAATAACACTTTTCAAGGCTTTCTGCACATTTCTGTACCTACTCGTCGAGTCTGTGGGTCAGGTATACTCAAAAAGTGATGGAACACCAACCGGCGATTGTCCCTGAGTTCAAACTATAGAAGTATGCTCCCACGGACAACCAATGGTTAGTGTAGGACTATTTAAGAAGGATGGAAACATTAAAAATAAGCTCTATGAATGGACAGATATGGATTGGTGAACTAGACTATTGATGAAACTACGGCGCCTGCCTGGCCAATGCTAATTACTTTGGTTGAAATGGCAGGCGGTGACTTGCCAACTCAATGGAATGGGCCTCCCAAAATACCCGCATATGTATAGCAGCGGGGAGGTAACAGTTCCAAAGGGGCTAAGGGTGGAGAGGTGCTTCTGGACTTTAAACGACCATAAGGTGCCCACTCGCCACTTATGCAACACATCCGCCCTTCGAGCATAGCTCTTGCGACTCCACTCTGACCGGCCAATAAAGGCAAGCCAGAGGTGAGGATCTGTTCCTCATCATTATACACTCCAGCCGGCAGGTGAAGGCAAGCGTGAGGTGAGGAGCAGGACAAACCCTCGGGAGCACTCAGTTCCGTGTTGTCGCCACTCACCAACAGCTCGCCACTAGCTGCCCTGCGGCATTATTATTATTATATGGCAACCTTGATTATTTCACTTTTTTACATTATTTCAAAGCTCACTGACAGAAAGAAGGACGAACGGACGGACGTAGTAGGGTCCCAAGCCAACCCTTTGGGTACAGAATCCTAAAAAGCATAGCTACAGCGAACCACAGCGATTTAGTCGATTTCTGTCGGTACCATGCAATACAAAATTACAAATCACCTATTTAAACTGCGGTGATGATATGACTTCGTTTACCGTTGCATTATTGAATAGGTACTTAGCGTTATCGTGAATAGAAACAACAGTAATAACTAATACTACAGATAATAAAATACTCAAACGTATCCGCTTTGTCTTCATCTGATATTATCAATTTTCCTTATGCATTTAAGCAGCCAACTAAATCTTGCCGGTTTTTGTCGACGAATGTGTGACTTGTACTATTAGTTTATTACTTATACTGTGCCCGTGCGCACGTTGGCAGAATTCGGAAGTTGGTGTAGTGTTATTAAATAATTAAATATAATAATCTTTTCGCATAACTCTTTTAGGCTGACATTTCAGAATTTAATAAAATTCTATTTTGTAGATTATACAGCGTCTGGTGTAATGGTTTTAACTTTTAAGAGATGATAGTTAGTCATTCTGAAAACAGTGTCAAAAATGTTCAGTATGACCCGAACTATCGTGTCTTAAAACCCTTACACCCGACTGCCAAACATCCTGTATATATGTGGTTAGGTTACTATAACATATAACATCGACGGTGGTGCAATGTTTTTTTGATGCTATGGACTTAATGGCATGATTACCGATCTAATGGGGTGCCAAGCGCGACACAAACTCAAATACTCCGCTCTCATTCTGTCTATCTCGTGTTGTCCCGCGGTGTGTATAACCGATATAAGAGTAAAACTATTCTGCATTTTGGTCAAGCATTAACGGTTTAACAATAAGAAGATGCTTACAAGAAAATCGCACGTAACCCTGTCTCACCCAATCAGAAGCAGCTAGATTAGTCATATCGTTGCTTGTTTTCCCGGATATTTACATTGGGTATCCACCTTTACCTTAATGTGCGATTTGCGAAGCCCGCTGTCCACCTAGATCGCGGTTCACGGCGCGATTTCACGGCGCGAAGTTGCGTATAGGTACTTCGTATTGTGATATGATAAACCATGACTCCACACTTGCAGTAGTTCACGGTAATTTTGTAGTGAAATTATAATGAAGTTCGCGGCCCCTTTGACGCAGGGCGAAAAACCGATAACAGACCGGGAACTAGACGAGAAACTACGAAGAATATATAAAACGGCTCCACATACAAACAGCTTTCGCGCGCGATCTGCGGGCTTAATAGGGATATGCATCTAGAACGCATCGCGATCGTCTAACGTCTTAGAAATCGATGAACGCCGCGCGAAAAAGCATGATGCATTGTCACGTTCCGCCTGAGCCGAGTCTATAAGCGAGAGCGCAGAACAACCGATAGAGAGGCTCGATCTGCCTAAGCTTTCGGCTTGTGACGCATCGTTTACGTTATTTTATTTTAAAGTGAGTTTACCGAGTCGACATTATTATTATTTATTTATATTTACTAGGTTTTACACGGTGCTATATTTTGAATCTGGATCACTATCATTTTTTATATATAATCTGGTAGCACATTATCTATCTTGTCAAACTAGTGTGCGTAGGGCATGCGGTACCGGTACCATTCCCGGAACCGGGGCTAAGATTTCCGGTACTGAGTCGGAACCGGGAATTCCCGGGATTTCGGTACTTTTCGGTACTGAGTAAATTATTTGTCTTTTTTTTTGATTAATGGTTATTTTTTTAAATAAGACACCAGTTAAGTGATAATTATTAATTATTTAATCCAGAGCACGAGTTTACCAAATCAGAACAGCTATCTTTCTGACTACCTGACTACCTGTCGGTTGGCCCGACCGGTTGGCCTTGGATTGGGTCGAGGCGTCGGGTCGAAGGGTTGGGCGACTGGGGCGGGCCGAGCGATGCCGATCTCATATCGCATCCGAATAAAACCGAGCTTGTGCGAATCAGCCGGGGGAAAGCGTCACCAGGCCCGCACGTAGTTTTGAAAAGAAAAAATGACCATTAGTCTAGTCACAAACTCAGTACCGAAGGAACCGAAGAACCGGGTTTTTTTTTCGCCAGTACCGGTACCAGTTGAAATGATAATTCCCGGGATTTCCCGGTCCTTCTAGTACCGGGAATTCCCGGGAGCATGCCCTAGTGCCGAATTGTAGATTACAGATATTATTAGATTTTATCACTGTACTTTTAGTTTCTCGCTTGCTTATTGTACATTGTGAATCCACCTTTATAATGTTTTGACGTGGGGTAGCCAGGGTAGCCGGCTGTTATCAGTCAGTCTCAATTTTAGTAATGACGACCTTATTGCTGTAGTGTTTTTAATTAAATATCAATAATTTTAGTTATAACTTCTAGACTTATAAAAGTTATAAATCTCATATAGATTGCTCAGTAACGAGCAAGAGAAATAAAACAAAATAACCTAAGCATTAAGTATATTTTGGCTAATATTTGCCGGGGTAAAACAAAACATCATCGTCGATATTAATTATGAGATAATTAATTAAAATAATGTATTTACACATTGATTACACAAAGTTTTGAGAATGTCAGCAATAGTAAAAATATCTGAAGTTAGATTAGATAAAGTGAGATAAATAGCAGTAACAGAAGCAGGCTCAGATCGTTTCAATTTTAGGAGTGTTGTTTTACCTACAGTGTTTTTATTTGTAAATATTCAATTAAGGCGTTAAGAATAATGGATGTAAACAATATGGATAATTTAAGAGAAAATATATTAAGAATATGCAACAAGATAGCCGCACAAGAAAGTTTCCAACCCAATTACAATTTGGATGTTAAGCAGTTAACCACAGACGGTAAAAGTTATTCCTCTGCAGTCTTCAGAGTTACAATATCGGAGCCCAATCGGGAATTAAAACTGTTTGGGAAAGCGGCTAACATAAATGAAGATTTTAGGAATTCATCATATGCTAAAATTTTCCTTGATGAGTATTTCTTTTACAACAGTTTGGCGAAAACATTCACAAAAATACAACATGATTATAAAATAGCAGATGAACACAGGGTGCTATTTCCTGCGTTTTATGGAGGTGATATTTCTTTTCGGGAAGAGACCATAGTTCTTGAAGATTTAGTTGATAAAGGATTTGTTAGCCATGACCAGCAGGTTCCATATGACTGGGAATATGCTTCAAAAGTGGTTGAGCAATTGGCTAAATTCCATGCGTTGTCCTTTGTTTACGGTCTTGAAGATTGTGCTGAATTCACAAAGATCTTAGATGATTTGCCTTACCATATATTTGACACAGATATAATGAGGTCGGTAGCATTTGATATGACAATACCAGCGGCTTTGGAAGCTGCGGAAGGAGATAATAAGATGAAATTGAAGAGCTACTTGGAGACTAAAGACAGGTTCGAGGAGATGCTGCAGTTGTATCAGGAAATGCCAAAGAGGGTTATTGTGCATGGGGACTTTAAGACTAACAACTTGATGCACCGGCGTGTTGTAAGTATTGTTGTATATTGTAACCTTCTAAGCTACATTATTTTTAGTTGTCTTTAGCTTTAAGTTCCTTTACAGGGGTTAATGCAGGCAATCCATGACCCCACAAAGTTTTTGCAAATGCCTACAGTAAAACAAAAAGTTACCACTAGATGTATAACAAAAGTTTGATAGAAACAAAACTTTTATTTTTTTACTAAAAAACACAAACTTCTCAAAGAGTATGCTTTGATGCTTTATTTATTTATAAACTTCTTTGCACAAAATTCAATATAGTACAAATGGCGGACGTAATGCCTAATGGCATTCTCTACCAGTCAACCAATAGGTGAAACAGAAAAAAAACCAAGGTTGGTAATGAAACATTTTTAATCACTGGACTCACTGTATGATGTGAAATATGTTAATAGACTCCAATAGTCTTTCTCTTCTCTTCTTCAGCGCATATGCATCCACCATTGGGCATACGCCTCTCCGATTTTCCTTCCAAGTCTCCCCCAGATTGAGCCTGCGGTCGAGCTGATGTCATCCAACCATCTTGCTGGGGGCCTGCCGATTTCATGCGCGGTGGCCACTCTAAAATGTGCTTGCTCCATCTCCCATCATTTCAGCGACACATATGGCCTGCAATAGTCTTTAGACTGATTATATTGCAAATGGCTAAATTTGTGGTCCCTCACTTTAACGTAGAATTCCAAGCCAAGAGGATAAGATATCTTATTGAAGGCTCAAATCAAGCAAGTGTGTCAAATATAAACATATAAAGTATACATGTTTCTTTTCACTTGCAATTTCAGGACGGTAAACTGGAAATCATGCTAGTAGACTTTCAAATCATCCATGCTGGGAGCCCTGTGACCGATCTCCTGTATTTCATCTTCCTGGGGTCTGACGAGGAGTTCCGAAAGATGCACTACCAGGATCTTCTGGAGCATTACTATGCACAGCTGAAGGCAGCCTTGGGGAGGATGGGTGTGGAAGTCAACCAAGTGTTTCCAAGGGAAGCGTTCGAGAAAGACTTGAAAGCGGTAAGTGGCCATTAACTTTATTACAGTCAAAATTGTATGACCTTACGATTACACCATCAGGCTGTTTTGAAAAGTTTCTCAGAGACAATATGTTATTGTTCAAATTGGAATTGTAGTAAGAGACGAAGACTAACGAGGGATAAAGTCAAGATACATAATGCTAAGTTAGTGAATTTCAAAAATCCATGACATGACCGCTTATGTCATTTCAATTTGACAGTAAACAGAAACATTAGCATCGTTTGTATTTTGGTAAGGCCTACAGTAGTAAGATCTCTCTTCAGGGATGTTAAGTCTGGCGACCGATGTCCACAGGCTTTATGCAGATCACAGGAACCTAACCCAAAGTTGTCCCAAAGAAAAGGATACAAACTAAATGACTCGCACTGCTATTTGGATCAAAACACTACTGTATTTCTGTAACTCAAAATATTACTGTATTTTAAAATGAACTATAATACAACTTCTATGAACTTGAAACAAAACTAGCAAGTATTTTGAGTTGATACTGTTTTGATCTAGCTGTATAAAATGAATGACTTCTGTACTTTCCAGGCGCTCCCGATCGCGCTGGCTATCTCCCTGATGATCCTGCCGATGCTGCTGGTGGACCCTGGGGACGCGATGAGGCTGGACGAGGCGTCTCCCGGGAGCCAGCCTGTGAGCCCCAACGCTCTCTTCGCCGAAAGGCTCAACGGTGTCCTAAACGACTTTGTTGAATGGGGCATTTTGTAAATACAAGGATATAGACTAGCGGCGAGCATATTGCTGCTTAAATATAAAAGCGCCACAAATCAAAAACAAATACAGTTTGATTTAAAACTTAAAATAAATAGCATTCCGAATTTAAATGCAACAAACACATTTTGATTTGTGTCGCTTTTGTATTTAAGCAACGATATAAGAGTGAGTGCAAGGGAAGAACAAAGAAGGTCGAAAAGGGCTCTATTTATTCTATTTGGTAAGCCTTTTTTGCTTTTGACATGTTATATTATCTTTACTAGTGGTGTAATTATGGGGTGGCAGAGCGGTCAAAATGCCACGGGCCCCGGCCTGTGAAGGGCCCCCCGGTCCGAAAGGCCGTGGGAGTAGGAGGAACCTAACATTTATTTCATTTTTAAAAACAGTGACAGGAAGGACCCTATCCGACGATTTTGACACGGGCCTCAGTAGGTATAGTCATGCCACTGGCCATTACTATCAAGTAAATAACAGCTATAATAATCAAACACCGGATGGACGGGGGCAAAAATATACCTGTGATAGTGTCATTAAATGGCGGCTTAGTTTATCGACATCGATAAAAAACTATTTTTAATCATCCATCATTATCATAAGTAATGGCCAAGTTTGAATACCTTTTAATTATATACAAACCTCTTTTATTCAAACTTATCGCAACTTTAAATAACTGGTATCTGATAGTGACCCTGTAGGTACTCGAGCCACTTTTGACAACCATTGAAATTACGTTGAATAACCAATTCATTCACTACAACAATATTCTTTAGCATTCCGACGAATTGAGACCCTTTTTTTTAAGTCGGTTAAAAATGCCTTGAACGAAAAAAGATTGTTTATCTTCATGGAAAGCTGATCATTCAGATATAGAAGATAAAGGTACGACTAACTTTTGCAAGAAATGTAAGATCCATATGTCACGACAAAAGTGGTCGATAAACTTTGTCGATATTTATTGAATCACTAGCACTGATACATTTTTGCCCCCCTCAATCCGGTGTATGATAATAATGTTGATACGATAATATGTCAATATGGTTTTACCGAGTGCTGATGTAGGAAAGAGTATGTGATTCATTATAATGTGATTTTTCAAATGAAATATTTTTAATTATTGTTTCTGTTTGTCCCATTAAGACTACGCCGAGCGTCCAGTGACGCCCTCATTACTAATATTGTGTTTTGTAATAAACTCAAGTAATGTTTTAAAATCGAAGGATTTTTCTTTGTTGGTACCCCGACTAGACCAAATCATCATTTGACAAACTACCTATATCGTTTTTCGTTTCGCAAAAATGTATTTGTGCTTAAACCTTTACATAATTACATTGGTTGCTTATGCTTATTAAATAGGTTAGGTTAAGTTGGACGTAGTTATGCAATAATGTTCCAACCCACAGCGACCTAATTTTGAGAAATGCAACTGTAGGTTTCAGTGGTAGAATTGTTTTTTGTATGTACTGGTTACAGCAAAAAAGTCTACCACTGAAACCTAAAGTTGCATTTCTCAAAATGATATCGCAGTGGGTTGGAACATTATTGCATAACTACGTCCAGTTATACTTTTGACCACAAAAAAAAAACCCGGCGGGAAGTACCTGTTTGCGAAATGAAAGTTTGTAAAATGATTTAGTGTGATCATTTGATGATTTGGTAAAACAGTGAACCTTCTTTGTTGTACAATGTGATAAATAAACAATGTATAAGCATGATTATATGGCAAAGTTTAATAACCTCTTATTTATATACATACATACATACATACATACCTTCACGCCTGTAATCCCAGAGTCGGGTAGGCAGAGCTACAGAATTACCTACAACTTTAAAAACTTGTTGATAATTCAGTAACCACATTTTGCACAAATAGGCTTAGATGTTTACCAGCGTATTAGTGACAGGTTGCAAGCCCATCGCCTAACAGTACTACAAGCCTTATTTAACCTTAATAATATGATGGTGGCTTTTTAAGGAGGCTACTTTTTTTCGTTAACTTAAAAACTCATAGTTCAATTGTTATTAAGTTACATATTCATATACGTACCCTATAAATTCTTCGATTTTAAAACATTAAATAATAGTAATGAAGTCGTCCATGTGTACCTAATTTGTGTATTATGCAATAAAGTTTAAATAAACAGTAATGGTAGGCGACGAACGCATTAACTAATGTTTTAGGTTTGGGATAACTTGTATGTGTGTAAATAATTTGCGCAATGACTGATAAATGAATAAAATGATTTATTATGATTAAAATTATTTTTTTACTTAACTCATACCATATATCTATACAAATCATGTCATTTAATAAAACTCAATAATAAATAAAAATAAAACACTAAGCTACTTACAAACGATGATTAAAATACATTCACAGCCTTTGTTATTTGTAATACAAGCATTAATTAATAATATGTAATATGTAGGAGTTAGTGACCCGTATCTAGTCTTCGGCTCCACTCCTGAGATCGGGGTCGACTGTACCTGATTGTTAAGCCACACAGAACCCGGTAGGTTTCATTGCGAAAATTCATAATACCCTGTTCATGACTTATTAAAATAAATTGCAAGTAAAATGCCTAAGTTATCGGAAAAAAGGGGGTATATTTCAAAGTGTATAAAATCCTCTTCTATTATTATTCCAAAGGCAACTCCACCGACTACCATCTTGTTTCGCTGCGTTATTTGCGGGTCTGTTTTCGATATAGTCGGTATTCTTTGGCTGGTACAGTAGTTAATAAGAATTATGATTTTTACATCTTATTCCATTGAAATAAGGAGTACAAGTAATATTATCTATAAGACCTCTGTATTCTGTCTTTAATTGTGAATCTATGACAGAACCTTAATGCAGAAAGTATTTTTTTTAAAGGAAAGGACGATGAGCAAAAATGTCCCCATACACCAACAGAGATGAAACATGTCCAAGTTTATAGATTTTGGCAACATGATGTATTTTACTATGGCGACGATCGCCATATGTATGGGGTTTTCTTGGAAAGTCATTATCATATCGTATGGAATTTGTTTAAAATTAACACATTCTTGCATTGCATGACTCTTGAAAGGTTTTTTTCATAGAAAAAATCCCATCGATTTAGCTACTAAAATAGATACTTTGTCTTGTTTTGGGTCCTAACGAACATATGGACATGCATCCCGTGACTGTTGAAGGGTGGGGACGGGTTCCATACAAAATGGCCCATCACCCTTTGTAAAGGAAAATTCAGATGAATGGCAGCTCTACCCACTAATTCATAGAGACCACTCAACCATAGCAAATTTCTAGCTCGGAACTCCTCAACAAGGAGCGCGTTAGGCCTCGGAGTAGGAACAATCGCCCACACAGCTGAGTGACCAATGAAGATAAACAGAGAGAAACTGTCTCTGTCGTGCACATGAGATTCTTATGTAACTTCTATATTTATCTCTCAACATTTTCTCACTTCTGTCTTTAATGGGCAGTTAAGTGTGTGGCTGTTTGTACTTCGCCACGGTCGAAGCGTGTGAAAGGGACGGAGTTATACTGTCGTAATACCAAAGAAGACAGCTAGAGTCCGACGGTGGTGCCAGCGAGTGGTGACACAAGATTTTTTCTCAAATTCTTCATATGGCAACAGTTTTACCTATGAATCAAGCTGTCACATTATGAGTTCCTACCCAGTCGCTATGCATTTCGTGTTATAGTCTTTATTATTTCTAGCGAGCCGATCTTCTACACAAAGGCCATTGTTTGTAAACAATACCATTGTATTTCTTTGTGTCCGTAACACCAAGCCGATTACATAAAAAAAAGTTAGAACTACATTGAATGTACATTGAATTATCAACCCTACTCTCTTAGTCAGTAGGTTTAAAATGTAAAGTGTCAGGATACAGATATAAGTCTTTATTATTTGAACTGTGCTTATTCTTTACACAATACTATCATCTACACAAAACTTATATCTGTATCCTGACACTTTACATTTTAAACCTACTGACTAAGAGGGTAGGGTTGATAATTCAATGTACATTCAATGTAGTCCTAACTTTTTTGTTGTTTTTTTTTTTGGCTTGGTGTTACGGACACAAAGAAAGACAATGGTATTGTTTACAAACAATGGCCTTTGTGTAGAAGATCGGCTCGCTAGAAATAATAAAGACTATACCAGCCAGTGATATACTAATAGAGTACCGTAGACTGGGTCTTTATTGTTTACCTTAATTATTTTTAGTCATAATTCACCAATTCACAAAGTAATATTTCTAAGAAACAGTTACTTTTCAGAACACGTAAGATATCTAAGTTCAAAAAGTTAACAGTTCCAGCAATTTCAAAATTATGACTAACAATAATTATGTGAACAATGACGTAATGACCAAAAAAAAAGAGAAACAACGCTGCCTCTAAGTCATATAGCAGTATCTTGGATTAAATTACTGTAGCGATATCAACCTCACTACTAAGAGAAGAGAATTTAAACTACTTTGGTTATCGAGTTTGAGATAGGTACTGCTTATTAATATAAGAATGGGCTACCGTACAGACCGTTAGGGGCTATTCCCAGTTGTCCACAGTACGGACAAAGGGGTGCGGACAACTGGAAATATCCGGCAGTTAGCCGCCTGCTTTGGTATTACAGCACTATGGCAGTCATCTCTCTGTCTCCTCCTGGAACCTGGCAGGAGTGCCTAGATGAGCCCCCAGTGCTTGTAGTCCTGCACCAGCGCCCTGAACCGCTCGGCGAACAGCGCGCTGACCCGCGGGAGCACCTCGCCGCGGTCGAAGCGGGGCGCGTGCTCCGGCGCGACGGTCACGAACGGGAGCGTCATCACCCCCACGTATACGCCGTATGATAGCTTCTAGAACGGAGACAAGCCATGGTTAAAAAAGATACATACATACATAAACTCACGCCTTCGTTCCCAGAGTGGGCTAGGCAGAGCTACAGAATTACAACTTTAAAAAGTTGTTGATAATTCAGTAACCACAATTTGCACAAATAGGCTAAGATGTTTACCAGCATATTAGTGACAGGTAGCAAGCCCATCGCCTAACAGTACTACAAGCCTATATTCCCTTAGTCGCCTCTTACGACATCCACGGGAAGACATGGAATGGCACTATTCTAACCCGGCAACCACACGGGTCAGATAAAAGATAAAAGATGTTTATTCAGTAAGTAGGCCTCACGGGCACTTTTACACGTCAAAAATCTACCAGCGCTTCGTAAGAGACCACTGCTGAGAAGAAACGCCGCAAGAAACTCGGCAGTCAGTCGTTTTTGCTTATCGTCGGTGATACTGCAAAACCGCGTAACTAACAAATTTATGATAGAGCAAAATAGACCTTACTGTCTCATTAAAAAGGTGCATTTTGCTCCTTATTGAAAATGTTACTTACGCGGTTTTGCAGTTTCACCGACGTTATGATATTATACAATAATAAACTTAACCTAGCATTATATAAAACAATGAATCTCACATAAAACCAAAAATTAATATATTCATGCGTAGTTGAGCAGGAAAATGTGTCAAAACTCAGAATTGTCACAAAAACTAATAAGTAATAGTAATAAAAAAAAACATAGAAATTATACAAGTTATACTTACCTGTGACGGTGCAAGACAACCTGCATAAAAAGTTTCGATACATTCTCCTTCAGAAACCGTGTCCCTTAGACAATATACAATGTTTTCATATTTTTGATGACTTCTATTTCTTGTATTCAAATTATGTATATCACAATTCTTAACAAAAGAGTCGTGATTTTTAATGACATAAATAATATTCTGGTTTATCTCTATGTAGGTATAGCCTGACAAAAAAAGGGTGAACAAATCCGGCCAAGAGCCTGTCCAACCAGTATACACACTTACTTGTAGTTTTGACTGTACAAAAATAACACCTTTCGAGTTCAATATTTCAATATTCTTGAAACCTTATCTCCGAAACTACAGGGCCTAAATAAATAAAAAACAGAAAATAGTTTTTTACCTATAGATTACAAGATAAACCTATAGGAAGTCTAGTTATTTAAAGCAACAGGGAATTTCTGAAAACGCACGGAACCCTCTCCACGTGAGTTAAATTCGTAAGTAGGTACTTGCCCAATTTTTTTAAAGATTTATTTTGTCTTGGTGCTACTTGCATCCGGATATTTTCCTCCAATAAGGTACATACTTACTTCCTTCAAATCAGCTTCAAAATCCTCTCTCCCATACACCTCCTTCGCGACCAGCCCCAGCCGGCCCATGGCCAGGGACAGCTGTTCATAGTAGTGGTCGACAAGCTGGTGGTAGTACTTCCGCCGGAACAGCTGGTCGGAGCCCGATACGATGAAGTACACCAGGTCGGACACCGGGCACCCGAAGCGGACAGTCTGGTAGTCTACTGCTATCACGTCATATTCAGCATCCTGGAAAGAAGTGTAGGTAGATGACGTCATCATGACGACGAGTTGAGCCCTACAGTCTTTTCGTGATACATTGCTTCGCTGTAATAGCTCCCGACTCAATAATGCTGTAAAAACTCGTCAATGGATTACTAAGCATGCGGGCTATCAACCAACGGAACTGAACCTATTTACTCGCATGTCTATCTGGGCCTTTACTGACTGAACAGAGCATAAAAAGGTGATCTGTGGACATCCACAAAGATATCCGCGTCAACTGATGTATGAATTGAATGCAAAATAAGTAATAAATACCTCTAGGTTTAAATGACATGAACATTGGTCATTTCAAAAGACGCAATGTTTAGTTAAAAAATAATAAAATTAAAGACATCCTTCTCACTCTAACGCAACTTATCTTATTATCTCTTACGTTCGATCACACATCATTTATCATTCTGTATCTGTGTGTGGGAGGACCTTGTGCAGGGTCCGTCCGGGTTGGTACCACCATCTTATCCATTAACCTACCGCCAAGCAGCAGTGTTCGCATTGTTGTGTTCCGGTTAGGGGATAAGACAGCCGGTGAAATGACTAGCATAGAGGCATTCCATCTTAGTCCTCAGGGTTGGCAACGCATTTGCAGTCTTAGAATTGCGGTCTTGTGAATGCGAATGTCTATGCGGGTCACAGTTTCCACTTACCATCAGGTGGCCTGTGTGCTCGATTGCCTTCCTATGATATAAAAAAAAAAAAATATGATTTTGTCACGTAAGTAGGTACCTACACGTTTTACAAACATATTTTGCAATTGTATATTACGTCATTACGACAGGAATTTTAGTGGTTGAAGGGTTGTCAAGGTCCGTCCGGATCGGTACCACTATCTTATCCAAGCAGCAGTATTCGCATTGTTGTGTTCCGTTGTGTTGTGGCGTTGTGGGGATAAGACAACCGGTAAAATTACTACGAGTAGCATAGAGGCATCCATCTTTGGTTTGCAGTCTCAGATTGTAGTCTTCAGAATTCAAAAGTCTAGGATCACAGAACTTACCTCGCTCGTTTGCTATCTCCATGCCATAAAAACGGTTACTTGGCGGCCTTATCTTTAAAGTACAAGTAAGATACAAGTAGCTTATGCAGATAGAAAATACGGACGGACGAAGTCACACCTTATGGTGTTCTTTATGGTGTTCCTTACCTTTTTGCTACGGACCTTCAACGTGAAGAGCCTCATGGTACTCACCAATTCCTTGTGCATCAAATTACTCGGGCGATAATCCCCGTGCGCGATCACCGCGGTCTTGCGAGGCTTGCTGAAGTCCCTCATCTTGCTCCAGCCCACGCAGCCCTCCAGGCAGCGCGCCACCCTCTCCCGGTCCTCCCCGTCCAACACCTGCAGAGCCCCATCAATCAGCCCCTGCCACTTCTCGCAGTTCGTCCACGGCGGCATCTTCATCACGTTCACCAGCTCCTCAAACTCCTCCGGCTGTTCCTTACGATACGCCAAAGACAGCGCGTGGAACTTGGCCAGAACCTCCATAGCTTTCGAAGCATAACCCCAACTTATATTCGTGAACCTGTCGAAAGGTTCATAGCCTCGAGCTACTAAATTTTCCATAACCACCGTCTGCGTTTCGTCAATTTGGTTGCATCCGTAGAATTTGGGGAAATCGTATCGGTGCTCGGTTATATTATGTCTGTCCTGGAGTTTTTCGTAGTGGTGGATAAGGTTCGTGTACACGTATTTCTCCGTTTTGAATATGAGGTCTGCTCCCATGCTCTCTGCCATGGTGGCTACTTTTGCGAAGAGTTCGATTTGACCTTCAGGGGTGGTGACGGTCGCCTCGAATAGAGCTGAGGTGTAATTGGCTCCGTCGCTGCTGATGGATTTGATCTCAAACGTGGACTCGCTTGGGAAGTTCTTCTTGATGATGCAAGCTAGGACCCCGTGCAGCGTCTCTTCGGGTAACGACATTGTGGAAGATTCTGGAGTGTCGTGACTGGTCTATTTATGAATTATTTACTGCATTTCCTTTGACCATTTAAAGATATGACCACTGCACTTTACACGAATAGATATAACGTATACTTTAATTAATTTGTTAGGGAGATACTACGTTATTTTATTTCTTGATAGACGGTGATTCTTGACCGTTGCCCCCAATTGTAATGGGGATATAAAGGTGTGGTATTGAAAAACTGGCGGTCAACGTGTCGACTATTTTTGAAATAACAGAAAATAATCTATGGGTACCGTTAAAATAAATAAACAGTCAAGGGCAGGTGAAGTACTTTCCAATTATTCTTTTTATGGGAGGGTATCTCATAAAAGCAGCTCTTGCATTAATTTAAGCGCCTGACCAAAATATAGTAGCAATTTTTGAGCTTAGTGTTATCTTGTCGTGTGTCTGCGTCAGGACCTTTGAGTATAATTTGCAAATAATATCAGAAAACCCCAAAAATACATCACATTAGCGTAGTTAAACGTGTCATATAGGAATTAGGTACTTGAATAATTAATATTATAATTAACGCTGGGTAATTCAGTAATAAAGTTTCATTTAAAGTCAACGTTTTCGTTGTTACATCATCCAATTATAAGAATCTTATTTAAGTTCCTAAATCAAGATAGGTACCTACAATTATTTCCACACATTACGTTACGTTGCAGAATGACAAGATTACCTAAAAAATTAAGATAGCACAACATGATTACCTAAAAAAAAATCGGAACGACCCCTAACTATCATCTCTTAAAATCCCTACACCCGACTGCCTGCCTGCTTGAAACATCGAGATGTGAACAAAATTATCATCTGAAACTCGACTCTCTACTCTCTTTTGACCTGTTATCGTATTGTTTTAAGTCACTATAGTTTTTTTCTTTTTTATAGCATGGGAAGGCAAACGAGCACACAGGCCACCTGATGGTAAGTGGAAACTGTGACCCATAGACATTCGCATTCACAAGACTGCAAATGCGTTGCCAACCCTGAGGACTAAGATGGAATGCCTCTATGCTAGTCATTTCACCGGCTTTCTTATCCCCAAACCGGAACACAACGATGCGAACACTGCTGCTTGGCGGTAGGTTAATGGATAAGATGGTGGCTCTTATTAAATAGTCCAAGTAAAGGCCAAGTTAAAAACAATACGATCAAAATATAGTTTTATCGCGTAGAATAGATCCCCTAGACTGCCTACGAAGTTACCGGTCCCGGGCGATATGGGCGAATATTTCTGTGATGAACGTGAGAATTTTTTCCTGAATCTTGGGGATTTATGTGTATTTAAGTAGGTATGCATTTTTTAGCAAGTGCTGTCTAGTACCCATAGTACGAGTGGAAGCCTAGAGCTTAGTTTATTGGGACTAGGTCAATTTGGGCGCGATTGTCCCCTGAGATATAAAATACCTACCTATTATTTATCTTCACTAATATTATAAAGAGATAAGATTTGTATTTTTTATGAATAAACTCTAAATTACTGGACCGATTTCGAACATTCATTCACCAGTAGAATTCTAACTATACTTATTTATATTTGTACATCCTTACACATAGTCCGATTCATTTATAACGGATACTTATCGAGAAATGACGTTCGCAGAAAAATGTAGTGCGCACGAGTCGCTGTGACATCGATTATGATATAACCGAGAACAGGATCCCGCGAGAAGTTGTGGAGCAATCCCCGCTCCACTGCGAAACGAACGGTGACGTAACGACGATATGTAAAATTCGGGCAAGATCATGTCGGGCGATGCTCAATGTAGGGTTCCGAAGCCGTTACTACAAACAAAAACTATCTCAATAAACCAGTCAAAAATAGGATTTTTCGAGCATTTCCGAAAAATACACAATAATAAATAATAATAAATATCAGGGGACAATGTCACACCAATTGACCTAGTCCCAAACTAAGCTCTACGCTTGTACTATGGGTACTAGACAACGATATAAATACTTATATAGAAAAATATATACTTAAATACATAGTAAACATCCATGACTCAGGAACAAATATTCGTGCTCATCACACAAATATCTGCCCTTACCGGGATTTGAACGCTAGCTTCATACGCAGGGTCACTACCAACTTGGCCAGCGCGTCGTCAAATACTAATACATAATTATGTTTTTATTCATTATATATTATTATGTACTATCAGCCCATTGGAACCTTGACCCACCATAGAACTGTGTCACAGTGACATTATAAAATAATTAGTTCGACACTTACAACTTGAATCATGACGTCACTGTGACACAGTTCTATGGTGGGTCAGGGTTCCAATGGGTTGTTAGAACACAATTATTTTTAAAGAAATATCCAAAAATACCTCACACGATGTTAAAAAGTGAAAAAAATATGTACGTTTGCTTTACATGTAGGGAAGGTACTATCAGTCCATTGGAACCCAACCGCACCAGAACAGTGTCACAGAGACGATTCAAATCGTAAAAAGTGCAAACAATTTGTTTCATAATGTCACTATGACACCGTTCTATGGTGGGTTAGGGTTCCATTGGGCTGATAGTACTCGGTTTTTTTTATTTTAAACTGGTTGGCGTAATTTAAAGGTAACTATTAACTATTATTATATTATATAAACTTAGTCTCCGAGTAAAACCGCAGACAGACGCACATGCCGAAACTATAAAGGGTTCCCTGTTGACTACGGAACCCTAAAAACCAGTTGGTCTGTCTGTCACCGGCTAGGGAATAACTGATTTTAATCCAACTTTTATTCATTATTTTTATTATACTACCTTTTCAAAGTCGATCATTGGTACTCCCTCAAGAACCGTCCATTTCCTGGAATCAAAAGTATTATTCGCACTGCCAGATCAAAAGAGGAGTAACTCAAAATACAACTGTATTTTAAAATAAACTTTAATACAACGTCTATGAGCTTGAAACAAATCTAAAAAAGATTTTGAGTTGATGCTGTCTTGATCTAGCAGTGCGATATGGTCTTCAGGCTCTAAACTATCCCTGTATCAAATGTTGGTCGGTTGGAGTCCTTGAGTCATTGAACCTAGAAGAAGGAACAGGCAAAGCCCTGGGCCGGTATCCTAGGCTGTAAAATTATCGTCTTTAACCTGTTATCGTTTGTAAACGTTGTTCTTCTTCTTCTTTCTTTGCCCCCGCGGCGACTTGAACAGCTACTACCGCGGGGATATGGCGTTTCCACGTGAAGTGATTTCGCCAGTGTCAAGTATATATAAGTATAAATCAATATAGCAATAAAACACAATCCAATCTTCTCTAGGAAGATTGGGGGCAACGTTGTACGGTGATTTGTAGGTCAGAGGTCAAGATAGTTTTAACCTCTGCACCACTGCGAGTCCACTTGAAACGAGAAGAAAGATGCCAGATACACGAAATAAGTCCAAGTCTTCAATCACTGTGCGACACAAAGGCATAAAAAGTACAAATCACTATCAGAAAAGAACTTTGAACACCTAATTACCCAAAAATTAAAGTCTAAAACAAATTACACGTCCGCCATCTTTCAACGTTGCAAATGGCCCCCCTATGTAAACGTTTTGATAGCTCTTATTTACTTGACAGTAATGGTAGCCGAATTTAAACCAATACAATATTATAACAGGTCAAAGATGATAATGGTTTGTACCTACCGCCTAGAATAGAGCCTTAATGATCCTGTCACAATAATAATTGCGCGTCCAATCACGATGATGGAATTGGGATTGTCCAAAAAAAATAACTCCCGGTTTTTACATTCTAATTCGAAAGAATATATAATTTTAAGAGGCCAGTTTCATTATTTTTGTATTTGATCCATGAGTTTTGTTTTAATATCTTCATTTATTTAGCAGACATTTTATAGATGACATGATTATTTTAAATTTGGGTTGGCATTTTCTAATAAATTACAATAATTAAATGATATCTAATGATAACAAGTGATTGTAATAGTGGAATAAAACATACTATTTCAAGCGGTTTTTGCCTAATCCGTAAGATATACCTAGGAGGGGTTCAAGCCAAAAACGAAAGTCAAACAAAGGTCAAATATACTTTAGTCAAAATGTCCGAAATAGATAAATATTACAAAGTCTTAATAATGTAGAACGGTTTTAAAACCCTATTCCTCGGAATGGTTTTCAACATAGAGTAATTAAGAAAATATGAACAATCTCAATTACACAGTTTATCTTCGTATTCTTATTTATTTTGTGTTCTCCCTTTTTTGGTATGGGTTTGGATTACACACACGCATATTATAGGGTTTTGAAAAAATTACAAAATGGCGGATTAATTAGCTTTAGGGGCTGTGATGCCACAGATACTCATCTCATATACTGAAGTAAAACTTATACTCCTCTCTTTTCGGGCAGGAAAAAAAAGTTTTGAGTCTAGGATTCCTGTTGCAAAGGTAGTTATTTTTTGCTTGACACCAGCTGATGTTAAGCAGGTCATCATTCACCTGTTGACCACCTGTTTGATAATATTTGTAAACGAGAGAGGTAAGAAGCAGTCGACCTTACTCGTTACGCAAACTCGGTCACACTCGCGCTCCATACGCGCTCTTGGTCCGGTGGCCCGTGCACGAAAATGAGCGGCAAATTTTAAAATAAGAATTTATTTTACGAATGTAAAAAAGTGAGTTTTTGAAAATGGAGTTTCATACGTTGCTGTTTATTGTGAATCTGTGGATGGTTGGCGCGAGTCTTGTGGAGTTTAGTGGTAAGTTGAAAACTATGAATAGGTTGTATGGATCAATGTCCTTTGCCTTTCCTTCTGGGATAAAACACATTAAAAAAACGTGGTAAATTTAAAAGTGACTTATTTCAAGAGGGTACGATAAGATTTGTGGGCGAAACTAAGCTGGATTTGATAAAACACGTTAGAACCGCTTGCAGGTAAATGTTAACCCTAGATTAACTCCAGGTTAACGGGTTCTTCTTAAAATGTTTAAAATGTTTGCTAAGTTTTATTTGGTTTAAACAAAAACTGTTGAATTTGTTGTAGTGTTTCTCATTAGTAGTTAGATGGAGGTAGTGGCCACTAGAGTAGAGATAGGAGTCTCCCTTTTGGAAGATTCAGGAAGTACAAAAGCTAGTAGGTATGGCCTACTTGAAAAATAAAGATTTTCATTTCCTTAATACCTATAATACATTTTATGAAACCTTTTAGACCTACGAGTACTTGGAAATATTTTTTCTCCCACATGCTCAGAAATGTTAACCTTACTGTTATTAAATCAGCCTGCGAAGTTCCGAGTTCCAGGTCCAGGCAAAAAGAAGTTATTATTTACCATCGGCAGCGGCCGCAAAAATGAAATTTCATTACATCCTGGTGTTTTACTTTTTAAAACCATGTTTGGACTAGGATAACTAACTCCAAACCTCAAGCCTCCAAGCCTCAGCCGGGAAGGGCGGTTGCTGGACTAATATATAGCGCGGAACGATTGCTTCTCGGCTACGTTAATTCTACTCGTCCCGAAACCGTCAATTTCCCGGTCTCTGCTGTAATGTACTATTTTGAATCTCACTAGCAATTTACGACTGTGTTAGCACTCAGTATTCAATACCATAGGCGTAAGACTTTACTAGAAATCAATAGAAATCTGGAATTTTGGTGAGTTTTAGCCACCGAATGAGATTAAATGAATGTCAATGTGTGAATGTCTCATAATTATCTCTTACATGTTAGTGTCCAATCATAAATATATTAATGTCGTTAAGGACAAGCCAAATTAGGAATGTAGGTAGGTAAGTAATTATAAGTAATGTTAATTTGGCTGATATATTTGGGCCAGGGTTAAACGGAGATATTATTATTTTATGGCAGTCTTATCACAAACTATCCTTCCTAGTAATACTACAGATATCAAAGTAACCCTGTCTGTTACGCTTTCTTGGTTAAACTGGGGAACCGATGTCTATGTTTAAAATGTCGTCGGAATAAATCGATCTAGATGCTAAAATAGCATAGGGCCAGGAATCTGAGATCCATAAACATTTGAATTCTCATGACTACAATCACAGGCCTGCAATCCTAAGATTCCAAAGGCGTTGTCAGTAGGTTAAATAATTATCCTCATAATTAATTTTGTTTTTAATATACTTACGTACCTAATTATAATTGGGGTTAACATATTTTTAACGGTTTATTAAACAAATTAGGATGTCAAGTATTCACTAAACGCCAAGACTGATATCCGAAATAACCGTAACCATGGTAACAACAACGCTATAATTATTATTTTAGAACTGTTATTACCATGACAACGCTCATTGTAGAATTGTTTTCACGCTACAATTACGCTATAGGTGGTATTTTGATACCATTAACGATACCAATATTAGCGGTTTATAGTACGCGAGTAGAAAAAGAAGATATTGAAAGCGTAAAAAGCAAACAAATAGAGTGACTTTTGCATTTATAATAAAGTAAAGACATCTAACCGATATCTTTTTTCAAAGATGTTGTTGTCCCATTTGCAGATACCATGGATGCCGTCCCCCCTCTCTTCGAGCTGGAGGACTGGTCGCGCTGCCAGCGCCCCGGGGACCTGTACTGCGTGCTGGAGGCTGCGCTAGTGGCTGGGAACCACACCACCATGCAGCTGTTGCAGGTGAGATCAGGTTCACTCATCTATGATAAAACAGGTAGTTATTGGCTTCTAAAATACCAGTTATTCGCACCTAGTCATTGTTGAATTATTGTCTCTGATACCTTATGTTAAAGTTCATGTCAGTTCACCCTATGCTGCAAACTCATCTATGGAAAGGAAGGAAGGCCAAAGGAAGACCAGCGCTGGCTTTAATGCCAGCATAACGCTGAGTTGAAACCATTTCGTGACAACAGTTCTTAATACGTTCTACATACATACATAAACTCACGCCTTCATTTCCAGAGTGGGGTGGGCAGAGCTACAGAATTACCAACAACTTTAAAAAAATGTTGATAATTCTGTAACCACAATTTGCACAAATACAATTAAATCACGCCTGTTTCCCAGAGGGGTAGACCACTTCTTTCCACTTGCCACGATCTTGACAAATTTATTTCGCTTCTTCAACATTCATACATCGAGTCATGCACGCACGTCGGTTTCGGGTACTTTTCCAGTATTTCTCCGATTTGATTCGAAAAAGTACGCCTATGCTAATTTGTTTACCGGCATATAAGTGACAGGTTGCAAGCCCATCGCCTAACAGTACTACAAGTCTATTATCCCTTAATCGCCTCCTACGACATCCACGGGAAGACATGGAGTGGCACTATTTTATACCCGGCAACCACACGGGACAGTTCAAGTATTAACAAAAGGACGCTCGCGACTTCAGACGCATAGAATTAGTTTCCCGCTTTCTTCCCGTTGGGGGTCGATTTTTGGAAAATCTTTTGAAGTGCGCCCCTAGGGTGCTTAAGGAATACTCCCTCCAAATTCAAGTCCCTAAGTCCATATTAAGATTGATTAATCGATTTATTACAAAATAAATCCACAGCACAAATTACAGTGTAGAATGACAACGTCTATGTCAGCATCTTGTTCCTATTGAGTGTCTGTTTGTCACGAATAAATGTTTTTTTCTTTCTGTTTTCTTTTTTTGATAAATAAATTCACGATAAAAAAGTCACAGTGATCACCCGTCTAAAAGTGTCACTGTGATTTGTCAGGAGCGACCGACGTTACAAAATCACATTATGTCGATCCTTCGCTCCTAGATCCCGTTCGTATTGATATAAAAGTGGGAAGTATTACGGATCAGCGGTTACGTCTATTTCAACGTTTATATATTAAAAAAATATCCGGAAGGCATATCATATCGCATCGAGATAGTTGCGACTAAAATCACGTAATATCATGATCGCTAAGTGAGTAAGAGGTGTGACAAAGTCACGGTGATATTTCGTAGTGGTTTTTTTGGAATGGGTACTAGGTACGTTCAAGGCAATTGAAATGTATCTCTTTTCCTCATTAATGCAGTATTGGGAAGCCCGGTCTCTGAGATGCGATGGCCAATGAAGTTATCTAGTTTCCAGGCCGCCGTGGAAATTCCAAGTCTTCAAAAGTGGTGGTGGTAGTAGCCCTAGCACCAGCTTTTACCTTGTGCAAGGTCCTTCTGAATCGCTACCACCATCTACTTCTTTATCCTCCTGTCAAGCTGCGTGTACGCAATTGTTGTGTACCGGTGTGGGGATAAAAACCGAAATTACTAGCATAAATACATTCCTGTGTTGATTTCTTGTACTTACTCGTACTCGTTGAAGTTTGCGATAAGTTATTAACATAAAATCAAGGCTGTTTGTTGCGTTGTGCAAATAGTTATAGATACTCGTAAACACAGTGCATTCGTAGCGGTTGTAGAAAATATGCATTGAAAACCAAAAACGGCGATTTTGAATTGTCCTATACTTTCTTATTATTTGAGAACTGGGACAACATAACAGCAAGTCGGCGTTTGGTTAAAAATATTGCGGGGCGCCAACTTCAGTTTGAGTTTGCACCCATTTTGAAAATACTGTTTTTTTTGCGTTTTTGAAAGCGGTTTATATATTTTTTATTTATTTTATGCTTTAGTTATTTTAATTGCTATTAATCGAAGTCGCCTCAAGCAACATCATCTACATACACACATATAGGTACATACACACATAACATACCCAAATACACACTATGGGTATGTGGCCATAGTAGTTCGTCGTTTAGCATGCCGGGCCACGCTTTGTTTAGGCTCCTGTCGCCGTTAATTAATACAAAAAACCGGCCGGTTGAACTCGCGTCGAGAGGGTTTCATACATACTTTCTTTTTTGTAGATTTCATATAAGTTTTCCTGTAATCTACAAGCAAGGAAGTATATTTTGTATTTTTTTTTTAATTTTAGGCTTAGTCGTTTCGGAGATCAGGGGGGGGAGGGGAAATTGTCAATTTTCGTATTCTTTCATGATTAAAATCAAACAAAATTTTTGAATTGGTTACAAATATAAAAAATTAAATTCATTTAATTCAGACTTGAAAGTCCACAGATAAAAAATACAATTTTGTTATTAATGTCTTAAAAAACTATGGTAGGTAAGTATGTCAGTTCTAAAAAATACATAGATTAAAATTAAAATTAAAAAAATAAAACTGACACATTATTTATCTATTAACTAAATGGTAAAGAGTGAGACTCGATCTCCCATATGTAGGTATGTGATTCCAGTGTCGCATCACTGGACAACTAACTCTGTCAAGTACGACTAGGGTTGCCAGATGTCCGGTATTTAAGCGTACAGTCCGTTATTTTCGAGGCCTGTCCGGTAAAAAATAAATGATCATACCGGACAGAACAATGTCCGGTATTTTGAAGAAAGTCGGTACTACACTACTGGTCACAAGCGCCTACAAAAGTAGGCATATGAAATCCCTCAAACGCAAAACTCGCGCTAATGCTAGTACTAATTAAGTTGATTTATGTGTTGTTAATTAATAAATAAAAAATATTAGTATAAAAGAAAACGTATTTTTTTTGCGACCTAGCATACCCCCCCCCCCCCCCTTTTTGGGGTTGTCCGGTATTTTTTCACGACTCACCTGGCAACCCTAAGTACGACATTCAAGAGGCTGTTGGAGCCATCCCGCACTCGACGCATTATGGAGGCAACATGTATTACGAAAACTCTGTACGTTTTCCTTTTCAAGTAAATAACCCTTGGATAGAAATACTTATAAAACCTAGTTTTTCATTGTACCTAATTATAAATTAAATATTTGTGGAAAGGGTCTGTATTGGAATCCCTTATCGACATTCGTCCTTATGCATCGTTCGTTCTGAATTGTCGTTTATCCAAAAGGTACTTCCGCCTGAATTTAGATATTTTTACGCGACTGTCCAAAAAAAGGAGTGTAATGTTTTCATTGTTCATGTATGTATGTATGTACGATTCTTTATTCCACTATAACGCCTAAACGCCTGCTCCTATTTAGACGTGTGTGGTATCGTTATAACCCTTTCACCATTCCGGGTGACATAGGATACCTAATCTGTTCAAATTGAAATAACAAAAATGGCAAAATATCAACGTAGGTATATCGACGACCATATAAAAAATGCAGTCGGATTTACGAGCTTACTTTTCATTTATTTTAGTGTTATAATTAGACCTAGAGATTTTCCTAGCACGAACGACGTGTTGTTAGTGCTTGACACAGTAAAAACATCGACAATCCTGCTATCGATAACCACTACTTCAACGTCATAGAGGAAATAATTGTACATCATTATAATATAGTTATTAAGAAAATAATCAAAATTAAAGCTAATTGAAGTGCCTAATAAGAAAATAGCAAAATCATTTCAATAAGGAAAAAAATACAATCATTATGTCATATTATATATAACAATGTGGTGTGTTTTAAAAAGTAAGATAAGAATAATAAGTTAATAACAAAACTTTCAATGTATTAATATTTTAGGCACATACCTATATCAATGAAAATAGCTCGATGACATTGAAGTGGACTTATCGATAACAAGATGGTCGATGTTTTTATTGTGTCAAGCACTAACAACACGTCGTTCGTGCTAGGAAAATCTCTAGGTCTAGTTATAATACAACCCTAACCTCACCTAACGGAGGTATTTTAGGAAAACTTAAAAAGTTATCTAATTCAGTGGGTTACCAGTTTCGGACAAACATTCGGACAAATGATGCTTTAAGATATAACTTATTAGGGATTCCGAGGGACACTCCTTTCCCCTGGTATTCCAAGCGGTAAAACCATATCGTCTTTGACTTGTTATCGTATTGTCAAAGTTTTGATAGCTCTTATTTATCTACTTGACAACAATGACCATACATCGTTATCGCGGGAGCAAAAACGATTTGACAGTAGTGAAAGATTATGTCAAATAGGCAATAACAGAAGTGACACTCCTAGCTAGAAACGTTTATACCTACGAATTAAAAATGAATATTTTTTCTTTCAAGTACCCTACCTCCGTACTTGACTTGATTAGTAGTACATATTTAAAGAGATTAGCTACGCAATCCGAACGTCAACCTCTACAGTCACTTTTCCTGCTACTTTAGAAATTTGTCATTCTTGATTGATTTGATATGTGCAAAAACATACAAAAATATATCTTAATTAAATATGAGTACAAATGGAAAACACATATATTTAAAAAAAAAAAACTATTTTTGGAGAAAAATACTGAATTTGAAATAATATTTTTTTTAAATATTAAATTTGACTAGTAGACTTATAGAAGCGTTTACTCAGTGTAAGACAAGTTTGATTGACCGTCTCCAGCGAAAACTTCGTGCTAGATATGAAGAGCTTCTTAGAAGGCTTACAGTGTTTAGGCAGAATATTCAGTTTATACTAAATATACATTCTGTTATACTATGTGTTCTTTAATAGATTTGTTTTTGCTCCCACGATAACGACGTATGACAATGACAGCAATAGCGGCTGAGGTAAAAACAATACCATACGAGGGGCGGCTGATAAGTAGGTAATCTACCTAACTTAAAAAAAAAGAACTTAGGAAAAAGACTGTCATAGTTATTTTTTTTAATTTTTCTTTATAGTCCCCTGCTAATAAAATACACTTATTACATTTTTCAAATATTGAATTTAAGCCATCAAAAAGAAGATTGACGAAAGAGATATACATAACGAAAATGAGTGGAAGGGTCGGTAGGGGTCGCCCTAGGCGTACTTTTTCGAATCAAATCGGAGAAATACTGGAAAAGGGCCGAATCTTAAGTACCCGAAACCGACGTGCGTGCATGACTCGATGTCGACGACGTTGGTAGTTGGTAGTGACCCTGCCTGCGAAGCTAGCGGTCCTGGGTTCAAATCCCGGTAAGGGCAGATATTTGTGTGTTGAGCGCGAATATTTTATCCTGAGTCATGGATGTTTACTATGTATTTAAGTATATATTTCTCTATTTAAGTATTTATATCATTGTCTAGTACGCATAGTACAAGCTTAGAGCTTAGTTTGGGACTTGGTCAATTGGTGTGACTTTGTCCCCTGATATTTATTATTATTATTTATTATTTATGTATGAATGTAGAAGAAGCGAATGAAATTGGTCAATATCGTAGCAAGTGGAAAGAAGTGGTCTCTGCCTACCCCTCTGGGAAACAGGCGTGATTTAATGTATGTATGTATGTAAAAAATATCTTTCAGTTAACAAGGAGATTATGTATCAGCCGCCCCTAACACTTCAAAGACTATTTTTTCTACCGTTTAGAATAGAAGCCCTGGGCATTGACCCTTTTACAATATAGTTAACGACTTGAAGGTAAACGAATTCCTATAAAGCCGGTTTGTTACATCAGGTAGATTAGCACAGAGCTACGCGTGGCCTTCACCGCATTCGGCTAGAATACCAACGGATTCTGTTGTAGGTCGCGAGGGCATTGCCTCATCTTTGCTTGGTAAAAAAAACCAGTAAAGTGCGAGTCACTCGCGCGCACTGAGAGTTTCGTGCGTAGGATCGAAGCTGAGACTTATTTTGCTGTTTACTGGTCATTAATGGATACCCCTTTCCAAAGAAAACGCGCAAATTCAATTTTTCCAAATTGTTATTAGTATTATCTAGCCGCGATTAGAAAGGGATTAGAAGTGATAGTTTTACCATATACTTACGCCAAAGTGCATATGAATTGACAGCTATTCCAATCCCAAACTAATCGCGGTTTCGTAATATTATTTACGGTAAAAAATAATAAATATGTAAATAACTACCGACCCATCCGCATAAAAGCTTATATTTACACTATGTTTAAAGTACTTGAAATAATCGTAGGTGCCCGTTTTCTATGCAAGTAGGTCAAGCTTATGCTAACTTATAAAGAGGTAAAATTGTGTGTTTGTTTTGTATGTTGGGGTAATCTCTGCAACTAGTGAAGCGATTTTGAAATTGTTTCACAAAAACCGGAGCAAAGTAGAGCTAGTTTATTTTGTTTTATTTACATTGAGATAGATATTTTTTTTATAAAAAAATATACAATATTTATTTAATCGTATGGCATGATGTAAATAATATATAGACAATTATGAGGCTACAAATTAAATTTAAGATATTTAAAATGATTATAAAATAATAATAAAATAATTATCAACGGGATATTGTATATTTTTTTATTATATCCTTAGGTATAGTGTGAGTCACCTTGAATCGTTTAAAAAGCGTTAGGTTTTTGAGGTTTTTACTTAAATTAATTAAATTATATAATTAAGTTTTTAAATTAATTACATACATATATATATACATACATATAACTTCACGCCTGTAATCCCAGAGAGGGGTAGGCAGAGCTACAGAATAACCTACAACTTTAAAATCTTGTTGATAATTCTGTAACCACATTTTGCACAATCAGGCTAAGATGTTTACCAGCGTATTAGTGACAGGTTGCAAGCCCATCGCCTAACAGTACTACAAGCCTTTATTCCCTTAGTCGCCTCTTACGACATCCACGGGAAGACATGGAGTGGCACTATTCTAACCCGGCAACCACACGGGATAATACAATTATATAATTAATACAATTATAATATTTCCTCTGCCTGCTCTGCTCTGAGAAAGAAGGCGTGAGTATGCATGTAATAATTTCGTTTCTGTACATTTTGTCTAGGATTACACTGATGTAATTATTTCTTTTTCATTTCCTCTTAAAGCCACATCTTGATGAACAATTTGTCCCTTATTTTACAGATGGGCCTTTTCGGATACACTTCGACCATCGACCAATCTTGACAAAAACAAAAAAAAACAAAAATGATCGAATGATCGATGTTTACGTTTTTGGATCTTTTGTCCAATTACCCTCTTACACAGTCAGCTGTTCGAATGTTCAGGTTTCCTCACAATGTTTTTCCTTCACAAATGTTATGTCACTCACTCTACTCAATTGGAATAAGGTGCAAAAACGTAAACATATCTTTGTACTCGACTGATTGGTACACGCTGACCACGGGGGTTCAAACTCGGTACAGTCTGTGAGCACTTAGAAGAGGCGTCGGTTTAGTTCTTCTCTCTCACTCGCTCTCATACGATCTTATTAAGAGCGAGTGAGAGAGAAGTACAAAACCGAAGCCTTCTAAGTGCTTACAGACTGTACCTTACGATCTCGATTTGACCACCTAAGCCGCTAGGCCAGGGGTCGGCAACCTTTTGAGTCGGAAGAGCCAAAAATGACTATTCAAGTTTTTAAAGAGCCACAATTTTTTTTCTTGCCAACAATAAATAGCCTCTATACTTTCATAAAGTTTGTTGATATTTGTTGTTTTTTTTTATAAAATAAATAATATTCGCGAATGGAACTAAAGAGCCGCAGCCTCACATCACATCCAAAGAGCCGCATGTGGCTCGCGAGCCGCAGGTTGCCGACCCCTGCGCTAGGCCACTACTTCCCTTCCCTTAATAATCAATCTACTATTTCTCAATAATGACCGGAAAAGTTGAGATTACTAACTCCATACTGAGACGCAAAGTACATAGTTTACAAACAGTTCCCAAATTAAAAAAAAATTACATTGCGTGCTCGCTACACAAGCCCGCAATGTTGCATACAAATTTCATTGTTATCTAGTTTGTAACTATTTAAAAAGTGAAAACGGGCATAATAAAATGAGGGCACAAGTCTTATACATCCATATTTTATTCGAAACGTAACTTTTTTACCTGTGTCTGGAATAGTTTGAGTTTTTTTTTTAAAAAAAGCTTGCGTTTCTCCTTGACATAAACATAAAGGCGATAAAGAGTGAAGTTATTTCACGTGCAGTTTTTGTTTATATGCGATTTGAATCTTGTGATTTTTGAAAAAAGCACTATATATGCCTCGGCAGGAACGGCAATTGCCTGCTTCACAGCCTAGGCAATAATGTACTATTAATATGTTGTAGGATTACTCTGCGCAGTCGCTGAAGCACTTCAACCGGTCGCTGGTGCACCGCGGCGTGTGCGCCACGCGGTGCGCCGGCGCCGCAGGGCCGGGGGGCGCGGGGGAGGCGCTCGCGCAGGCCTGCGTCAGTGAGAGCCTGCGCTCCTACGGGTTTGAGGTTAGTCCACATACTGCTCTTCTGACGAATCCTGCCTGTTTCTTTTTATTTTCACGTATAACACGGAAGTTTAATAACTTTGTTATTTACTATAAAACTTTAGTTACAGTCACTGATATTTAAAGTTAGTTATCACGGCAACACGTACAAAATGGCCAATATTAATCTTTTATTTAATTTGGTTCCAAAAACTGATACCTATGGTCCTTCAAACCGGATGTTAACAAACTACAAAGAATAACAAAGTTTCTATTCAACGTACAAAGTTAGCAATGCGCAAGTTGCAAATCATTCCCAGAAATTTGGAAAAGAATAATTACGGAAACATTTTGAGACATTAAGAATGTCTTCTTAATAATTAAACATATTCTTAAAAGTTATTGAGATTTCCGCTCGAATAACTTTCTTAATTGGGGAAAATGAAATTTCAGGCGCAGTTCTCCAACCTCCGCTCCCTGTGCGTGTCCCCCTCCGACCCCCGCGACGCGGGCGGCGCGCGCGCGCTGGCGGGGCTGGCCGTGGCGCTCGTGGTGCTGGCGACGCTCGCCACCGCCGCCCACGGCCTCGCTGACCGGTTCGAAAAGAAGTGTAAGTACCAGAGGTCATGTTATGGAAGTTACTCTGCCTAGGTGAAATCTGGCAGATTATTCGTCGATTTGTTGCCGGAGTACATTATGCCGCTTATTCCTGAGCTTGTTGTCAATTTGATCTAAGTTTACCGGTGTAAATAAATTATAGCAGGACCTAGGGGTCGGTTAATATACTTACCTACATTTTGTAACTTATAGAAATAGAATAGTTTATTGCATATCACATTACAGTTTACAGGTGGAGGGTATATAAATAATCAGGTATACATGTGACGCCCTGCAAGGGCATAGCAACATAAGAGGGCTAAAACTAGGTATTTAATAGTTACTACAGTTGCTTACAATTATACAAATATAAATGTTATTTTTTCCTTTCTTAAGTAACTAAATTGTAAACATAAACATTAACTACTTTTGGACTTCATCAAAAAACTGGTTTAAGTTATAGAACACTTATGCACGAGAAAGGTGTTTAAATGCTTGTTAAATAAACTTGGCTTTTCCAAATTTTTCAGCGAATTTGGTAAGTGGTTATATATTTTGATGGTCATATAATGAGGGCTAGTCGTGACAAGATTTAATGTAGAGAATGGCAATTTGAGTTTATTAAGGTTACGGTTGTTTCTTTTGTTATCAATTAACAATGAATATAGATACATATATTTCCTGACAAATTTGCACGACTCAAAGATATACATAGAGGTAAAGGTGAGTCTCTGGTGTTTAATAAAATGACATGTTTAATGAAAAACTTGGGTTTCAGGTTCAAAATTCGTGCTAGCGTTTTCTCTGCGGCGGAACTGGGAGATCTTGACATACGACCGCTCCAAGCCGAGGAGTGATCAACGGATGAAAGGAATGGCTTGCATGGAGGGGGTCAGGTAGGCCAGCTTCGTATTATTTATGAATGTGCAGGGCTCGGAAACCTGGTTTTTTTTTTAACCGCCGTATATTTCAAATAGAGCATGTTCCGATTCCGCTCGAACAGAATTGATATTATTTCGGTTCTGATCAAAGAGCAAAGGAAACTATAACCGCTCGAAATAACGGTTAATTTCGCTTGCTAATTTGTTCGCATCGCCATCATTTTCTCGTCTCTTACCCTATTAGCTCTTTCGTTGCATTTTCACTTGCTCAGCTTGAATTCAACCCAGTCTTTTAAAACACCATTGTCACCACACTCACCACCCGCTTCAAATACAGGAACCAAAAACCAAAAATGTCAGGTGAATCCCTGCGATCAAAACGCAATGACGATGTCTATAATTGAGAGTATGTCCATACTAAATTGTCGCCATATTTAGGCATTTTACGTCAAAAATGTGACAGTTACCTAGTACGTGGCGCCCTCATTTAATTTCTACTCCTTATCGTCGCACTATATATAGTATCAAATTTCGTGCTTTTTGCTTCGTGTAACGTAAAGTATTTACAAGTAAAAAAAAAATATAACCGATGACTACTAGCGTAAACCAATTGTTATCAATAGTGTTTAGCAACACTGCTTTATAAATCTTCAGGATCTTGTCGAATGGCCCGTTCTTTAAACATTTGACTACATTTTACCGATATCGTGGGTGATACAGCAAAATCCGCGTAACTAACAAATTTATGATAGAGCAAAATCAACCTTACTGCCTTATATAAAGGGTGTATTTTGCTCCTTATTTAATATGTTACTTGCGCGGTTTTGCAGTTTCACCGACCATATAATTGTTCTTTAACGTGCTTCTCAAACTGTCCCTGAGTTTTACCAGCTAAAATAGTTTTTTTTTTTTTTTTTTTTTTATTTTTTTTTATTTATTTATTGATTAAGACAAAAGAAATACATATTAGGTATAATTATACCCATCTAAGCAAAACCTTGGAAAGGTTTGTGTGCCGATGGGTGTGATGGGATGTGTGTTACGTAACTCCATCACAACTTGTGGGAGGACCTTGTGCAGGGTCCGTCCGGGTTGGTACCACCATATTATCCATTAACCTACCGCCAAGCAGTAGTATTCGCATTGTTGTGTTCCGGTTTGGGGATAAGACAGCCGGTGAAATGACTAGCATAGAGGCATTCCATCTTAGTCCTCAGGGTTGGCAGTGCATTTGCAGTCTTGTGAATGCGAATGTCTATGGGTCACAGTTTCCGCTTACCATCAGGTGGCCTGTGTGCTCGTATGCCTTCCTATGCCATAAAAAAAAACAACTTCGACTGTTTTCCAGAGTGCTGGGTATCCAGTGCGTCATATTTGCGCACGTGCTGCTGGTCACGGGGACGTCTTTTGTCGCGAACCCGCAGTTCCTCGAGCATGTGAGTATTCTTATCAATACTAACTCCTTCATGGATTATGAAGAAGAGTGAAGTGGCACAGCTAAAAGAATTAGTTTGGAAGTTTTTTAGTTCATCATCATCACCGTGTCAGCCGAAAGACATGCACTGCTGGACATAGGCCTCCCCCAAGGCTCTCCACTCTTGAGCGGTCTTGTGTTTTTCGCATCCACCGCGTTCCCGCGATCTTCACAAGGTCGTCACTCCATCTTGTTGGAGGCCTACCTACAGTTTTTTAGTTCTCAGCCCTTTAATTTACGAGTATGTGCATCCAGTTATTTAGTATACTCGCTCGCTGAATGCGATTCTCTTTGCGTTACATAAGTATCTATTCCACTAAGGACGGCTTAATTGGGGGAGGTGTCAGCGATGTCAGCTGCCCGTTGTTATCAATGCTCACATAAGTATTTGCCATCAGCAAAATCAAACCCTGGCCCACCATAAAACTGCGGAATAGTGACGTTAAGGTACGCCCACACCAATGCTTAAAAAACAGTGACGGTACGGATCGCAGTGACGATGACGCATCGTATGAGTACCGTTTTTATCGCATACCCCACACCGCTGACGTCAAAAACGGCACCAAGTTGTTACTATAACCCTGGAGGCCAAAGCCGGAGGACTATGGAGGCCATGCGATAAAAACAGTACGGATTCGATGCGTCGATGCGATTCCGTACCGTCTCCGTATTTTAAGAAGCGGTGGGGTCGCTCGTTTACGTTATAAATCAAATCGCACTGCTGAACCGTATCACATCAATACAATCGTATTGATAAAGCCATTTTGCAAGTTATGATAGCTCTTATTTAGTTGATAGTAATGGCGTCTGAGTTAAAAACGATACGATAACATTTCAAAAGTATTACGGTCTTACCAAGTTGAGCCCCAGGGTTCCTTTTTGCCGATTGTTCATGTAATAGCAAGCCATGTATATATATCAGTAAACTTGGTCCTTTGTTTCTAGATGTACGAGACTTTCATGGGGCAAGCGGTGCTGAACTCCCCGGTGTGGCTGCAAGCCTTCTTCTGTCTCTCTGGCTTCCTCAGCTCCTACTCCACTCTGGTGGGGGTCGAGTCTAGTCCCTACACTCCCCTGAAGGCGTTGGTGGCTGTCGTCAATAGATGGATGAGGTACGTACAGGCTAAATTACAGGGATTGAAGGGTGGGTGGGATTTACTTAGAGCCAATAACGTGCTGACCTTGCCTTAGTATACTCGTAAGTCTCCTACCGATAAATTTTTCAGTTTCATGCAAGACCATGCCTTCTACTTCTGTATCATCATTGTCATCATAACGACAGGAAACTACTAGCATAGAGGCATTCCATCTAGTCCTCATCGTTGGCCACGCATTTGCGATCTTAGGAGTGCAGTCTGAAGATTGCAGTCTTGAGAATGCAATTATTTTATGGGTCACAGTTCCCACTTACCATCAGATGGCCTGTGTGCTCGTTCGCCTATTCTAAGCCATATAAAAATTTACCCTTGCTTCACCGACCTAATCTATCAGTTCGCAGAATTTTCGTTTCATAGAAAGCTATTTTCTGCTGAACCCGTATTGATTTCAAGTTATCTTGTGAGGGTTACAAGTCTAACCTAAGCTACTCTACGTGAATGATATTTAATTTCCTCAATTGCTCCTAATCAAATTCCTCTTCATCCTTCTAGACTGACTCCGATTGCTGGCATCATGCTCTGGTTCACGACCAGCTGGCTGCCGCAGCTGGGCTCCGGGCCGCTCTGGAGTTGGTACGTGGCCAGCGAGGCCGAGGCCTGTGGGGAGCGGTGGTGGTACCACCTGCTGTATGTCCACAACCATCTGCCTCTCAACAAGCTGTGCATGGGACATACTTGGTAAATATGGTTTAAATCACTCTAGATTGTAATTTTATCGAATTTCATTACATTGATTGTATTATTTCATCGAACGCCATTTTCTGCTGAAACCATGATGTTTTCAGATCTAAAACATTAATGGCGTAGGTTGGTTTAGGTTACGACTGGGTGATCCGCAAAGCGCTCGTTCCCCGTATGGCCACCCTTTGCTATGCCGAGGATACAATGGTGGCCGTGCGGAGACGTGAGCTGGAGGAGGCCCTCCGGAGGGCGGCGTTGGCGGCAGACCTGGTTGTCGGCCGCATTCGACAACTGGGTCTGGAGGTGTCCCTCCCGAAGTCCCCATAGTATGACGACCATCTCTATGGCGGGGGAGGTGGTCCAGGTGAAGGCCAATATCCAGTACCTTGGCCTCATCCTGGACCGGAGGTGGGATTTCGGGAGCATTTCCGCCAGCTTGCTCTCCGGGTGGTAGCCGGCCCTGGGCCGCATGTTACCGAACGTGGGGGGGCCTCGGGCGTCATGCCGACTCCTGTTTGCAGGCATCGTGCTTAGTATGGCGCTATATGGAGAGCCAAGCTGGGCCGACACGTTGTCGGCCAAGAATAAGGCGCTCCTATGTAGCTCCATTGGTGTTGTTAATTTCCATTGTCCATAGGCGGTGGTTGTCACTTTCAAGTTTTCAACAAGCGAGTCAATTATTTAATCAGACTTTCCTCATCCTATTTAGGTACCTAGCAGTAGACATGCAGCTCCACGTCCTAGGCATGCTCCTTCTACTGGTGCTGGTGCGTTACCGGAGCGCGGCGCTGCCAACGCTGCTGGCGTTGCTGGCGGGCTCGGCGGCCGCGGCCGGCGCGGCCGTGTACTGGTACCAGCTCACGCCAATCATCACAGCGCAGTCGCCTGAGTACGTTGAACGTCCTCAGTTATATCTTGTAATTGTGGCAAACTGAAGCCATGTCATATTGGTGGTCTATGACTGTTACCGCAAATTACACATGCTTAGAATACCTACCAGAAGTTGGTCCTAGCAATAAGAAGGAAGCAAACTTAAATTTAAAAAAAAAGTAAAAAGTAGTTCTGCAGTCTTTTCAAAGGGTTGTGAGATCAAAACGACGCCACTTTGTCGTAGACCGCAAGTAGGTAAGCCAAATTCGTCAGCCGATTGTCGTCAAAGTGTGACATTTTCGTCGAGTGATTTAAAATTATTAAACAAAGTAAATGCATGTGACAGAAAGTTTCTTTCAAAATAAAAGTAATTTTCGAACTTTTGTACAGGGATCTCCGCACGCTGTTCTCGAGTTCAAAGATTCTGCCGAACCTGTACATTCCCATGTGGACCAACCTGGCAGGGTACGTCTGCGGCATGGGCGCCGCCTTCCTCCTCTATGAAGTCCAGAGCAGAGGCATCAAGCTAAGGGAGAGCAAGGTCAGTTGGTTGGTTTCAGAAACTCTAAATATTCAGAGCAGACTGGCGGAGCAAAGTATTAGATTCTCAGGTTTCATTGCCATAGTAGATTCAATCCTCTCGTTTTCCAGGAGTTTTATTTGAGACGCTGCTTTTTGGCTTAGCAGGGCAGTCAGCGCTGCATTGTGCCTTGGACCTTGTGCAGGGTCCGTCCGGCTTGGTACCACCATCTTATCCATTAACCTACCGCCAAGCAGCAGTTTTCGCATTGTTGTGTTCCGGTTTGGGGATAAGAGAGCCGGTGAAATGACTAGATAGAGGCATTCCATCTTAGTCCTCAGGGTTAGCAACGCATTTGCAGTCTTGTGAATGTGAATGTCTATGGGTCACAGTTTCCACTTACCATCAGGTGGCCTGTGTGCTCGTTTGCCTTCCCATGCCATAAAAAAAATATTGTTTGATGTACCTGGTATAAATAAGCAAAAAAAATAAGACATACTCTCAAGTTTCGACAACCATATATCTATCCAAAATAGTAAAAACAGTATTTTTCCTTACAGCAGAGCATATTCAAATAGTCATTGTACAACTTTAAACTTGTTCCAGTGGTTCAACCTGCTCTTCCACCTGTCCCTGCCGCTGGGCACGTGCGTAGTGCTGAACGGCGTGTGGTTCCTGCGCGACGCGCCGCCTCCCCATTGGTCCGCGGTGCTGTACGCCTCGCTGGACAGGCCACTAGTTGCGCTGTGCTTCGCCGTGTTCATGTTGGGCTCCGTCACTAAATGCAAATGTCAGTAAAACTACTAGTAATTATTGCTAAACGTAGATTTTAGGTTTGGTTGGATGTTAGGAACAATATTTTGGCGAAAATGGCTCCCAAAGAAATATTGAAAAAGTTCCTTGGTGATGCATATCTCACGTGGCAAACTGAATACTCTGTAAGTACTACCTACCATTTGGTTTACAAGTACTTAAGTTTATGTGGATTATGAACCCTGTTGGGCACAGCAATGAGAGAGGACTTTTCAATGTATAATGTTTCTACTATTGGCTATCGAGTACTTATTTTATCTGGTCTAGATACTTCTCTCCCACTGCTAGGCAAAAGCCTCCATGAGGACCCTCCATAATTCTCTATCAAGTGTCTCCTGAGCCCAGTTATTATAGAACTGGTCCAGTTCATCCTGCCATCTCCTGTGGGGTAAGTCTATATTTGATGTGGGCGATTATTCATGAGGCCTTCTGGTGGCACTCTGATGAATTTTATTGTTGAGTTCCCGGCTTTTAAATAATACCTTCGTGTGTGCGGCTTTTTTTTGTTGACAGAGATGAAATTTCATTACGCATCGTCCCACCCAGCTAGGGTAGGGTAGGTTAATGGAGGGGTATGACAGGTTTCTGGACCACCTCTGTCTCCTGCAAGAGCTGAGGTGGAAGGACATCGTCTAAAACCTCTCTGGACTTAACCTCCAATAAGCTGTTAACGGGGTCACCGTGGGCTGATGACTATGCTCCACTGGGTGCCCTACTACTTTAGTTAATAAATTAGGAGAGACAAATGCATCTCAGTTAATATTATTAAGTAAAATCGTGGCCCATGGGTGCCGGTAAGTTTTTTTTCAGACGTATGCGTATACACGCGTTAAAATTTTATTGAAACAGTGACTTAGCAAATGAAATATTTCTTTGTTTTTATCTGTGTATTTCCTTACATACCAGGAGGGTGCGCCCCTCCTACCGGCGCCCATGTCGTGCCCCCATGTACAAAAACTTCCACCATTGTTCTTCTCCATCAAGACGTCTGCCTGTCGCTTGTTTTCATGTTAAGTGTATTCCTCAGCCTTCCTCCGCTCGATGTTCGCGTGGCGCGGCTTCCACACACTAGGCCGCTTGTCGTACTGCGTGTTCCTGGTGCACTTCGTCATCCTGCGCGTGCTGGTCACCGGCAGCCCACAGCTGGGAAACCCCACCGCGCTGTCACTGGTACTCATAGCTTGAATATAATTCTGGTTTCACACGGAGGCAGCAGAGAGGTAGAAGAGTGGACAGCAGAGTGCTGCTACTGTGTGAACGCACAAAACAGTAGTGGAGGGTTATTATGACATAGAGATGCAGTGCAGTTTACGCTGAGAGAAAAGGACAGAGCGATATAACTGCTATAGCTCGGGCCTTTACGCTCACTGTAAAATTAACTGCATGGCTATGTCATAATAATCCCCCAGTTCTGCTTCGGCGTGTGCGATCACAACTGACAGTATATTTTGTCACTCATGTTTCATAGAAAAACAAAAATTGCCGATAGCTATTAAGAACTGGTTCTATTGTAAGTCCTTATGGTGTGTTTGGGGCCAAGGCCGAGCTTAACGATTAGGGAACGTTTGGGATGCAACCTGGACTTGCTGGTTGAGTGACAGAACTAACTAAAAAAACTTATAAGCTTATTCTGATTGCCCCAATTATAGAAATTTTGTTCAATTCATAATTTTATTAGCTGCAATTACAATTTACCCTCGTTTCACCAAGCAGCAGTGTTTGCATTGTTGTGTTCCGGTTTGGGGATAAGACAGCCGGTGAAATGACTAACATAGAGGCATTCCATGTTAGTCCTCAGGGTTGGCAGTGCATTTGCAGTCTTGTGAATGCGAATGTCTATGGGTCACAGTTTCCACTTAGGTACCATCAGGTGGCCTGTGTGCTCGTTAGCCTTCACATGCAAAAAAAAAAAAAAAACTAAGACTGCAAAAGCGGTGCCAACCCTGAATACTAATGTAAAATGCCTTTATGTTAGTAACTTCACCGGTTATTTGATACCCATGCCGGAACAACAATGCGAATGCTGCTTGTCGGTAGGTTAAAGGATAAACGGACGGACCCTGCTCAAGGTCTTACCACCACAATGTCTTAAATCTATAACATCTCCATTCCTTCCAGCTGTCACTCCTCATCACAGCCTCTGTACTGTCCCACGTGATCGCCATCCCGCTGTGCCTGCTGGCCGAGCTGCCGGCCATCGAGCTGTTCAAGGCCCTGACGGAGAAGGAGAGGATCCCAGCGCCGCTGGCACCGCTCGACCTGGTCGTCACCAAGAGACCTGAACTATAGAACTGTTAAAGCAGAAATTGCTAACACAGAAGCTTAGCAAAGGACGATGATATAAGAGCAGGTTCTCACTTGTGGCAACACATTTTATGTGGACAGCCTCTTATGAAATGTATTGCCACTTGAAACCCTATACTTTGTCGGATCCGACAAAATAGTGGCTAAAATCTCAATAACATGTCCACAATACTTTATTGAAAAGAGATGAAGAGCTGGTCTACAATGTTTAAAAGATCATGCACGTTCTAAACAATATTTAAACACATTTAAGACACCTGAACGCCGGCACTTCTCAGTTAATGACGAAAAAGTCTTTCATTAGAGAATATTTCATACACTGTGTTTGAAAAAGGTAAGAGTTGATTGTGTCTAAAATATATCTGACCATGACGGTAAGTGACTGTTCATAATCTCTCAGAAGCACTTTGGAGTGATAGGCTTTGAAAGCTGATATATCTTAACATGAACCCTGCCTAAAATCCATACCCATTGAACTAGCTTTATTTTATAAAAACTACATCCAAATCGGTCCATCTATTTCAGAAATACGATGCCACAGACTATACACAGACACACAGATACACATACGATAAACACACACCCCTCCTTTTTGATCGAAGGGTAAATCAAACTGTAGATAAAATAATACATTTTATTCAAAGTAAATTAAGGATTAGGATATGTTTTAAGTGCAAATGCTTTCCAGTGCGTATTTAAGTATTATCGTGCGACCCCACCGCTGCGTAAAATACGGTGTCGTTGCGTAAACAAAAGACGGGGTTATAGTAACAACATGGCGCCATTTTGACGCACCGTAATATACGCACTGTTAAACAGCGGTGCGGTCGCACCTTTAAGGTGCCGCATACTTATAAAAGGTGAAAGACTCTTTCTTTCTGTATGTATAGAGTTATATCTTGTCTGGTCATTCGCTGGTCCTTAATAAAAACGAATTATGTACTTTGAAAGCAGGCCCTTACTTTTGTAAGACTGTTCTTTTGATTACAAATTTAGATTTTAGGTGTAGAGATAAGTAATCGTTAGTTTATTATTTTTATATATTTTATACCTGATCGAACGAATTTAAATTAAATATTTTTTAAGACATTAAAACATTGTTTTTTATTATTTCTTAATAAATCGATATTAAAATAATCATACATACATACATACCTTCACGCCTGTAATCCCAGAGTGGGGTAGCCGGAGCTACAGAATTACCTACAACTTTAAAAAATTGTTGCTAATTCTGTAACCACATTTTGCACAAATCGGCCATTCTCAGAATAGTGAATTTTTGCGTGTCCGGCCCGATATTTATCCCTAAACATGGTCAGAAATAACTGCATATATTTTTCTTACATAGATTACGGTTTTATCTATACGGTATAAGAAATATATTAGCCCTGTTATTTAGTTATCATATTTAATTTATTTTTCAAAACCTCATTCTCCAATTACCGTAGCCTGTCCGCACGCTACCTTGGTCTTCAAATTTTCTTGTAATTTCAAGTAGGAACGGCTTCTACGTGTGCCATTTTAAATCTTGGTAGGCTAATAGTGTCTGTATAAGCAGATTTATTTTTAATTCACTAGGACCATTTTTTAAAAATATGTTATTATAAAACCGTCTGTCCGGCCCGAACATATAATTACCATAGCCGTTGGTTTTCGAAGTGCTCAACGCCAAATAACATAATATTATTTCATTCAAATTGCATGAGTTGCGAGCTGAGGGTTGTGCCTCGGTACTCAAACTATGTGAACGTATCAGATTTGTCGTATTTTCCCACAGTGCAAGTAAGTGTCTAAGTACCGTAACTTTGGTTTACTCTAATTCCCGTACCCCGTGTTTTAAATTTGGTTTTAAAGGGAAATTCGGTGTCGCTTAGTAGAACAAACGAACTCTAAAGCCTCTGTGTACAACAATTTAGCAGTATTTTTACAACTTCAAGTTTTCGTTATTTTTAGGAAAATGTGAATTATTCTAAGTACCGTAGTGCTAATTACCTTAGATTTACTAATCACCGTAGTATGAAATGTATTGAAAGAGTTTCAATAATACAATAAATGTTGCAAAATATAGTGCAAAAAAAAACACGATATGGTATAGAAACCATTTTCATTATCAATTTAAATATATTATATTATATTTAATCAATTTATTTGACAATTAAAACAAGAAGAAAAGAGGGCCTTTCATTAAGACACTTGCGGCTTGCCTGCAGGCAAAACATATTTAAATGTATAAATAATTATTACGTTTGGCCATCAGATTATTGAAGTTATGTAGTTAATGGCGAGTCACCGTATGCCTTTTCAAATTCTCTCATTGTTAGTCCCGTAAACTCCTGATTGGCAAAACCACACGTCAAGAACAATGTAACATTTCTTTCTAACAACACATGTATACATCCTAGTTTGTCTTGGATGGGTGATTAAAAAAAAAAAAAAAATATCAGCCGAGTGGGTAATGTGGGCTAATATTTGTTTGTCCCTTGATATTTATAATTTATTCATTCATTCATTTTATTGGTCTTGAGTCTTGGATGTTTTCTATTTATTTAAGTATTTATTTTTCTATATAAGCATGTGTGTCATTGTGTATTACCATTTTTGCCATCAAAAGTTAATTTTAACTAGCTATATGTTCATAAATATTAATAAAAATCGATAGAAATCATTTAGAAAAAAGACATGTAATTAGTTGTTGATTTAAAAATTATTACATAATACTTTCTTTAGTCAAATGTATTTTCTAATTACCATATCCATCTCAAACAAAAAAATCTAATTACCGTTCATATTAAATATTTGAATCTCTATAACTCGAAAACTTCTTTGTATATTTTGATGCCATTTCGACATATTGATTATTTAGCTTCCTGTTGTTCATATTCTTATGTTATCTAGTCAAATAAACGGAAAAAAAATGACTTTGGTAATTAGGCGGAGAACACCCAATCGTGAGAATGGCCGAAATAAGCTAAGATGTTTACCAGCGTATTAGTGACAGGTTGCAAGCCCATCGCCTAACAGTACTACAAGCCTTTATTCCTTTAGTCGCCTCTTACGACATCCACGGGATGACATGGAGTGGCACTATCCTCACCGGCAACCACACGGGATTAAAATAAAGTTAATAAGTTAAGTTATTAAGTTATCGTTACATAAATGCAATTAAGGTCATTGGTTATTGTGGACTGACCTCTAGATAGGTGCAGTCTCCAAGTTAAGTTTTCGTAAACATCTCGAACAGTAGGTAGGTACGCGTCCCGGAAAATAAACTTGTACCGTAAAATGTGCCTACTTTGCTCCCCCATGGGTAACTATGCTCCATAGTGACTTTTTTGTATGTTACTTATAAGACAAGGCCGATGACAAATTTTCTAAAAATAATTGATGTATACATCCAGCTGCGTAGTGAATGAAAGCACTAGAATGATTTACAATACAGAATACCTCAATATAACGATGGAGCAAGATTACCCGTGGGGGAGCAAAGTAGGCACATTTTACGGTAACATAAAACAATATAGCTCTCTTTAAGACTAATTTAGGTAGATGCTGGGGGTATGGATAAGAAAGCCAATGAAAGTGAAAAAATGAAAAAACATTTATTCTTTAGCACATTAAATATAACATGGTTGATGCCTCTTTTTAAGTACCTAATCAAGTTACGTGTGCTAAGAGATAAAATTAAAGAAATTTAATTTTCATTTACAAGACATAGTAAAAAACAAATTCCTAATTTAAACAAAAACAGTCGTGAATATGGGTTCCCATTGACTTTTTTTGACCCAAAATCCAAATGTTTTTTGTTTCAAGAAAATACTTATTTACATTTTATAATTCATTGCTTGTCCCCGCCTGCAATACCTTTTCCACTATTCAAGTTGTATGTATATTGGTATAAATTGCATTACTTGTTAACGAGGTATCAAACAAAAAATCATTGCATGGTACATTATAAGTATTTACCTATCGATTATATAGCTTGTTTCTCGCTTTACAGTTGTTTTTTTACTGCAGTCGGGTTTTTTGTTTTCATTTAAATAATTTAGTTTATTTCACATTTTTTAGTTTTTATTAATAAAATAGTGGTTTTATTAATATACCAAACGTTAAATGAGCTCTGGAGCTCGATTTTTTAATGACACGAAGCTATAAGTAACAAATTACAAGCGGAACTCTCCTTTTAGCAAAAGAAGCATCGTGCATTCAAAAATCGATCCCCAGTAGTAACGTAAGATTAGTTCATTTGGTTAGATGGAGGCCGATCGAACAGATTGTAGATACCTACTTAGGCCGAGAAATCGAAGTAGGTATAAATCAACTAAACTTCTCTTAATCTCTAACAATTTAGTTCCTCAACGGTCAGTACGTCATACGTGTACCTGGGTACTAGACTAAGCACCTACATTGAGGTTACCTATTCCGTGTATCTTTACTTAAATAAACTGTCCATGCGTAGGCAGGATGGCGCATTAGGTAGGTATTAGCCAGCAATTTATACTATAACATCAATGTGCATTAATCAAGTATGTAGTAGGTATTCGTGAATTATTAATTATTACACTACTTTCTTAATGGTTTATATTGTAGGCGTTTACAGCTCAACAAGAAATATTTATTACTTAACAATTAACGTCCTTTTTGATTTTCCTGTCTAAATGGTAGCATCAAAGTATTATAATGTATATATATTTGGAATGGGCTATTTACTAGCTTTCATTTGAGACCCATATTGCTATAATAAACAATTTTTTTTTAAAAACCCCCTCTTTGTTTTTGCAGACGCCATTTTGAAATATTATATACCCTATGTCACTTCGGCAATTAAGACGAATCGAATGACACCTAGTATGTTAAAATCGGTCAAGCCGTTTAGGCTGCAGAGCGTGCCCAGAAATAGACATACATACATACATACATACATACATACATACGCTCGAAAAACATAACCCTCCTTCTGACGCAGTCGGGTAAAAAAGGAACCTACTTGACATTGACAATGAAGCCCGATAGACTATTAATATTATTGCATATTTTCAAAATGTACCTGCGGAGATCTCTCATGATACTTAACTGTGATACGCATCAATATTGTGTATTTATAATAAAAACTAGGTAGGTATGTACCTATTCCACCCCAATCGACGTACAAACAGCAATACTGTTAACTGTCCATCGGTGAATTTTATTACAAAAGGCATAAGGTCTACCGATGGACAGTTAACAGTGTGGGCAATGGTGCAGTGTTGAAAACTTTATTAAAATAAAAATATATTGCTCTGGATGCTAGTGTTTTTAGTTTATATACTTATGAGTCAGCTTATTATCCATTACCATTAATACGATCTCTAAATTAATTTTGTTAAATGTATTTTGGAGCAATAAGTATTTAAAATCAAAATCAAAATTCATTTATTTGTCAGAATACAGTAATACACGGTCTTAGTTATAAAATTAAAGCACTAGTATTCAGCATGCAAGCAAGCGTACAAATATTATAAATATTCTATTTTCAATATAAATTATAGTCAATAATAAAATAATACAAAATTAAGCGTCTAAATATTCCTTGACACTGTTAAAACATTTCTCCATTAGCCATTTTGTCAAGTTACGTTTAAACATTTTCCCCGACAACATTTTTAATTCATCCGGTAAATGATTAAAAACTACAATGCTCATAATCATACACCGGATTGACGGGGGCAAAAATGTACCAGTGCTAGTGATTCATTAAATATTGACAAACTTTATCGACATCGATAAAAAACAAGTTTTAATCATCCATCATTATTATAAGTAATGGCCAAGTTTGAATACCTTATAATTAAGTGCAAACCTCTTTTATTCATACTTATCGCAACTTTAAACAACTGGTATCTGATAGTGACCCTGTACTCGAGTCACTTTTGACAACCATTGAAATTACGTTGAATAACCAATTCATTCACTACAACAATATTCTTTAGCTTTCTGACGAATTGAGAACTGTTTTGTTTTTTAAGTCGGTTAAAAAAGTTGAAGATTGTTTATATTCATGGAAAGCTGATCATTCAGATAAAGAAGATAAAGGTATGACTTACTTTTGCCAGAAATGTAAGATCCATATGTCACGACAAAAGTTTTCGATAAACTTTGTCGATATTTAATGAATCACTAGCACTGGTACATTTTTGCCCCCGTCAATCCGGTGTATGCTCATAATATTAAATATATTTCGTTTGTGCATATCCTTGCGACAGGGAGGTTTGTACAAAAGAGACATAATACGTACTCGTGTCTTTTGAAATACTAAGAATAAAATACCTAAACCAATCACAAGTTACTCTTCTAGCGACCTAGTAATTGAAATAAAATATCAAATACGTATTTGTATTTCAGAAACAAAGAGGAATAAAAAAAAACAATTAACATACTTAGTCTAGATCAGTTTACTATTACAGCTCCGCACTGCTAAACTCATTACCCTCTGTTTAGATTTACGTAATCGGGAAACAGCTCTCCTTTAGTTTTGCGTAAGGTCAGGCGGGCAGGGAGGTCAATGCGACATTTGAGTTTTTTTAAGGGAATACGATGTTTAAAAACTATTTATGCTCCCTTTTATAGTATTTTAACCTAATTTTTAAAAAAGGGAGCAAAAATAGTTTTTAAACATCGTATTTTATTTAAGAAACTCAAATGACGCAGTTATCCCTCAAGTATGTCTGAATTTAAAAGGTTAACAAAAGCATTACAGACAAAAGGTTAAATTCGTCCTATATCGGTTTCGGTTTCCACTTTCCTGCTGATAATGTTTCCCCCATTCTTGACAATGGAGGTTTCTTTCTTCTCGCCTATTATGGACACCTGAACCTTCTCCTCCGGAGTCTCCTTGGGCCCTGGGAGCTGGAACAGCTTTATCAGTTGTCCGAAGGGAGCCTCCACTAGCATCCAGCAAGGAACTGCTATGATGAATGTGATGACTACGATCCCGAAGTAGTTCAGGTACTGGAGATGGAAATATAATCATATTTTAGAGCAAAAAAATAACAGAAAAAAAGAGTACATTCATAAATAAAAAGGAAGACAAAAGAAAAATGATAACTGATAACTAAAGTCGTACCTAATGGTCAGGAACAAAGGTAAGCAGTTTAGTTACTTCAGTTTATGGTAAGAGTCAAATGCCTAATATTGGTCTGTCCTTTGTGAACTACAAAGCTTAGAGTAGGGTAGAAGTACCGTTTGTGGCCACTGTGTACCCTTTTTGGCCAGTTAAGGTTGAAACGAGTATCAAAAATACTGTCAAATTAAAAATTATATTTATATATTAAAGCTTGAACACAGTAAAACATGGGCACATAAAGTAACAAAAATAAAAATGTTATGGAACATATTTCAAGGAATTTTTTATTGCATTTATTTACTAGACTAATAACCATTTTTACAAATATATACAATTAAGAAATTTGCTTTCTATATGCCATACTGCGTGCTTTGCGTCGAATCCGGCTCATTAAGTCTTGCACAGCACTGTCAGGATATCTTTTGCAAGCCCATTTCCATTTGTTTTGCAATTCAGCTGCCGATTTAACTTCTCTGCCTCCTTTTTTTAGAATCCCTTTCATAATTGCCCAATATTCTTCAATCGGCCTCAGTTCAGGACAATTTGGAGGATTGCACTCTTTAGGTACCACTGCGACATCGTTATGTTTATACCACTCAACTACTGCTTTAGAGTAGTGACAGCTCGCAAGGTCTGGCCAAAATAATGGCTGTGAGCTATGTTTGCGTAAAAAGGGCAGTAGACGCTTTTGCAAACATTCTTTTTTGTAGATTTCACCGTTTACTGTGCCTGTTGTTACGAATGAACGACTTCTTTTACCACAACTACAAATAGCTTGCCATAAAAGATATTTTTTTGGAAACTTCGATCTCTTTTTTATTTTGCAATCTTCTGGGGCATACTTACGATTCTTAGAAGTATAAAATTCTTGCCCCGGTATCTGCTGGAAGTCTGCTTTGATGTATGTTTCATCATCCAATACAACGCATCCAAATTTTGTCAAGTAATTGTCGTACAACTTTCGTGATCTCTGTTTTGCAGACAGATTTTGCTTAGCGTCGCGATTGGGTGCAGCTTGTGCTTTGAACGTCTTTAATCCAGCTCTAGACTTAGTTTTCTGTACATATGACTGCGACATTTTGACCTTTTTTGCGACATCACGGGACGATAACTTCGGATTCGCTGTAAAAAGCCGCAAGACATGGGCTTCTTTTTTTTTATCCTTTGCGCCTTGCTTACCTGCACTTCCCGGCTTGCGATCTACTGTCAATCGTTCTCGGAACCTTTTTAAAACTAAACATACGGAAGATTGCGGTAATTTTAAAAGTTTTGCTAATGCCCTATAACTTAAATGGGGATTTTCAGTATGTTTGCGCAAAATAATTTCACGTTTCTTGTGTTCATAACTCGCCATCGTGAAAACAAATGATCAAAGTGGAACGCTGTCATAAAAGTTTTTATTCATGATATCAAATAGTTTTTATTTATAATACTAAGAAGTTTCCATATTGTATAAATAAAAATATATAATCATTTACTTGTGCCCACATTTTACTGTGTTCAAGCTTTAGTTAAAATTTAGAGTGCCCAAAACGGTCTTAAGATAATTCTACCCTTTCTCATGCTAACCCCCCTATGAGGCGCTTCTCGGTTGCGATCGAGATGAATTCTTGTTCGAAGTGACGCTGTCCTACCATGCAGATTCACGATAGAGATTTATTCCGAACGACCCGAGGATTTGCAGTCTGTTCTCGTAAAAGTTAACGGGGCAAAAATATGTGATGGTAGTGGTGGCGGTAGTGATGGTAGACTGCGCGCTCAGGTCGGTAGATGACGAGAAAACTTGGTAGGGTGGGGCTACACCGCCGAGGACCACCACAGCTGCGGTGCCTCACCACAGTCCATTGCGCATCTACACCTGCGAGTGGCAGGACTCATATAGGTACATATGACGCCACTAGCAATGCCGTTCGAGTGGCAGAATATTGCTCAGCCTATATATGGCATGCCGTCGCTAAGAAGGAGTGATGGTAGTGGCGGTTGTGGTGGCCCTATTTCACTAAGCTGGTACTTGGAGGAAAGAACTAACAATCAGGTAGGTGCTGGTGTGGAGCAGCGAGGTGTGGTTGGCGGTGCTGGTGCGCACGACGGCGGCGTGCACCTGGTAGGCGCAGTACGACGCGCGCGCCGCCGCCCGCCAGCCGCGCCACTCTAGGATGCCGCGGTACACGTCTGAGAACAAGTAAAACTACATGACTCTTATTGACTATAAATACTATAGTTACTAGACAACTAAATATATAAATACTTATATAGAGAAATATATACTTAAATACATAGAAAACATCCATGACTCAGGAGCAAATATTCGCGCTCATCATCACACAAATCTGACCTTAACGGGATTTGAACCCAGGACCGCTAGCTTCGTAGGCAGGGTCACTACCAACTAGGCCAGCATGTGGTCGAACCTACTATACCTTTTATCTACCGCTGATATGTACCGATACTAATGATTTCACTTCATCGTCGTTGTACCGCCTTGTTTCCCGCATAGGGATACATGCTAAGTAGGCACTGGTTTTGAGACATTGATTCATGTCGACGGGAGACGGCGGAGTTTGTGACCTTGCGAAGCACGGGATATGCCTCAATTATTCATAGTTTACCGTTCATTCGTTTACAGTGGGGATGCTTACTTTCTAGCTTAAAAACGATTCCGGGGGTCAGAATGAAGGCCATGAGAATAAAGGCAGGGTTGTGCGCGCTGGCGTAGATCAGGCGCACCGCCAGAGGGATCTGAAGGGATTCCATGAAGAATACAGCACCAGACATCATTATGACAAAACCCATGGGGATCGAGGCCCAGAACAGCCAACGGTATTTCTGAAACAAGTCAATTGGAATATTTAACATAGATACAGCAGATAAACAAATATCTACCAAAAAGTGAACATTAGGGTTTAAAAACATTTTGGAATTAATTACTGCAAAATAACGCAATCATAAATTAAAAGGATCAGGGGAAAATCTTTCAAAAATTTACCAAAATATAAGAGACTTGTACTATATGGGTACCTACTAGGCAAAGATATATACGTACTCATTCATACCATAGAACCACACATAATTACCTACTTTGATAAATAGAAAACATCTAAGGCTCAGAAACACAGCAGCTCATCATACAAATATTGGCCGGGACCTGGGACTGCTAGCTCGATAAGCAGAGTCACTTCCAATAGGCTAACCGTGTTGTCAACTAATATCTTACTGTCAGAAACGTGTATAATTCGTCGTTTGCCCATTGACGTGTTGATTTTTTTAGGCATCTTTGGGCGCAATAGTAAATCGCCCTGACCTTGTACTTCTGCACGTCGATGTTCTGATCCTGCAGGTTGTAGATCCACATGCCGAGCGCCAGGCCCATGGCGTAGCAGATCAGGTTGGTATGGGTGCGTTTGTATAGTTGGTTGAACGTCGGGTCGTTTACGAAGTACTGGCGGGCGACCCTGAACATGAACAGCTTTCATAAATATGAGATTGTCTATGGCAAGGAGAAGGTATACGAGCACACGGGCTACTTACTTGTTAGTGGGATTTGAGATTCATGGACAATTTGGCAATCTCAAGACATTGAAATTCTAAGACAGCAAAAGCATTACCAACCCCGAGGATTAAGATGGATGTTATGTTATCATGATCTTATAATCGGTCGTTGCCACCAATTACCATTAGGGAGGAAATGTTCTGGAGTGGTCACTACGTTCCGATAGGTGCCATGTTGATTATTCGTCCACAGAGTGGAACGACAATCTGACAAATGTCGCTAGAAACAGCTGAATGTGGTAGGTTTGTCCAGCGCTTGTTTTGGCTGATGATGTGGGGACAGTGATGTATAAAAATGATGTTTTAAATCAGACAGTTTACTAGGTATTAAATAAACGAAAGTGAAAAATTGATTTTGACTGAGACGGCCCTGTAGAAATCGGTCACTTCTGGCATATCCTGGGCATCTTAAGGATTGGCCACACCTACGCGTAATATACGGTGACGTTGCCTGAACAAAAGAATGGGTCATAGGTAATTACATCGCGTCAATTTCGACGGACCGTAATTTACGCACTATTAAAGGTCTGTTTTGGTCGCGATTATTATATTGTTTGTTTCTTCAATTATGATATAAGTACACTTTGAAGATACGGTGTATATCTCACTCAGGTGTCAGAAGGTATTTGGCATGCAGGTTTTGCATGTAGACTTGGAGTGCCGGGGTGACCAGACCAAGCAAGCATGTGGCTGTGATGGCCAGTCTCCGCACCCGCGTCGTCGGCAGGACACAGAAGATCAGGAGACCAATCACGCTCAACTGCATATCCGCAGCCAGATACCTGGAGAGAGAAGAGCGCAGGTTACTTTAGGTTTGAAGGTGGACAGACAACTTTGATTAAAAACAGGTAACGAAAAAAGGATGGATCCGAGCAGCGCAGGACCTGACAAGGCCCGCAAACCTTAGAGGAGGCCTGTGTTCAGCAATGGACGTCTTTCGGCAGAAATCATGATCATCACTTTAATGCCATCAAATCTTGAGGAGTTTAGACATGTTTATGCAATTCATAGATAGTGACAGAATCTATAAAGGTAAGTATACTAACCAACCAGAGAGAGACGATATAAGTAATTGTGTTGTGGTCCCTGCACCGGCACACAACCATGAGAATACTGCTGATTGGGTGTGGGTACAAGGAAAAGATGGCCGTAGCAGTCAGACGGATCCTGCACAAGGTCCACTGTGTGGAGGCCTTACATGGAAACTTTGACCTAAGCCCTTGGACATCAGGGGCCTAGTCAACATGCATAACGCTAAGTTATGGATTTTACAAAATGAATATGTTTGACATGATCTGATGACATCACCCGCTTATGTCAACTACAAATACAAAACAGTAAAAATCATACAATAGGACGTTTACTACTATGATAATAGCTGACCACTGACCAGGTTTGAGCCATGCAGTGCGAGTGGTCGATGTAGTTGTTGGCGTACAGCAGGTTGTAGACCCAGTCGCGCCGGCAGGCTTCCACCTCCACGCCGACCACCGGCTGGAACACATTATTTAACCGTTTGTATACAATGAATCTAATTAATTATACGAGTATTACCTTAATAAGCATTTAATCGGAATTTGTAAAAAGAAACCACATAATTCCACCTGATGGTAAGTGGAAACTGTGACCCATAGACATTCGCATTCACAAGACTGCAAATGCACTGCCAACCCTGAGGACTACGATGGAATGCCTCTCTCTATGCTAGTCATTTCACCGGCAGTCTTATCCCCAAACTGGAACACAACAATGCGAACACTGCTGCTTGGCGGTAGGTTAATGGATAACATGGTGGTACCAACCCGGACGGTATTACCTAAATCATGTCCGATTTCCACGATTTTTAATATCTTGTAGTTGTTATGAAAAACTAGGTTTGTCTGTTCCGTTATACGTTTATAGCGTTCGAAAAAAAATTCAATTAAGTATGTGAAATATTAAGGTTCAAAGTGTATTTTTTTGTTAGAGTCAAAGTCAGTGTGTTTGTAGTAACGGCGACGGAGCCCTACACTGAGGGAGCATGGATACAAGGACGACTCAATCGTCATTGACGGACTATGAGTGCGACCTTGATATCGTCGGCGAAACTACAAAACCGCGTAAGTAACATTTGAAATAAGGAGCAAAATGCACCTTTTTAATGATACAGCAAGGTTTATTTTGCGCTATCATAAATTTGTTAGTTACGTGGTTTTGCAGTGTCACCGATGATATGCCTACCTTCCACAGAGGTCCGTGGCCCAAATGTCGGAGCCAAGTGGCAATGAAGGCGAGCGTTGCTGCGTAGACCGGGGTCAACCTGTTAACAAAATAGCCAGTTTCAATTCAATTAATACGACCTGCTGGTACGACCCCATTAAGCATCGTTTATTCTAATGTTTTTTTGGGTTTTGTTCTAATAACAAAACGGCGTATGTACAGTCAGCTGCAGATAGATCGAACCGGACTGCGTGCCCATAAAAATGGGATGCATTGGATTTTCAAAAAAAACGAACCCGCGAATATGTCAGAAAAATGTGATGTGATGTGACGGGATGTTTTAAGTATCGGCTTGGATAAAATGTCAAGATGATGTAACTGGGTGGATCAACTTTTTGTTGTTGTTATTCTGTCCCGTAAGCCAGGAGACAACAGTGATAGAGTTTCTTAGAAAAAATGTTATAATATATACTTCCAGCACACTCAGGAGAAAGGCCATAAAAGAATGGGTGCGTAATTGCCAATAAAACAGTTTTTTAGTGGACTTATATCCTTTGAAATCATAGTTTTAAAGAGTGACCCAGGAGACGTCACCATGGCAACGAGCTACAAAGAAAAGTTGATTGACCCAACTGCATAGATTACCTAAAAAATTTAAATGGTGTAAATATCAGCAGTATCTAAGGATTTAAAATTCCAATAACATTGGATGGGATAGAATGCCTAAAAGTTCTAACCATTCGAAAAAATGAACTTAGTCCCAAGAAGTTAAGGTTCCTAATTGTTTGCCACTTCAAACGCAATTAACAGCACAATTATTTGCCTGGTATGACTCTTACACCTTGGTAATTGTATGTAGAGCAAACCCTAAAAAAACGTGTGTCAGCTTTTTAATTTTCCTTGTTTCAAAGATCTTGTTTGCTTCTCTTCATTTGAGACTGTTGATATTATTAAAAGCATTTCTTGGTCTTAATATTGACCAGTCAATTTGTAACGTTGTTAGTTCATATTTGTTCCGGTACGTTTTAGGAGTGATGTCGAAAATTCCAAAAATACGCTCTTACCTCGTAAGTTTTACCCAGTGTGCATAATCAAGGCAATCTAATCAGAACTGTGTTTCAATAAGAATTAGGTTTATTTTCCTATCTTCATAAATAGGCATCGGAGTTTTTGTCGCACGTAAGACTATTAGCAAGCTATGGAGTCGTCGTTTGCCATAAATCTAAACTCTTATTCATACTCATTGATTTAATTTATCTTAAAATGCCTCTATAGCGGTCGGTCGTGTATAATTATCTAGGTCGTTATATATATAAAAAAAAAACGATTAGATTATAAATTCATAACTTGAACTATTTTAACATACAATTCGCCACTAGTGTGTACTAAAACATTCCCTTCTGCCGTGTTTTAATGTATCTTTTGTTTATTTATAAAATTTCGTAATTAAATCAGTATAAAAATGGTAATTATTTTTTATTGTAATATTTATTTTCCAAATATAACATTAAATAATCGTTTCTAAACTCGTCAACGTTGTTGTCCTTGATTATAAAAAAAACCTAAATAAATGAGTATGAATATGAAAAAGAGTTTAGATTTATGGCAAATGACGACTCCATAGCTTGCCATTAGTCTTACCGTGCGACAAAAACTCCGATGCCTATTCATAAACTGAAAATGGCATTATAGAATGAACGTAATTGAACTTTATTGCCTTGATGGTAGATTCAAACTCCCTGTTTGTAGTATGGTGGGCCTTACAAGGCTATGACAACAATGCGGAAAGCCACGAACAGGTTCCATATGAATAAGACCTTGACATGCCGTGGGACAATACAATTAATACATCTTAATAGTATATAACTAAAGGATAAGAATACCTATTTCTAAACACGGAATTACAATGTAATAAAAATACAAATACTCTTTATGGCGGGTGTTAGGTCGCTAGGTGTAAAGCTTTAAGAGGTTTATAGTCTAGATATTTTTGAGCATTCTTAGCTGTATATATATTGGACGTCTTCGTCTTCCCGTGGATGTCGTAAGAGGCGACTAAGGGAATAAAGGCTTGTAGTACTTTTAGGCGATGGGCTTGCCACCTGTCACTAATACACTGGGAATCATCTTAGCCTACTTGTGCAAAATGCGGTTGCAGAATTATCAAGAAGTTTTAAGACTTGTTGGTAATTCTTTAGCTCTGCCTACCCCGCTCTGGGAATGAGGGCGTGAGTTTATGTATGTATGTATGTATATATTAGACGATTTTTTTTAATTGAAAATTTTAGCATTTTACAGAATTTACCCAGAATGTGATAATTACAAAGAAAAACTTTATGAAGGCTCTGTCATCCCGGCTCATAGACTCCTCCGGAGATTCTAGAGCTGGTGCTTACCTCTCCCAAAGGATTGGGCTAGCTATCCAGAGAGGTAATGCAGCCAGTGTCATAGGGACCATGCCGCGAGCGGACCTGCTAGAGGGGGTGTTCTTTTTATAGTGGTGATTATTATTTACAACTTTAATATTTGCGTAGCTTAGTTTTATTTTAATTTGAGTAGCTTAGTATAATTACGTGTTTAAATCATTTATCAAAATAAACAAGTTTTTTTTAAGCGTCTTAAAACGATACATTTGGTTTTTGTGTTTTCCTGCGGAAACTACGCAGGATATTTGAAATATTTTTAATTTGCTATTTATAGATTTATACACCGTGTTTTTATTGATTTACGATAACTTCGGCATATTACTAGGTACATCCATAGAAACTAAGTGGTAGATTCTTTTTTTTTAAATTGCAAAAAAAAAAAAAAAAACTCTATGGAGCAAAGTAACTAAATGAACTTAACTCCATAGAAAAAAAAATATTTTTTATTGCAATATAAAAAAAAAGAATCTACCACTTAGTTTCTATGGATGTACCTAGTAATATGCCGAAGTTATCGTAAATCAATAAAAACACGGTGTATAATGCTAGACTAAGTAGTACCATTGTAATATTAAATATATTAAAAAAAATGGCTGACTGCTGAGTTTCTTGCGGCGTTTCTTCTCAGCAGTGGTCTCCTCTTGTGAAGCGCTGGTAGATTCTTGACGTGTAAAAGTGCCCGTGTGGCCTACTTACTGAATAAATGTCTTTATCTTTATCTTTATCTTAACATATTTCGGCCAGACGGCAGGCTCCCCACATTATACACATTATTTTGTGAGAGATCGTCCCCCGATATTTATAAATTTATCTGTTTAGGTATTTATGGAAAAAGATTTAGAAGAATTGCCGTGTGGTTGCCGGGTTAGAATAGTGGCACTCCATGTCTTCCCGTGGAAGTCGTAAGAGGCGACTAAGGGAATAAAGGCTTGTAGTACTGTTAGGCGATGGGCTCGCTACCTGTCACTAATACGCTAGTAAACATCTTAGCCTAATTGTGCAAATTGTTGTTACAGGGTTATCAACAAGTTTTTAGAGTTCTTGGTAATTCTGTAGCTCTGCCCACCCCACTCTGGGAATGAAGGCGTGAAGGTATTTATGTATGTATGATTTAGAAGAACTAACCTGAGCCACCTCAGTATGACTCCCTTGGGAACCATCTTCCAGTCCATCTTCCTCTTCTCCTCGAGGATCAGGATGTTGTAGGCCAAAAAGAAACCTGACATCATGAAGAAGCTCTGCACGATCACGTTCCCGTTGTAGTACACGTGGTAAGTAAAGTCATAGTAAGTCTGCAAACAGCCATTCAAATGAGTTAAATTGATAATAAAAAGCAATCTTTATAAAACTAACTACTGCTTGTTTTAAAAATATTGTCAATAATGTTATAGTATGAATCTCCCCATTGCAGGTGAATTTTCCCTTCGAGCCCTAATCTTTCAAACAGAGGCCACATTGTCTCTATTATCCCAAAGCCGCTAGCTACCGAGTTAGCACGTGCCACTACAACATTCATATTGAAAAACGAACGGTATCGTCATAGAATTAAGGTTCAAATTTAATGTCACTGATATTCTAGATATTACGTTTTGGTAGTGTAGGACGATAGACCACCCCGAGGCAATACGGCACTCATGTCTATGACCAAAACGTAACACCCGCGAGGCTAAGACGAATCTAACGACACTTCGCTAGTCGTAATCGGGCCCCCCGTTCATACCTTACCAGGAAACATATAACCATACATAAATACATACAGATCAAAAACATTACACTCCTCTTTCGACAGTTGGGTAAAAAAAAGTTTCCCGCGGTTCGAACATGTACACGCAACTATTGACCTAGTCCCAAACTTAGCTCCAGGCTTGTACTATGGGTACTAGACAGCGATGAACCTACTTATTCAGGCAAGTACATACATACAAAAAAAACATCCAAGACTCTGAAACAAATACCAGAGCTGATCACTATCTTCGTAGGCTCATTACCAGGGTTCGGAGTTTTCATGGCACGGTAAGACGAAAGAGAGCTGTGGAGTCGACGTTAGAATTAAAAGTCATTCATACTCATACTCATTAATTTATTTAATTCCAAAATGCTTTTAAAGTAAGGCTGCTAAGCTAAGTAATGAAAGATAACTATTTTATTATAAACAATATAAAAAATATGTCTAAGTATATAAATAAAAATGAATCGCTAAATGCGCAAAACTCGAGAACGGCGGAACCGATTTGGCTGATTTCTTTTTTGTTGTGTTCATCATTGTCAGGAAAAAGATTGTATGAAAGAAAATAATTGAAAAATCCACCGGGAAAGTCAGAAAGGCTATAGCCGTGTTTCTATACAAAATTTGCCTTTCTGTCAAATGTTCTAGTAATTTTATTTTTAGATACTCCTTGTAGGCAAAGGTCTGTTCCCCAAAGAAGAGCCATGTACACTTGTTAGTTTTCGTAATATGGCGGTTTGTTTTTTTTCACTTTTTAATTTTTTTCTTGAATTCGGTCTTTGCGATTAATTTGATTTTTTGGTAAACTATACTACATAATAAAACCCATCACTACAAAAAATATTGCTTGAAACTTTAGTACAAATATATGTCAAAATAATGGAAACTATAAATTGTTTTTTTTTTTTTGGTGTTCTGGTGTAGCGGCACCTACAGTTTTTATTTTATAAATTGCCCATCTATAGACCTACTACATATATTAAATTCAAATTATTAGCTTTGGTACTTCATGCCAAAAACTAACTACAAATAAAATTATTCCTTACATGTTTAAATGTTTTTACAGGATTGCTTTAATTACTTGTATGAATGAAATCGTATACATCCTATTTTTGTATTTTGTCATTTTTGGAAGTTTGTTTCGTTTTTGACATTTATTTAAACATTATCTAAAAAATAAAAAAGTGTTCTAGTATGGAACAAGAGAATCTGACTTACTGTCAGTCGTCTAGATAGTTCGCAGTAGGTATTAGTTGTTTATCTATTTTGTGTGATGAACGCTATAATTATTTGTTATTATCAATTATGTATTTATTGTAACAATGTCTGTTTAATGTTTTATTTTTTTCCAGTTGGCTCATTTCGAGGACATCATTAATGGGTTCAATTTACCCAGTAAACTAGGAACAGAATTATTTTTGAACTCGCTTCCGGATTTTGTATGCGAACCAAGTGTGGAGAGTATTCGTATTTTGAGAAACTGTTTTTAAAGTGCGGCAGGCTCAGCAGTTACTATTCGGCTCTGTACACCGATATAAGTTTAAGCGACTTATATTGTCACCACCACGACTTTGTCGTTAAATTATTTGTGCCAAATGAATAATAAGTGATGAAATAAATGTGTTATTTTGCTATTTGGGGACATTTAATTTCATTCATACAAGTAATTAAAGCAATCCTGTAAAAACATTGAAACATGTAAGGAATAATTTTATTTGTATAGTTAGTTTTTGGCATGAAGTACCAAAGCTAATAATTTGAATTTAATATATGTAGTAGGTCTATAGATGGGCAATTTATGAAATAAAAACTGTAGGTGCCGCTACACCAGAATACCAAAAAAAAAAAAAACAATTTATACTTTCCATTATTTTGGGTTCACTAATGTTTCACCGAAATACGTTTGGCCGAATGAGTCGTTTGGCAACTGTTTCATTTCCTAACCCGCTTATATTTCTGTAACTGTAAATATTTCAGATTTAAAAAAAAATAACTAACCTAACCTAACCTATAGTCTACACAATGGTACAAAAATAAATCCTGAAATATTCACAGTTACAGAAATATATGCGGGTTGGGAAATGAAACAGTTGCCAAACGACTCATTCGGCCAAACGTATTTCGGTCAAATGAACGGCCCCCATTATTTTGACATATATTTGTACTAAAGTTTCAAGCAATATTTTTTGTAGTGATGGGTTTTATTATGTAGTACAGTTTACCAAAAAATTAAATTAATCGCAAAGACCGAATTCAAGAAAAAAATTAAAAAGTGAAAAAAAACAAACCGCCATATTACGAAAACTGACAAGTGTACATGGCTCTTCTTTGGGGAACAGACCTTTGCCTACAAGGAGTATCTAAAAATAAAATTACTAGAACATTTGACAGAAAGGCAAATTTTGCACAGAAACACGGCTATAGCCTTTATATATTATATAAACAAACCAAAGTACCTAAGTTTAAAATAGTTATAATTTCATAGCTCAAACTCGTGTTTACTTTAATTTAAAAGCATTTTGGAATTAAATAAAAAAATGAGTATGAGTAAGAGTTAACTTTTAATGTTAATGTCGACTCCACAAACACACACACAAAACGTTCCTTTTGATATTAGTGTGTGTGATGCTATGTATCTTACCGATTCAACGAACTGGGGGTTATTGGTGGTGATGAGGGCTGTCAGCGGTGAGTGGCCCAGTATCACGAAGAAGGTTGTGATAGCCCTGAGGACAAATAGGTCATCGTCTTGAATGGTGTTATTTCAACTTGCGCTAGATTTTTTTAATGCCAAGGAGAAGGCAAATCACCATGCATGCCACTTGGAGCTCTGTTCTATCCCGTAAATACTTGTATGGTATGTCCTTTTATCAAGATCTGCGGGTCTATGACATGGTGCAGTTCAATATTGATTCCACAAACTTATCAATTTGCAAAACGCTTTTCTTTCCGAAACTAAATATTTCAGTATTTTTTTTTAAACTAACCTAACGTATTCTACGATGCTCCTGTTTTTTTTTTTGACTTTTTGAAACTTATTTGCAAGTGATTGTATAAATATCATAATTATCGTGGTTACTCCTCTGCGCTTTTTGGTTTGCATGCTCTGAACAAGCTTAACATCCCTGTAACTTGAGTACTCACTTGACACCGTTGAAGAACTTGAGTCTCCGTAGCCTGGGTTCCTGACCCTCACCGGGGGGAGCCACCAGCCGCCGCCAGTTGCGTTTGACTGAGAAGCACAGCAGAAAGCGAGCGGCTGAAACAAAAACTGACTTGATTTTCTTGCGGTGCTCAACTGTGGTCTCTTGGGAAGGCTGATGAAATCATGACTATAATAAAGATTAACCATTAAGTAAATTAATTTTTTAGGGTTCCAAACCCGAAGGTTAAAAACGGGACCCTATTACTAAGACTCCACTGTCCGCCTGTCTGTCACCAGGCTGTATCTCATGAACCGTGATAGCTAGCCAGGTGACATTTTCATTGATGATGTATTTCTGTTGCCGCTATAATATAAAACATACTAAAAACAGAATAAAATAAATATATTGAAGAAGCGAAAGAAATTTGTCAAGATCGTAGCAAGTGGAGTTTAATGTATGTATGTATGTAAATAAATATTTAAGGGGGGGCACAACAAGCGTGATTTTTAATAACATACAGAACCTTTCGTGCGTGAGCCCGACTCGCACTTGGCCGGTTTTATCCTCACCACAGTAACTGTAGTTCGTCTTCGATTAAAGGTTCAAAATTCAAAATTCAAAAATTCAAAATATTTATTCAGTAAATTGGCCACATGAGGGCTCTTTTACATGTCGGTAATACGTAGTGAATCTACTAGCGCTTCGGACAAGACCATCATTGCGGAGAAGAAGCGCCGCAAGGAACTCCAGCAGAAGGTCATATCGCTTGCTTGCTTGTGTGCGTGCCTCAACCGTACGCGCCGCGCGCCACCACAAGCAAACACAACAGAGCCTCTAGACAAGATGCACTACGCTAACTAGCGTTTCTATTCGTTCTGTTCTTAAACCAATCGCGTCACTTGTAAATGACGTGATACGAACAGTCACGTGATCTACCAGTGACGCGATTGGTTTAAAAACGAAACCAGTTAGCGAAATGCATCTTGTCTAGGGGCCGGCTGAGGACGGACCAAGCCGGTTAAGGGCCGGCGCTGACTGCCGGCATGGCACGGCGTGTCATGGCAAAGGATTTCGGTACTGATATAACCATTTTTAATCTTTTTACCATGAGTATAGAATTCATGTTACTTTATTTTGACATAACGATGCCGAGGGAGGCCGCGGTAGGACAGAACGTGCCTAAGCATTCCACGGGATGCCGCGGCGTACTGCTGCATCTCGCGAGACGCACGCGCATGACACGGGCCGCCGGCGCGCGGCGCAGTCCGTTCGCCGCGCGGGGGGAGGGCAAGGGTAGGAGGCGCGCGTTTGTCATTTGACACAGTGACTGATTATCGCGCGAGTAATAGGCGGAGTTAATACTAATTGTTGCTTGAGTGGCTGGGTCGACAGCAGGATGCCACAGCATACCGCGGAATGCCGTAGCGGCCTTTGGGATGCCACAGCATAATTTGCCGTGTCATGCCAGCAGGATGCCACGGCATGCCGCCGAAGGCCGTGCTATCCTTCGGAATGCTGCAGCACAACTTACCGTGCCATCCTGTGCCGTGCCGGCAGTCAGCGCCGGCCCTAAGTCGAGGCCGTGCTATCGCCGTATTTGGCCGCGTGCTTATTAAGTATCCAGGGTTGCACGTCAAACCAGTCCTACTGCCTCCGAGCAGCAATAGGTAACTGAAACTACTAAAGGGCCGAGGAAGACCTACTTTTCTACTTTTACTATGTCCTGACTCCTTACTAATATTAACGATCAAAATAGGCATAGCAGTTTAGCAGTGAAAGAGTAACAGACAGACAATTACTTAAGTATATAATTATAATATTAAGATATGGATTTTCAGAGACAAACTAAATAATAAATAAATAATAAATAAATATCACGGGACAATATCACACCAATTGACCTAGTACCAAACTAAACTCTAGGCAGAGAAATATATACTTAAATACATAGAAAACATCCATGACTTGGGAACAAATATTCGCGCTCATCACACAAATATCCAGGAGCACTAACTTCGTAGCTACGGACACGTCCAACTACCTAGGCCAACGCGTCGTGAAAATACATAGCTAGGTTTAGAAAATACTGGAAAATGGCCGAATCCCCGAGGCCGAGTACCCGAAACCGATGTGCGTGCATGACTCGATGTATGAAAGTAGAAGAAGCGAAAAAAAATTGTCAAGATCGTAGCAAGTGGAAAGAAGTGGTCTCTGCCTACCCCTCTGGGAAACAGGCGTCATTTAATGTATGTATGTATGTAGGTTTAGAAAAAACCACGTACCGAAAGACCTTTTTGGTGAGAAACAGAAGTCGTAACAACTCCCAAATATATTCAGAAGCAGAACAGTCACAAGGACCACAGCTACGATGATGTCACCAGTGTCTATTATGATGGAGTCACCATACTTGGAGCAGTAGACCTTGTCCTGCACGAGCCTTGTTTGAAGATGGTGGGACTTGGTCAGGGTCTGGTTGAGGCAGGCTTCGATGGAGGTGTTCAGGTCTGAGGAGTTGCTGAGGTGGTTCCGACAGGTCTTGGTGACGCAGATGCCCCAGTGGATGAGACTGTGGTTGTAGTGGGTTATGGTGGCGGCAGAGTACTCCTGGAAGACATGTGGATTTTAACTCAAGCGAAGACACCTTAGTTGGCCGTGCCTTCGGGGTTTGAATCCAAATAAGGGCACGTATCCATTAAGATACGTTGCGTGGCTTAGGAGGATTAAACGGATATAAAGAGAGGAAAGAGACTTTGTTTTAATTATACTATGTATATAGAAAAGATGAACCGTTTTTTGGGCTTTGGCTGATAATGTACATATCGCAAAATGTGTAAAAAGAAAAATACACATTTCGCGAATAGTTCAATGCAAAATGCATAATCCGCAAAATATTTTATTATTTATTTATTTATTTTATGGCATAGGAAGGCAATCGAGCACACAGGCCACCTGATGGTAAGTGGAAACTGTGACCCATAGACATTCGCATTCACAAAATTGCAAATGCACTGCCAACCCTGAGGACTAAGATGGAATGCCTCTATGCTAGTCATTTCACCGGCTGTCTTATCCCCAAACCGGAACACAACAATGCGAACACTGCTGTTTGGCGGTAGGTTAATGGATAAGATGGTGGTACCAACCCGGACGGACCCTGCACAAGGTCCTCCCACAAGTATAATATTATAAAAGCGAAATGCTCAATCGTCAAACGTACACATTTTGCCACTATCGTGTGGAGTACATTTTGCGTATTGTACAATTATCATATGTACATTTATTCGTTTGTACATTTTGCGTACTGTACATTTCGCGTACTGTACATTTGTCATGATGTAGATTTTGCGTATGTACATTTTGACTGTTTGCAAATTATGCGTGCAGTTAGCATTATGCGTGTTGTACTTTATCAGCCGAAGCCGTTTTTTGGTATAAATAAATGGTGTCATATTTATGCATATTTTTTATACAAAGCATCATTTGGTAATATACAATCGATCATTTGTAAATACGGTAATGGCACCATTGTTGGACACTTTTAGCTGAAGGCACCAATAATGGACACGTAACTCTTATTTCAAAGATCATACGGTCATGAATTGATTGTTTCAAAATAAATGAATAACCCTTATCTTCTGTAAATAAGAATCAGTTTCGTTATGTAATTTTTTGGTCAAATGAACGGAGCCCGTCCCGTACTGTACCTCGATGAGGACGAGCAGTTCGCTGGCTCCGCTGGCGACCAGGGTGGCGTCCACGTGGCAGTAGGTGTCACCAGGAGCGCGCAGGCACGGGTGGAACGGGTCCAGCTGGAAGAGGGGAGGGAGCCGGTCGTACTCCGTCTCTGAAAATGGTCAGCTTGTACCTAATCAGGCAATCGCGAAGGAGGGTAATTTATGCTGTACTTGTGCAAAATGTGGTTACAGATTTATCAAGAAGTTTTAAGACTTGTTGGTAATTCCTTAGCTCTGCCTACCCCACTCTGGGAATGAAGGCGTGAGTTTATGTATGTATTATGTATGTATGCTGTACTATTGTTGCCAGCGACTTTATCCGCGTAGAGGTTGTGTATCTTTTGTCAATATACAACTCCCATGAAAAACGTGATAAACAACTAAAGAAAAAAAAAGATGTTCAGTTTACGAAAATTGTAGATTGTACAGTCGCCATCAGATATATGGTAGCGGTCAAGGTACTCAAATATTTCGGAGCAGCATTAAATTTCAATATATTAATTACGCTAGATAAGGTCTTTAATAATATCGGCCCATATAATTCGTCATAAATTTAGGAGTAGCGACTTTTCAATAAATTCGTAACATACAATTAGGTAAAGATATCGGAACTTACAGAAGTCATAAATATCGAAGCAGCCAGGATGATTATAAAGATCGGAACATTTATGGAAAATATACCTTAAGTCTGTGTCACATAGTTCAAAATACTTTACGATGGACCCATTAAAATAAGGTTTCAGACACGCATGATTAATATTATGTTGTCAACAATTTGAATTAAGAACAGAGTGGTTTATTGTGACATGTTCCTCTAATTTGGTGTATGAGTGTAGTAACGAATTCAAATATGAACTATGTGACACAGACTTAAGGTATATTTTCCATAAATGTTCCGATCTTTATGATCATCCTGGCTGCTTCGATATTTTTGACTTCTGTAAGTTCCGATATCTTTACCTAATTGTATGTTACGAATTTATTGAAAAGTCACTGCTCCTAAATTTATGACGAATTATTTGGGCCGATATTATAGACCTTATCTAGCGTAATTAATATATTGAAATTTAATGCTGCTCCGAAATATTTGAGTACCTTGATCGCTACCATATATCTGATGGCGACTGTACCTACATACAACAAGGGCATAAAACAAAACCTTTTATCCAAGACTTATCTTATGGTTAATTAAGTAAGTCGAGGGTAATTTTTTTTGACTTGTTTGCCGCTTCTGCAGACTTTGAAATTTTCAAACGATTTAAAATAAATTTACTTGGATTTAGGCGGCAATGTCTGTTCGATACGTTATTTTGCATTTCTATTAGTTTGTTAGGTGTGAGCATTATTTCCTCTTCACTAAATTCCGTAATACGACAAGTTTTGCTAAGAAAACTGTTAAATGTTTTTAATAGTTTTAAATTCCTTTTTCACAAGTTAATTTGGGCTTTATTGTCTTAGTCTAGATGACGACCACACTTTATACAATGCATAAAATGCGATTTAAGCATAAAGAAGAACTTTACGAGCATGTGAAGTGAAAATTAATATTTATTCATTCAGATAATAGGTAGTGTTACATGGTATAAGGTCAGTCCATGACGCCCTGTAAGGGCACACAATTATAATAACTAAAATCTTATAAATAAAGGTAGGTCAGTACTAAAAACAGGTCGAGCAACTAATTTTAAATTTAAATTTAACGCGTTGCCGGACAAAACGCCTATAGGCGTTGACCTTTGATAAAATGATTTGACAGTACGACTCTCGACGTTCATATTTCCAATTGCCTTAAGACGTAGTGTCACAGCTAGGGTCGCCAACCGTACTATAATATATAGTATTGTACTATATTTTGACTCTGCGTACTATATGTATACTGCTAGAGAAATATATAGTAAGTACGCAAAAATACTATATATTTCGGTCATTCCTTGCAGTTTGGGTTGTCCGTTTCAACCAGATTTTAAGCACCAATGTACATTGGAGTGGAGAAATAGCCTTTTTCAGCTCGGATAGTTGCCCATAGCAGGCCGAATGTAAGTAAGTATTGTGCATTATATTTAATAAAGTAATTTACACATTAAAAAAAAAAACTTTAATATACTATATTTTCTTTCAGTGTAGGTACTATATTTTTTATACCTTGGGCTTGAAAATACTATATTTGCTCAAGAAAAAGTTGGCAACCCTAGTCACAGCGTATTAGTAAGGGTATTGTGACGTGACAGGACGACGTACAACGTAAGACGCCTACGCACGAACCGATATACTACTGTAGTAGCTACTGTCCATCAACGTGTTAAACATTTCACAGTAAATACGATCAATATTAGAAATATTGTCAATGAACTTAAATATAAATGTACATTAATAATTAATAATATTGTAAAAAAATGTATAAAAAATACTTAAAATTGAAATTGTCACTGGTAAATTTGATACAAATATTAAAGAAATCATTAATAATCATACTAAAAATTACTTGTTACATCAACAAAATTCAACGAATAATTAATTCCTGCAATATTTATACATTTATCAACAATTTATCATTTTTGAACAGATGGCCACGGGTTTCTTGTTTTATCAATTCAGGAATTGTATAAGCTATAAGGTGGTTTAGTACTTCTCTCTCACTCGCTCTTAATAAGATCGTATGAGAGCGAGTGAGAGAGAAGTACTAAACCGAAGCCTCTTCTAACTGCTCACAGACTGTACATTTATATTGTGGCCTGTTTCTGTATATAGCCAATACATGTCAAAAATCTACCAGCACTTCCCAAGAGAAGAACCGCCGCAAGAAACTCAATTGTTAGTTATTTTTTTAACATTAACAGTATAATAAAACCATGAATATAAAATACAATATTATGCGCAGCTGAGCAGGAAAACGTTTCAAAACTGAGAATTAAAAATGCAAAATATACTTACCTATACATACAAATATAGTAGAAGATAAGCCCGAAGCATATTTAATTATACGAGTATCAAAGGATATCGTGCGTGCGGTCACGAATGATAGGAAAACGTTTTATTGCCTTGTTTTCAGTGAGTTGTTAAGAATACGTTAAAAGGGTCAATCAACTTTTCTTTGTAGCTCGTTGCCATGGTGACGTCTCCTGGGTCACTCTTTAAAACTATGATTTCAAAGGATATAAGTCCACTAAAAACTGTTTTATTGGCAATTACACACCCATTCTTTTATGGCCTTTCTCCTGAGTGTGCTGGAAGTATATATTATAAAAAAAATTCTAAGAAACTCTATCATTGTTGTCTCCTGGCTTACGGGACAGAATAACAACAACAAAAAAAGTTGATCCACCCAAAAGCTTTGAGGCAATGATGTTATTACAGCAGGGGAATAAATTTCCTCGTCGCCCGACATGTTGTCGAACCACGTGGCCGGAGGGTTTTGTATGACCACATGCAATTAACATGGCTAAGTATAACATATTTGCTATGCGTTTACATACATAAACTCACGCCTTCATTCCCAGAGTGGGGGGCAGAGCTTAACATTTACCACCAACTCAAAAAACTTGTTGCTACTTCTGTAACCACATTTTGCACAATTAGGCTGAGATGTTTACCAGTGTATTAGTGACAGGTTGCAAGCTCATCGCCTAACAGTACCAGAAGCCTTTCTTCCCTCAGTCGCCTCTTACGACATCTACGGGAAGACATGGAGTGGCACTATTCTAACCCGGCAACCACATGGGACATGCTATGTGTTTAATTTCTTTATATTAGACATCCGTCATGATACTGAAGTTGTTGACCACAATAATACCTAGCTAGGTATTAAATTAATTGAAATAATACTGACGCCGGCGGTAAGAGTTGACTTTATACCAAAAATCCTGGAAAGAGTATGTCGTACTATGCTCAATTTAGCATTCCGAAGCCGTTTCTACAAATACAAAAACGAAAAAAAAACAACATAGCTAAGAAAAAAATTATTTAAAATTATTTCGTGCTGTCTTGAATTATACTTTAAACTAGCTCCTGCCCGCGATTTCGGCCGCGTATTTTTCGATTACCGTTATTCCCCCGGGAACTTTTAAATTTTCCGGGTTGTAATGTAGCATATGTTAATCCAGGGTATAAGCTATCACCATTTCAAATTCCAAATTCGTCCAGCAGTTGCAGGATAGTAGGATAAACACTTTAGTCGCCTCTATCTCGGAAATCCATCAAATCGCTTTAATCGTGATAGGTACTGAGTTTTCCTTTTAAATTCGATATTCTTGGTCCAAATTTTAGCCCATTCCATTAACGGTAGCCGGTTCAAATTGCCTTGCAAGATTTGAGGGGACAACATACTAACACATACGAACAATGCAAGTTAAAGCCGGGTCCAGATTTGTGACAATTCGCCGAACCGAACACTGTGACGTCGCCGCGGACTTGTTACGTATAGTGTGGACGGGTGGAAGTTTGCATCGGATCGGACGCTGGTGGTTGCTCCGTGACCTAGACAAAGCCCGATGTCTAACGATAGTGTGGACGGCATTTGTTACGCGTACAAATGTTACGATGGTCCTCTACAACCTATGGATGCCTTTTTGTATTTATGTAAAAATAAGTAAATAAAATTACTTCTTTAAATTATGGAATTAAAATTACCAATAAATAAATTATCTCAGCGTGTATTTTTAGAAAAAAGGGATATACTATTGTACGAACATTTTATTGCAGTGGCAACATTGTCGTAATTTTTTTGGTCTTGAATCCCAGTTTCGTGTATACCTTCAATATATTGTTGCAGTGATTTCTCGGATACGTGCGAGGGGCGGGGGAGCGGGTGTTGCCTTGTCAAGACGTGCATTCGCCCGATCCATCAATCCCGTGTATGTACGAGCGTGATGACACGCGTGCTTGTACGCGTGACAAAAATCGCAGTGTGGACCTCTCCCGCACACCGAGACAGTACCGAACATCCTTTGAAAAAGACCCACTTTGGATGGATCGGCCCGTGCCCCGTGTCATTTGACCGTAACAAAACCAAAACATCGTCCACATTGTATCACAACCACATTGTGGCAGTACGTACAATGTTTGGGTGTACGGATATTTTGTTCTGAGAATTGAACGGATAACTGATCGTGTAACAAATTAATGTAACAAATTCCGTCCACACTATCGGTACAAACTCCCGGCTCTGTCACGGCCACGGTGTTCGGTTCGGCGAATTGTCACAAATCTGGACCCGGCTTAACACGTTCACGGACAGTACGCCGAGAGACGCAAACTAACCTCCAAGTCAGCGCGTACAAAAAATGTACATAATACGGCCATTGCAATAAAACATCAATTGTAAAGAAGATAAACGTGGTTGTGGAGTCAAGTCTCCTCAAAGGAATCCAGTTCGTCAAGCTGTTCTAATTTGACAATCATTCAGATGAGGGTGTTTAACTGTTTAGTCATCCTATTACCAGGAGTTCAGAACCTGTAAGGGTCTGCGAAGAACTGGCTGGCCTTGCGGTCAAACAGATGTTAATTGACAACAATTCATTTTGTGCTAAGGTAGTAAAATAAAATACCGTTTCTAGATTTTACACTGCTGATTACAGTAAAAATATCTTTGGATTTTTTTATGCAGTAGTTTTTTTATATTTAGGAAAAACAGTAAAAAAAGTTGGATTGTGAATGTTAGGAATACACTTATAGTGCCCTTAGTCCATTTATTACCAAAGGAATTCCAAAAAATATACAACTGTCATGTTCATTGTTTATCTGTCTGACGGATTACTTGATTCTGACGACACGCTTTCAATTCTACGCAAAATAGTTTATTTATTTTAATGGCGTCTACAAATTACGTAATTAATTAAATAACGCAAAATAGCAAATTTGTGAACGAACGGCAGCGAATGATTGACATGACATGACAGTCAGTTTTGTTTACTGTTTAAAGTTACTTTTTTAAATTTTATATCAGGCTAAGATCACGACATCAGTATTCCTAACTTTGTATATACGGTCTTTTTAATGACTATTTCTTTAATAAATTATTAACGACGAATTTAAGTTAAATAAAGAAAAACCAAGAAATACGGGTAGTCTAATTTTTAACCAGCTATTATAAACGCAAAAAAACAATAATGCTTTTTTTTTTGAAATGTTGTCAATTGAATAATTGAATAAAGTAGAATTTCTCTTGTTTTTATGACTGGAAATTAAATTAGAAAATAGACTTAAATGCAATCGTAATAAGTTTATTTTCCACTGGCAAATTTCGTTGTATGGTGGGTCTTAGGAGGCTAAGACCCTCGTGATATGGCACTACGGCTGTGGCCGGTGTTTTCAATTACACCAGAAACGGAACTCCGTCCACGGCCGGCTGTTTCCCATAGCATTTATAGGAAGCATGGACTCTGTGCCGTTTTAGCCTAAAAGGCTTTAACATAAGCCGCTAGTGTCACAGTAAAAAAGCTCTAGGGCAACCTCGACATCATGCACTACCCTAGCATGGGAACGACGCGTGTTGTGACACATCACGGCTGCGGACGTAACGGCCGTGGAAGAGCTGCCACAATAGGTAAGATTTTTATTGTACAAATTGGACATATTTTCCGCCATAAAGTGGCACAATGTTTGGACACAACGTTAAATGTGACAGTTTGTCGATCGCCGAAGAAAATGTTGTATGAGATTTATTTGTGCCATGAACGTGTTAAGTTAAATTTTTGTAATCATATAGTATTTTCGTTCAAGAAGATGGTAGGATGAGCTGGATCTTTCTGAGTCTTTTAAAAGTGAGTTGAAAAAGCTAGGAACCCAATTTCTATAATTTTAAATATTGTTGTGGTGATTAAATTATCTTCTTTACATAGTAAAACAAAGTCACTTTCCGCGTCTGTCTGTCTGTCAACGGATTACGACGCGCTTTTCACCAGCGGACGGATATTTTTTCACGGAAGGTTATGTTTAATATATTCTGGTTTGTGTCCGGGTGTTACTTATACAGGGTGGAAGGGGACGGGGGACCTTCCCGGAACTATAGCATTAATTAAGAGGTACACAGTCGATTTGTGATGGTAATAATGATGAATTAACTAATTAAAACAAAAACCAAATTGACTAATTTTTCATTGCGGTGACAACCCTGTTACACCTACCCATTACGACTTGACTATGAAAACTCGGAAACTACGCTTATTTCCGAACGTTGACGTTTCAATAGTGATAAGGTGATAACTTATGATTCATAGACGTCAAATAATCCATAAACAAAACGAAATGAAAATGATTTTTGCTGCCTATCCAGCGATCCCCAAACTCATTGTTCAATTTCATTCGTACTTCGTGTACAGAATGAGCTGGTGCACCATCTTGTTGGAACCAAGTGACTTGTCTTTCAGCCAGTGGTAATTCGTCCAGATAACTGTCTAACTTGGTGTTCAAAAGAGACATGTATCCGTCTCTGTTTAGAGTTGGAGGCAGAAACACAGGTCCTATGATAGTTTCTCCGTGAATCGCCGCCCAGACGTTAATAGACCAACGATACTGGTGACTCGAGAATCGATAAGCAAAAGGATTCTCCTCGGCATACACATATTCGTTTCGTCTATTCCATATTCCCGTTGCGTGTGAACGAGCTTTCATCACTCCAAATAATATGCCTTATGAAATCTCGCTCTTCTACTATCTTTTGTAATAACCATCGGCAGTAGGCTTCGCGGATAGGGCAGTCCCGAGGGAGTAGAGCTTGAACCCTCTGTATTTTGTAAGTACTGCAGTATTGGTTATTCTGAAATGTCGACCCGCTACTCTAGAACTCGCTCTCGGATGTCTTCTAAAATAACGCAGCACCCTTTCTTCAAGTCGAGCCGCAATCCGAACAACGCCTCCGCCACGTTGGTCGTTCTGGGCTGTTGCTGGTACAACGGGCTGGTTGTTGGCGATACGATCCAAAGCCCTTAAAATTGTCCTATGACCAGTTAGATGTGGTGGAGGATATGTTTCTCGGTATCGACGCAAACCTTCAGCCGCGTTATTATTGCACGTCGCGTACAATAAAAGCAAATTCAAATAACCACGAGCATCTAGCAAAGGCATTTTTATTTGAAGAATGACATAGGTAAATTTAATGACATTTTCATTTTAACATCAAATGCATCGATAGACGATAGCCCACACAATAACGCAAAGAGGTTCATAAGTTAAGTACATAATCAGTAGTTCTTAATAATGTTTATTTGATAAACGTTTGCATCAAACGTCATGCACGTTTTGAAGCATGAAAATGAATGAAATATGCCTACTCAGCAGCACAATTTCAATTTATTCGTAAATAATTTTGTTCAACTAGCTAAAACCTATTTATCAATTTAGGGAAACTAAGATACGATGAAAGAAGGTTCTAATTATCTTCTTTAATTGTTTATGAAGATTGAGTATACTTCATTGTCTGTCAATGTCGCTATTTCAGAAATGTGTCAAGTTGTGCTTATAGTCGAGTCCGGAATTAGGCGAACTAACTTGACAGTTCATTGTACACTAATGTTGCCACAGTTTGGCTAGTGCTGTTAATATCGATATTTAAAAAGTCTAGTTTATCATTATTATTGTGTTTGGAATCTAACTAATAATTTTACTAAGCAAAATAATAATAATAAAAATTGGTTGGATTTAAAAATACATCGAACATCGTTTTAGACATCGTTAACGACACAGTCCGCCATTTTGTTTTGTTGACAGTTCGGACCATGCCTAACAAACAAAGCAAGCAAGCTATTCGGCTTTCTGTCATCCTATGATTGATTTTTTTGGTCAGATTGTAACCTAGCAACAATACTTATTAGCGTATAAAATTAATTAAATCGAACACATAACGGATTTGCAATTATCATCGACGATATATAGCGTTTGTCTCTATCGTATTTTCATATTTGCCAGCAAGAAAGGAATGAATGCTATATGTATGGTACTGATGGTACATGAAATGTACCGTACTAGCCCGACGGAAGCCACCTAAAAGGATCACAATGGCCTGTTGTTATTTTTGTATTTTATTCCTAATTTGAGGAGTAAGTATCGTAAATATCCGCTTTAAACCGTACATCCTTCAGATCATATTATATAGTAAAAATTGCTGTAGTTTTTCCCTATTTGGCAAGTATGTATGAGTGAGAAAGTTTCGACGACAATTACTTGATAAAATATAAATATAATCAGATTTATAGAAGGCACAAGGTTATATCGACATATTTGTGTCGACATAAACCTATCACTATTTATTTTTTCCTATGTCTGGCAACATTTTCGGCTGTCAAGTTAGTTCGCCTAATTCCGGACTCGACTTTAGTAGGCTGTTAGTAGGTCGTTATTAAGTTATTTTATTCATAATTTTAGGAAAAAATAAATAAAGTTGTTCAAGATGTACCTACAAAGAGACTCACAAACCCTGCAATATTTCTTACCGCATTGGAAGCAGGTCTAAGTATGCATCCACGACAAAAAAAAAGTAATAATATCCTGTATGAAAATGTTGTTTACAATTAAGTTCACTGACCCAATCATATGTTTAGGGTTGAAACAAGTAGTTTTTTGTGTGAATGTTTAACCGGCTGTAATTTGAAAACGGCTGCTTAAATTCACATAGTTTGTATGGGGGAAATAAAGTGTTAAGGCTAAACTATCTCCCATTATCGGGAAGGTCCACGGTCCTCTTCCACCCTGTATAAAACAGAACTGACTGTTTTTTCACCATGGTTTTAAGTAAAAGCTTGCACTTACCATTTAAACTGTATATCACCCCTAAAGCTTGGCGCAGGCACAATATTAACACCACCAGAAACTTCATATTGAAAACTGTTAATTAATGATTAATTAAAAATTAAATTTTGATTAAGACATGCCTTTATAATTTCTAGTTATTCTTCATTTTTTACTATTATGTAAATGTGGTTACAGAATTATCAACATTTTTTTGGAGTTGTTGGTAATTCTGTAGCTCTGCCTACCCCACTCTAGGAATGTAGGCATGAGTTTGTGTATGTTGATGTAATATTTTTTTTGATTTTAATTCAATTTCGACGCGCAGGCGCGAGCTCGCACTCTATAGTAATGCCGCGCGTATTATTCGATAAGTACAAACACAAAAATATTTTTGAATACAGCAAAGGTCACCGAAACACGAATTCCAAATATACTCGCGTAAAATATCCGTGTCTAGCCATATAGGTGAAACACAGTAGTAACACACCAGCGCTTCTATTTTAGACGGCAAAATTCAAATCGTGTTGGCCCTGTTATGGTATTGTTCTTAAATCAGCCGCCATTATTGTCAAGTAAAGCCGGCTACTCACACACCTGCTGCAGGGGCAATATGGGAATTGGACCCTTGATTGCCTCCTTAATTGTGATGTGTGTAGGCAAGCAGGAGCAATTTTTAGATTGGGCCTGCGGCAGGGCGGCAGGGGCGCAAGACCTTCCTAGCTCCCTAGATTGTGTCTACCGCCCTGCAAGGTTGCTGCGTGTGTAGTAGGGTTGGGGCAATTCCAGTCAGTTCATTGGTGACAACCGAGCGGAGTGGACAAAAATGGAAAAAGAGCGTGAAATATGGACGCGGTTATAGACGTCTATAAAGACCGGCCCCACATGTGGGATAAAAAACATAAACAATACTTTAATAGAGATTTGCGAATAATGTTTGAGACATTCGTAAATGGCCCGACATGTCTCAGGAATCATTGCGGACATCAATTGTGGTGATATAATGGTACTAAATTTTAAATCCTCGTAACTTTGCCCGCTAACCAAAAACCTTAGTGTAGCAGTTAGTCGTTCTCTAGCACTTATGGCATTCCGCATTAATGTGTCTTGCTTTTCTATTAATGGTGTTACCATAGCCAGGAGCTCTTCAAAAGAATCAATATCCATTCGCAAAAAGTTTCTAAGATCATCTACTTCCAATTCTTTCATAATATTCATGTGGCACAATTTGCTTCGTTTCTGCAACCAATTCTTCACCCAATATCTTCTCTTCCTTTTTTTTTTGGTAGCACCACAGAAAGTGCCAAGGCGATACCAATCCTCTGGTGTTTCGACAATACAGGAGGCATTCTCGTGGACGTGCGTTCAGCGGGACTATCAGTTACACACTGAACGGCAGGCTAGTGTGTAGAGAACAGCCTAAAATTGGTCCAACCGCCGTGCGACCGGTATTGCCCCTGCAGCAGGTGTGTGAGTAGCCGGCTTAAATAAGAGCTATCAAAACGGTGACAATATGATAACAGGGGGGTTATTATGACATAGCAATTCAGTTCAGTTTACGCTGACAGAAAAGGACAGAGGAGTTATGAGGTTATGATATGACATAGCTATGCAGTTGATTTTACGTTGAGCGTAAAGGACAGAGTTACAGCAGTTATATAGCTCTGTCCTTTTCTCTCAGCGTAATCTGAGCTGCATAGTTATGTCATAATAACCCCTCTGAGCTATATAACTGCTATAGCTGACACTGGCGAAATCACTGGGTGGGCTCCATTCATTTAAAGAAGAAGAAGAAGAACTGCTATAGCTCTGTCCTTTACTATGCCGTAATTACCTCCAGGGGCCTATTTCACGAATCTACAAGTCTACGGATTTTCTTGTTATCAGTCACCAGTGTTACAATTACAAGTTCTAGTAAATCCTGTTTCACTATTACCTCTTATTAGACTTGTGGAATCCTGTTTCTCAAAAGCTATCAGACTAGTATTACTATTATATGGACTATTATTTTTCACTAGCTTGTAAGATTACGTTTCACAAATTACAATATTAATCTACCAGTTACTAGACGCCAACTAGTAAATACTGGCTAATTTCACCATGGTAAACTGCTTTTTGTTTCACGAAAGTTAAAAATAATAAATACACTTGTTAATTACAAGCCTAAACCTACCAAGGTCGGAAGCTTTGTAAAAATTACAAGTTGAATTTACTCTTGTCAAAAATATCGATTTTATTGTGAAAATTGTTGTGTCTTGTCGATTTTAAGTGTATTGTGAAGTTTTTAAAGCAATGTGGACTGATTCCGACAGCATAGCGATGAAGAAATCGTTATTATCCGTCGGCGTCGAGTATTTCTTAAAAGAAATCAGTTAAGGGGCCTGACGACTTCTTTCGAATTCAATCAAAGATTTCGGCTTACAAGCTTAAAACTTACTGCCAAGTCTTGTGTCGATTACCATGTACGTTTCTCGAATCTACAAATATACGGCTTTACTAGTTAGTAGTAACTAGTTAATATGTATAAGTCTTGGTAAATCACGTTTCATTACTTTTTTTACAAGACTTGTAGCTAGTAGCGGTGCACAGACTAAAAATACTAGTTACCAAATGCCTGTTTACGCTATTATCAAGGCTGAATTAGGTACCTAAATTTTTTATTCAAAGAATCAGTCAAGTGAGAGTCGAGCACACATTATTTTGAGGTGCCGGATCTAATTAGGTTAATTAATTATTGTTTAGTATCGTATTAATTATTAAGCGTGTAAAAACTTGTTGCGATTTTAATGGTAAACTAAACTGATTTCTTGGAAGAAATACTCGACGCCGACGGATAATAACGAATATCTTCATCGCTGCTGTCGTAATCAGTCCACATTGCTTTAAAAACTTCACAATACACTTAAAATCGACAAGACACAACAATTTTCACAATAAAATCGATATTTTTGACAAGAGTAAATTCAACTTGTAATTTTTACAAAGCTTCCGACCTTGGTAGGTTTAGGCTTGTAATTAACAAGTGTATTTATTATTTTTAACTTTCGTGAAACAAAAAGCAGTTTACCATGGTGAAATTAGCCAGTATTTACTAGTTGGCGACTAGTAACTGGTAGATTAATATTGTAATTTGTGAAACGTATTCTTACAAGCTAGTGAAAAATAATACTCCATAGAATAGTAATACTAGTCTGATAGCTTTTGAGAAACAGGATTCCACAAGTCTAATAAGAGGTAAGAGTGAAACAGGATTTACTAGAACTTGTAATTGTAACACTGGTGACTGGTAACAAGTAAATCCGTAGACTTGTAGATTCGTGAAATAGGGCCCAGGCCAAAACGATAATAATATGGTTTTTAACGTGTTGAATAGAGGCCCTGTATAGACTCTATATTTGAAATTTGCCATACATTCCAGTTTTGTACACTTTAGCTTTCAATCGTTCCAAAATTTTGTATAATATTTCAAACACAACGTTAAAGTGACAAGGTACATAAATGATCACTAATTTATGCTGTTGACTGTACAATGCAAGAGATCGTTTACTTAAGGTTTTCACTTATATCTGGCTAGACACGGCGTGTCTAAGCCAAGTTAGGATAACGAAAAAGGCGACGCCCTATTAGTGCGTATATTTTACGCGACCAATTTGGCGATAACTTTGATCCCATAATGCAAAACTTATATAATCCTCAGAGCTCCAATTTCACAATAAAATTATCAATTAAAGTTTCTACAGTGCTATTTACATACATACATTAAATCAAACCTGTTTACCAGAAGGGTAGGTAGAGTAGACCACATTTTCCACAAGCTACGATCCTGAAAAATCTCTTTCGCTTCTCCCACATTCATACATCATCGTGCACGCACGTCGGCGTCGGTTTCGGGTGCTTAAGACTCGGCTCTTTTCGAGTATTTATTCGGTATTATTAAAATTTCAAAAATTAGGCTTTCTTTGTTGTCGACACTTTGATGTGTTTTTACCTGATTGCGTCGGGGACAGGGTTATGGCCTGGTGACAGACAGACGGACAGCGGAGTCTTCGTAATCGGTCCCGTTTTCGCCCGTTGGGTACGGAACCATTACAATGCAGGGCGAGCGTTCTGGGGTGATGAGGTCAGTAGCCGGCGGAGTACGGCCCCGAGTCGCTGTAGTGGTGACGGAGGGCTTGACATCGTGCGGGCTCACTTGACAGCTCACCCCGGAGCGCTATATCTGACTCGTATCCCTGATGGGTCAAACCATCCCCAGTAGGAGGGCTCCGAGGAGGGTGGGGAGCGAGTCGGACGAATATTTTAGATGGACAAGTATGGAACACATAACTAAAAAACAAGTGGAAAGAAAGGGAGAGAAAGAGGCAGAAGTGGGAGGGAAGCCGAGCACCAACAAGACGGTGCAAGGGGGACCCCCGCAGATGCCGGAGTGTAAGGGAGCGGAAGGGGCAGAAGCAGGAGGGATGCCAAGCACCGACAAGAAGGTGCAAGGGGGACCCCTGCAGATGCCATGGAGCGAGTTAGTAAATCTGTCCTTGGACGACGAGGAGCGTTTGCTGAACCCACCATCAACTTCGGAGGAGGGAACCGCCACGGCGGCAACCCCGACGGAGGGAGGCGAGTTCAGTAGACCACCTACCAAGGCAGAGAAAAAGAAGGCCAGACAGGCTAGGAGAAACCGGAATAGGTTAGCGATGGCGGCGGGAGAAACCCCTTGCCTCCGGGAGGCCTCCGCCGCCAGGGAGGGCGCCGAAGTTGAAACGGCAAACAACTGACCCGGACGAAGGACCCTCGACACGACCTCCAGCTAAGCGACCAAACCGCGGTGACTCGCTCGCGAGCACCCGTGCGACCGCAAGGGAAACACGGGAGCTCGCAGTGGCGATCTGCCGCGTGGACGGTGTACCGCTGGATGAGTCGCTAGGGACCGAAGTCCGGAGAATTGTTAGCCGTTTCATTACGGAGGCAATTAAGGAGCAGGGTGTTCGACGGAGGCAACTTCAGTTCGCCATGTCGGGATTGGTGTCAGAGGGATTTTTCCTTGTGACACCGTCCACGGCAGAGGCGAGGGAGTGGCTTCTCGGGAAGGACCTGGGAGGCCAACCAATGGCTATTTTTCCAAGCCACACGCATCAGGGCGCGCTTGGTCAGGGCTCAGCCTCGGAGGAAAGAAGATGTGGAGGCAGAGACCCCGGTTGGGAGGGGGAGCTGTAGCTGCAAGTGCAGCTGTGGCGACCCAGCGCTGCAACTCGGAAACCAGGCAGAGGCAGCCCCGGTCGATGACCATCCACCACGGATGGAAACCGAGGGGGGCTCCTCAGCCTAGGGAAACGGGGGGCAGCTACACTATACATAAACACAACCAGCAATGGACAACACAGACAAACAACCAGCACTACACAAAAACACACACAACACAAACTACAAAAAAATAAGAATATGTCAAGTAAACCTTCAGCATTGTAAGGACGCAATGTCGGAACTATGTCAATACATAGTAAGGGAAAAGATTGATATAGTCCTGATGCAAGAACCATATGTATGGAAAAACCAGGTCACAGGCCTGGGAAGCCTGGGGGGTGACCTACACTTCGAAAGAAATGGTGAGTTACCCCCTAGGGCATGCATATATGTAAGTAGAGATTTAAGAAATATGCCTCATGACCATATGTTTCAGAGACCTAGTTGTGGTAGAAATCAACCTCGTGACAAGGAGTGGAGAGAGAATCAAAGCAGCGATGGCAACATGCTACATCCCAGGTGAAAGCAACGCGCCAACTAGAGAATTGGAGGAAACGATTATAAGATATAAAGGTAAGAAAACACCCATTCTTGTAGGCTGCGATGCAAACTCACATCATGAGGTGTGGGGGAGCACCGACACCAACAAGAAGGGGGAAGCACTACTAGAATTTATTGTAAGTAATGACCTGGACATACATAACACAGGGACAACCCCAACCTTTGTAACCAGGGCTAGAGAGGAGGTATTGGATATAACAATTACCTCAGGGGAGATAGGCAAACATGTAAGAGACTGGAGGGTGGACCGGGAGGACAGTATGTCGGACCACAGAAGACTACTGTACGGCCTGGACTACTACACGGAAAGAACGAAAATAAGAAACCCTAGGAAAACGGATTGGGAGCAATATAACGACATACTGAGTAAATGGACACCGAGCCATAGAAGACCAGAAACGAGTGAGGAACTGGACAGAGCTGCAGAAGATCTGAACAAGGCCATATCAAAAGCCTACCTATCGGCGTGTCCGGAAAAAACGAGCAACGGAGACAAAGGACAGCCGTGGTGGAATAAAGAGATACAGAAACTGAGGAAGAGATCTCGTAAAGCGCTAAGATCAGCTCTGAAAAGGAACAATGATCAGTGCTGGCACGAGTACAGAAGCATTAGGAACAAATATACTAATACTAGAGAAAAACTGAGAGCACAGGGATGGAAAACATTCACGGGAGAGATACAACGCTACACAGAGGCAGCGAGATTAGTAAGGGTACTGTCGAACGAGAGAACCTGCCAACTGGGTAGCCTGATAGTAGGATCGACCGAACTGACGGACCCCAAAGAAGTACTGCAGCACATGGTAAAAATACACTTTCCCGATTGCAGGGAGGACAACTTACATGAGGCTGCAGTAGAAAATAATAACGAGATAAGGGAAGCAGGGGAAACGATGAACCTCAAGATAAGTGATGAAGTGGGGGAATGGGCTATAAACTCCTTCGCCCCCTACAAAGCGGCAGGACCAGATGGGGTGATACCCGCACTACTACAAAAGGGGTTGAAATACATCTGGAACCATCTGAAAGAAATTTATGAAAGAAGCCTGGTGCTAGGCCACATCCCGAAAATCTGGAGCGAGGTAAAGGTAATATTTCTACCTAAACTAGGCAAGAAAAACTACAAGGACGCTAAATCCTTCAGAAGCATAAGCCTCTCATCATTCGTATTGAAGGCATTGGAGAAGATCATAGATATACAGATAAGGACAAGCATGCAAGGTGGTAGACTACCCTTACACGGGCATCAACACGCCTACATGGAAGGTAAATCAACAGAGACAGCTCTGCACAACCTGACTACAAGGATAGAAAGAGCATTAGAAGACAAGGAGTTGGCACTGGGATGCTTCTTCGACGTAGAGGGAGCATTCGACAGAGCGACTTTTGGTGCAATAAAGAAATGTCTACAGACAGTGGCGGTACTGCCATATAAGCCCAAAAGCCGGGCTTGCCTTGCCTTACAAAAATAACTATTCATTAAATGCACGTAATGTATTAGATAGGTATTTCACCTTCGCGCGCCGCGCGCTCTCACTAAATTCTTCAAATCAAATTACATGCAACAGTAGTACCTATACCTACTAAATTTTACCGCGCACCGCCGGCCGCCACCTACGCAGCACAGCGCTCAGCGCTATGCGGCAACCAGTCGAACTATTCATGACGCGGCTAGCTCGTATCTCGCTCGCACGTATTGGCTTGCAATCGGGCTTTCATATTCTCTGTCTTACCCACCGAAACGGCATATGCCCAAACACGACTGGTCGTGTATTAATATGGCAAATAGTATGAGAGTAAAAAGCCCTGATTGCGTATGAAGTTGTACACGAGTCCATAGTAAATGCGAAATTCGCTTCGCGCAGGCGCGGAGCGCGCGTTGAGCCGCGTTAGCGGCCAACTTCACTTCATTTCTATTTGTTGACAAATGCTTTTATTCACGTGTTGAATAGTTTGTTTAGGCGTTGAGCGGCGCGGCGCGGTCAGTGCAATAATAAGTTTTTTTTTGTGGTGTTGTGAGTTGTGATTCAATTAGATTGACAATGGAGGAAGTCCTGTGTGACTGTGATATTTTAAAGTGTGCACAAACTTTGCTTGTCGACGGAAAGGTAAAATGTTTGGACTTTGCAGAGAAAAAGGTACTTATTTCTTCGGCAAAACCTACGCCTGACTTGTGTATTTCTCAGAGTAGTAAATCGCACAAAAGACAGTTTAACAGGTCAGTGTACAAAACTCATTGGATTGTTGGTTGTTCGCACTCTAATAAGTTACATTGCAGCGGGCCTAATATGGATGACACCGTTTTATCGCGTGGATAAGCATAAAATTTTATCAAACACATCTATTTTAACGAATACTCTAACATGGTTGACAACGTTGGTAAAGACATCGCGTCGATAAGGCTACGATAAGCGCAGTGTGGCAAAAATTACTAATTTAAACTACTATTTAACAAATAAGTTGCCAGTGTAATAAAATCAATCATTCCTTTGACATGTTTGATATTGCATAGCGGGCTTTATGTAATGCTCCTGAAATAAATCGTTTGCAATCGGTATTGAGTGAACGGACGTGACATACTTTTTAAAATGTACGGGTTATCTTTACAACTTGCTATGGTAATCTCTGGTATGGCGGTAAATTGTCTATGGTGCGATGTTCAAACTTCAAAACTTCAAAACTTTGCAAAAGCTAGAGCTGGGTCGTCGCGCGTTTTGACGACAACGAAACGAAACGGTTTTTAGTTCGCCAGAAACAGTTTCAAAAAACAGTTTTTTAAAAAACGCTTTTTTTGTTACACGTTTCTTTCAGTTTGCTCTATATAGCTCATTGAGGGGCCGATACTTAGTGCGCGCTGCAGCGCTGTGCGCACACTTAGGTTGTTTTTACACCGACACGCTGCGAATCGCGAATACGCGATATTTAACGAACTTTACTCTTTGCGTTAGCAGTTTTTCTTTGCTACTGTACTGCCTTGTTGCCACGATACGCGGCGTATCGGTGTGTAAACGGGTTAATGTGAGGAGAAGGAGACTTAATGTAAACAAAGTATTCCGTGCTCAATCTGCTTAGAACTTCAAAATAATAATACTTAGATAACTAATTTTGATGTGGTTTTTTGAGTAAACATTTCCTTGAGTTAATTAAACATTCAAGCTACAGTAGTACCTAGAAGTGTTGTATAAGTTATGTAGGTACCTATGGTAAATAATTTCAAAAACAACTTCCCTTCGTACCTACTTGACCAACAACACTTGACCTTGTAAGAAAGTTAACAAATCCGGAGAAATTTGAAAACAAAACACCCTAGAGCCAAAACGCATTTTTCACATTCAAAGCAAGAAGTAACAACCTTATACGTAATCACACAGGGAAGAAGATACATTATAATCAAAATTTCGAATATCCGAGTATTATTAAGAAATGATTGAAATAAAAACTAAACCGTATCGTAAAGTCATACAGTGTTATTTCAAATAAAGCGCCATTTTCAAATGAAAAAATCATGCCAAAATACTCTTTATTATCTGCATAGCAACAGGTGCAGGTGGCCCGGCCAAGGCCGGCCACCCGCGTAAAATGGCGCGGATTTGATTTCCTTTCCCGATCGCCGACGCGATCCCGCGGACTGGTTATAAACCGGTTTCTCTCACCTGATATTTAAAACGCCATAATATGTCTTAAACCTTAATGTTAAGGCATATTTCAAAATAAAACAAGGCGTCGCATCTTAAAAAAACTAGTTATTGGCTGACTTGGCAAAGCCACCAATAGGTTTTAAGTTTAATAGTCATTGAGGTAAGATTCATTTTACAAAAAGACATTATTTTAAAAACTGTTTTTTAGAACTGCTTCCATTCCGTTGCCGCCAACGTCGATGCCTCTTTCACTACAGTTTTTGTTAGAATTTCAATTTTAAGTCCTTTCTGTTAGAGTACATAACAATTCAGCATATTTAATAAAAGCGTTATTTGTAACGCAACGAACTAAAACGAACATGTCCATTAATCTATCCTGCTCTTTCATCATGTTAGTACCTATATTGGTCGCACTTTGAATGTTGTTTTGAATAGTGAGTGATGTGAGTAGAGCTATTTGAAACAGTTTTTATCCAAACAGTTTTTTCTCTTGGCAAGAAAGCGTTCGTTCGTTTTTTAGTAGAAAACTGTCTCTGAAAACTGTTATTGAAAAAAACGCCCAGCACTAGCAAAAGCCTCAAAGTTGAAGAATTGAATATGAACACAACAAAAAAAGTGTAAGTATTATAATTATGTTATGTATGAGATATAAAACAGTGAGTTAGTAAGATAAGTTTCACAGTCGTCTTCTAGTTTTAGGTGTTCATTAAAATAATCACGTTGTTACAGCCGCTGTACAACAGTGCAAAAGAAAAAGCTCATTGAGTACATGAGCAGCCACCCGCTTTTTGCCAATGGTGAATTTGGTGGACCACTGGGAGCTCAAAGGCACGAGTCCGAGTGGCAGAATCTCGCAACGGAGCTGAGGCAGTTTGGTCCTGAAAAGTCAGTGGCCGCATGGAAAATTGTAAGTATTTAATTTGATAATATAGCTAACCGGTGCGAAGTTCTTTCCGTACTTAATCCATAAACTTGCGCGTCGATCCTGACCAAGTGCGAGATGAGGGCAAGGCGAGTTAGTTCTGCAAAATCTAAGTAGATGCCAACCAAATTCATCTGCTACTCTAACTTGCCCAGAACGAATAGTATATATTTTCTAAATATTGCTTACAGACTTGGAGGGACCTCAAAAGAAAGGCTCGTGGGGATAACGCAGCCTTTCACCGAGCCGCGGTCACCACGGGCAACAATTCGGAGATTCCCCCTGTTGGTGAATCCGAGCAAATGGTGCTGTCTATAATTGGCACGGATTCATCAATAGGGGTAGGCCTGCCGGAATCTTCAATTGGTGATGTAAATATACTTATACTATTGTTTTACTATGATAATGGAACCTTTACCTTACCTTTAAAACTTTAAACTCACATGTACCTTTAGATCATCATACCCGACATCATGCCCCCACCTGTACCAGAGTCGCTTGCAGCCTCCCCCCGGCCCCCGCACACCTCCCCCCCACTCGCCCGGCCCCCGGCCCACGGAGACGTCGCCTCCGCTCCACCTCGCGATTTGAGCAGTTGCTGGTAGATCAAAACGAATGCCTCAAGGTTTGCTCAGGTTTTTTACCAACCTCATCTATCCTCTGTTTAGCCTAGTGGTCGACTGGTTGAGAATGCCTTAAGGCAGTCAGTGATTTGTATTTGCTTTTTGTACTGTGCAATAAAGCTAAATAAACCAATAATTTTCATATACCTATTTGCAACGACATCTAACAATTTGCTAATTTCTCTTTTGATTTCACAATTGTATACCAATCACTCTAAATAAAAGTTGTTTAATGTAGTATTTTAATTATACAGAGTATGCTGGAAGAACTAAGGCGATCAAATGATCTCAGGCGGGAGCACAATGTCATTCTATTAAGGAACCAGTGAGTTTTGATACATTGTTATTTAGAATAAAACTCTAGTAGGTAAACATTGTAATAAAAGTAACCCTGTCTGTGCGTTTATTTCAATTTCGAGCTAACCTGCTGACCTTTTAAATTTGGTATAAGCATAGATAGACGATAGATATATATAGATAGACGCTCCATTTATTCTTTATAAAGAAAAAAACTTTTGTGCTTTGACTTTTAAACCTATTAAGAAATGCTGCACGATCTGTTACTACCATTTCAAATAAAGAAAAATACATTTGGTTTTAAATTCATGAAAAGTAATTATTTACAGTATTTATAATTATTAACAATATTATTTACAATTCATGAAAAGTAATTATTCACAATATTGGCTCTTTTTTCTTGTGCCACTCTTAATAGCAGCCCGTTTTCCGGGAACTGCTGGGTAGTACTCTCGGCATCATCAGCATACTGTGTACTTTCAAGGTCTGCATTGGTGTCAATTGTTCTGAAAATTATAGGTACATTAAAAACAAACTCTGAACTCTCTCAGGGCCTGTTTTTGGCACATAACATATATCAGGCAATTGTGATTGTGAGACAGTACCTTAGTATATAAGTATTGTACAGTAGCTACTTAAGTTGGTATCTCAAAAAATAGTGTTACCTGTAATGATGCATCATATTATATAATACACAGCAACAGTTTATTATTGCTGATGCCCTGTGCGGGCTATAATGCAGAGCGCGGTCATGTCCCAGGCACCGGAACACGTTCTTGATGTAACCGTTGGTACGCTCTATACTGTTACGTACACGACAATGCCAATTGGTGTACCTCTTTTCGGGACTGTTAGGGGTGGCGTTTAAAATGGGCGTCATAAGCCATGGCTCTAATGCGTATCCTGAGTCGCCTGTAAAAATATACATTGATTAAAAAAATAATATTATGATATGAATTTATTAATTTATTCTTATTTTTCAGACTAGAGGACACGCAAATTCTTGAGGAGGAAGAAACAACAATTTAATGTAAAGTTTTTGTACAGTATTTCATTTAATTTTAAAGTAAACATTTAGTCAAAGAAATCGTAATTGTATTTTATTTATAGAATATTTCTATGGGTACCAAGTTAACGAAACACATAGGATAACATTAATAAACGTAATTAGACAAAGCACTGACTTTGCTATGTACAATTATTGTTACATACCGAGAAGAAAGTATTCACCGATGTGATTGTTATACAGCCTTTTCAGCTCGGTTTTAATCTCCGAATTATTGAAAATGAAGGAGTCATGTGTCCTTCCAGGGTATCTGGCGTTGACTGCTAAGATCTTGCAGTTCACATCCGCTACCTAAAAACCACATTATTAGGTTGTAACAACTGATACTCAACACGTGATGATATTCAACACGGTAAAAACGATATCGTTTGGCGACCGAGTTAAAAACAATACCATAAGGTCACATACGATTTGGGTTTAAACGCCTAGAAATGGTGCAAATTATAAGAGTTTTCTCTATTAATGTATTTACTTACTAACTGCACATTGATTGAATGTGACCCCTTCCTATTCAAGTATTGCACGCTGTATGGTAGCGGCGGCGGAAAAATTTTGACATGTGTGCAGTCTATTGTGCCTAGAATATTCGGGATGCCATGAACTTCTCGGAACTGACCCGCAACCATACGTCGGCCCTGGTCGGTTCCTGGGAAAACCACTCATCTCCCTCTGAGCCTGTAAATAACGTTTACACTTGTTTTAATTTCGCTACCGCACCATTTAGTACCTATGAAAGATAAGTCATGTCATGAATTGTAATGTGTAACTTGTAGCTTTGTGAAACAGGCCACAGATCGCTTTGCGACTGCATCCCAAAAATGTCCGAGTTGCAAAATGAACACTTCGTTTATGTTACTAGATAGGTTAAGTTTGTTAGATAACTTCAAATGCCCTAAGGGCAAATTGCCCAGGAATAGGAACCCCGCCATGCGAGCTTTTGAGATGTAGTCACAAAGCTATCGTCGTATTAGCTACCAAGTAGTCATATCAAGATGTGGACGAAAAGTTTCTATCCAATTGGTTTGTTTGTTTACTTTTCACAATTTAGTATTGATAAAATGTGAAATTCGGTACAGAGATACTTCAAAAGAGCTATGGAAATAGAGAATAGAGTAAGTACCTACTATTTCATCCGAAAAGTTTAACCATTCTGAAGGGAATAGAGGATAATTTCTGGGTCACCGAAGTTGCAGTAAATATACAAAGAGTAGTAAATACATAACGAAATGATCGTAACCTACATTTAAGTCTATTATTGGATAAAAAATCCGGTCAAGAGCGAGTCGGATTCGCCCACCGAGGGTTCCGCACTACACAGTTAAGTCAATTCAATTTTGGACCGCCGTTCCTTGCATAAAGACCCTGTTTTATGTGATTTAAGTAATTAAAAATTTACAGATTTCAGATTGATTCCTATACTTGTAAAAGACGGTATTACTTGCCAAATTTCATAGTTCTAGGTCAACGGGTTGTTTTGTCTTATACAATGAGTAGGTAATAGATGGATAATGTAAGTATTTTCTCGCGTTACATAGGTACCTTCTGTAAACAGCATCTGTGAACTGAGCCAGGTAACTGCTGACAGTGGTCTGCGCAACGCATAAGCCGTGGTCCTGTCCCGTTCCGCGTTGATAATTGCCGTCCGCCAAAAAATGTAATGCTGTAAGAACCTGAAAAAATGAGCAGCTTAACGAGTTGCATTGCCACTTGAACGATAAGGTCTATATTACTTTGTAAGTAGTAAAATAAAATATTACCTTTATGTACACGGGCAATCCATCATTATTGTGTGGCTGGAGGTCAGACCCCAGTTCGGCACATAAATAAAGTGCCATCTCCTTGCACACTCTGTAAATGTGCCGAAACTCAACCTCTGGGAGTTCAAATGGGTTGCTGGCGTCCCTTATCATTTTTCTTTGGATTTTTCTATTGTCCTTCTCTTCTTGGAGCCAGATTCTATAGTAATAATATCTTGACATCCTACAAGTAATATTTACCACTTAATACACATAAAACTTATTTTTTGCCCGTAAGTAAGCCATTTTGGGCAAGTAGAATATTAAAAAACTATTACTTACGCTTAATATTTTGTATTTTCTCGTTTTAATATGTTATCGATTGCTTGTCGTCACCTACATGCCACTCAAATAAGTTTATTCAAACACAGTTGTCAGAAGTGGGTATTAGTGGCCATGCATGTTAGGCAAAACGATAAATAGGTCGTTTAACCATCTATATCGTTGGATAATGGATAATTCAAAATAATCGACGCCACCATGTTAGCAATCGTCGACAGTGCCAATTTATCACTCATCTCGAGATAAAAACGGTTTGTCATGTCGATTTTAGGCCCGCATATTAGGCCCGCTGGTCTGGTTATGACGATTTAAATAATTTAGCTGGCGCCATTAAAAGACACATGAATTCTCGAAAACACATGAACGCGGTAATTTCTTTTAGTGATTTTGGTAAACAGCGAATTGAGACATCTTTATCGCGCCAATTATCAAAGGAAATTACAAAACAACATGCGTGTTGATAACAATAGTAGCGTTTTTCAAAGATTAGTCGATGTTGTTTGTCATTTAGCACAACAAGAACTTCAGAGGTCACGATGAGTCTAAAACTTCATTGAATAAGGGTAATTTTTTAGAGCTTGTGTCGCTACTTTCAAAATAGGTACGATGGCGTTTTAGAAAAACACATTCGATGTATACAAATAATAATTTAATTTAACTATGTTGTGTAATATGTATGTAATTTTTAGATAGGTAATTGAAATAAAAGTAAGTACTTATTGCTTTCTCCCTAGGCAAGCAAAGTTAAAATAAGAAGTTGAACCTTTATTTTATTCTATTCTAAAAAAAAAAAAAAAAAAAAAAAAAAAAAAAAAAAAAAAAAAAAAAAAAAAAAAAAAAAAAAAAAAAAAAAAAAAAAAAAAAACTCTCATACAAACCAAGCGGCTTTTTTCAAGGCCACCGAAAGTATGCAATTGCTGATATGTCTGTAAAATTATATCTAGTGGTAACATGCCTTCAGGGTGCTTTGGTGAGCTCGTCCACGTAAGCAAATGCCTATACCTACAACTGCAGAGTGAAGTGAAGATTGATCAGTAATGTGGTAACAAGATAAATTTATCCATAATAACCGTAAAAACTACAAAACATATCTCTCGGCTTGCCCTATTCTGAAACCCTAGGCACGCCACTGTCTACAGAGGGATGACATAGACCCCGCAGTTAGGAGATGGATAATGGCCATGTTAACAGAGAGAGCGATCACAGCACAACTGGGGGGAGACTCAATAAGGATAAAGACGAGCCGTGGATTCCCACAAGGAGGCTGTCTTTCACCACTCTTATGGTGTCTCCTAGTAGACTCGCTCATAAGAGAAACTAACACAAGAGGGATACACATGCAAGCGTATTCGGATGACGGGGTACTCTTAGTGAGGGGAAAAGTCCTAGAGAAGTCATGACAAGAGGGATAAAACAGGTACTAAATTGGTGTCAGAACAGGGGACTAGACCTGAACCCGACCAAGACGAAAATAGTACTCTTCACCAACAAAAGAAAGCTGCCCGTCCTAACACCAATTAAAATCAAAGGTGAAGAGATAGAAACACTCAAGGAAATAAAATACCTTGGAGTAGTACTAGACAGCAAACTGCTATACAGGACACATGTAAAGGAGCAATGCAGAAGAGACACTATAGCCCTGTGGCAATGCAGGAAAGCCATAGGAAGGAGATGGGGACTAAGACCAAGGATAACGCAATGGATATACAGAGCGGTGGTCCTACCCAGACTCCTATATGGAGCCATCGTGTGGTGGCACAGAGCAAAGATAAAAGATATAGACAAAGAACTAACAAAAGTTCAAAGACTAGCATGTCTGATGACAACCGGGGCAATGAGAACAGCACCTACACAAGCCCTGGAGATCATGCTAGGACTGAACCCGGTGCACATAGAGGTGGAAAAGAGAGCCACAGAACAGTGGTATAGATTAAAAGCGAGCAGGGAGTGGATCGGGTCCGAGATGGACAAGAGACACGCAAGCATACAGAAAGAGTCAATGTCAAACATGGATATGCTCATGGTAAACAATGACCTAATCAAGAAAAGGAAGAGGTTCGATAAGAAATACAGAATCCACATAGGAGAGAGAGACAGCTGGGAGAGAGAAATATCAGAACCCAAAGTGACATGCTTCACAGACGGTTCATGGAAATCCTCAACCAAAAGAGCGGGAGCGGGTATATATAGCCAAGAATCAGATGAGCACACGACGATACCACTAGGGGGCTCCACCAGTGTGTTTCAGGCAGAAGTCTTTGCCATCATGAAGTGTGCCCTGAGCCTCAAGGAAAAAAGCAATGTAACGGGAAGTCACGTTATAATATACTCAGATAGCCAAGCGGCACTCAAAGCACTAGGCAATCCGGTGATCAAATCATCTCTAGTGCAAGAGTGTAGGAATGAACTGAACACTCTAGGCACCACGTCCCATGTAACACTGGCGTGGGTGCCAGGACACAGTGGAGCAGTAGGAAACGAGAAGGCAGACGAACTAGCCAGAGCAGGTGCGGACCAACAGTACCTAGGCCCGGAACCGGTATTACCGATATCGGAGATGGTAACCAAAGGAGTTATCGCCAGAAGAATGGAAAGAAGACAAATGAGGCATGGGGGATGACGCAAGGGTGCAGACAATCCAAACTCATGATAGGAAGGGTTAATAAAAACAGAACAAGGTATCTTCTAAACCTGGGTAAGTATAATCTAAGCATACTAACAGGAATTCTGATTGGACACTGTCCGCTCAACAGACATCTGACGATAATAGGTATTAAACAGAACCCTCAATGCCCACACTGTGGCAAAGAGGAAACTAGTCAACACGTCCTAGCCGAGTGTGTCATGTACTCGTCACTGAGATACCACACATTCGGAGAGGACGTTTTGTCCACAGAAGATCTCAAAAGTATCAACCTACGGGACGCGCTGTTGTTCTGTAGGAAGACAGGAAGATGGGATCGATGCTGGATGGGAGCGCCGCCGGGCCAGTAACCTGAGGCACGACTGAGGGGAATAGGGCAGAATGAACGGTTAACCGAATCGACTGCCCGCCTGCTTCGGCTGGGCGTCCCCACTTATCATCATCATCATCATCATCATTGGTCTATGTCAGTATTTTTTGTTTTTCTGTTGGTAACGAATAAATGTTTTTTCTTTCTTTCTTTCATAGGGCGTGTATTAACTTTAGTGGAAGACCTTAATTTCCTAAATCTTGTTCTTGGCCCCCTTTTTACATTTTTGTTTTTGCTGGGATTTTTTATACACATGTGACAAGGAAGATTCTAGAGTACAGTTAAACCTTTTTATGCCTTATTTAATACTTATTACCTACATTCATATCATAACTACCCTACAATATGTTCAGAAACGATAAGCAAATGGTCTATATTAAGAAACCTGTGTCTGTAGTTGTATTTTAAAGCTAACATTAAAGTATTTCATGGCATTAAAGTATCGGTTATCGTTGTGGTTGCATATTGTAAAAAACTTATGATATGCTTGTAACTAGATAGTTATGTATGCGACTGTACTCTCTGTGCTATTATAAACCACACTCGTATATTAATGCCTCTCATTATGCACCAGTCATATAATTAAGCTACTATTAATACACAGGAGCTGTTTTTTTTGCCATGGGGACCGGAATCTTAAGCTTCCCAAACAAAAATACACGCATACATAGTCCAGAAAGGTACAAGACCCTGCCCCCCCCCCCCCCCCTCCCATCGGTATGTATTGTAGAAACTTTCATGGTAAGGGTTAACAAAAACACATTTTTTATTGGTGTATTAATTATCATAACAATATATAATAATAATAATAATAAATCGTTTATTTAATAAAATAGGTCTCATTACATAAAATATCTGTCAGACTCCAAACTAGGCTGGGCCTGTATCTTGGACGTCTGCTAGAGCGATCAACAATCAAAGATGCGGAATGAACTTAAACTTAAGAATCTAATAAAATAAAATAAACAGAAATAACACAAATTCTACGAAGTATACAAGGAACTTAACTTAAAAAAAAAATCACAGCTATGTTCAACTGATATACTTTTAGAAAGACTGTGACTATTTGCCACAGAAAGAAAACAGATAGATAGAAAGATAATATATTATAGTTATTGTCTCGTAATAAAGGTTTTTTATTCTTTGTACTATCGAGGAATTTAAATATTAGCAGTTTGTCATAATACCTAAATTTTCCGGGTTTTAGGCAACGATACTTTTCTTCGAAATAAAACCAAAACAGAAGCTTATCTTTACATTTATAACTAACAACTAGAATTAAAACAATTATCCCGATAAATTACATAAATCTACTGAAAAGTCTTGAACACACTTTTCTTAAATACTATTTGGCCATTACCTTAATACCCGTAGCCTTTTGTTTGACAATGTGAAATGAGAGCTCTTTTAGTAAAGGCACCTGTGTCATAACTGATTGGAAATACCGCCGAAGAGAGCTCGTTCCACAGTTTTACTGTTCGAGGTAAAAAATGCCTCGTAAAATGCACCTAGTGGAACGCCATTCATCAAGGTGAGGTTGATGGAACCTGCCTTTACGATGGGCCAGTAAAAACCGAAATTTCAACTCCGCCGTGAACATAAGGATCAAGTGTTTTTATACAAGGTACTAAATGATTCTATTGAGTCGCGATACCTCACGAACAACATTTACTTTAGTTAGATGTCCTAATTTCTGATCTCGGAATAATAATTTATATTCTGTTCCTTTCTGTCGCACTAAATATGCCAAAAATTCCTATCTCGTCAGAGCATGCTCCACCTACAACATCAAATATTCGCACATTGACCCCTTTAACTTGCGCCTTGGGCAATTTATTTCCGCAGTGAAAACAGTTAAAACAGAAAACGGTAGTTAGTAATTAGTATTTTGTTTTTGTGTTATTTTTATTTTATTTTTTCTCCTCTTCCAAATTGGCTTGCTTTCTCCTTCCGTTCATAAATGTTATTATTAAATAAGTTTCTGCTTATCACGCTTTTATCTCCTCTGAACATAAATTGTGCTATCTAGTAGTGAAAACTGTTTTGGCTCATGTATTATCCATATTATTTTATATTCTTTGTAATAATTAAGCTGTTTGTTTTCCAATAAATAAATAAATAAATAAATAAAGCTTCATAAAGCTTTATACAGCAGCAAAGTGAACTGACGTCCCTACGGATTGAGAGGGAATCCCATTGGGCAGAGATTTGGGATTGGGACGCGCTGGCCTAGTTGGTAGTGATCCTGCCTACGAAGCTAGCAGTCCTGGGTTCAAATCCCGGTAAGGGCAGATATTTGTGTGATGAGCGCGAATATTAGTTCCCGAGTCATGGGTTTTTTCTATGTATTTAAGTACATATTTCTCTATATTTCTCTATGTTTATCGTTGTCTAGTACCCTTAGTACAAGCCTAGAGCTTAGTTTGGGACTAGGTCAATTTTTGTGAGATTGTTTCCTGATATTTATTTTTTATTTTAGAGATCGCTAGGTCATTGAATATTTGAACCGTTGTCTCCGGGTCAAATGGAAGATTGGGGTAGGTATCACTTTATCAGTATCAGATCAGCCAATCCAAGACCGTTTTGTTAATGGTTTGGCATTTCCTAGTCATCAACACCCTGAAGTTTCTTTGCCATTGATGATATGGATCTGGGGAGCCATCTTGACGGCCTTGTTCTTCTCCGGTGCCTTGGAGCCAGGGTTGAGGCAGACCTTCACCAGCTGGGCAAACGGGGCCTCGATGAACATCCAGCAGGGAGTCGCCACCAGGAACGAGATCACAAGGATGCCCAGGAAGTTGAGAAGCTGGAAGCAGAAACAATGTTGTATAAAAGAGGGAACAAGAAGAATTACGATAACTATATGTATATAAGCAAAACTTTACTCTAGTAAAGCAAATTGGATTCGAGGCCCTAAAATTCGAGAGTATAAGTAGATCATGGTAAAAAGTGATTGGAAATAACCAGGCAGGAGCATGTCTGATGATGCTCCGTGTAGGATTCCGTCGCCATAACTACGAAGACAATCGGAAAACTTCAAGTTATGTCCTAATTTTGTATTTAAATTTGTTAAGTGCTATTGTATGGATGTGGAAGAAGAGAAATATATTTGTCAAGATCGTAGCAAGTGGAAGGAAGTGGTCTCTGCCTACCCCTCTGGGAAACAGGCGTCATTATTATTAGTATGTAAGTGCTATTACGAACGCCATAACTACGAAGACCATCGGAAAACTTCAAGTTATGACCTAATATTCGATTTAAATTAGTTAAGTGCTATTATATGTAATTTTTTAGTCGCCTTACTCTCAAGTACCAGTAATGTCTACGTAGGCGTGATAGTTATCTTTTTAAATCCATACTAATACTTATATATTATAAATGTGAAAGTATGTATGTTTTACCGTCTTTCACGCTTCCACCACTGAGCGGATCGAGATGAAACTTGGCACACATATTGGTTAGGTCCTGGAATAGGACATAAAATAGTTTTTGTCTCGCAAAATTTGACAGTTCCCGAGGGAGCAGCGATAAACGACTTCTACGCGGACGGAGTCGCGGGGTGTTTTGATTCAAGATCGAAACATACAACAGAATATTTAAAATTTGTTTTCCAGCTAATACGCACGACATTCAAACGTTACTGTGTTTTAAAGAGTTGAAGGCCAACCTCCAGAAATTGAAAAGAAAACAGTAGAAGTGTAGTCACGCTGAAATAAGTTTGCGAAGAATATGAATAACAACAAGACAAGACAAACAAAGTCACGACAAGATAAATCGGACAGCAGAGATTGTAACCGGTTACAAATAAACCGGTATATATTTAGGTTAAACCGGTTAATTATTTAGGTTACGTTCGAACGAATTGATTTGGGAACGTTATTTCGAAGCTCTCCCTAAACGGTTACTCCGTGGTTGGATACGGGTTGAATGACCGCGTCTTTTTTGCTCGGGGGTTAAAAACAAATAACGAGCACGCGTGCGACAGTCAACTAAATGATAATCGAATCTAATACCATAGCATAGCCTGGAGCGCCTGTTAAGGCGTCGAAGAAGAGAGCTCCACCTTCCGTGAAGGAGCTCCCTCGTACCAGTGTGCATAAGGAGGGATTCACATTGGTGCAGCACAGCAAGCCCCGTAGGAAGCCACATAAGACTCAGTGTGGTACTGCAGTAACGGACCCGAGTTCCGAGCTGCGGGCAGCTATACCGAATACGGCGCTCTACGTGTCTCGCCTGCACCACTCTGCAACGAAAGATGACGTGGTGGAGTATGTCCGTCAGAAGGTTGGATGCAGTCTGACGGTGTTCCAGCTGCGGTCGCTTCGCTACGTGCACTTCAGTTCGTTTGTAGTGCGCGTGCCGCGGTTTATGCTGGAAACCGTCGAGTGTCCTGACTTCTGGCCGAAAGGTGTCGTGTTCCGGCGGTTTCGGGGCAACCTACCGGCATCGATCATCACGCCAAGTTTGGCAAAACCGAACCACACTGTTTTGTCACCTCGGTGTTAGTTTTTAAGTTTTATATTGTTATGTATGTTAGTCTATAAGGTATTTGTAACTATGGGCCTCGTTGCTCGAAATAAAAGTTTATTATCGAGGGTTCACGGGCTATTTGTATTAAGCGACATTCTGGCCGATATTGAGTTATATACATATTTGGAATCGCCAGATTTTTCTGCGTCGTTTGAGCCCGGTTTCGTGGCGATCTGAGCACTTTTCTGTCGCTTGAAACATGAGTAAATTAAGGTCTAGTTTGAGTCTGATGTGATTGATGCGACACAAATTTTATTCATTTATAGAAAAGATGGACTTCATACCGACAAGATATTTCGTGATTTTGACTTAAGCGGTTTTTCCTGACATACACTACGTATTATAGGGCGTTTAAATCGTTATGCCTGCATCCTGAAATCCGTCCTTGATGTCGCTTCAAAAATTAAGCCTGCACCTGAAATCCGTCCTTGATGTCGCTTCAAACATTAAGCCTGCACCTGAAATCCATCCTTGATGTCGCTTCAAACATTTAGCCTGTTTCTAAATAAAAGTGATTCGAGGTCATTTTGTATCAAGCAACCTTTATTTTTAGTAAAAACAACTTTAAAAAAATGACAAATGATTTTAGATTTTAAAATCCTGCAAAATAATTTTGTTCTAGCCGCCAATCTTTATTATAAACACAGTTTTACTGTCACTTCAAACAGTTTACTTTTAGTGCATCTACTTTATTATACTTCAGGTGCTTAAGCGGACTATCCTGATTCTATTTTAATATCGCGATGGTTGTTAATACATTTAGCTTTACACAAGCACAACACCCTAGTATCGCTTAAATCCTTTTTCCTGAACCTAAAATGTTCAGTTTATGGCGCTTCAATCAATTAGCCTGTTTCTAAATAAAAGTGATTCGAGGTCATTTTGTATCAAGCAACCTTTATTTTTGGTAAAAACAACTTTAAAAAAGTGACAACTAGACTAAATTGCGCGGATTTAGATAAGGAAAATAACCTAGGCCACTTTTTTGTAAAAATATTGATACCTTTTTTGTTATGTTTTTTTTTTCGAAAAATGAAACTTTGATACGCTCTCCTGTTAAGTTCCAAAAATGTCGCTTCATACAAATAGCCCGCGACCCCTCGGTATTATTATAGCAAACTAATCCTGTATCCTTAAGCGAGCGGTCATTCACCCTGGTCTCCGCTCACACGGAGGAACGGAGGAAGGAGGAGATTGAGATACCGGTTAGAGCGATGTTCTTGGAAGCGTAAACTTTATTATGGGTTAGGCTCTCAAAATGTGGCTCTAGCCGCTACGGAAAATAATCCGGTTTTCAATCCCTGTCGGAGAGAAAGAAGAAGTTTACTCACAATGAGATAGACGGAGGAGTGTGTCAGCGACGTGTGGTTGGCAACAGTGGTTCGGATGACGCACACGTGGACCAGGTAGGCGCAGTAGGATAGTCGTCCGAGCGCCGACCAGCCGCGCCACTCCAACACGCCTCGATACACGTCTATAATCAAAGTGAACAGTGAGATATCGTGTCAAAAAGAGACGGATGTTTTATAGAATAGAATCATTTATTCGGCATTAAATAAACACAAAAGACACATACATTTGAGAAAACAAAAATTAAAAGTACATAACCTATTTAACTAATTAAAATGAAATAGCCGAAACGGAGTACCAGCTCAGCGTGGTGCTGTGGCACGGAGCCGCAGCGCTGATTTTCAGCTGGACCCGCATGAGATAGATGGCAAAATCGAGAAAAGATGTACAACATTAAAAAAAACCACAGCATAAGAGTTATTCTACAAATAATTAAAATACTACAATTAAATAAAACAATTATAAAATATAAAAATGTTAAACATCACAACAAAGTGAGATCTAGCGTCCTAAGCGCATTCTTATTTACTTACATAATTAATTACACATAAATTATAATCTAATTTGAAACTCAGCAACACAAAATTACACAAAAATGATTTTAATGGAACATTAACAACAAAAACAACCACATTATTACAAAAAGTGATCTGTGCAACTGTCCATAATCCACTTTTTGTCACGCGATAAACGTAGGCATATTAGGCACCCGGATAGATGTTTTATACCTATATACATCGATAAAAGGCCTGCAGGGGGGGGTCTAGTCCAGATGCATAACGCCAACGCCGAGTTCTTTTTTATGGAAAGGAGAATACATACAAGCACTCAGGCCACCTGATGGTAAGTGGGGGTTCACTAATGTTTCACCGAAATACGTTTGGCCGAATGAGTCGTTTGGCAACTGTTTCATTTCCTAACCCGCTTATATTGCTGTAACTGTAAATATTTCAGATTTTTTTAAAAAAAGCTAACCTAACCTTACCTATAGTCTACACAATGGTACAAAAATAAATCCTGAAATATTCACAGTTACAGAAATATATGCGGGTTGGGAAATGAAACAGTTGCCAAACGACTCATTCGGCCAAACGTATTTCGGTCAAATGAACGGACCCCGGTAAGTGGGATCTGATACCCAAAGACATGAATTCTCAAGACTACAATCTCAGGACTGCTATCCTAAGATCATAAATGCGAGGACTAAGATGGTATGTCTCTATGCTATTAATTTCACCAGTTGTCTATACATACACACACAAAAATGCTTAAACTGCTGTTAGGCTGTGGGTTAATCGATAAGAGGGTGGCAGCGGTACCGCTAAGTAAGCAATTTTATATATATACAAGATAGACAAGATTTCTATAGAATTGCCGTAAGCTGATGACAGAACGCGTCAATCGCTTATGTCAACTCCATACATTTCGAGTCAATAGAAAGTATACAAAAACGTTGGCAGCATTTGAATATTGTAAAATAAGTTTCTGCCAAATAAACTAAACTAATACTAGCACTAAACTAAACGAACTAAAGAAGAATAATAAGAAATACATTATGTTAGGTCATCATCATCATCATGTCAGCCGAAAGACGTCCACTGCTGGACATAGGCCTCCCCCAAGGCTCTCCACTCAGACCGGTCTTGTGCTTTTCGCATCCATCTTTTCGTTCCCGCGATCCTTACAAGGTCGTCACTCCATCTTGTTGGAGGCCTACCTACAGCTCGTCTCCCGGTCCGCGGACGCCACTCAAGAACCTTCTGGCCCCATCGGCTATCAGTCCTGCGAGCGATGTGCCCCGCCCACTGCCACTTCAGTTTAGCTATTCTTCGGGCTATGTCGGTAACCTTAGTTCTACTGCGGATATCATCATTTCCGATTCTATCACGCAGAGAAACCCCGAGCATAGCCCTCTCCACCACACTATAAATAAAACTGAAATTATTTTTACTCCTATCATTATTAGTGTCTGCTACACCGATCTACTTACTCTCAAACTTGAAGATGGCACCTCCAATAGTCACGCTGGTGAGAATTCCGAACAGCAGCTTGACTCCGCTGGCGTAGACCATGCGCAACCCTATCGCCACCTGGATCCCGTCGATGTAAAAGATGGCGCCCGACATGATGAGGAGCCCCCCCAGGGGCACCGTGGACCAGAACACGGGACGGTATTTCTGGAACATGATAAAGATATCATCCATTGTAATCTTACGAAAGTGATTGATTCCATCTTCATGGTTTCAGGTCCTTATCTAATCTATGTGGGAACAAAGATATAGGTACCCTACCGCGGGAAAGAGACTGGCTTAAAGCCAATTTTGATCGGACGGAATCGCAAGCATACTAGGCTAGAAAATGCAGGTCTTCAAAAACATGATACAGAGCTTGAAATATTGTTGACGATATTGATGTGTGTCTGTGTTTTTTTTTTATGGCATAGGAAGGCAAACGAGCACACAGGCCATCTGATGGTAAGTGGAAACTGTGACCCATAGACATTCGCATTCACAAGACTGCAACTGCACTGCCAACCTGAGGACTAAGATGGAATGCCTCTACGCTAGTCATTTCACCGGCTTGTCTTATCCCCAAACCGGAACACAACAATGCGAAAACTGCTGTTTGGCGGTAGGTTAATGGATAAGATGGTGGTACCAACCCGGGCGGACCCTGCACAAGGTCCTCCCACAAGTAAAGTGTGTATCTATTCAATATGAATGTGGGGGGCTGTAATATACTGAAGGGGGAGACCAAGTTCAAAATAGGCCAAGTTCTCATGTACCTCGTGTATGTATGTGTATGTAGGTATTTAAGAAGTTACGGCAATAAATTAAACAACTAATTCAACAATCCTCTTCCAAACTTGAACCTTTTTAGATATCACTACTTTTGCTAGCACACGAGAACCTGGCCTATTTATGTTTATATTTATATTTTTAGTAGCATACGTTCTGAATGATCAGACACACATGTAAAATCTAATACTAAGTAGGTATGTGATGAACATTCTAGCTTTATAATGACTGAATAGAGTACTTACCTTATACTTCATCAAGTTGAAGTCGGTGTTCTGTAAGTGGAGGATGAGCATGCCGAACGCCATACCGTAAGCGTAGCAGACGATGTTGGTGTGGCCGCGCTTATAGAGGTTGTTGAATGTCGGATCCATCACAAAGATGTTGCGAGAAACTCTGAGGAAGGTTTATAAAATGTTGAGTATACCTCTGCCCCTGACAATCTTACAAACAACTGAGCCTAAAATTCATTGCTTGGATTACAGGAACACTTATCAGAATTCTATCAAAAAAAAAGTGTGCACGGGACCCTCTCTCCACGCGAGTTCAACTCGCACTTGGCCGGTTTTTTTATTCTACTTCTCGATCTGTATACTTACTCAGGCGCAACCAGCAGTATTGCATGAAGGTTCTGAAGGTAGGTGTGGATCGCAGGCGTCAGCAGCCCCACCACGATCATGGTGCCGACTGCGATCTTCCGAGCCCTGGCGCTGTGCAGCAGGCAGAATATCATCAGCCCCAGGACTGTGAGCTGCATGTCTGCTGCCAGGTACCTGGAAGGAGGATGATTTATATTTAACTATAGGCGCATATCGGAACATTACACAATAGACCAATAATAGTCGCTCTAAGAGGCCCGATTATAACAGTTTTCTTTTCGAGTGCAAAATGTTCTAGGAGATTCTTCCTCGATGTTATGGGTTATGTAAGATTAACCGGATAACCCACTAACCCCTCTCCCTCCCGGGGTAAGCGCATAAAGCCATCCCTTTTCATTCTTTTGTGGACGTGGCAGCATTATATTGTCGTCATGATGTCGACATCATGGCCATAAATGAGACCTGGCTCTGGGAGGGTGAGGAGTTGCGGGCTCCGGCTCTTGCTGGCTATAGGCTGCGGCATGTACCTCGACCGGTCGGTGCTCGTGCTCGTGGAGGTGGCGTAGGCTTTATATTAGGCATGGAATTTCTGCTCGACTCATTACCCATCCGATGGCGCCTCTTGTCGAGCAAATGTGGATTAGTCTAAACATTAATGGCACCAGTTTAGCTATAGGCACCGCGTATCGCCCGCCATGGCTTGCTATAGATACATTTGTTGACGCTCTTAGTGAGTCAGTGGCATCTTTTGCTACATTTGATAATACTATCCTGTTAGGAGACTTCAATGTTAATCTTTTGAACTCGCAAGATTTGCACTCAAAAAAACTGCTTGAATTCTTAAGCTGTATGAATCTTTCACAGTTTGTTGACCAGCCAACCCATTTTACAAACCACAGTGAAACTTTAATAGATCCAGTTTGTTCTAATCTACAAGTTCGGAATTTGTTTGTCGATCATATACCTGATCTCAGTAGCCATGCGTTTAGAAGCTTTAAAATTAATGCCAAGAAGAGTAAACCTCCTCCAAAGCACATTTCATGCAGACCGTTACATGATATTGACTTTGAAGTATTTAATGAGCAAGTTAAATCTATTCCCTGGGATAACCTGGGAAGTCATAGTGTCAACGATATGGTAAAGGTTTTTAATTCATATATATTATTGTTGTTTGATGAATTTGCGCCTAAAAAACAGTTTTGTTCAAAAATAAATCTTACCCTTGGATAACCTTTAACATTCAAGAAATGATTTTTTCTTTGTCATTCAAATTATGTATTTAATATTTAAAAATAATGTAAACATACACACTCACACGCGTGCACGCACACACAAACACACACACACGCAATAATTAATAAGTCTCATGTTCAGAAAAAATTACAATATCTAATTTAGTTTAAGCATTAAGTAATCTTTATAAATAGTAGTGAGATGGATTGGGAGCGCTCTCATCTCTCTTCAATGCGGTGGCCCTCAACAACAACCAACCAACCTTTTCGGTGTTAATTTTAGACTAAGTACTCTAAGTTTGTATTACTCTAATTTTTTAAATGTTTTTTTTTGTTGTTGTTTATGTTAATTTTATTTTAGCACCGAATAAACGATTTCTATTCTATTCTATTCTATTCTATTCTATTATATGGCCTCTTAAACACATATTTTATCCTAAGTTCTGGGGTCCTAATGAAAAAGGATACAAGTCGACTTACATACATACATATATTAAATCATGCCTGTTTCCCAGAGGGGTAGGCAGAGACCACTTCTTTCCACTTGTTACGATCTTGACAAAATTCTTTCGCCTCTTCCACATTTATACATCGAGTCATGCACGCACGTCGGTTTCGGGTACTTAAGATTCGGGCCTTTCAAGTATTTTTCCGATTTGATAAAGTACGCCTAGGGCGGCCCATTCCGACCCTTCTACTCACTTTCGATCTGTATATCTCTTTCGTCAATCTTCTTTCATCCATCCTTTTCAAATGACCGGACCATCGAAGCATGCCCTTTTCAATCTTAGTCACTACATCTTCTTTTATTCCATATTTCTCTGTGACTTTTTAACGCGACTATAGATCCAAACTTAGCTCTAGGCTTGTACTATGGTCTTGACAACGATGAACATTTTTGCAATAAGAGGGGGAAAGGATACTTACCATGTGTGCGCCATGCACTGTGAGTGGTCGATGTAGTTGTTCAGGTATAGCAGGTTGTAATACCAATCCCGTCGGCAGTCAGCCACCTCCACCCCCACCGTGGTCTGGAGACAAATCCAGAATAAGGCTCAGAGAGCAGCTATCAGCGCTTCGGACAAGACCATCAAAGCTAAGAAAAAGGAAGTAGGTAAATGAAAAAAAAAAGTTTTTTTCCAAAAAAAAATAAGTATAGTCTGTGAGCACTTAGAAGAGGCTGCGGTTTAGTACTTCTCTCTCACTCGCTCTTAATAAGATCGTATGAGAGCGAGTGAGAGAGAAGTACTAAACCGAAGCCTACGTGCTTACAGACTTGTACTCGTAATTTAAGGACTACAATTAACAAGTTAACTTTTCCAATACGTCACGACAGTTAACTATGCTGCTATAAGACAAATAGTGGCATCTCTGACAACTCCTGTAGCAAATGCAACCACGTAAGAAGTCTCGGGCGACCGCTAGTGTAATACAAAATATAAATTACAAATTAATTTCGCTTGTAGGTAAAAAATAAACTATAGGCTGCAAGATGTAAGTGGATAAAGACCATAGTTAAGCGCAGTTAACCATACACACAACGAAGTCGAAAAAACTTCCTTTGTTTGACGAAAATGAAGAAAATTGTATGGCTTATTTTCAGAGATGTACAAAATACTTTTCGAAAAGTATTTAAATACAAAATGCAAATACTTTTTTAATATAGTATTTCAAATGCAAGATACCAAATACTTTTGCCTTTTGTATTTAAATACTAAATACAAAATATGTATTTTCAAAATACTTTATTGAAATAAAATACTTTATGGTAAAATTACTGGTTTTCTTTATTTATTAAAGATTTTAAAATCACAAGCTCTTCAAAAAGAGCATCTGACATGTTGCGTCTGTGTGGACGCATAATCATACCACCATACGAAAATAGCCTTTCCACTGGTGCTGAACACGGGAGACAAGTGTTGTACCGTAAAAACACTTTTTATTTGTCATTTATACATTTATACATTCATAATCACTTAAATACGAATCGTTAAAATAACGTATTATTGCCTACACAGCATATTGTTTAAATACAATTTGTTTTGGCATTTTTTTAAAGACATTTCAAGCGAACAACACAGAAATAATGAAATAGCTGCCAACACTGCAAAACGTAACAGTGGACTTTGAGGATTGTCAAGAGGGGTCCCTCATATATTATTGGTCAGGTTTTATATGCGTTTTGTTTCATCTGTCATTTTGCGCATAGACTTTCAAAGCTGCTGCGCCACTAGTGGCCATTTTTTGTTTTTACTGAATTGCGGAATGCTTTAGAAAAATGAAGCTAAGAATAAAAAAGTATTTTGTATTTTACAAACCATTTTACAAATACAAAATACGTCTCGAATAGTATTTCAAATAAAATACAAAATACTTTAAAAAAAAAGTACTTAAGTACAAAATCCAAAATACGTATTTTGTATTTCGTAATTGTATTTTAAATACAAGTATTTCAAATATGTCACAACTCTGCTTATTTTCGTGTCACAACGGAAAAGTTTCATAGAAAATGAAATTGAGTGAGTTTTTGGTCCTTACCCAAGTATATTTTCAACTCTGGATACTACTCGAAATGAGCTAGGATCGCTAGGCGCCATACCAACCACATTTAAAACAACATACGATTTATTTATTATATATCCTACCAATTATAAAGAGCAAAACGGTAACTACAGCAGATGCTATTATTAGACGTAAGCAAAGCATTGCGTAGCGGCGTAAGTAGTTGTGGTATTGACAGGCACTCAAACTGGAACTTAAACGTTAGTCCTGGTTGTTAGGAACTGAATCTGTCCAGCACAAATTTTATCTAAGATCGACTTAAAAACCCATGGGTAGGCACTTGCTCGTAAAACCAATGGCCTTCGGGGTAAGTTTTAGAAATGACGCCCATTTATGTACAGAAAGTCTTCCTGTTTCTAAAAGGATACACGTGCGAACAACAGCTGGTCAGTACCGATCGCGCTGGAAATTTCTATGTCCAGCAGTAGACGTGTTTAAGTTGTCATGATGATAACAACAAAATGGATAAAGAACAATTTTACTTTATTATACCTTCCAAAATGGTCCATTTCCAAGATGACGGAGCCACGTGGAGACGAACGCAAGCACCACAGCATACGGCGGGGTCAACCTGGAAATATAATGTATATTTATTAACACGCATAAAACATTACTAAGCATCCTGCCGGCTTTTGACATAAAAATTATCTCAATATTATAATGTTTAAGAACTGATCTGATGTTGGAGCCGGACCAGACCCTCGTTGTACTAAACAATACTGTGCAAAATCAAGATGGTTGCTAGCAAAAGTTGTCTCTATTTTGTCAGAAACTTAAAAAATCTGCATATTCCCGTCTGTTTAAGTATTTTATAATGATATCGAATTCTACTTCATCTGTTGTATCATTTCATCAAATTTGATTTCACCAAACGCTATATACTACTACATTGATTACGTAGGTTATGTTAGGTTTGGTTAGAATTGCGACTACCAAATAAAATTAAGCCATGAGGCGAGAAACGCCGATGGAATTAATATTCTACATAATAATACGTTTGTTGAGAGGTATTTAGATAAAGGTTCCCGTTTCAGTGACATACTGCAGGATTCTTCAATGGTTCCTCACCTCAGCCACCTCAGGACGATACCCCTAGGCAGGGTCTCCCAGCTGACTCTCCTCTTCTCCCCCATCAGCAGGATGTTATACGCCATCAGGAATCCGGAGATGATGAAGAAGGTCTGCACGATTAGGGTTCCATTGTAGATAATGGAGAACCACAGACTGTGGTATGTCTGGAAAAGGGATTGTGTATTGATGACGCGTTTACTTTAGTTGGTTGTGGCTCTTCTCTGTAATTATGGTCTTGTCTTGTATAATTACTTATTCTGTGGTCTTATCTGAAGCGTTTTTAGGATTAAGTTCTAAGTAAGATGAGATGGATGGAATGTGTGAAGAGTGACATGAACACGGAAGAGACTACTGAGATGACGACTGATAACGGATGACGGATGTTTGGAAGAAAAATACTGCGCTGTCCCCGAATGATTGGGATCAGGGCAAGATGATGATGATCATGACGATTAAGTCATTCCTTAGTGACGATTATTCATGAGAGTCGGAATCTGTACTTCTGGACTGGACTTCTGGACTGGACTTCTGGACTTGGCCTCAACAAATACTCATTTTGTTATGAACTTTATTTAAATAAGGTCCATTTTGACTAACCTATTTATTAAACAGATTTTTAATACAGATTTTTAAGGTTATTTTGTTATTTCTCAAAAACTGTTAATTATTAACACTTCATTTTAATTTTCCCATAAACTATAATTATCTTTACTTCAGGATTTGTTCAGATTATTTCATTAATTAACTTCACAGATAACCATATTTTTTTGCATAAAAGATAATTTAAAAAAAATGTTTTGTATGTGCAGATATGACACCCCATTTGCTGTAATCAAACGACTTTCGTTTTTGAACCCCCCATTCTAGATCCTTTTTCAATTGTTTATAACATTCATTTCATTTTTTTTTCACTAAAAGCAGATGGAGGCAAGCTAGTTCTACAACTATGCCACAAGTTGATAGCATTTGTAGTTGCTGACAATACAGACAGACAGATAGACAACGAAGTCTCACCATAACTCAAAACGAACAAGTTATTTATCTCTAAAATGTCTCTGGAGTACGGCGGTAAGAATGTAGATTTGTTGAAAAAACTAATGAATAAACAATTTACGAGATATAAGACATATACATAATTATATAGTGATCAGCAGGGGTCGGAATTATCGTAGCACTTTTGAGCTGTCATAGGGACTTCTCGTTTATCGACTTCGGATATACATATTTTATCGATACATTATAGAACACAACATGTTAAAGAAGATTAAAAATATAGGTAAAGCACAGGCGGTATTATCGCTAAAGAGCGATTTCTTTCAAATAACTTTCGAGTAATTGAAAACGTGAAATAGAGATTTGCAATGAAAATAATGAAAAGTTAATAGTTAACATTTTAATCAGTTCAGTTCAGTGTTTTATCATTTATGAATTTCATGTTCAGACTGTTTTAGTGCAAACAAGTCTAAGTGTTTCTTCATTCGTTTTTCTATAAAATAAATAGATTGTCATTTTCTGAAAGAGATCGCTCTTTAGCGATAAGACCGCCTGTTGTTTACCTATACTTTTAATCTTCTTTAATATGTTGTGTTCTATAATGTATCGATAAAATATGTATATCCGAAGTCGATAAACGAGAAGTCCCTATGACAGCTCAAAAGTGCTACGAAAATTCCAACCCCTGGTGATCAGTTACTAGTAAAGCCAATCGTACCACCGTAGAATCCGTAGCGAAGGGAGCGGCAAATTTTACTTAAGTATATATTTACCGGAACACATTCAAGAAACCGAAGAATCCGAACACTTTGAAGCAACCGAAGAAAACGAAGTCCTTCAAGATACTCAGCCGGCCGAGCTGCGCTCGACCGGCCCGAAACCCGACGGAGGCACCCCTCCAGAGGTGCGACCACCACCGCACCTCTAACTAGGGTTCAGCATGCCCCCCCCTAGGGGCATTGCTACCCGTGCCCGGGTGAAGTAGTAACGGTATAGATTACCAACTACATAAGTCAGCCATAATAATAATAATATACGAATGAACTTTCAAACTAACTTCAAATATGCTAACATTGTTTTGAACTTCCATTAAATAAGAAAAGTTTAAGATAAAAAAAAGATAAAAGATGTTTATTAAGTAAGTAGGCCGCACGGGCACTTTTACACGTCAAAAATCTACCAGCGCTTCGCAAAAGACCACTGCTGAGAAGAAACGCCGCAAGAAACTCAACAGTCAGTCGTTTTTTAAATATTGCTTATGATATTATACAATAATAAACTTAACCTAGCATTATGTAATAAGACAATTAATCTCACATAAAACCAAAAATATGCGTTATGCGTTAGTCTGCTACAATAGTTGTTTAATACATAACAAATTAATCTTCGAGTGAGTAAATTAACGGAGAAAACTGGCCATCTTAAGAAATATCCTTACATTCTCAATAAAATCCGGGTTGTTGGTGGAGAGCACAATGCTGAGCGGCGAGTGGCCGAGGATCACTAATGCTGTGGTTATTGTCCTGGAAAAAAAATAGAATTTTACGAGCAGTAAGAAATCTGAGCTAAACATGTAAACATGGGTCATTTTGACCATCCTGCTGTTCAAATGTGCAGATTTCCTCGCGATTGTCCTCTTCACGGTCATTTACAATGGGGTTCCAGCTCGGTACCTTGCGAACTCGACTCCAGCTGTCACTAGCCTAAAGCCGCGAGACGCTCTGAAAATGACCATTGTCAATAAAATAGTAGATGTCCAGGCCCCCTATACGACTGAGTAAAAGCATATTGTCTTTGATATCAGCCGAAAGACGTCCACTGCTGGACATAGGCCTCCCCCAAGGCTCTCCATTCAGACCGGTCTTGTGCCTTTCGCAGAGGGCTATGCTCGGGGTTTCTCTGCGTGATAGAATCAGAAATGATGATATCCGCAGTAGAACTAAGGTTACCGACATAGCCCGAAGAATAGCTAAACTCAAGAAGGTTCTTGAGTGGCGTCCGCGGACCGGGAGACGAGCTGTAGGTAGGCCTCCAACAAGATGGAGTGACGACCTTGTAAGGATCGCGGGAAAGCGGTGGATGCGAAAAGCACAAGACCGGTCTGAGTGGAAAGTTGAGGCCTATGTCCAGCTGTGGACGTCTTTCGGCTGACAAGATGATGATGATGATAAATAAAAATAAATCGCTTAATGTGTTGCTAAGCGCTAAACTAGAGAACAGCTGAACCGATTTGGCCGAATTAGTTTTTGTTGTGTTTGTTGTTGTCAGGACAAGGTTTTTATGGAAAAAAAAATATGAAAATACACCGGAAAAGTCAGAAATTTGCAGCGGGCTGAAGCCGCTGGCGGGCCGCTAGTTAGATATAACAATGTGGTGCGTTTTAAAAAGTAAGATAAGAATAATCATTTAATAACAAAACTCTCAAATTATAAATATTGTAGGTACATAATTCAATGAAAATCGCTCTATGACATTGAATAGAATAGAATAGAATAGAAAATATTTATTCAACGCACACAAAAATACAGTAGAAATAATATAAAGTGAAAAGAAGACATTAATGAGGAACGTTGAACAGGATCTCTCTCAGCATTGTGCCGCAGGAAAACTGCGGCGCTGATTTTCAGAGGGACCCTGACTTAAAAACTAAACTACGTTAAACAAAAAGACGGGTAACAGTAAACAGGTAACAGGTAACATGACAAATATTAGCAACAATTTGTTTCATAAAGTGAATTAAAAATAATATAAAAACAAATATAAGAAAAAACTTAACAAAGACTAATGCTATTTGTGTGGCAACACCAGAACAACACAACTATTTCCTGTTGGATCGTTGTAAGTGACGGCCAATATAATTTAAAGGTATGGATTACGCGTATTACCAGTTTCTTATACTCCAAAAAATGATAGTACGCTACATATAAATACAAACCCGGAATTAACATTAAAATAAAAAACTTATATTGTAAGAGAAACAAATAAAAAGTAATGAGCTTGACTCGTGCACAGAAGCAGCCATCCAATAACACAACGCCAACCCCGCCATTTTTCGACCGCTCGGCAACCCGGCAGGACGGGGAAGTCGGCCATACTTACGATACGTTTAAACTGCTCCACAAGAAGGTAATTTAAATTTGTATATAATTTACATAGACGTAATATAATAAAATAATAAAGAGGCACCCAACCATAACTCACCCTACTGTCCAATCTGAGCCCTAAACACAAAAAAACGACATTTAAATTTAAAACCTGCTATTGTTTTTAGCGCCCGGATCGGAGGAGGCAGACTATTCCAGCACTTTGTAGCAGCATATCGGAAGCTGCCACGGAATGCCACATTAAAGTGGACTTAACGATAACAAGATTGTCGATGTTTTTATTGTGTCAAGCACTAACAACACGTCGTTCGTGCTAGGAAAATCTCTAGGTCTACTACTGAGTAAAAGCCTCTACACCACTCGTCCACAGTATCAGCACATGGTGCAGAACGTCCAGTGCAAAACTGCGCTACTGCGCCAAAGCATACTGGGAATGGTACCCCGAATTTATAATAAAATTCCTATATTCATAAGAGCATTAGACATTTTAAGAAAAACCTGACGGAATTATTACTTAATAAAATCATTATTATTATTGGCCAATTGACATGTATGCATTTAATTATAAGGATTGATGATTATTTATCATTCGTCCAATTGTATTTTTTTTTTGTACTTGTATTTTTTTTTAAATGTTACCTTTCTACGTGACATCGATATTTGTATGCCAACAGGTATAACATAGTGATACACGCTGTATTTTTTCCCTTCACCTGTATTTCTCTACCTATGTTTTACAAATGAATAATTCTGATTCTGATTCTGTCTTTGATATGTCATCTTGGTAATAATGGCGGCGCAGTTAATAATATAACACGTCAAAAGCAATATGGTTTTACCCAATAGAACGCGTCCATTACCCAGTCCCTAGTCAGATCGTGAAACCTGGTTTTCCTCCCAATAAATGACAACAATTCATTATTTGCTAAGGTAGTAAAATAAAATACCGTTTCTAGATTTTACACTGCTGATAACAGTAAAAATATCTTTGGACTTTTTATGCAGTAGTTTTTTTTATATTTAAGAAAAACAGTAAAAAAAGTTGGATTGTGAATGTTAGGAATACACTGATAGAGCCCTTAGTCCATTTATTAAAAAAAAAATACAACCGTCATGTTCATTTTTATCTGTCTGACGAATGAAACTCAAAGCAGATGCAAAGCAATAAACGCAAAATAGTTTATTTGTTTTAATGGCGTCTACAAATTATGTAATTAATTAAATTACGCAAAATAACAAATTTGTGAACGAACGGCAGCGAATGATTGACAAGTGAGTGACATGACATGACAGTCAGTTCTGTATCTGTTTAAAGTTACTTTTTTTATTTTATGTCATGCTAAGATCACGACATCAGTATTCCTAACTTTGGATATACGGTCTTTTTCATGACTATTTCTTTAATAAAATATTAACGACGAATTTAAGTTAAATAAAGAAGAACTGAGAAATACGGGTAGTCTAATTTTTAACCAGCTATTATAAACGCAAAAAATAAATAACGCTTTTTATTGAAATGTTTTCAATACAATAATTGTACTTTAAATCTTATTTTCTTTTTAACTAGCGTGGTTATTATTAATAAGTACTTATATTACCTACCTACTCTAGGAAAAAATGCCTCATTCTTGTATTGCTTATTTATTTACATATAATTATGTAATTTAATTACACACATATCAAGTATTGTAAGCGAAAAACCTTTCTGTTGCATTAGAAACACAATGAAGTAATTCCTTCTAAATGCGGAATATTCATGTTTTTTCACACCTTGAATAAAAGCAGACTCATCATAATTATAATCGTAAATAATTTATTGTGAGATTGTGGTGTTAACAAAAGTTCTTATAGTAGGTAAAATAGTGGAAGCTCAGCACAATCAGCCGTTTCAGGCGTACAATACTACTTATACTATACTTAAATCACTAAATATTTATGCACTGTCAAATTTTAACAAACCTAATTAATATTAACAATATACTTTGCCATGCTTTATACATTATGTCACGTTCAGTCTTATTTTATTAATTATTATACATGTCACATGTCAGAATAAAGTCATTTTTATTGGTTTCCATTTTGTGAAAAAAATCATTAAGAGTATAAAAACATTGGTCAAGTAAAAATTTATTTACACATACATACATAAACTCACGCCTTCATTCCCAGAGTGGGGTAGGCAGAGCTAAAGAATTGCCAACAAGTCTTAAAACTTCTTGATAATTCTGTAACCACATTTTGCACAAGTAGGCTAAGATATTTCCCAGTGTATTAGTGAAAGGTGGCAAGCCCATCGCCTAACAGTACTACAAGCCTTTATTCCCTTAGTCGCCTCTTACGACATCCACGGGAAGACATGGAGTGGCACTATTCTAAGCCGGCAACCACACAGCACAAAATAATTAAATAATTAAATAATTTATTTAAATTACAATAAAATTTATTATTGGGGAGTTCTGTTCATGAACTATGTAGGTCGGTAGGTAGGTCATGAATTAACTTTTTTTAAATGTAGTTGGCTATAAGATTTCACTATTGCCTTATGTCTTTTGGTGCGTTTGTCTTTGTTACATTGCTTTTCAAATAGTTTAAAATTATTTCTAATGAATTTGCACATTTCTAAAATATAAAGACTCGGGACCGTCAAGATCTTGTATTTCCTAAACAATGGCCTGCATGATTCCGACCATTTTAGTCCACCTATCGCTCTTACGCATTTTTTTTGGGATACAAATACTCGCTGGATGTTTGTAGCATTGCCCCAAATTATTATTCCGTAACGCAACGCAGAACAAACATAGCTATAATATACCATTAGTGCAGTATCCTCGGAAGTCATGCTCTTAATTCTTTTAATACTAAAAATAAATCTATTTATTTTGGTTGCAACTGCGTCTACTTGTTGCTTCCAATTCAAATATTCATCGACTATTATACCTAAGAATTTTGTTTGTGGAACTTGTTCTATCCGCTCGTCACCAATTTTTACATTCAATGCAATTTCCTGTCTATTTCGAGTCTTGAAATGAATTAATTTTGTTTTAGAAGGATTCATACAAAGTCCATTGTCATCTAACCAAGTAGATATATCAGCCAACGTTGTTTGTACGTTTTCATTTAGCTCCTCAAAACTTTTCCCTCTTATAATAACTGTTGTATCGTCCGCAAATAGTAAGCATCGATGTCTAATGTAGGCTGGTAAATCATTAGCATACAGTAAAAATAAAAGAGGCCCTAAAATACTTCCTTGCGGTACACCACTTAAATTAACGCGTGGCGTAGAGTCTACACATTCTACTGTATTGTTTTCCTCATTAGTTCTTTTAATTCTGGGTAACTGTTCACGATCCGATAAATAATTATCTAGCCATCTATGAGCTGGTCCTCTAATACCATACTTTTCTAGTTTAGACAAAAGAATAGAACGATTCACAAAATCGAACGCCTTGCTTAGGTCCAGAAATAAACCTGCAACCAGGTTCTTTGCCTCTAATGCACTAAGCACATTTCTAACCAATTCTAACGCCGCGTGAGTGGTTGATTTACCTTTTCGGAACCCATTTTGCTCTTTGCAGAGTATATTATTTTTGTTTAAAAACTTTAAAACCCGTACAAACATAACTCTTTCAAACACTTTTGATAGGACCGGTAGTAGCGCCACAGGTCTAAAATTGCTCATGTCACTCTTTTCACCTTTTTTAAACAGAGGCTTGATAATCGCGAACTTTAGGATGTTTGGACAGTTGCAAAAAATCTGTGCTTGAATAGCTGTAAAAATAACCAAGATATGAGCTAACAATGGTTTGTTCCTGTCTCTTTCTAGCAAAACAGAATTAACCATGGCCGACGTGTTTCATGACGTCACAGTGCATATCCCAACTCTCTGTCTAAGCTGTCTAATTAGCAGTATTTCTTAACCGATTTTAATTTTAATTTCAAAAGTGATGTCTTTTACGGTATTGTTATATTTTGTTGAGTAATTAGATTTAAAATATCCATCATCATCATCATCATCATCATCATCATGTCAGACGAAAGACGTCCACTGCTGGACATAGGCTTCCCCAAGGCTTTTTGCATCCACCGCTTTCGAGCGCTTTCCAGCTCGTAAAATCCATGCGAATTCCCAATCTTAAATACTTACCGTTTACTCAAGTGTGTCACAGCCACTTGCGTAACCTAACGACCTACGTTATGGAAACAAAGCACTTTCTGAGAAGTTTGAGTTCCGCTAAAACATAATTCAACGAAAAATACTGACAGGCCCAACAGCGTGGCTGAGCCACGTTAAATTCTACAATGAACTGTGTCCAATTTTGTAGGTTTCAATGGTGCAAAACTTTAGGTGATATCTTCACCTGAGTGATTTCAGTGTTAACATCTTTATACTTATTCAATAATTATCATCATCAACTTCATCATCAATTACGATTATAATCATTATAGGCGTTACTTATAAACGTGGAGTATCCGTGGAGTAGCTAAACCATGCTTTGTTCTTATCTGTCGAATTCAAATGTCACAGTAACAGATAAGGACACAGCATGGTTTAGCTACTCCACGGTTACTCCACGTTTTTAAGTAAGGCCGTATATGTATAAGTTTTGTTTTCTTGGCCAAAAAGTTAAGGAAAATCCGCTAATATATCTAAGTTACGAAAGCGCAAAGCTGTTCCACCTCACTGAAGACGAGGAAAGATAGAGATAGAGTTGATAAACCTTTAGTATACTACACGGTCGAAACAATCACGCAACTCAACCAACGCCAAGTTGCTCTTGCTCGTGTAAAAATCGCGTAAACGTCAGTTGGATATCATTTGATTATGATTCAAGATTCAAGATTCAAGATTCAAGATTCAAGTATTTATTGATAAAATGGTACATTTTACACGTCATCATTTTTATAACACAATTAATTATTGAAATATTAAATTATTGCTTAATGGATAAACATTATGGATTGACCTTGATTAAGTTGAGTTGAAAAGACTAGACATTGGTTGAGTTGCGTGATAGTTTCCGAGTGCATAGTTTAAGTTTTACTAAAGGTTCATCAACTCCGAATATTGTTCCTCGTGTTTTGTGACGGTGAACACTTCTGCAGCCCTAGTGACTCCAGTCCACTCGTGGATGTCCCTTAACCTTAAAGCTCTTGGTCCAAAAGCAGAAAAACCTTAATAATTGGCGTTGGCGATAATGATGGAGCCTATAATTACGATAGATTGAAGGATAGATAGTATCTTAGACAGCGTAATGCAATACTAGTTGGATTTGATGTCATCTGGACAAACTAATTGAATTAATTGATGTTGAGAAGTTAAATAGACCTTGGTTGAGTTGCTTGTCTCGACCGTGAAGAGTAGGTATAATTGAAAAGGCGGCAGAAGACGTCTTACTTGATTCCGTTGAAGCACTTGAGCCTTTGGATCTTGGGGTCAAGACCCTCACCCGAGGGCGTCGACAGTCGCTCCCAGTTCCTCTTCGTTGAGAAGCAGAGGAGCAGCTTCGCGACTGAAAATGTAATTACGGGGTTTCATAATAATAATTATCTCTCAAAACACGACAAGCCTCTAGGTAGTCAAAGGGATATAGATATATGACTATCATCATCATCATCATCATGTCAGCCGAAAGACGTCCACTGCTGGACATAGGCGTCCCCCAAGGCTCTCCACTCAGACCGGTCTTGTGCTTTTCGCATCCACCGCTATGACTATAGCTCCGGTCTTTTCTGTGACGGAAACTTAAAAGATTTGAGGAGCCTTAGGTTATGCTTAAAGTATTACTCTATTCCGTGAATGTTATGGTATCCAAGAGCTGATCAGTACCCCTACCATGAGTTACAATGACCGTACTCGCTAGCGAGTCGAATGCTCTGTCCCTCGCACTCTATGTATATGAACACTGCGAGGTCTGCGAGGGACAGAGTATTAAACTCGCAAGCGAGTACGGTAATTGTAACTCGTGGTAAGGGTACTGATATAGTCGAACACAATCTCCTCTGTATGCTACGTAAACCCACAGAGTTTGGACAAAGTTTGATCTTTATTAGAGGATGATGAGCAGGGCTTGGGAATGGTTTGAAAAATACCGGTTATTGTATGGTTCTTCGTAATCGCTCGCTCGGAGCGAAATTGAATAGAAACCACAGGCTCTTTAACTGAGGTTTGTGCGTTTCTGACAAGCTGGTTAAAAATTACCCGGGTTTCCGAGCCGTGATAATAATTGTAAAAAAAGGACAGCAATTAAAACTTGTCTCAGACATGTAATCAATCAAAACGTAAGAGTCTTCTTATAATTTTATTTACAGCGTCACTTTGACATAGTTCAAAATGGTCTAGGAATCAATTTCCTTGACTGTACATAGTTCGTCCCTTAGAATACTGTCCACCCTTTTCTCGATTATTTTCGAACCTTCGACCTCTCTTTATCTAAACGTAAATTTACTTTCGTAACCCCCCGACCAGGGGGGAACTGCGTTTCTCCCGCTCTCTTAAACTTGCTATTTCTTTTCACCACACTGGTTTCAAGTCAAACTCTTTCGCTCTTCAGGCAGCCCGTCTCTGGAATGCGCTCCCACTTCATATTAGACGAGCCCTTAGCAGGCTTTCTTTCAAGCGAATGCTTTGTAAGCATTTGCTGGAACAAGATGTTGCGTAAAATTAGAGGCTAGCTGACCCATCATGGAATTTGTTTTAGTCTCTGTTGTTATATTTATAGGTTTATACAGGGTTATTGGTTATTGCATACATTCCCGTTAAGGGGTTATAGGGGAGGTCATTTGCAGTCATTTTGACCCTATAATGCATTATGCAAAAGTGAACCATTTTTGAGTTATCGCGTTTTTTAGTTTTTTTTGAAATTCGTCAGAAATTCAACTTGAAAAATTAATTACAAAAAAAGTATCAATTTAAATCGTATTTTTTTTTCTGATTTACGGAAACGATTAAACACTGGTTATTTCTCAATATTAAAACAGTAATTATCGGTCCAAATTTAAAAAAGCGAGACGGAAAACGAAAATTTTTCAATATTTTTTTGCTATCGCTTTCCACTAAAATGCCTTAAAAACAAAAAAAACGTTATGAAACTTGGCTTGCAGATTATTTTAAAACTTAACTGTTTTCTTAGCTCTCCAAAAATGCATAACAACTAGGAACTTATTTTAAAAAAAACGGAAAAAAAATCATCACAAAGGAAGCGGGCGGAAATTCGTATTCGAACTAAACTAAAGTCAGAAAAGCAACTTCAAAAAATATAATTAAAAAAAATACCAAATTTAAATCCACTTATTTTATTTGCTTTTGTACAAGATGAAATTGTTGTTCTTATGCAATATTAAAAAAAATATTATCTGCACACGTTTGAGAATGCGAGGCCGAAAACTAAAAAATACATGTTTTTTTATCAAACTCCTAAATTTGTTACTTTTTACGTAAGTTATTGTTGTTCTTAGTGTTTACGAGTATAACAGTTATTTTTGATAAATTTATTAAGTTAATTTTAAGTTATGTTCGGACGTGACTTCCTTGTTGCTTCTTTTGTGATCAATTTTTTCAAGCAATCTTTAACAAAATTCATATTAGTTTTAATAGCTCGTTAGAAAGCTGGAAAAATGTTTTATGTGTAATCTGCACGCCAAATGTATTGGTAAATTTTTCTGTTTTTGTATAATTTATGTTGGAGTTTGATAAAAAACATGTATTTTTTAGTTTTCGGCCTCGCATTCTCAAACGTGTACAGATAAGTTTTTTTTTATATTGCATAAGAACAACAATTTCATCTTGTAGGTACAAAAGCAAATACAAAAAGTTTAAATTTGGTTTTTTTTTAATTTTAATTTATGAAGTTGCATTTCTGACTTTAGTTTAGACCGGTACGAATTTCCGCCCGCTTCCTTTGTGATGATTATTTTTCCGTTTTTTTTTAAATAAGTTCCTAGTTGGTATGCATTTTTGGAGAGCTAAGAAAACAGTTAAGTTTTTAAAATAATCTGCAAGCCAAGTTTCATAACGTTTTTTTTTTGTTTTTAAGGCATTTTAGTGGAAAGCGATCGCAAAAAAATATTGAAAAATTATCGTTTTCCGTCTCGATTTTTTAAATTTGGACCGATAATTACTGTTTTAATATTGAGAAATAACCAGTGTTTAATCGTTTCCGTAAATCAGAAAAAAAAATACGATTTAAATTGATACTTTTTTTGTAATAAATTTTTCAAGTTGAATTTCTGACTAATTTCAAAATAAACTAAAAAACGCGATAACTCAAAAATGGTTCACTTTTGCATAATGCATTATAGGGTCAAAATGACTGCAAATGACCTCCCCTATAATCCCTTAACGGGAATGTATACAATAACCAATAACCCTGTATAATTATGTATTTATTTATGTATTTATATATATACATTCCCCGTGTGGTTGCCGGGTTAGAATAGTACCACTCCATTTCTTCCCGTAGATGTCGTAAGAGGCGACTAAGGGAATAAGGCTTGTAGTACTGTTAGGCGATGGGCTTGCAACCTGTCACTAATACGCTGGTAAACATCTTACCCCGATTGTGCAAAGTGTGGTTACAGAATTATCAACAAGTTTTAAAAGTTGTTGGTAATTCTTTAGCTCTGCCTACCCCACTTTGGGAATGAAGGCGTGAGTGTATCTATGTATGTATATATACATAATTATATATGTGTATATCATATAAGTACCTTTTGTTAGTACTTTTTGATTGAAGTATTAATGATGTTTTGTGAAAATGTTCTTTGCTTTGTTTTCTGTCTTTCTTTTTCTGTGCACCACTTTTCTTAGTTTCTGTATGATTATTTGGCTGACTGGTACAGAATGCCATTTGGCATTAAGTCCGCCATTTCTACTTTTTTTGTGCAATAAAAGAAAGTCGTTTCCCGCCGTCTGTCTGCCTGTCTGTACGCTTAGATCTTCCAAACTACGCTGCGGAATTTAATGCGGTGTTCATCTATAGGTAGTGTGATTCAAGAGGGAGGTTCCTACATACATACATACATACATACATACATACATACATACATACATACATACATACATACATACATACATACATACATACCTTCACGCCTGTAATCCCAGAGTGGGGTAGGCAGAGCTACAGGATTAGGTTCCTATGTACAATAAAATATGGTTTATGTACGGGTTTTACAGAAAACTCGCATAAACAGAAGCCAAGCGAGGGCGGGGCGCTAGTGTACAGTCACCGGCATAAATAAGTTATCATTTATGAACCTAGTCACTTTTTTTTTTTCTTTGCCCCTGCGGCTACTTGAACAGCTACTACCGCGGGGATATGGCGTTTCCACGTTAAGTGATTTCGCCAGTGTCAAGTATATAGCAATAAAACACAATCCAATCTTCTCTAGGAAGATTGGGGGCAACGTTGTACGGTGATTTGTAGGTCAGAGGTCAAGATAGTTTTAACCTCTGCACCACTGCGAGTCCACTTGAAACGAGAAGAAAGATGCCAGATACACGAAATAAGTCCAAGTCTTCAATCACTGTGCGACACAAAGGCATAAAAAGTACAAATCACTATCAGAAAAGAACTTTGAACACCTAATTACCCAAAAATTAAAGTCTAAAACAAATTACACGTCCGCCATCTTTTAACGTTGCAAATGGCCACCACCTAGTCACTTTAACGTCGTGTTTGAAATGTCATACGAAATTGTCAAACGATTAAAAGCGACAAGGTATAGAAATCATCAATATTTATGCCGGTGACTGTATATTAAATGTGAACGGTTTATATAAATTAACTAGCTTCTGCCCGCGACTTCGTTCGCGTAGAAATAGTAATGCGTAAACCCTTTGATCTTTCGCGGAGCAAGTTTTCCGGGATGAAAAGTAGGCCATATTTACTCACACGTATACCTATTTATTTCATGTCCAGTCACTATAGTACAGTCTGTGAGCAGTTTAGTAGTTCTCTCTCACTCGCTCTTAATAAGGTCGTATGAGAGCGAGTGAGAGAGAAGTACTAAACCGAAGCCTGTTCTAAGTGCTCAGACTGTATAGTGATGGCCCTGTAATCCGTCCGCGTAGAAGTCGTTTATCGCTGCTCTCTCGAGAACTGACAAAATTTCCGGGATACAAATTAGCCTATGTGTTAATCTAAGGTATAAGCTATCTCCATTCCAAATTTCGGGTAGGGGTCGGGTTGCATAAAGTTTCAAGTCATAATTTTGATAGGCATACGTGGATTTGTCATACTCATCATTACGCATAACTGTAAATAGTCATACATTTATGCGCATAACGTTTTTAATCATAATATTTAAGAACATATTGTGTAACGCGCATAAATTTGATGCGCATAAAATTATTGAACCATACTTTATAATGGTCATAGAGATTTTCCGCTCTTTTATAAAAAAATAACCCTAACCTATCCGCGACCCGAGTCGGTTTTGCCACTAACTTTATATTATATTAATATTATGACTAAATAAATGTATGCCTTCCCCCGTATGGTTGCCGGGGTAGAATTGTGCCACTCCATGTCTTCCCGTGGATGTCGTACGAGGCGACTAAGGGAATAAGGGCTTGTAGTACTGTTAGGCGATGGGCTTGCAACCTGTCACTAATGCGCTGTTAAACATCTTGGCCTAATTGTGCAAATTGTGGTTACAGAGTTATCAAAAAGTTTTTGGAGTTGTTGGTAATTCTGTAGCTCTGCCTACCCCACTCTGGGAATGAAGGCGTGAAGGTATGTATGTATGTAAATGTATGCCTTTCTACATTATGATTAAACCAATTATGACTCCGTACAATTATGACAAGGAACAATTATGCCTTGTATAATTTATGCCAAAAAAAATTATGAGCATCAACTTTATGCGTAAAGTGTTATGACAATCGATATTATGACAATAGTTGTTATGCGACCAGACCGCCACCCCCAAATTTCATCCAAATCCGTCCAGCCGTTGCAGTGTGAAGAAGTAACAAACACACACAAACGTTCGCATTTGTAATATTAGTAGGATTTAGACGCCTAGCTAAACACAACCGCTGATAGAACCGCACTCAGTTATTTTTTAGATGATAACAGTGACATTTGACATTGCCTACCTATTGTTTTATTTGCACAACTAAAAATTATTTTGTATTTTTCTGAAACCAAGAATATGATTTCAAACAAATATTATGCGCAGACGCACTAACCTTGAGATGACTTGAGCCAGAGAGTTTAATAACGATGTGTCGACCTCAGAATAATTGTTCAAATGGCATAGTTATCTAATTAGTATGTGTACATTAACTTTCATAATATTTAATTTCCGTCCGTTCGTCGTAACATTAAAAAGTTGTATCTTCTAAACTACAACAGGCAGAGTCAGATTTTTTGCATTTGTAGTTTTGGCTGTAGAGGGGGACGGGACACATGACTTTAACAAAAAACTGCCCTTTAAACTTTACGTGTAAGTAAGGGAGGTACAGGAAAAAAACAAGATTTTATCTTACCACTTTGTTCGCGTGACTAATACACTCGCGGTCAAATAATACGGGTCAGAATGCGTTTTTCATACTAAAGAGGCTATTTGGAAGCCTTGGTTCCTCGCCAGGAGATGCTTTTAGTGAAATCTGATGATGGACAGCCCGAGCATCGATACAGGACTTCCAGATTGCCTAAGATAGATTGAATCTGCGGTTAACGCCGGAATTGTGCATGTTCAGAAAAACATATAAAATGGCAATAAAATATAAGGAAATCCAAATGCTGACCCATGCTCTCTCGCTGTGGTGTTAACTGATTGTGCGATCTGTTAGGTATCTTAAGCACTTTTGACCTCCACTGTTTAACCTCGGAGTATCCACCATTAAACCTCACTCAAAACATGTCTGTGTCCAGGAACCAAGGCTTCGAAATAGCCTCGTTTGTATGAAAAACGCACTCTGACCCGTATTATTTGACCGAGAGTGTATGTATATTTATGCAAAATTACAGATTTGTATTACTAAGAATTTCTGGGCTAAATTGCGGACGGACAGACGGACGGACATGGCGAAACTATAAGGGTAGTTTGATCACGGAACCCTAAATATGATCGTTTGTCTGTATTGTCTTCACGGTTTATCGCCTCAGCTGATTGACGTGAAACTTGTTTTTTTTTTAATGTCATGTGGCAGGCGAACGAGCAAACAGACCATCTGATGGTAAGTGGGATCTGTGAGACTGTGACCCATTTAGCATTCTCAAGTCTACAATCACAAGACGGCAATCCTAAGATTGCGAATGCGCTGAGATGATGGAATAAAATAAATAAATAAATAAATATCAGGGGACAATGTCACACCAATTGACCTAGTCCCAAACTAAGCTCTAGGCTTGTACTATGGATACTAGACAACGATATAAATACTTATATACAGAAATATATACTTAAATACATAGAAAACATCCATGACTCAGGAACAAATATTCGCGCTCATCACACAAATATCTGCCCTTACCGGGATTTGAACCGAGGACCTCTAGTTTCGTAGGCAGGGTCACTACACTACCAACTAGGCCAGCGCGTCGTCAATACTTCTATGCCAGCTATTTTACCGATTGTGGAGCACAACAAGCGAAACACTGCTGCAAGACAAGATGCTGGATGTTGGTTCTTTTAATAAAATTTGAGTTATTACTGCATGGCTGTAAACATATTTAATTATATCCCAAAACACATTGTTAAGCCATATAATAAATTTGTAAGTACAGTCACCAGCATAAATATATTACTATGGACACTAATGGACAGCCGTGCAAAAACAAATGATGCTCCATTGGGCTCATAAGTATGTGACGACATTACCTCGGTAATTAAATGAAAACAAAAAACCCGACTGCAGTAAAAAAAACAACTGTAAAGCGAGAAACAAGCTATATAATCGATAGGTAAATACTTATAATGTACCATGCAATGATTTTTTGTTTGATACCTCGTTAACAAGTAATGCAATTTATACCAATATACATACAACTTGAATAGTGGAAAAGGTTTTCCAGGCGGGGACAAGCTATTAATCCAAATGTTTTTTGTTTCAAGAAAATACTTATTTACATTTTATAATTCATTGCTTGTCCCCGCCTGCAATACCTTTTCCACTATTCAAGTTGTATATTGGTATAAATTGCATTACTTGTTAACGAGGTATCAAACAAAAAATCATTGCATGGTACATTATAAGTATTTACCTATCGATTATATAGCTTGTTTCTCGCTTTACAGTTGTTTTTTTTACTGCAGTCGGGTTTTTTGTTTTCATTTAAATAACTTAGTTTATTTCACATTTTTTAGTTTTTATTAATAAAATAGTGGTTTTATTAATATAACCAAACGTTAAATGAGCTCTGGAGCTCGATTTTTTAATGTCACGAAGCTATAAGTAACAAATTACAAGCGGAACTCTCCTTTTAGCAAAAGAAGCATCGTGCATTCAAAAATCGATCCCCAGTAGTAACGTAAGATTAGTTCATTTGGTTAGATGGAGGCCGATCGAACAGATTGTAGATACCTACTTAGGCCGAGAAATCGAAGTAGGTATAAATCAACTAAACTTCTCTTAATCTCTAACAATTTAGTTCCTCAACGGTCAGTACGTCATACGTGTACCTGGGTACTAGACTAAGCACCTACATTGAGGTTACCTATTCCGTGTATCTTTACTTAAATAAACTGTCCATGCGTAGGCAGGATGGCGCATTAGGTAGGTATTAGCCAGCAATTTATACTATAACATCAATGTGCATTAATCAAGTATGTAGTAGGTATTCGTGAATTGTTAATTATTACACTACTTTCTTAATGGTTTATATTGTAGGCGTTTACAGCTCAACAAGAAATATTTATTACTTAACAATTAACGTCCTTTTTACCCGACTGCTTCAGAAGGAGGGTTATGTTTTTCGAGCGTATGTATGTATGTATATATGTATGTATGTCTATTTCTGGGCACGCTCTGCAGCCTAAACGGCTTGACCGATTTTAACATACTAGGTATCATTCGATTCGTCTTAATTGCCGAAGTGACATAGGGTATATAATATTTCAAAATGGCGTCTGCAAAAAAAAAGAGGGGGTTATAAAAAAAAAAAAAATTTATTATAGCAATATGGGTCTCAAATGAAAGCTAGTAAATAGCCCATTCCAAATATATATACATTATAATACTTTGATGCTACCATTTAGACAGGGAAATCAAAAAGGACGTTAAATGTTAAGTAATAAATATTTCTTACTACAGCCAAAAAAATGTGAAATAAACTAAATTATTTAAATAAAAACAAAAAACCCGACTGCAGTAAAAAAAACAACTTAAAAGCGAGAAACAAGCTATATTATCTTTTTTGTTTGTATAATAAAGTGTTTACATTCAAACATACATAGGTAAATACTTATAATGTACCATGCAATGATTTTTTGTTTGATACCTCGTTAACAAGTAATGCAATTTATACCAATATACATACAACTTGGATAGTGGAAAAGGTATTGCAGGCGGGGACAAGCAATGAATTATAAAATGTAAGTATTTTCTTGAAACAAAAAACATTTGGATTAATAGCTTGTCCCCGCCTGGAAAACCTTTTCCACTATTCAAGTTGTATGTATATTGGTATAAATTGCATTACTTGTTAACGAGGTATCAAACAAAAAATCATTGCATGGTACATTATAAGTATTTACCTATGTATGTTTGAATGTAAACACTTTATTATACAAACAAAAAAGATAATATAGCTTGTTTCTCGCTTTTAAGTTGTTTTTTTTACTGCAGTCGGGTTTTTTGTTTTTATTTAAATAATTTAGTTTTTGATTTTCCTGTCTAAATGGTAGCATCAAAGTATTATAATGTATATATATTTGGAATGGGCTATTTACTAGCTTTCATTTGAGACCCATATTGCTATAATAAACATTTTTTTTTTTTTAAACCCCCTCTTTGTTTTTGCAGACGCCATTTTGAAATATTATATACCCTATGTCACTTCGGCAATTAAGACGAATCGAATGACACCTAGTATGTTAAAATCGGTCAAGCCGTTTAGGCTGCAGAGCGTGCCCAGAAATAGACATACATACATACATACATACATACATACATACATACGCTCGAAAAACATAACCCTCCTTCTGACGCAGTCGGGTAAAAATATGTGATGCTTTTAGTACGGCATAAACATCGTTACACCGTAACAGCATAAATATCGGATCGGGTCGCTCAAAAATAAATGATGTTCCATTGGGCTCATAAGTAAGTGATGATATTACTTTGGTAAAAATATGTGATGCTTTTTGGACGGCATAAACATCGTTACACTGCATCAGTATAAATATCGGATCGGCTCGATCAAAACTATTTGATTACCTATAAAAATCAAAATTATGTGACCATCTCTCACCGGCATAAATATCTCCAGGTCGCCACACCGGTAACATCTATCTGGGGGTCCTCACGGTAACATTGTAATTGCAACCTTGTCGAATAACTATAGGGTGCCTTTTATGTTTAGTATTATGTCCTCGAGTGAGGATCGGGGGATAGATGCTGGTCTAAAATTATTATTAACTTAAAACAAATAATAAAGCACAAAATAAATATAAAAATTAAACCCGAAAAGAAAATAAAAAGTGTTATCTCTATGTATTCGACTGAGATTTGAACCCGTAATCTCTGCTTAGAAAACCAACGAATGCTACTGAGACCACAACAAACCCCTGACAAATGGCTCTAAATTTGGCTTCACTTAGCTTTCGCTATGACGTGTCAGGCGTTTCGACGATTCTGTTGAAAAGAAAATAAGTTACAGTTGACCGAGAGGCACCTGTCAAATGATTGAAGAGAAAAACGTGAGATAGACATATGCAATGACAAGTCTGCACCGTTTTCGTGAATTGTCAAATCACTTTACACAATTTACGTCTCTATGCCAGCCTGGAAGGTAAGAATCGTTTTTGCAGATCGATTACATATTTTTGAACCTCTCAGATATTATTATGGGTACCCTCTATGACGTCGAATGTATAGTGACGCAGAATTTTGTTTTCGCATAATTTTTCTCCAGCTTAAAGGTAAAATGTTTTTTTTTGTGTAGTCCTTGTAGAATAGGTACAGTAGGTTAGGTAAGGTTTAATTTATAACTTTCAAAAAAGTCAACGGTATCAGTAGTATTAACGGTGCGGCGGTCCACCTGTCGTCCGATGCCTATGCTTTCACAGAGGGTTAGACATTTATGCCGGTGAGAGATGGTCACATAATTTTGATTTTTATAGGTAATCAAATAGTTTTGATCGACCCGATCCGATATTTATGCTGATACAGTGTAACTATGTTTATGCCATCCAAAAAGCATCACATATTTTTACCAAAGTAATATCATCACTTACTTATGAGCCCAATGGAACATCATTTATTTTTGAGCGACCCGATCCGATATTTATGCTGTTACGGTGCAACGATGTTTATGCCGTACTGAAAGCATCACATATTTTTACCGAGGTAATGTCGTCACATACTTATAAGCCCAATGGAGCATCATTTGTTTTTGCACGGCTGTCCATAGTAATATATTTATGCTAGTGACTGTACGTTGTGTAAATGGTTAATAGAAAAACAATTTCATTCTTTTAGAGAGTTTTTAACGGTAAAAAATTGTTAACAAAAAAAAAATATAACTAGTTATATTTTTAATGCATGCTTGAAATTGTACTTATGTATGTATTATTATTTATTTATTAGTTTTTAATCACATAAAATTTGCATGCCGGTGTCGCCGGCGGGAGCGCTAGCCACATTGTTTCACTTTGAACAACTATTGTAACCGCTTCTCAAGCAAATAAATTTAATTTGAATTAGAATTAGACTTTAATTGCAAAAAAATATAGTTATTTCACCTATACAACGCTTACCTAAGTGGTTACTCCCGTTATAGCAGCAGTAGTCGAACAAGCTGCCGACTACGTTCATAAGCAGTAACCACAGCAGCACCGCGGCGACTACGAAGTCACCCGGGTCCAAGATCACTTCCTCGTGGAACTTGGTGCAGAAGACCTTCTCCTTGATGAGCTTCACCTGATGAATTTTTTTTTTTGTTATAAATAGATAAATGTTAGGAGGCTAGGCTACTCGCACACCAAGACCGAAACAAAGTTCTAGTCTAGGCTTGTCCCTGATGTAAGAACAGCAATCAGAATGAGCATATTCATGAATAAAAATAATAAACTATACTATCGCACCTTTAGAACAAAAGTGACCTATCTCAGAAAATTTTCAAGTACGTGTCTGATCTCATACATACATACATACATACCTTCACGCCTGTAATCCCAGAGTGGGGTAGGCAGAGCTACAGAATTACCTACAACTTGTGTTAGATCTCTATAATAATGAAGGAGACCATTCATTTTGGGCACAAAATCAAATGTGCCGGCCAACGAATAAAAGTGTTTTAAATCGCTATACAAGAAAAAATAAATCAACAGGTAGGTACCTATTTTTATTTGATTCTGATCAGTTTAAAAACCCTTTTATTCAGTTTATTCCCACTAGTTCAGTTGTCTAGTTCAGTTGACTGAACTAGTGGGTTTTTTTTTCTCTTTTGTTCAGTTGACTGAACCTGGCCTAAACGTGTATCCTAAAAGAGAGGTCGGTTTAGGTTATGTTAGATGTTCCGCAGGCCCGAAGGGCCAAAAACACCCAGAAATAGGAGCTCCGCGCTAGCGGAGCTCCGTCGACACTCTAAGCATATACCCCTTCGTCCACGTTCATAACTAAGATTTCACAACTGAACAAACGAGAAAAAGAATCCCACTAGTTCAGTCTACTGAACTGGACAACTGAACTAGTGGGAATAGAGGTTTTATTCGTTAGTCGACACTTTTGATTTTGTTTGAAAAGTCAGAATTTTCGAACATCTATAACACCAACAAATGATGGTTCTACAGTTTTGATGTTGTATAATAAAATGCTCAGAGCGATAATGTGATCAGATTAAAACACTTTTATTCGTTGGCCGGCACTTTTGATTTTGTTTGAAAAGTCCGGATTTTTGAACATCTATAACACCATCAAATGATGGTTCTAGAGCTTTAATGTCGTATAATGGAATGCTCAGAGTGATAATCTGATCAGATCAAAAACACTTTTATTCGTTGTCCGGCACATTTGATTTTGGGCCCAAACTTCACATTTAACCAAACCACCCATTTTACCAAAGTGTACATTTTTTTTTTTCAGAATTCGTTTTTTTATTGTTTTTCTTACTCAGAATCGTTGATACTATCGATCTTCATACAAGAAAAAAAGTGTCCTAAATATTCCGTTCCAAATCGTCACATTTTTGAATGCAGTCTTTTTTTATTTATATGAATGTGACGCACTGGAAGAAAAAACTTACATAGTAAAATCTGGGACACTTTTTTTCTTGCATGAGGATCGATAGTATCAACGATACTGAGTAAGGAAAACCAAAAAAAAGTAATTCTGGAAAAAAAAGTTAATGTACACTTTTTTTGAAAAACGCCCATTTATGACTTAGAATAGAATAGAATAGAAAAACGTTTATTCAACAAACACATCAACACAGGGGTACATCATAGAAAATATACAGTAACGTAGTACAATCACTTCTTATCCCCTAATAAGCGACACCATTAAATTAAAAAGTACAATGAGGTTGATGTGTGCCGAAATGGTCTCCACTCAGCAAAATGGTTGGCATGGGGATGACAACCGGGCTGGTTTTCAGGGGAGCCAGGCGGGCTGTTTGGGACAGCGTACTGTGACTTACGAAGGATAACTATTTACATTACAATATGACAAGGGATTGAATGAAAACGTTACGTACAGAAACCATTGTCTTGAAACACCATAAATTATAGAAAGTAAATAAAATAAAATAAAATAGAAATTAAATTAAATTAAGAGGTATGGCCAAATGCGAGCTGTGAGGACTGAAGGGAAATAAATAAAACAAAGGAGAACACTTAAATGAATATAGTGACGTATATAGAGGCTGGTCGTTTGACTACATGCCCTAGACTTTATGCCTTTTGTTGGTCCAAAAAATGCCGTTTGAGTCTATGTTTAAAGCTGTTAAAAGATTTGCATTTTTTTATCGGCGGTGGAAGGTTATTCCAGCATTTCGTGGCAGCGTAGCGAAAGCTGCCACGAAAAGCAGCACTACTGTGTCTAGGGCATAATAGTCTACAAACAATTCGTTGTCGGTGAGAGATGGAGAGCTTGTCAAACAGGTATTCTGGCTTTTTGTTTTTCAAAATACCGAAAAGAAGGGTAGCGAAATGCAACGATCGTCGAGCGCTCATATTTAACAATTTATTGTTGATAAGGTGGGGAGTAATGTGTGAACGGCGAGGTATAGGGAAACAAAAACGTGCACACGCGTTTTGAATACGCTGGACTACTTTTTTAGTTCTTGCTAATATACACTCTCCATACACACAATCCCCAAAGTTGAGCTTAGAGAGAATAAGCGAATCGCATAACTTAGTACGGAGGTCTACACTAAGAAAATTACGCACCTTGTATAAAACCTTTAGTCTATAGAAACAGTTTTGGGCAGTCTTAAGGATATGATTTTCGAAACGTAACGAGCCGTCCATCAGGAGTCCCAGGTTACGAGCCTCCGACACCCGCTGCAGGTCACTACCCAAATGCTAACCTTGGGGTTTAAATTAATTATTCCATTGACCTGTTTCTTTGTACCTAGTACAATGAATTTGGATTTGGCGGAGTTAAGGGTTAAGCAATTTTGTTCGGACCAGATGGCGACTTGTTGTAAATCCTCATTAAGCTTATCCACAGCAGCTTTTGTTGCACATGGCTTAAAAGATATATATAGTTGAAGATCGTCCGCATATATATGAAACTTGCAGTGCTTGACGTTATTTACTATATCTGCGCTATAGATGGAGTAAAGCACCGGTCCCAATATTGAGCCCTGCGGAACTCCCCTTGATAGTGGAAGCGTCGCCGATACTGCGGTGGAACCACAAGTGTCACGCACCTCAACTAGCTGCGATCGGTTAGTTAGGTAACTCTCAAACCATTTCACAGCGCCACCACTAAATCCGTAATATGCTAACTTAGCCAAAAGAACATTCGTATTAATACAATCAAATGCTCGAGAGAAATCCAAAAGCACTAGGATTGTCCCTTCTCCGACATCTTGTGAAGCTAACACGTCGTCTACAACATCCAAAAGAGCCGTTGTGGTGCTGTGGCCTTTCCTGAAACCGGATTGTTTGGGGGGTAAAATAGAATTTAATTCTAAAAATTCAGTAAGTTGCGTGCATATCGCTTTCTCCAGGATTTTAGACAGGAAAGGTAAGATGCTTATCGGTCTTAAATCTTTAAAGTTCAAAGGATTATTATTTTTGGGAATAGGCTTAACAATTGCTATTTTCCACAATTCAGGAAAAGTACCAGTTTCAATGGATTTATTAACAATAGATGTGATTGTTGCCACAGTATGTGGAAGCGTTAGCAACACCATATCTAGAGAGATACCGTCTATGCCCTGTGCATTCGTCGAGATAGTTTTAATGATGTTGCCAACCGTAGTCTCACTCACGGTACGTAGATCAAAAACTACAGGCTTGAACCGGTGAGTCTCGAAGTAAATTAAGTAGGATAAATTAAGGGTATTATTTCCAGGGAGGTTAAGAAAATGCCCGTTTATACTGTCTGGGTTAGCTAGATGAGAAGGTAATTCAGATTCTTGTTTTTTAAAGTTTATTACATTTTTTTTTATATTTTTCCAAAGCAGTCGGGGTTTATTTAAATTATTATTTATATTGTGTTGGAAATACGCACACTGTTCATTGTAAAGGGCAACATTTACTATAGATTTTAGCTCTTTATAATATTGTTTATGGCTGTCAAGTTTAGTACGGCGACTTCGAGAATGAGCTGTGTCACGCAATGACATCATTTCCTTAATGTTAAAAGTAATCCACGGGTGCGAAACTTCTTTTATGTACAATATCTTACGAGGGGCATAAGTATCAACGAGATTTAATAAGCGGTCGTTAAATGATGCCACCATATCATTAACATTAAGTAGAGAGAGACCATCCCAATCAATAGCACTAACACTATAGTTAAAGTGATCCAAGTCAATATTCTTTATAGGCCTATACATTATCCATTTAGGCGGTGGTTTTGTTTTCCTTATGCTCAACTGACAAGTAATAAAAGCGTGACCACTTAGGTCAGGTATGTGCTCAACACATACGCGAGACACACGCGTGCTCGTACTGCAGCATACAAGATCGATGAGCGTCTCACTATGCTCAGTAAAGTGAGTCGGTTCATCAACGTACTGTACAAGTTGCATGTAATGGAAAAAGTTTAGCAGTTTTTTTGTGTTAGGATCTCGACTGTTCAATATATTAATATTGAAATCCCCAAGCAGAACAATATGGTCGAACATAGAAAATGACGACAACGAATCACTGAGCGCGTCCAAAAAAGCGTCAGCATCGAGCCAGGGCGGGCGGTACGCAGTGCCTACGGCCAGTCGTAGTCCGCCGACATTGAGACTGAGCCACATCTGTTCGACGAGCGGCGCCGCGGGGTGATCGAGGCGCCGCGCGTTGATGCCGCGCTTGAGGTAGAAACCAACCCCTCCCCCTCGCGCGCGCTGCCCCTCAGCCCGCGGCACGTGGCGCAGGCGGTAGCAGGCCGGCGCTGGGGCCCGTGCCTCCTCTCCAGGCTTCAGCCAGGTTTCATTAATGGCCATTATGTCTACGCAATGACGTTCCATCGCCACGAGAAACTCGCTATGCCGAGTTCCGAGAGACCCAGGGTTAAGTAACCCGAGAGATAAATTCTGCGTCTTAATAAATTGAAAAACAAAAGAATATAATATCTCACACAATTTACAATTCAACAAATATAGTCTTAAAAGGGTTGCATGACGCCAGTTAGCAAAGTGAGATAAAAATATTTTGAGGTAAAAAGTAAAACGTCGCTCTTCATCTCTCATAGTAATATGAATGAAAGGTAAAGGAAAAATAGGAATATAAAGAAGTTGGCTGTAATTCAAATAAATACATGCAGCAATAAAACATAACGTCCTACAGTTATAACAAATAAATATATAAATAGTCCCACATGTCACATGCCATAATAAAAGTTTATAATAAGTGTTTAACGCTAGGAAAGTATGGTAATATGCATAAACAAATTTTTGTATACAAATATAAATAGTTTCACAGTACCCTATACACCGAAGTACGATATTTGACAAAACTCCACTCTCACAAGTATAGTTTATATTACACGAATAAATTAAGACAGTTTCCCAAATAACAGATAATAATAAAAAAAAAAAAAACACTGGAAATATATAAATAAGTTTTGAATTTATCCAACATGCTCTTTTCCAAAAACCTTAAAGACGTCAGATTCAGTACGGAGTTGAATGGGTGGCGTGTCATCGTCACGACGCACGTAGATGCATCCATTTCTTGTCCACGGGCGTCGCCAGTGCAGACGCCGGGCCTCCTGGCGTACATTAAAGAACAGCTGCCGATTCAACCTGGTGAGACGCTCGTTGACGTAAAACCGATTGGCACCGTCGACGCCGGGCAGGTGGAAGCCTGAGGTATCGGCTCCACGGCGCACCCGCGCCGCCCGCATCAGCTCGTCCCGCAGCCCGCGGCGCACCAGGCGCACCGCCAGCGCGCGCTCCTGCACGGCGCCCCCGCTCGCGCCGGGCTCGCGCCGCGCGCCAACGCGTACCGCGCTCACGACATCCCGCTCCTCCACAGACACACCTAGCTTGGTACCCACGAGGGTTATCAGCTGCACCAGGTTTTCACCGCTCATCTCGGGCAGCCCTGTTATTTCCAGGTCGTTCGATAACAACTCTTGATCGCGGTCGTTCAGGTCGATTTTAAGTTTCTGGACCGTGCTGGCCAGATCGGTTTGCTCCGTGCAGCATTTCTCATCGAAGCGTGATTCGATAGCGGTGACCCTTTCTTCCAAGCTGTGCATACGAAAGTTGAAGCACTGAACTGCCTCAGTCAAGGTGTCAATCTTCACAGACAGCTTCTGCATGCAGTCGTTGATTGTACCCGTTAATTCCAGTTTCAGCTGCTCGAGGACACTGCCAGACATAACTGTAGTATTTTGCGAGGACTGTGATTGTAGCTTACGGCGTAATGTGATATTAGGATCACTTTTCGTACCCTCAGACGCAGTAGACGGCCGAGCAGGCCTTTCCGGAGACGACTGCAATGCAATGTTAGGCAACTCAGGAGACGACACTAAGCTTGATCTCACCGGGGTGATCGTGTTGCCTGATTTGGATAACTTGTTTTGACATTCCGAGCACTTCCACTCTGTTTTCTTTGGCATTAGATCGTACTTTTTCGCGGTCACATTAGCACAATCCAAGTCATAAGTATGTTTGCACACTGCACAACACAGACACTTTGTTTTAATAGTGTTCTTACAGCCCGTACATATTTTAGTGTTGGAAGACATAGTTATTATTTGTCGATCAACTTAACGTAAAGTAGATGGGAGCGCAGCAATATATTTTTTTGTGTATGCGGGTGTGCAAAGTTCCATGCACTTATTTTACGTACTAAAGCACTGTTAATGTAGTTGGAAGTTCACAAAAAAATCAAGGCACATACGTGTTTTTAGTGATATAACTGTTTGGGAACACTTATAAGCATATTAAGGACTTTCAATAATAAAATACATATTTAAAAGTAGGAGTAAATAAAAAGACGTTCGCACAGTCGCTATCGCAAACTACCCTCCCGAAAACTTGAAGTCCGAAAGCTGAAATTTAGAATTAGGTCACTATTGTTATGAAGGTGCGATATTCATCGTTGTCAGCCCGTTTTACACATCACTACTCCCGATCTTTGAACGAATTTTGGTTACAATTTCCGGTAACTTTTACGACTAGAGCGACTCTTAAACTGTCGGTGTATTTCGCGTAATATGAAATTACTGCGGTTTTTACTCCGTTACATACATACATACATATCTTCACGCCTGTAATCCCAGAGTGGGGTAGGCAGAGCTACAGAATTACCAACAAACTTAAAAACTTGTTGATAATTCTGTAACCACATTTTGCACAAATAGGCTAAGATGTCTACCAGCGTATTAGTGACAGGTTGCAAGCCCATCGCCTAACAGTACTACAAGCCTATATTCCCTTAGTCGTCTCTTACGACATCCACGGGATGACATGGAGTGGCACTATTCTAACCCGGCAACCACACGGGTAGTTTTACTCCGTTATCATTTTTTAATTAAGATGTAAAAAAAATGTTATGTAGAGTTAAGCAAATTGATTCTTAGGCTACTTTGGACTATGTCAAAGTGACGTAATCAATCAAAACGTAAGAAACTTCTTATGATTTTATTTACAGTGTCATTTGAACTCATTTGTCACAGTCCGGGACTTCATTCTGCTCGATAAATCCATATTTCATTTGACATGTTATCGTATTGTTAACTCGGCCTCTATTAAGTACCTAAATAAGAGCTACCATAACGTTGTTAATACGGTCATACTGTCATAAGCAATATGGTTTTACCGAGTCAAATAGACCCTCAGGGATTATGACAGGAAATTCGTAACCACTACAAAATTGAATAGCTATTGGTAATCAATAAAGCGAGGCCTGTGGTGGCGGCCGCGAGGGCGGCCATTTATTTTCGCTTGCAATGATGGCCGCGTATGGAAGCATATTTAAAGACTCGCTTACATTGCAGCATTGTACGCGAAAACACCTAGCCGTTACCGCAGGCTGCGTCCGTCTGTGAATCTCTTAACAATCACAGATCTAGCGAATGAATACTATGAGTCGAATTTAATTAAGATACACTTGCATTCTCTGTGTCTTTAACTATGCGATAGCCAATTAGTTTCTTTAATGGAAAATTTCATGCATGAGATTCGCAAAAGGTATTCGATCATCAACCTCTGAGTTTGCTGTTGACATCCGTTTCCTGAAAGATAATGCATTGTTTACTTTTTAGTATCTTACTATCATTTCTTGCTTCCGTTGTTGCTTTTAGTAATATGGATATGATGGCCATGTATCATTACAATTTAAAAGACGCTCCTAAGCTGTATGAAGCCTACATTAAAAAGAATGGCAGGAAATTCCGCAGCCAAAGGGAAAAACAAGGGAGATATCAAAAGTTCTTACAAACTCTAGAGAATATCAACACGAACAATCTTCAACCAGGGAGTCAGAAGGTTGCAGTGAGTAAGTTTGCAGACTACACTGAAACAATGCTGGCCAAGTTGAAGAAGAAAATACCAGAGCACATGGACCCGGAGCTACAGATATCACTAGGGCATGGCAAACCCATTCAAGCAAGCGATATCTTTAGAAATATTTAGTGTTTTGATTAAATGTTGAATGACTTTTACTGAGTTGGAGTCTATCAGACGTAATTTTTGATAAAATATAGAAAAAATACTAATGGTTCAATGATAAGTATTCTTTATTTTTTGCATAGCATGATTATTTAATTTGCGGAATTAATAATAAACATGTATAGGTATGAGAGCTTTTAAATAAAAAAATATGTAATTTACTTGAATACGGTAAAAAAATCAGGTATTTTTCACAAAGATTAACTTACGATGCCGCGAGTCGCTAGAAGAAGGTACTGAGCGATACAGAGCACGGTATACGGCGATTTTTTTTGGCGACGTATAATAGACGTCATTTCAGTCGCAGAGGGTTAAAGCAACGTTTCCTGTAATTGATTACTATAATGGTGAGCCTTACTGTCTGAGCTAATCATAGCAAATTATATGATTATGTTTAAAGCGACCGTGTCCGAATCTTTCCATCCGATTTAGAGCTCCGGTGACACAGACAGACGCACATTCTTGACATACGAATTCTTAGATAGGTTTCATGTTACATGTTTGGAGCTATCATCAGCTCTGAAAGAAAGACAGAAACAGTGTTTTTATTTATTTATGTTTCTAAGCTACCTAATTAACAATACACGCTCTATAATGCTGTATGTACACTCAAATTACCGGTTATAACCGGTAATTTTCATACAAAAACGGTTAATAATCGGTTAATTTGCATTCTTTAGCTCTCATGGTACAAGTAACTGGATTTCGCCAGTTAATAATTCGTCCGACGAGTAAAGCGAGTTGGCTAAGAGAAGGGGTCCGCTCATCGGATCAAAAGTAAGGTTGACAAACTTCATTTCATTTCGCAAAAACATAAGAACACCTAAAAATTCAGAATTACTTTTTTCCTAATATCCATTTGTCCGAATTTTAATTTTTTCGGAAGCCATATTACGCAGGAGCTATTATCAATAAATTGTTTCGAAACTATGGAAATTCGGAATATGACTCTTCGGAATTACGTTGTGTGTGTACCCCAAAAACATTTTTGTGCTTAAACCATTACATACTAGGGCAAAGGCACCAGTGGTCAGCCAGAGACCAGTTGTCGACCTTATATGAGTGCGAAGAGTGGGATATATATATTTCGCACTCTTTCCACTCGTACAAAGTATAGGCAGAGGCCGACTACAGGTCTCTGGCTGACCACTGGTGACTACCCTACATAGGTTACATTTTTGGAATTTGATGTAGTTTGCCAAATGATGATTAGGTGGAGCTTTAAACCTAAAAGAATCACCTACCTGGAGGTGATGGGAGCTGAACAACGACGCGTTCAGACAGGCCTCCAGGGTGTGCTCCAAGTCCGAGGAGTTGTGGTCACGACACGAGCGCGACACGCAGAGCCCGCGGTGCACGACCGTGTGGTCGTAGTGCGTTACGTTGTACGCAGAGTAATTCTGAGGGATAAAAGACATGTTTGAGGTAAATATAAAGGGTGGAAAAAGCGGTTGCCTCATGAACAACTGCCTTTTGCTCTTAAAAAGGTGTAGGTTTCTTTATTCTAAAGATAAAGATAAAGATAGAGACATTTATTCAGTAAGTAGGCCGCACGGGCACTTTTACACGTCAAGAATCTACCAGCGCTTCACAAGAGGAGACCACTGCTGAGAAGAAACGCCGCAAGAAACTCAGAAGTCAGTCATGTCATTTATATATTTAATATTACAATGGTACTGCTTAGTCTAGCATTATATAAATCTATATAGTAAATTAAGAAAAAAACAAATATCCTCCGTAAAATATTCTGCAGGAAAACACACCAAAATCTTAAGAGAGAGAAAATAAAAAAAGAACACCTACTTATGTGTATATAAGACGGTGCAAGACGACCACATAAGATTGATATGTTTTCCTACATCAACGGTGTCCCCTACAGTAGGGACACCGAGTGATGGCACTTGACACATCTGACAAAAGTGTTGTGAAACACTCCATTTAGTTAAATACGGTCCACGCTAACGGTACCTCTGAAGACTCTTCTGCCTGTCACACAATCGACTCACAAAAACACTCCATTTAGTTAAATGGAGTTTTTCACAACACTATTGTCAGATGTGTCAAGTGCCATCACTCGGTGTCCCTACTTTAGACAAGATAAGGCTTTTGAATTTGAACTCCAAGCTGAGCTGCTCGTAAATAACAGCTCCGACAGCATGTTTGTAAATCAGACATGAATATAAATGTTCTCCAATATCACAACCAGTCATTGTTCGGCGAGATAACAAAACATTTGATTTGTAAGTATTAAATAATGTTTTAATGTTTTATTTGGGCATAATCGATACAATATTACTTAAAGGTAAAAAAAAATAATTAACATTAACCATCGAAGTAACCACAAGTTACAACAAAAAAAATGCAAACTTTAAAAACCCGACTATAGGTTTTAGGGTTCCGTACCCAAAGGGTAAAAACGGGACCCTATTACTAAGACTCCGGTGTCCGTCTGTCTGTCTCCAGGCTGTATCTCACGAACCGTAATAGCTAGACAGTTGAAATTTTCACAGATCATGTAGGTATTTCTATTGCCGGTATAACAACAAATACTACAAACAGAATAAAATAAATATTCGTTTTTCTTATAGATAATGTTTAATGTTTATTTGGGTCCAAACGGTAGGCCTACAACTAAAGAAAAAATATTACAGAAAAACTTACATAACACATTGACCAGTGAAGATGCCACAATTAACTAATACAGTGCAGGGTTACACGTCAAACATGTGTGCTTACATAATATTATATTCAAGTACAGACATCACTTAATGTTTAGACAACGCAATTTTAAATCTAAGAAGGGAAAGACTAAACATATCAAAGTGAGAAAATGTGCTATTATAGTTTTTAAAAATTCTACATAAAAATGAATTTGACGCACATTTGTTACGAGTAAGGGGAACATGAAATAGATTGTTATTGCTTCGACCATTTATACGAGGAGTCCTAAGGCTAATTTTGCCTAGCAAATACGGGGAATCAATCTCACACGAAAGAATTTTATACAATAAAATTTGATCTCTAAGTAATAATGGTAAATTCGATCATCATGTCAGCCGAAAGACGTCCACTGCTGGACATAGGCGTCCCCCAAGGCTCTGCACTTAGACCGGTCTTGTGCTTTTCGCATCCACCGCTTTCCCGCGATCCTTACAATGTCGTCACTCCATCTTGTTGGAGGCCTATCCATCGATACTTAAATAAAAAAATATAGCCTGGCTTCTACTACCTAGAGTAATCTAGCGTCACCTCAAAATGTTAAAGTCCATCAAGCTGATTAGACTGCAGAGCGTGCCAAAGAAATATACGTACATACTTACATACCTACACTCAAAAACACGACCCTCCTTCTGACGCAGTCGGTTAAAAACTATTATTATCTTAATTATTATCAAAGACGTTGAGGTTTTTTTGCGAAAAACCGAATGATAAAGTGGTAATTATTCAAATTAGCGATTTTCGACAGTCGCGAAGACTTGTTAATTGCAATGACGTTATTCTGATAATCTTTATTTATTTAACCAACTTTAGCAAGTCACAACTAAAAACATAAGCAAATAAGCTATTGTAGAAATTGGAGAAAAAAAGCGGTCTTGTGTGACTTAGAATCGAGATGTGTGAAGGGTAAAACACCCAATTACTGGCCTCTAAAATACCAGTTACTAGCACCTAGCGATTGTTGAATTATCGTCTCTATTAAGTTATGTTAAAGTTCACGAGGCCAATAATTGGGCAGTTCACCCTGTATCTTATTTGTATTGTTTTTCCCCGTGTGGTTGCCGGGTTTGAATAGTGCCACTCCATTTCTTCCCGTGGATGTCGTAAGAGGCGACTAAGGGAATAAAGGCTTGTAGTACTGTTAGGCGATGGGCTTGCCACCTGTCACTAATACACTGGGAAACATCTTAGCCTACTTGTGCAAAATGTGGTTACAGAATTATCAAGAAGTTTTAAAAGTTGTTGGTAATTCTTTAGCTCTGCCTACCCCACTCTGGGAGTGAAGGCGTGAGTATAATGTATGTATGTGTATAAGAAACCTAATAACGTCTTGCACCTCTTACATAACTTAAGAAGGTAAGGGAAAGATGGGGGATATGGACTATTACAGACCAATCTCTATTATCCCTGCTATAGCGAAGGTTTTTGAGAACGGCCTCTGCAGCCGCCTCACGTGTTTCTTAGGCTCAACAAACGCCCTTTCCGATAGGCAACACGCTTACCGTGAAGGCCGATCGACGACGTCCCTGACTCGCGAATTGGTCCGACGCGTAATGACTGCCCGAGAGAGGAGTCAACAGGTGGCCGTCTTGTGCTGCGACCTATCGAAGGCCTTCGATGTTGCCGACCACGCCGTTCTTACTGGGAAGCTGCGTCACTACGGAATTGACGGCCCGTCGCTATCCCTACTTGAGAGCTTGTTGCAACACCGATCCCAAGTTGTAGTCGGGGATGGGGGGAAAGTGAAGTCGGACCCTTTGGTGACTACCATGGGCGTAGCACAGGGATCATCGGTCTCGAATTTACTTTTCTCCTTACTGCTGAATGACCTGCCAGACACTATAAAGGCTGCTGACATTCTTATGTATGCCGACGACGTTGCTGCAATCGTCACTGCGTTATCTATTGGCTGCCTGGAAGATAAACTGAACGAAACTGCAGCGCAACTCGCTCGATGGTTTGGTGCAAACGGTCTAGCATTAAACCTAAAAAAGACCCACTATCTGGTCTTCAATTTGTCAGGCCGCAGCTCCAAACCACTGACTGTATTCGTAGATAGAATATCCCTGGAACAAACTACCACTACTACCTTCCTGGGATTCGATATAGACACTTGCATGAAATGGGATCATCATGTGAACAAGCTGTGTGCTAGAATTAGTAGTGCGTGTTTTGCCTTAGGACGAGTCACCAGGATGGTCTCTGATGAAGTGGCGCGCACGTGTTACTTTGCCACGGTGCACTCCTTGGTCCAGTATGGCGCGGAGCTCTGGGGACGTTGTGCTGAGTAGGAGAGAGTGTTCCGCCTTCAAAAACGGGCAGTGAGGATTATCGCGCGTGTGCCACTTGACACCCCTGCTAGGCTTTATTTTAGTAAACTGGGTATATTAACACTGCCTGGTATAGTCATATTTCAGGTGGGAGTATACGTGTGGGTCAACTTAGCGTCCTATAAAACCCACAGCATGGTACACAAGTACAACACGCGCAACGCTAACAAGCTTATCGGTATCGGCAGCAGACTAAAGAAAGCGTCCAAGCTCACCCACGCCATGGGCCCCGCAGTATATAATAAGCTACCGGATAGCATCACCACTGCCCCGAGCTTATGCAGTTTTAAAAATCGCCTGAAACGCTGGCTTATTGAGCACTCTTTCTATAACTTTGACGAGTTTATCGCACTCAAGTGATCTCGGTAGGCTAGGTTAGGACATTTTTTGTTTTTTTGACTTGTTAATTATATTGCTTGATGTGACTTTGTTATGTAGATATTTAAGATTTCGTGCAATTTTGTATGATAGCATTTTTGGAATTATCCATATAACTATATATTTTTAACGTGTAAATTGGTTTTACTAATAAATTACTTATGACTTATGACTTATGACTTAAGAACTTTTAAAAAGATATTTCACATGTTAAGGTAACAGTTTTTTTTTCGTAACTACTTCTTCGCTAAAAAGAATAATGTTAAGTTTCGAGTTCTTGTGTTGACATAGGGTGACGGCACCAATTATGGACACATTTAGCTGACAGGAACCAGTAGTAATGGACACTTCATTAATAATTCAAATGTTATGCGGTCCTAAATTTATTGTTGCAAAACAAATGAATAACCTTTATGTGCTGTAAAATAAGAATCAAATTGGTCCTCGTCCATTACTGGCCCGTCAAAGTGGTGGTAAAAGCTCCCGAGGAAATAAAGACAAATATAGTTTTACTGCCTTTCTAGGCAATGTGTCAAAATGCGTAGGTACGGATGTTTTATCCACATTTTATCACGCGATAAAAGCAGGCATATTAGGCCGCGTGGGCCGGTTTTTTCCGGTTTGCATATTTCACACAATTATGACAATAATGCTGCCCTACTACGGAGAAAAGGCGCATTTGCAATTATTTCATAGAAGCATAATAAACTCTCAATGGCTATGATAAGGTCGAAAGTGCAATACTATTGATATAGTAGATGTGCCTTATTTCGGGTGCAGACTCGTGGTCACACCAGGTTGTCACACCACTACTATTCGACGGAGTCCTGCCTGAGGCAGGGCTCCTATTTCTGAGCGATTTGCCCTTCGGGCATCTAAAGATACCTAACGAACCTAACCTACATACTTTTGCGGAATAAAAATGATTTCTGTCGAATTTCCGACCAAAGCGAATAGCAGTGGTGTGTCAATCTGGTGTGACCACGAGTCTGCCCCTCTTATTTCCGTAGGAGGGCAGAATGTACGGAACCTCGGTGCTTGAGTCTGACTCGCACTTGACGGGTTTTTTGTTCTCCAGACTGCACAACAATGTTAATGATTAAGGGCAAAGGTGAGGTTATGTCATTCAATTACGTGTCGACACGACAGGATTACGAATCATTATGCTAATTTGTCTGGGTGGAACAATTGAAGTCAAGCTATTTTTTTTTTAATACTAAAATGTTTGTCCCAATGAGTATGATCATATGAGTGATGAAAGCAATAATGTTTACACTTTTATACAGTAAATCGCTGAACGTACATTAGGGGTGCAAATCTATAGGTTTTAGAATAGAAATAGAACTTTGAACAGAAGGGTTCATCATCATCATGTCAGCCGAAAGACGTCCACTGCTGGACATAGGCCTCCCCAAGGCTCTCCACTCAGACCGGTCTTGTGCTTTTCGCATCCACCGCGTTCCCGCGATCCTTACAAGGTCGTCACTCCATCTTGTTGGAGGCCTACCCACAGCTCGTCTCCCGGTCCGCGGACGCCACTCAAGAAGGGTTATTATGGCATTATTATGCAGTTCAGTGTACGCTCCGAGAAAAGGACAGAGCTATATAACTGCTATAGCTCTATCCTTTACACTCGCCGTAAAATGAACTGTCATAGCTATGTCATAATAACCCCCCAGATGACAAACATAACAAAACATTTAACATGGCGTTGAAACGGGCCCCTCTCAGCTTTGCGCCGCAGCAAGCCGCGGCGTTAGTTTTCAGAGGAACCATGACTTTAAAACTAATTTAATTATCTAAAACAAAAACAAAACAAAAAGGGATGTCGACACAAACATCAGCAACAATCGATAGTGCCACACAAGACCGCTTTTTTACGTCTCCAATTTCTACAATAGCTTTATTTGCTTGTGTTTTTAGTTGTGACTTACTAAAGTTGGTTAAATAAATAAAGATTATCAGAATAACGTCATTGCAATTAACAAGTCTTCGCGACTGTCGAAAATCTTGAAAATTTTGAATTCTGATTAACGTTAAATTATATAAACCGACGAGCTGTGGGTAGGCCTCCAACAAGATGGAGCGACGACCTTGTAAGGATCGCGGGAACGCGGTGGATGCGAAAAGCACAAGACCGGTCTGAGTGGAGAGCCTTGGGGGAGGCCTATGTCCAACAGTGGACGTCTTTCGGCTGACATGATGATGATGATATAAACCGAAGCTAAGCGAGGGCGGGTCGCTAGAGTGCTATGATAACTAACCTGTATGATGGAGAGCAGCTCGCTGGTATGATTGCCCACCAGCTTGCCGTTCACGTAGCAGTAGAGGTCCCCAGGGCCACGCAAGCACGGGTAGAACTCGTCTAGTTGGAACAGCGGTGGTAGCCGCTTGTACTCCGTGTCTAGGGGACAACAAAAGACAATATAGAAGAAGCTTTGCTATTGAAGCGTTTGTACAATATTGCACTGCATACAATTTCCTCATTTGCCCTTGTGCAAATGGTGGAGAATGCTATTAGACATTACATGTACCTTTTGTGTTCAAATTAATTTGTAGGTATATTGTCTAATAATGAAGAAAAAATAGATATAGGAATATAACAAAAATAAATAAAAGTTAAGGGAATAAAGGCTTGTAGTACTGTTAGGCGATGGGCTTGCCACCTGTCACTAATATACACTGTTAAACATCTTAGCCTAATTGTGCAAATTGTGGTTAGGTAGAGAGTTATCAACAACTTTTCAGAGTTGTTGGTAATTCTGTAGCTCTGCCTACCCTACTATGTGTATGTAAATAAAAGCTAATGAAAAATTTCATTTCTTCTAATTTGTTTCCGATTTTCTATGTGGTTTAAATTCTGTACCCTTACCATGAGTTACAATTACCGTACTCCGTAATGCTATGTTTTTTTTATCGCATAGGAAGGCATAAGAGCACAGAGGCCACCTGATGGTAAGTGGAAACTGAGACCCATAGACATTCGCATTCACAAGACCGCAATCCTAAGACAGCAAATGCGTTGCCAACCCTGAGGACTTAGATGGAATGCCTCTATGCTAGTCATTTCACCGGCTGTCTTATCCCCAAACCGGAACACAATAATGCGAACACTGCTGTTTGGCGGTAGGTTAATGGATAAGATGGTGGTACCAACCCGGACGGACCCTGCACAAGGTCCTCCCACAAGTAAAAAGTACCTCGCAACCTCGCAGTATTATTTTAGAGTGCGAGGGACAGAGCAATCGACTCGCTAGCGAGTACGGTAATTGTAACCCATGTTGACTGAAGACGGTGTCCAAGGCTTTTGGCGTGACGCGCGACCTTTGACACAGTTCTCAGACCAATTCTCCTAAAAAACGCTCGCAATTTCAAAGAAAAGTAAATTAGTGTTACCGAAACGCAGGAAATACCATTTGTCAAGGTTTGCTGAGCTAATATTGGGAGAGTTGAGGAAAAAATGTGAGACCCTGTCTGCGAGATGGTTTGAATGAGCCAGTATTGCTTGGTGATACGAGTAGGTAAAAACAAATTCAATAAATTGTAAAATGTGCCTTACTGACTTACTTGCTAATTTTTATTTTGCACCTTAGTTTATTTGTAAGATACGCGGATTAGCAGAGCAGTATCATAGACGTTATGGAAAGCGTGCATATTATTCTTGGTTCTACCATATTTCCTATAAAATCAAGTGTCATAAAATTTGATGCTATAAATTAATTTCCTATAAAATCACTTGCTATAATCATTCAGTTTGTACATTATGTAGTATTATGTATAGTTAAGACGACAGATCTAGATGGAGCGATGATATAAAAAAAGTGGCTGGCAGTGGTTGGAAACAAAAAACTCAGGACCGAGCTCAGTGGCGTGCCATGGGAGAGGCCTATGTCCAGCAGTGGACGGAAATGGGCTGATGATGATGATGTATAGTTAAAGACATAAGTGTAATAAGTGTTTACATGAGCTGTCACAGGGATCACCTTAGAATAATCAGAGTATAGTGGCTCTTCCGGCATTTAATTCGAATTTTGAAAAGCAATTTTTGAGATAGTTGCTATGATACAACATACAGTCTGAGAAGGTGGGTCTGGTTTGTAATTCTCTCTCACTCGCTCTTAATGAGAGCGTATAAGAGCGAGTGAGAGAGAATTACAAACCTAAAGCGCCTTCATAGAGCACTCACACTGTGCAAACGCACTGTCCTTTGACGACGCCTTTGGCCTAGTTGGTGTGGCAGTTCTACGAATCTAGCGGTCCCGGGTTCAATTCTCGGTATGTGATGGGCAATATTTTTTAATAAACGCCAGTGTTTGTTTCTGCGTCTTGGTTAATTTATATATATGCAAGCATGTTTTTCTCTAAGTATATAACTATGTACTATTTATCCTAATGGAACCCTGACCCACCATAGAACTGTATCACAGTGACATATCATGTTTTAAACTTCTTACAACTAGAATCATAACGTGACGTTCAATAGTAACGTTTGCAGTTGACCTTAGCTGCACACTTTAGTACTTTGTCACTTTAACGTCATGTTTGAAATGCTGCACTAACTGTCAACCTTTATTTATTTATCCATGCATTTAAAATCAACCGCAAAAACTGCTTTTAGGGTACAGTACCCAATGGGTGCCAACAAGACCCGGCTTAGATTAAGGCTCGGCTGTCCGTTCGTCCATCTCACAAAGGTTTGTACATATCTTTTTAACCGTGATAGTAATCCTATGACCACTATAACAACAAATGATAAAAATATATTAAAGTTAAAATTATAGGGCATTTTGTTCAAGGTTGAACAAAGCTTCAAATAAATAAAGATTAAAAAAAAATATATGTACGGAACCGTTCTTGGGCGAGTCCGACTTGCATATAGCTGCTCTATTTTTTGAAGTCTGATATAAATTACAGTAAATTCTTCGTTGCGCAACTGTACCCTTACCATGAGTTACAATTACCGTACCGTAAAATGGGGTTAGATTGATTAATTTTAAAAATAAATCTTCCGTAGCTCCCGCATTTAATCGTTAAATAAATTATTAAAAATATCATATTAGCGACTACTTATTTGGAGTAACTTAAAGCAGCTTGAGGCAGACTACGATAGACGGCTTATTAGAAAAAAAAAATACGCAGCCTAAAATCTTGTTTCTTAAAATGGGGCTACTTTGATTATCCTTGTGTTTATATCGCAATATCAAAGTCACCCCTGAAGCATGCCAAAAATTAGGGGTTTCTTGTTTCGAAGTTTTTATATCCAAATTGTCTGAAAATACTTCAACTTTCAACATTTTGCGCTCTCATATGAGACATATGAAAGTAATTTCGCGAAAGAGCTAAATAATAACTTAGCAATTTCACAAAATCGACGATTAAAAAAATTATCAAAGTTGCCCCGCGTTTCTAAAGTCACCCCATTTTACGGTACTCGCTAGCGAGTCGAACGCCCTGTCCCTCTCACTCTATAACAATACTGCGAGCTCTCCGAGCGACAGAGCATGCGACTCGCTAGCGAGTACGGTAATTGTAACCCATGGTAAGGGTGGTAGTTGATCGTTTAACTAGTTACCTATGCGTTTAAGATTTCGCAAGATTTTTAACCGATGCATTTTTAAGTTTGATAGACGTGTGATGCAATAACCTCGGTTCAGCTGGATAGCTAATTACGAAATAACAACTCTACTCATAATTTTAGCCTAATGTCTATAGATTATTATCTACATAGATTATAGCCTAGGGCTCTAGTTATGTTTTCAGGGGCTCCGTACCAAAAACTAAACTAACTTGTACCTAGGATGACTTTAGGTCTCTGTTCATCTGTCAATACCCTTTATCTTTGAGCTCACACTCCAAAATTAAGTTATTGAATTTGCATAGGAAGTTGCGTAAGTTATTTAAATATATACTTAAATAAAGTTTATAAAAAAAAACTTTTGAGATGCCAAGAAAACAAAAAACAGCTTTATTAAGGCCCTGTCATCCCAGCTCATAGACACCGGAGATCCTAGAGCTGGTGCTTACCTCTCCCAAAGGATTGGGCTAGCTATCCAGAGAGGTAATGCAGCCAGTGTCATAGGGACCATGCCGAGAGCCGACCTGCTAGAGGGGGTGTTCTTTTTATATTGGTGATTATTATTTACATCTTTAATATTTGAGTAGCTTAGTTTTATTTTAAATTAAATAAGTTTAGTTTTAACTTTTAGTTGGTAACACATAAAATTCGTGTTAAAATTAATTTTGTTTTTAAATGCAAACAAATAATAGTTATTTATATAACTGGTAGGTACATAATGAAGCTTTATATTATAAGGTATGAGAGCCGATTTTTCTCCAGGAAGGAGTATCCCTATGAGGACTAATGTTACAGGTTGTTTTATTCACACACTGGAACACAACACAACACTGCTGCTTTGCGCCACGTTAAGGGATAAGATGCCCAGCATAAGGTCCTGCCAACACTAAACCTATGTCTTTCAGCAAAAAAGCAAAAAGGGCCTGATCTCCAAGTATAAAAAATTATAGACTAGCTTCTCCACGCGACTTCATCTGTGTAGATTGTTATTCCCTCGGGAACCTTTATTTTTTTCGGGATGCAAAGTATCCTATGTGTATCCAGGATATTCGCTTTATCTATTTCAAATTTCATCCAGATCCGTCCAGCGTGAAGGAGTAACAAACTAACACACACACACACTTTCGTTTAAAGTAGGATTTAAGGTTCCGTGTGGTGTGGATTCTTGTCGAAAACGACTCCATGCGGACGTAGATGCAGAACCCTCGTCGGCGCCCGAGGCCGGTTCGCGCTTGACCGATTTTTGTAAGCGAATTTTTAACACATAATTGTTGTGATAATAAGTACTGTTTTAAATGGTTTCTGTTTTTGTATCGGTAACCTTAAACCTGACCTAAAAGATGCATGTGAAAAATATTACAATGTCAGTCAAACTAAATACATGGGACAAGGAAATGATTTCATTATTTTCTGAAAAATAGATATAAAAATAACCGCCTTCAAAAACGCAAAAATAACATACATACATGCCTTCACGCCTTCATTCCCAGAGTGGGGTAGGCAGAGCTACAGAATTACCAACAACTCTAAAAACTTGTTGATAATTCTGTAACCATATTTTGCACAAAAAAATAACTTCTTTTAAAATGGTGGGTTTGACTATTAAACTGAAGTCGGCTTTGGGTTAAACATAATAATATAGTTTTTTTAGCTTTATGTTATTTTATACTTTTTAGTGATAATAATTAGGTATGCTGTTATGCAGTCCCACTTCTCAATTAACAAGAAACTAGTCCTCAGGGTTGGCAGCGCGTTTGCGGTCTCAGGATTGCAGTCTGAAGATTGTAGGTTATGGGAAAGCAAACGTACAGTCCCTTAAAGCTGTGATAAAATCAAAGTTCTAAGTTAACGCAAAAAAAAAACGTCCGTTTATGCCTCAAAAAACGTATATTTCGACACTCTCAAGGGAATCAAAAGTAATAGGGTATTTTCCGTTGACCTAGAACTATGAAATTTGGCAAGTAATACCGTCTTTTACTACAAATATAGGGAAAAATCTAAAACCTATACATTTTTAATTCAATGACAAGAAAACGGGGTCTTTATGCAAGTAACGGCGGCGGTCCAAATTTAGAATTGAGTGACCCATAGGCACTTGGATTCTCTAGATAAGACTGCAATCCTATGACCGCAAATGCGGTGCCAACTCTGAGGACTAAGACGGCCTCTATGTTAGAAATTTCACCGGTGGTTGTCTTATAGAGGAATATTTTTGATCCTTATTTGATGTGTGAAGTGTATGTGCTAGATTTGGTTAGACACGCAACTTAATTCTTAACCACCTTTCCTGCAAAGTTTATCCCAAACAAAATCATCATTGGAGTCAAGTCATTAAAAGGCAGTATTATGTCTCTTTTGTACAAACCTCCCTGTCGCAAGGATGTACAAACGAAATATATTTAATATGAGCATTGTAGTTTTTAATCATTTACCGGATGAATTAAAAATGTTGTCTGGGAAAATGTTTAAACGTAACTTGACAAAATGGCTAATGGAGAAATGTCTTTACAGTGTCAAGGAATATTTAGACGCTTAAATTTGTATTATTATTGACTAGAATTTATATAATTGGAAAGTATTTTGGAAATAGAATATTTACAATATTTTTACGCTTACTTTCATGCTGAATACAAGAGCTTACAATTATAATTTTTTATTTAGTAAAATGCTCCCTTAGGATTAAATTTAACATGAAGTTTTATACCAAGTTTTTTTTAAATTTTACTTACCATTTAATCTATAAATCACCCCCGAAGCCGACACAACAGAAAAAACAAACACGGTCAAAAATATCATTTTCAAAACACTCATTTTAAATTAATTAGCAATCACTAGCATTATAAAAAAAAAAACTATAGTTGTTTTTCTGATCACAAAGTGCCAGTATCATTAAAGCCTAGTTTTAACGTTACACGACACTCTAGCGAGCGTTCGAATTTTGAAATAGCGTGCGTCTGAGTTCAGCACTGCTTTAAATATAAAAAAAAAACCGTTGCACGTCACTGCAAACTGATTATGTTCTGAAACCGGGTGTTTAGGAGAATGTGACGTAGAGTATATCAATAAAGTTTTGTATAATCATCATCACCATCATGTCAGCCGAAAGACGTCCACTGCTAGACACATGACTCCCCCAAGGCTCCCCACTCAGACCGGTCCTGTGCCTTTCGCATTCACCGCGTTCCCGCCATCCTTACAATGTCGTCACTCCATCTTGTTGGAGGCCTACCTACAGCTCGTCTCCCGGTCCGGGGACGCCACTCAAGAACCTTCTGACCCCATCGGCCATCAGTCCTGCGTGCGTGTTATATAATATATACATGTTAATTTCTATCGTGACCTTGTGAATTAGTTTGTTTGCTAAAGTTTTGCCATACGCTTATTCGCAGTAAATAAGGTAGGTATGATGGGGCGTTTAAGGAAAAAATACTAGTCAATTGACTCGCGCACCGAGGGCTTTGTACCGCACAGTATGACATGTATTTTTATATTCTGATTAATTTGAATTCGATTTCGTATCGAATTAGCCCGAGTCAAACTCACACTTTACCGTTTTTTTTTTTTTCAGGGTTTGTACTTTAATCATAACTAATTTGACGCTAGTATGTTTTACCGTTTTTACGATACAACAAAAATAAAAACACATTAAAAAATTTCAGGGTTTGTACTTTAATCATAACTAATTTGACGCTAGTATGTTTTACCGTTTTTACGATACAACAAAAATAAAAACACATTAAAAAATATTATCGTATGAGGGCCACTTTCTTATAACACTTTCTGTAAAATAAAAATTGCCAGTTCGTAAAAACGATTTTTTGATTATGGGCTCCGTTTATAAAATATTCAGCTTTTAAGCGCTAAGTTTTGTTAGAGTCAGGGGGGTTACCATGACACACTAAAACAGTTCAGTTTAGGCTGAGAGAAAGTGATAGAGCTATACAACTGCTATAGCTCGGTCCCTTTCTCTCAACCTAAACTGAAATGCTTTAGTATGTCATGGTAACCCCCCAGGTGTCCCAATACAGCCAAAACTACAAAACTAAATACCTGAACAAATAACTACGCAGGTTATTTGTTATTTGACATAATATATTTTTTTAATTTAATACTATCATAAAAAACATACATGTACTAATTCTCTATTTAATTTGGTGCTGTCTTAGGTGATTTTAGTAGGTATAAACACTTAAGCAGAGATGGGCAAATTTTAATCGACTAACGATTAACGATGAAGATTAACCTATTTAATCGCGACTAACGATTAAAAATGACGATTGATCAATCTTAATCGTAAGAGTTTCGACTAATTTAGTCGCGACTAAATTAATCGTCGATTAAATGGCAACGACTAAATTTTTAATCGATTGATTAATTTGATTAATTTTCTTTCGATTGATATCAGTAATAAATAAGTTATTTTTATTTTTTGGACTTCGTAAACCCTTTTCTAGGTAACCTTTAGAGGGTAAAAACAATCTTGTGTCACTGGAACAAGTTTTTAAATATTTATATCACATCACACAGCAAACCAACTAGAATGAGTTCCAAGAAAGTAAAAGACATTGAACAACGAGACATAACTATTTTTTCAACGTGCTGTGCTGTCTTCTAATATTTAGTCGAAAATTAATCGTGACATTTAGTCGATTAACATGACGATTGATCAATCGTCAATCGTATCATGCGACGATTAATTTAATCTTGATTAAATTAATCGCGATTAATTTTGTGACGATTGATTTTTTAATCGATTGATTAGTTGACTAAAAAGTTAATCGATTAATGCCCATCTCTGCACTTAAGTCACCGGTATCTCAGGAACCAATCATGTCTACATAGCCGTGATAGTTTTCCTTTGAAATCCGTTATATGCGCTTTTGTTGATTTTTATTACCTATTTGTAGTTTTGGCTGTATTGAGACACCTGACTCTAGCAAAAATTTGCACTTAAAAACGCGTTAGTTACATACATACATACATACATAAACTCACGCCTTCATTCCCAGAGTGGGGTATAGAGCTAAAGAATTACCAACAAGTCCTAAAACTTCTTGAAAACTCTGTAACCACACTTTGCACAAGCAGGCCAAGATGTTTCCCAGTGTATTAGTGACAGGTTGCAAGCCCATCGCCTAACAGTACTGCAAGCCTTTATTCCCTTAGTCGCCTCTTACGACATCCACGGGAAGATATGGAGTGGCACTATTCTAACCCGGTTTATGAAATATAACGCGTTAGTTATATTTCATAAACCGAGCCGTTAATCAAAAACTTGTTTTCACAAACTTGCTACGTGTAGGTACACACTAAAAAGCATTTTTTCAACATTTTATTTTATGACTTTGTTGGCGTGACTAATATGTATATTCACAGCTTTCCAGTACTGAGTCTCTGAGCTACGCTGCGGACGGACGGACGGACGGACGGACGGACGGACGGACGGACGGACGGACATGGTGAGACTATAAGGGTTCTTAATTTGACTACGAAACCTAAAAATGAGGAAGTTGAAACTAAGAATAGAAATGAAATGAAGAATCACTAAACATCGCAATATACCTACTGGTTATCAAAGCGTGTTTATTTATTTATTTATTAAAGTACATTTGTAATTAACAGCTAAGTGCCAAAACATATAGGTATATATTGTATATATAGGATACCTACTAAAACAATTTACATAATCATAACCTTTTAAGGCTAGTAAGAGAAACATAGCCAGGCTAGATTGCGGGATGACTTGCATAAGAGGGCCGGCAGCGACTGGATGCATAAAGCATTAAACCGGGCTTTGTTGCGTTCCTTGGGAGAGGCCTATGTCCAGCAGTGGACTGCAACGGGCTGATGATGATGATGAAGAGAAACATGGAAAGGATCAATGTTACGAAGACGCTTATTATAATTATCTAGGAACTCGTCTGAAAAAGGTATGTCAGGAGTAACTTGTGCAGGCGAAGCGCAGATGGAATAGAGGTCTAGGAAGTAAAAGGTGGTGCGGTACACTGAAGTTAAATTTTTCTAAAAGATTTGGACAATGAATAACACTTTTAAAAAGCTTAAACATAAACAAAACATAACCACACTGTTTAAAGAAAATATTTTGAATTCTTTCTAAACGGTCAATGGTTTATTCCATAAGTGATCCTGTGGCCACCTTCCGACTCCATCATCAGATTAGTTTTCCTCATCATCAGGACGCTGCTGCCCATCCTCCGGTTTACCCCTTAGTCACCTCTTACGACACCCACGGGAAGAGATGGGGTGGTGCTTTTCTCGGCCGGCACCAACACGGCAGTTTTCCTAAGGTTCGGATTACTTATGTATTTCAAATGTCAACCAAAATGAACAAATTCACACAAAACGTCTGCTCCTACCCTTACGGATACTCTTTGAGCCTATGGAATCTTTTGTGTAATTACCCCTCTTTTAGCGGTCCAAAGCAGCCTCCACCCCTTCCAAAAAGCGGATAGTGGAGTGCAATGGCAGAGCCATGAAATCGTTCGATTCTGGGTCACAGCCACAATAGAGGATTTTCATTCTTACTCCGGCGAGGGCATCACATTCACACAGTAAGTATTTCATTGTCTTCATCTCTCCGCCGCACATTCTACATTCTGTGTTGCATAAAGGCCATCTTTGCCAGGAAATGTTTAACCCCAAAAAGCCTAGTAAATATTCCGATAATGTATCGGAGTTGTCTTCTACTGAGTTACCCAAGTTTTTTGGTCCAGCTCTGGCCAACTCTTTCTTTGAAGTGCTTTGCATGCCCTACGGTAATTTTCCACACTTTCTGGTGGTTTTCTAGGGCTTTATTGTTCAGGGCTCCTTTTATAGTGCCCGGTGAGGGTGCTACAAATGGTTCTGGTCCGACGTATGCGTTCTTGCCAGCTTGTTCGCGGCTTCGTTTCTGGGAAAGCCTTCGTGCGTGTCCTGGAATCAACGTCAGTTTCATTTAAGGTTAGACCTCGGTATTTTTCTGACGGTATATTTGTAACAGCATTTTTTTGTCTAAGTTTTAAAAGATGCTTGTCTACCTTTTTTTTAAAGAACATGCTAATAAGTTTATAAATAGTCTCTCTCAGGCAGGGTCACTACCAACTAGGCTAATCGAGTGGTAAAAATTCAAGTTTTAGTCCAACCCGAGTGATTTGATGAGGTCGAATTACTAGCAAGGCTAACATTAAGATATCTAATCGTTTTATTAATGTGAAAATAGAGGCAAGCGAGTCTCCCGATGGTTAGAGTTCATTGTGACCCATAAACACCCACAACACCTGAGGAATCCCAGGTGCGCCACCGGCCTTTGAGAAAAGAGTAGGTAAACTCGTTTTTTGAAGACCCCAAGTCAATACGACGGCTAAGTTCGGAAATACAACCGCCGGCAGCTGATTCCACATTCATTGAAGGCTCTCAAAAAACGCTCAGTGATGGATTTCCAACTATCAAGATATTGATATATTTAGATTTATACCTATTAGTCATTAAGTCAAGATTTAATGACTAATAGGCAAACTAATAGGCCTCTCTCAGGCAGGGTCACTACCAACTAGGCTAATCGAGTGGTAAAAATTCAAGTTTTAGTCCAACCCGAGTGATTTGATGAGGTCGAATTACTAGCAAGGCTAACATTAAGATATCTAATCGTTTTATTAATGTGAAAATAGAGGCAAACAAGCAAGCGAGTCTCCCGATGGTTAGAGATCATTGTGACCCATAAACACCCACAACACCTGAGGAATCCCAGGTGCGCCGCCGGCCTTTGAGAAAAGAGTAGGTAAACTCGTTTTTTGAAGACCCCAAGTCAATACGACGGCTAAGTTCGGAAATACAACCGCCGGCAGCTGATTCCACATTCATTGAAGGCTCTCAAAAAACGCTCAGTGATGGATTTCCAACTATCAAGATATTGATATATTTAGATTTATACCTATTAGTCATTAAGTCAAGATTTAATGTTTATAAATAAATAAATATCAGGGGACAATGTCACACCGATTGATCTAGTCCCAAACAAAGGTCTATATAGGTTTGTACTATGGGTACTAGACAACGATATAAATACTTATATAGATAAATATATACTTAATACATAGAAAACATCCATGACTCAGAAACAAATATTTGCGCTCATCACACAAATTGACAACATTTCAAAAAAAAAGCGTTATTGATTTTTCGCGTTTATAATAGCTGGTTAAAAATTAGACTACCCGTATTTCTCAGTTTTTCTATATTTAACTTAAATTCGTCGTTAATAATAATTTATTAAAGAAGTTAGGAATACTGATGTCGTGATCTTATCATGACATAAAATAAAAAAAGTAACTTTAAACAGATACAGAACTGACTGTCATGTCATGTCACTCACTTGTCAATCATTCGCTGCCGTTCGTTCACAAATTTGTTATTTTGCGTAATTTAATTAATTACATAATTTGTAGACGCCATTAAAATAAATAAACTATTTTGCGTTTACTGCTTTGCATCTGCTTTGAGTTTCATTCGTCAGACAGATAAAAAATTAACATGACAGTTGTATATATATTTTTTTAAATAAATGGACTAACGGCACTATACTATAAGTGTATTCCTAACATTCACAATCCAACTTTTTTTACTGTTTTTCCTAAATATAAAAAAAACTACTGCATAAAAAAATCCAAAGATATTTTTACTGTAATCAGCAGTGTAAAATCTAGAAACGGTATTTTATTTTACTACCTTAGCACATAATGAATTGTTGTCAATTACTGCCCTTATAGGGATTTGGACCCAGGACCACTAGCTTCATAAGCAGGGTCACTACCAACTAGGCCAGCACGTCGTCTTAGTTAATTTACAAGCTTTTATATAACTTGCACTGTATGTAAACGGGTGAAATCTTTCAAGTTGAATTTGACCCAATTCCCGGTTTCCGATGAAACTGACATTTTTAGTTCTGATGACAATACAATAATATAGCACCATTGAGCTGGTCTGATGATGGAGACGTAAGGTGCCCATAGGAACTCCTACATTAACCATGATAAACCCGTCGTGTTAGGGCTCGTTAGAATTGTCTTGACGAGTAAATGATGAGTGTGCAAAAAAAGTACAGTCAGCAACAAAAGCTGGTCCCAAAAATAATATTTCCATCTTCAGTCTTAGATTTAGTCTTATTTAATTTAGTTTAAATTTTACAGGACTAAAGGTAGCCTATGTGGTTAATACAGGGTACATGCTAACTCCATTCCGAATTTCACTAAAATCCGTCCAGCCTTTGCAGTGTGAAGATATAACAAAGACACACACAAACTTTCGCTTTTATAATACCTATTAGTAGGATTGAATTGTATAAAAATGTGTAATATGAATATTATTTTGCGCGAAGGCATTCCGCCGCTTTTGGAGCAGGACCTTTTCCAGGTCCTGAACTTCTAGTTACAGAGTGATTGAACATTCTCATCTGAATGATAGACATTAATGAAGTCAGTACTACATGTAAATTATTTTCATTTTATCGCTTTAATATATCGTCGGTGACACTGCAAAACCGCGTAACTAACAAATTTATGATAGAGCAAAATAAACCTTACACTCTTATTAAAAATGTGCATTTTGCTCCTTATTCAAAATGTTACTTACGCGGTTTTGCGGTTTCACCGACCATAACCAATAAAGACCTGGCAAGTGCGAGTTGGATTCGCCAAAAAATGGGTTCCGCCCGTACCATTGTTGAATGGAGGCCCCGTTATGACTATATTTTAATTATGTTTAGTTCTAAAGTTGCTCCGCAAGATGGCCACCGGAGCAGAGGCAGACCAAAAAGGAGACGGCGGGACGACTTGGACGCGTTTCAAAGGGAATGGCGGGAGCATGCACTCAACCGGGACGAATGGAGAAAAGGAGGGGAGGCCTTTGCCCAGCAGTGGGACACCAAAATAGGCAAAAAAAAAAAAAAAAGTTCTAAAGTAAATAAACACCGTGTTTTTTTGATTTACGATAACTTCGGCATATTACTAGGTACATCCATAGAAACTAAGTGCTAGATTAGATTTTTAAATATTGCAAAAAAAAAAAAAACTGTTTTGTACAAAGTAATTAAATGTTGTATCTTTAGTCATTCTATACGGGCCTTTAGAGTTAACTCATAGTCAGTGTCAAATACGTCAATGTTGGCGTGACATACACAGACGGTTGAGCCTTTTAGACCAGTTCAGCGTGATTAACTGATTATATTTAAAAATTAAATATCTTTAAAACCGTAACAGTTATCATTTGTCTGTCTTCGGGAAATTAACTTTATTTGACCTAAAGAAAGTTCCCTTAAAGTTATCGTAAATAAAAAAAAACACGGTGTAGATTCTGTGAAAATTTCAACTGTCTGCCTGTAACGATTCATGAGATACAAACCACTGACAGACAGATGGACGGATGGCCAGAGGAAGAACTCAAAAAATTACCTTCGACAATATTCAACAATAACAATATCTCACAGACTTTTCAAAATACTACTGTATCCTTTCATTACCTTATTTATTGTGTCCCATAAAAAAAAAACGATTCGACGCGAAACCAATTAATTTTAATGGCGTTTCATTCTATACGTCATATACAGTGATGGGAAATAGGTGAGCTAAAATACCTATTCTTCGCGAGAGGACATAATATAGAGTGGTTACAACCGGATAAAAAATATTATTTTTTTCTGTTCCGGGTATTCGATATTTATTCGGGTAATTATCGTAATGTAAAATATGACATGTTTTGTTTAAAGTACGGCATGTTTAATGTTAGTTTTTAGTAAAAAGGGCTAGAGAAAAGAAGGAATGTACAAGATTTCTAAAAAGTAGTAGCAGGACTAATAATATGGGTTTTCCCACGCATTGTTTGTTTATGACTTGCAAATGGGCGTTCACATTTTCGGATTACTTATAATTTTAACTTTATGGCAGGAATGTTACCATTTTTACTACCAACTTTACAAACATTCTATAAGGAAAAGAATGTATGTTCAACATTACGGCTAGTATTCGCAGTGCCCGGATAAATATCAAATACCCGGAATCCAAAAAATATATACTTTTATCCGGTTGTAACCACTCCATATTATGTCCTCTCGCAAAGAATAGGTATTTTAGCTCACCTATTTCCCATCACTGGTCATATATTAAGTTAAGGCGGACAATTTGGTCGACTGGCGTAGTATTCTTTGTGTTATTTCGGTTAAAGGTTACGTGAAATTAATTCTTTTCCGATCTTTTTTTGCCTACGTATTAAAATGGCATTTTGATCTCTAGGGAACTTTGGACTCTAGGCGAGAATTTTGAGAAATAAATTGGAATAATGGAACATGGAACAGTCTTAGAGCTGAAGATTGACCTGCTCCGGCCCGATTACGGGTTGACTGGACGTGGGAAAGGGCGAATGTGTCGACACACGTCGCGTCCCAATCACCAATGTAGCTCCGTCTGGTCGCTTGCCATCTTCGCTATGCAAACCTGCCGGTTCCAGGACAGCTGGTACAGAGGCAGTGGCAAGCGAACGACGGATAGTTATTAAAAAGTTACTTACTGGGAGGGGATTAAGTTTCAATGACATCAAAATATGTGGTAAATTGTCAACTAAAATATTCTCAACCAGTGCCACCAGGCGATTAAACGAGAATTGGGACCGAGCGCGACGACAGCGCTACGTGACAGGCGGCCATTATGGACAATATTGTCACCGCTGTCAAACAAGAAGTAAGTAAATATTGTGAAAAATATTAATGAAATTTTGTGTTATTTTACTATATTACACAATTTTGGACAATGGTAGTCAGTAACATTATTGCCAATAATATTAAAATTGTTGTTTTCAGTGAGAAATAAGCCTACTCGTGACTAAAACGGGGTTTCGTGCCATCACCCACGAAATCATTTTCCAACCGGAGACGATGAATAAAGGCAAGAAATTGGTGCTAGCTGGGCATGTCCTTGAGGTTGAAGACATTCGCCAAGGAGACATGACTCGTATTATCAAAGCCCGAGTGGTTCGCCAAACTTCTGTCACGGCAACGGCGTACAAGACAACTTTGTTTGTAAGCAGATTTTTATGTACTGCAATATGGATTTGACAGCTCAAGTCAGCGACAGATATGACAATTTTAGCCGTAGCGAGCGCTGTGATCGTTTAGGCTACCCCCTCCACCCGCTTTGCACTCTGCCAATAGGCGTAGAAACAGTGAATTTATAACATTTAATTTATTTCCCAATCAATTGTTCGCATTCAGGTACGCATAGTACAGCTGAAAATCAGAGCTTTGGCTTCGGCTGCAACGCCTGCAACACATACTGAGCCGAGTCCTATTTGACTTCATACTACAGTGCAACGATTCAAATTCTGTTTTTTCTTTTATTTTGTAGGTCAGGCCCGGTATTCTGGGCTTTAAAAACGATATCGTAGTTAATCTGTTAGTTTAGTTTAGTTTAGTTTATTTATTCATCAATGTAATATTACAATATAAAATGCAAAAATACGAAATCACATTGAGATTGTCAAAACATAAATACTAATAATCAAAAAATAAAAATACGGTATACGGAGGTGTTATGACGTCAGCCGCCACTACTGTCAAGTAAATAAGAGCTGTCAATACGATGACAATACGATGACAGCTCAAACACGATATGGTTGTTGCCGTGTTGAATGGAGGCCATGTTGTATTGTAGATTGTAGTGTTTTTGTCAAATAAATGTTTATTAGGTAAATCTTAGCGCCTTGCAAAATTATAAGAGCAAAATTTATTCGCAATAAGTAATGGCGTCTCGCAAAAATATTACTTGGAAAATGGGAGCCAAGTTCAACATTATGGTAATTATTGTGTGGTTGTCGACTTCACCGACAAATGACTTGAGGTCTAAATTATAGTCGAATAATTTACACAAATCAAATTAATTAATTATGATCTATTGAACCTATTTACATCCAAGAAATATGTCCTTATAAATCAATTTCAGGTTTGTCTACAGAACTTGTGTAGGCTGTCCCATACCCAACAAATACGTTCGATATCTCAACATTTCACCATCGGCATAATAACCGTACGATATATTTTTAACTTTCGATGTTTTCGACTTCGATATTTTTTTTAACTTTAAAAACCGAAAGAATAGCTAAACTTAAGTGGCAGTGGGCGGGGCACATCACTCGCAGGACTGATGGCCGATGGGGTCAGAAGGTTCTTGAGTGGCGTCCGCGGACTGGTAGACGCGCCAACAAGATGGAGTGACGACCTTGTAAAGATCGCGTGAACGCAATGGATGCGAAAAGTACAAGACCGGTCTGAGTGGAGAGCCTTGGGAGAGGCCTATGTCCAGCAGTGGACGTCTTTCGGCTGACATGATGATGATGATGACCCATTGCGTGCCCTCTTGCGTCTGTAATTCCGTAATCGTATTTCAAGGCAAGAGTGGATGGGCTTTTTTCTGTGTAAGCATGTACTACCCTCGACCTCATCATCACTTAACATCTGGTGAGACCGAGGTGAAAGGTAAACCCATTTTTAATAAAAAAAAATGACCAAGAGGTTGTGTAGCAACATTTCTTTAGTAAGATTGATAAAATAATGGATTCCCAAAAAAAACAATAATAAAAAACATTTTAATTAATAATTATTTAATTGCACGTTATACTTATAAATTTCTTAATTCAGTCATTTTGCCATGTCAAATTATAAAAAGTTTCTTTGAGCAGAAGAGCGTTGCCGTAAACTAACAATAAATACCTACTTATAATTAACTTCGTAATCAATAAAAAATATCTGCATAAATTTCGAAAATATAACATGGGATATAAATATAAGAATTAAAATCTTACAATTATGTACGAAATCCAACTTAAAATAAATACAATAGGTACTCGTAGTTGTGAAGGAAACATATAATTATACATCCATTGGTCAATAAATAATGAAATATACGTTCCCGGCAACTCCTTAAATCTTAGAATTTCACAGCATATCTTATATTTTAACAGTGCCCTATCACCTACCCATTTATATTTAGCATTATTTAACAATCTCATACAAATACCCATATTAAAGTGTTCGTCGTTGTTAATAAGTAGATGTTCGGATAAAAATATCTACAATCCGCCGTCATTGGACCCAATTCTACGTGCATATCGCTTATAGCATAGTTTAGACAGCAGATTTAACTAGTGCTATTCCAGACTGACAGCTGCTCATAGAATGGCAAAATGTTTTAGCGACACCAAAATAAAATTAGAAAGTTTAGAGGCCACCTGTAGAATCGGGTCCAATAACCTTAATTCGTTGACAAACTAAGTATTAGGGTAAAGCCGTAATTTTTTGAGTTGTGAACTTGTGTGTCTCTTAATTTCGGTCGCGTAATATCTGCTACATTCGGTTTCATACAAAACTCATATTTGGTTCACATGGCGACGCAAAATGCAGCCGGAATTTTCAAATTACGCGACTGGAAATACGTAATTCACGACTAAAAAAATATTCTGTTTGGCTTCGCCCTTAACCAACGAAGAAAAATGGTTCCGCGTGCTGAAGGCAGAGTAGATACCCACCGCTTTGGCCGAGCTTCTTCGTCGGTGAAACCTACGACTAAACTAAAAATACACGCATTTCATATGTTATACATGTTCCGACAGCACAACTTACGCTTGCCGGATAACACCTCATTAACAAATGAAAAAGGAGTTCCTTAAAAGAATTGCACAGCATCGTAGTCATATTATTACAACATACTTAGGTAAGTACTATTTAAATTAACACAATGACGAGTGGTCCTGATTCGCCACAGTTGACGTCGTGGTCATTGCATTCGGTGAATGTAATTGGTATCTAGCAAGTCCACGGAAGATGTTTTTTAACACAGTTGCTCAAAAAGTTTTCGTAGCTGTATAAAGTTCTTTTTACTTTTCTTATTCGCACTAGTGCGTTTTTTTTTACTTTTCCATTTATTTAATATAAGCCTTGCATCCAACCAAAGAGTTTGCATGTTTAAATAAAGTACCAGGAGCGCAGCGCAGAGGTAATTAGGAGGTAGCACGGTGTGGCGCAGCGGCGGGCGGGCGGGCGGTCCCGAGACAGCGCGGATGACTGTAGGTTAGGTAGGTAGGTACTTCAAATGTTTATGCCCTCCTAGTATTTGACGTTATAATTTTGGTTTTAATAATCTTATTATAATTAAAGTAATTTTGTACGGAATGTGTGCACACGTTAATCTCACTTCAGCGGTCCCGGGGGAAAAGGACAAATGCACAGATATCCACATACAGACACAGATACTATTTTTTTCGCAAATGTATTAAAAAACGTCGTTTGGTACACCTGCAGAACTGTCATTTTCACTCTTCCCGTGTCATGTTCCTCGCTTGCATCTCTGGCCAAGACATCATGGGACTCGTGCAAAATGACATACATTCCGCACTTGTACCAAAATTTACTTACTATTTCAAACGTTACCAGTGGGAGCCTTTTGTTTCGTCAAAAAGTTTTTGCCAAACTGATTAATTTCCGAACCGTATACCGTGTGGTTGCCGGGTTAGAATAGTGCCACTCCATGTCTTCCCGTGGATGTCGTAAGAAGCGACTAAGGGAATAAAGGCTTGTAGTACTGTTAGGCGATGGGCTTGCCACCTGTCACTAATACAATTGGAAACATCTTAGCCTACTTGTGCAAAATGTGGTTACAGAATTATCAAGAAGTTTTAAGACTTGTTGGTAATTCTTTAGCTCTGCCTACCCCACTCTGGGAATGAGGGCGTGAGTTTATGTATGTATGTATTAATTTCCGAAACTGAAAATATTTCAGGATTTATTTCAGGACCAACTTGTAGAACCCCATAGGTTAAGTTAGGTTAGTTTAAAAAAAACCTGAAATATTTGCAGTTTCGGAAAAAATAATCTTTTGTCCAAATGATATTTTTGGGAAATGAATTAGTTTGGCAAAAACTTTTTAACGAAACGAAGGTAACCTAGTAGGACAAAAATATAGTCCTATATAAAATCTATACTGCCAACAGAACTCACGGTCATCTTCCTGGATGTTACAGACTGAATCAAAGTTCTTTCAGAAGGATCTGTCTAACCTCCAATTTTAGGTTTAAAGACTCGAACAAGAAGATTTCTCAGACTTGTCTTTGGACTCTTCGCCTTTGGAAGGTCTGCTTCCTCCGAGGCAAAGTTTCACCAGCATCGTCGTTGGCGCTTCCACTAGCATGTAGCAGCCAAATGCTAACATGAAAGTGACACCCATGATACCGCAGAATAGGAGGACCTGAGAACAGTAAAGTTATCAAGAAGAAGAACAGGAAATTTGAAACAAATGAACGGTGTGGTTCCGTGAGCCTAGCTAAGTGAAATTAAGCGAACGTTATTGACTGCGTGAAGGCGATTGACTCCTCCCACTATACAACGAAATTTGCCAGTGGCAAATAAACTTATTGCGATTGCAATAAAGTCTATTTTCTAATTTAATTGCCAGTCATAAAAACAAGGGAAATTCTACTTTATCTTCTTTATAATTGATATTTTATTGCAATGACCGAATGGCCGTATTATGTACATTTTTTGTACGCGGGGACTTAGGAGGTTGGAGTTTTATTACAGGATTGACGTAAGCTTCTGTACGCCTGTCATTCCATGATCCTTGAAAGATTTTTACATCACGCTAGATTTCGTAGAATACAACAGGGCTAGGCTCCCAGATGAATACTTATACATATTCGTTTTTAGGGTCAACTCGCATTTATAATTACTGAATATATTGCACCCATATTTATTTTTTTGTAAAAACATAAGACGGAATCAGCTCCAAATAATAACCTTTTCTGTCATGTAAACAATCGCATTACATGATCTTTTTCGAGACTCAAATACATCTCCATATAAATAAAAGAATAATTAAAATTGGATTTGCAGTAAAACCGATTAAGATGTAACGAATAGAAAGAAAGAATCAATTTCAAATTAAGTATTAAAGATTAGACTAGATTGCCAGTAGTAAAACCAGCGCTGGTGGTCTTGCGCAGGGACCATTTGGTATAACTATGTAGTAGAGTTAATATTGAACGCTAACTGATGACACGAGTGCGTGTTTGCCTATCCCGAGCTTTTAATAAATGTTACAATAAACACAAAAAAAACCGCCTTCCTAACTTCCTATTTATACTGTTATGTAGTCCCCCAACTTTTCAATAATCAGAAACTATAGAACATTTCAAGCTCGCTGCAAACAACGCCGCGGGAAAGTCATAGTCATATATTTAAACCGAAATATAAATCTTTACCTTTCAAATAGGTACCTTTAAGGAGTTCCGGCGACCATAGGTGGGCTTCATCATCAGTTCCACTCCATATAGTACTTTTCAAGAGCAAATACACGAGTTGCTAATAAAAATTACGAACTCACTCGATTTCTCCAAGATCCCATCATGAGATCCTGGCGTGTGAACCAACTAAAATCACCCTTTCAAACAAAAAAAAAACAAAATCTGTCCAGCGCTCTTTGAGTAATCGGGGAACATACATACATTAGAAAATTGAGAATCTGCTCCTGTTTTTGAAATCGGTTAGAAAAGACCTTGTAAATGCAACGCGGTGCAATGCTCGGCGCTGGTGCGGCACACGTGCAGCTGGGTACTGCAGGACAGCTAGCCTAAAGAACTGGATGGGAGCTTGATGGCTCTCAGCAGACAAGACTTACGATTTTGTAAATGGTGGTATGCTGCAGCGTGGTGTAGTGCGCGGCACTGGTGCGGATGACACAGACGTGCACTAGGTACGCGCAGTAAGACAACCGGCTTAGGGGCGCCCAGCCGCGCCACTGTAGGGCTCCACGGACCACCGCTGGAAATAATCTGTTTTTAGCCTCTACAATTCTACATGAGAACGAGCAGGAGTTTTGTATGAGTTGTGTCATCAACATAATCTCTTTTGTTTTAATGATAGAAATCGAATACTGCCAGCTGTTGACCTGCTGGAAAGTAATCACGGCCTTATGTAACACCAGGAGTGGTATACGTTGACGCCTTTGAAAAGATGATTAGGGCTATTTATTGAAATACAAATACTAACGACGTTCATGTATTTGAGAAGGAAGTAGGTGGTGGAATCAGTAATAGACACTAACCCAATGATGAACACTTGATTCTTATTTTACAGAAGACAAGGGTGATTCATTTATTTTGCAACAATCAATTTAGGGCCGAATGATATTTGAATTACGAGTGAAGTGTCCATTACTGGTGCCTATCAGCTAAAAGTGTCCATCATTGGTGCAGTAACCCTGTTGCTATTTGACAGTATTTGCTAGTTATCTTGCTCGTAGATTTTTCTAAATTCATTTCAAACTTCTTTCCGAGTGCATTCTTAGCAATTGTTACTTGGTAACATCACATAGGCCCTAGACAATACGCATGCAGCGTTCGTTATTGTTAGGTATCCAAAATGTATAGGATTGACATTAGCTGTCAGACGGTCGCGTCGAGCTCCTACGTCAATTCGTTAGCGTTATGCAACCGTTGACACTTACTATCGACCTTGAGGATGCATCCGGCGATGCCGACGCACATGCATGCACTGAAAAGCGCCTTCACTGCACTCGAGTACACTACGTTCACCGCAAACGGGACCTGTAGAAATACAATAGTTATTTACTTAATACAATCGCCCACACGAAAGTGACCAATGAAGATAAACAAAGAGAAACTGTCTCTGTCATGCACATAAGATTCTTATGTAAAATCTATATTCATCTCTTTCTACATTTTCTCACTTCTGTCTGTAATGGGCAGTTAAGTGTGTGGTTCGTACAAGGACAACATTACTGATAGATAAGTCCTTTATTAAGCGCAGGCGCCAAACACGAAGAATACCTACCTACCTACTTGTGGGACCTACCGCCCAGCAGCAGTATTCGCATTGTTGTGTTCCGGTTTGGGGATATGACAGCCGGTGAAATGACTAGCTAGAGGCATTCTATCTTAGTCCTCAGGGTTGGCAACGCATTTGCAGTGTTGTGAATGCGAATGTCTATGGGTCACAGTTTCCACTTACCATCAGGTGGCCTGTGTGCTCGCTTGCTTTCCCAAGCCATAAAAAAATAATCGAACGTTGACTCACCATTACTTATTGTATCTATCACAATAGTATATTACCGTCGCACTTGCATAGCGACATTGAGCACCGGCATCATGGATTTTAAACCTTTTCCCCATAGTAATACGGCGCAGTACAGTAAAGGTCAATGTACGAAATTATTCGTCGTCGCCATCCACGCTTTAGCAGAGCATCAAAATAAACTCAAAACAAACGCTTGCTTCAATTATATATGCATAAAAAAAAAATGTTAAGGAATTAAAATGAATTTAGATAACACTAATTACAGAAATTATATTTGCATTTCAACAGTTTGTGACAACTAGCTTATCGGTCCTTTTCCCTCCTAACTTAGTCCTCTTCAGGTCAGGTCTCATTTCCTTCATAAAGGCTCCTGGTACTGGCTGCTGGGCTGATGTGTATAAGCACTGTACAGATATACATCTACGCATATACGGGTAATTCTTTACCTGAATACCGTCGGCGTAGAACAGCATCCCGAGCAGGGGGATGGCAAACCCAACCGGGATAAAGCACCAGAAGTGGACACGATATTTCTGTAACAGAATATATTTAGCATAATGAATAAAATTCTACTTTCACAGGTTTATACTTATTCTGCGCATAGTAAGATTGATTGATTGATTGATTGATTGATTGATTGATTGATTGATTGATTGATTGATTGATTGATTGATTGATTGATTGATTGATTGATTGATTGATTGATTGATTGATTGATTGATTGATTGATTGATTGATTGATTGATTGATTGATTGATTGATTGATTGATTGATTGATTGATTGATTGATTGATTGATTGATTGATTGATTGATTGATTGATTGATTGATCGACGATTGATTGATTGATTGATTGATTGATTGATTGATTGCTTGATTGAGGTTTATTCTGCGCATAGTAAGATTGATTGGTTGATTAATAGATAGTAAGATAATAAGATAGATAGTCATTGAAGCGCGTAATAATTATTAGTCCGACACATTAAAATGCATACGGCGTCTGTGGATTCACAAAAGCCAGATATAGATAGGTAATTTACTGAATAAACAATTTGCATTTGAATTTAGTAAGCAATTTCTTTGGCATGACGTCGATGTTGTCTTTATTGATGAGGTTTTAGACCAGCACGTATGTATGTATATAGGCATGTATGTACTTATAGTTTTTTTACATCGTATAGTCGCTAAATAGAAGTGCCGATTTTTTCCTCACATTTGTTCTAAACGTCTCAAGTGTCACCGTAGTTTATAAAAAATATGGTAACACGGCGAAATTAAAAATATACTTAACTATAGGTATCAGAACGTGCACTCGTGTTTGCTTCTTGTTTTCATTATAATTTTATGAAAATGACGTTATAAGACGTTGCTAGGCCGAACGTGTTAAGGTGCACTTACACACGTAAAATTTAAGCAATAATTACCCGTCATCAAATAGCTGTCGTACGTCTACTGTTGACGGGCAATTATTCCTTAAAAACTTGCTCGTGCAAGTGCATGTTTAGACTAGTTACCTTGTATTTGCCCATGTTGACTCCCTTGTCCAGGAGGTTGTACAGAGCCATCCCGAGCGCCAAGCCCAAAGAGTAGCCCACGATGTTGGTGTGCCCTCTCTTGTACAAATTGTTGAAAGTCAAATCCTCCACAAAGTACCGCCGAGCAGCTCTGAAAATAATAATGTAATGTTATTCCCATCAATCTAATCAGGGCATCCAAACCCCTTGCAAGACGTAGAACTCTTTAGTTTTACACCTAGTTCCATTTAAAACACAATTTTAAATACATTATTATTTATCGATCGACCCATCTTATCCCTAAATGGGATCTCCTCCAACTAACCCTGACGTAGATGATCGTAAGTGATCACTGCGATCTATAAATACCCGCCACACCTGAGGAATCGCAGGTGCTGCCAGCCTTTGAGAAAAAAAAAGAGCCATTGTTGGGCCTCAACGTTCCAAATTATGGAGTTATCACTTAAAAGATGAAAAAAAAAAGATAAAAGATGTTTATTCAGTAAGTAGGCCGCACGGGCACTTTTACACGTCAAAAATCTACCAGCGCTTCACAAGAGACCACTGCTGAGAAGAAACGCCGCAAGAAACTCAACTTATTTTTTTCAATAATTCATGTCATATTATTTGCGGTTGTAAGATTGTAATTTTGAGAATGCCAATGTCTTCGGTTCTCAGTGGTGGCAATGGTGGCATGTATATTCGTTTGCCTTCTCTATGCTATTCAAAAAATAGATTTACCCTAGAATCTTTTACCCGTGTTATTCACATTTTAATTAGTTAAGGATAATTATTTAAAATAATTAAATTGCTGTGTGGTTTCCGGCCGCCTTTGCCGTGTGGTTGCCGGCCGCCTAGAATAGTGCCACTCCATGTCTTCCCGTGGATGTCGTAAGAGGCGACTAAAAGATGAAAGGCTTGTAGTACTGCAACCTGTCACTAATATACACATCGTAAACCTATTAGCCTGTTTTTGCAAAATGTGGTTATAGAATTAACAACAAATTGTTAGAGTTGTTGGTAATTCTGTAGCTCTGCCTACCCCACTCTGGGATGAAAGCGTGATGGTATGTATGTATGTAAGGATAATTAAAAATTTGCATGTCGTATTGTCGACGGAATGCCTGACCTGTAGGTAAACTATTTTTAAGACCATACAAACGCATTTTAGCAAATATATGATTTGATTGATTGAATCACCGACACTGTTTAGGGTTCCCAAAAAAAAGTATTCCACAATACTGGGCAACCAGTTAGCATTTTTTCCAAAATGGGTTTTGGCATAAAATGTTGCCAATTCCTTTATATTAATATCCAAATAATACTCTGAAATACTTACTCTGGTGATACGATAAGGATAGGGTTGAGGTTCTGGAAGAAGGTGTGCGCAGCAGGGGTGAGGAGTCCGACGACGAAGGTGACGGCGATGGCGACCTTGCGGGCCCTGGCTGACTGGAAGAGGCAGAAGATCATCAGGCCCAGGATACTGAGCTGCATGTCACAGGATAAGTACCTAGAGACAGAGAAAACAATCTTCATCAAGCTACTTCTTTTAGAACAGACAACTCGTAAAGTGCCCAACCGATTTCCATCAAATTCAGCAGAGAACCACTCCGATTGAGCCAGCTTATTTATAAAAAAAACATCGATCAAACGGGTCTATATTAAAATTCCTAAAATTAATTTGTCCTAATGTATCGTTAGTCCGAATTTTCGTTTGTCCTAAAGCCATTTTCGCCTGGATCATAAAACTTCTTAGTGTTTTTATAACACAACCCTAATTTAACCGCTGCTGGTATTTTTGGAAAACTCAAAAGCTGTCTGACTCAGCTGAAGACCAGTTTGGGGTATACTATAATTCGGACTCACGATGCGTTAGGACAAACATACCCCAATGACTAGTTTTCAACAATGTACTGTTGAACTAGTAGTTACGGGGCAGTGGTCCACCAAGTGCTCCGTTCGAGAGACCAAAATTAGGATCATGAATATTTGGTCAGTTTAGGTTATGTTAGTTCTTCAGCTTGTTAGTGAATCAGCAATGATGATATCAGGAGAACTAAGGTTACTGACATAGCCCGAAGAATAGCTAAACTGAAGCGGCGGTGCACATCGCACGCAGGACTGATGGCCGATGGGGTCAGAAAGTTCTTGAGTGGCGTCCGCGGACCGGGAGCGAGTAGGTAGGCATCCAACAAGATGGAGTGACGACCTTGTAAGGATCGCGGGAACGTGGTGGATGCGAAAAGCACAGGACCGGTCTGAGTGGAGAGCCTTGGGGGAGGCCTATGTCCAGCAGTGGACGTCTTTCGGCTGACATGATGAGTTCCTCAGCTGGCCTATAGGGCCAAACCACCCAAAACTAGTGCTAGCTAGCTATCGCGGAGCTCTGTCGAGCCTGATAATTCGATATTCAAATGGAAATTATTGGTCAGTTGAACAAAGCAGTTGGACCACTGCCCCGAAAGAAAATTAGTATAACTATTAAGTAACTAACTGGCATGCTTCGATAGTCCGGTCATTTGGAAAGGATAGATGAAAGAAGATTGACGAAAGAGTGGAAGGGTCGGAAGGGGCCGCCCTAGGCGTACTTTTTCGAATCAAATAGGAGAAATACTGGAAAAGGGCCGAATCTTAAGTGGTACCCGAAACCGACGTGCGTGCATGACTCGATGTATGAATGTGGAAGAAGCGAAACAAATTTGTCAAGATCGTAGCAAGTGGAAAGAAGTGGTCTCTGCCTACCCCTCTGGGAAACAAGCGTGATTTAATGTATGTATTAAGTAACTAAGACCTCTGTAACAATATGATATTGCAATCAATTACTGATTACGTTATTATGGATTGCCAATGAAACCCAGTCGGCATCAGTCTATTAGTTTCACATCTTAAAAGATACACACACGTTAAACTTACAATTGTAACACCCCCTCTGTTTTTCGTCGGGGGATAAAGCTGAGCAATACTGACCAGGTCTGCGGCATGCACTGGGACTTGTCGACGTAGTTGTCGATGTAGAGCAGGTGGAGCCACCAGTCCCGGCGGCAGTCCACCACCTCGATTTCTACCACCGGCTGGACGGACAAACACAAACAGAATATTAATTGATTTATTTATTTATACTTTATTGCACAAGACACGCATGAAGTGAGTACAAATGACGGGCTTAATGCCTTATGACTCAACCATTTATGATTTAGATGTACAAGTATTTATGTGTATTAAAGTAACTGGTACTGAAACTGTCCATTTTGCAAAAAAAAATTGCATTTGACAAATAGAAGAGTTTTTTTTTTTTGGTATTTCGTGTTAATATAAAATAATCAAACAAACATAGTAAGGATAAAAAATGTTTGTTAATTAATGTTATAAAATGAGGTATAATTTTCCAAGGTTTTTATTTTACCGACGGGCATTTCAGACTTCGGAATATAATCGTAAGTCTTAGTAGTGGACGGAATTTCGGCAGCACTTGTAAAGCAGCTCTTCAAAGACTAGTCTGTCAACAAACGTACCTTCCACAGGGGTCCACTGCTGAAGTGTCGCAGCCAGGTAGAAACAAACGCCAGCACAGCTGCATACGTTGGCGTTAACCTGGAAAAAGCAACAAAGTTACTGAGAGCAGCTGAGGCCCCAGACAAGATGCATTACGCCAACTCGCTTTTCTATTAGTTTCGTTTTTAAACCAATCGCGTCACTTGTAGATGACGTGATACGAAAAATCACGTGGTCTAGCAGTGACGCGATTGGTTTAAAAACGAAACGAATAGAAAAGCGAGTTGGCGTAATGCATTTTGTCTGCGGCCCCTGGTATCAGCCAGCCTAGCAATGTGCTAGTTGCCGAACATTCCCAAAAGTAGGCTATCCCGACATTTGACCAAATCATCATTAGAAAAACTATATCGTTTAACAAACGTTTTCATTTCGCAACAATGTATTTGTGCTTAAACCGTTATATATTACATCAGTTGCATGGCTTAGGCTTATTTATTAGTTTAGTATACGCTAGTAAACATCTTGGCCTGTTTGTGCAAAGTGTGGTTGCTGCATTATCAACAACTTTTTGAAGTTGTAGGTAATTCTGTGGCTCTACCTACCCCGCTCTGGGATAACGGGCGTGAAGGTATAGTATACAGGGTGGAAAAAATCTATGGGCCCTGGAGGGGAACTACCTTAAATCCTTTAGTTAGCTCATTTTACTGAAAGGATACATTCCTTTATTTTTAAAAAGAAACAAAACAGCATTTAACGATTTTTTAAATGTGGCTTGTCTCACCCGGGAATCGAATCAACTAAAAATAAAAATCCAGGATAAAATTTGTTCTTGATACGCCATTATTACAGAAAATTACGGAATGAAAGCAAAACAAAACAAAATTTGAAATTCGAACGAATACCTACTACTTTTTTATAGTTTTTAAAATGTTATAGTTCGAATTTCAAATTTGTTGCCCCGCTTTGCAAAAAAGTACGTGCCATTATTAAACTTTCGTCAGAACGAACGTCTAGTGTAAGAAGGAATCGTGCTGTGCATAGATTTATTATTACTATTTACCGATTTTGTTATCCAATACTTCAACAAGGTACTTAGAGATAAATAACATTAGCAAGCTTGTACTTCACACGATGTCTTTAGATGTTGAAGAGATAAGAAAAATATAACGTGTCATTTACTTATTACAAGTGAACAGTACTAGCTAAGTATTGTTAGTAAAGAACTAAAGATAAAGATAAAGACATTTATTCAGTAAGTAGGCCGCACGGGCACTTTTAATAAATATTATTCATGGGCATCTCGTACAACATATGAGTGTAAGACCAAATGTTTATTAGACAAATTTTATCCTGAACAATAATCCTACCGCTTCGTATAATAAAATAGCGAGGGTTTTTTTTATTTTTAGTTGGTTCGACTCCCGGGCAAAATTTAAAAAATCGTTATATGCAGTTTTGTTTCTTTTTAAAAATTAACGAATTATTCCTTTCAGTAAAATGAGCTAACTAAAGGATTTAAGGTAGTTCCCCTCCAGGGCCCATAGATTTATTTATTAGGTATGTATGTAGGTTAAGTTAGACTTTTGACCACAAAAAAATATAAAATAACATACATACATACATAAACTCACGCCTTCATTCCCAGAGTGGGGTAGGCAGAGTTACAGAATTACCAACAACCCTAAAAACTTGTTGATAATTCTATAACCACATTTTGCATAATCAGGCTAAGATGTTTACCAGCGTAAAATAATTCGACGGGTAATACCTGTTTACGAAATGAAAGCTTGTCAAATGATATAGTTGGCCAAATGATGATTTGGTAAAACATCAGTGAACCCAAAAGTGGGAATCTGCTAAAGACATTACTGATAAAATTTGAGATGAATCGGAATTGCAAAAATGTATCACATGGTGCGTTTCTGAACGTGACCTCAACAGTGACAGCATATTATTTACGGCATGGACAGTGAACCAGTACGCTGGCCACTTGATCGAAACTGGAATGTGTGACCCTAAGACATTTACATTCTCAAGACTACAATCTTAAAACTGCAATCCTTGGACTGCAAATGCGTTGCCAACCCTGAGGACAAAATTGCAATGCCCCCATGCTGCTAATTTCCCACACCGGAAAACAACAATGCGACCACTTCTGAAGCTTTGTTGCGATTAAAAGGTTTGCAATACACAGTGGGTAAGTATATAATCCAGTCTTACCGCAGCCACCTCAGCAAGGTGCCAAAAAGCAGCATAGAACTTCGGATTGGCCGCTTCTCGGACATCACCAGCGTGTTAAACGCCAGGAGGAACCCGGAGAGGACGAAGAACGTCTGCACGATGAGCGTGCCATTGTACATGATTTGGAAAATCGGCTGGTAATACGTCTGGAATAATGGAAAAGATCAAGGTCACGAATTCAAGGACACAATTCAAGGACACAATTCAAGGTCACAAGTTCAAGGTCACACAGTTTGTAATTAGTTTTTAGATTGTCGGTGTCCTTTTTAAAGTTTTGATATGTCGGACTTACTCGTATTTTTGGAATCTAATATTCATAAGTCCACACTACCCGATAATAGTTAAAGTATTATTTGTTCCTTTCTGACAAATTCTAATAATAATGGCCGGGCATATTTATGCAAACGTTATCTATTGTTTATGAATAAGAGACTAATACTATTACAGAGTGCAGTAATAATGTCTGATGACGGTCATATAGGAGTCGTTTTCAAAAAAGGTGTACTTTTTCCTATATTTTTTTGTCCTCACTCAAAAATATTATATTATAAAGGTTACATAGCCAGTGAAATTTACTTGGTATGTTAATTACGTTATTTATACTATATTTTGATATTTTTTTAATTTAGATTATATATAATTTATAGACAAATAGCAAACAAGCATGATACAATTAAAAAGTATTTTAATGTTTCATACAAAATTACGTTGTCCCACTCCTACTCTCGCAAGTTCGAATGTCCTCATGCTTATATAATTTTCAAATATTCATTCATTTGTTACGGGTTATATCAGCTGAGATAGTTTTTCAGTTAAATACGAGTATTATTAATAAAATAATAATAATTATACGCAATAAAAACGAATTTAATTACATGTCCACTTTTCTATCAATTTGTGTAACACCTATGTGTAACGACAATAACACGGATATTCGATCTATTCAGAACGCGACCTCCATTTATTTTAGTCCGGCAATACTTTACGGTACTACCAACTTAAGAAATGACAGCTTAGCCATGTTATTTTCACTTACATTGATCCAAACCGGTTGTGTTTGAGTTTTGTCGCTAAAATTATTGTCCTGTATAACGTGAATTTCACAGGTAAGTAAATCTGATTAACACGAAATCTTTATTGAACAGTGTAGTTTCGTTTAATAATAAGGTAATACAAAAGAAATTATAAATCAATCTAGTAAGACACAGAAATCCTTTGTTTATTTTTGTGTTACGTACACCTATTTTGAAAACGGCTCATAGTCGTTAGAGCGAATGTCCGTAAGGTTTATTTTAGTATTCATTTATTTATTTTATACTTTGGTGTACAAAATTAAAATAGTGCAAGAAAGGCGAATTGAATGCTACAAGCATTCTCAACCAGTAAACCAAAAAGGAACAGAAATCACAAAGTAGGTTATAGTGGTATCTAATAGAGATGCACAGCAACGTTAACTATCAAAAGCAATTATTCTGTATTCGTTTATATTTAGACTTCATACTTTTTTTTTATTTGGAAGAAGTACTCATGGACTAATTCTCAATAATTAAATATCAAGAATACCAAGAGAATATATGTACAAGAAAGTTTTATTAACTTACTGTTTCCTGGAAGTGGGGGTTGTCGATGGCCATCAGGGTGATGAGTGAGGAGTGCGCCAGGATCACCAGGAATGTGCTCAGGATTCTGTGGTAAGGGAACAACCATCAGTATATTACTTATTATTTAATTAGGAGGAAGAGCATCTGTGGCCAAGTAAATTTTGGGTTTTGACTCGTCATCGTACAGTTAAAGCTTCTTCTCTAATAAAACCTAGAAAAAATCCAACTGAATGACAAATAAAGATAAAAATAAAGAGAAATTCATTCGCAACAAGACAAAATAACATTAAATAGATACAAAAAGAACAAGACAGAGAAATTGTTGTTGCATCCGCTAGCCGTGAAGCCAGCGCTGGTCTTCCATTGGAACCGCTTGGTGAGAAGATGGAAAGTGACCCACTTAACACAAAACAATATTGAAACAAAAACAACATGGATTATGAAACAATCAGTTCCTTACCATTTAAACTGCATATAAATTTCAGAAAAATTGTGTATTTTTGAAGGAAAACTACTCGGTATTAACCATAGGTAGGACCATAGTCGGCTACAAAGAGATGTCCCAAGTAGCACACTGGGTGGGAAATAGCTCGTATATCATATCTATTTAGATACTTAAGTGAAATATATAGCCATGACTAAGTTCTATATAGGTGGAAAGAACCCTTAGGCAACCAATATAGAACCACGGGGAGAAAAATTGCAGCTTATTTTTGGTTCTATATTGAATCCATAAGAGATCTCACGATTACCTTAAGTGGCAATTAGAACTATGGGTGAAAGTTATGCGCAGTGAACGACGATTATTGAACGAATGAATAATAATATTTCAGTTCGGTCAATGAGTGATAAATGGGACGCCAAAGTTACTTTGAGTGACGTGACGTGGAAAGTCGGTAAGTTTTTTAAAGTGAATGTGATCTGCCATTTTAATTTTGGATTTATACATCTGTTTGGTAAGTGATTAAAATTCACGTTCGGGCATTGAAATAAGCCCGAAATTCTTGCGAATGCTTTTTTACCGTGAAACTATAGTATGGTTTCTTTGTAAATTTCGATGCGCCTTTGATTAGATCAGGAATATTTAAAAAGAGAGTGTTAAATCATATAAGGAATTGATACTGATAAGAACTAAAACTGTAAAAACCTGACCTAATGATTGTAGGTTACGTACAATGTTAAAGTAACATCGTCACAACTATCAAAAGTCTATGATTATGCGTCAGTGTGATAAAATTCTGTTTAAAATAAATCATTTTCAAGAACTCCAATTTGTAAACATGGCGAAACAAAAAAGATCTTACAGTGTTTATTTTCACTTATTTGTTTTCTATTTGAAACTATCAGGTCTGAAAATCACTTATTTGTATCTTGCGAGTGGCACAGCAGTGAATGCTATGCCCTAGAGCTTTTGTGCTGTGACACTAGCGGCTTGCGTTAAAGCCTAAAACGGCACAGAGTTCGTGCTTCCTATAAATGCTATGGGAAACAGCCGGCCGTGGACGGAGTTCCGTTTTTGGTGTAATTAAAAACACCGGCCACAGCCGTAATGCCATATCACTAGGGTCTTAGTTTACGTCTCTCGACGTACTGTCCGTGAACGTGTTAACATTGTTTGACAACACTTATAGCTTTAAACACAACTCAAAATTGTATATGACTTCATCTTGTCACTTGTAGTTGCTTAGGAACGTTTTTTGTTTCCACTTTATTACATGGTTGGGTAAAGTCGATTTTGCTACTTAAAGTTGCATGCAGGTTTTAATTTTCACTGAATAAGAAGCAATAGTGCTATATAAGGCCCTAAAGTTACTTATAAGCAACTTTTACATATAAGTGGGAGCATACCCTTATTTGGATATTTTAATTCCAAATGACTAGTATAATAGAGTAGTATATCACCAATAGTGGCTAAAGAGATAATTTTATGACCCTTCTAGGCCTTAAAGTTGCAATCACTTTAGTTTCCAAAAGGGCCGTAAAATTATCTCTTTAGCCACTATTGGTGATACACTACTCTATTATACTAGTCATTTGGAATTAAAAGTTCCAAATAAGGGTATGTTCCCACTTATAAATAAAAGTGGCTTATAAGTTACTTTAGGGCCTTATATATCACTATTGCTTCTTATTCAGTGACAATTACAACCTGCATGCAACTTTAAGTAGCAAAATCGACTTTACCCAACTATAAGTAATAAAGTAGAAACAAAAAACGTTCCTAAGCAACTATAAGTGACAGGATGAACTCGTATACAAGTTTGAGTTGTGTTTAAAGCTATAAGTGTAGTCAAACACTGTTAAACCACTCATTTAGAACATAAAGCTATAAGATAAGCTGCAAAATTCACTAATGTGCTGCTTGGGGTATGCACTTTTTCACATTGTACTGTAATAAGATTCAAAAGTAGATACATCTCTTTGTAGTTGGCTGTACTAAACGAGGGATTGTGCCATTTAGTACCTATGGTATTATTTAACCTTTGAATGAAGTTTTATCAAAATTGACGCTTTGGCTCCTAAAATCAGAATACTCTAATTTTTATCCCAATCCCCACATTGGCTCATTTAGACAACTCTTTGTATACATCGAAGTGTATGTATCTAGTATTTATATACTCAAACTGTTTAGGTACTTAAATAAATGTAAACAAAAAAATCACGTGACAAAGTCGGCCAATAGGAGCCGAACATTGACACGTCAAAGCTCGACGGAACCGTTTTGATTGGCCGATGATCAGAGCCACGTGGTTTGGTTTGGTTACATTTATTTAAGTACCTAAACAGTTTGAGTATAGTACACGCCTAGAGCTTGGTTTGGCCCTGAACCAATTAGTGTTACATTTTCCCATGAATCTATTTATTTAGTTCACGCTAATCTCAAGTACTTACTTGAACCCATTAAGGGCCTTAAGTTTCTGCAGTTTGGGGTCCGGTCCCTCACCAGATGGCGCTACCAGCCGAATCCAGTTGCGTTTCATCGAAAAGCACAGCAGGAATCTACTTGCTGAGAACAAAAACCACACATAATCATCCATACTAATATTTCTAGTATAAATGTGAAATTGTGTATGTTTGTCCGTCTTTTACGCTTCAACCATTGAATGGATTGAGATGAAACTTGGCATACATATTGGTTAGGTCCTGGAAAATTGGACAGTTCTCGAGGGAGCAGCGATAAACGACTTCTACGCGGACGGAGTCGCGGGCAAAGGTAGTATCATCATAAAAACGATGACGGGTTGAACCAGTAACTAGCCTAATTGGTAGTGACCTTGCCTATGAATTTAGCGGTCCCAGATTCGATCAGTCCTAGAACATAGCGTAAATATTGCACCATAGGGAATATGCTATCAAAGTTACCCCGTAAATCAAAGTAACCCTGGTTTACAGAACCACAATCACGACCCTGATGCACACGAGAAAACGTTAGTATTGTGTTTATATAAATTTAGGAACAAAAGCGAGGTCTAGTAACCTAACCTAACCAATAATTATTAGCCCAAGCAATAATATCCATAATGTTTGTTCAGCTACATTTATTCTAACAGCGTAATATACCAACTAAAATAGGAAGCCAAAGTATTATTATGCGACTGAACTATTATGCCAATACAAATTATGCGAAATCAATTATGCCGAAAAAAAATTAGGCGAACGAAAAAACCATCACTAGAAGACATAGTAAAGTCAATATCGATCTTCAAACTTACCAAAACCCTTGCTCCCCCGATAGAGGAAGAAGTCATACATGTTCCCAAGGATGTTCAGCCACACGAGGATGATGTAGACCACGGCGACGACATAGTCTCCGGTGTCGACCTCCTCGGTCTCCCCGAACGAGGTGCAGTACGTGGTCTCGTACATAACATTAGCCTGCATGACAATAAGTTAATGAGTACGGTTTGGAATGATTAGGGTGGGGACTTTTGGTGGCATATCGTTGTTCTAGAATCCATGGAGTAGCTGTTTCCTAATTATCATAATCATTCCTCCTTGGTTTTGGCCTCCAGTGTTGTCATAATAATATTTTAAAATGCATTCGTTCGTTAAATTGCTAAACGAGTTTAAATAAGTTTTGGTAAATAAAATATCTCCGCTGTGAAAGCATTACATTACAATTAAGGGAACTAAAAATGTATTGAGTGTATTTTGAAATATGACAATATAAAACGCCAAAATCGAAGTTTTGTGCTTATAATAATTAGGAAATAGCGACTCCATGGATTCTGAAACATGTAGGTATGCATGTACAGGTCAAATCTTGCAAGTTAAATTTGACCCACTTCCTGTCAACTGGATAGGCTGAAATTTGGACCACATAATGTAACCCGATGACAATGCAATAGTATGGTATCTAAAAGATGATCTGATGATGGAGTTGGAAGGCGGCGACAGAATCTCCGCTATTTTTAGTGTAGACCCACCGTGTTAGGACTCAAAAGTTTCGTCTTGATATCTAAACAGATAAAGATCTGGCAAAAAAAAGTACAGTCTGCAACAAAAGCTTGTCCCAAAATTGAAGTTTTTAGAGTTTTTTTTTTCTTTGCCTCTGCGTACAGCGTACTGTCATGTGTGCTTGGGCCACGACGCCATCTTTGAGTGCACAAGTGACTTCCGTTACTCGCCTGCAAACCAAAAACTTTACCTGCAACTGATAACTCTCGTATAGTGTATCGTTCAGACACGCCTCCAGGCCCTGCTTGAAGCCCGTCGCGTTGTTGAAGTACTCCTGGCACAGCTGGGTCACGCAGAGGCCCCAGTGGATGATGGTGTGGTCAAAGTGCGTCACATTGTTGGCTGAGTACTCCTGAAACAAAAGGGCTTTGAATAAGTGTCACGGAGCTTCATCAGGTTTATGGTACTCTTCTCATTATTTCACGCAGTGAAACCCCGAGCATAGCCCTCTGCATAGCCCTCTGAGTGACTTTGAGTTTCCTTATGATGCCCATTGTTAGCGCCCACGTCTCAGATCCGTAAGTCATCACTGGCAACACACACTGGTCAAAGACTAAAACCTGGTAGAATACACCACTCACCTGTATGAACGTCATCAGTTCGCTGGAGCCGTTGGCCGTGAGCTTTGCGTCCAGGTAGCAGTAGGTGTCACCAGGGGCGAGCAGGCAGCCATTGTACTCGTCCAGTCGGTACAGGGGGGGGAGCCGGGCGTACTCCGAGTCTGGGGGGGGAAGGTAAGATTAGATAGAGATAAAAAAACCGGCCAGAGTCGGAATCACGCACGAAGTGTTCTGTACTACGTATATTTAAAAAATCACGTTTGTTGTAAGGGATATAATCAGACCTAGGAATATACGGGGCAAAATTAAATGACAGCTAGGGATTGCCTATATCGATAAACACAACTATCGATGCTATTCCTATAGTACTAGTGATCACTCCAAGTTTTGTTTGTACAAATATCTCTTGAAAGTATTAAAAGAAAACCAAATAGCAACATGATTCTGGTTATTCTATATTTTAAAAGGATTTTTGAACCTTCACTCATAATCATCATGTTTTTTTCCTCATTGTGTATTTCAGAATTACTATCCAAGTCCATTTACTACTGTTTTTTAAAAAGTAAACGATCATAATTTATTCCAAATTTTCGGGCGTTTATTTTCTCCGTCTCGAATGATGAATGCATTTCAAGTGGCTAAAAGATTTCAATTTCTGTGGAAGTGGTAGGGGGGGAATAAAAAATACACACAATGCTGGGGGCGATCACTAGTATATGGGAAAAGCATCGATAATTGAGTTTATCGATGTAGGCAATCCCTAGCTGTCATTTAATTTTGCCCCGTATATTCCTAGATCTGGATATAATGTATCATTTAATTTCATAATATAGGTACCTACTGCAATTAAAAGTTAAAACTAAACTTATTTAAATTAAGATTAAACTAAGCTACTTAAAGTAAAATAAAACTAAGCTACAGAAATATTAAAGATGTAATAGTACATTGTTGCCTAGGCGCGGAAAGTAGGTAAGGGTTTTCCTGACGAGGTGGTTAGCAGGCCGAGCAACAGCGAGGCCTGCTAAAATACGAGTCAGGAAATCCTCGTTTCCGCCGAGGCATACATAATGCTTTTCTCAAACATGTGAGGAAATAATACAAAGCTATTTACATTTTTGTTTGCCCTCCACAGCATAAATTGGTCATAAGTTTGGTTATATTTTTCCTTAGATTTAGCGGGAAGCAGGTTTTGCCTAACCGAGGCAGCTTCAGATTTTAATATAGGCGGTGTGGTACCTATTTCGTCGCTTTCGTCGCTTGACGTAATTTTTCATAGTAAGTATTTCACACAACAAATAGTTTTATATTCGGTTTCACAATTTTATATTATGCAGAATGAACGAATGTTACCGACTGTCAATTGTTTTTAAATACTAACCATAGACATTGGAATGCAAATTCAAAAAGAAACACACGCACTGTGCTAAAAAAGCGAGTAGATAGTGTTTGGAATTTTTGTCTTGGTCCTTTTGATTTTGCATGCAAATTGACAGCATTTTTAAGAAATATATGGGCATGGACGGAAAGTGTTTTCATATGGTTTTTTTACTCCTAGGAGTAAAATGAGGCTCTTTCCGTCATTGTGTTTCAATCGGAAAACCGTTTTTTCCGAGTTTGTTTGAGAAAATAATAAAACACCACTATAAAAAGAACACCCCCTCTAGCAGGTCCGCTCGCGGCATGGTCCCTATGACACTGGCTGCATTACCTCTCTGGATAGCAATCCCTTGGGAAAGGTAAGCACCAGCTCTAGGATCTCCGGAGGTGTCTATGAGCCGGGATGACAGAGCCTTCATAAAGCTTTTCATATCAGCTGACCAAGGACCCACGGTCTCCAATGCAAGTGCCATAAATTCGTAACTATTTAATAATGATTATATTTGCTGCGCTTGATGGTTTGGGCCTGATCAGCTGCTGCACCGGCCCGATTACGGGTTGACTGGACGTGGGAAAGGGCGAATGTGATAAAGTGATATAATAAAATAAAATAGGTATGTATATATATATTTAAGGGGAAACCCTAATATTCTATGAATATTTCAAGCATCTACCTGTTGCCGTTATTAATATGGAGCAAAATAAATTAAATTTGGTGTATGGAAGCCCCCCTTAAATATTTATTTTATTCTGTTTATAGTATTTGTTGTTATAGCAGCAACAGAAATACATCATCTGTGTACCCCTCTACCCTTTCACTCGAACTTGGCAAGTTTAAGATTTCATAATACAGCCTCTCAAAAACTGGTCCGGGGGTTATTATGACATGGATATGCAGTTCATTTTACGGTGAGCGTAAAGGACGGAGCTAGAGCAGTTACATAACCTTGTCCTTTTCTCGAAATCGAGTAAATTTATGAAAGAACATGTATGCCTTTACACGCCTAAAATTGATATTAGAAGAATCGATCGAAATCTCAACAAACTTATATTACTTACTCTTCTCCAGAATGAAATTAGTTACACATAGCCCCCACCACATGATGATAATAATTTATAACCACCTAGGTACCTAATTTTATAAAAAATATAGAAAAACCTACTGCATTTAATAAACAACTAAAACTATTCCTTATCGATAAATGCTACTACACATTATTCGACTCATTTAATGAAAGTTTCTAAATCCTACTCCACTCCCCTGAAAACCACTTACATAGTTACGTTATAAGAAGTGCCATAACTAGTTTAAAGAGAAAATAATATTTTAAGAATGACGACATAGACGTAAAATAGTTATTATATATATATAGTTAGCCCTCTCGTTTGGCTACGCCCTTGCAGGGTGTCACATGTATGACTATTTCCTATTAGCTCCACCTTTCAAAATTTCTAAATACAAAATTCAAAATATTTATTTAGTAAATTGGCCACATGAGGGCTCTTTTACACGTCGGTAATATGGAGTGAATCTACTAGCTCCCAAGAAACTCCAGCAGAAGGTCATTTTTTCAATGATTAAATACAATCATACTTAAAAGTATCTAAATTACATTACAGGGTAATAAAGTAATAAATAATTATAAAATAATAATACAAATGTAACGTCAATAAAATAATATTAAAAGTAATGATTAGGAGAACACGTATCTCAGCCATCGCCTCCCTCAACCATGTGTTCGGGAAGGTGGCTACCCGATCAACGACGCCGCTGTAAGTAAAGACCTTTGAGCATGACATGTTCACACTGCCGGACAAAATATATCAATAAAAAAGGGAACTGTCCGGCGAGAAACATCACAAAGTGTTCTCATTTCTAAAGTGTCTTGTGCACAAGAGCCAATTTAAATTATAATTGTAATGTGATATGCAATAAATTATTGAATTGAATTTGAATTGCACAGATACGTCATAATAACCCCACAGTTACGTTATCGACGTCGCTCTCTCGCCGGCCGGTAGCGGTCGCCTTTCAACTTGTTTTTCGGCTGCCGGTTTACATTGACATTCGGTTTAATAGCATTTTCAATGCTAGTGTTTTGCGAAATCTTCTTAATAAATAATTAAATGACCAATGAGGAAAATATCTAGAGGTTTTAGACATTGACTTTATGGTGAATCTAAAATGTTTTGTTTTGTTTTACAGCTGATTTTTCAAGGCTTTTTAGGGTTCCGTACCCAAAGGATAAAAATGGGACGCTATTACTAAGACTCCGCTGTCCGTCTGTCCGTCTGTCTCCAGGCTGTATCTCACGAACCGTGATATAGACAGTTGAAATTCTCACAGATGATGGATTTCTGTTGCCGCTATAACAACAAATACTAAAAACAGAATAAAATATTAAGGGGGGCTCCCATACAACAAACCTGATTTTTTATAGATGGTGGACGCTGAGCTTTTTACACTCAAGATGACGTAATCTTGAGGTGTTTAAATATTAAATTTGAACCTTGAACAAATAATAATACGATGTATTTTACACCTCCGAGGAAGAATTTCTGAAAATCCCTTCTTATTTCACTCCTAGGATATCCAAAGAATATTTGTTTTTAACGTCCAGTGGTTTCAGCTGTGCGTTCAATGAGTTAGTTTATATTCTTTTATACTATTAATAATTGTAAATTACATACGTACAGAGCTAAAGAATTACCAACAACTTTTAAAACTTGTTGATAATTCTGTAACCACACTTTGCACAATTAGGCTAAGATGTTTACAAGTGTATTAGTGACAGGTTGCAAGCTAAATTAACAAATTAGCAAATTGTAAATTTTAGGTAGGTAATCAAATAAATCAATAAATTACTGTCGACGCGCTGGCCTAGTTGGTAGTGACCCTGCCTACGAAGCTAGCGGTCCTGGGTTCAAATCCCGGTAAGGGCAGATATTTGTGTGATGAGCGCGAATATTTGTTTCTGAGTCATGGATGTTTTCTATGTATTTAAGTATTTATTTCTCTATATAAGTATTTATATCGTTGTCTAGTACCCATAGTACAAGCCTAGAGCTTAGTTTGGGACTAGGTCAATTGGTGTGAGATTGTCCCCTGATATTTATTTATTTATTTATTTATTTTTATATTGTGATTTGTCCAAATTTCCTAAAGTTCCTTAGTCTATATCCATTAACTTTTCAAAATGCTTAACCTTGTGCCACCCAATAAAAAAACACGAGATCAGCTAATTGCCCAGCGTGCAATGCAAAGGCCAAAACATTTTTATGTTCAAGAACTGCCCTTGAGTAGTTTAGTTATTTTTTTTTTAATTCTTGGCGTTTATGCTATGTGTCACTTTGTACAATGTGATGAACATTGGGTGGCACGAGTAAGGTGTTTAATGTTCATAAAACCAATAGGTTAGGTAATTCTAAAGGAGAATAATACATTACGTATAAAACATATACTTACGTTATTTATTTATTTATTAAAAACAAACAACACAGTACAATAATATTATACGCCCTGCAAAACTGTTACATCAGTTTGACTGCAGGAATGTGTCCGTGAATAAATGCTTCATGTATTTAATATAGCTTACAGTATGTCTTACAATATGTCTAGTATGGAAGTGACTCTAATAAATAATTTTTGACTAGCCTCTTAAATCTACGAATGTTTGGCTCCTGCCGGATATCCTCGGGCAGACTATTCAACACATATGGCACACGTTTGGAAGAATTTTACAAATTTTAAACAATTTCCGATAATCTTTATTACAGTACTTACGTATTATGCCGTGTGGTTGCCGGCTTAGAATTGTGCCACTCCATGTCTTCCCGTGGAAGTCGTAAGAGGCGACTAAGGGAATAAAGGCTTGTAGTACTGTTAGGCGATGGGCTTGCTACCTGTCACTAATATACACTGTTAAACATCTTAGCCTAATTGTGCAAATTGTGGTTACAGAGTTATCAACGAGTTTTTAGAGTTGTTGGTAATTCTGTAGGTCTGCCTACCTCACTCTGGGAATGAAGGCGTGAAGGTATGTATGTATGTATGTATAAAACAATAACGTTAAAGGGCAATTCAGTTAAAAATACATTTCTATTTAATAATAAATTCAGACAAATGAAGCGGACTTATTTATATAATATAACAGTAGTAGCGGTCGAGTTAAAAGCAATGCAATAACAAACAAAGAGCAATATGGTTTTACTGAGTGGAATATTGATTACCAACACCTTAATTAGGATGTTTACAATGTTTAATGTGTATTAAATAGCATGCATGAACCCGTGTGGTTGCCGGGTTAGGACAGTACCACTCCATGTCTTCCCGTGGATGTCGTAAGAGGCGACTAAGGGAATAAAGGCTTGCAGTACTGTTAGGCGATGGGCTTGCTACCTGTCACTAATACACTGGGAAACATCTCAGCCTACTTGTGCAAAATGTGGTTACAGAATTATCAAGAAGTTTTAAGACTTGTTGGTAATTCTTTAGCTCTGCCTACCCCACTCTGGGAATGAAGGCGTGAGTTTATGTATGTAGTTAAATAGCATACATAAATACAAGGAAATCCCGAAGCAAAATTATACACTTAAGGACATTAAAAATTCAAGTTTACTGGGTCAAGGCGGACGGCAGCCGCTAATTATGTCACATAGTGTACAGTTCTGGTAAATAAACGTACGAAATGCTAACAGCACGGGTTCCGTAGAAATATGGCAAAAAAAGCCTTTTTAGGTTTCCGTAGCTAACATGGCAAAAATGTCACGTTTGTCATGTCCGCTCGTCCGTATGTCACAGGCATTTACTCAAAAACTACAAGATTTTATGTCGATGGAATTTTGAATAGGAATAGATAGGTCTTGTATACACCGCTACTTAGTATGGTAATTAAATAACAAAAATAAATATAATGTAGGGGGATCTATGCACGTAAGGCATACAACAACGTATTTCGTACGAAATAATCGCTCCGAGAGTAACATACATTACAGTCTTTATGTTTAAATCAGTAAGTTTCAAAATTAAAAAGGTTTTGAATTATAGTATTTTGTTTTGTTATTTAGTAAAACAAACTAGGCAAAGTAGCCTAGTTTTAATATACCTTTTTCTTTTTTGTTCAAGTCCAAAAGCATGAATTTAAACATCCTATATTTTAGAGTAGAGTTTATAAGTCGGTTGTGCAATTAAAAAGTAAAATGGTAATAATTATGATAGTTAACTGTTTATATTTTATCAGTGTTTCCGTTTATGTCTTTGCTATATATATATATTATCAAAACTACAACATGTTTTTTTTTTGTATTTAAAAATTACATAATTACATACATACATAAACTCACGCCATCATTCCCAGAGTGGGGTAGGCAGAGCTAAAGAATTACCAAAAAAATAACACAAAAAATTACAAATTATTAAAAATTACATTTTTTTTTATTTTTATTTTTTTTATATCATAGGAAGGCAAACGAGCACACAGGCCACCTGATGGTAACTGTGACCCATAGACATTCGCATTCACAAGACCGCAATCCTAAGACTGCAAATGCGTTGCCAACCCTGAGGACGAAGATGGAATGCCTCTATGCTAGTAATGTAAAAAAAAAAGAAATACACTTCAGGGGTCATTTTAATTTGCCTATAAACAAGTAGGTATAATTAGCTGTGCTTCGCAAAAATGTTGCGTTTTTTTACTACTAATTGATTACAGAAAACCAACTGAACTCGGTCCAGAGGCCACGCTAGTTTCTTCACGTGTTTATCTTAATATAAACATGTTTTCCTCATCTCCATTGTCTTACTGTCTGCAACGCATCCGAATATAAATATGTTTGACATAAATAGGTAAACTTTGACATATCGTCGTTGATAATGCAAAACCGCGTAACTAACAAATTTATGATAGAGCCAAATAAACCTTACTGTGTTATTAAAAAGGTGCATTTTGCTCCTTATTTAAAATGTTACATACGCGGTTTGGCAGTTTCACCGACGATATGTTTCACAAGTGTGTAAGTTTAAGCTTATTACAATGATAATACGGGTTAAGTGAATTAGGGCGATCATACATACATACATACATACCTTCACGCCTTCATTCCCAGAGTGGGGTAGGCAGAGCTACAGAATTACCAACAACTCTAAAAACTTGTTGATAACTCTGTAACCACAATTTGCACAAATAGGCCAAGATGTTTAACGGTGTATATTAGTGACCGGTAGCAAGCCCATCGCCTAACAGTACTACAAGCCTTTATTCCCTTAGTCGCCTCTTACGAATTCCACGGGAAGACATGGAGTGGCACTATTCTAAGCCGGCAACCACACGGCCGCTCAAAATGTTTTAAATAAGGTCATACATACATTTTACTTGTGGGAGGACCTTGTGCAGGGTCCGTCCGGGTTGGTACCACCATCTTATCCATTAACCTACCGCCAAGCAGCAGTTTTCGCATTGTTGTGTTCCGGTTTGGGGATAAGACAGCCGGTGAAATTACTAGCATAGAGGCATTCCATCTTCGTCCTCCAGGGTTGGCAACGCATTTGCAGTCTTAGGATTGCGGTCTTGTGAATGCGAATGTCTATGGGTCACAGTTTCCACTTACCATCAGGTGGCCTGTGTGCTCGTCTGCCTTCCTATGATATAAAAAAAAAATAAAAAAAAAATCTACTTTTCGATGCCTAATATAACGTTCCCTAACTTGAACGTTAATTTAGAGTCATAATATTCAACAATACTGGATAATTTTAAATGCACACAATATTCAGATTCTGGTCGTCATACCTGAGTAATATTTATCCCAAATTGTGTGGGGCTGAGTAAAAAAAGGCTGTAATAGTAACGCAGTTGTCGTTATTCTCAATGCTGCAATGGGACGCGGAGACTGGTAACAAAGTGGTAATTTGAGCAGCAAATTCGTGTTTTATATACAAAAGGAACAAAAATAGTGGGTAAAGTTACGTAACATTATCTCAAATTTACTCATTTTTAAAATGAATTTTAATTTTAAATTTAAGTTTTAAGCATCGGAAAGTAGAATGAACCAAAAACAAAATGGAATAGAAATCCATATAACGCAAGTGTTGTCGATTAACTAAAAACAAAGTAATAAAAAAAACACGGGTTAATCTCATTAAAATTAATCTAGTCCCAAACTAAGCTCCAGGCCTATACAACGAGACACTTCTCATGTAGATTGCGTCGATTAAATCGAATTAAGGTAGCAAATGTTAAATCATTTTTATTTTTTTTACTTTTTATATACATATAAGTATATACAGGGTCTAAGGGACGGCTCACCGAAAACTGAAACCATAGCTTCAGACCATTGTACTGAACTGAAATCCAGTGGAAATTTTCCCGGGAAAACTAAAATTTTCTCGTTGGTTTCAGTTTTTGGTGAGCATTTCACCGGCTGTCTTATCCCCAAACCGGAACACAACAATGCAAACACTGCTGCTTGGCGGTAGGTTAATTAAAAAAAAAGATTTGATGATGTCCCTGTGAGTCGTTGTAATTTTTCAATTATTCGCAACCGAGGTTAATTAACGTAATAAATCATTGCCGAACGGTTGCAAGGTCAGTGTCTGTCTAACCAATGTAGTATAAAAATATAATAAATAATTACTTAGTTTAACCATCCAGCGAGGAAATGCTGCCAGCATCTTTGGCACAATGCCGCAGGGGCCATTCTTAGATTTAATGTTTTAGTTAATTTATATATTTAGAGTTAATCTTATTTAATTTTAGTTTTATTTTTCAGTTATTGTGTTATGATGGTTGTTGTATTATTTTATGTCGTTTTTCAATAAATGTTCTAAGATAAATAATTATCAGAGGACAATATCACACGATTTGACCTAAAGTCAAAGTCAAAGTCAAAATATATATTTCTCTTGATTTCATGTACAATGAGATCTTTTAAAAAAGCATTAGAATTTAAAGATAAACTTAAGTCTACTTAATTATAGGTCATAATTAAATAAGCTCCCGTAAACTATAAATAAATAAATATCAGGGGATTATGTCTATGTCACTCCAATTGACCTAGTCCCAAATTAAGCTCTAGGCTTGTACTATAAGATAAACCGGCTAAGTGTGAGTCGGCCACGCGAACAAAGGGTTAACTACCATTACCATTATCTATAAAAAAACACGTTTGTTATATGGGAGCCCCTTGATAAAAATGGGACCAAACGGAAAGCACCAGCTTTCAAATAAAAAAAGAATAATTAAAATCGGTTCACCCAGTCAAAAGCTCTAAGGTAACAAATAAATAAAAAAATAAACTATTCCAGAACCTCCTACTTTTTGAAGTCCTTTAAAAAGAGAGATCATACTTTTAACTATTACGATATTAAAAATGGATATTTTAAAAATGCCTGCAAGGTTTTAGACAATCATGGAAAAAATTGCACAAATTATATGATTGCATGAATAGAACTAACCTCGATCTGGTTGTGAATGACGTTAGGAGGACATCAAGAAATAAATTACACGAATAAAAACTGATGTGTACGACATGATTTTTGACACTGTATTTTTAATGAGCCCGCTGTTTTATACAAAAACAATATAAGTATCTGCTCTAAATAGACATAAAAACCTCACATTAAAAGCTCACATAAAAAGCTCACCGAGGGTTCTGCGGCTTTACATGCATACATAATATTGCAATGTCAGAAAGCGTAAGAGAATAGGAAGATAGAGACAAAAAACATTTATAACAAGTAGGTACAGTAAATGACATGTTCCACTTACAAAATTAAACGTTAGGTTTACGTTAAGTGTCTACCCTTTTTTATTATATTATTATTATCTGCCGTGTGGTTGCCGGCTTAGAATTGTGCCACTCCATGTCTTCCCGTGGAAGTCGTAAGAGGCGACTAATTGAATAAAGGCTTGTAGTACTATTAGGCGATGGGCTTGCTACCTGTCACTAATATACACTGTTAAATATCTTAGCCTAATTGTGCAAATTGTGGTTACAGAGTTATCAACAAGTTTTTGGAGTTGTTGGTAATTCTGTAGCTCTGCCTACCAGGGAATAAAGGCGTGAAGGTATGTATGTATGTATTATTATATAGCTTATAGCTATATTTAACCAGAAATTATAATAATGACTGAATATCTCGACGATATCGATGACGATACTCGGGTGGCTATGCTAGAATAATTCAATAAATAAAAAATGACTTACTGCTGAGTTTCTTGCGGCGTTTCTTCTCAGCAGTGGTCTCGTCTTGGGAAGCTCTGGTAGATTATTGACGTGCAAAAATCCCCGTGCGGCCTACGTACTGAATAAATGTCTCTATCTTTATCGTTAATAAACACATACATACATACATACCTTCACGCCTGTAATCCCAGAGTGGGGTAGGCAGAGCTACAGAATTACCTACAACTTTAAAAACTTGTTGATAATTCTGTAACCACATTCTGCACAAATAGGCTAAGACGTTTACCAGCGTATTAGTGACAGGTGGCAAGCCCATCGCCTAATAGTACTACAAGCCTTTATTCCCTTAGTCGCCTCTTACGGCATCCACGGGATGACATGGAGCGGCACTATTCTAACCCGGCAACCACACGGGGGGTCGTTAATAAACAACTGCTAATAAACTCATGATGCGGTAAACAAATGCAATAAGGTAATAAGTTAATAACGGAGTCGAGTCACGGCGTCACCTTGTGACCTTGTGATCACCTGTAATTGGGATACGATAATTTTTATAATTATCGAGGTAGCCTGTGGATTATCTATAAAAAAGGTCAAGTGCGAGTTGGACTAGCGCCCCCTCGGTTCCATATTTATAATATGGTTAGAAAACGCAAAAGAAAATACACATTTTGTTGTGATAAGGTCCTTTTTGAGTAGCCTAAGGTCCTTTTTGAGTAGATTGGGTAAAATTTGTATATAGAAAACGTAGTTATTTAGAGGACCTCTAAATGCACATAGAAATATGTAATTTATGGAGTTAAATAATATCGAAGCGGAGATATTTATATTTTAACTAGCGGCCAGCCAGCGGCTGCTCCCCGGTGTGGATTTTTCTATCATTTTCTTTCATAAAGTCTAAAATTTCGTAGATAAGAGGGGACGTCATTTTTTTGTAAATTATAAAGTACCTACGTCACGGAAAATTATAAAAAAAAATGTTTTGAAATATGCAGACCATTGTCCTTTCATATGACACCCGTTTACTAGAATCAAAACTTACATTTTTCAATCCTCCCCTTTCAAAGACGAGTGTTAAGTTTTTTTAACTAAAATCAGATGACGCCAAGTTATTCAACTATACCAAATTTTAAGTTTATAGCTTCTATTCTTTCAGAGAAAAACTGCTGACCGAACCATGAGGGTTCCTTTTTTATATTTATGCTACGGAACCCTAACTTCATAAACTCTTCGGATCCCTACACTAAGCGTGGTCCAACATGCTCATGTCCGATTTTTTTTATCATAACTGCTTAATAAGCAAGGATAGGACAAACACCCGTCATTTTGAAAACTTAACCCTGTTCTGTACAGTAGACACTTCCTAATTATATATTTCTTTTAGAAGTTTACTCAAAATATTATAATTTAATGTACTTCAACACATTTATCAATAAATTACCTATTCTTCTATCATCGCATTAGACACTACTTGATTTCAATGACTTTGTTTACTACTGGCCATTTAGATAAAATAGGTAATATTCTAATCATCTTTGTCAAGCATTGACGTTGTCACTTTATAAAACATTACTTTTGTCCTTTGTTTTGTATTGTCACGAATAAACTATTCTTATTCTTATTTAGTACCTACCTATTTTTTTTTATTAATATAAGGAAGTCTCTACTGTACAGAACAGGGTTAAGTTTTCAAAATGACGGGCGTTTGTCCTATCCTTGTTAATAAGTAATAGGTCCATTAAGTACCTAAAACAAAAACAAAAGCTTACTCGAGCACACCGTTAATCATAGTTTTTACGCCAAAACCCAAAGCTTTGTATTACTCGTAAAACTATGTACCTATATCAATGACGTCATTGCGGTAAAAACCCTTTTTGAAAACAATGAAGTGTTTTTATTAAGTAAAGTATTGGAGATGAACTTGTGACCCAAACGTTAGTATTGTTTGTTTCTATCCGGTCGTCTACGTATATACGCGTTCTGAAAAACGTATGACAAACGTGAAAAACTTTTTTTATGCCTTTTTTTTACGGTAACCAGCCTGATTTTTTTAGGGTTCCGTACCAAATACTGCTATAACGTCTTATACCTAGATTAAACGCCAAATTTGTATATTATAATATTTGTAAAATCGAAGGTTAAAGCTACAATAACTTTTTATTTTATTTTATCGAAATAATTCGAGTAACTTAAATAAAAAAATAGTTTTAACTTATCATGTGATATATCATTTTAAAGCTCTTAAGTTAAGTTGAATCATTAACGTAAACTAGAAACTACTGCAGATAAAACCCATTTTTTATGGGATGGAGCAGACAATCGAGCACACAGGCCACAGGAATCTGACCCATAGACGTATTCATTCTGAAGACTGCAAGACTGAGACCGGAAATGCATTGCAAATCCAGAGAAACATCGTATGCACATATTTAAGGAAAAATAAAACAATTTTTCTAACAAAAAAAAACCGCTACCACCTGTAAAAAATGATGTTTTTTGTATGGGAGCCCTACTTAAATATTTATTATATACTATTTTTGTTGGTTGTCATAGCAGCAAACAGATATACATCATCTGTGAAAATTTCAACTGTCTACCTATCACGGTTCGTGATACAACCTGGTGACAGACAGACGTACAGACGGAAAGACGGACAACGGAGTCTTAGTAATAGGGTCCCGTTTTACCCTTTGGGTACGGAACCCCTTAAAGCCCTGCTTTGGTTATTGATTCTGGGATAACTGGTTATTTGCTTATGACGGCAGTACTATGGTTGCTAGGCAACGGTATACATACTTATACATAAACATACATAGATGCCTAATTACCAATGATCGGATATCCCGGTGCAACACGGGTTGAATGACTTCAAACATTACGCTAATATGGATATGCCCCGGGGTTCCGGGACTTATGTTGTTAAATATTATTCTGATTTTATTACTTCAAATAAATTTCAATACAATTTAAACTTGTAAAATAAATATTTTGAAAAAAGTAATTTAGGTATGTAAAAAAAAAAAGTTTTTATTATACTCTGTTTAAAATTGATCTGCCAAATAGTCTTTGGGTATGTATGAATATAAATAAAAAATATAATACGGTACGCATTATCAGTTCACCACACTACACACAGATATTATATTTTATTAGTTTGTATGAAATTGAAATAGCATACAATTATTTTCTCAATATTTTATATGTTTAATCGATTTCTTTACACGTCTAAAATCCTATCCTAATGCCTATTTAAATATCCCAACAATCGCATTTTCTTTTCGAACCAGATCCCGGGATTTTAGTCACATCCATATTAAGATTTCTACTCTATATCCCGCAGTGTTGCACCGTGAAATCCGATCACTGCTAATTACATTGAAAACAAAACTTTTCACAAACAAATACTGGCTCTCATCACACAAATATTTGCGTATACAGAGAATTGAACCCAGACCGTACCTTCGCAGGCAAGGCACCAACCCACCAACTAATTAGGCTAGTGCCGTCAAGGTGTCATTATCGTGTGATTGATGACTTTTGTCATCTTTTGTCATTGACATGACGATGAAGAGGTTGAGGCGACGGTAGGGAAAAAAACCGGTAAAGCGGTAAAAGTTTGCGGGTGGTAGGACCTTGTGCAGGGTCCGTCCGGATCGCTACCACCATCTTATTCATTAACCTACCGCCAAACAGCAGTGTTCGTATTGTTATGTTCCGGTTTGGGGATAAGACAGCCGGTGAAAAGACTAGCATAGAGGCATTCCATCGTAGTCCTCAGGGTTGGCAACGCATTTGCAGTCTTAGGATTACATTGCAGTCGTGTGAATGCGAATGTCTATGGGTCACAGTTTCCACTTACCATCAGGTGGCCTGTGTGCTCGTTTGTCTTATATATGCCATATAAAAAATAAAAAAAAGCGCGAGTCAAACTGGCGACTACACCTCAGCCCCGTCGGTTATTTTGTACAATTGGGATTCATCATATTTTTTAAATTTCTCTAATTTGAAAACCATTTCGAGGAATAGGGTTTTAAAGTTCTGCATTATTAAGTTTTTGAAATATTTATCTGTTGCGGACATTTCGACAAAAGTATATTTGACCTTTGTTTGACTTTCGTTTTTGGCTTGAAGCCCTCCTAGGTATAATATCTTACGGGTTAGGCGAACACCGCTTGAAATTGTATGTTTAGTAGTTGTCATTAGATATGATTTAATTGTTGTAATTTATGAGAAAATGCTAACCCAAATTTAAAATAACCATGTCATCCATTAAATGTCTGCTACATAAATCAAGATATTAAAACAAAACTATTGGGTTAAAAACAAAATTAATGAAATTGGTCTCTTAAAATTACGTATTATTTCGAATTAGAATGTAAAAATTTGATTATTATTTTTTGGTCTATCCCGATACTCCTTTTACGCATTCAGCCGTTCGAATTTGCAGGTTTTCTCACAATGATTCTTCACGTTGTTACTTGGCTGGGGTTTGAACTTGGGACCTTACGATCGCGAGTCGACATTTGACGCTACAATGAGAGGTTACGGTTAAGTAGCGATATTAAAATGACGCAAGTGATCTTGCTTTATATTCACTTCTATCTCACTTAAGTCAATGTTAAAAAAGGGATATTTTTTCCGGTGTGCTTCCTGCTACAAACGTCTGAGAACACAAAGGAACAAATAGTATTTGTTTGTTTGTACGTCCGTCTTTGTTTTCGCAACAACCTTTGACTCACACTGACCATATTGTTACCTTGAGGTTTTTTTTTCGTGTTTCTTCTGTTCACACCTATACGAGTACATCATAATCAGTATTTGACACTAACAAGGCTATTTTTATCCTCCGTGCAAAAAATAATAGATTGTTTAACAAGGGACTAAAACATGCCATAATGACACGAGACGTTTAGTCATCCGAGCTGAGCGAGGGTGGCTATATTCAGTTCGAGTGTCATTATGGTTGTTTAGTCTGCTGTTAAACACTAATTTTCACTTTAAATGCGAGGAATTCCCTCATTATTGTGATTTCTAATAATACTAAAGCATTATCTTGAAACTGTAAAGTATTTTTAAAGGTTCTAAAGTCAACAAAGAACCCTTATAGTTTTGCCATCTCCGTCTGTATGTCATTCCTGTTTGGTCCCATTCTTATCAAAATGAAGATCTGATGATGGACCCATGAGGAATCGACGGGACTCTTCAAAATGTATAGCCAAACCGATAGGTAGCGATTTTGGTATTTTTCATGGAAATGGTATTTTTTTGCTCTTGGAAAGCACTATTTGGTGAAGTGGAACTGATGATGAAGACTACAGATGGCCACCGGAACTCCTAAACAGTATATATTTCAAGCGTGGCGAGAAAATATTTCAATTAAGATAGTTGAGCGACTATGACGAAGCATATCTAGGATTAAATATATGACTAGAAGTTTCCCAGGGCGTTGCTTGCGGCGAGATTGGAATGTTCTATAGTTTTTTACTAATTGAGAAGTGGGACTACATAACATCATGAGCATAATTATGTTCACTAAAAAGTATAAAATAAAATAAATGTTTAAAAAAACAAAATGCCTTCAAAAAGCAGAGGTCAGTCAAAATTAAGTTGCGTTTCGTTAACATATTGTAGGACGCCGACTTAATTTTGACTGACCTATTACCTACCATTTTATTAATTAAAAAGAAGTAATTTTTTACGTATTGAAAGCGGTTTTTTGTTTTTTTTTAAACATTTTTTTTTGTATCTCCGTTGTATTGTCTTTCTTGTTCTTTTGTACATTATTTTTTTATAATATACTACGATTTCGAATACTAAATGCGATTCGAAAATCTATAATTGAATTGTTAGCGCTCTGTCTAACTAAAGGAAGTTTTTGTTTAGGTAAATACGATAGATTCAATATTTGAGAAGATACGCTTAACCAGCGATTCTAACCTCGCGTAAATAAAAATATACTTTGGCAAATAGGTTTTTACGACTGTTTCATTGTAAGCAAATACATAGACTGTACTGTTTGCTAAATATATAATATATGTTGTATTGTACTTGAGAGGCGTGATGAATTGTGAATGCACTGCACACATTGTGCAATTTAATCGATAATACCTAGAAGGGCTTTTTGTTTTTTTTTTCCTGTAATATTTTCTTCGTCTCTTTTCCCGTTTTTAGGTTTCCGTATCTGTTCGCCAGTCCGTATATCATAGCTATTTTTCACAGATACTATTGGGAAATTTTTCATGGCTACTCGGCTGTCAAGACCGCTTTCAGAGTAAGTTAATTATAATGTCAAAGGCTATATGGTTTTACCGAGTAGAATGCGGCCTTTTTTGAACGTGTAGGTTTCCTCACGATCTTCTTTCTTTGCCGTAAGAGTAAGAACAGGTAAAAGCAGGCCCTGCTAAGTGTGTAAGATAAAAAGTTATGGTACAAAAAAAAAACTAGATAAATATCAGGAGACTATGTCACATCAATTCAACGAGTCCCAAACTAAGCTCCAGGCTTGTACTATGGGTACTACTAGACAACATAAATATGTACTTACTTATGTAGAGAAATATATACTGAAATACATAGAAAACATTAAAGATTCAGGAACAAAATATAATATTTGCAGGACCTCTAGCTTCGTAGGCAGGGTCACTACCAACTAGGCCAGCGCGACATTTAAAAAGTTCCTTAAACAGTCTCAGTGTACCCGAAAGGGCATTTCAAAGAGGAAATGCTGCCAGCACAGGTACAAATACATTATGGGCTATTCTTAGATTTGATGTTTTAGGTTATGTTTATAACCTAAATTTAGTTTAATTCATGCTTTAGTTTTCAGTTATTGTTTTACGTTATACTTACCTCTAAATGTGAGTGTGTATGGTTGTTAGTTCAGGGGTAATTTTTACCTTTTACCCCAAAAAAAAACCCGTTGGATATACAACGCCAACGAGGTCGCCGACAGCCTTTTTTTGTACACTTACCATTTAGCCTGTGTATGACCCCAGCAGTCAGCTGCACAACGGTTAAAACTAGGACTGTAACTATCTTCATAATCACTTCTTAAAGTTCACTTTTTCACTAATAAAACCAACTAAACACCATACTAAATCTAAAAAAGTAATTTATAGATACAAATTATAAAGCGTGTTGTTTTAAATTTAAAAAAAAATGCGAATTTGACTTCAGTTAACCTACTTTGACGACTGGCTACAAAGGTTTCCGAACAAGTAATGGCGGAGTGCGTCGAGGTTGACATTAAATAATATTCGGCGGTTACTCCTGACTCGAAGGATGATTACAAAGTTGACCTCTCTAGTCAGTTTGGATGACGATGGAGCTCGGTGTTGTTCTATATCTCATTATACCCCTAACGCGAAAAGAGGGTTGGGGGGGAGGGTGTTAGTTGAACGTCAAAAGGTGTTCGCAAATGGGCATGTTTTTTTTCAATATTTAGTTTAAGCGCCACGTTGTCTTTTCTACATCACGGCTATACTTTGTTTTTATGCTAGACTTAAATAAACAAAACGCGGATACTGTTGGAAGAAAGTAAACAACGCCTATGCTTTTTAAAAATAAAGTAGTTTCCGTTTTGGCCCGCTCGTGGCGCCACCTTCTCTTCGCGGTATAGCTCTATCTACGTAATTGCTTGCACTTTTCTATAAACTGTTTTAATTTTTAGGTCCTTACCTATGAAATTGGCGTTTTATATGGAGAATTTTATGAAAACGGTGGTTTTCATACATTTAATTTTTCGGATTATTTAGTAACGTCAAATGCAAACCAAGCAAAATTCTGTCAGGAATTTTGGACACTTCTAAGCTATATTATACATATCTTAGTTACTTAAAAATAGTTCGCTTCATAAAACTCTGCGTAATTGAAACACTTGAACTTGCAGCACTTAAAAAGAGTTAAGTTCGCACTTTAATTTTGAACATTAAGTAAGAAATTGAACCATATTATTTGTATCTAAAACCTTTGTTGCATAGTGTATTAATGAAATTTAAAAATATTTTGGAAGTTAAAATTGAAATAAATAAATTCCGTACGAAATAAAACACGTAAAAAAAACGCCAATTTCATAGGAGGTAAGGACCCAATATAATGCTCTATTAATTGTATTATTTCTACAGGTTATGGGCCGAGAAAATATAGAAAATAAAAAAAATAAAAATTGCTAGACTTAAAAAAACCGGGGTTACAAAAAAAATATTCTTTTCGACCACTAGTCCAAAGCGGGCGTTGCAATTAGAAAGAAAGAAATGAAAAAAAAGAATATCATGTATTCGTGACATACATATCAAAGAACAGATTAGCACGTACAAGACGAAAGTAGCCACGAAATGGTCCCACCCAACTCAGCGTAATGCTGGCATTATAATCAGCGCTGGTCTTCCGTTGGAACCATCAGTTGAAGTGAACTAACTTACTCGTCAGCAAAGCAACTTTCATTATTCCAATTGGCGTTAATAATGTGTGAATTTTATTGCTAAATGTTTACAAAATTCATGCAAATTTTAATAGTTCTGACAATTTATCATAAAAGTTGGGATGCCCACAGTGGGGCAACGGCGGAATTAATTAAATTTTGGGATGGTCAGCAATAGTCACATTTTTTATCTGATATGTATATGTATATTTCAAATACCTATGATCTAATAAAAAATTGCGTATATATATTATTTTTATAAATAAATTTGGCCGCCAAACCCGTACAAATGAACTCGCATGAAATAAACGTTAAAATACCTTGCGTTTGCAAAGGGTGTATTCCTCTCAAGTTATTGATTTTTCTCAAACATGCTCGGAAAAAACGGTTTTCTGATTGAAACACAAGGACGGAAAGAGCCTCATTTTACTCCTAGGAGTAAAAAAACCATATGAAAACACTTTCCGTCCATGTCCATATATTTCTTAAAAATGCTGTCTATTTGCATACAAAATCAAAAGGACCAAGACAAAAATTCCAAACAGCCAAGGTAACTGCTCGCTTTTTTAGCACAGTGCGTGTGTTTCTTTTTGAATTTGCATTCCAATGTCTATGGTTAGTATTTAAAAACAATTGACAGTCGGTAACATTCGTTCATTCTGCATAATATAATTGTGAAACCGAATATTAAACTATTTGTTGTGTGAAATACTTACTATAAAAAATGAGCTCAAGCGACGAAAGCGACGAAATAGGTACCACACCGCCTATATTAAAATCTGAAGCTGCCTCGGTTAGGCAAAACCTGCTTCCCGCTAAATCTGAAGAAATTAAATTACTTGCTTTTTAGAAATGTATTCGTATTATTTCCTCACATGTTTGAGAAAAGCATTATGTATGCCTCGGCGGAAACGAGGATTTCCTGACTCGTATTTTAGCAGGCCTCGCTGTTGCTCGGCCTGCTAACCACCTCGTCAGGAAAACCCCTACTTTCCGCGCCTAGGCAACAATGTACTATTGTTTAACATGTTTTATTTATATACAAGAAACATTATTCCTGCTATTGTGAATGAAATAATATTTATGGTTTCTCTTAAATTATGTGTAATTTTAGGGCTGTAAGAAATTGATCGGATTTCTCGCCTAAATATTACATTTCATTGGCTATAACTTTTTAGCTACAACGACCCTCAAGCTCTAATATAACAATATTGACACATTATTTAATCGAGATCATTATTTAATTGGTTCTAGCTGCAATAATCTGCAAACTTTTTATTAGTACCCCATTAAGTTAATGAGCTTATTTTTCTCAGAAAAATACTTACGTGCGTTATCGATGGTAATGAGGGTAATTACAGAACCTATTAAATTTTAAATAATATAAATAGTGTATTTACAATATTGTGCATCATTTACTTTTATAAATTCAATAAAGCAACACCTAATTCGATAATTATGGTAACTTTCAACATTTCTTACTTAGAATTGGTTGATATAATTATATCGAGTAATCGGGAAGTGCATAAGTGTATCAAAAACTTGAAAAATAAATATCCAGACCTTTCAGAGACAGTGTTACAAAACATTTATGAAGGTTTAAGTAAACATTTTTTACCAAATTTCACAAAAAGGTGGCATGCAGCATCAAGAACAAAGAAGTATTTTATTTCTAAAAATAAAGGGTGGTTAGCTGGGACATTTTCGGTCGTTGTTAAGGATACACAGATAGATATTCATGATACAGAACCAGGGCCTTCAAAACGATCTCGAAGCGGGCGTCCAGAAAAATCTTTTGAAGATTGTTGTGAACGTGCTAAACGAAACAAAGTAAAAAACCTGTGTGAGAGTGTTTCTAAGGAGTTGCTAGAGAAGGCTGCGGATACGGTTCAAGACCACTCGGTAATACCAAAGTTTAGTCCAGAAAAGGCTTTAGCACTGATGCTAGATGCTTCACTTTCAAAACATCAATATGAAGTTCTTAGAAAAGCCTCCAAGGATCTCGGATGTGACATCTTTCCAAATTATCATAAAGTAAATGACGCGAAGGATCCAAGCGGAGTTCTTTGAGAAACTGGGTTTAAAAATCGACTTTGTTAAGCAAGGCATGGCATCGTCCAATGATGGTAACACCTCTAGGAGATTTTTTAGTAACCCTACCTTAACTGCTGAGATAATTGGAGTAGACAAAGATCTAATTCACCGTTTTTCGATAATTTTACAAGACATTAATTCAAGTGCCCCTATCGATCCTGAAAAATTTGGCGATTATTGCAAAGAAACTGCTGAATTATATGTTAGTTTATACAGTTGGTATAATAAGCCAAATACCGTGCACAAAATACTTACCCATGGAAGTAAAATAATCTCAGCTGCAGCACTGCCTATAGGTATGTTGACAGAAGAAGCACAAGAAGCACGGAACAAAGATTATCGTCGGTACAGATTATTTCATTCCAAGAAGTGTTTTTTTTTTTTTTTTTTTTTATATCATAGGAAGGCAAACGAGCACACAGGCCACCTGATGGTAAGTGGAAACTGTGACCCAAAGACATTCGCATTCACAAGACCGCAATCCTAAGACTGCAAATGCGTTGCCAACCCTGAGGCCGAAGATGGAATGCCTCTATGCTAGTCATTACACGTGAATCGACCAATGAGGACGTTATGCATATGCTGTTGACTTCTTCCGATCCTTACATTAATAGTCTTAGAGCTAAATATTCCAAAATAGATTTACACTTACACGACGAAGTTAAATCTTTACTAATACAGACTTGTAATAACGAATGATTGTTTTTTTAGTTGGATTGACTATATTAAAAGCCATTTTTTATTATTTATTTACCTTTATATTAATCTCTGTGATAAATATAATTTGTTTAATCATTAATGTTTCATTGGTTACGTTTGTTATGTTGTGACTTGAATATATGTCATGTATATTTTATTTTAAGGTCCTTCAATGTAGGTATTATTTTAAATATTAGTAGGAATGATTTTATTATACTAATAAATATATTTAAAATGTGTTTTTTATCCATTAACCTAAAAAAAACAATTGATTCCGCGGCTCCATACAACGTGCACCACTGTGGCCCTACCAAACGCCATTTTGTTGATATCGATATTGAACCTAACCATGGTAACCAAATAGCAAATCGATGGATATTTTCATCGATTAGTAACTTGATAAAAATTTGATTTTAGAGACATAGTCTTAAAATTAACATAATTTTAATTGGTCTTAAAAAAAAAACGGTTTATTATACAAACTATAGGATGTCAAGTGTTCACTAAACGCCCAGACTGATATCGATGTGTGATATGACCGTAACCATGGTAATAACAATGCTATAATAATTATTATAGAACTTGCTGTCACATCGAATCCCCTTCTAATCGCGGCTAGATAATACCAAAGTACTGAACTGATTTGAATGCTTTCAAATTTTGAATGTAGTCAAACTAGGAACCCTAGTTTCGGCATGCCCGTCCGTCCGTCCGCTGCCTAGCTCAGAGACTCATAGTACTAGAAAGCTGTAATTTGGCATGAATATATTTGTCACGCCAACAAAGTGGTAAAATAAAATACATACATACATACATACATAAACTCACGCCTTCATTCACAAAGTGGGGTAGGCAGAGCTACAGAATTACCAACAACTTTTAAAACTTGTTGTTAATTCTATTACCAGCGTGTGGTTGCCGGGTTAGAATAGTGGTAAAATAAAATCTTGAAAAAAACTCTTTTACACGTAACGTGGGTTTTTTTTCTCGTCTACCTCAAAGTATGGGTGTCGTTGGATAGATCTTTAATAGTACCTATGTACATTGTGTATTAAGGTCGGTAAGTAAGGAATTACGATCGAGGCTCTAATAGAAGCCCGAAGTCGAAGACTGGCTTTCTGAGTCGAGGTTCGTAATTCCCGTACCGCCCGTGAAACATACAATGTTTTTCATCACATTTGCGAGTAAATAAATACACAAGTCAGCACAACTATTATTACGAATTACTTGAACCTTTTTTTAAGCGGATGGCTGGCGGACTCCACAGATTATAAAAATGTTTCGTTCAGAAACGTTAAGGGCAAATACTTACGTAGTTATACATACAGCCCTGAAGGAGTGTAAAAAAAAACGACGTTTTGATACAGAAAACTATTAAAATCGGTTATTAAGAACATTAATTGAGTATTTAAGTAACATGTAGCGAGATTGCAATGAAATTCCTGTTTAAATAACATTTTAAGACAATTTTTCAATTGCGTGTAAACTCTTTGCTTGAACTTACATGACCTGTGTGCTGTGCCATAAATTAAAAAAGAATAACTTACCGACCTTGGGTTTCATGGTAAAAAGAAAGATCGAGGGTTTTATATGGGGCATTGCGGCCAAGTTAACCTGTATGTTTAGATACTGTTTACGTGCAAGTGTGATGAAAAAAATATTATATTCGATTAAGGTTTAAAATTATTTAGCTTTAAAGTGCAAATTTTAGAGTCAAGTGTATACAGACAAAACTACAAATACTAAAAAAAAATCTTCAACGAAAGCGCATACAACGAATCTTAAAGGAAAACTATCAAGGCTAAGTAGATACAGACGACTCAAGTGTTTATACCGACTAAAGTGTTTATACCGACTAAAGTGTTTATACCGACTAAAGTGTTTATACCGACTAAAGTGTTTATACCGACTAAAGTGTTTATACCGACTAAAGTGTTTATACCGACTAAAGTGTTTATACCGACTAAAGTGTTTATACCGACTAAAGTGTTTATACCGACTAAAGTGTTTATACCGACTAAAGTGTTTATACCGACTACAATCGCCTAAGACAGCACCAAATAACTTTAAATAGAGAATTAGTCCATAGCCCATGGTTGAGGGAGGCGATGGCTGAGATACGCGTCATACTCGTGAACGGGTGCTGTCTGTGGGGTCCGGTCTATTCTCGCTTGCAAGGACCTGTTATTCAGTTAATTATTTTAATTATCGTTCCTGACGTAGAGACCTCGTCATGTTGTTCTCCTAGACATTAGGTATTTTATTTGTATTTTATTGACCTTACATTTGTAATGATTTTATTAAAAATAATTATTTATTACTTTATTACCTTGTAATGTAATTTAGTTACTTTTAAGTATTATTGTATTTAATCATTGAAAAAAAATGACCTGGAGTATCTTGCGGCGCTTCTTCTCCGCAATGATGGTCTTGTCCGAAGCGCTGATAGATTCACTCCATGTTACCGACGCGACGTGTAAAAGAGCCCTCATGTGGCCAATTTACTGAATAAATATTTTGAATTTTGAATTTTGAATACTTATTGTTTTTTGAGATAGTTTTTGTGAAGTAACGGCTTCAGAACCGTACACTGAGCATGGTCAGACATACTCTTGTCCGGTTTTTTTAAAAAATCTAGTGTCATCGGGTTATTAGCTTGGTTATATGTAAATCACTTGGGCCGCTTAAGGTGTTAGCTCTGAAAGCAAGGGTAACCATTATATTAGAGGTCTTTATTTATTTAATAGACTTAACTTTTGACCTATGAACGCGTTGGATCTATGTATGTATGTACTCTTAATTGCACATAAACAATTACAACACATGTTTGCATCTATATAGATAACTAGAGGACGACCGCTGCTTTGTACAGTCAACATCATAAATAAGTGATCATTTCTGTACCTTGTCGCTTTCAATCGTTTCACAATTTTGTATAACATTTCAAACACAAAGTTAAAGTGACAAGGTACTTAAATTTTAAATTAGTTATATGCGCTTTCATTCGAGATATTTTTCAGTGTTTTGGTATTCGTTTATCCCCGTATGGTTGCCGGGGTTTAATAGTGCCACTCCATGTCTTCCCGTGGATGTCGTACGAGGCGACTAAGGGAATAAGGGCTTGTAGTACTGTTAGGCGATGGGTTTGCTACCTGTCACTAATATGCTGGTAAACATCTTAGCCTATTTGTGCAAATTGTGGTTACAGAGTTATCAACAAGTTTTTGGAGTTGGTGGTAATTCTATAGCTCTGCCTACCCCACTCTGGGAATGAAGGCGTGAAGGTATGTATGTATGACTGTACAAATAGAATTAGTTTCTCTACTCCCCTTTTATTTTTATTTTTAATCGGGTCGAATAGAACCTCTGTTAGATTGACGTTGCATGGTTGCCTCAATGAATCAAATAGGTACCTTTTAACGAGCAATTCTAGTGTATATATATAGACGCGCTGGCCTAGTTGGTAGTGACCCTGCCTACGAAGCTAGCGGTCCTGGGTTCAAATCCCGGTAAGGGCAGATATTTGCGTGATGAGCGCGAATATTTGTTCCTGAGTCATGGATGTTCACTATGTATTTAAGTATGTATTTCTCTATATAAGTATTTATATCGTTGTCTAGTACCCATAATACAAGCCTAGAGCTTAAATTGGGACTAGGTCAATTGGTGTGACATTGTCCCCTGATATTTATTTATTTATTATTTATTTATTTAAATTTATTTGATATAAAAAGTTACAAAAACATTAAAACAAATGTAACATAAACCATGCAAGGTTTTTCTGTACACCTGGATCGTCGAATACATCATAAATATTAAAGTATTTTCTGCAAGCTATTTAAATACGCACTGCCAGATCAAAAGTGCAGCAGTATTTTTTATTTATATCAAGCGCCGCAAATATTAATAATTATTAAATAATTACGAATTTGTGGCACTTGCAGCGGAAATCATGGGTCCTTGGTCAGCTGATATGAAAAGCTTTATGAAGGCACCTCCGGAGATGCTAGAGCTGGTGCTTACCTCTCCCAAAGGATTGGGCTAGCTATCCAGAGAGGTAATGCAGCCAGTGTCATAGGGACCATGCCGCGAGCGGACCTGCTAGAGGGGGTGTTCTTTTTATAGTGGTGATTATTGTTTACATCTTTAATATTTGAGTAGCTTAGTTTTATTTTAATTTGAGTAGCTTAGTTTAATTAAAATTTAAATAAGTTTAGTTTTAATTATATATATATTATAATCTGAAATACGAAAATGGCTCCAACGATTTTCATGATATTTAGTATGCAAGTGGTTACCGGTTACCGGACCGTGATCTATTTCGTTTGTATTATTTATTTCAATTAATTTTCTTCTGACAGCGGGAGCAAAACAATTAGGTACACACACATTTAGGAATGAGAGACAGAAACGTTATAATTTTAAGTAACTTACTCTTTGTACAATTAGTTCCAAATGAATCGTTCAACAAACAAACCAAACAGGATTATTATTTTATAAGCATCGACGTATTTCTAGCTTTCGAACAAGGTATTATAATTACTAATTAGTTACATAGTTACTGAAAAAATAGATCTCAAATAGTGGCAGAAAATCATGTTGGACCAAAACTTAAAATCAACACACGATAGTATACGGCATCGTAATGTTTGAAAACAACTCATTGTTTATTCAATTAATTCAAAGAAGCATATTAAAACACAGGGTTATAACAAGGTTGGATTTGCAATATAGTTCATATAGTAGATACGCCTTTTCTCCTTAGGAGCAGTATTGGATGCGTGGCGCAATTTTCAACACAAATACTAAGGACTCAATTAAAAGGTCAGTATTGTATTAAAAACAGGTAGCTGGGCACTGAATACAATCGAATCCCTTTTTTACCGTACTGGTTATAAAACATAAATACCCTGCCCTTCAGTTACAGGTTCTCATTCCAAATAAGGTTACCTTACTACGAAATTATCTTCGGATTGATTGCGCAAGAAGCTCCTTGACGACCTTTATACATAAGTATGAACAATATTGGTGACAGCAAGTATATTTATTACTAGCCGTACCCGACTTCGTCTGCGTGAAAGTGGGTTTAATGGCGGTTAACGTATAATTTTTATTCTTATAACAATAAAATCAACAACAACGAAGCACACAATCCAAACAAATTCACACACACCCACGCACACACGCGCACACACATGCACACGCACGCACACGCACACGCACACGCACACGAGCACGTACACGCACACACAGTTTATTTTTGCTTAGTCCTTCTTTCGTATTTTCATCTTATTTTATTAGAAAATGTTTAACGCCTACATGACAGCTTCAATCCTAGGATGCCCAAGATACAGGCTCGGCCTAGTTTGGGATCCGCTGTAAATTAGACATAAGGAGCATGTACTCTTTTTATAAATAAATTATCTTCTTCTTCTTCTTAATTTACACGGCTATGGTACTGAGTGGCTATTGTCTAACGCACTCGCAATCGCAATCGTTTTCATTTTGAAAATCGAAGGCTTGTTTTCATACAAAATGAAAACAATTGTTCCGCTTTGAAGCCGATTCCGATTGCGAGTGCGTTAGGCCTAGTTGGTAGTGACCCTGCCTACGAAGCTAGCGGTCCTGGGTTCAAATATTAAGGGCATATATTTGTGTGATGAGCGCGAATATTTGTTCCTGAGTCATGGATGTTTACTATGTATTTAAGTATATATTTCTCTATATAAGTATTTATATCGTTGTCTAGTACGCAGTACAAGCCTAGAGCTTAAATTGGGACTAGGTCAATTGGTGTGACACTGTCCCCTAATATATTTTTTATTTAAATATAACTCTACGACACGACGACTTCTGACCTGCGTAGGTACGGATACAATGAGGCATTGTTGTAGTTGTTTATTTTTATTATAGATTTTAAATTATTTTTGTACTTTAATTCCGTCAAAAAATAATGTTTTTTTTTTTCGTTTAAGGACAAGCTTTTAACAAACATTGCATTGAGGTATGGGCACTATCCATTTTTATATCCCACTAAATATCTCCTTAAAGGATTAGCAACCTGAAATGGCAGTGGGCCGGTCACATCTGTCGCAGAACCGACAATCGTTGGGGAAGACGTGTTCTTGAGTGGAGACCACGGCTTGGCAAACGTAGTGTGGGACGCCCTCCAGCTAGATGGAGCGATGACATAAAAAAAGTGGCTGGCAGTGGTTGGAAACAAAAAACTCAGGACCGAGCTCAGTGGCGTGCCATGGGAGAGGCCTATGTCCAGCAGTGGACGGAAATGGGCTGATGATGATGATGATGAAACATCTCCTTGGGACTCTTGGATTTAATTCTCTCGAGATGAGGCGCCATTACAGCTTGTTGGTTTCGGCTGGCCGCGTTTTACGCGGTGAATCGGATTCAAAATTCAAAATTCAAAATTCAAAATATTTATTCAGTAAATTGGCCACATGAGGGCTCTTTTACACGTCGGTAACATGGAGTGAATCTACTAGCGCTTCGGACAAGACCATCATTGCGGAGAAGAAGCGCCGCAAGAAACTCCAGCAGAAGGTAATTTTTTTCAATTATTAAATACAATAATACTTAAAAGTATCTAAATTACATTACAAGGTAATAAAGTAATAAATAATTATTTTTAAAACTAACACAAATAAAATCATTACAAATGTAAGGTCAATAAAATACATAATGTCTAGGAGAACAACATTACGAGGTCTCTACGTCAGGAACGATAATTAAAATAGTTAACTGAATAACAGGTCCAAGGCAAGCGTGAACAGACCGGACCCCACAGACAGCACCCGTTCACGAGTATGACGCGTATCTCAGCCATCGCCTCCCTCCCAAGGTGGCGACCCGATCAATGACGCCGCCGTAAGCAAAGACCTTAGAGTGAGCATGACATGCTCATGCTGCCGGACAAAATGTATCAATAATAAAGGGAACTGTCCGGCGAGAAACATCACAATGTGTTCTCATTTCTTAAGTGTCTTGTGCACAAGAACCAATAAAAAATACTAACAAAAAAGGATACATTAGGTAAACTTAAATTTAAATGTCTACATCATTGGCTTAAAGGCATTTAACAATAAGCGTTGCTCAGTGCTCACATATTAAAATTAACCACAATTTCAGTAATAGCTCATACTAGTTACTTAAAAACGTCTTTATCATCTACGAAGTCATTTATAGTATAATATGCCTTACCCAGCAAGCAGCGCTTAATGCGAGACTTAAATTTAGTGAATGGCATATTGACAATATCGGTAGGTATCTTATTGTAGAAGCGTATACAGTTAATTGCCCTGGGATGGTGACCCAACTCATGAGGCTGCGTGTTCCAGATGTGCCCAGGATAGTCCTTAGGGCACGTCACCGAGAGCTGTTCGCGGTGCCGCCGGCGCGTACCGTGTCGCGCAGGACCTCGCCGCTCCCCCGCGCGCTTGCGCTGCTCAATCAGCTGTTAGCACCTGCGCCGGAGTGCGACCTGCTTGCAGGCCGATGGTCGGCTGTGTGTTACGAATGCAGGAGATTTTGTGAGGTGAAGGATGCTAGGCAATCGAGTGTCTCACTATAGTCTTTAATTTTTACTTATATTGGTTAATTTTGTTTCATGGTGCATTTGTCTACCAACTGTTATACCATGTAAAATGTAAATATACTTATAATTAAATAAATAAATTGCGAGTGCGTTTAAAATAGCCCCTCTGGTCCCACCACAGGCGAGTCTCGACTATTTTCTCTCTAAAGAAAGAACAAAAGATATAGATCCCGTGTCAATAAGAGAGACACATACATTAATAGTTTATCGCTAGCTTTTCACAATGCCGGCGAGAACTCTTTCCACTCAATTGTCGAAACAAAATATACAGATCCCGTGTTGATAAAAGAGAAACAAATATTAATAGTTGATCGCTGGCTGTACTCGCTTCCCGCTCATCGTCAGCGGTGGTACAGTCAGCTGCAGAGAAAAGGATACCCCCCCCCCCCCCTGGTAAGGATCGCTTTTTTTTCGAAAACCTGTGCTTATTAAATTTATATGATTTTTCGGTGAATTGAAGATTTTACTATTGTCTACACATAAACTCAAAATCATTTAAATGTAACCACAGGAGGTGGGGTATCCTTTTCTCTGCAGCTGACTGTACCGGTGCCCATTTGTTATTGTTTCTAAACCTCCTGATAGCTAGGAAAATTATCGTGACCTTAATTAAGGTCATAATTACCTAAGTAAAATTATAATAAATTAATATATTTCTAATAATATTCTTCCGTATGGTTGCCGTGGTAGAATAGTGCCACTCCATGTCTTCCCGTGGATGTCGTAAGAGGCGACTAAGGGAATAAGGGCTTGTACTGTTAGGCGATGGGCTTGCAACCTGTCACTAATACGCTGTTAAACATCTTAGCCCAATTGTGCAAATTGTGGTTACAGAGTTATCAACAAGTTTTTGGAGTTGTTGGTAATTCTGTAGCTCTGCCTACCCCACTCTGGGAATGAAGGCGTGAAGGTATGTATGTATGTAATATTTATCAAGCTTGACCTTTGTCTTTAACGGCTCTAAGGTAAAACTGTTTGGTGACTCACATTTTTTGCATGTTTTACAAATGTAAATGAATTGTACAATCCCGTTTTAGGTAGTTAAGAAATTTATACGAGTGAAGGAAGCCTTGGACAAATTCGTAATTGAGGTCGCAATGAGAAAGAATAAACCAGAGATATACGGCCTTTTTAAATTATAATAAAAATAAAGATAAAGACATTTATTCAGTAAGTAGGCCGCACGGGCACTTTTACACGTCAAGAATCTACCAGCGCTTCACAAGAGGAGACCACTTCTGAGAAGAAACGCCGCAAGAAACTCAGCAGTCAGCATTTTTTTCTAAATGTATTTAATATTACAATGGTACTACTTAGTCTAGCATTAAATAAATTTATAAATAGAAAATTAAAAAATCTTTCAAACATCCTGCGTAGTTTCCGCAGGAAATTTACCTGTAAATTTACCTGTAAATATTACAAATATGTCATATTTACAATAAATCTAAATATCTACAAAAGGGTGACATTTTTATCTAAAGTATTGTACCATTTTGGAACTTCACGGATAATACACTCATTGCGTTACAGCATATGCGATACATACAAACAAACTTACATACGTCCCTTAGATAAATCCATTTGAAAAACATTAAACATTATAATAAGCAGTTGACGTTTATGTAAATTATTTTGGGGACCCTTTTTCACTTTGGATGCTAGAAAAAAAACTACGTTCTATACAAAACCACAATATTTATTGTAACAAAGTTTCTTACAAATTAGTTCCGCATTTTTTACTTACTCTACTAAAAACTTGTTACTTAGTCTAGCATTATATAAAGCTATAAAAAACAAATTAAAAAATATTTCAAATATCCTGCGTCGTTTCCGCAGGAAAACACACCAAAATCTTAAGAGAGAGATAAAGAGAGAAAAGGAATAAAGAACACCTACTTATGTGCAAACTTAATGTGTAAACTTGAATAGAATACATTATCACAAATAAATCTAATATCTTAAAGATATTAGCAATTCTATTTAGGTATATATATATTATCTGAACAAACAAACAAACAAAATCATTTATTCTGTAAGTAGGCCCTGTAGGCACTTTTACAAGTCTGAATCTACCATCTACCAGCGCTTCAAGAGACCATTGTTGAGAAGAAGCACCGCAAGAAACTCAACAATAAGCCATTTTTTTAAATAAATAACTTATTATAATACTAAACTTAAGCTATCTAATTTAAATGTCACAGGGATGTACAGGTCCCAGTAGTAATAATAATTAAATTAATAAAAATGTCAGGTTAAAATAATAATACAATTCCGGAGATGTAAAGAGTCTCCAAATGTCAAATTAAAATTAAATATAGGTAAGTAGGTAATTAAACAAAACAATAAACACAAACAAGGGAGATGTAGAAAGTCTCCACGGTCAATTTTGGAGATGTAAAGAGTCTCCAGATGTCAAATTAAAATAATAAGCATACAAGGAGATGTATATAGTCTCCACGGCAGTGGCGAAGCGTCACGTAAATAAATAGGCAAGCCGGAGCAAAAAAAATGTGTATGGCGTGTGTGCTTGTTTGCCCCTTCCGTGACATAAAAAAAAACATACCTTAAAAAATGGATGTCGTCTTTCTAGTTCTCAAAAAGCAGTGCTGAAGTGTCGCGTGCGTTAAAAGTGCGCGGAAAGGCAATTCTTGCTTTCCAAGTAGTACGACCGTATCAATTAAACGTTTCAATAAATTTCGATTACGTTCCACTGAACGATTGTGGGCCTCAAAATTATTACCAAAAAAAGTTTAAATTCTACTGTTACCAAACTCATGTAATAATATACAACTCCGTATATGTTTCTCGCTTTGAGCATGTTTTCTAGCTGAATTATAGAAAATAAAATATAGAAAATAGAATAAGTTTTTTGTTTTTTTCGTGCTTATTATGATTGAATCTTAGAAAAAATACAAATTTATTTCCCTATTTCTGGGCAGTTTGCCCTTCGGGAATATATAAAAACTAACCTAACATAACCTATTTTTTTTTACATACTTTAATTCAAACCGTAATGTTTCAGTAATAATTGATTTTAGAGAAAAGTTTGTTTAAAAAATATGCTTGTTTTAGTATATTCTAAACAATTAAATCATCATAAATAGACCTTATATTGACATAATTTTCAAGCATCAAAATTTTTTAAGTCCCTGACGCCTTGAAAATGACCAACATTTGAACCCCTATAACTCGGTCAATTTTGATTTTAGAGAAAAGTTTTTCAAGTAAAACATGCTTATTTTAACGTGTTCTATACGATAAAATCATTTAAATTAGGTGTCATAATGATACAATTTTGGCGATTTTTTTTTTTAAGTCCTGCGTCCCCTTTCCTTTACTCTAACTGAATTATATAAATTGTGAATATCTGCAAAACCTGTTCGATTCCAAACACTGCTAGAATCGGAAAACAGCAAAGATGAATAGCAAAATAATTTGTTTAATTTGCAGCTGCCAGTCAGCCAATTGTATTTATCATATAGGTAATTCGCTGTGGAAATGTTTGAAGAATCCATCTCTACGCCTATAATCAATTTTTATGTCTGGGCGAGCGCGTCCTAACTTAATGACATGTTTCTTATTTTCAAAGGATAACTTTGAAAAACATGTTTGTTCATTAAGTAGGTAATGTGTAAGACAACACTCAATTTGAACCAATGCGGCCATTTGTACTTTGAGAACAGGCAAAAATATTTAAAAACCAAACCACGAATATAACCTAAATAGATTGAAGCAAAAATAACAATATTTAGGTACTTAACGAAATATAAACAAACCTCCGTTGTCGCCACGAATCTGCAAATAACACAATCCAAACAGAAAAACATTCACAGAACACTAAGCAAGCTAAATTTCACTAGTTGAGTCTCATAAAACACAATAAGTTAAGTAATAAATAACACAAATTAAACTATAAATCAAAACAAAACACCGCGTATTTTAGCGCGAGGACGCGAAAGTAATGGCCTTAATGGCGTAATGAAAAAAGTAGTTGAAGGTCGTTAGGACAGGGGGGAGAGAGACGGTTGTTGAGTGTCCTTGGGAAAAGAAAGTTAACGCATGCACTTTAAGTTCAAAATTGGATGCAATAAGCCGTAGTTCGCCGGCCGGACTTGCGAGTTTCTCCCACCCGTTTTTACTTTGTGGCTCACACAGGTGCCGCTGTGTCTGTGTGCGAGTTTAAAGCGAAGTAGCGCTATAATTTTATACCATTTGGTTTGAATGTGTTAGTGAGGTCCGGCGCCGAGTCACCGGCTTGTATGGCGGTTTTAATTGTGGGTGTAAGTTCGAGCGCGCGTAGTGAAAGGTAACTGAGCATGTGTGCGTGTATACGAAAATATTGTTCTTGTTTCTTTCTAGTAATATAGGTTAGTGAATGGGTGCGAGCGAGTGATAGATTTCGGCTTGGTAAATAAATAAATTTGAATTGCGGCGTTGTTAGTGCGTTTTGTTCATTCATCGTATTATGAAGCAAGGTAAAGCTATAGTACACCGGGTTACTATCGGTTTTACGTTTTGTTGTTTGTATACCTAGTAGGTACCTACTCTATGCATAGGAATTTTTAGGGAAGCCGCTGGGAATCGGGTTGTATGGACGCTTCGCTACTGCTCCACGGTCATTAATAATTGTAATACAAATAATTCAGTCCCAAGCATTGTCATCATTTATATAATCTTTAATACTATAATACGCTTTAGAAATTAGTTGACGTTTAACGTAACTCTTAAATTTATTTACTGATAAATGAGTAACACTACTTGGGAGCTTATTATAGAACCTTATACAATTACCCATGAAAGAGTTTTTTATTTTGTGAAGCCGTGTAAAGGGCACTGCGAGCTTATGTTTATTCCTGGTATTAACATTATGTATGTCACAGTTCTTTCTAAAACTACCGATGTGTTTATGAACATGCATAATATTTTCATAAATATATTGACTGTATACGGTTAATATATTCGTTTCTTTGAACTTATCTCTAAGCGAGTCTCTATGACCCATCTTGTAAACAGCACGAATAGCCCTCTTCTGTAGAACAAAGACGCTGTTTACGTCAGCACCACTACCCCATAGTAAAATACCATATGACATAATACTATGGAAGTAACTAAAATAAACTAATCCTAACTCCTGTTGTCGTTTGACTTTAAATACGAGTGAGGTATCATCAGCAAACAATACTATATCATGTTTGTCCTTTATAAGGTATGGTAAATCATTTATGTAAATGAGGAATAAAAAAGGACCCAAAATTGAGCCCTGTGGTACGCCCATTTTGACTTCCAATAAGGATTTAAGGACGTGAACCGACACCCCCCAAAGGTCATTAGTTTTCTTTATATTAATTGACTTGAATGCCTTAATTACATCCAAGGCAGTAACGTGCTTGAATTCAAAGTGTATACTGCATTCAGACACGTTATCTTCTAATAATAAAATGGCAGACGCCGGCGAAGAGTTCAGACACTTAGTCGTTGACACTGGTATGTTGGTAAAATAATTTTCAAATTGAATTGCGACATCTAAATTCGACTCTAGGATTTTACCATCTACTTTTAAACGAAAGTCATTAATTCGAACAGAACAGAACTTCGGGAACGGCTCCAACGAATTAAATTTTTAGAAAATTTCCCAAAAAAATTATCATCCCGGTACTAAATATTAAGGGACAATCTCACATAAATTGACCTAGTCCCAAACTAAGCTCTAAGCTAGTGCTATGGGTACTAGACAACGATAAACATACTTAATAAAGAGATCCATACTTAAATACATAAAAAACATCCAAGAGAACAAATGGTTGCTTAAATACAAAAGCGACACAAATCAAAATGTGTTTGTGTTGCATTTAAATTCGGAATGCTATTTACTTTAAGTTTTGAATCAAACTGTATCTGTTTTTGTTTTGTGGCGCTTTTTTATTTAAGCAGCAAAATACTCTCGCTCATCTGGCAAATATTTGCTCATTTCGGGATGAAACCCAGCATCTACCATCTAGGCTTGATGCGTCTTCAGACGTCATCATGTCTAGTCTATCTTTAAACAACAAAAGATTGCCTTCGGTTTTTTCAGAGCGCTACAACTTGGAGAACTTCAAGAAAGCATAAAATTGTTTATTTATTTATTTTATTATGGCATAGGACGGCAAACGAGCACACAGGCCACCTGATGATAAGTGGAAACTGTGACCCATAGACATTCGCATTCACAACACTGCAATGTAATCCTAAGACTGCAAATGCGTTGCCAACCCTGAGGACTAAGATGGAATGCCTCTATGCTAGTTATTTCACCGGCTGTCTTATTCCCAAACCGGAACACAACAATGCAAACACTGCTGCTTGGTTAATGAAGATGGTGGTACCAACCCGGACGGACCCTGCATAAGGTCCTCCCACAAGTAAAGTAGGTAAAGTAAGTTGTGTCCTTAAGGGCAACAAAGCATCTGCGATTCCTCTCCAGTACCTTTACCACGAGTTACAATGGTGTACTCGGTAGCAAGGCAAATGCTCTGTCCCTCGCAGACCTCGTAGTGTTCTTATAGAGTGCAAGGGACAGAGCATTCGACTCGCTAGCGAGTACGGTAAATGCAACTCATGGTTAGGGTACATGTTACAATTCAGTTTAGGTTAAGAGAAAGGGACAGAGCTTTAGCAGTTATACAGCTCTGTCCCTTTCTCTTAACCTAAACTGAACGACTTTAGTATGTCAAGGTAAACCCTTTGATACTGCGGAATCCCTCGGTGGCAGTGATCCCTTTACGTCAGGTGACCTCATTTGGCATGTCTAGTTTTTTTTTAACGAGAAGCTTATGATGGATTTACTTAGGTAACTAGTAATAAATAAATAAAAAAACGGAATCTCCATACAAAACCCTGTAGGCAGTCACTCGTAAACATTACGGTTGAAATAGAGGCAAAAATATAACAGAATAGAGGCCCTCTTATAATGCTATGCTACGATATCGCAGAAAAATAATTTGTTGTGTAATTTAGTTAATATTAAACATAGGCATTTTAGGCCTTGGTAAGAAACCTGATTATATCTAAATGACCGTGGTCAATGTTGACATTGCTTTGAAAGATAGCAGTCTCTATTTTAGATTGCAATCATATTGCTGATGATTCGACCGACAACCTCTACTGTCTAGTGAATAAGACCTATAATTATGTTAATAACACAAGAATATTCATGAACCTTTTGCACAGCTTCCATAAAAGTTTATTCATGTAACAAATAGTTGAGAAAAATCAGTTTTTGAATAGCTATAAGAATAACCAAGATGTGAGCCAACAAAAATTTATTCCGATCTCTTTCCAGCAATACAGAATTTAACGTTTTTTTTATGGCTTAGGAAGGCAAACGAGCTCACAGACCACCTGATGGTAAGGGAAACTGTGACCCATAGACATTCGCATTCACAAGACTGCAAATGCACTGCCAACCCTGAGGACTACGATGGAATGCCTCTATGCTAGTCATTTCACCGGCTATCTTATCCCCAAACCGGAACACAACAATGCAAACACTGCTGCTTGGCGGCAGGTTAATGGATAAGATGGTGGTACCAACCCGGACGGACCCTGCACAAGGGCCTCCCACAAGAAAATGGAGAGAACGTGGAGTTTATATGGCCAACCTGTTACATTTATTTATTTTAAGAACACATACAGTCGTATATTATAATATATACACAGGTAAACCAGAAACAATATTAAGACCTCATAAAAAAAATAAGTACCTAATAGGTGCTAAAGGTTATAATAAACGAATGCCACGTAAGTAAATTAAATGTGAACAATAATATATTTGGTACAACAATAAACTGCTTCAGTAAGTAATTGCATAAACAAGGTAAGTAGATAAATGAAGGTTCAGAACAAATCTTGTATAAAAGTTTTTCTGAGGGTACCGAGTGAACTCACAGATGGTTCAGCATCATACAAACGTTAATTAATTAACCGAGGAACTCGTCTGAAAAATGTGTGCCTGGTGTAGTTAGTACGAGCGAAGCTGACATGGAATAATTTACGAGGACGTAAAGCGGGACGAGGAATACTGAAGGTTATGCTTTGCAAGAGATCTGGACACCTAATTCCGTTTTCACATGACGCTACAGTGCAGTGACCTCTGTGTCTAATTAAATTAGTAGTTTCAAATGCTTGTATCATCCGTACGTATTCCTTTTCAAATTTTATTGCACTATTGTGCTATTTACCGACGTGTTAGCTGGCAATTGGCACTCACTTTTAGCTTATCTATGTATTTTTGGCCACCTAAGTTTTAATCTTTTTTGTAAATATTAAGCTATTGCATAGCTTCTATCGCGGGCCTTGAGCGCGGGGACCGAATCCAGAAATTCCGTAACGAAAAAACCTCACGCTCCCCACTCCGACGGGCAAGGAGGTGTGGCTTGAAGGCCGTGCATCGTCTAACGTCGTTTCAGTTCGGCAGTCTTCGACACGGTGTTGTGTGCGTTTGTACGACATGCAATAGCTTTACCGCGGCAGTCCCCGAGTGCCACACGTCTTTTTTTATGTATTTGTTATTATGTTTTTATCTTTTATTTCTTTTAACTTTGTGCGTGCTATATTAAGTTAAAGTAAAAGGTGTCTTGGTCTTTACTGTACTTGAGCCTCTTACTGATTATGTAAATAAATAATTAAATAAATAGTTTTTCCACTATAAATATTACCTTTATTTATTAAATTATGTACTAATACAATTTGAAATAAATAAATTAAAACATAGAAAAGAAAAATAATATAAGACACACAAGCTCAGCGTGGCAAGGCCGCGCCATCATCAAAACCAAATAATTTAGCAAGTGGTTTAAATTTATGTCGCGTACCTCGAATACACATGCTGGTGGCCCGGATTATTGAAATAATGATACGAGATCTTAGCCATAAATAAATAAATAAATGTATGTAGATATATTCATATTTTGTTGAGAAGTGCGATTTAAAAAAATCATGCATATTCCATATAGTAAAAGAGGTAAAGACAACGTAGACAATGTTGTCAATGCTTTAAAAGATGGACAAGCAACGGCTTGTCTGATTTTATACCCTGGATTAAGACATAGGATACTTTTAGTCCAGGAAAATTTAAAAGGTCCCGAGGCAATAACGATAATAGAAATCGCCCGCAAGATGGGATGGCCGAATAACTAATTCTACGCGGACGAAATCGCGTGCAACAGGTAGTATATGAACGTAAAGATAATTAAAAGTAATGCAAATTATAAGTACAATGCTAGTCGGGATTCGGGATTTGTTATTTTGGAATATTTTATTATTCAACGCGAATATATCCGAGCAGTTTTCATTATAAATGAGACCTATCCGATAACCCAAGTAGCACACTGGGTGGGAAATAGCTCGTATATCATATCTATTTAGATACTTAAGTGAAATATATAGCCATGACTAAGTTCTATATAGGTGGAAAGAACCCTTAGGCAACTTTTTTGTATGTTACTTATAAGACAAGGCCGATGACAAATTTTCTAAAAATAATAGATGTATACATCCAGCTGCGCAGTGAATGAAAGCACTAGAATGATTTACAATACAGAATACCTCAATATAACGATGGAGCAAGATTACCCGTGGGGGAGCAAAGTAGGCACATTTTACGGTATTTGTTTTCTATTTGAAACTATCAGGTCTGAAAATCACTTATTTGTATCTTGCGAGTGGCACAGCAGTGAATGCTATGCCCTAGAGCTTTTGTGCTGTGACACTAGCGGCTTGCGTTAAAGCCTAAAACGGCACAGAGTTCGTGCTTCCTATAAATGCTATGGGAAACAGCCGGCCGTGGACGGAGTTCCGTTTTTGGTGTAATTAAAAACACCGGCCACAGCCGTAATGCCATATCACTAGGGTCTTAGTTTACGTCTCTCGACGTACTGTCCGTGAACGTGTTAACATTGTTTGACAACACTTATAGCTTTAAACACAACTCAAAATTGTATATGACTTCATCTTGTCACTTGTAGTTGCTTAGGAACGTTTTTTGTTTCCACTTTATTACATGGTTGGGTAAAGTCGATTTTGCTACTTAAAGTTGCATGCAGGTTTTAATTTTCACTGAATAAGAAGCAATAGTGCTATATAAGGCCCTAAAGTTACTTATAAGCAACTTTTACATATAAGTGGGAGCATACCCTTATTTGGATATTTTAATTCCAAATGACTAGTATAATAGAGTAGTATATCACCAATAGTGGCTAAAGAGATAATTTTACGACCCTTCTAGGCCTTAAAGTTGCAATCACTTTAGTTTCCAAAAGGGCCGTAAAATTATCTCTTTAGCCACTATTGGTGATACACTACTCTATTATACTAGTCATTTGGAATTAAAAGTTCCAAATAAGGGTATGTTCCCACTTATAAATAAAAGTGGCTTATAAGTTACTTTAGGGCCTTATATATCACTATTGCTTCTTATTCAGTGACAATTACAACCTGCATGCAACTTTAAGTAGCAAAATCGACTTTACCCAACTATAAGTAATAAAGTAGAAACAAAAAACGTTCCTAAGCAACTATAAGTGACAGGATGAACTCGTATACAAGTTTGAGTTGTGTTTAAAGCTATAAGTGTAGTCAAACACTGTTAAACCACTCATTTAGAACATAAAGCTATAAGATAAGCTGCAAAATTCACTAATGTGCTGCTTGGGAAACCACAAAACAATTAAAACAAAAAAAAACTAATCCTACCGTCATCAAGATGGTTTATTCACTCAGCATGCGTGACATGTCCTTAAAATTTATAACAAATTGCCAATTTGTTTAATTCACAAAATTTTATTAATTACTACAAAAAAATTGACCTCGCGACAAACTTAACGTTGCCGTTAGAAAACTGTTATCCCCATACTTCGACATAGGTCGCGGTCAGTTTACCAACACCGCAAATAAGTTTTTGTTAGGTATAAACATCAAGGAAATCAAGAATCAAGAACCACTGAAGTCTACTTAGTAGTGATAGTTTTCCTATTAAATTCATAATAATGTGCTTTCATATTAGATATTTTTCTGATTTTTTGTAGACACTGGGGGGGGGGGGGGGGGGGACACTTGACTCTAACAAAAATAAGCGCTTTAAAGCTTAATATTTCATAAACGTATACATTAATCGAAAAAAATTAAAGACAAATCCGCAATATTTTTAAAGACCTATCAACGATATCCCACAACGGGTAGACGAGAAACAAAAATACATCCCCACATTATTTAAGTGTAGGGGAGGAAAAGTACAAAAAAATATATATTTTATTTTACCACTTTTTTGGCGTGACCTAAACGTATATTCATGCCAAATTAGAGCTTTCTAGTACTAAAAGTCTCTGAGCTAGGCTGCGGACGGACGGACAGACGGACGGACATGGCGAAACTATAAGGGTTCATAGTTTGACTACGGAACCCTAAAAATGGAAAGTTACCTATACCTATAAATAAGCGCTCTCACTAGTTTATAAGCTGCTTCGCCATAATTAAGTTAATTTAAATAACACCTGTTAATACCCATATATTTGAATATTGAGTACATTTAAGTATACAGGGTGCCTCTGACCTTGGGGCTTTCAATGCATAGATCATTTCTACTCCTGAAACTAAACTTCTTTTGTTCTGTAAGTTGTTAAAAATATGTTCAGTTTAAATATTTTTTTTATCATACAAGTTAAATCTAATTTTCAATGTACGCGATCCAATTCTCCATTTTCCTTTAGCCCCCGTACCAAGGTAAGGTCGCCCCCGTACCATGAGATAGTGATTACATGGCCAGTATGTAATACACTGATTTTACAATTAGACTTTAACATCAATTAGTTATCTAAATTTAAGTTATTTTTTCATGTTGCAGAACAAAAGTAGTTCAGTATAGCGAGTAGAATCGATCGTTGAATTTAAAGCCCCAAGGTCAGAGACACACTGTATTTAGGTAGAAGACAAATAAATACATGATTGATTGATGAATCATTGATGATATTATCTAATCGGTCGGTTTCTAAATTTAAACTTATTTAATCTAATGATTCAGATCTCATGTTTAAACAAGGTGTTATCACCAGTGGGCGGCTGACGGATGCAAATTACGTCAAAATAATGTCGAACGTGGAGGCCATTTGCAACGTTAAAAGATGGCGGACGTGTAATTTGTTTTAGACTTTAATTTTTGGGTAATTAGGTGTTCAAAGTTCTTTTCTGATAGTGATTTGTACTTTTTATGCCTTTGTGTCGCACAGTGATTGAAGACTTGGACTTATTTCGTGTATCTGGCATCTTTCTTCTCGTTTCAAGTGGACTCGCAGTGGTGCAGAGGTTATAACTATCTTGACCTCTGACCTACAAATCACCGTACAACGTTGCCCCCAATCTTCCTAGAGAAGATTGGATTGTGTTTTATTGCTATATTGTTTTATACTCATATAAACCTTGACACTGGCGAAATCACTTCACGTGGAAACGCCATTATCCCTGCGGTAGTAGCTGTTCAAGTCGCCGCGGGGGCAAAAAAAAATAAAAATAATGTCGAACGTTATACGTAATATGGATATGACTGCAAGGGGTTTAATAAAAAGAACGAAATTGTAAAATAGTTATATAATTGTACCTATTGTTGTAACTGTCGAAAAGCGGCACTGTTAACACGTTCCCACGGAATATTGCATAAAACTAAAAAGTTAATCAAATCAATATTAAAATATTCTTGATTCTGTTTCGTGCAAAATTCTTGACGGCGATGCGTATTAGATTTAACATGTCTGTCAATCACGCTTTTTCGTTTCGCAAATAAACTTACTTGACATTTTGTACAAAAGATCGAGCCTTTAGAAGTATCGTAAATTAGATCACGTTTATCAATTATCCACTTACACATTGTGGTTTCCTTTGCCATCTTAAATATGAATATTGAAAACTAAGCAAATTTAATTGACAAGTCTAAGACGTAATTAGACATAAACGCTCATCAGTCTCAAGAGGTGATAAAATAATAAATGGCCAGTATCTTCTTAGTATACAATCTACGTACATAAATACGAGGATAGCTTATTATGTATTTTTCCTACTCCTGTACTTTTATCTGTCATTTATATAGTCACGAACATTAATATAATAATATAGATAATATGTCCACAGAACATTCCGTAGAAAAGTCTATCTAGTCTATTCCCCTTAACAGCCCTTGTGCTTTTTTGAGCCAAAACGATATGCCTAGCTGCCAAAACTTACACCTAGGTTAATTTGACCAATCAAAATACTTCACCAAATTAAACCACCAATCACAATACACATTGACTGTCAATCGGAACGTTAGGTTCTTTTTGGTATGTAAACTCTTTTACTAATTTAACTCTTTAAAAAAAACATTTTATTAGGTATCAACCAACCAGAACGCAGCTATATTAAAATCGACCAATCAGGTAAAAGAATTCATTTCTCAAATCATTAGGTGTTTTTTAGTCCTTACTTCACAAGTTAAATCGATTGTGCGACTTTAAAAAAAAAATGAAACCTGGCAAGTGCACATCAATTTAAAAACAAAGTTAACCATAGACACATATTTTGTTGTTTTCGAATGTTTCTCGCTCGTTTGTTGTTCTGTGCTTCGTTCGTTCGTATTCTAACCTAGGTATATTAATTTAATTTTGCATTTTATTTGAAACCTAGTCGTAGAAAAAGTATTGTATGCAACGGTGTATAACTAAGTCAAAAAATACTCGTGGCGTCTTGCTTTACGATGTTCGCCTGCGGCTCACATCGTAACCACACCACTCGTCTTTTTTGACCTCTCTTATACAACTGTTGCATAAACTACTATACTAATAATGTATGATAAAGATAAAAACTGCATAATTTTGTATTCATAAATATTTCTCGAAATTTAATAAAAGTCTTGTCCATGTTCTGTTTACGTCTCTATTTTGCATCCGTCAGCCGCCCACTGGTTATGAAATGAAATGAAATGAAATGAAATGAAATGAAATCTTTAATGTGTGATAGATTCAGGTTAGTTACATTGATTGCTGTTATTTTTGCTTAATAAATAGTTTAGTCCCACTAAATCCTACCTTAATAGGTGTACACACTTTTAATCCTAAATTAATACAATGTGAGAAAGTGAAATGTTTGCCAAATCCATAATTATTTTAAGTAGGTACATATAATACACTGGCATCTGATGCAATAAGAACTACCTATTAGGAAGCCACATTCAAAAAGTAGTCATTTAATGTATAAAAACATTTTTCTGATAACCATTGTTTTGTGACAGTTTTAAATTTGATAAGGTTATGTTCTTTAAACGAATCAGGTAACTTGTTAAAGATCTCAATACACATCATATAAGTATTTTTAGTAGAAAGTTTTAACTTAGCCAATGGTTTGTACATTTTATGCCTGTATTGTGATCTGACCTTGCGAGGAACAGTGTCCTGTTTTAGTGTAAATAGGTATTTATGTTTGTACACAAATACACAAACTTCTAATATATACAAACATGTCATTGTCAAAATACAGTGCCTCTTAAAATATGGACGACATGAATCTGTTCGGCGTAGAGAGAAAATTGCTCTAATACAGCGTTTTTGGATTAAAAATAGCTTATCTTTATCCACAGAGTTGCCCCATATTATGATACCGTAACGGAGAGTAGATGCGACATAACCATTAAATGCAATTAAAGCTGCTTGTACTGATACTACTCGGCTAACTTTCCTTAAAGCAAATACAAACTTGTTTACTTTAGTGCATACAGAATTTAGATGTTATTTCCAAGTGCAACATTTATCTATATGTATGCCCAGGAAGTTTGTATGCGATACTTCCTCTATAATTGCACCTTGAAAGGTAATATTTAAATTATTTGAATAACCTTTAGCACTACGAAATTGAATATACTTTGTTTTTGTCAAATTTACTTTCAGATGGTTTGCTGTCAACCAGTTTATTGTCTGAGACAGGGCCTCGTTTATTTCAGCATTGTGAGTCTGTCTGTCGTTTCCTTCAATTATTATTGTAGTGTCATCAGCGAATAGGATACATTCGTGAGGTAATACATTTGGCAAATCATTATCACTTATAAGTCTAATGCATGACTCTTACGTCACAAACCGTGTCATAATGAATCTAATTACTAAACCAACGTCGGCTAAAGGGCAAGGCTACCCCAATACTGTGTAATTGCGACTAACACCTGTTCTGTTATTTTCTCAAACATCAACTCACTTTTTAATTCGTTTAGTATTTATTAACTGGCAAACCTTTGTTTTCAACCGACTAGACTCCAAAAAACCGGTAAAATTTGAAGAAAAAAAAAAACAGGCGAAAAATTAAAGAGCTTTCTTATTACACACATGTTTTATTTTTAATAAGGTTAATAATCTCCCGACTATGTTAAGCGCTTAGCAACTTCAAGGCACACTTTCTACCAAATTTTAAGCAAAATTGCGAGGTTAATACTGTCTTCAGTTCCCGAGTAAGGTCGGCAAGGCCAACAGTATGTTTTCCCTCTTAATTTGAGCTTCATGCAAGCCCAATCATTTTCAATTAAGCTACTATTGAACAATTAGTGCCATCATGAAAAAATTACACTGACGTAAAGCCAACGCGTCGCCATTTTCTTTTTCGTATTCGTTACCTTCCTCGTATAGTTGTTTTCTTGTGTTATTGTTGCTGTTATGTTGACTTGATTTGTAACACTTGTTGAGTTTAATAAAAATAATAAAGCTAATATTTTGGTGTATTTTCAGCTTTATATGATAAGTATTGTTTCGAATCGAATAAAATTTACCTGCAAATATTACAAATATGTCATATTTACAATTAATCTAAATATCTACAAAAGGGTGACATTTTTATCTAAAGTATTGTACCATTTTGGAACTTCACGGATAATACACTCATTGCGTTACAGCATATGCGATACATACAAACAAACTTACATACGTATACCTTAGATAAATACATTTGAAAAACAATAACGAAGTCAAGTAGTTGACGTTTATGTAATTTATTTTGGGGACCCTTTTTCACTTTGACCGCTAGAAAAAAAAACTACTTTCTATACAAAACTACAATATTTATTATAACAAAGTTTCTTACAAATTAGTTCCGCAGTTTTTTTTTTGTAAAGCGAAGCTTGTCTTTGCATATTTAGTCAACAGATTCAAACTTGAAATCTATTTCAAAACTAAGCGGACTATAGTAAAATGAATTCTTCCTTAATATAATTAAATAGATTTATATTCGTAGTACTTAATCATTAATCAAGTTTTATGAACTTAAAATAGTCCTTCTTTAATAGTTGCAATTTTATAACGTAAACAGCACAGAACTACATCGAGATATAGTTCTGTGGTAAGCAGATAGGTAGTAAGTAAAACATGATGGGCTGAAGAAAACAAGTAAAAAACGGAACTTAAATAGTTTTTTTTAATATTTTTGCCAGTCTTCATTTTCTACACTCTCTCTCTCTCTAAAATGACTCGTATCTATACACAATCACTGACAATGGCGATAATCCTCCATTGACAAACACAGTCATTGGTTGTTAAGGGGTTTCCAAATAAATTAAAAAAAAAAACTTTAGTCCCTAGAGATTAATAAGGAGCTTTAGTCCCGATTTGCACAGACTAAAGTAATATTTTAAGACCATGAGAAGTGGAAACACTATTTACTGACTAAATTTATTACCTAGTACCTAGTTGGAACCCCAGCGGTCACCGCGTACGAGTACCAATGAGTTTTTTTTTACTTGTACGGTCACGAGCGTTAAGACATTTCAAGAAAAATATGCTTAAAGTCGCCGATGTCATTAGAGATGTCAAGTCATTTGTAACTTACAGGAAACTCATCCTTATCGTTGTAGAATGTCAGACTTTGGACCTAAGGTGGGGACCAAGTTTAATCTCGTGACTATACATGACCCAATGCTCTCTAAGGACGTACTATTAAGAGGCCGTTTTTTTTTGGGTTGGAAGTAATAAACCAAAATTTTATTACATACATACATACCTTCACGCCCTCATTCCCAGAGTGGGGTAGGCAGAGCCACAGAATCACCAACAACTCCAAAAACTTGTTGATAACTCTGTAACCACAATTTGCACAATAAGGCTAAGATGTTTAACAGTGTATATTAGTGACAGGTAGCAAGCCCTTCGCCTAACAGTACTACAAGCCTTTATTCCCTTAGTCGCCTCTTACGAATTCCACGGGAAGACATGGAGTGGCACAAATCTAAGCCGGCAACCACACGGCACTATTTTAATAACAAAACTATCAAAAATTGCCAAGACATGGCAGCTAAGACTAAATTATTCCAGCCGATGTTTTTTTTAAAGATATTAATCATTTTCAATAATTCAAGGCATGAGTCGGAGGCCATACTGCCTCAGTATAAATATTAAGTGTACAAAAGACAAATTAACTTAAGTTATTTTAATGAAATCAATTAATAAATGATAATTTGTTATTTGTGTGAATGGTTTTCTCAAGAGTTTTTTTTTGTTTGGCTGTATGAATTTAGGGTAGTAAAAAGAAAACACTTTTTGCGCTAGAGCATTTACTCGTGGGAGGACCTTGTGCAGGGTCCGTCCGGGTTGGTACCACCATCTTATTCATTAAGCTCCCGCCAAACAGCAATGTTCGCATTGTTGTCTTCCGGTTTGGGGATAAGACAGCCGGTGAAATGACTAGCATAGAGGCATTCCATCTTAGTCCTCAGGGTTGGCAGTGCATTTGCAGTCTTGTGATTGCGAATGTGTATGGGTCAGGTCACAGTTTCCACTTACCACCAGGTGGCCTGTGTGCTCGTTTACCTTCCTATACCATAAAAAAAAAACATAAAAAAGCCGTTTTTGTCCGCTTACATCCAGCATAGACTATAACTTTACCCTCCTAAGGTCCAAGGTCCTACCCATAGTACTTATTAACTTTGTCATTCAGACCCAGCTCCTTCGACAGTTGTGTAGTCATTGCGTACCACGGTCCTACTAGCAGGAATAAATAGAAAACCCGCCATTTTGTCTTTTAAGTACTTGGGTCTGAATCAGCATAAAACAATAGTACTACTGGTAGGACTGCGAGCCGTAGTGACTAAAAGCTGAATTTTTCGTTGGGCCTTAGCAGGTTACGGGTTTGGGAAGTTTTTAACCAACAACGACTAAACATTGATGCTAGTTATGAAAACACATTATTAAAAACATAAAAATCAGAGAGAAATGTGGAATAAAAGAAGATGTAGTGACTAAGATTGAAAAGGGCATGCTTCGATGGTTCGGTCATTTGGAAAGGATGGATGAAAGAAGATTGACGAAAGAGATATACAGATCGAAAGTGAGTGGAAGCGTCGGAAGGGGCCGCCCTAGGCGTACTTTTTCGAATCAAATCGGAGAAATACTGGAAAAGGGCCGAATCCTCAGTACCCGAAACCGACGTGCGTGCATGACTCGATGTATGAATGTTGAAGAAGCGAAAGAAATTTGTCAAGGTCGTAGCAAGTGGAAAGGAGTGGTCTCTGCCTACCCCTCTGGGAAACAGGCGTGATTTAATGAATGAATGAAAAAAAAACATAAAAAGTCATCTATCATAGTCAAATACGAAACCAAATTCCCAAAACGTATAAAAGTGGAAATCATTAAGTACTTGTGGGAGGACCTTGTGCAGGGTCCGTCCGGGTTGGTACCACCATCTTATCCATTAACCTACCGCCAAGCAGCAGTGTTCGCATCGCTGTGTTCCGGTTTGGGGATAAGACAGCCGGTGAAATGACTAGCATAGAGGCATTCCATCTTAGTCCTCAGGGTTGGCAACGCATTTGCAGTCTTGTGAATGCGAATGTCTATGGGTCACAGTTTCCACTTACCATCAGGTGGCCTGTGTGCTCGGTTGCCTTCCCATGCTATAAAAAAAAAAACTTATATGTAACTACTTCTGCCCGCGTATAATTAGTTATTCGATGTTCGTTTTTTTAATAATGTCGGGGATAAAAAGCAGCCTATGTGTTAATCCAGGGTATAAGCTATCTCATTCCAAATTTCATCCAAATCGATGTAATCCTACTGGATTACATCGAACAAACATACTAAAACCTCGATACTTATCATAACTATCCTACACCGTCAACGCCATCTGTCCTCAGTGTGTCTAACTGCTTTGCGTTTATTGATCTCTAGCAATCGACGTAAGCGTTGTTTCGTGCTGTTGACCATTTGAAGGCGTTGTTCTTCGATAGATGTCGCTACGGAGACTAATTTTGTAAAACATGTGATACTTATGTTATGAAATAATACTCTTTTTTAGGGTCCCGTACCAAAATTGTAAAAAGGAACCCTTTTTGGTTGGAACAGCAGTTTTTCTCAGAAACTATAGAAGCTACATACATACATACCTTCACGCCTTCATTCCCAGAGTGGGGTAGGCAGAGCTACAGAATTACCAACAACTCTTAAAAACTTGTTGATAACTCTGTAACCACAATTTGCACAATAGGGAATATGCATGGATTTTAAAAATCGCATTTCTCATCAAAATATGAAAATACCGTAAAAGAGATCACCAAAACGGAAATTAAAATTAAAATCGGTCAAGAAATACCGAAGTTATAAGCATTTCAAACTTCTAATTAGACAGAGAGATCCGATGTGCACCGTGACGTCATTGTGCACTGCGGCCATATAAACTCCATGTAAAATTCCGTTTTTCTAGAAAGAGATAGGAACAAATCTTTGTTGGCTTATATCTTGGTTATTTTTATAGTTATTCAAAAAATGATTTTTGTGATCTGTTTGTTACATGAATCAGCTTCAATTGAAGCTGTAAAAAAAAAACATGCATATTCCCTATTAGGCTAAGCTGTTTAACAGTGTATATTAGTGTTAGGTTGCAAGCCCATCGCCTAACAGTACTACAAGCCTTTATTCCCTTAGTCGCCTCTTACGACTTCCACGGGAAGACATGGAGTGGCACTATTCTAAGCCGGCAACCACACGGCACTATAGAAGCTATCAACTTGAAATTTGGCATAGTTGTGTAACTTGCTCGCCCGCATATGTTTTAAGTAAAAAAACTACGGTTTTTTTTAATATAGGAAGAGCGGTTAATGAAAAATGAAAGTGATTTGATTATAGTAAACGGGGTGTCATATGAAAGGGCGCAGTCTGCACATTTCAAAACTATTTTTGTATTCCGTGACGTACTATTTGTTTTATAGACAAAAACTTACTAAAAACCCTCCTTATCTCCGAAATGTATGGATGGAAAAATAAAATGAAGCTATCAAACATTACAGTTTCGAAAAAATATCTAAAAACTTTAAAATCTGTATTAAAATTTAGGATAGTCAAAATGGATCTTGTTAGTTGGGTATTATGTAGGTAATAGAGTTCATAACATAATGAGCTTTTCTTTTGAGATTTCCAACCATATTTTCTTATATACGTAACCCTCGGTGCTTCCGACTCGCACTTGACCAGTTTTTTACACCAGGAAAAAACAATGCAAACTCTGATGTTTGGCGCCAGGATAAGATGATGGAAGTGATCCAGACGGACCCCGCAAAAGGTCCTTCCAGCGGGAACTTCTTTAAATCTAGTATTTATTTTCAGGATATTATTTTATCCGCTGCTGAACTCTCTTATAATATTTCAAACGTAATATTTTCTGTAGTTACATTAAGTATATGTCATAGGTTTTGATTATTTAAAAAATATGAATATCACACCATTTGACTGTTATGTAAAATGTTGATCAATAAATCATTTATTTATTATACTTTATAAAAATATATTATTTGTTGTTGTATTTTTCGTGTATTATACAAATTATACCAACAAAGGAAAAAGAAGAAATAAGGCACCCAGGTAAGTGTCGAACATTGGGCCGAAACACTGCCCTCTAACCAAATAAACAGCATTCCAAAATCAATAATCAAAGTAGTTTTAGTTCTATTCTGTTAGTAATAAGGTTGATATTGCTACTGGAGTTTTATCTGACTTACTGCGTATTAGCTTAGGAGGGCAGAACAGTGCACAACCACTAATTGGAGCATATTATCATTTTTAAATTTTAACAAAGCTCTTATATTTTACCGCTTTGTCAATTGGCAATCCAATCATGTTACCCGCTGCATATATCAATGGGAACACAACAATGCCATCACTGATGCTTGGCGGTCTTTTGAAGATAAGTAGGTACTTACGACTTTTTGAAAGTGTTCAATGAAACAAAAGATACGTTCATAACTTTAATTCCTCATAAAAACAACCAAATTTATCAATACTTAAACTTACTGCTAGTATAAACAAAATATCTAAGTACCTAAATAATCTTAATTTAACTTTGAGCAATATTTACATGTGTTTGCAGGTACACAGTCCAGGAAATTGATTCCTAGACCACTTTGGACTATGTCAAAGTGGCACTGTAAATAAAATCATAAAACTCTTACTTTTGATACATTATGTAATGTCCATTTACCCTTATCTAAATAGTTTGATATTAACAGGCCCTGTGTGGTTCTTGATGGCTTAGAATTGTACCACACCATGTCTTCTCGTGGATGTCGTAAGAGGCGACTAAGGGAATATAGGCTTGTAGTACTGTTAGGCGATGGGCTTGCAACCTGTCACTAATACGCTGGTAAACATCTTAGCCTAAGGGTCTCCGCAGACCTATCGACTCCGAATCGGATTGAGCCGGTAAGAAAAAGTTTTATGTCCATGCAATAAGAGAGAAAACGACGTCGCTCGGCTCGGCTCGGTTCGATTCGGCGTTGCGAACGGAACGACGTAGTTTTCGCGTTATGAACGTATCTTACGTTCATAACTTTAATTCCTCATAAAAACAACCAAATTTATTAATACTTAAACTTACTGCTAGTATAAACAAAATATCTAAGTACCTAAATAATCTTAATTTAACTTTGAGCAATATTTACATGTGTTTGCAGGTACACAGTCCAGGAAATTGATTCCTAGACCACTTTGGACTATGTCAAAGTGGCACTGTAAATAAAATCATAAAACTCTTACTTTTGATACATTATGTAATGTCCATTTACCCTTATCTAAATAGTTTGATATTAACAGGCCCTGTGTGGTTCTTGATGGCTTAGAATTGTACCACACCATGTCTTCTCGTGGATGTCGTAAGAGGCGACTAAGGTAAGGGAATATAGGCTTGTAGTACTGTTAGGCGATGGGCTTGCAACCTGTCACTAATACGCTGGTAAACATCTTAGCCTAAGGGTCTCCGCAGACCTATCGACTCCGAATCGGATTGAGCCAGTTTTATGTCCATGCAATAAGAGAGAAAACGACGTCGCTCGGCTCGGCTCGGTTCGATTCGGCGTTGCGAACGGAACGACGTAGTTTTCGCTCTTATTGCATGGACATAAAACCTTTTCTTACCGGCTCAAGCCGATTCGGCGTCGATAGGTCTGGGAAGACCCTAATGTTGTAAAATGTGGTTACTGAATTATCAACAAGTTTTTAAAGTGGTTAGCAACTAATTCTGTAGCTCTGCCTAGCTGCCTTCGACTGACCTAAAATTTCATAGCTAAAGTTTCTTGGTTGAAAATGTTTCCTATAATATTGAATGGCATACTTCTTTATTAGCATAATGATTTTTGTGCATACATATTTTAGTTCTAAAGCACTTTTGGTCTAAAAAAATCATTCGACAAAAAAAAGTTATTCCAAACCATATTATGCAAAATCATTTCGATCAAACAATTTTAGACATTTAAATCATTAGACGAAACGTTGGTGTGCAAAAAAATATGTGGCGGAACAAAAATAGGCCAAACAATTTTGGACCAACCGATATACCCCTCTCTGCCTTCCCCACTTTGCGAATGAAGGCGTGCGTTTGTGTATGTATGTTACTTCGATATAGTCCAAAGTAGTCAAGGGGTAATTTTCCTAAAAAAAAAACCAGGGGACAATCTCACACCGATTGACCTAGTCCCAATTTAAGCTCTAGGCTTGTATTATGGGTACTAGACAACGATATAAATACTTATATAGAGAAATATATGACTTAAATACATAGTAAACATCCATGAGTCAGAAACGAATATTCGCGCTCATCACACAAATATCTGCCCTTACCGGGATTTGAACCCAGGACCGCTAGCTCCGTAGGCAGGGTCACTACCAACTAGGCCAGCGCGTTGTTTCCTGTTGTGTACATTCAATTTTTTAGTCGTAAAAAATGCATTCTGCTTACGCTATCGTTATCGAAAATGCAGATTAACGTAAGCTGCCGGACGGTCGCGTCGAGCGCTTATAATTTTGTCAGTTTTCGAAAAATCAATCTATAAATTTTTTATGTTAACGTTAGTCACCTTGCCTAGTGCCTCAGCTGACGTAATGACACTGACACTGTAAAGTAAATAAGAGCTATCATAACTTTAACAATATGATTACAATATTGAAGCTAGATGGGCTAATACAGTGTGAAATACAAGCATTGTATTAGTTTTTCAAAAAGCAAGAGCTTTGTATTCAGAAATATAATCAAATAAAAAGCCTAACTATAAGTACTCGTAAATATCGTTCTTGCAAAACATTTTTCATCACACTTGCACGTAAACAGTATCTAAACATACAGGTTAACTTTACCGCAATGCCCCATATAAAACCCTCGACCTTTCTTTTTACCATGAAACCCAAGGTCGGTAAGTAATTTTTTTTTAATTTATAGCACAGCACACAGGTCATGTAAGTTCAAGCAAAGAGTTTACACGCAATTGGAAAATTGTCTTAAAATGTTATTTAAACAGGAATTTCATTGCAATCTCGCTATATGTTACTTAAATATTCAATTAATGTTCGTAATAATCGATTTTAATAGTATTTCTGTATAAAAACGTCGTTTTTTTTTACATTTCTTCAGGGCTGTATGTATACCTACGTAAGTATTTGCCCTTAACGTATCTGAACGAAACATTTGTATTATCTGCTGAGGAGTCCGCCCGCCATCCGCTTAAAAAAAATCAAGTTATTCGTAATAATAGTTGTGCTGACTTGTGTATTTATTTACTCGCAAATGTGTTGAAAAACATTGTATGTTTCACGGGCGGTACGGGAATTACGAACCTCGACTCAGAAAGCCCTCAGTCTACGACTTCGGGCTTCTACTAGAGCCTCGATCGTAGTTCCTTACTTACCGACCTTAATACACAATGTACTATTGTAAAACTCTTAACAAATATTTATCATAGCACATTAAAAATCAAACCAAAAACTCAACTTTGGTTGTAACCATGTTTTTTTTGTGACCTCAAGAGGCTTGTGATGCGCCGTTAAAATCGCATGCTACTGATGTGCCAAAGGGAACTTTCCAAAATTGCGGAACATTTCATATAGGAAAATTTCGGAAACTTCTCAAAATTTTGTATGAAAAAATGAAAATGAAAATGTTTATTGAATGGGGATTGAAACTTTCCGTTTCTTAAATTTAAATTTCCTATATTTCTTGTGAAAGTTTCCAGAAATTTCTTGCAACTTTTCCAACTTTTTGGAAACTTTCCGCAACTTGCACATTAGAGCATGGCTGTCAAAGAATGCCATACAAATTTAGCTCCGGCAGTTGACGTTTCTCACCCCCTCAAGTCCGATTTCCACGATTTTTTAATTATGTTGTAGCTATTATAAATGACGATGTACGTTTCTGTCTTTTGTTTTTAAAATTTGTTTCATTCTAAGAAGTATTTTCGTGTAAAGGAAAACGTACAGACATAGTTTTTCATGATATCAACAACATAATCAAAAATCGTAAAAATTGGTAGGGTAAAGCCACCAGTGGTCAGTCAGAGACCAGTAGTCGACCTTATATGAGTGCGAAGAGTGGGAAATATATCTTTCGTGCTCTTCCCACTCATACAAAGTGTAGGCAAAGGCCGACTTCTAGTCTCTGGCTGACCACTGGTGACTTTACCCTATAAGGGTAGAGAAACGTTTTCCGATTTTTTATGGAATTTTTTAGCTTCACACTCTTTATAATAAAGCAAGCTTGTAGAACACCTCTCTACTTACAAATGGGTAAGGACCAAAAAGTTGGACCACTGTTAAGCGCAGTTAACCATACAAACAGCGAAGTTGAAAAAAGTTCCGTTGTGCGACGAAAATTATCCCTACAATTGTATGGCTAACTTTCGTGTCACAACGGAAAAGTTTCATACATAGAAAATTTAATTGAGTGAGTTAGCGTGGACAACTTTTTGGTCCTTACCCAAATAGTGTTATTTGAACTACAAAGCTTTGTTTTTGATTTCTAGAACATTGATTTATTAGAAAACGCCCGTGAAATATCGTCAGTCAATACACTTTAAACTGAGGTGTTATCTTTTTAAAAACGTATCTCTGTCGAACGGTCGATGGAGCGAGCGAAGTCATACAAGCGGGCTCACTCAACGGGTAAAGCTATCTACTTAAGAGGGTTGTGAAGCTAAAAATATCCATTCCATACATAATACGATAACGTTTCTCTCCCCAAATAAAGTACGAATTTTACGATTTTTGAATATCTTGTAGATGTTATAAAAATCTAGGTATGTAAGTTTTCTTTTCCAAATAAATAAATAACCAAAATTTACAAATCTAATTTTTGATAATAATAACATTTTCAAAAATTGTGGAAATCTGACTTGATTTCGGGTGTCAGAACCATTATAGCAAGGAGCATAATTTGTTTTTTTTCTTTACAATCCACTTAAGAACGAACACCCTTAAATGTTGTTCCTACGCTCTGACTGGACAACTGAAAGTCCTATATCAAAACATTGCATTTGGAATTATAAAAAATTCGGAATTTTGACTCTTTGGAATTATGTAGTGTACCCGTCTCTCAAACGTCTTTGGGTCGGGCGGTTGATCTATGTTGAGAGTTGCACTGTCTATCGAGTACACGACTATAGTATAATTAACATCGTATTTATATCTTGGTAGCAGTGTCTTCTTCAAGCTCTTTCTCCTTCCTGGGTTTCCGTGGCGGAGACATGATGACCTTGGTGACTCCAGCGAGGGGCGACTCCACTGTCAGCCAGAGCAGGGCTCCGAACCCGAACGACAGCACTACGGATGCTAGCAGGATCACCATCTGTTGGAAGTAAACATATAAATACAATATCATAGGGTAACCACATTTTGCACAACTAGGCTAAGTCGTTTCCCAGTGTATTAGTGACAGGTAGCAAGCCCATCGCCTAACAGTACTACAAGCCTCTATTCCCTTAGTCGGCTCTTACGACATCCACGAGAAGACATGGAGTGGCACGGTTCTAACCCGGCAACCACTCGGGTTATCATCATATTTTCAGATCAGAACTATCAACATATTTTTCTACGTATTTTTTGACAGGTTGGTAATTCTGAGTGAGGTGAGTTTATGTATGTATGTATCATAGGGTGACGGCACCAATGTTGGACACTTTTAGCTGAAGTCACCAATAATGGATAGTTAACTCTTAATTAAAAGATCATAAGGATGAATTGATTGTCTCAAAAAAAATAATCCTTATCCTTATTTATTGGTCCCTGTTCATTACTGGTTCCGTCACTCTAACTATTCATATACATAGGTCCGTCCTATACATATACATATATGTATAGATTGATATTAAGATATTAAATTTCAGTTAAATAATGAAGGTACCTTACTGGTATCCTAAATGTATGTAAAATAAGTATCTCATTCTAGCCATATATTTTTAAAATTATTCTATAATTGTAGTTGGTTTGAAATGTGTTTTTTTGTCAAGTTTGTAAAGAGCAATCAGGTTTTTTTTTTTTATGTGTGTATGAAGGAGCGGACTGACAACCAGCGCTGCGCAGGCGCGGCTGAGCCCGCTCCTTTTGTCACTCGACTGAGCTAATTTTAGACAACTACAACTAACAAATAGACAGAAAGTGCCGTATTAGGTCAAGGAGAGCAGAGAGGAGAAAGCTTGGAAATTACTCCACCGATAAAAGCAAAGCTCTTAAATTTAGAGAGGGAGAAATGAGTGTCAATGATTCAAAAGTAAACCGGGTCCCCCACCCCCCCAGGCCATGTCATTATGTTGAAGAGGTACCCCATTTTGGCACTATTAGAGCGTCTACAGACGAACTGCTTGAAGCACTCAGGACCGACAGCCCCGTGATCGCTATTGGGCGATCTGCAATTTTAATGCCCTAGGTACGTAATGAAACTGCAGACTGACCAATAGCGACCACGGGGCTGTCGGTCGTGACTGCTTCAAGCAGCCCGTCTATGGAGGCCCTTAGTTACTCAGAACTTTGTTTATTTATTTATTTATGTTAAGGAAATCCAACAATACACAACAACAATAGACCGAGTAGGAAACCGTTAGCCAATTACAGGATCTCACTACTATATATCGAATAAATGCTAAATGCGTACAATACACAAAACGACACAAACATAAATATATTAATTAATAGAATTTGACAGCTATGACTGGCAAACACATGCTAGTTTCACTCATTCAAAGCACCTCGCCGACAACTTTTGTCTCACGGATTGACCCTTGCAGTTAAATACAGGGTGTCCCAAAATCGGTAAACCACATTGACACCGGAGGTAGGTCAGCTTAAGAGGTGCCGAACTAGCCTAACATGACCTCAGTAAAATGTGCACGGTTTTCGAGTTATTGCCAAATTAAAGGTTTTTATAAATTTTCACCTTTTTTAACACTGTTTGTGCCAGGATTCAGGCGAAAAGCTCTCGAACTTATTTTTTTGTAAATGTAGGGAGCCTGGGATAGTTTATTAAGATACCAAAAGTGTTATTTTGTCAATAACTAATGTAAATTTATGAAAAATATTGGATTAGTCTCGATTTAAATTATCAGTAAATCATTAATTTCAACTTTTGACACCTGCCGTGAAAAATTTTTACTAGAAGCGAAACGAGCAAATGATGTTTAAAAATTGAGCATGTTATGCAGATTCAGAAATGGTACAATACAAGTATCTTACTGCGATAAGAAAAGCATTCAATAACACTTTTCCGATGCCGCAAACCGTCGCCGTCAGGTAAAAACAATGCCGTACGATGTGATATCGCATTTGAGGCCTAAACATCTTATTTTTTGCCAAATGCACGAGATCGAAAGAGATGGAAATAATGTGCATCTCGGGCTGGATGAAAGTTGATGACCAAAAAAAAACGGGTTTAACTTTCAATGATTTATTTTAATACTTAAAATTAGTTACAATAAATGTTCAAATTGTCTGCCTCGGACTCTAATACATAAATAACACCGTCTCAAAAAAATTCGGCTCAATTTTCTTAAGGTAATTCCCGATATGGTCCGGGCTGCGTCGAATACACGCTGCCGCAATTCTTCTTCACATCTTATTGGTTTTGCATAAACTTTATCTTTCAAACATCCCCAATAAAAAAAATCCAATGGGTTTAGATCCGGGGAACGCGGTGGCCATAAAATTGGACCCAATCGCCCAATCCATCTCTCGGGGAATGTGTTGCTGAGGTGTTCGCGGACTAGTCGAGCGTAGTGTGCCGGGCAGCCATCTTGTTGGAACCACATCCTTTGTCTCAGTGCCAACGGTGTATCTTCTAAAAGTACTGGAAGATCATTTTCCAAAAATTGAAGATAATTTGTTCCATTCAAAATAGCTGGCAGTTCGACCGGTCCTATTATTTGGCCGTTAAAAATGCCCGTCCACAAATTAATTTTGAATTGGTATTGGGACCGGTCTTCTCTTTGTTCATGTGGGTTTGACAGCTGCCAGCTATGGGTATTATGTAAATTTAGATATCCATCCCTTCTGCAGGCTGATTCGTCGCTCCACAGTACTTCATTGAAGAAATTAGGATTTTCCCTGTATTTCTGAGTCATCTTCCGACAAAATTCAACACGGTGTGCGTAGTCCGTTGCAAGTAGTGTTTGGACGCGTTGGATATGGTAGGGATGGTATTTATGACGATTTAAAATTCTTTGTGCCGATGATTTGGGGACTCCAGTGCGGCGTTCAATAATTCGCACTGAAGTTCCTGGCTCCGCTCGTACTTCTTCCAAAACCACGTCGTCGTTAACAGTCCGAGGTCTTCCTCCTTGGGTACTCGTTCCTGGTAGCCTGCCCTCGTGATAAGCGTTTAGGGCTCTTAAAATGACGTTATGAGTCGTTGGATTTCGACCTGGATATCGTTCCGAGTACAACCTTGTAGCCAATCTTGCGTTGTACGTAACATTGCCTCGACTTGAAACATGCCTAGTTTCACCGTAAATCAAGAGCATGTCAGCGTAGTCGCCATGAGTGTACTGGGGATCACGGATTGCCATCGTTGTTGTCGTAGCAGTTCCACAAAGCAAATCAGAGTCCAATAGAGTGCCGAGTTGTCGTTTTCAGAGAAATCAGAGTCCAGAGAAAAGCCAAGTCGATAATAACACACAGATGGAACGCAGAGAACACGGGTGTCGCACGAAACGCAAGGTAACGAACTGATTTGGTTCGAAGGCTACTGCTTATCGTGCTACTTGTAAATAAACGGACAAAGCACTCTATCCATCCCTTTCTTTAAACAATTGGTAAAGCAAGGCAGGTACAAAGCCCGAAGTGGAGGGGTCCAGGTAGAAATCCACACGTGCTATTAGTCACCGATATCCTTCAAAAGGGAGATGAACATTATTTCCATCTCTTTCGTTCCCGTGCATTTGGCAAAAAATGAGATGTTTAGGCCTCAAATGCGATATCACATCGTACGGCATTGTTTTTACCTGACGGCGACGGTTTGCGGCATCGGAAAAGTGTTATTGAATGCTTTTCTTATCGCAGTAAGATACTTGTATTGTACCATTTCTGAATCTGCATAACATGCTCAATTTTTAAACATCATTTGCTCGTTTCGTTTCTAGTAAAATTTTTTCACGGCAGGTGTCAAAAGTTGAAATTAATGATTTACTGATAATTTAAATCGAGACTAATCCAATATTTTTCATAAATTTACATTAGTTATTGACAAAATAACACTTTTGATATCTTAATAAACTATCCCAGGCTCCCTACATTTAAAAAAAAATAAGTTCGAGAGCTTTCCGACTGAATCCTGGCACAAACAGTGTTAAAAAAGGTGAAAATTTATAAAAACCTTTAATTTGGCAATAACTCGAAAACCGTGCACATTTTACTGAGGTCATGTTAGGCTAGTTCGGCACCTCTTAAGCTGACCTACCTCCGGTGTCAATGTGGTTTACCGATTTTGGGACACCCTGTATATCTAGGTCCACCTCTCTATTCATATATATACCATTTTATCTTATACGTAACGTGTTAAGTTTTCACAGTAAATTTATTTGTACTTACAATGTAGTACTCAGACATATAGCTGGGCAGTCTCTGGGAGCCCACCAGGGTGCGCTGGAAGGTTGCGTGCACGAGGAAGGCGCTGTAGGACACCCGGCTCAGCCACGTGAACCCGTCCCACTCCAGGATGCTGCGGTACAGCTCTGCAGACCAGGACACGAGTCAGGAAGAAAGACGTGAGCGATGGTGAGTATGGAGATTGTATCTGTGCTATTTTTATGTTACCAAGTAATGGTGCATTTTTTATAGGTAATGTTTTTTTTAGACTGAAGCATTGTTTTTGTTTCCTGTTAAATAAAACTAGTATAAAACCAGGCACAGTAAAAATAGGTTTCTGTTAGAAAAACAATGGATTACGGGCGTGAAGGTAGGTATGTATGTATGTATGTTAGAAAAACAGCGGGAGATCCACCGCAAATCGGGCCCAATGGAGGAAAATTGGAGGCGTATGGCCAACGGTGGGCGCATATGCGCTGAAGAAGAAGCGTTTGTTGACGACGGTCCTTTTTTTGGGCAGACAGGGAAAATTCACAAACATAACTTCTCTATTTATAAACGTAATATAAACCAATTTTAGTTAAAGTAAGCGTTGTCACTTTCTATCAAATAGAAATCTCACCATGACAAATAAGGACAAACCATATTTTAAGAAATGTTTACCTTTAGTGCGTTTAAGAATAAGAAAGAATTTGTATCATGTCTCTTATGAGCGCGTTCCCTAAAATTGAATATGTTCATAAGTTGGAAATTAAAACATCACAATGAAGTTAGAAGGACAAATCCAAATGATTTTCGAGTTACGTATCCTAATTCTAGCCACAGTTGTAGCTTATAATGAATTTGATAAGCATCACTACTTTAGAATTGAAAAAAACAGACTGGCTGTCAATTGAAAAAATAATCACTTACTCTCAACTTTGAAAATGCAGCCCAAGATTTGGACGACGATGTTTATCTGGAAGAGGGGCTTGTTGATGGTCCCGTACAGGACCTTGACGAAGGTGGAGTGCTCCACACCATCCATGTAGAACAGACCCCCGGACAAGATGCAGCCAATGGCGATGGGGAATGAGAGCCACATGACCCAGGGGAATTTCTGGAATACAAAAATCGCAGTTTGCAAATAGTCAAAGACATATTCATATGTATTCATTGCTTGGATAGTCCAGAGTTTGTAATAGGCATCGTGCAAAAATAATGTTGAAAATCCTTTTGATGAAAAACATAGCTTAAATTTAAGAGTTATTATTACTGGGGGGTTAAGATGGGCCTTGTGAGCCACTTCGATCATTGCTGATCTTTTGTTGTAGCCCTTTGTTTAGAGTTCACTACAAAGGCCCGTTGCGTCCAGGAATTTCCAGATGCTTTGGGCAGTGAGTAGTTGTATCTTTCATGGATACTTCTGTTGCGCATTAGTGGTCCGCAAGAACAGAGGATGTGCATTGCTGTCTCTTCTGTTTCCTGACAGAACCTGCTTGTCGCGTCTTGTTTCATACCCATTAGAAACAGATGTCTGTTTATTAAGAGTTACATGATAAAAAAGTGTTTATTGCCTCATTTTCCCCTGATGTTCCCTCAAAGTCCACAAATAACACCATATTGTGGTTGAGCTAAAACAACTCGTAAGCCTCGTACCTGAAGACGAGCAGAAATGGTCTTCTCGTTCTTAAGCCAGTGGTAGGCGATCAGGCCTCCAGCGATGCCCAGCACGTACGTGGACATGTTGGTGTGGCCCCGGACAAACGTCACGCGAAACGTGTCGTCCGTCGCGTATAAGTTACGGAAGGTCCTGCAGAGAAACAACCAATCAGACATAAGAAGGAAGATTATTTAGATGTACATACATACATACATTAAATCACGCGTGTTTCCCAGAGGGGTAGGCAGATACCACTTCTTTCCACTTGTTACGATCTTGACAAATTTCTTTCACTTCTTCAACATTCATACATCGAGTCATTTATTTTTTATTTATTTATTTATTCCTTGATAAAACAGAGTTTTACATGTCAAAAGTTCTAAACACAGTAATTCTACACTGAATTCTATAAATATTAAATTAGATTATCTATACAAAGTATGTCAAAATGTTATGTATGTCATTCAATATGTACCTATGTGGTGTCAATTGTTTGGGCAGCGATTCATGCATTCATATTTCAGTTTCGGGTACTTAAGATTCGGCCCTTTGCCAGTATTTCTCCGATTTGATTCGAAAAAATACGCCTAGGGCGGCCCCTTCCGACAATTTCGATCTGTACATCTCTTTCGTCAATATTCTTTCATCCATCCTTTCCAAATGACCAAACCATCGAAGCATGCCCTTTTCAATCTTAGTCACTACATCTATTTAGATGTAAAACTCTCTTAATAATGCCCTTTTAAATAAAAAATACGCATTCGACATTTGATAGTCAAAGCAAATTAGGAAAAAAATGGCGGTCCACCGTGGTATCTCTCAGTGATTTCGCCAGTGTCAAATGTGTTGAGTGAATCAGTAAATAGAATAATATCAAAAGTACAAAGCTGGACATCTTTCAATCTTCCGTCCCCGAAGGTTACCGGAACCCAGAAATAAGGTTACTTATACATACGCGACTCGAAGAGACATTCGCCCTTTTTTAAGAAGAAAGTTACTCACTCTGGTGATTGGTGTACAACGGCACCCAGTCCTTGGAAGTAGACGTGGAAGGCGGGGAAAGCCAGGGAAACGATCAGCATGACGATCAGAGCAATCATCTGCGTCTTGGGTTTCCTGACCAGGATACACATGAGCAGACCCAGCCCGAAGAGCTGAGTGTCCGCAGCCAGGTACCTAAAGAATTTAAATTACTATGTTGATGATAATTTAAGTCAAGTTCATTACAGTATTTTTCCAACACTTACATTAATTATTGACATAATAATGCTTCTATCATCTTGATCAACTATTCATAATGTGCAAAATGTGGTTACAGAATTATCAAGAAGTTTTAAAACTTGTTGGTAATTCTTTAGCTCTGCCTACCCCACTCTGGGAATGAAGGCGTGAGTTTATGTATGTATGTAATGCTTCTATCATCTTGATCAACTATTCATAAACGCGCACAAATAAAAAAAAACTAAATTCTAAAGCTATCCCAGTAAATGCGAGCACTTACAATGTCAAAAGAGGTGAAAAATTGGAAAAATCTTTAAATTGACAACAATTCATTTTGTGCTAAGGTAGTAAAATAAAATACCGTTTCTAGATTTTACACTGCTGATTACAGTAAAAATATCTTTGGATTTTTTTATGCAGTAGGTAGTTTTTTTATATATTTAGGAAAAACAGTAAAAAAAGTTGGATTGTGAATGTTAGGAATACACTTATAGTGCCCTTAGTCCATTTATTACCAAAGGAATTCAAAAAAATATACAACTGTCATGTTCATTGTTTATTTGTCTGACGGATTACTTGATTCTGACGTCACGCTTTCAATTCTACGCAAAATAGTTTATTTATTTTAATGGCGTCTACAAATTACGTAATTAATTAAATTACGCAAAATAGCAAATTTGTGAACGAACGGCAGCGAATGATTGACATGACATGACAGCCAGTTTTGTTTACTGTTTAAAGTTACTTTATAAATTTTATATTAGGCTAAGATCACGACATCAGTATTCCTAATTTTGTATATACGGTCTTTTTAATGACTATTTCTTTAATAAATTACTAACGACGAATTTAAGTAAAATAAAGAAAAACCAAGAAATACGGGTAGTCTAATTTTTAACCAGCTATTATAAACGCGAAAAAACAATAATGCTTTTTTTTTGAAATGTTGTCAATTGGTATAACTCGAAAACGGTGCAACTTTTACTGAGGTCATGTTAGGCTTGTTTGGTTTGTCTGAGGCTGGGGAATCTCCAGTGTCACTGTGACGTGCTATTTCTGGGACACCCTGTATAATGCTTTTCTCAAACAATGCGAGGAAAAGATACCTGATAATATTTTTTTTTAAAACCTTTGACGAATTTGTCGAGAGAATGTTTGTTTGTTACTACGAGTATAAGTTAAGATAGTTCCACGCACGACGAGCCGCCGCCAGCGCCGCAGAGCCCCGCCGCCGCGCCACACGCCCCCACCCACAAGTTGTGTACGGATTTTTTTTAGAGATACAAGGGAATTCAATATAGAGATTTTTTTAGAGATAGATTATAATATAGAGGGAAAGTGGTTTCATGTGTTTTTGAGGCATTTTCCGTCCTTGTGTTTCAATCGGAAAACCGTTCTTTTCGACCATGTTTGAGAGAAATACTTTTTATGTGTGTGCATTTGTCGAAACTGTCATAAAATAAATAGAAACGTTGCAAACGCAGCGACGACGTGGAAACCGGCTCGGTCCGTCCTGTTGACTTTCCTTGTGGTGTGTGTGTACGTATGATTGACGCACACACACACACACATCAAGCTACGCAACATACCTTTGTTTGAACAACAACTGTTTAGTTTACTGTGTTGGAGCTGTAACTTACCACGTCTGCGGCATACATTGTGAGTCGTCGTAGATGTAATTGTTGACGTAGAGGAGATGTGACCACCAATACTGGTTGCAGGCGACAGACTCACTGGTGACCATCATCGGCCAGAGGGGGCCGTTGCCCACGTGCCGAATTACCGTCGTGACGGTGAACATGACCAAGGCGTAAACGGGAGTTAACCTGCAATTCAGAAGGAAGTATTTAATTAATGGTGGTAGTAACTTGTGTAGGTTTTGTTCGAATCGCTACTACCATCTTGACCTTTAATCGTTGGGTTTTATATACTATTTTATACCCTTGAAATTGCTAGCATAATGGCATTTTATCTCAGTTCTCAGGATGGGCAACGCATTTACATTTTTGGGGCCGTATTAATAAACTGATCTCCAATGTAATGCTCGTCTCAAGATGCGTCAAGAATGACAGTTTTCTATGTTTTGACGTCTCTTGTGACGGGCATCTCAGCCGAGATGAGTTTATTAATACGGCCCATAGAATTGTAGGCTTGAGATTGTAGTCATGAGAACTTAAATGTCTATGGGTCTCTGATTCCACTTACCATCAGGTCCTCTATGTACCTTACCTTACCATCAGGTGTATACACGTTGAAACAAATCGCATCGCAAATATCAGTTAAAGTGACAAAAGGAAAGAAAACCAATAACAAACAAAACAAAAAACAAAAACCGTCCTGTAGGGTTATTATGACCTATAATATGATTATAGTTCAGTTTACGCTGAGAGAAAGGGACAGAGCTATGTAGCATGTATAGCTCTGTCCTTTACACCCACCATAAAATAAACTGCATAGCTATGTCATAACCCCCCTGAACTAGTCCAAGATGACGTAAATGGTCCCTGGTCAGCGTGTAACTGGTTTTATCTACTCTCATATCGTTAAGTTCAAATTATAAACTTCAAAACGAATTTATATTGGCATTCTTTATAAACACAATATCGAAATAAATAAAAAAACACATTATAACATTATTTCTCTAACAAAATAATGTTATAAAGTATTTTTTTTACCATTACGATACAAGTTAATCCAAAAAGTTCCATATATATTTTTTTTTTTAACTGGAACGCACATGCGGTTCGCGTCATTTTTACAGCATTACAAAAAGTTTTAATTCCAATATTAACTTGTCTGTGACAGCGCCCGCTTTAACGCATGCGCGGTGATGTGCTAGGTTTTAGCGCCATTCATTGAATACGTTTTGCTGTAGTTACTTTATCAATTTTGATTTTTTATTTAGTAGCTTGAATCGCAATGTATGAGATAAGATAAAATAGTGTATGAAACTGCACATAACTAGGTATTAAAACACTCGTGTGATACTATTAAAAACCTCGCCTAGCGGCTCGGTTCTTAAACACACACTCGTGTTTTAATACCCCTCATTATGCAACAATTTCATTTACTTGTGGGAGGACCTCGTGCAGGGTCCGTCCGGGTTGGTACCACCATCTTATCCATTAACCTACCGCCAAGCAGCAGTGTTCGCATTGTTGTGTTCCGGTTTGGGGATAAGACAGCCGTTGAAATTTCTAGCATAGAGGCATTCCATCTTAGTCCTCAGGGTTGGCAACGCATTTGCAGTCTTGTGAATGCGAATGACTATGGGTCACAGTTTCCACTTACCATCAGGTGTGCTCGTTTGCCTTCTCATGCCATAAAAAAAAAAACTACAATTGAAGCAGAGCTGATCTTCTGATGGAGCCAATTGGTGACGCGAAGTTTTTGTACCTTAGCCACCTCATCAGCATGCCCTTGGGCCAGTCCCAGATGGAGATCTTGTGCTTCTCGGCGTGCAGCTCGAAGTTGAAGGCCAGGAGGAACCCGGACATCACGAAGAAGGTGTACGTGACCAGGGTGCCGTTGTAGAGGATCATCATGGCGGGTTTCTCGTACGACTGGAATTTAAGGGGACAATCTTACCACCAATAAACCCAGTGCAGAGTCCACCAGCAGTTACGAATGAACGAAGAAAGTCTCGCGCAATATCAAATTGTAGCATAAATGGTTACTTGACAAATGTTTTCATACATACATACATACATACATTAAACTACGCCTGTTTTCCAGAGGGTTAGGCAGAGACCACTCTTTACACTTGCTACGATCTTGACAAATTTCTTTCGCTTCTTCAACATTCATACATCGAGTCATGCACGCACGTCGGTTTCGGGGACTTAAGATTCGGCCCTTTTCCAATATTTCTCCGATTTGATTCGAAAAAGTACGCTTAGGGCGGCCCCTTCCGACCCTTCCACTTACTTTCGATCTGTGTATCTCTTTCGTCAATCTTCTTTCATCCATCCTTTCCAAATGACCCAACCATCGAAGCATGCCCTTTTCAATCTTAGTCACTACATCTTCTTTTATTCCACATTTCTCTCTTGTTTTCATACAATCCGACATTTTTAAATATGACACATCTAATCATTTAAATATATAAATGTTAAAAAATAATAATCAGATACTGGTATATTGATAATTTAATTTATAAAAACACACTAGACAGTTATAATATTAAACAGTATTGTGTCCCACAGTTACAGTGAATAAATTATTCATTCATTAATTTATTCATTTTATTAGGTACTTAATACAACCCGTGTGGTTGCCGGGTTAGAATAGTGCCACTCCATGTCTTCCCGTGGATGTCGTAAGAGGCGACTAAGGGAATATAGTCTTTTAGCACTGTTAGGCGATGGACTTGCAACCTGTCACTAATATGCTGGTAAACATCTTAGCCTATTTGTGCAAATTGTGGTTACCGATTTATCAACAACTTTTTAAAGGTTGTAATTCTGTAGCTCTGCCTAGCCCACTCTGGGATTACAGGCGTGGAGGTATGGTATGTATGTATTACTTAATAATGAAACCCAAAGATGCCTACATATATTAAATAAGCATTCTCTTTAAAAACACAATGTGGAGAGCGACTTACTGTTTCGAGGAACTCGGGGTTCTGTAGATAGGTGTACGCCATCACCAGCGCAGTGTGGGAGAAGATCACGCATACCATCGTCAAGGCCCTGAAGACGAAATACATCATCATTAGGCATCGGAGTTTTTGTCGCACGGTAAGACTAATAGCAAGCTATGGAGTCGTCCTTTGCCATAAATCTAAACTCTTATTCATATTCATATTCATTTATTTAATTTATCTTAAAATGCCTCTATAGCGGTCAGTCGTGTATAATTATTTTACTCAAGTTATATAAAAAAATAATTTTCTATTAGATTATAAATTCATAATTTGAACTATTTTAACATACAATTCGCCACTGTGGACTAAAACATTCCCTGCTGCCGTGTTTTAATTAGGAATGCAATTTAACCGGTTATTAACCGATTTTGTATAAAAATAACCGGTTTAAAACCGGTTATAACCGGTTATAACCGGTTATTTGCATTCCCTTGTTTTAATGTACGTATCTTTTGTTTGTTTACAATTTTCGAAATTAAATCAGTATAAAAAATTGTAATTATTTTTTATTGTAATATTTATTTTCCTAATACAACATTAAATAATCGTTTCTGAACTCGTCAACGTTGTTGTCTTTAATAAAAAAAACCTAAATAATTAAATAAATAAATGAGTATGAATATGAATAAGAGTTTAGATTTATGGCAAATGACGACTCCATAGCTTGCTATTAGTTTTACCGTGCGACAAAACCTTCGAAACCTAATCATCATCATCATCATCATCATTATGGCATCAATCATCAACATCACCAAATCAATCGAAACATGTCCATTATTTTAAAGGTCTCCGATTCTCAGAGACTGGACAGTCGCGGGAATGTCGAAGTAGAAAGTTATCAAGTCGTACCTCATGCCGTTAAAACCCTTCAGCAGATTCAGCCGAGGCTCGGGACCCTTGCCAGCCGTCGCTACCAGCTTCTTCCAGTTCCGTTTTAAAGAGAACGATAACAATAAGGCATTTCCTAGAAAAAAGAACATCATTTTGAGCATAACCTTATATTAATTTAAATATAAGCTTATTTGCGCTAGACAAGATCTGTAATATTTTTAATGACAATCAAAGATACGACTTACGTAATCGTAGGATGTAACTCGCCCAGAAGGGCTATTGCCTAACTTATTTGCAATCGCAATCGTTTTCATTTTGAAAATCGAAGGCTTGTCTGCATACAAAATGAGAACAATTGACATTTCAAAAAAAAAAGCATTATTGTTTTTTCGCGTTTATAATAAATAATCGCTGGTTAAAAATTAGACTACCCATATTTCTTGGTTTTTCTTTATTTAACTTAAATTCGTCGTTAATAATTTTTAAAGAAATAGTCATTAAAAATACCGTATATACAAAGTTAGGAATACTGATGTCGTGATCTTAGCACGATATAAAATTAAAAAAGTAACTTTAAACAGAAACAGAACTGACTGTCATGTCATGTCACTCACTTGTCAATCATTCGCTGCCGTTCGTTCACAAATTTGTTATTTTGCGTAATTTAATTAATTACGTAATTTGTAGACGCCATTAAAATAAATAAACTATTTTGCGTAGAATTGAGAGCGTGTCGTTAGAATCAAGTAATCCGTCAGACAGATAAAAAATGAACATGACAGTTGTATATTTTTTTGAATTCCTTTGGTAATAAATGGACTAAGGGCACTATAAGTGTATTCCTAACATTCACAATCCAACTTTTTTTACTGTTTTTCCTAAATATAAAAAAAAACTACTGCATAAAAAATTCCAAAGATATTTTTACTGTAATCAGCAGTGTAAAATCTAGAAACGGTATTTTATTTTACTACCTTAGCACAAAATGAATTGTTGTCAATTGCTCCGAATTTGAAGTCGATTGCCATTGCGAGTGCGTTAGGAAATAGGCTAGCAGAGGGGGTATTGTCTAACGCACTTGCAATCACAATAGTTCTTATTTTGAAAATCGAAGGCTTGTCTGCATACAAAATGAGAACAATTGTTCCGCTTTGAAGTCGATTGCGAGTGCGTTTTACAATAGCCCTTCAGGTCGGTCTATTCCCACTAGTTCCGTTGACAGTTCCGTTATTTCAAGTACTTCAGATCATGGAACTAGTGGGAATGACTTTGTCCAAGTAGTTCCATTTTATTAAAAAAATTAATAAAGTGATGAATATTTTCTTTTATTATTACGAATATTTATATTATATTATTATCGAATGAAATTTCTTTATTACTTGACGGTTTTAGTGAGACTAAATTATTTTTTCAATGTCAGTGAATAAACGAACATCTTATCTAAAAAAATATCAATAGTTATCTCCCTGCATACCAATTGCATTTGCGTGTTTAGAACAAAATGATTTTTGTCCATGTCTAATCTTCGTCGTTTTGTCTAAGAACGAGAACCAAATTTTTTCAATTTATTTTTACGAAAAGCTGCAATTCTAGTATCATCCCACAAACAGTGCAAGTGTTAGGTCGCAGTTTGTTTTATTTTTACCCGACTGCGTCAGAAGGAGGGTTATGTTTTTCGAGCGTATGGTATGTACTGTCTATTTCTGGGCACGCCTCTGCAGCCTAAACGGCTTGACCGATTTTAACATACTAGGTGTCATTCGATTCGTCTTAATTGCCGAAGTGACATAGGGTATATAATATTTCAAAATGGCGTCTGCAAAAAAAAAGAGGGGGTTTTAAAAAATAATAATTGTTTATTATAGCAATATGGGTCTCAAATGAAAGCTAGTAAATAGCCCATTCCAAATATATATACATTATAATACTTTGATGCTACCATTTAGACAGGGAAATCAAAAAGGACGTTAAATGTTAAGTAATAAATATTTCTTACTACAGCCAAAAAAATGTGAAATAAACTAAATTATTTAAATAAAAACAAAAAACCCGACTGCAGTAAAAAAAAACAACTGAAAAGCGAGAAACAAGCTATATTATCTTTTTTGTTTGTATAATAAAGTGTTTACATTCAAACATACATAGGTAAATACTTATAATATACCATGCATGATTTTTTGTTTGATACCTCGTTAACAAGTAATGCAATTTATACCAATATACATATAACTTGATTAGTGGAAAAGGTATTGCAGGCGGGGACAAGCAATGAATTATAAAATGTAAGTATTTTCTTGAAACAAAAAACATTTGGATTAATAGCTTGTCCCCGCCTGGAAAACCTTTTCCACTATTCAAGTTGTATGTATATTGGTATAAATTGCATTACTTGTTAACGAGGTATCAAACAAAAAAATCATTGCATGGTACATTATAAGTATTTACCTATGTATGTTTGAATGTAAACACTTTATTATATACACAGCAACACATCTAGCTATACACTTCAGAAATCTGAAATATTGCATGAAAGAGAGTCGCACTAGAATGCATAGAAGTTGACATAATACATATATATACATCTCTTTCTTTTTCTCTCTGCTCTGTCTTTAATGGTTAGTTAGGTGTGATGTTGTGTGTACAAACAAAAAAGATAATATAGCTTGTTTCTCGCTTTTCAGTTGTTTTTTTTTACTGCAGTCGGGTTTTTTTAAATAAAATGGAACTACTGGGACAAAATCATTCCCACTAGTTCCATGATCTGAAGTACTTGAAATAACGGAAGTAGTGGGAATAGCCCTTCAGATCCGCTGGTACGAATCAATACATATATTCGTCAACATATCCGTGTTGCTCGATCGTATATTTGTTTCCAAAAGGGCAGAGAAAAGGGTACAGCTTAAGGTTAACGTACTTCATTGGTGCAGTTGTTCATAAAGTCCAAGTTAACCGAGTTTCATAATTATTATTTCATCACACTTGCTCGGAAAGGGTTTTATAACACGCAGGCGTTTAGGGCAGTTATAGCCGACTTAGCTCCCACGGGAGTTATAGATTTTCATAACTCCCTAGAGAGTTATGAGTTTAGTTTTAAAATATAGAATCCACTTGTACATCATTTCAGACCAAGGAGGTGTAAAATCAGCCAAGGTTTATTTCCTATATTCAAAACTTGGCTACAAACCAATTTTACTGTTTAATTAAACTTATACGGCACATTTGTCTGCATTATATTTATATTTTACCATTATTTCAGAGACATTCGCAATTATTTTATTAAATTTCATTTTGAAAATTTGTACAATCTGGCAGAATGGCCTGTATTTGTCAAGTTAAAAAAAAAAACAATTCTAAGCATTATCTGTGGAAGACTAAAAAAAAGTTGTCAAACTCTTTTAGCTTAGCGAATCGAGTTCGTTTAATTTGTACAATTACTTACTTACATCTTTATTATAGGTTTTTTTTTTCTATTTGTTTTTTATTTCCTCGCTAATGTGATGAAAATCATTGTGTGTATCATGGGCAGTAAGGAGATTGCAAACTCGAGTCATTAAAAGCCCTCCGCCTTCGGCGTCGGGCTTCTAATAGTCTCTCGTTAGCAATCCTCTTCTTACCGCCCTTGATGCACAATGTACTATTGTATAACTTGTATACTTTCTATATATATTTTTTTATATTACTTTTGCTTATTAGTTTTCTGACAATTCTGAGTTTTGACCTTTTGACACATTTTCCTGCTCAACTACGCATGAATATATAAAATGTTGGTGTTATGTGAGATTCATTGTTTTATATAATGCTAGGTTAAGTTTATTATTGTATAATATCATTAGCAATATTTAAAAAACGAGTTACTGTTGAGTTTCTTGCGGCGTTTCTTCTCAGCAGTGGTCTCTTGCGAAGCGCTGGTAGATTTTTGACGTGTAAAAGTGCCCGTGCGGCCTACTTACTGAATAAACATCTTAGCCTATTTTTGCAAATTGTGGTTACTGAATTGTCGTCAACTTTTTGAAGTTGTAATTCTGTAGCTCTGCCTACCCCACTCTCTGGGATTACAGGCGTGAAGTTATGTATGTATGTATATTTTATCTTTTTTTTATCTTTTATTGGTTGCACAAATGTAAAGTTATCTTATCAGCTACTTGGCAACCTCTTCCGATTTTTTTTCAATACAGTTGCTTAAAAAATGGTACTTTTGTACCTGTATAATATAGTGCGGAAAGTAGTGAAAGTAGAAATTACTAGTGTTTTTAATTTTACCAGTTTTAGAGTTCCGTAGCCAAAATGGTGAAGACGGAACCCTTATAGTTTCGTCATGTCCGTCAGTCTGTATGTCACAGGCATTTTACTAGAAAACTATAAGAAATACATTGATAAAATTTCGAGTATACTTAGGTGTCTTTTAGAAGCCGTCTCGTTTGGTAGTTGAATAACAAAAAGTTTTTTTTCTAGGGGGTGTTCCACACATGTAATAGAATTTAAATAAACGCATTAATCATCGTGTGAAACATATTTTGACAGTTTTTTTTAAAACAATTTAAGGTTCCAGAGCAGTTATTATTATGATATCAACATAAAAACATAAGTGCCATGGAGATAAGCTCTTTCGCTGGTGAACTTTTTCCATTTAGATTTTTGTAGTAACAGAGCTCTGTACTGATCATGGTCAGACATGCTCTTGCCCAATTTTGTAAACATTTTTTTTTGTTCCATTGACATTTTCTCGCTCCGCTTGCTGCTAGAGCGATGATACCTCGGGACTTGTGTAAAATGATATACTTTCCGCACTTGTATCAAAATGTACTATTTTACCAATACTACTAAGAATTATTAGTGCTTTAAAATTTATTTACCTGGTCTATCACCCGTGATGATATCATAGGCTGTTCCAAGACCGTTCAGGATGAACACACCCAGGAGAACAGCCGTCATGATGTAGTCTCCAGTACTGACCGGTACCCTTGACTCAGCAGTCTGACAATACAGGACCTTGGACAGCTTGGTGTTCAGCTGGTATTCGTTCCATATGGAGCTGTTCACGCAATCTTGCACGATGGACTTTATGTCTTCCTCGTGTTCCAAGGATTTGTTCTGCATGAAGTCCTTGCAGGTTCTCTGGATGCAGAGAGCTCTGTGTGCTATTGTGTGGTTGTAGTGTTTGATTTTGTACTCGGAGTATTCCTGAAATGGAAAGTGAATTCAATCATGCTGAGGTTTATGTTGGGGACCGTTGAGTGTCCTGACTTCTGCGCAACATATTATATATCTACATAATACAGACTTCTGCACGAAATATTATGTAGATTACTTCTGCACAAAATATTATGTAGATTACTTCTGCACAACATAATATTATGTAGATTACTTCTGCAAAACCTATTATGTAGATGACTTCTGCACAAAATATTATGTAGATTACTTCTGCACAAAATATTATGTAGATTACTACTGCACACCAAATTATGTAGATTACTTTTGCACAAAATATTATGTAGATTACTTCTGCACAAGATATTATGTAAATAATTTCTGCACAAGATATTATGTAAATGACTTCTGCACGAAATATTATGTAACTAAATGACTTCTGCATAATATACTATGTAGTATGTCTTAAGACCAGAAATGCGTTGCCAACCCTGAGGACCAAGATGGAATGCCTCTATGCTGGTAATTTCACCGATTATCTTATTCCTTACACCCAAACACAACAATGTGAACACTGCGGCTTGGTAGTGCGTTACATATTTTTTATTTAGATTATATTTGATGGGTTTTAATTTTCCCGTAATTTGTGCTGAGGACAAAAAGGAGCAGATCGAGTCATGCACGCACGTCGGTTTCGGGTACTTAAGATTCGGCCCTTTTCCAGTATTTCTCCGATTTGATTCGAAAAAGTACGTTTTCATTAGTATATCCTCGCAGGAAAATATCTCAAACCAAACAAACCAACATAATTTCCAGTGATCTCTGCACTACACTAAAGATAACGACCGTGCTCCTTCATTACGAGAGTCTGCGTGATTGTGCCGCCGTCGCTGATCTTTGACATTATCTATTTATTGCAGCTAACCACAGATAATATAACCTCACACACAGTAAAAACAGTAGTTTGTCTAAAAACTAAGGAATATTGCCCGTACCGCTACCCCAAGCAAACACTACAACTCCGTTAGTCGAGCAAAAGCATGCCAGTAGAAATACATTGATGAGTTGGTTTTCACATTTGAGGCGAAAGCTATTGTAAAGACGCAATGTACTGTTAATGCTTTTGCTGGACCTATGTAAAAGAACATAACACAACCGGTAAAGAACACTACCTTGTACAGTCAGCTCGGTCTTTGGCGAGGTTGAACAGCTCCGCTGCACTTGTGACTCCAGTCCATTCTCGAATGTCACGTGTCAATCGCCTCGTCGTAATGTTATTACCTGTAGTGTCCTCAGCAGCTCGGACTCCCGGTTGGAGTAGAAGATGGACTCGGTGAGGCAGAAAGTGCCGCCAGGCTCCACGAGGCAGGAATCGTAGTCGTCCATCTTGAACAGCGGCGGCAGTTTGTAGAATTCCGTGTCTGGAAGAAGAAGGTTTCTTTAGCGCATCGATCCCTAGCGTTTCGAATAACGAACCCCAACCTCCAATATAAAATTTTATCAAGCGCTTTCATGTGGGAGGACCTTGTGCAGGGTCCGTCCGGGTTGGTACCACCATCTTATCCATTAACCTACCGTCAAGCAGCAGTGTTCGCATTGTTGTGTTCCGGTTTGGGGATAAGATAGCCGGGGAAATGACTAGCATAGAGGCATTCCATCTTAGGGTTGGCAGTGCATTTGCACTCTTGTGAATGCGAATGTCTATGGGTCACAGATTCCACTTACCATCAGGTGGCCTGTGTGCTCAATTGCCTTCCTATGCCATAAAAAATATGAAAATATAAAAAATGTGCTCGCGAAAGTTGAGTTGCGTATCGAATATGACGCCCAGATCACGGATAGAGGTGACACGGGCTATAGCGTCCGTACTAGGGAATGCAATTTAACCGGTTACTAACCGATTATGTATGAAAATAACCGGTTAAAACCGGTTATTACCGGTTATTTACATTCCCTAGTCCGTACCCAACAAGTATTCAGCGTGAATGGGATTCCGGGCACGACTAAAACTGACCACGGCACACTTGGCTGCATTAAAAAGAAGCCCGTTGTTGAGACTCCACTGATGTACAGTCAGCTTCAAAAGTAACTGGTCACTTCAAGCTACTTTTGTACTTTAACGCATTAACACATTAGACAATCTTGTTTGACATTGCTTATGTTATGTGACAGTAAAGGGACAAGGTATTTAAGTGATCAGTTTCTTTTGACACTGACTGTACCCGGTCGAAATCCTTCTGCAACGAAACACAGTCAGACAGTTCCTGCACACCGTATATCAGTTTTAAGTCGTCGGCATAAAGTAGGCATCTTGAGTGCTGGGGAACCGAAGCAAGGTTTATAAACAAATAATGTATATTATAGGCCGTGTGGTTGCCGAGGCCGTGTGGTTGCCGGGTTTAGGCCGTGTGGTTGCCGGGTTAGGCCGTGTGGTTGCCGGGTTAGAATAGTGCCACTCCATGTCTTCCCGTGGATGTCGTAAGAGGCGACTAAGGGAATAAAGGCTTGTAGTACTGTTAGGCGATGGGCTCGCCACCTGTCACTAATACACTGGGAAACATCTTAGCCTACTTGTTCAAATTGTGGTTAAACAATTATCAAGAAGTTTTAAGACTTGTTGGTAATTCTTTAGCTCTGCCTACCTCACTCTGGGAATGAAGGCGTGAGTTTATGTATGTATGTAATGTATATTATCATCTATGTAGAAGAGGAGCGCTTTTTTCATATAAAAAATTGTAGTCCGAATGTCCGAATGTATGATTCAAAACTATAAATGGTACACGGGAGCTATGTTTAGAAAAAAGATGGATAACTTTCTTAAGAATAGGATAGAAACGTGTAATAGCCGTTTTATACATGCCTTGGATTCTATAGTGTCCAAGGTAAAGCGAGAGCCAAATAGTGTAGGGTACTGTCATGCCCAGGGTGCAGCGAGGAACCACGACGAGGGAAGCGAGTGGGTATGTAAGTCTAGAGCTTTGTTTGACACTAGGTCAATTTCTGTGCAGTATCTCCTGAGTTATACATACAGGGTGTCCCAGAAACCGACGTCAACCCGCCTAGGGCTGATAGAGCAGCTCATAAGCTATCGATTTAACCCCCATGGGTCATTATTCGAGCGTTTCAACCGCCTCACTTTCGTGGACATGTTTTTGAAGAATTGGGCGTATATTTTGATAGCGTTTTTGGATATTTGATAGATGTCCTACATAAACTTAGATACCTAACCAGAAACAAAATCGAAATCTGAAGTCACTTCTACAAAAATGTGACCACGAAAGTGAGGCGGTTGAAACGCCCAAATAATGACCCCCATGTATGTTCAGCAATTGTTATTAGTTTCCGAGATATTGATCATTTAAATCAGAGTTTTTGCCATTTTTCCTTATGTCCGTGGTACGAAAAAACCCTAAATTCATGTATTAATTCACATTTTTTTCAGTGTTTTCTTGCATGATTAGAATCACTGTAAAACAAGGAAGTTTTTAAAGCTACATGCCAATTTTTTTTTCATTACAACTTTTTGAGAAAACGCACAGAGTTACTTTCTCCATACTAAGAGAACCCCGCGTTTGTTTTTCACCAAGTATAGAAAAACCAACTTTGTGTGTTTTCTCAAAAAGTTGTAATGAAAAAAAATTGGCATGTAGCTTTAAAGACTTCCTTGTTTTACAGTGATTCTAATCATGCAATAAAACACTAAAAAAAATATGAATTAATACATGAATTTAGGGTTTTTTCGTACCACGGACATAAGGAAAAATGGCAAAAACTCTGATTTAAATGATCAATATCTCGGAAACTAATAACAATCGCTGAACATACATGGGGGTTAAATCGATAGCTTATGAGCTGCTCTATCAGCCCTAGGCGGGTTGACGTTGGTTTCTGGGACACCCTGTATATTTGACCTCTGAAAATTCGATAGCTCCACAGAAAACAACAACTTTAAACGACTTCTACATGGGTCCATATTGGCTCATGGGTCATTATTTGGGCGTTTCAACCGCCTCACTTTCGTGGTCACATTTTTGTAGAAGTGACTTCAGATTTCGATTTTGTTTCTGGTTAGGTATCTAAGTTTATGTAGGACATCTATCAAATATCCAAAAACGCTATCAAAATATACGCCCAATTCTTCAAAAACATGTCCACGAAAGTGAGGCGGTTGAAACGCTCGAATAATGACCCTCATATAAAAATTTGTAGTCCAAATGTTACTCTAATTATCGCAAGTCATATTGATTTTTCTGAAACGGTTTTCAACTGTGGTTCTTTAAATAACTTTGAAATTTTATTAATTGTATTTTTTTATTGTTCGGCTTCATCGTCATCATCATCAAAATTAATAAACGATGCATTTATTTAGTTAATAGTATTTTATAAAAACAAATTGAATTAAACTAAAATATTAAATTTAAATTATAAAATAAAGCCCTCCAATGCTTTCACTTGCGGCATCGTGCCGAGGACACTCGCAGCGTTACCCCGCTGCACTGCGATGCATCTTTGGGCGAAAAAGAGCCTTGCCTGTGGTCGCCAAAGACGCCGATTAATTTGTTTGACACTTCTTTGACAAATTTCTTTGTGTCAGATGACCACGGCCCAAACGTTTCTATAGCAAGTGCAGCAAATACGTAATTTGGCTTTAAAAAAGCATATTTGCGGAACTTGATGGTTTGGGCGTGGTCTGCGGCGGTCCCTGGCTTGCGAGCAGAACCTAAATAACTTTTACATTTTATAATAATTAATAGCATACTCAACGCAAGCACTGCGTTACTAATAACTCAAAAATCCTCTCAAACCTTCGCAGGCGGCCTTAAAAAAATCGGTCATTGATAGTAGTTTATTGCTGCACACGTTCCATGCCGATGTCTCCGATTGGAGACCAATTTCTATGTAAATTAGGGGCTGTGATGAATGCGTCAGAGCGCGTGTTTTGAGTTAACGCAATACATCTACCAGTTTTAATTTAACTGCCGAATTTGAATGATTTTTCCATGTCAGATAACTAAGGTCGTGAGATCGCTAGAATAAAGCAACATCGATTGTTTCTTAACAAATATATTTATTTATTTAAAAGTAAAACTTTTTTTTATTAGTTATAATCGTAAAATTTATTGAATGAAATAAATAAAAAATTAAATATTGATAATAAATAAAAATTCTAATTTCAAGTAGATAATAGGTTCAGTTGTTATTCTATTCTATTATCAATAAATTTATTTGTGTACATAGGTTATAATAATCATAAAAAGGATGTAGGCGTTACCAATATATATAAAGAAAAAAAAAAATCATTTCATTCGAGAATATTTGCGGTTTAGTCAATTGAAAAATCTGGCCAATTTACTGAATAACTGGGCTCTGTTCCACTTAGCGCAATATTTAATGGGGCCTTGGTCAAGATGCATTACGCCAAGATAGCAATTTTCAATTTTTTTTTATTTTTTTTTTTTTTTTATATCATAGGAAGGCAAACGAGCACACAGGCCACCTGATGGTAAGTGGAAACTGTGACCCATAGACATTCGCATTCATAAGACCGCAATCCTAAGACTGCAAATGCGTTGCCAACCCTGAGGCCGAAGATGGAATGCCTCTATGCTAGTCATTTCACCGGCTGTCTTATCCCCAAACCGGAACACAACAATGCGAACACTGCTGCTTGGCGGTAGGTTAATGGATAAGGGATAAAATCAGATTGACGGAGTAATAGACAATTAGACAAGGCCCAAAGATGGGCACTTCATTCTTATTTACTAAGGGTTGTTTGATCCGTACACTAATTATTTTTAATCTAGTTGTTTAGGTATTATTTTAATTGCACTCGTAATACTGTAAGTTCGGAACGCATTTGTTAGTGACAGTTCATGTAGGGAAGATTTCGTGACAGTTGACTATTAAACGGGTGGCCATTTGCAACGTTAAAAGATGGCGGACGTGTAATTTGTTTTAGACTTTAATTTTTGGGTAATTAGGTGTTCAAAGTTCTTTTCTGATAGTGATTTGTACTTTTTATGCCTTTGTGTCGCACAGTGATTGAAGACTTGGACTTATTTCGTATATCTGGCATCTTTCTTCTCGTTTCAAGTGGACTCGCAGTGGTGCAGAGGTGCAGAGGTTAAAACTATCTTGACCTCTGACCTACAAATCACCGTACAACGTTACCCCCAATCTTCCTAGAGAAGATTGGATTGTGTTGTATTGCAATATTGATTTATACTTATATATACTTGACACTGGCGAAATCACTTAACGTGGAAACGCCATATCCCCGCGGTAGTAGCTGTTCAAGTCGCCGCGGGGGCAAAGAAGAAGAAGAAGAAGAAGACTATTAAACAAAAAGTCAGTTGAAGGTAGATCGATTTGTATGGCTGCTCGTTGCTAGTCGCGTAAGCCCTGTGTGTCGTGTGTTAAATAAATTTGGAAGGAGCGCTGACAATATCTCCGATACCTCTCCAAACTTGGTGTACAAGATTCCCAAGCATACCAACATATTCATTTGTTTTGCAACAATCAATTTACGACCGTATGAATATAGAATTGGCGCTTGTCAGCTAAAAGCATCCAACACTGGTGCCGTCACCCTAGGCGCTCTCGCTGACACCTTACGTCAATTCTTTACGTTTTGGATAACGATAACGTCCGACGAATAGGTACGTGTTGACTGGGGCCTTGGGATTGACGTAAGCCGATGACAGCTCGCCTCGACCGCTATGCCAAGTCCATACATTTCGAACCGAGAGAACACAGTATCGTTAGCAGTGTTTGCAGTGTCAATTCCATAACGACGACGCGACAGCCTATACTCAATCTGTTTAGGTACTTAAATAAATGTAAACAAACCAAACCACGTGGTTCTGGATATTAGCCAATCAAAACTGTTCCGTCGAGCGTTGACGTATCAATGTTCACCTCCTATTGGCTGACCAACTATGTCACGTGATTTTTTTGTTTACATTTATTTAAGTACCTAAACCGATTGAGTATAGTCGGTAGTCACCCTGCCTATGAAGCTAGCGGTCCCGGGTTCGATCCCTTGTACGGGTAAATATTTGTGTGATGAGCGCGAGTATTTGTTCCTGAGTCTGGGGTGTTTTCTATGTATGTATTTATCTGTATAAGTATTTATATCGTTGCCTAGTACCCTTAGTACAAGACTAGAATTTGTGTGAGATTGTCCCCTGATATTTATGATATTTATTATACATACATACCTTCACACCTTAATTCCAGAGCCACAGAATTACCAACAACTCCAAAAAAAAATTGATAATTCTGTAACCACATTTTACACAACTAGGCCAAGAGGTTTACCATCGTATAAGTGACAGGTTGCAAGCCCATTGCCTAACAGTATTACGAGTACAAGCCTGTTTCACTTAGTCGCCTCTTATGACATCCACGGGAAGACACGGAGTAGCACTATTCTAACCCGGAAACTACACGGACCACTTAATTAATGTTTAAAAATCGTAACCGATTGTTAAATCTGAACCAAATGACTCGGTATTTGATTTTAAGCATTATACTCAGTTCAGTTGAAATGAGAGTAATGTAGTTGAAATGAGAGCTCTAAAAAGTATATGTGGAGTTAGTATGATAGATAGAGTAAGAAATATCGAGATCCGAGAACGATGTGGATTGAAAGAAGATGTAGTGACTACAATCGAAAAGGGTATGCTAAGAAAGAAGGGTTACGAAAGAAATATGGCGAGCGAGAATGAGCGTAGATGTCGGTAGGGGTCGTCCTAGACGGATGTACGGTGATGTCGGTGATCAAATTCGCGATGTACTGAATAAAGGCCAAATCAAAAGCACCCGAAACCGACGTACGTGCATGAAGACATTCATGAATGCAGAGGAAGCGAAAGTTGTATGTTTAGACCGGTGCACCTGGCATTCCATAGTCTCTGCCTACCCCATTGGGAGACGGGCGTGAAGTTATGTATGTATGTACTCAGTTCAGTTAACTACCGATTAATTAAAAAATCGGCCTTTCGCATTGTACCGACAAGAATCTTCTCAAACTATTCAAGTTTCTTATAAGGAATTCTCGGGAACTTCTACTCGTTAAATTCTAAATTGCTCTATGCTCTCGAATGTTCTTCGTAATTTCTTGGGTATATTTCCAACCTTATGGATTTCCAAAATTTGGATATGTTTATTAAAAGCCCTTAAACGGAAAAATATCGTTATTTTTCGACGGAATCAAGGTACAAAAATAATAAAAATAAACGACTAAAACAATGCCTCATTGTATCCGTGCCGACGCAGGTCAGAAGTCGTCGTGTCGTAGAGTTATATTTAATATCACCACAACACCTATTGCCTAACGCACTTCCTATCGCAATCGGCTTCAAAGCGGAACAATTGTTTTCATCTTGTATACAGACAAGCCTTCGATTTTCAAAATGAAAACGATTGCGATTACGATTGCGTTAAGCAATAGCCCCATTTACAGAATTACCAACAAAGTTTTAGAGTTGGTAATTCTGTAGCTCTGCCTACTCCGCTCTGGGAATGAACGCATGTATGTAATTCGTAGTTTTAAATCGTATTGGTCGTAAAACGATCATGAAGCTCCATTGATTTAACACTGTACAGGAGCTCTTAGATATAAATACACATTGTATAAATCCTAAGCATTCATTTGGCTTGGACTGAAGTTGGATTTGCCAATACAGTATTTCAATGTCCCACGTTATGGGTTGCGCCGCAAGACATACATACTCCTTCAGGACATGCTACACGTCTTCTACAACTCCACAATCAGCTAAAAATATGTTTGCCAAATGTATCACATCCCAACTTTGTCATTTGCCAACCCAATGTTATATAAAATTTTCAGGATTTATTTCAGTACCATCGTGTAGAATCCTATAGGTTAGGTAAAGTTGGTTTTTATAAAATCCTGAAATATTTACGGTTACAGAAAACAAAGCTGGTTGGCAAAAGTTGGGAAACGACACAGTTGGCAAACATATAGTTAGCTAGAGGTCCTGGGTTCAAATCCCGGTAAGGGCAGATATTTGTGTGATGAGCGCGAATATTTGTTCCTGAGTCATGGATGTTTTCTACGTATTTAAGTATACATTTCTCTGTATAAGTATTTATATCGTTGTCTAGTACCCATAGTACAAGCCTAGAGCTTAGTTTGGGGCTAGGTCAATTGGTGTGAAATTGTCCCCTGATATTTATTACATACATACATAAACTCACGCCTTCATTCCCAGAGTGGGGTAGGCAGAGCTACAGAATTACCAAGCACTCTTAAATAAGTTGTTGATAATTCTGTAACCACGTTTTGCAAAATCAGGCTAAGATGTTTACCAGTGTATTAGTGACAGGTTGCAAGCCCATCGCCTAAGAGTACTAGAAGCCTTTATTATTCCCTTAGTCGCCTCTTACGACATCCACGAGAAGACATGGAGTGGCACTATTCTAACCCGGTGACCACACAGGTAATATATATATATATATATATATATTTATTATTTATTTTTATTTTATATTACGCCGAAATAACGGTAGCCCACAATTAGGGGTCTCAGATTGGGCCACTATGAATTCAAATTTATTTCCAGGGTTATGACAAGAACGAATTCTCATCGCTACCCCAAGATCTCGCCGACATAGGGAGCTATCACTATCCCAGGACAACTGCAAGGGTTCAGGTTGCATCGTTTTGTACCACATGCCACATTCTTTGGATAGTCTGTCCATGAAATCTTTTCAATGTAACACGTTGATAGTACAAGATAAAACATTTAGGAGGTATAACGTGAATATGACAACGGCCTTACGAGACAGACCCAGCCTAGTGTGGAGGTCATAGTTAATATTATTCTGTAACACGGCCAATTCGTTTTGGCAAAAAAATACAATTTTATTTATTCATTCATTTACATTGATGACACACTGACTATTTTGAGATGGGTGCGAAATTTAACTGAATTTACGTCATTTGAGAAAAAAGCAGCTGTAAATTTATATTTCGCCCATATTAAGTTGTAATTGTTCAGTAAGAAACGTCAATTTTCTTGATGTAAAACGAGAAATGCTTCAGGGGCCTAGAAAATGTGGATTTAATGCGTTGTTATTGATTTATTTATTTATTTATTTAAACTTTATTGCACAATACAAATGTAAAAAGTACAAATGGCGGACTTAATGCCTAAGGGCATTCTCTACCAGTCAACCTCATGGTTAACAGAGAATACATGGTGCAAACAGTGTTGAAAATGAATTAAATACCTAGTTAATACTAAAATGTATAAAATACATAAATATATGTTCATATAAAACATGCATATAATACCTACTCAAATATATACGAAAACGCAATGCGTTGTTATTTTGCAACTTTACTCTGGTGTAATAAAACCATTGCTACGTTATTATGGATAAGATATCAAGTTTTAGATTCGCCAATTATAGCTGTTATAAGGTAAGGGAGCCAAAGGTCGCAAGGTAGTGTTCTTTGCCTTTTATAACACTTAAACCAATTCACATAATGGAAAGTTCAAGCTATATTCTGGACCGGTGAAGAAGTACCGGTGAGACACCTTGCATTGTTTCTAACCCCCGATTAAAATTAGGGGGTGATAAAATAATAATAAATAAATAAATATCAGGGGACAATGTCACACCAATTGACCTAGCCCCAATTTAAGCTCTAGGCTTGTATTATGGGTACTAGACAACGATATAAATACTTATATAGAGAAATAGATACTTAAATACATAGTAAACATCCATGACTCAGGAACAAATATTCGCGCTCATCACACAAATATCTGCCCTTACCGGGATTTGAACCCAGGACCGCTAGCTTCGTAGGCAGGGTCACTACCTATAAAAGTATTATGTGTCTGTGTATCTGTTTATCTCTGTGTGGCATCGTTGTTTAAAACAGATAGATCGTTTTGGACGCGGTTTGTTTTTATTAATTGAAAGATAGATTTGATAAAAATTGGTCGGCCCTTTCGAGAGTTATAAAATATGTCATCGTCGGTCGGTGCATATACAACTTGAAATGTTAAAGATGGTGTCCTACGTTTTCGCGTGGCACAAGGGTGCCTGTATCTACCCCTTTTGACCCGTCTCAACTTTTCAACCCGTATACCTATTTATAAATAAATATAATAAATACATATCAGGGGAACATGTCACACCAATTTACTAGGCTTGTACTATGGGTACTTAGACAAACGAACGAACGATAACGAACGAACGAAGGGCCGAATCTTAAGTAGGTACCCGAAACCGACGTGCATGCATGACGCGAAGTATGAATGTGGAAGAAGCGAAATAAATTTGTCAAGATCGTAGCAAGTGGAAAGAAGTGGTCTCTGCCTACCCCTCTGGGAAACAGGCGTGATTTAATGTATGTATGTATGTATTTTTGGGTTCCCTAATGATTCGCCGACAATTATTTGGCAGATTATTGATTGGCAGACAACGTTTCGCCGAGTAACGGTACGCCGATGGATTTGTTCGTAGATGTATTGTTTCGCAGACTAACGTTTCGTAACTCAACCTTTAGCAGCTGTTTTAGTTGGCTTATGAGTCAGTAAGCTGAATCACTATTGGCAGAGATTCGTTTAGCCTATTAATCACTACACATTTTGAATGTTTGCTCGAAAAACTGTTCGCTTTTAAACGGTTCAACTATTATTCATCATCATATTGTTGTCTGGGCAGATAAAAAAAAAATAACCTCGAAGGTCAAGGCCTTCTAACCTAACCTATCCGAGTCGGATCTGCCCTTACTTTAAGTTACTTAACTAAAAAAATGCCGAAACAAAAATCGACTGAACCTTAAATCTACTAAACAATAATGATGCCATATCACAACTCTGCTTATCATGTTTCGACGAACAGTTGTTCGGTAAAATGAAACAATTACGAAACAAACAATCGACTAAACGTAACTCTGCGTATCGCTTTACTGTCTACCGACTATTCGGCGAAACAAATAATAGGCGTAACGAAATTATACCAAACGTTACTCGGCCAAAAGAAAGGTCTGCCAATAGTTGTCTACGAAACAAAAATCTGCGTAATTAAACTCGGCGAAACGACAGGTCACCGTATTTTTGTACATACCATTTAATTTATAAATAATCCCGGAACACTGGTGCACCAGGAACAACACTGCTAGCAACTTGTTCATCTTGTCCTTATAATTATGATCACTAAGGGTCACTATCACTAACCACGCGTCGCGCTTTCGGCGCCGCCTACTTACAAATAATCGAGACTAAATAACGCAACACATTTAATAAGAAGTAAACGGCTAAGCGTGAGCCGGCCTTAGCTGAAATGTTCAAGAGGAAACTCGACCCGCGAAGCATAACGGCCTATGTTAAAATCCGACCAAAATGAGTTATTAGCACTATGGTAGCTCAAACTCCGTTCTCTATCTACCACACTGACTCTGGTATTGCTATCTCATTCCATTCCAGAGATATTTTAATGCATAAGGGCCTATCTCGCGATTGTTTGAATTTCACACGAAGCATTAAGCTTCATAATTATTTATTTACGTCACTAAGCATTTTTTTTGTGCTTCTGTTTACAGTTTATTTTAAATTTTAACATTTAATCTAACCTTATGCCCCGCGACTAAACAAGTAATGTCGAGTCGCATATTTACATACGGCCTTATGCTCGAAAAATTATGGTGATCATAATTATTTAAGTAACTTAACGACTTTATGCCTATAATAATTTTGTTTTGGCAAAAAAACAAGTGGGTTTAAATAAGATGTCTCTTTATGCTATTGATCAAATAATTGTATTTCGCGATACTGAGAGCGACGACATCGGCCCTTTTCGTCGATCAATCGGGCGTTCTCGGACAGTGACTTTGTATTAAAATAAAACTTTAAATGCCTTCAAGTAATGATAAACTCTGTGCAATGGGAATAAGAACGTTAAAATACTAATTAAGCGGCATCTATCTTTGCTATGAGTGTTGTTATTGGTGTCATGTTTGTACCGGCCAGCCGGAGCATAACGTAAACAGACTTCACCTACTCACCTGCCTTCTTTCTAGTTTTTGTTAAAATAGTTTTTTAAGTGTGAAATAAAGCCTAGAGTGCGTTAATTATAATATTATAATGATTGTGTGTTACATTGAAACAATAGTTGAGGTCGTTTTATAGTGTAATTGATAATTTAGTGGCAGTGGAGAACCAAAATAAGGTAGGTAAATAATTTTAGACTTACAAACTAAGCTGAAATATTGTGTTTATTTATTTCAAGATAGATAATTATTATGTTGTGAGTGGGTACATGGTTCAATTTTATTACAGGATAAAATTAATTTACGTTACGAGGAACTATTTGCTAGAAGAAAAAGGCTTTCTAGTTTACGCAACAAAATAATTGAATCTCGCAGTCGCAAGTAAGAAAAAGAACTCAATGAGGCACGTGAGTACCTTTGAATTGAGTATTTAAATGTTTTAGTAGCGTAAAAATAGAATACCTTGTCAAATCATGTAAGTAATAGAATCTTTTTGTAAGTAGGTTTGTATTAAAATCCACGTACAAGCAACCTTCATACTCGCATGTCATAGGTATAATGGTTAAAAAAGCAAACAATAACAAGAAAATTGCAGGCATAAAGTCGCATCTAAATAAGCGAGTTAACATTTTTTTTTAATTTTGATAACTGGATAGGCATAAAGTCGGATTATATTAAGCGATAATTATATTTTATGTTTAAACTATTAAAGGTACAAATAACCTGAAAAGATTTAAAAATAAACTAGCTCCATAACCCTAATACTTTAATAAATATGCCCCGATAATTATATTCATGATTTTTATTTCTTCTCTCCTGAAAAGTAAGGATATTACACATAAGCCCTTATGCTTTTAATGTATTTTATGACGCGCTTTGAAAACAACCTTCGGGTTTGTACTTCTCTCTCACTCGGTGTTATACGATGATGTGCGAGTCGCAACGACTTTATCCGAACACGAAGGAGTTTTTCAAAGCGATCTAGCCTTAGATTTTATTTTTCTTTGCACGCGGGGTTTACTGTCAAGTGAATAATTTGATGTCAAACTTTAAAATACGATAGCGCTATGATTTAAAAGCCATCTTGATTTTGAATCTGTAATGATTTTTTACGATACCTACCTACATTGGATAATGATATAGTTAAACCACGCGAGATATGGTTCTTGAAAGATTTAAGTTCGTGACAACTAACAAGAAACGACACGTAACAAAAACATGTTGACCCAAAATGGATCCAAAAGAAAGTTAATCTTGCAAATATCAGGCCGAAATAGCATTGTAAGGAAAAGTAACTTCTCAAAATGTGAAAGTTTCTCATGAAAAATTCTCGGAAATTTCCAAGAATATTCTTATATTTGGTATGGAAAGAGAACATTCTCAATGCTCTCGAATGTTTCCGATAATATTCTCAGTAATTTTTTGAGAAGATTTCTTAACTCCTGAGAATGTTCTGCAACTTGTACATTGCTAGGCCAAAATTTATTTAAAAAAACAAAATCAATCACAGTCCAGAAAATGTATTGCTTTTTTTTTGTTGAAAGATTTACTGAGTGTATTTTATTCAGTGATACAGTAATTTACAAACCATTATATTGAATTTATCTTAGTTAAATGGAAGTAAAATGGTTTTTTCGACTGACAGAACCCTACATTTTAGGCGTATGGCTGCGTTCTGACACCCGTTTATATTATAATACTGTTGCATAACTGGGGGTCGATTCTACTCTGTAAAACATGATTGCTTTTGACATGATATTGTCATGTCAACGTTATGGTAGCTCTTATTTACTTGACAGTAATGGAGACCGAGTTAAAAACAATACGATAACATTTCAAACCAATATTGTTTTACCGAGTAGAATAAAGCCTTTGATTATCAGTTTTTAAGGCTTTTTAAGTGCGAAGAAGATACTTCTGGTTAGTATTTGTCTCTCACTCGCTCTTATACGCTCTTATTAAGAGCGAGTGAGAGAGAAGTTCAATCCCGAAGCGCCTTCTATTCTATACTTCATTTAATTTAGAATGAGAAACCACAACAACATTATATTGCGGCTCGTGAACTGTAATCTCTTTACAATTTGTACTAGAGTAACAAATTGAGAACATTTTAAAAAAAAAAGCGTTATTGATTTTTCGCGTTTATAATAGCTGGTTAAAAATTAGACTACACGTATTTCTCGGTTTTTCTATATTTAACTTAAATTCGTCGTTAATAATTTATTAAAGAAATAGTCATTAAAAAGACCGTATATACAAAGTTAGGAATACTGATGTCGTGATCTTAGCATGATATAAAATTAAAAAAAAGTAACTTCAAACAGAAACAGAACCGACTGTCATGTCATGTCATATTTTTTTCAATTCCTATTCGGTAACAAATGGACTAAGGGCACTAAAAGTGTATTCCTAACATTTACAATCCAACTTTTTTTACTGTTTTTCCTAAATATAAAAAAAACTACTGCATAAAAAAATCCAAAGACATTTTTACTGTAATCAGCAGTGTAAAATCTAGAAACGGTATTTTATTTTACTACCTTAGCACATAATGAATTGTTGTCACGCAAATAAAGTGACATTAAAACAATTTTATTTTGCGGCTCCCAGACTTGTACTGTACTATTAGCTAGGTAATAAATAGTTGACCAAACGCAATATAATGTTATTGTGGTTTCTCATCCTAAAATAAATGAACTATAAGTGCGCACAGACTGTACATTTATTTACAGATTCTTGTAAGAATCGGTATAACATGGCGTCGTTTACATTTCAGATTTTACTCGTAAAATTCAAGTTTTTGCCATTAAGAGTATTTTTGACGCTTTTACCTACCGCCAAGCAGTAGTGTTTGCCTTGTTGTGTTCCGTTGAGAGCAAAGACAATCAATGAAATTACTGGCATTCAATCTTAGTCCTCAGGGTTGGCCACGCTTTGGCACTCTTGAGATTGTTGTCTCGAGAATGCGGACTTGAGAAGTTGGACTCGCGCACCGAGGGTCCCGTATTTAAGATAATATGCTTGGTAACCGCGAAATACTCATTTTGTTATAAACTTTATTTTATATGTTATAAGGTCCATTTGTCCATTGACTAGCCTATATTTTTATACAGATTTGGTAGCGACAGGTATGCATGGTAAAGTTCCTAGGTACACGTGCTCCAAACATTAGCTATCTCATGTAATATCGGCGAGCCCTGACCCACTATAGAACTGTGTCACAGTGACATTCGATTTGACAATTCTAAATATTTGATAAATAACGTCACTGCGATACAGTTCTATGGCGGGTCTGGTTCCATCTTTCCGATTGTGCAATTTATTGTCTCTTAGATTGTCGAAGTCGTAAAATAAGGTTAGTATGTTGTTCTTTTTTTTTAGTCACCTCATAATATTCTCCCATATAGCCAAATGCGCTTTTAATAAAACTAAACCAGACAGAAAGACGCCATACCATGTTAGGCCAGTCTATAACGAGATCCAACATCGCAAACGCACATGTAACAATTTTTTCCTACTCCCGTACTTTTATCTGTCATTTATATAGTCACGAACACTAATATAAGAATATAGATAATATGTCCGCAGAACATTCCGTAGAAAAGTCTATCTAGTCTATTCCCCTTAACAGCACTTGTGCTTTTTTGAGCCAAAACGATATGCCTAGCTGCCAAAGCTTTATCAAAAACTGCACCGTTAAACCACAGTTTGACACCACAGACACATATTTTGTTGTTTTCGAATGTTTCCCGCTCGTTTGTTGTTCTGTGCTTCGTTCGTTCGTATTGTAACCTAGGTATATTAATAAAATTTTGTTAATTTAATTTTGCATTTTATTTGAAACCTAGTCGTAGAAAAAGTATTGTATGCAACGGTGTACAACTAAGTCAAAAAATACTCGTGGCGTCTTGCTTACCACACCACTCGTCTTTTTTGACCTCTCTTATACAACTGTTGCATAAACTACTATTTTATATGTTCTTAAATAGTTCTCAGAGAGAAATGTATTTTAATAAAGATTACTAAATTAGCGACCATTTGAACGTAACCAGAGCACACTGTCCATTGCTTGCGGAGATACAGCCAGTCAAAGATGGGCAACAAGAGCATCACGTAGCGCAAGGTTTACAGGGTTGCAAACTTATGTGTTTACTATTCTCAAGGGACCTACGAACTAAAAAAAAACATAGTTACATGCGCGTCTGCGATGTTTGCCTTTTTAGGGTTCCGTAGCCAAATGGCAAAAAACGGAACCCTTATAGATTCGTCATGTCTGTCCGTCTGTCCGTCCGTATGTCACAGCCACTTTATTCCGTAACTATAAGAGCTATACTGTGGAAACTTGGTAAGTAGATGTATTCGGTGAACCGCATTAAGATTTTCATACAAAAATAGAAAAAAAACAATAAATTTTTGTGGTTCCCCATACTTAGAACTGAAACTCAAAAATTTTTTTTTCATCAAACTCATACGTGTGGGGTATCTATGGATAGGTATTCAAAAATGATATTGAGGTTTCTATTATAATTTTTTTCTAAACTGAATAGTTTGCGCGAGAGACGCTTCCAAAGTGGAAAAATGTGTGTCCCCCCCCCCGTAACTTCTAAAATAAGGGAATGATAAATGTAAAAATAATATATGATGTACATTACCATGCAAACTTCCACCGAAAATTGGTTTGAACGAGATCTAATAATTAGTTTTTTTTTAATACGTTATAAATCCTAAACCGCATTTTACCTTTCATTCAATCAACTCCAATATAATAAAGAATAAAGAAAAACATTTATTTAGATGTATAGTTGTACGGAACCCTACGTGCGCGAGTCCGACTCGCACTTGGCCGGTTTTTTTATGTTGATATAGACTTGCCTATGTTATTTTTTTTATGGCATTGGAAAGCAAACAAGCACACAGGCCACCTGGTGGTAAGTGGAAACTGTGACCCATAGAAATTCGCATTCTCAAGACTGCAAATGCTTTGCCAACCCTTAGGACTAAGATGGAATGCCTCTATGCTAGTCATTTCACCTGCTGTTTTATCCCCAAACCGGAACACAACAATGCAAACACTGCTGCTTGGCGGTAGGTTAATGGATAAGATGGTGGTACCAACCCGGACGGACCCTGCACATGGTCCTCCCACAAGTACACATGTAGTTTATTAACATTAATAATAAATGAGCTTTATCGCTTTTGGGTAAAATTTTGCACTCTAGAAAGCTCAACAAACATTTACAAAAGCTAAAGTAATCAAGCGAAATCCGTCAATGTCTCCAATGTAACGACTTTTGCATATTGACGATTAACAAAATGCGACCTTGCCATAATTGCGAATGTAAATATATTTCGCCACAAATATAGTGGACTTACAGTGCCCGCTTTTCAACAATCCAAACAAAATGAGCCCAATTGTAAGTTTTGGGCATTAAACGTATTAACAACAAAACTCTTGGAATTCCTTCGGTTTCGTCTTGTCGAGAGAAAGGATACAAAGTGGGTATGGCTAAATCATATTAAGGTTGCATTGGCGTGTGTGTTAGTGTACTGAGTGACCATGTACGGATAGATTACACCTACAACAAATATTCCACTCAACACAAGTACCGATGTGTGTGTGCGTCAAATTGGTTCTATATAAGTAGTTGTCTTGACTACAATTACATGTGCCTATTAAGCAATGGCCGGAAACTTACAATGCTCCTTCAAGATCGGCCCTCAGTGCTGTGCTCTCCAATAATAAAGATATGGACCACGAGATGTCTGGTCAAGCGCGAGTCGCACTCGCGCTCTGAGGGTTCTGTTTAATATCTACTTTGGAAACTTTGGTAGGATACTTGATACTAGATATTCTAAAGCAAACCACTCTAGAGGTTGTTGAGGCCAAAGTAGACAATACGAGTAGATGGACATTTAAATGATCTAGAATAGATAATATAAGTTGCGTCTGTCTTGCCCATTCTGCTACATAAAGAAGGGCATGGAAAATTGCGTGCATTTTTTTTCTTATTTTAAGTAGTGTTAATGTATTGTTTCAAATAATTTTATGTGTGTGTAACCATCCGTGGTTTCACCTGATAGCTCCGACGGAAGACTTTAATGCCAGCATTACGCTGAGTTGGGACCATTTCGTGACTACATTCTTATAGTTATTAATCAGTCCTTTGTTATATCACAAAATAATAAGGTATGTTTCTTTCTTTCCTTTCTTTATGTAAAACTTTTGCAAATATGAGTTGTAAGATTTCTTCTATATTTTTTTAATGAACGTACATACGTACATAAACTCACGCCTTCGTTCCCAGAGAGGGGTAGGCAGAGCTACAGAATTACAGAATTAATTTAATGAACAAGTACTCTAATAAACTTGTCAAGATCGTAGCAAGTGGAAAGAAGTGGTCTCTGCCTACCCCTCTGGGAAACAGGCGTGATTTAATGTATGTATGTATTGTAATAAACAGTGTCATCAAAAATTAAACCACATTGTTCTATTAAAGTTTATTCACACTTTGGTGTTTTGTACGTGTGCGCGCGGCGCCAGCGCAGCTTTGGTGAGCGCGGCGACCGGCACCTCCACGCAGACCCACAGGACGGCGGCGCTCAGGAACGACAGGAAGATGGAGCCGCTCAGCGGCAGCAGCTGGAACAGAGCATCGACGGTCAGGATCGAAGACCCTTTACATCAGGCAAGAGGCATGGGAAGTTAACGCAGTTTAGGTTTGCTCTGTCTTTTGGCAGAAATATTTCATCATGTCAGCCGAAAGACGTCCACTGCTGGACATACCTAGGCCTCCCCCAAGGCTCTCCACTCAGACCGGTCTTGTGCTTTTCGCATCCACCGCGTTCCCGCGATCCTTACAAGGTCGTCACTCCATCTTGTTGGAGGCCTACCTACAGCTCGTCTCCCGGTCCGCGGACGCCACGAACCTTCTGACCCCATCGGCCATCAGTCTTGCGTGCGATGTGCCCCGCCCACTGCCACTTCAGTTTGGCAGAAATATTAACAGTTACAGAAATAAAAGCGGGTTGGCAAATGAATGCTGGGTAATGCTCGGGGTTTCTCTGCGTGATAGAATCAGAAATGATGATATCCGCAGGAGAACTAAGGTTACCGACATAGCCCGAAGAATAGCTAAACTGAAGTGGCAGTGGGCGGCTCACATCGCACGCAGGACTGATGGCCGATAGGGTCAGAAGGTTCTTGAGTGGCGTCCGCGGACCGGGAGACGAGCTGTGGGTAGGCCTCCAACAAGATGGAGTGACGACCTTGTAAGGATCGCGGGAAAGCGGTCTGAGTGGAGAGCCTTGGGGGAGGCCTATGTCCAGCAGTGGACGTCTTTCGGCTGACATGATGATAATGATGATGGCAAATGAAACGGTTGGTAAACGATACACTCAGACAAAAATATTTTCGCAAAAAGGCAGGTGATATTATGACATGACATGACATGAAAGTTATGACACGGGTGCTTTCAAGAAAAGAGCTTTCATTTTACTAATTGGCTGGAGACGAAGCTACCACTCATCTTGAGTTGCTGGTGTTACGGGAGGTGGTGAAAACTTACCGTCAGGTAATACGCATGCTCCTTTGCCCCCCTCTCTTATAAAAATAATAATACAAAGGCAATGAGATAATGCCTGCATGCCAAACATATCGTATCTACATTTTTGAGACAAGCTTGGAGCTTTCCCAGTAACTGTGTAATAATAATTTTATTCCACTTCGAATTGACAGATTGACTTGAAACTTTGCATATTTATATCTTTGATGACCATATAGGGTAAAGTCACCAGTAGTCAGCCAGAGACCTGTAGCCAGCCTACGCCTGTACTTTGTATGAGTGGGAAGAGTACGAAAGATATATTTCCTACTCTTCGCACTCATATAAGGTCGACTACTGGTCTCTGGCTGACCAGTGGTGACTTTACCCTATATTAACATGGTGAAGTTAAATGTCTCGGGGAAAATCTCAAACACACACAATCAACTAAGCTGTACGCTTATTTTATGACAACGATATAAAATTATATCATGATATGGTATAACTTGGCTTCTCGTTTGGTACCAGGTCATCGTTGAGTTTTGGGACACCCTGTAGATATTTTTTCTTATATTATATCGTTGAGTTTTGAGACACGCTGTCGATATTTTTTTCTTTTTTTTCCCCAGAACTGGTATAACTTGGCCTCTCGCCCGGTACCATGTTATCGTTGAGTTTTGGGACACCGTGTATAGAGAAAAACATAGTTATATTGCATACATAAGAAAAATCCTAGAGTCAACTAGGGTCAATACCAACCAGTAGGCTAATGCGTCGTCACACGCAGACTTAAAAGATCTCAACTTAACATGCAAACTATAACAAACACGTGACATTAGAAGCTTGTAAAATTACCCAAAGTTTCGTAAGATTTTCCTCAAAGAAAGTAATCCCAATGGGCATTAGAGATATAATCTGCAGAATGTGGGACAGGTGGCTGACCTTCACAGAACGCCGTGGAACCAGTATTCCCCAGAGTACGCGGTCAACAATCCAAGTCAAGGCCGAGCCTTACCAAACATCTGATTTAATATACATATAATAATTCCCCGTATGGTTGCCGGGGTAGAATAGTTGCACTCCATGTCTTCCCGTGGATGTCGTATGAGGCGACTAAGGGAATAAGGGCTTATAGTAGGGTATGTTAGGCGATGGGCTTGCAACCTGTCACTAATGCGCTGTTAAACATCTTAGCCTAATTGTGCAAATTGTGGTTACAGAGTTATCAACAAGTTTTTGGAGTTGTTGGTAATTCTGTAGCTCTGCCTATCCCACTCTGGGAATAAAGGCGTGAAGTTATGTATGTATATATGTAATAATTATGGTATAATGTATATATTTTAACTAAAGCACGCCCGAATTTAACGCGTTTCTCTACCCCCCTATTTCTTCCCGCTGGGGGTCGACTTTCTTAGTGCACCCCTAGACCTCATAAGGAACCTACGTGTAGGACTTTTAGACTCTAGTCGGGACTTTGTCCCGGCTCTTTAATTTGTCCGGATTTCTTAAATTAGATGGCCTAACATACCACCGTAACTAAGTGAGTTTTGTTTCTATTTTGTGACTGTACCGGACTTTTATCGAAATGTCAGGCTTTTTGTCAGTAGGTACTTTTCAAATTCCGAAATGGTTTCCATAATGGTGGCCTTTTGAACCAATCTCTAGACCCAAAGGTCTGGGCTGTGCGTTGATATTTCAGTCAGTTTTTTTTTATATACAGGGCGTGCCAAGACTATGCGACATGAAGGAAAAGTACCGTAAAATGTGCCTACTTTGCTCCCCCACGGGTAATCTTGCTCCATCGTTATATTGAGGTATTCTGTATTGTAAATCGTTCTAGTGCTTTCATTTACTGCGCAGCTGGATGTATACATCAATTATTTTTAGAAAATTTGTCATCGGCCTTGTCTTATAAGTAACATACAAAAAAGTCACTATGGAGCATAGTTACCCATGGGGGAGCAAAGTAGGCACATTTTACGGTACCTTAAGTATCGTAGATATGATATTTTGCTGAAAGAAGACTTTATACTATTTTTAAGAGTTAGTAATACTGCATTCAAAGATTTTAAGATGCCAATCGACAGAATGGCCAAAAAATAATTAGTAATTATTCTTTATTAACATAGTTTCCTAAAAGAAAGGAATAACGTAAAAACTTTGATTCAAATTTCAAGAAAATTATTTATTGCCGGTGACGACAAAAAACAATATTACCATTTTATATGTAACTTTGATTATTCGCAAATAAGTATTCACTTAATAAATTATTTCCTGGCACAGCTTTCCTTATAGTGCTGGTGCTGATAAAATGATAAAACTTAGTATTTTAATGCATCCTCCGCAAGCTAAACAGAAGGCAATTTTTTTTTTTTTTTACAAATAATACTCAATTGACTTAACGGCAGTTTCGAAGTACGTTTTTAATTTGATTAAAATGATTAATTTTAGGCTATTCCTTTCTTTTAAGATGCAGTATTACTAGCTTTAAAAAATAACAGTCTCCTTTCAGCAAAATATCGTATCTACGATATTCAAGATACTTTCATGACGCATAGGGCGCATCTTTGGGCGCCCTGTATATATGTCTAGATTAATTTTATATTTTACTTGCTGTACCCTGCATGCGCAGAGCCGGATTATCCATTAGGCAGTGTAGGTCTAGGGGCCCCGCATCACCGCACCGGTATTTTATTTATTTTAGGAAGCAAGAAAAGTAAAAGGAGCTCCCAGAATTGCGTTGCCTACGAGCCCCATGGTTAATCCGGCCCTGGGCTGTTGCAACGCCACGTAAAGTAAAAAAGTTGAAAGACATTGATTCATTGAGCCAGAAACTCTTGTGGTCTGTCCTCAGAAAACCCTTCCAAAATTCCATTACAATCTGTGATCATCGGTTTAGAAACGCATAGAGGACAAACATGCAAACATTTTTATTTATTTATATAGATTATATTCTAAACGACATTACACCTTTATACAGGTTGTCCGGGAGATAGTGGCCAACCTTACAGGGATGTATAGTTTAGCTCAGGAGTGGCCAAAATATTAATGTTTAGTAAAAGTCGAACCAAAAACAAAATATCTCAACTTTTAAAAATTTTGGAAATGCGGTACCCTGGTTCACCATTTTCAATGCCACGGCCACATTTATTTGAATTTTTCAGCTTTGTTTGCTGTGAAAGATAGCTGAATAAATTTGCTTTAAGACCCTATCAACAAAATAAATAAAAGCTTAGTAGTTTAAAAAAAAAAGAAATCAAATTTAAAGTTTGAGTTGAGTTTTTCTTGCTTCAAAAAATGTACTGAGACCTGTAGGACTGCTTTCCTAAAAAGTGGCCTGTTTAATGGAGATTCTAAAATGATATAATAATTGAGTTTATTGATTGCAGGCATTGCAGCACATTACACCTTAATTTAAACAATGAAAAGGATGACCACAGGAGCAGAGGCAGACAAAGAAGGTGGAGGTGGGATGATTTGGACGTGTGTTCAAAGCGACTGGCAGCATGCAATCAATAGGGAAGAATGACGAAAAATAGAGAGGCCTTCGCCCTGCAGTGGGATACTAAGGTGCATACACATTATCCTTCTTCTTGGGTTTTTCAAATGAAAAATCTAATCTTCCAAGGATAGTAAGATATGGAAATCATCTGCGCTTGACATTAGGGCGCTCTTGACCCAGCCATAGCGTCTTGCGTCAGAGCACCGTCACACTGCCTTAGTTACACGCATACACATATCTGACTACCGGTTTCGCTTCAGGATTTTGTAGTATCAACACCCACCCTGCACAAGGTCCTACAACTACCACGAGCTAGCTAAAGGGCGAGGAAGCGTTTAGTTATTGACTATTTTCTCGCTCAAGATACGAACAAAAGATATAGATCCCGTGTCAGTAAAAGAGACACGTATATATATTAATACTTTATTGCTGGCTGTTTACACTGCCGGCGAGAACTCTTTCCACTGGTTTGTCGAAACAAAAAATATAGATCGCGAGTCAATAAAAGAGACGCAAATATTAGTAGTTGATCGCTGTACTGGCTTCTCCCTCATCATCGGCGGTGGGAGCAGTGCCGAAACGTTGTCAACTGTGGGATTATAGTTTGTTTGGTTTCCGTGGTGGTAGGATATGCAGGGTCCATCCGGACTGTAGCATCTTATCCTTAACCTAAGACCAAACAGAAAAGTTGGCATTTTGTGTTCCGGGGTGGGGATAAGACAACCCGAGTAATTACTAGGGTAGAGTCATTCCATTTCGTCCTCAGGGTTGACAAAATTCAATAAAATAAATATCAGGGGACTATCTCACACCAATTGACCTAGTCCCAAACTAAGCTCTAGGCTTATACTATGGGTACTATACAACGAGATAAATACATAGAAAACATCCATGACTCAGGAACAATTTCGCCACTGCGACGTCAACAAAGTATTTACAGTCAGGGTTACAGTCTTGAGAATACAGATGTCTATTATTTGTCTCAGATATAAAATACTATTAGAAGACCTTGGTGCTCATTGGCCAATAGCACTGAGTTTTAAAGACCGGTTGGGTTATTATGACGTAGTTATGCAGATTCGTTTACGCTGAGAGAAAACGACAGAGCTATATAACTGCTATAGGTCTGTCCTTTATACTCGCCGTAAAATCAACTGCATAGCCAGGTCATAATAACCCCCTGTGCAATTAGTTATAGTAAACCCGGGCAACAGCATGCCGGACCTAGGTGTGGCGAGGTTAGGTGAAGTGGGAGGCAGAGGTATTAAAAGATGAACACGTCCATTAGGTACAGTGATTTAATGAGACTGATCTTACATGTAACGCTTATAGTGATACTTGTATGCTATGCTTATATCTACTTATGAGTACCGCACTACATCACGGGGTTTTTTTTTTTTTTTAAAAAAAAAGAAAACGTTATTTTTTTTTTTTTTTAATTATTCTGAAATAAACAATTTCGTTCTATTTTTGTGTATTGTTTCAATTTTACCTTTGTTAATTATTTTTACATTCGGACTAACTTCTTCAAGCACTACAAAAGGTCCGTTATATAATTTTTCCAACTTTTTTCCTGTCTCATTTTTTACTAATACTAAGTCATCCTTTTTGTATGTAGTAGGATGTACATATCTATCGTAATATTTCTTATTAACTAACTTACTGTTAACTAAATGCGCTCGAGCATCTCTCTGCGCAAGTTGTAATCTATACCTTAGTGCTAACATATAATTATCAGAATTATACAGTGGATCCACTCTATCACTTAAATTACTTGGTAAACTACATTTCTTTCCGAAGACAAGTTCGAAAGGAGTATATTTATTCGAAGTATGTACTGTTGTATTGTATGTAAAACACCAAAACGGTAGCCAATGGCTCCACGTTTCTGTATGTTCGTCACAATTTATACGTAAAAATGCAGTAAGATGCTTATGCATGTTTTCTATCGCGCCAAGAGACTGATGATGGTAAGCGGTGGAAAGTGTTTTTTTTTATTTGTAATAGTTTACAAACCTCCGTCATTGTTGACGACGTGAACTCGGTCCCTCGGTCTGTTGCTATCACCTTGGGTATACCATATCTTAGTATGAAATTATTTACCAATGCTCGTGCGACGGTGACTGTGTCCTTGCTGCGTAGTGGATAGGCCTCGATATACTTACTTAGTTCGCACTGAACTGTTAGTGTTGACGACAGCCACCACCGAACTCTAGCCGACAGCGACGTATTTACACGTGACCCTAGTATATAAGGATACTGTAAATAGTTAAGTTAGTATATAAGTGTTTTATATAGTATTAGGTAGATTTTAGGTATTTAATAAAGATTTTTTAGTTAGTTTTAGGTTTAGAATGGGGATTTAGCTTAGGGAGCCACCTAATATTACGAGCTGTGGATAAACGATGTATAGATTTAAGTTTTTTATGTATAAGTTAGGTAAAGTCCAGCCCAAACTACAAGCTGGACTGAACCCCGAACCGATCCTTGCTCCCTCAGCTAAATCCCATTAGAATAACTACGAAAATTTAGGTAAAATAGACCGCCGAACGCGGCTATTGTCCTCCTGACCCGGTAACCTAGTTCCGATATTAGAAGGGAAAAGGTTATCGGGTCAGAGATCCTGAGCCGGACCTAAGCCAGGAAGAAACGAATCAGATCCGAGCAGCGAGATAGGAAGTATGATTGATTATGTGTTAGTTTATAAGGAAATATTGAACCAAACTTGAGATAATTTGATAAAGCGTGCGGCCAATCAGACGCAGGCGGTATTTACGGGCAGCGACGGGGAAGAACCTCGGATGTTTCCACCCGAAGGTCGAGTGGAAAGCGCCCGGAAATGCAGGCGTTCTGATTGGTCGTCCCGATTAAGTTTATTGAGCTAAGGCTTTTGATTTGTGCAGAGGCTTGGGACTCCTCGGACGTGAAGGCACTATTTGAACCTATATGAAATACTATAAATACGGAGCCAATATTTTAATTGTTTGTACTCGGTTTCATAGTTAGTTACTACTCGGATTAGTACTCGGTTTCATAGTTAGTTAATACTCGGATTTGTATACTCGGATTAGTACTCGGTTTCATAGTTAGTTACTACTCGGATTAGTACTCGGTTTCGCAGTGAATACTCGTTTAGTTTCGTTTAGTACTCGTTACAAGCTCTTAGTATTCGTAGTGTTTCGTACTGCACTCGTCGTATACGGTGCATGCGTGTTTGTTAATCTCTCTGCCCTAAAGTAAAATCGTTTTTGTTTATATTGTTTAAAGTCTATAGTGTTTAAGTAAATGTAATATCAAAGTGTTTGTCTGTTTTAATAATTTAAATTCATTTAACGTTTTTATCTAGTTTCATTTTATTTCCTCTCCTAATAGTCGCGTTTTGTTTAGTGTTTTTGGAACTCTGAGCTATCGGGGTTAGTCAACTGTTGACGCGTATCGCCAATAGTGTTTTGATCCATCGAACCGGATCTTAACCAGCGGTCGCCAACAGTTTTATGGTCCTTCGAACCGGATCCGCGAACTAGGATTTGTGATTGTGTTGTGAACCCATGTAAAACCATAAATATGGTTGTTACGAGGAGCCAGGCGGGCGATAACCTCGAGGACGAGGAAAATCGTCGTCTGATGGAGCAGCGCTTAAAAGAGGAAAGGCAGAGATTACTTGAACAAACTCCGCTACGAGGAGGTAACGTCGAGGGAGCACCCGCGGAACGAGCGGGCCCCCTCAGAACCGGGACGGAAAACCCAACCCTTCGGCGGATGAACCCGATGGGCGACTCACCAGTCTCACCCCCGAACCAGGACAGGGGGGAGTTTAGTCGCAATGTCGGATGGGGTGCGCAGCTGCGGGACACCTACGGAGTGTCAACGCTCGCGCCACCCGCGAACCGAGTACCCGAGCAGCGTATGGAGGAGAGGCTCGCGCAAGGAGCGCAACGACCGGCGGATCGTGACCGCGTTGCGTTTGCGTCGAGGCCTGCATCCGTGGCTTCTACCACGGATCTTAAGGAAAGAAGGCGGAGAGCAGAACTGGAGGCGGCAGAGCAGCTCGCCGAGTTGCGTCGTCGTGAACTGGAAATTCAAGAGGAATTGATCCAGAAACGACTCGCCGCAACCATCGAACAGATCGAGGTAGAAGGGTCCCGGGCTGGAGGGTCGGTCGCAGATCCCGCGAACCGGGTGGGCGACTGGCTCGACAACGTGCAGCCCGAGAGAGCAGCGCCGATACCACGTAGGTCACGTGAAGACTCGCCATCGCCGAGGAGAACACGTGACGACCTAAGAACCCCGCACAGTCAGCGGGAACGATCAGAAGGTAGGAGCCGCGCCATTGATCGACTGACGGATCATCTCGAGACGATGATGAGGCCGCCACCAAGGCAAGTATATGAGTTGCCTATATTTGCCGGAGATCCGAGCGAATGGCTCACATTTTTAAATAGTTACGAACAGTCGTCGCAGCGGTACAAGTTCTCGCCGTACGAGAACGTTGCGAGGCTACGACACGCTTTGAAAGGTGAGGCGCGACAGTGTGTACATCATATGCTCGCGTCATCGACATCACCAGAACTAATTGTCAGAGTGTTGAAAAAGAACTTCGGTAGAACCGATTTGCTGATTGATCGAGCGATCGAGGAACTGAAGAGGATGCCTATAATTGGTCCGAGCGCAACGGATCTAAATGCGTTCGCGACGAAAATCATGAACATAGCATCGACTTTAGTGAATTTAGATAAACGGAGTTACGGAGCTAACCCGTTACTGATAAGGGAGATAACAGAGAGGTTGAGTCCGCATTTGCGCTCGCGATGGTGTGCATATGCGAAAGAAAGATATACTCTAGAACAGAGTGAGTTAATGCTGATGGCTAACTTTTTACTCGATGAGAGCGACGCCGAGTTGGAGTTCTCGCACGCACGGGCGCCGTCAAAGAGGACGACACCCGCGCCACCGATCCAGCGAGACACTCGACGCGCACCGATCCCGGCCGGCGGAGGAGCTTTCCGTCGCCCACAACCACCTAGAGTCAACAGAACCTACACGACAGAAACAGTGAGTAGTTGTTTGTTTTGCGGAGGCGGTCACAATACGCCTGACTGTCGCCGACTTCTTAACATGCCAGTCGGAGCCCGCTGGGACTGGGCCCGACAGAACCGGGTATGCTTTAAATGTGTTAATCAAAAACATCGTCGGGAGCAATGCCCGGCGAGAGGGTGCGGTGTGAACGGATGCCCGCGACCCCACCATCCCGTGCTGCACGAACCCCTGAACCAGCAGCATACATACCAGGTGCCACCTGTGCAGGCGCCACCTGTGCAAGCGCCGCTAGCGCCGGCGCCACGCTTTGCTAGGCCGCTAGCGCCGCCCCGCGCATCGTCGGCACGCGCTGTGACGTCACGAGAAAGGACGCAGCGCGCCGCGGCGTGCGCAACGAACAACGAACCGACGGAGCTCTATGATCCAGAGCGGAGCTTCATGGCGACCTACACGAACCCCCACACGGTCGCAAACATAGTGTTGTTAAAGGTAGTACCCATTATTATTTCGGGACCGCGATGCGAGGTCAAGACACACGCGTTGCTCGACGAGGGAAGCACCGTTAGCCTTGTGGATGAAAGGTTGGCGGAGGCGATCGGAGCAACCGGACCCGAGACACCGTTACACATTCAAGGTGTTGGATACATGACTTCGAGCCAACGGAGCCGAAGGGTGACAACGCAGGTACGAGGAATCCGAGATGGACCCGTACACGAAATGACGCTGCGGACCGTACCGAACCTAGGCCTACGAACGCAGCGCCTAAATAAAACAGAACTAGGTAAGTACAAGCACCTCGCCGGCCTGAACGAAGCGGCATTTGAGGACGGAGTGCCGTATGTGCTTATCGGTGCCGATCACTGGCACATAATGATCCCTCACGAACTGAGGACAGGGCGCATGAACGAGCCCGCAGCCCTACGAACCGACCTAGGATGGGTCGTGTACGGTACGGTACCGCGGCTCATCCGAACCGAACATGCCGAGACGTCGCTACACTTAGCGGCGCGTGAACCAGAGCTGGACGAAGCTCTGAAAAGGTACTTTAGTATAGACTCGTTGGGGATCAAGTTGATCGATAAGAAACGACCCCTCGAGGAACGAGCTGAGAGGATTTTCGCACAAACCGTGACGAAAATAGACGGACCCCGCTACGAGGTAGGACAACTGTGGCGGGACGATGAACCCCGAATGCCACCGACGTACGCAATGGCGTTTCGGCGGCTACAGGGGATTGAAAGGAAGATGGACCGTGATCCGACCTTTGCGACGGAGTATGCCGCACAGGTCGATAACCTGCTGGTCAAGGGTTACGCCGAACCAGTGGAAGACCACGAACTCACCCAGAACGGGAAAATAGAACCAGGAAAACTAAGGTTGGTATTTGATGCTGCGTCAACAGTCCAAGGACGCAGCCTGAACAATGATGTGTTGGAGGGACCAGAACGCCGTGATGAACACTGGCTGAGAGCGCTCGACAGCGTGGCTGCGCTGCGGGTGCCGCGGTGTTACTTTGACACGGGGGGATCGCCGCGTGAGTTACATGTTTTTGTAGACGCGAGCGCCCAGGCTTACGCTGCGGTAGCCTATTGGCGAACCGACGCCGAGGTGAGTCTCGTCGCGGCGAAGGCGAAGGTCACGCCGACAAAGGCGCTGAGCATCCCGCGACTGGAGCTGCAGGCGGCGCTTATCGGGGCACGGCTAGCCCGCGCTATAGCGTCGCATCACAGAACAAAGAACAAGCGCTCAGAACAACGAGAGGTTGGTAATAAGACCTACAGTACGAGCGGTAGCGAACGCGTGCCAGGTGTGCATCCTGCGCCGGGCGCGACCTCAGGTGCCCGCGCTGGGAGATCTGCCACTGGCACGGATCGAGCCATTCCACCGACCGTTCACGAACGCGGCGGTGGATTACTTCGGACCACTGATGGTGACCGTCGGGCGACGGCACGAAAAGCGCTGGGTGGCGCTATTCACGTGCCTCACCACCCGCGCAGTCCATTTGGAGCTGGCGCACTCGCTGTCCACCGGCTCGGCCATCATGGCGCTAAGGCGCATGGCCGCGCGGCGGGGGTGGCCGCGGGTCATCTACAGTGACAACGGAACCAACTTCCGGGGTGCGGACGCGGAGCTGCGCGCCGCCTACCTCGAGTGGCTGCCAGCAATGCGGCAGTACGGGCAGCGGAACGAGATGGAGTGGCGCTTTATACCGCCGGGAGCTCCGAACCAGGGAGGCGCCTGGGAGCGCATGGTGAGCTCCGTGAAGACGGCGCTGACGGCGACACTGACGTCCAGGGCGCCCAAGGAAGAGGTGCTATGGACGCTGCTCGCCGAGGCCGAGCACACTGTGAATGCTCGGCCCCTCACTCACGTATCGGTTGAGGCAGCCGACGAAGAAGCCTTAACACCGAACCATTTTCTACAGGGAGGCTCCACGGGGGTCCCTCTCACTGGCCCTTGTGTGGAAGCCGATCGCCGAACCTGGCGAGCCAGCCAGGCGCTCGCCGACCATTTCTGGGCCCGCTGGGTCCGGGAATATTTGCCGACGCTTGCCCCGCGACGCTCATCCGCGGCGGGCGAGCGACAACTGCAGGTTGGGGACTACGTGATCGTGGTCGACCCCACCCTGCCACGGAACGTGTGGCCACGAGGAGTCGTCGAGACGACCTACCCTGGACCAGATGGCGGCGTGCGGAGCGCGGACGTCCGAACGAGAGGCGGCGTGTTCCGGAGACCGACGACGAAGCTGGCTGTCGTACCGTTGCACCCGGGTCAACATGGCATGTTGACGGGGGGATAGTGTTGACGACAGCCACCGCCGAACTCTAGCCGACAGCGACGTATTTACACGTGACCCTAGTATATAAGGATACTGTAAATAGTTAAGTTAGTATATAAGTGTTTTATATAGTATTAGGTAGATTTTAGGTATTTAATAAAGATTTTTTAGTTAGTTTTAGGTTTAGAATGGGGATTTAGCTTAGGGAGCCACCTAATATTACGAGCTGTGGATAAACGATGTATAGATTTAAGTTTTTTATGTATAAGTTAGGTAAAGTCCAGCCCAAACTACAAGCTGGACTGAACCCCGAACCGATCCTTGCTCCCTCAGCTAAATCCCATTAGAATAACTACGAAAATTTAGGTAAAATAGACCGCCGAACGCGGCTATTGTCCTCCTGACCCGGTAACCTAGTTCCGATATTAGAAGGGAAAAGGTTATCGGGTCAGAGATCCTGAGCCGGACCTAAGCCAGGAAGAAACGAATCAGATCCGAGCAGCGAGATAGGAAGTATGATTGATTATGTGTTAGTTTATAAGGAAATATTGAACCAAACTTGAGATAATTTGATAAAGCGTGCGGCCAATCAGACGCAGGCGGTATTTACGGGCAGCGACGGGGAAGAACCTCGGATGTTTCCACCCGAAGGTCGAGTGGAAAGCGCCCGGAAATGCAGGCGTTCTGATTGGTCGTCCCGATTAAGTTTATTGAGCTAAGGCTTTTGATTTGTGCAGAGGCTTGGGACTCCTCGGACGTGAAGGCACTATTTGAACCTATATGAAATACTATAAATACGGAGCCAATATTTTAATTGTTTGTACTCGGTTTCATAGTTAGTTACTACTCGGATTAGTACTCGGTTTCATAGTTAGTTAATACTCGGATTTGTATACTCGGATTAGTACTCGGTTTCATAGTTAGTTACTACTCGGATTAGTACTCGGTTTCGCAGTGAATACTCGAAATATTTACTTTTGATATTACTTATCATTCTTCTTATACCGGCATGTCCACTGGTCGGTAATAAGTGATAGTCATTTAATATAATTCTTTTTTCTTTATCGTTTATAACTCTTTTTATATTCCTAAGAATATTTACTCGTGGTCCGGACCACTTTTCTCTTTTATTTATTTCTTCACATAAATTATTTATGAATAACGCGTTATTTTCTGTTTTTATTATACATATCTCTTCTACATTTATTAATACACAGAAATCACTTAACATATTCGCAAAAACGGCTCGCGTGTAATACGACATATAGTCAAGGTTAATGTATATAATAGACTTGCTTTGTATATACGAAAAACATTCCTTCTCTATACTAACTTCTTTATTTCTTTTTAATTTGTTTAAATCTTTTCCTTTTATAAAATCTATTTCGACGAATTCACTAGGTTTTCTTAATATTTCCGCAATTTTTGGTTGATCAGACCTCAAATCAGTGGCTATACTAAAATCCGTAGTTTTGTCTAAACTTTGTTCTGTAATTTTCCTACTTTGTGCTCTAGTCAATACTAGAATTGTTTCACTCATATTTTTTAATTCATCCGAAGTGATGGTCACCCTACTCAATGCGTCTGCTACGTTATCTGATCCCTTTATGTAAACAACTTTGTAGTCATATTCTTCAAGTTGCAATCTAAATTTAATTAGTCTACTCGATGGATCCTTCATGCTAAATAAATATAATAATGGTTTATGATCTGTCATAATAGTGAATGTTTTTCCAAATAAGTAAGGTCTAAAATACTTGACACTCCATACTATTGCCAATAGCTCTTTTTGTATAATTGGATAATTTAATTCCGCCTTATTGAGTGGTCTGCTTGCATATGCGATGGGTAATTTATCTTTGTTACATAATATTGATCCTATCGCTTTTCCCGAAGCGTCTGTTTGTAGTATGAACTCGTTGTCAGTTGAAAAATCTGGGTACTGTAAAATTGGTGGGTTCATTAACTTTTCTTTTAAACATTGAAATGCTGTTTTACAATCATCTGTCCAATTGAAATTTTCTCCTTTTCTACATAATTTATTTAATGGTAATGTTATTGTTGCAAATGATGGAATAAATTTCCTATAGTAGTTACAGAATGCTACGAAACGTCGGACTTCGTCCGTGTTTGTCGGTTCCGGATAATGTTGTAAAGCTTTGGTTTTTTCTGGATCGGGAAGAACTCCTTGTACTGAAACTATGTGTCCTAAATATAATAGTTGTTTTTTCATAAATTCGCATTTGTGGGGGTTTATTTTTAAATTTACTTTCCGTAGACGCTCTAATACGTCAATTAAGTTTGTATTGTGTTGATTTATATTTCGACCAAAAACTACTAAATCGTCCATGTAAACGAAACATTTCTCATATGACAATCCTGACATTGCTATAGACATGACTCGTGAAAAAGCACTCGGACTTATCTTGAGCCCCATTGGGAGTCGTTTCATCTGATATTGACCTGTACTAGTTGTGAATGCTGTTATATTTCTACTATTGGTATTTAAAGCTGTCTGGTAGTATGATTGTTGCAAGTCGAGATGACTGAAATATACTGCTCCAGATAAGGAATCTAAAATTTCAACAATGTTAGGTAGAGGGAATTTGTCGTCCTGAATGACAGTATTTACTTTTCGGTAATCAATGACTAACCTCCATTTTTTTGTATTATCTCCTGTCTTTTTAGGTACTAAGAGTATTGGGCTGTTCCAATCACTGTTTGTGGGTTCAATTATATCTTCCTCTAACATACTTTTGACCTGCTTACTAATTTCTGGTTTCATGTTACCTGGTAAACGGTATGGTTTTACATATATTGGTTTTGTGTTAGGTTTTACGGTGATATTTTGACTCAATATATTTGTAGTTTCTAATTTATCTCCTTCCAAGTAAAAGACATCCGCGTATTTTACGCAAACTGATTCAATAAGGTTTTTCTCGGTTGCATTTAAATGATTCAACTTTAATGTGTTTAATAAACGTGTAACTCTATTTACCCCAGTCTCATATTTGCAGAAATTACAAATTTCGTAATCATTTATTGTGGTTAATTCCGGTGTGAAAATAGGTAATTTTACATCTTTTTCGTTAGTATTTAATATTTTGATTGGTATTCTGCCATTTTTTACTTTTACTATACTTCCTGCCAAAAATATATTTTTACATAAGTCCTTTGCTTCTACCACATATTCATTTCCTACTTGTAGTGATTCATCTACCTTTATTAAATGTAATGATTCGCTTCGCGCCGGTAGCGATAAATGTGTTTCACTATCGCTACCTCTGTGAATTTGTACCACACACTCTTGTTCCCCAGAATGCAAAGTTAGCAAGTTCGACTGTAAGTCGACGTTTGCGTTATAAGTTCTCATGAAATCTAACCCGATGATACCGTCTGCATGACATGGCATGTCATCTAATACATGGAACTTGTGTGGGAACGTTATGTCGTTATCTGTTTGTAATGCTAACCATGTTATGTTCTTGCAAATTATTTCACCTCCTATACCTCTTATGGGCGTATTATTTTCATACAATGTTAAATTATTGGGCACTTTATCTATATGTATGACAGATAGGGTTGCTCCTGTATCTACTAGAAATGTTACGTTATGTCCTTGTATTTTAAATATTACGTAATCTAAACCGTCACATGTTAATATTTTAGGGACGAAAAAATTCTAATAAATTTGGTTCATCTCTATTTACCTGAGTCTCGTTTGTGGTCTCCGACGGACCAGAGGTCATAGCTGTGTACATGTTATGTCGATGTCCACGTGTTCCTCTTGTGCCACGGTTTCGGTTAGAGTAGTAACTCGATGTACCACGAGGTGCGCCAGCCTGCATGTAACTCGCAGGTGCTGAGTACCTAGAGTAATTACTTTGAAAATTACCTTGGCCTCTGTTGTAGTTGTTAGGTGTCCAATTGGTCCGGGAACCTCTTCCTCGATAGGTCTGCCAGTTGTTTCCTCGACGTGGATACCATTGTGGACGGAATCCCCTTGTATGTTGATTTCCTCGTCTCATATTCATTACCACGGGCATGGGCTGGGTGGGTTCTTCATCTCGTGCTGCCTGAACCGCTTCCTTTAGCTCCTTGTAGTTGCGCGCCGCTATTATGGTACCTAAACGGCGATTTCGTAGACCATCTGCAAACTTTTTAATTGCTAGACTTTCGTTTATTGGTCTAAAGATTTCGCATGCTGCGGTATTATGACCCGCTTGCGTTATCGTGAGATGTATCGTCAGTGATGGGTTTCGCGGCCGTTGTTGTGGGAGGACCTTGTGCAGGGTCCGTCCGGGTTGGTACCACCATCTTATCCATTAACCTACCGCCAAGCAGCAGTGTTCGCATTGTTGTGTTCCGGTGTGGGGATAAGACAGCCGGTGAAATGACTAGCATAGAGGCATTCCATCTTCGGCCTCAGGGTTGGCAACGCATTTGCAGTCTTAGGATTGCGGTCTTGTGAATGCGAATGTCTATGGGTCACAGTTTCCACTTACCATCAGGTGGCCTGTGTGCTCGTTTGCCTTCCTATGATATAAAAAAAAAAAAAAAAAATACAAACAAAACACTGCCTTCAGGTGGAACAAGTATGAGCTAATTTTCTATTCAAAGTTGTTGGTGCTATTTAAGATGATTTTCAGTAGGTTTGAACAGTGTAGACGCAAGAACCAAAAAAGTCTACTAAAGCTAAACGTTTGTCTCGGCGACAGATGGAGTGTATACCTACTACTAGATGGGCGTAATATTTTGACCACATTCACCACGCCACGCCACGCCTCAGCGACAGCACAGAGCAGACTGATTAGAAAATGGCAGCCAGAGAACGCATTCACGACGACGCCATTTGGCTTGGCGCGGAGGAGTGGCGTGTCTCAACGTTGAATTTCGACCTTCCAATAGTTCCATTCGGATTGCGCGTTGGCGCGTTCCGTTGGCTTTCCGTCTATGTGGAAAGCCAACGGAACGCGCCAAGTAATTTCAAACGCTACAGTTTTGACATTCACGGATTGATTTGTCGCTACAGTTTTAAGACAGGTATGTCCCAGTTTTTAAGTATCTATAGTAAACTTGTAACTTGCCAATTTCCAGTCTATCGTATAATATCTTACGTTGCCTAGTCGTCATTGTATTACAACTTCTGGTTATACTAAGTAGGTTGAGTTATTAAGTTTCATATACCTATGTCTGAGCACGGACTAACCTTTGAACTTTTTATGTTTCTATTTCTACGGCTTTAAGATGCTGTCACTAGGGCAAACTCCCGAGATCTCTGGTATTAAGAGATGGACAATTTAGCCGTAATAAATAGATACTTGCTTGGCCCGTGTGGTTGCCGGGTTAAAATGGTGCCACTCCATGTCTTCCCGTGGATGTCGTAAGAGGCGAGTAAGGGAATAAAGGCTGGTAGTACTGTTAGGCAATAGGCTTGCAACCTGTCACTAATATACACTGTTAAACATCTTAGCCTAATTCTGCAAATTGTGGTTACAAAGTTATCAACAAGTTTTTAGAGTTGTTGATAAATCTGTAGCTCTGCCTACCCCACTCTGGGAATGAAGGCGTGAAGGTATGTATGTATGTATGTATGTATTATTATAACGAATCTTAACCTGCAATTTTTGAATTAACTACCATTCGAAAGCTGCAATGTTCAACGTACAAGCTGTGTTTTTTTATTTGTTTGTCCCTTGTTTTGTTTTTACAGTGCGGGAGGTTTTTGAAAACAATTTTCAAATTTCATACAAAATGAGCAAACGTATGCAACATTTTTTAAAACCACACGCACGGTGAAAACAAAACAATTGATTTAAAAAAAACACAGCTTGTAAGTTAGTTGAACATTGCAGCTTTCGAATGATACTAAATTCAAAAATCACAAGTTAACATTTGTTATAATAATCCTTCTCCGAACATAGTTATTTTGTATGCAGAACATAGCGTGGCCCCTATTTTGTTTTGATTAGTATACATAATCTAAGTTATTAGGATTGTTTCCACAACCTTTGGTTGAAGTGTAGTTTTCGTAAAATGACAGTTTCATGTGATTAAATAAGTTAAAACCGAAAGATAATTAATCTTTGACGACCCGGTATTTGGTATACTTGAGTTAGTGACCCAAATAAAGCTATATAGGAGAGTTGGGTTCGATTCTTAGTTTAGGCAAAAAAAAAAATGAGGAGCACGATCCTTTGTTTCTAAGTCTTATATCTCTTCTATGTATTTATTTCTTTACAGACGTTTGCGAAGGGTTGGCAGGAATGCGCTCTGGATAGGGACGAGTGGCATAAAAGAAGGGATACCTTTGCCCAGCAGTGGAACAAAAAAAACAGGCTAGTAAAAAAAAGTATTTTCATACATATAGTTATATTATAGACCTAACTAGAGCTTAGTTTGGGAATAGTTCAATGTATGCAAAAAGGTCCCTTGATTTATTGCAGTTGAGTTCTTAAAACAATTCTTAAAAAAATATCTTCCTTTCAGCAAATAATAAAAAAAAAAAAAAAAAAAAAAAAACAAGTTTAGGCAATAATTAAAAAAAATATTTCATTTTCAGACAAACGATGACAAATGAACTTTCAAACAATGGATTGCCTTGAACAATCATGGCGGCATTTGACCTGTGACGTCAGTGCCTTGCTTCCTTTGTGACGTACTTGTCATTATAAGTAAGATCTTGAAAGGTTAAATATCTATTCCTTTGTCGACCAATCATCAGCCGGGCCTAGTTGCGTTAATTGCGTGACAAAGTGTGGATAAACCATCCGCCACTCTGACACTCTCGTAACGTGTCAAAAAGAGACGGATTCTTCATCTACATTTTGTCACGCGATAAACGTAACCATATTAATACCCGAGACATTTGTGTTGACGTTTCTTATTGGACGATATTATCCCTGATCGAATACCAGGAGATATCACAGTTTATAGTGGGAAGAAAAAGGACAAAAAGTGGTCATAACCAGATAAAGTCACAGCTACATACATACCTACATTGAATCACGCCTGTTTCCCAGAGGGATAGGCAGAGACCACTTCTTTCCACTTGCTACGATCTTGAAATAGTTATTTGTTATACAAGTGGGGAAAGTTGTATTTTACCTGCGAGTGTTCATTTGAAACACGAGCTAGCGAAAGAATTCTATGATTGCCCACGAGCGAAGCGAGTGGTTCAATAATAGAATCCCGAGCGTAGCAAGTGTTTCAAGACACGAGACGTAAAATAACTTTGCACCCGTGTATAACACAAAACTTTTCACCTCACTACAGCGAGGAAACTAAGAAAAGGGTTTGTACTGTAAGCTCAGTTCCACATTTTGCACGGTTTTCTGTAATTCCACGGGTGTTAATACGTCTTTATCACTCGAATCACTCATTTTTAATAACAAAACAAACTAGAAAAACATGCGAATATTTAACGTTGACGGCTTAATAGAAAAGTTTTGACGTAAGTTTTTTTTTATTATTTCGGATGCGTTTTGTTTATACATCGACTTATTTGGACTATCAGAACATTTTATCCGTTTTTAAAACAAGAATGAAGGTTAATTTTGAATGCTGATATTTATGAATTCAAATAAAGTTGTAAGACTGTATTTAGTCTTTTTTACTCGATGCAATTCATTAATTGTGATGTTAAAAATTCAGCACTTGTAAGGTTTTACGTTTGGTTAGCTGTCAAATATCACTTAAGCTGCCTTCAAATGTCAAAACTCTTTCTTCACTTGTGGATAAAAAGCGATTTTCTCAATAGATATCAAACAAACAAAAATGGCTTTCCGAGCTAGTGAGATGAAAAAAATCTTTCGCTTCTTCAACATTCATACATCGAGTCATGCACGTACATACGTCGGTTTCGGGTACTTAAGATTTGGCCCTTTTCCAGTATTTCTTCGATTTGATTTGAAAAAGTTACAACTAAAATTAGAAAATTTGAGGAGTTCCCTGAATCCTCACGAATCCCTTCGGAATCGGATTAACGAAAAATATTATAGTTGTTTCATTATGACTATGACTTTCCCTCGGCGTTGTTTGTTAATAGCTATATTAACTAAGCTGTGGGACTACCTACATAACAGTTTAATAAGATCTCAAAAAAAATAAAAAAATACAAATGTTTTAAATGTAAAAAGCCACCTTCAAAACGCATTTCGTTTTCTAAATTTTTTTGGTCATTATTGTGTAAGTACATAATTTAAGATCATAACTTTTATTTCACTGTTTCGGTTTGATAAATCTAGGTTAGATTAGGTGACCGCATTGTTTTTTTCCGGTGTGGGGATAAGACAACCGGTGACAATACTAGCATAGAGGTATTCCATCTTAGTCCTCAGGGTTGGCAAAGAATTTGCAGACTTATGTCGTATTTCACAATCTTCTTAACAGACGATAACTAAGCGAGAAATCGACAAGACGAATTAAAAATGCTTGGAGTAAAGTAGGTGTTCTTTTTTTCCTTTTCTCTCTCTAAAAAAACTAAAAAACTCTCTTAAAAAGACTAAATGTATTAAATTTATGACTACAAATGTGAAAAATAGACAAACTACTGTAACTATAAAAAATGATAGAGTAGACCTAGTTAATGATACAGTATTTCTTGGAATAACGTTAGACTCCAAACTCCAATGGGGTCCTCATCTGGCTAAATTAGCGAATAGACTAAGTTCTGCAGTTTTTGCAGTTAATAAAATTCGGAATATAATAGACTTGAAAACCGCTCGATTAGTTTATTTTAGTTACTTCCATAGTATTATGTCATATGGTATTTTACTATGGGGTAGTGGTGCTGACGTAAACAGCATCTTTGTTCTACAGAAGAGGGCTATTCGTGCTGTTTACAAGATGGGTCATAGAGACTCGCTTAGAGATAAGTTCAAAGAAACGAATATATTAACCGTATACAGTCAATATATTTATGAAAATATTATGCATGTTCATAAACACATCGGTAGTTTTAGAAAGAACTGTGACATACATAATGTTAATACCAGAAATAAACATAAGCTCGCAGTGCCCTTTACACGGCTTCACAAAATAAAAAACTCTTTCATGGGTAATTGTATAAGGTTCTATAATAAGCTCCCAAGTAGTGTTACTCATTTATCAGTAAATAAATTTAAGAGTTACGTTAAACGTCAACTAATTTCTAAAGCGTATTATAGTATTAAAGATTATATGAATGATGACAATGCTTGGGACTGAATTATTGTATTACAATTATTAATGACCGTGGAGACTATATACATCTCCTTGTATGCTTATTATTTTAATTTGACATCTGGAGACTCTTTACATCTCCAAAATTGACCGTGGAGACTTTCTACATTTCCCCTGTTTTTTTTTTTTTTTGTTTTTTTTTGTTTTATTACCTACTTACCTATATTTAATTTTAATTTGACATTTGGAGACTCTTTACATCTCCGGAATTGTATTATTATTTTAACCTGATATTTTTATTAATTTAATTATTATTACTACTGGGACCTGTACATCCCTGTGACATTTAAATTAGATAGCTTAAGTTTAGTATTGTAATAAGTTATTTATTTAAAAAAATGGCTTACTGTTGAGTTTCTTGCGGCGCTTCTTCTCAACAATGGTCTCTTGAAGCGCTGGTAGATGGTAGATTCAGACTTGTAAAAGTGCCTACAGGGCCTACTTACAGAATAAATGATTTGATTTGATTTGATTTTGATCTATCTCTCTCGTAAGATTTTGGTGTGTTTTCCTGCGGAAACTACGGAGGGTTTTTGATATATTTTTTCATTTAATATTTATAGATTTATATAATGCTAGACAAAGTAGTACCTACCATTAAAATCCAATGTGAAGGAATGCACAGATGTTTTTATTTTTTATCATGTCACTCCAAAAATTGTAATTAAAACTATTAGGTCACTTAATCTAAAAAATACTGAAGATCTCTGGGACCTCGCCATCACAGTACAGTCTGTCTTAGAATTAACTGCACCATATCTGGCTGCATTATTTAACAAGTGTGTCGACATTGGAGTGTTTCCCGATCTGATGAAACATAGTAAGATTATACCATTGTTTAAGTCAGGGGCAAGAACAGACCCCACAAATTTTAGACCAATTTCTATACTGCCAGCACTGAGTAAAGTTTTTGAAAGAATAATTCTCAAACAAATATGCTCACATTTTAGTATGAATAAGTTGTTTCATAGTAGTCAATTTGGGTTTACCAAGGGAAGGTCAACTACAGATGCCGGTTCGACCCTAATTAAATACGTCTTTGATGCCTGGGAAAAATCACTAGATGTACCTAATTGGAGTTTTCTGTGATTTATCCAAGGCGTTCGACTGTGTTGATCACGTTACGTTAGTGCGGAAGCTAAGCTACTACGGTATCAAAAACGGTGCCCTTTATCTTATTATTTCTTACCTTGCTCACCGAACTCAGCGGGTGGACATAAACAGAAGCAATCCCCGGGATCAGCTGTTGCTATGGGAGTGCCTCGAGGCTCAATTCTGGGCCCATTCTTGTTTTTGATTTATATCAACGATCTCCCTTATGTTGTGCGCGACAAACATGAAATAGTTCTATTTGCCGACGACACTTCACTTTTATTTAAAGTAGATAGAAAACAGGCAAATTTTAATGACATAAATGACACGTTGTCAACAACTGTGGACTGGTTTACAGCCAACAACTTACTTTTAAATGCCAAGAAAACCAAGTGTATGAAATTTTCTTTATCAAATGTGATAGGAGTGAATGGGAATAGTATAAGACTAAAGGATGAGACAACGGGATTCGAAGATAAAACAGTATTTTTAGGTTTTACCTTGGACTCAAAACTGCAATGGAATTCGCATATATCCACCCTTGTGGGTAAACTTAGTTCTGCAGCAAGCGCATCCGCCAACTTACAGACGTCGAGACAGGGAGACTGGTGTATTATAGTTATTTTCATAGTGTTATGAGTTATGGGATTTTGTTGTGGGGAAAAGCGGCTGACATCCAGGCCATATTTATATTACAAAAGCGGGCTATAGGTATGTTTTATTTATCAGCTGGGTTCACGGGTCACACTCAGAGATAAATTTAAAGAAATTAATATTCTTACTGTCGCGTCGCAGTACATCTTTGAAAATATAATGTATGTTCGCAAACACATACATGAATTTAGGCATAACCGCGACGTTCACAAGCTCAACACGCGAAATAAGGATAAACTCGTAGTCCCAGGTCACCGTCTTCGTAAAGTAAGCACATCATTCGTGGGGAACTGTATACGCTTCTACAATAAGATACCTACCGATATTGTCAATATGCCATTCAATAAATTTAAGTCTCGCATTAAGCGCTGCTTGCTGGGTAAGGCATGTTATACTATAAATGACTTCGTAGATGATAAAGACGTTTTTAAGTAACTAGTTTGAGCTATTAATGAAATTGTGGTTAATTTTGAGCATTTTGAGTAGAAATATATCTAATATGTGAGTACTGAGCAGCGCTTATTGTTAAATGCCTTTAAGCCAATGATGTAGACATTTAAGTTTACCTAATGTATCCTTTTTTGTTAGTATTTTTTTATTGGTTCTTGTGCACAAGACACTTAAGAAATGAGAACACATTGTGATGTTTCTCGCCGGACAGTTCCCTTTTTTATTGATATATTTTGTCCGGCAGCATGAGCATGTCATGCTCACTCTAAGGTCTTTGCTTACGGCGGCGTCGTTGATCGGGTCGCCACCTTGGGAGGGAGGCGATGGCTGAGATACGCGTCATACTCGTGAACGGGTGCTGTCTGTGGGGTCCGGTCTGTTCACGCTTGCAAGGACCTGTTATTCAGTTAATTATTTTAATTATCGTTCCTGACGTAGAGACCTCGTCATGTTGTTCTCCTAGACATTAGGTATTTTATTTGTATGTTATTGACTTACATTTGTAATGATTTTATTTGTGTTAGTTTTAAAAATAATTATTTATTACTTTATTACCTTGTAATGTAATTTAGATACTTTTAAGTATTATTGCATTTAATCATTGAAAAAAAAAATTACCTTCTGCTGGAGTTTCTTGCGGCGCTTCTTCTCCGCAATGATGGTCTTGTCCGAAGCGCTAATAGATTCGCTCCATGTTACCGACGTGTAAAAGAGCCCTCAAATGGCCAATTTACTGAATAAATATTTTGAATTTTGAATTGTAATATAATATATAAAAAAAAAATACTGACTGCCGAGTTTCTTGCGGCGTTTTTTCTCAGCAGTGGTCTCCTATTGTGAAGCGTTGGTATATAGATTCTAGACGTGTAAAAGTGCCCGTGCGGCCTATTTACTGAATAAATCTCTTTATCTTTATCTTTAAGGGCGTTAGCAGCTGTCAAACGTATGAACTAACAGTCGATTTACATTTAATACCATTTAAAACCGTTCGGTGATTTGGTACTTAGGAATGGACCCATGTGGCTGTTGTCTCGGGAATGTCTATGGGTCTGTTAATAGGAATGTCTATGATGATCCCAGAAACTTACCATCAGGACAAAGCCAAGAAATAAATGAATAGTATGGCCAGAAATACATGATCCGCGACCTTGGTTTGGCAGTTTATTCTGTGCGATTCATTGAAGGCTCCCACTTCAAGCCGTTACAATCGAGTAGCAATGATACTAAGGCTTGGGGCTTTCGGAAATACAAAATAAAACCTTTAAAGTATGCATAAGTAAGTAAGTGTGGTTGTCGGACCCGTGTGGTTGTCGGGTTAGAATAGTGCCACTCCATGTCTTCCCGTGGATGTCGTAAGAGGCGACTAAGGGAATAAAGGCTTGCAGTACTGTTAGGCGATGGGCTTGCCATCTGTCACTAATACACTGGGAAACATCTTAGCCTACTTGTCCAAAATGTGGTTACAGAATTATCAAGAAGTTTTAAGACTTGTTGGTAATTCTTTAGCTCTGCCTACCCCACTTTGGGAATGAAGACGTGAGTTTATGTATGTATGTATGTATGTAAAGTATGCATACCATTTGACCAAATTTGAATTTCTTAGTACATTACTTGTTAATTAGGAGTCTTAATTTACGACTGAAAAAAAATCATGTTTAATGAAATCAAAATTTTATTTAATTTAATCAATCTACTTGTTAACATACGTTCGCATAAAGCAAATTGATTCATGTTATCAAGCCCGTTTGATAGAAAATTAATCAATAAATCAAGTGCCTTTTACGACTAGTTAGAGTGTGCCGGTAGTGCCCGATAAGGTAACCGCTCTTCACCTCCTCGAGTAAACGAGATAGACTCTGAGGTACCGCCAGCGCCCGCGCAATATACCGACTCAAACCGACTGCGATGCCACGGAGCTACGATGAGCACACTACGCTCGCCGACTGAAGGTGGCATTATCTCAGGACGTAGCGGATCTCAACCTAATCTGTCTATAATATCTGATGCTGATCACCTACAAGTAACAATTCGGAACAAGCGGAAACTATATAATGAGAATGAACATATTTTTTCCGAACTTACCGATCTGAAGACCCAAATGGCAAATATGATGTCACTCATTACTGCGACAAGTAAGGCACAGACGGAAAATATACAGAAGCTATGTGAAGATACTTACAGCATAAAGAGTCAGGTGAATAGTATTTGTAATAAAATTTATTTTCTAACCACAGAGCAGGAAAAAGCAAAATCAGATATCATAGAACTCAAAACTTCATCAGCCGCAACGCAGGAAAAAATAGAACTCCTGGAAAGCAACATAAACATGCTTAAAACATCCCAATTATCACTGCAATCCGCCTGTAACATTGTGTCATGTGAAATGAAACCCTAATTGCAGAATGTCATGAACGTAACTTACGAAGCATGAACATAATTATAGCCGGCGTAGAAGAAGCAGCAGCTGAAATTGAGGATAAAACAGCCTACGATACACAAGAAGCTTGCAAAATTACCAACTTGATCATCAGCAACTGTCCAGCGCCCAACCGTGTTATACGTCTTGGAAAACAAGAACCAAATAAGAGGCGCCTCATCAAAGTTAGTTTTTCCTCAAGCGAGGTAGTGAAACGTATCCTACGCTATCAAAGCAATACTAAAATGGATAACATAAAAATCTACTCGGACCAAACACCACATCAGAGAGACGCTATGAATAAACTAAAAGTAGAACTAGAACAACGAACCAGGGACGGAGAAACGAATCTTACCATAAGATATATAAAGGGGGTCCCAAAAATCATTGAAAACCTGCCAAAAAACTCACTGTAAACCATGAGGATGCCATAAGGAAGAGGACACCGGAAAAAAATAATATTACGTACCAAATATGCAAAACTTACTCTGAAATAGAAATAGACAAAAAATCGCTTAAGTGCTTATGGGTGGATCAACTTTTTGTTGTTGTTATTCTGTCCCGTCAGCCAGGAGACAACAGTGATAGAGTTTCTTAGAAAAAATGTTATAATATATACTTCCAGCACTCAGGAGAAAGGCCATAAAATAATGGGAGTGTAATTGCCAATATAACAGTTTTTTAGTGGACTTATATCCTTTGAAATCTTAGTTTTAAAGAGTGACCCAGGAGACGTCACCATGTCAACGAGCTACAAAGAAAAGTTGATTGACCCTTATACGCAAACGTCAGAAGTATCGTAAGACCAGGTAAACTCGACGAACTAAAATGTATTCTGAAATCACTTCAAACCACTATTCACATTATTGCTCTAGCAGACATGGATTAAGAGCAATGAAGAGGTAAAAAGACACCAATTAGCAGGATTCACACATTATTACAATTACAGAAATAATACAAGAGGCGGCGGAGTATCAATATTCGTGCACAATAACCTTAAACATCACCTCATTGAAGAACATTCTGCTAATGATAACCACTTTCTCTGGGTACACATTAGTAAGTTTTCTCTTGACGTAGGGATAATCTACAAACCTGAACGTACAAATTCAGATGATTTCTTGGCTGATTATGCGACCCAATTACAAAAGAGGAAAAGAATTTTAGTATTCGGAGACTTCAACTACGACTTACTGAATTCAAATCCTAATACCCAGGAATACAAAAGGACATTGGCAAATAACAACATGACAATACTCAACAAACTTAACCAAGAATATTGTACTCGTGAAACATCGACCACTAAAACCTCTAAACCTCCTTTTCCTCTTTTGTAATTGGGTCGCATAATCAATGCGACCCAATTACAAAAGAGGAAAATAATTTTAGTATTCGGAGACTTCAACTACGACTTACTGAATTCAAATCCTAATACCCAGGAATACAAAAGGACATTGGCAAATAACAACATGACAATACTCAACAAACTTAACCAAGAATATTGTACTCGTGAAACATCGACCACTAAAACTCTGTTAGATCATGTGTCTACAAACCTTAATCAAAATAACTTTCACATGGCTATAGTTGATTCAGCAATGGCTGATCACAAGCAAATATTCATTGATGTAAAAGAATATCAGCCACCACTCCGTAAGAAAATTGAATATAAAGCAGTCGACTACGTTAAACTGTACGCACTTGTTGACACGAAAGCAAAAGAGTATGTATATGAAAATCTTGAAAAAAAGCTATTAAATTGCCTGAAACAATGCAGCATCACAAAAGTTAAGATCCTTAACCCGCCAAAACAAGAATGGATAAACAAAGACATCATCAGTGCTATAAATAAAAGAAACAAGATATGGCAAAACCTAAAAACTAATAGCGGGAATACAACTGCCCAACAACTACTCCAAAATGCAAGAAAAATGGTGACACATAACATACAGAAGGCAAAGCACACTTACTACCAGAACGCATTTAAGGCCTGTGAACATAAACCTAGAAAAATGTGGAAACTCATTAACGACCTGTCATCTAACAAAATTCAATTAGCTTTACCACCAACCAAGTTGCAAGCTGACTCAGCGATAATTACCGACACACAAGAAATTTGTGAACTTTTTAATGAGTACTTTTCCACGATTGGGTCAACCCTGGCAAAAAATATACCGATACCGCATCAGAAAAATGAAAGTTATACTTCGCCAAAAACATATCACTCCGATAAACTCTGTACATTAGAACCAGTTTCTGCTGAGGAAATACTTAATATTATAAATAGATTAAATGACAATACCAGTTCTGGTTTGGATAGAATCACGGCTAAATCTATAAAATGTATAAAATTACTCATATTTGAAGAATTGGCGATATGTATAAATAAAAGTTTAGAACAAGGGCTTTTTCCAGATAATCTGAAGATTGCGAAGGTTACACCAATTCACAGGAGTGGAAGCAAATTAGATCCCGGTAACTATCGTCCAATTTCGGTCCTTCCAGTTCTCTCTAAAATTTATGAAAAAGTAATTTATACTCGGTTAAATACATACATACATACATAAACTCACGCCTTCATTCCCAGAGTGGGGTAGGCAGAGCTACAGAATTACCAACAACTCTAATAACTTGTTGATAATTCTGTAACCACATTTTGCAAAATCAGGCTAAGATGTTTACCAGTGTATTAGTGACAGGTTGCAAGCCCATCGTCTAACAGTACTACAAGCCTATATTCCCTTAGTCGCCTCTTACGACATCCACGGGAAGAAATGGAGTGGCACTATTCTATCCCGGTAACCACACGGGCAAATAACTATTTAAATTCTAATAAAATAATATCAAACAAACAATATGGTTTCCGGCAAAAAAGTAATACGCTCTCTGCAACAATTGACCTTGTCACAGCGATAAAACATAGTATAGATAATAAACAAATAGTTGTAGGTCTGTTCATAGATCTGAAAAAGGCTTTCGACACTGTCAGCCACGATTTACTACTGAAAAAGCTAGCTAGCATTGGCATTACTGGAAAAGCACATGACATATTAAAATCTTACCTCCAAAACCGTAGCCAAGTGGTCACACTCAACGAATACAAAAGTGATCCTAAACCCATTACATGTGGAGTACCACAGGGCTCAATACTGGGACCGCTTTTGTTTCTGATTTACATAAACAACATACAAGATATTGCACTTAAAGGGGACCTAACATTATATGCAGATGATACAAGCCTGTTTTACCGTGGTAATTCCATTGATCTTATTATAAATGACATCCAAAGTGTCCTAGAACTCTTGAGTGTTTGGTTTCAATGTAACTTACTCACGATCAATGCTGCTAAAACCAGTTATATAATATTTTCTGCAAAAAATAAAAAAATACACGATTTTACACCCCCCCCCCCCCACCCCTACAATAAATAATCAAATGATAAGCAAAACAACAACAGAGAAATATCTCGGACTTATATTGGATACCCGCCTGACCTGGAAACCCCACTTAAACAAAACTAAGCTCCCTTACGGGAATGGTCCGGAGTATTTCACGCTGTCTTCCACGCAATATAAAACATTTAATTTACAACTCACTAATCAAACCACATCTCGATTACTTAATCGAAATATGGGGCACGGCAGGAAAATCTAACTTAACAAAAATTCAAACAGGACAAAATAAATTAATAAAGTCTTTATTTAATTATCACTATCTAACACCAACTAGAAAAAATTATGAAGATACAAAAATTACGAACGTCTCACAAACATATAAGTATTACACCTGTCTGCTTATTCGCAAAATTATTAAAAAAGATATACAAACTGTCGGTCTATGTGGCCTATTGGATTCGTTGTACGACATTTTTCGTGAGCGTAATATGGGTGCGGGCAAGAAGAAACACTTGAGGAACAACTGATTAGGTTTATTTATTTTCACAACGCAACGAGTAACTGTTCTAGCTTGATACGTCCGCACGCCAGCTGACCTAGGTGTCGAGTGATCCCACCAGCCAGGCGATACCAGTGGTGATGGTTCTGCCCCCACCACCGGTCGTGCACGAACGTCAGGCCAGACTCAGTTGAAGTATGACAGCGTCATGCTTGTTCCGTTGTCAATTGATGTCTCGTACTCATGACTTCCCCGATACTGCCATCCTGCATCACACACGTCCCAGTGTGTTAATCTGTAACAGAAGGCTTTGCACAGTATCACATAGCTCGGTCACTCCTGACCTACCAAAGGGACCTATCTAAGTGAAACTCTGAGAAATCTGATGCAAATTTTATTAAAGTTACATGATGCTTTACTTCGTAAATAAACATATCGTACATTCTCTGAACAATACTTAAATAATGCTACTTAAATGTCAACACAAACTTATTATTACTGAACAAAATCATAACTTAAATTGTATTGATACAAAATATTTATGAAAACGTTGGATCCAGAGCTTTACTGATTACTATACGACATCCAAAATGCGAACTTACAATAATCCGTCTCAAAACAAAACGATTAAGTTCTACATTTGATCTGGCTACTCATAGCCCGGCAACTACCAGTTGCAATCACTTTGCGCGTCCCCATGGGACCGCCGAGCCTACCCACGGCTCAATGGTTTCTCACAAACCCGACCTCCGCCAGAGTTGACAGCCTACCGCGTGCTCACGGACTGCCAAGCAGATACCGATTTCTACCGAGCTACGGCTACACATCAACCTCTGGTACGGTCTTATCATCATGTAAACTTAATCTCTACTCTCTAAATCATTACATTCTGAACTAACGTCTAATTCAACCTCAATTTCGTCAGTAAAACTCTGATCCCCTGGCATCTTTCTCAATCTATCGTGTGCGTATTTGTAAGTACGCCTCGAGTTTAACGATTTCAGGGTATAGCGGTCACCATCTAATATCTCTATAACCTGAAATGGACCTTTAAACTTCGGATCTAATTTGGTCTGATTTCTCTCCTCGTTCTTAATCAGCACGAAATCTCCAACCGAAAATTTATTGAGCTTTGCCTTACTCTTATCAAATCTTTGTTTTTCATACGAAGCCGCGCATTCTATACTACGAGCTGCCTCTTCCCTAACACTATCTAAGTCTACTTCTGACTCTACATCCTCACAAGTCATCATAGCCAAAGGACGCGCTACTTTACCGATAAAAAGCTCTAGCGGGCTTGCTTTTGTCGTACGATTCACGCAGTGGCGTAACTATACCATCCGGGGCCCGTGGCAAATTCTTTTGATGGGGATCAAGTAAAATAAAACACTCAAGTACGATGTTAAAAAAATTATTGCTGAGCTAGCGACCTCTTAAGCCGGGGGCCCTCTTGGGCCGGGGGCCCGTGGCATTTTGCCAGCCCTGCCACCCTATAGTTACGCCACTGGATTCACGGTACAGTTAATCGCGAGTTGAACTTCACCTAAAGCATCCTGCCAAGAACGATCATCAGTAGTTTCTACAGCTGTTAACATGGACTTCAAGACAGACATAACGCGCTCCACCTGACCATTATTCGCACGAGATGATCCTGTCGCTATTAGGTGCAAGTTAATGTTATTTGAATCACTAAAGTCTTTGCTTGCAAAACAGCGCCCTTGGTCCGCGATAATGCGAGTCGGCGCACCGAATAAAGCTACACTATCTTTTACAGCCCTGATACTATTCCTACTATCAATATTCCTAGTGTGAAACAAGAGAACGTATTTTGTAAATGCGTCAATCAGTACAAATACGTACTCTTTTACGTCATTCTTGTTGCTTAACTTTCCGGTAGCATCGATATGTATCGTATGCCAAGGTGCCGTGACTTTTGGGATTGGATGTAATTGAGCCTGAATCTTTCCCGATTGAGATTTAGCAACTTTACAGGTAACACAATTTTCTACAAACTTCTTTACATATCGGGACATTCCGTCAAACCAGTAGTGATTGTAAAGTTTTTCTAGAGTTTTATCAAAACCAAGATGGATAAGAGACTGTAACGTTATCGTTACATGTATAATACTATTATTAATGTTATTATTAAAAACAAATATATACAACACTTAAAAGTAATGTCACAATCAAATATTTACAAATTTACAACCATAAAACTAAATAATAACATTAAAATGTAACATGAATTCATCGGCGTCATCTTGGCGCTCACGCGAAGCGCAGTTTTAGCGCTCTTGCTAAATAAGTTCTTATCTAGTTAAGGAATGCATTTTTGCGCATCACCTTCGCGACAGACCCGATCAGCTACCGAGTTCGAACGCACGTCACTTTATATTTATTCGGTCCCTCATACGTGAAGACACCTATTACCTACTTTATTGTTTAAACGTAACCGAAGTTAATAGTGATCGTCACTAAACGTTCCTCGAGTAATACCTATTACAATAGGTAAATATTTATCGCGTGTTGCTGAACCCCAACTTGGGTAAGTGGTACATTGTAATAACGCTTTTCGGAATGTAGTAATATTAATTAGTGTAGACATTAGGTTAAATGTGTTTAGTGCTTCTGCTTTCTTCCATTTCACCATTGATTTTGCACCATCATTCTAGTATAATGCAATGATTATTTTATATTTAAGTCCACCCTCAATTTTGGTGAATGTAATATTTCAAAGCGATTGCATCATCCTCATAATTGTAATCTCCGTTTCTGATTGTGAACATCCACGGCATCTCTGCTACATTAGCCACTTTTTTTTCCTTCCGCCGCTTGCTGGGATGCTCACAAACCATACCTGGACCCTTTTTCTAATACGTTTTGGACGGCGCGTTCCAGGGTCCAAAGTTCGGGTTTCTTTTGAATTGGGTGGAGGAACCACCGCAGCCACCGCCTACACCGACATTCCGTCGCTAGGAGGCACGCCATCCACCATCTACGACCTCTCCGGGACACCGCAGAGGTACAGTCGGCCACGGTCGCGAGCGCCCGCGAGCTCGGGTCATTATTCGAGCGTTTCAACCGCCTCACTTTCGTGGACATGTTTTTGAAGAATTGGGCGTATATTTTGATAGCGTTTTTGGATATTTGATAGATGTCCGGTAAACTTAGATACCTAACCAGAAACAAAATCAAAATCTGAAGTCACTTCTACAAAAATGTGACCACGAAAGTGAGGCGCTTGAAACGCCCAAATAATGACCCGCTCCAGCTACGACCCACTTCCCAGGCGAGAGTACCTAAACCGTAGGGACGGAACCGGGACTGTGTGAATTTAACTTTTAACCCCACGACCCTTAGTTTATTTTATTTTAAAAAAGGTCGGACTACATTTTAGTTTTTTTTTAATTATATTTTTTTATTGCACGAGTCTTGACTCTTATTTTATTATCACGTCGAAAAGTAAACCCTAGTAGGAGCTCAAGACCCCTAAACGTGACAAGACTCGTGAAAGTTACTAACTACTGACCACTTTAGAGCTCTAGGAAGTATTGCTAAGCATTTTGTACAGCCGTTTCGTTGAATTTTACGACTCAAAATGCCTGCACGAATTTCGTAAGTATTTGCAATTTCGTCACTCATTAGGCCACTTGTCAAATCAGAAATTAGACTACAAATCTCACTGTCCCGTTTTTGCTCAGCAAGAAGCCAATTACCTGAGAGTTCTGTGATGTTAATACGTCTTTGCTCTACTTTACTAAATAATGTCTTATCAGTCTCTGCATGACCTGTCTGTGTGGAGGAGAGGATTCTAAACCAGGTTGCGTCTGTATATTAACTGGCAAATGATTTCTAGATAGAAAGTCTGCATGTGCCATGTCCTTGCCTTTGTTGTAGGTAATATCAAAATCAAATCATTGCAAATAGGCCCACCTTCTGTGGACCCGCGGCGTCAAGTCAATCTTTTTACGTGAGCACTTGAGAGAGTTGCAGTCTGTCATCACGGTAAACTTACGACCGTGCAAATACTGCCGGAAGTGTTTTACCGCGTTTACAACTGATAATGTCTCTAGCTCATAACTATGATACCCCGACTCCGCAGGAGTGGTCCTCTTACTATAATACGCCACTACGCGACGTTTTCCTTCAACAATTTGAAATAAAATACTGCCATAACCGTCTAAACTCGCGTCTGTGTGCAGCTCTATTGGATACTGAGGGTCAAAGATCATTAAGACCGGTTCTTTAGTTAGGATTGAGAATGTCTTCATGACGCTGTTGCCAAATAAAAGGAACCTTCCCTGATGTTAACTGGTAGAGTGGACCCATGATACGGGAGAATTTAGAGACAAATTGCCGAAAATAGGTTGCTAACCCTATAAACTGTCTCAATTGGGCTAAGGTGGTTGGTTGGGGGAGGGCAGACAGTGCCTCAACCTTGCGACGATTCGGCCTAATTTCTCCTGACTTAACTTCATAGCCTAAAAACTCGACCTGGGTTTTCAAAAATGAACATTTTTTCAAGTTTAATGAAAATCCCGCTTTAGCTAACCTATTTAGCACAATATTCAGTCTCTCAAGCCCTTCCTGCACAGTTTGTGACATAATCAAAATATCGTCGACGTAAACAACGACGTAGGTATTTACTAGTTCACCTAAAGCTTTTACTATTGCTCTCTGAAACACCGAGATCGCATTTCTCAGTCCGAAAGGCATAGTCAAGTACTCGTACTGGCCATCAGGAGTTATGAAGGCAGTACGCTGTATTGATTCTTCAGATTTAATTGGAATGAGATGAAAACCTGAAGCACAATCCAATTTTGTGAAATAATGTGCACCGTGCAATCGCACCGTCCATCACCATCGTCCGGCACTGTGTTCCTATTCAACTCCCTATAATCCACGCACATCCTATCAGATCCGTCACGTTTCTTAACTAACAGTGCCGGGGTTGCGAAAGGTGAACTGCTAGGACGAATTATATTTGCACTTAACAACTCATCTAGCCTGTCCCGCATTACTTTTCTTTCTTCCGGACTTAAACGGTAAGGTCGCCTTTGTACAGTTAAGTTTGGATCAACTAAACGAATCTCAAGCTCACCTGTGTTAGGCATACCGGTTATAAAATACTCAGAATAATTACTTAAAACATTAACAAGTTCAGGTTTATTTTCTTGAGGGATGTCAGTGTCAACAATAGTAAAATCATTAGAAGGGGGTAGATTTTTAACTAGACCACAGTCACTTCTTGCGCTTATGGAATTGAATGAGGGTAGTTTTCCAATATTGGTTTTAAAAATGTTAAACTGCGTTTCGTTCATATTAACACTAAATCCTTGATGTAAAATCTCGCGTCCGATCATTATGTCACTACGTAAACAAATATCCGGCAAAATGTGTAGTAAAATTTCGATCATATTGTTATCAATATCTATAACACATACAATTTGTTCGGTGCTGACAACACTTGATTGACTAATACCCGTCATGGAGACATTATTGTGTTGGCGTTTACCTTTAAATTTAGATGCTACGCTTTCTTTAATTAGTGAACATTCAGCACCTGAATCAAAGTGAAAAGTGAAACACTGACCTTGGTGATTTAAAGTCCCAGCCGGAGGGTCCACGAGCACGACGCATACGTCCACACGGCGCGCGCTAGAGGCCACCGCCCCTGCGGCTCCTCCGCTGGTGCAGTTGCGAGAGATGTGTCCCGTTGCTCCGCACTTGAAGCAAACCACGGAGCTCGATGTGTAGTGTTGTTGCGGGTTGGGTCTTGTTGCCGCGGTGGTATGTTGTAGTTTCATTACTTTAGTCTTTCCATCCTTTTTACGAAACAAACAATCCGCTTGTTTGTGACCATTTTTGCCACAGTAAAAACATTTTACTGCCGATGATGTCTTCATTCGTTTGTTTTCAAACCCCTTTTGATCTGCGGTTGTGCTAGCTTTGCGTTTTAGGTAGGTAAATGCTTGTAGCTCCTGTTGCAGTTGTTGGCGAGTTGTTATTTCTGAAGTAAACGCCAGTCGCTGCAGTCGCGAGTCAAATTGTGCAACATGTGCGAGCGCTGTCGACACGGCGATCTGTTCTACAGTAGCATTCTTCCAACGATTGAGTAATGATGTTATTATGCAGCTCCCGTATGCCGCTAAGCTTTCACCTTCTTTGGGTTTGTCCGTGTTCAAGTTGATGAGAGTTGCCGCGGCCGTCTCAGTGCACACGAACCTAGCCATAAACAACTCCTTGAATTGCTGCCAGCTCATGTCCGCGTAAGATATTTGGGCGAGCCAAGCTGATGCCGCTCCCTTCAGGGCCTTGCTTATAACAACAATTAGCTAACCTCCTTCTAAAGAATTTTCTGCCAAGCATAGATCAGCCGTTGCACACCATGATCGTGCGTCCGCAGCGATTTTGTCTGGGTCAAACTCTGGAAGGCTCACGTGCTTGGTGGAATTCTGAGGCTTGTTTAGAGCTTCAATCAACGCCTTCATAGTTGAGTTTTGCATCTCAAACAGTAGCCTCCAATTTTGGTTACTACTTCCGTTTTCTTCTTCACGCTCGTCGGCCCGCTCAAATCCCACTTCTGATGTCGGTCTATGTGGCCTATTGGATTCGTTGTACGACATTTTTCGTGAGCGTAATATGGGTGCGGGCAAGAAGAAACACTTGAGGAACAACTGATTAGGTTTATTTATTTTCACAACGAAACGAGTAACTGTTCTATCTTGATACGTCCGCACGCCAGCTGACCTAGGTGTCGAGTGATCCCACCAGCCAGGCGATACCAGTTGGTTCTGCCCCCACTACCGGTCGTGCACGAACGTCAGGCCAGACTCAGTTGAAGTATGACAGCGTCATGCTTGTTCCGTTGTCAATTGATGTCTCGTACTCATGACTTCCCCGATACAAACTAATATTTCCTTCATTAAAAAACATAAGGTACAAAAAACAAAACTACGAAATGCCGACAATCTTATTCTGCGTCATCCTATAACAAATTATGGAAAAAAATGTATCAGCTTTGAAGGTGCTAAACTTTACAATAAACTGCCAAAAACCATTAAAGAATGTAAGTCTATTGCCAGTTTTAAAAAAGCACTCAAGTTACATATCCAAAATAATTAACTACTTATATATCCCTGTGCACTGCAATACTTACACGTAGAAAATTATATTAAATCACAATTAACATAATTACGTACAAATCACACCATAAAAGCAAACAACTTACCAGATATTACTTACCCGTGATTATGCCACATCCACTTGCATCTTGGTTATTCCGACCTGTTTACTTAAAACTAAGACGCTGCATTTACGATGTGAGCGCAACCGCATTATTCTTATGGAAAGGGTTTTGAAATGTACCCTTTTTTTTTTTTTTTTCTTTCTTTGTATTTATGTAAGATTGCACTGTGCGTTTTGTCTTCATCGTCATCATGTTATTAGAATAATTTAAGTTCTCATTTAAGTGAATTATGTAAAATTCTTATGGGAATAAATGTCTTTAAACCTAAACCTATTCAACAAATCACTTGGTTGAAATGATAAGAGTATCTTAAGGAAATCTATCATACAACTTAGTTATTTCAATAACTTTTATTTTTCATTTTCATTGTGTAATTAGATTGATGTTACTACTGAACATATTGTAACAATGCAGTTGTTACGCTGTTTACCTGTGCTGCATTTTAACATACAAACAAGCTTAATTCAATTTAACTTCATTTTCAATTAAATTCGTATTGTAAACATCTTTATGAATTGTTTACTAATAACTGTCAAACAGACAGCTCAATTCCACAGATTATTTTAGTTGCGTTAACCACAAATCGATCTTTGTCAAGTGTTGACGACACTTATCCAACAGATGGCGTTACTAGCCATTCTGTGTAACTTACTTATATTTAAATCTTTTAATAAAATTAACTTCAACATAAATATAAATAACCTTTTAATTGTCACTCGTTAATAAAGTAATTAAATAATGTATTCTTTCTTATCCGATTCAGCGCATGAGAAAATAATGGAGGGTATGTTGGTGTCTTACCTACCTACATGACCCGATATTTTCACTCATGACGCGAATTGGCTTTCTAGCATTTCTTTGTTCGCCCTACTCATATTCAAAATTAACCGAAATGGGCGAAAGGTTATAAAAGGGCCGCGCTCATTTCATTCGTCCTCTTTACCGCCTCAACTACTACACTTGGAACACTTAGTGTTAACGTTCGTATAGGTACTTAATACCTATCTTTAAAATCGGTGCAAATCCCCAAATCGGGTAAGTTCAGTGCAACGAACTAACTATCTATCTTACTTCTATATTGCTGTGTAATGTTATCGTGTTTTATATTTTCTTATTGTGTGTTCTTCTAGATTATTCCAAATTATTCTTTTAACCATTTTTTATTTCTAATAACCTACCGTTACTTCATAACGGTCGTTAGTACATTAACTTCTTTAGCAAATTGTTATTTTGGCTTAGCTTCTCTTTGTTTAATGTAACTCCGTTCCGATAGTTCTTGCCACCGCCAATAATTAAAAGCGCTATTCCCTCGGGCTTCACCCAACGGCGGCTGGCATAAACTATCCCAATACTGGACACCAGGCTCACACAGCCAATGCTTGGTTTTCCAGGGAGCACCGATCACCTATCATGATGCACCGATCACGGTTCACCGTTCGGGGATCACGGATCACCGTTCACCTAGCACCGTTCACCTTTCACCGTTCACCGTTCATAATCACCGCTGGGAGTACACCTCCGCTGGGAGCGTTCACCGCTAAGAGTACACCAACGCTGCTACCCATCTACTCCTCCTCTACTCACCTACTTGGCCGGCGCGGCGTCTATCTCCGGGACCAGGATCGTCGAGTGGGGTCCGGTGCTACACACCGGGTGCTACCCCCCTGACGCCAGGATCCTGGCATCGTACACCGTCGGGCTGCCGACGGGTTACCTTCACCGCCGCTCCGCGTCACTCTAATTACGAGGGAAGTGCTATCCCCTTCACAGAATCAGACCACACCCTACGAACCTACTACCCTCTTCTGATCACACTACCGGAGTTCTTTTTCAATAAATTCTTTAAACTTTTATCGAGTTTTTCTTGCCACCCGGTAGGACGTGACAATATATGGTTTAAATAAACCCTTTGATTACATTTATTAAGTGTGTATGTTGGTGTCACTAAGTGATTGTATGAATCAATATTCTTACATGTACATACATACATACATACCTTCACGCCTGTAATCCCAGAGTGGGGTAGGCAGAGCTACATAATTACAACTTCAAAAAGTTTAAATGAAATATGCCAGTTAGTAATATTAATAAAGAGCATTGTGAAATCTACCACCCAACTTGTTTATTTCAATTAATCTTGTTCTTTATTTCAATTCTCTAGGTAGATTGATGTTACTACTTAACATATATCGTTTAAATAAACCCTTTGATTGCATTTATTAAGTATGCATGAAGGGATTCACTAAGTGATCGTATAAATTAATATTGTTACATGTTTAAAAGAAATATGCCAGTTAGTAATATTAATAAAGAGATTTGTGATATCTACCACCCAACTTGTTTATTTCAATTAATCTTCTTTTTTATTTTCATTATCTAGGTAGATTGGTGTTACTACTCAACATATATGGTTTAAATAAACCCTTTGACTGCATTTATTAAGTATGCATGAAGGGATTCACAAAGTGTAATGTTTAGTCCAAATAAATAATTTGTTTGAAATCGAAAGCAAGGGACTGGGGGTTAAAACGTACAAAACTGTATGGAAAGTGTCACACTGCGTGACTGACGCACATAACCCCTTTCGGTTGGTGTTTCGAACACGCGCATTCATAGTGACATCTTGCATACTGTTCCACTCGTACAAACCACCTAGGTACTCTGCGCCAGCTTAAGCGCATTAAGTGTGACAAGACAATACATAACAAACAAATTTATTTTAAATTTATAAAATAAGTGGCGTGTCAAACATTAGCAACTGGTTTAATTGTTTAATTTATTTAACAAAATTCGCTAAATTACTTAATATAGACTCAATCTCTAATTTATCAGTCAATTATGTCTGTGCTGAAAACTTAAGCAGTTGGAGAGATCAGGTGATTTACGAGAAGGATATATGTATAGTACATGTTAATATTCGTTCGATAAGGAGACATTTCAATGAACTTCTTGTAACGTTGAATGGTCACTTGAATTTTATAGATATATTAGTAATAACAGAGTCAAACATTAATTTATCTTTAATATCTTTTTATAACATAGACGGATTTGATGTCAATGTATATGCTCGCGCTGGACGAAGTGGGGGTGGTGTTCTTGTATATACTCGAAAAGAATTACAAGCGCGAGTGAGCGAGACGGCGGCGGGCGCGAGCGGCATGCGCTCGGCGGAGTGCATATCCGTTGTCATTTATCAAGGTGGTAAGCAAATTCATCTAGTCTCTATGTACAGGCCGCCTAGATTTAATAACCAAGATAGATTACAGGATTTCTTTACCGAATTTTCATATTTATTAGCATCTCTACCCGAAAAATCAAAGGTTATTTTTTGCGGTGACATAAACATAAATCTAATGAATAGTAATGATATGGCTGTCGTTAAGTATGTTAATATATTGGCTCAGTATGGTTTCACCACATGTATTCAGGATGTTACGCGAAGGGAAGTTACTATGGGAAAAATGGTGGAGTCATGCCTGGACCATATATTTGTTAGAGATCCCTCTGCTTTAATAGATTCTGCAGTAATTAAGCATAAAGTATCGGACCACTACTATGTAGCGGCTTCGATACAATGGAATTACACTCCTAAAAGCGGCTCCCCGCGGCCGCCGCGGTGTTCGCCAGCCGCTCGCCGTGTACTTGATAACCGCTTAGTGAGAGATAAGTTATTACAAACTAATTTTGAAGATTTAATGAATGTTCAGTGTCCTATTCAGTTATATAAAGATTTTACAAATATATTCAATAAAATTTATAGTGAATGTTATAAATTTCAAAGTGTATCTAGTTTAAGCAATAGAAATAATAAACACTGGATTAATAATAATTTAAAAAGTATGATCTCTAAAAAATATAGTTTATATGTAGCATGGTGCAAAGACCCTAAGAATATGTTAAAAAGGTTAGAATTTACTAGGTATAGGAATAAGTGCAATAAAGCCATTAACAAATGTAAAGACCATTATGACAAGCAAAGTATATTAGATTGTAATGGAAATATTAGAAAAATCTGGGATAAAATAAATAAACTGTTAGGCAAAGAAAAGCAGTCCATAGATCACAGCCTCCTTAAGTGTATGAAGAAATTGGGTCATAATGAAAAAACTATTTGTAATGAATTTGCAGCTACATTTACTGATGAAATTCAAAATATAAAACATTCATGTAACGATAAATGGTTGATTAGGGAGAACTATGTAAAAAAGTCTGACATGTGTATGCGATGGCAACCGGTTTCTAAAGACTATGTAAAACAAATAATAAATAATATGAACAGCAAAAAGTCTCCAGGGAGCGACCAAATACGCATGTCTGACTTAAAGGTTATTGTTGATAAAATAAGCCCAGTTATAGCTAATTTAATTAACCTAACGGTATCCAATGCTAGATTTCCTAAAAAACTAAAAGAATCTGTTGTCCGTCCAATCCACAAAAGAGGGAATCTTAAAGAGTTCTCGAATTACAGACCTATATCAATTTTGTCTAGTGTAGATAAAATAGTTGAAAAATGTATAATTGAGCAGTTAGGAAATTATTTGCAAAAGAATAACATATTAAGTCGATGCCAGCATGGTTTTCAGAAAGGTAAAAGCACGAATACACTGCTGTCGGGATTTACAGATGAAATAAATAATTACTTAGCTGACAAAAAAATAGTAGTAGCTATATTTTTCGATTTTAAAAAAGCATTCGATACTCTTGAGACTGAGACACTCTTAACGGCTATGAGGGAGTGCGGCGTGGGGCAACCGTTGAACGATTGGTTCCGCGACTACCTCACGGCGCGGTCTTTCCGTGTGAAAGTTGGTGAGAGTATTAGCGACGAACAATGCGTTCGATGCGGCTTGCCCCAAGGTTCAGTATGTGGACCGGTCTGCTACTTGATGCACGTGAACAGCCTGTGCGGCGCGCTGCAGCACTGCTCGGCGCACATGTTCGCGGACGACCTGTGCGCGCTGCGCGCCGGCACCGACCTCGCAGACACGTGCTCGCGCGTGCAGCAAGATGTGAATGCGGTTGTTAAATGGTCTCACGATAACGGAATAGTGTTAAATGCTGATAAAACTAAATTAATGGTCATCCACTCACCCTATTTACATCTCAAAGAACAACCCTTACCTATTTTTACCCATAGTTTTGCCTGTATGCATAATAATATAGATCCGGTCACTTGTAAATGTCAACCAATAGAAAGAGTCAATAATGTCACATATATTGGCATGAAAATCGATGAAAACTTTTCCTGGTCAACTCATGTAGATTACATTTGTAACAAATTAAGAATACTGTTAGGGAAATTTTACCATTTAAGCTTTAGAGTTCCTACTAGTACCCTAAATGTATGTATGTCTGTATATGTCTTTGGTAGATTCTATAATTGGTTATGCTCTTGACTGCTATGGTCTCACATTTAAAACAAACTTAGATAAACTAAAGTCATTACAATTAAGATTCTTGAAGCTTCTTGTTAATAATAAAACCAAAAACAACTGTAAAATTACCCTAAAAAAATATTCAAAATTTGTAAAATCTTACCAGTAGGAGTCAAACAAAATTATCTCTTAGCAGTTAATAGTCATGGCAGTCAGGAGCACACGCGTCTAGTCACTCACTGTCATAGTACGAGAGCAATATCTGCTGGTAAGTTTGCAGTTCCTAGAGTGTCCAATTTCTACGGAGACAGGACACTTAAAAAACGTCTACCTTATCTCCTGAACAGATTACCGGCCGATATTGTTCTCGAATCAAACAAACATAGATTTAAAGCTAGGTTACATAGGCATCTACTGAAGTCATTATAAATGCGATGCTCACCTTTGTATTATCTAATTATTAATTAAGTACTTTTTATGTAGTGATTAACAAGCTGGACCGAAGATTCCGCAGTCAAACTGTGCAAACAGTTTTGTGGAACAATTAATAATATATTAACTTTGTGTATGTTATAATAAAAAAAAAAAAAAAAAAAAAAAAAAAAAAAAAAAAAAAAAACATTTTAAAATAAGTGGACTTAACACTGCCTACTATTAATAGGTAAATTGCAAATGAGAAACCATTTTTCAAGTAATTAATGTTTATTAGACTCTCTTTAAGTAATCACAAGTATTCACAGTTTGATTATCTTACACTAATTAATTATAATCAGTCATGTGACAGGTTACATCTATTATTCCTGTTTGTTCAACAATTTATTTATACCAAATACACCGTCCCTGGATATTGACACTGAAAATTTCACTTTTTGAAATCGCTTTAAAGGACAATTTAGTAATTAAGTACTGTTTAAAACAAACTTCTATATCAGTGCATATGGTTAGAAAGAATCACAGAAAATACATAAATAAACTGAAAACATCCTTTTTTTTAAGTCATTCAAACTTTTTTCCTTATAGCGAACACTAACTAAAATATAATATACTAACATTGTCTGTAACAAATCGCTCATTGAATACAAAACGGACACATTCCAAAATAATTTTGTCTTGCATTGAAAATCTTATACGAACAGCTTCTAATTTCAAAATGCAACACTGACTGATTTTGGAATGTGTCCGTTTTGTATTCAATGAACGAAATGTGTTAGGAGATTTTTCCGGTGTTGCAGTTTGAGTTCCCTGCTCTGGAAAATAATGCATCGATCAACATGCATCTTGAAGAGCCTGTAATAAAATGTTTTTATTTATTAAACTGTAAATTATATCAAACTACTGATACGGGTATCACATACACACAGACAAGCAATCAAGGTTACTGATGTGCTAAAGGAAACTTTCCAAAATTGCGGAAAATTTCATGTAGGAAAATTTCGGAAACTTCTCACAATTTTGTATGGGGATTGAAACTTTCCGTTTCTTAAATTTTAATTTCCTATATTTCTTGTGAAAGTTTCCGGAAAATTCTTGCAACTTTTCCAACTTTTTGGAAACTTTCCGCAACTTGCACATCAGTAATCAAGGTACACGTAACAAAAAAGTTACCTTTATAAGCTAAGAACTTATGGATGCCCACTAGAGTTTAAAACCAATTTTTTTATATTGTACCAGAACAACAGACAGACAAGACTAAGGAAGTTGAATAAAAACTTGTAAAATTTTAAAGTCCATATTGTAAAATAAGTTTGAAGGCTTCTTTATGTGCATCCTAACCTAACCATGGACTACAGAAATTGCGGGTGGTAGGACCTTGTGCAGGGTCCGTCCGGATCGCTACCACCATCTTATCCATTAACCTACCGCCAAACAGCAATGTTCGCATTGTTGTGTTCCGGTTTGGGGATAAGACAGCCGGTGAAATGACTAGCATAGAGGCATTCCATCTTGGTCCTCAGGGTTGGCAACGCATTTGCAGTCTTGTGAATGCGAATGTCTATGGGTCACAGGTTCCACTTACCATCAGGTGGCCTGTGTGCTCGTTTGCCTTCCCATGCTATAAAAAAAAAAAAAAAAAAAAAAAAAGAAACCTACATACAACTTTTTAATATGTGTTATACTAAGTCAACCCCACCTACCATAATAAAAAAAAAAGCAAACCTAATAAAAACCCAGCAGAAATAAGGTCCCACGTCCCAGGTTCAATCCCAGGTAAGGGCGAATGTTGATGTGATGAACGTGAGTAGTAGTTGCTTAGTAGCAGATGTTTTTAACTACTAAATTATTTTCTCTCCATAAGTAAATCATATATCATAGCTGAAACAAGCCTAGAGCTTGATTTGGGACCAAGTCAATTTGTGTAAGATTATACCTTGATATTTTTTTATTAGCCCGTGTGGTTGCCGGGTTAGATTAGTGCCACTCCATGTCTTCCCGTGGATGTCGTACGAGGCGATTAAGGGAATAAGGGCTTGTATTACTGTTAGGCGATGGGCTTGCAACCTGTCACTAATGCGCTGTTAAACACCTTAGCCTCATTATGCAAAATGTGGTTACAGAATTATCAACAAGGTTTTAGAGTTGCTGGTTATTCTGTAGCTCTGCCTATCCCACTTTGGGAATGAAGGCGTGAGTTTGTGTATGTATTTATTTTCTACCTTATGATTTAAGAGTTCCATATGTAGATACTTACACAGAAATATTGGAAATGTCGTCTTGATCTAAATTTCTGTTAGCATTGCATTCTCCTCTGTGTATGCTTTTAACCACACTTTCCAGCTTCTTATGAAAAGGGCACGTGGTCCGATAAGTGGCACCAACACTCCTTGATTGCATCAAGGTTCAAAGCTGCCAACGCCTGTACTGTTATGCCATTTTCTAAAAAAGATATTTCATATGAATTACAAATAAGGTACCTACATAAAACTATACTTAAATTAAAACCAATTATGCTTGTAAGTTAATAGAAATTAATTTACAACCCGTCACTAATACTCTACCCAAAACAAAACAAAACATAACACAACATTAGGAATTATAATTGAATGGCTTATAAGCAATAATCTAAAAATCAACTTAGGGAAGACTAAATTTATGGCTTTTAAGCAAAGAGCAAATGACATACACAAATTAAACATAACTTATAAAGGACAACAGATCGATGAAACAGATTTTACAAGATTTTTAGGATTAGATTTAGATAATAAGTTGACATGGATAAATCAAATGGACACTATATGTAAAAAACTGAATCAATTTTCATATCTTAAATTATATTATAATTTAAGAAAGGTTGTAAATGAGTCGGTGATTTTAACAGCTTATCATGCCTATGTAACATCAACACTTAGATATGGTATCATATTCTGGGCAAATTCGACGTACAGAGAAATGGTATTTAAAGCGCAGAAAAAATGTATAAGAGCCTTATGTGGCATTCATTACATGGATTCCTGTAAACCATATTTCCAGGAATTACGCATACTAACTTTTCCTAGCTTATATATTTACGAAGTAGTAATTTTTGTGAAAAGTAATCTGACCTTATTTAATAATTTTAAGAGTACGCGTCTCAGGAATAAAATGAGATCGATGTTGAGAATGAGACTGCTCTTTTTAGAAAAAGTATACTTGGAATGGCCCCAAAAATATATAATAAAATACCAGCAGATATTGTAAGTAAAGAAAATATGTCAGATTTGAAAAAACAGCTATACAATTTTCTAGTACAAAAATGTTACTATAGCATAAATGATTTTTTTATGTCACTGAAATAAGGTAAACTGTAAATGCATGCAGCATGCCATTGACTGTCTACAATTTGTATGCCTTGCGGCACAGCGCAGTGAAACAACCGTAGAATAAGACCTGTATATATTATGTACCCACCTGTGTTGAACAAATAAAATACTATGACTATGACTATGACTATGACTTGTCTTTTAAGTACTTGGGTCTGAATAGTTTGGGAAGTTTTTAACCAACAACGACTAAACATTAATGCTAGTTATGAGAACACATTATTAAAAACATAAAAAGTCATCTATCATAGTCGATTACGAAACCAAATTCCCAAAACGTATAAAAGTGGAAATTATTAAGTACTTATATGTAACTACTTCTGCCCGCGTATAATTAGTTATTCGATGTTCGTTATTTCATTAATAATTTCGGAGATGAAAAGTAGCCTTTGTGTTAATCCAGGGTATAAGCTATCTCACTCCAAATTTCATGCAAATCTGTCCAGCCTTTGGAGCGTGAAGGCATAACCAAATAAACACACACACACACACACACACACACACACACAAACAAACTTTCGCATTTATTATTAGTAGGATTACATCGAACAAACATACTAAAACCTCGATACTTATCATAACTATCCTACACCGTCAACGCCATCTGTCCTCAGTGTGTCTAACTGCTTTGCGTTTATTGATCTCTAGCCAAAGAGTAGTGTAATATACTGGGAAAAGAGAGCCCTCTCACGGGTTATTCATGCAGACTCATTTGAAGCGCCATCTACATTTTTGAACAAGTACCATTCATATATATACGTATAGCCAGCTACAGGTATTCTTAAAATTTAATGGCTTGGCTTTCCAGTAACAAACTATTTTGCTCTCGTCTTGTCGTAATTAGAATTGATTAATATTATTCTGAATTTAAGAATTACGACGAGACGAGAACAAAATAGTTTGTTACTGGGAAATACCTAACTAATTAGCCGGGAGGGTATAATGAAATGAAATGACAACAAGTATTATTTTATAGCTTTATTTTCTATTTTTATAATGTTTACGTTTGTTGTAGCCGTTGTAGGTAATATTTTTGTGTAGCTATTTTTACTTCGTCATCCCCATCATAGGTTAACTTACCGGACAAAATCCGATTATCCGATTGACACCAGCTGTAAATTATTACATTTGTATATGTAATTATTATTGTATCAACAATATAATACAAAAGTACACAAACTAAAAAACAACGTCCCTGTCGCACATTAAAATAAACGTCCATATCACAGAAATTTAACTTCACACGCGAAGTAAGTCAATACCCAAACGGAGGAGCAAGCTCAGAACTGAAGTATTGTGGTTTGTCAGGTTTGTGGTAACGAAAACACCTAAAAACCAGGGCAGAATCGCACTTGCAGACCGGAATGCAATTCAATTCAAATCACACTCAAATCAAATACAACCGTGGCCATGTTAAATGACTGGTAGGCAGGCAGGGTTGCCATTCCAAAAATCATGTTTCACTCGGCCAGATCTAATAAAATTAGATTATTCGGAGTATTATTTCAAAATAAAAGTATTTTTTGTGATTATTTCAATGCAGGATATTTCTTATTGATTTATATGTAACTAGCGACCCGCCCGCGGCTTCGCCCGCGTGGAATGTATTATACATATAAACCTTCCTTAAGAATCACTCTATCTATTAAAAAAAACCGCATCAAAATCCGTTGCGTAGTTTTAAAGATTTAAGCATACATAGGGACAGACAGCGCAAGCGACTTTGTTTTATACTATGTAGTGATGATAACATATTGCATGCAGTGACATCTATCGGAGACTCATGATAACAATCGGTGTTTTTACTGTTCAGAAGTGTAGATGGCGTAACTATATATTTAACATAGCACAATGTAGGAGACTGTCCCCCTCTGTCTCTAGCAATCGACGTAAGCGTTGTTTCGTGCTGTTGACCATTTGAAGGCGTTGTTCTTCGATAGATGTCGCTACGGAAACTAATTTTGTAGAACATGTGATACTTATGTTATGAAATAATACTCTTTTTTAGAGTTCCGTACCAAAATGGTAAAAAGGAACCCTTTTGGTGAAACTTCGGCGCCTGTCTGTCTGTCTGTCTGTGTGGTCTCAGAAACTATAGAAGCCATCCACTTGAAATTTTGCATAATTAGTCTCATTTGTTTTTAGTAAAAAAAAATGTTTTATTTAATATTGGAAAAGCGGTTAGTGAAAAATGAAAGTGATTTGATTATAGTAAACGGGGTGTCATATGAAAAGGCGCAGTCTGCGCATTTCAAAAGTATTTTTGTATTATTTTCCGTGACGTACTTTTTGTATTATAGCCAAAAACTTACAAAAAACCCTCCTTATCTCCGAAATTTATGGATGGAAAAATAAAATGAAGCTATCAAACATTACAGTTTTGGAAAAATATCTAAAAACTTTAAAAATCCGTATTAAAATTTAGGCTAGTCAAAATGGATCTTATTATGTAGGTAATAGAGTTCATAACATAATGAGTATTTTCTTTTGCGATTTCTTATTATCTTAAATAGGTACCGTACCCTTGGTGCGCGAGTCTGCAGACTCGCGCATGACCGGTTTTTTTGGAAACCTAATATAATTCTATCAAATAATAATAACTTTGCACTTCTATGCATTTGTGTTTTTTTTGAGAATTCAAGGGTCTCAGATTTCTCTTACTTTCAGTGCACGTGCATGTGTGCGCATAAAAAGATCTTGCTATTTAAAAAAACACTCGTTCCTGATATTTTATCTATGTCATATTAGTGACTCTGTGGTCTTTAGTTGCCATAGTCGTGATAGCTGGAAACTTGAAGTTTGCGGGTCGGTTGGCGGGCTGCAGGTTGTAAGTAAACATATATGAAGGGGTACTATATACTGACGACGCGCTGGCCTAGTTGGTAGCAGGGATCGGAAAACCCCTTCTTTTGATTAACCCTATCAATAGGCTTAGCCTCCCAAGCAGCACATTAGTGAATTTTGCAGCTTATCTTATAGCTTTATGTTCTAAATGAGTGGTTTAACAGTGTGTGACTACACTTATAGCTTTAAACACAACTCAAACTTGTATACGAGTAACTTATAAGCCACTTTTATTTATAAGTGGGAACATACCCTTATTTGGAACTTTTAATTCCAAATGACTAGTATAATAGAGTAGTGTATCACCAATAGTGGCTAAAGAGATAATTTTACGGCCCTTTTGGAAACTAAAGTGATTGCAACTTTAAGGCCTAGAAGGGTCGTAAAATTATCTCTTTAGCCACTATTGGTGATATACTACTCTATTATACTAGTCATTTGGAATTAAAAGATCCAAATAAGGGTATGCTCCCACTTATATGTAAAAGTTGCTTATAAGTAACTTTAGGGCCTTATATAGCACTATTGCTTCTTATTCAGTGAAAATTAAAACCTGCATGCAACTTTAAGTAGCAAAATCGACTTTACCCAACCATGTAATAAAGTGGAAACAAAAAACGTTCCTAAGCAACTACAAGTGACAAGATGAAGTCATATACAATTTTGAGTTGTGTTTAAAGCTATAAGTGTTGTCAAACAATGTTAACACGTTCACGGACAGTACGTCGAGAAACGTAAACTAAGACCCTCGTGATATGGCATTACGGCTGTGGCCGGTGTTTTTAATTAGGTACACCAAAAACGGAACTCCGTCCACGGCCGGCTGTTTCCCATAGCATTTATAGGAAGCACGAACTCTGTGCCGTTTTAGGCTTTAACGCAAGCCGCTAGTGTCACAGCACAAAAGCTCTAGGGCATAGCATTCACTGCTGTGCCACTCGCAAGATACAAATAAGTGATTTTCAGACCTGATAGTTTCAAATAGAAAACAAATAAGTGAAAATAAACACTGTAAGATCTTTTTTGTTTCGCCATGTTTACAAATTGGAGTCCTTGAAAATGATTTATTTTAAACAGAATTTTATCACACTGACGCATAATCATAGACTTTTGATAGTTGTGACGATGTTACTTTAACATTGTACGTAACCTACAATCATTAGGTCAGGTTTTTACAGTTTTAGTTCTTATCAGTATCAATTCCTTATATGATTTAACACTCTCTTTTTAAATATTCCTGATCTAATCAAAGGCGCATCGAAATTTACAAAGAAACCATACTATAGTTTCACGGTAAAAAAGCATTCGCAAGAATTTCGTGCTTATTTCAATGCCTGAACGTGAATTTTAATCACTTACCAAACAGATGTATAAATCCAAAATTAAAATGGCAGATCACATTCACTTTAAAAAACTTACCGACTTAATTGTTGCCACGTCACTCAAAGGAACTTTGGCGTCCCATTTATCACTCATTGACCGAACTGAAATATTATTATTCATTCGTTCAATAATCGTCGTTCACTGCGCATAACTTTCACCCATAGTTCTAATTGCCACTTAAGGTAATCGTGAGATCTCTTATGGATTCAATATAGAACCAAAAATAAGCTGCAATTTTTCTCCCCGTGGTTCTATATTGGTTGCCTAAGGGTTCTTTCCACCTATATAGAACTTAGTCATGGCTATATATTTCACTTAAGTATCTAAATAGATATGATATACGAGCTATTTCCCACCCAGTGTGCTACTTGGGCCTATCATTCGGTTAGCCAATCGATGTGCTTAGCTATGATTGAGTCACCTTAACGTTAGGGCGAACCCCTTTGAAGTAATTAACCGCATCCAAAGAGCTTACCCGGTTCATTAGGGTTTCGGTAGTTTAATATTTAAGCGCTTAGCATTGACTGGGTATTACCCCATCGATCGCCTCTCTCTTTTTTGCGCATTCGGGCGAACTCTAGCCGTCTCGCTTAAGCGGCTACTGCCTGCCGCCACCCTATCAATTGTTAGGTAATTCAATAATACGTCTAAACTCTTGCGCATAGAGGTTAAACCAGCTTGAAACCGTTCGAATAAGCTTGAATAAGGGGACAGACAAATAGGGTATTGGAATAGGCTTAGCGCTTAGTCGAATTAACCGTATCGTTGGGTTGCCCTTTCTTTGAGCTAAGTCGACGATAAGCTAAGCGCATCCTTGGGGTTTGTAACAACAATTCTATCAAAAAGCATGTCAAAAACACCTTTCGCGCTAAGCGGTTCCGGTCCCTGGTCGGTAGTGACCCTGCCTACGAAGCTAGCGGCCCCGGTACGGGCAAATATTTGTGTGATGAGCACGCACTAGTATCCTGAGTCTTGGGTGTTTTCTATGTATTTAAGTATATATTTCTCCATGTAAGAATTTATATCGTTGTATAGTACCCATAGTACAAGCCTAGAGCTTAATTTGGGACTAGGTCGCTTGGTGTGACATTGTCCCCTGATTATTATTATTATTTGCGTTTTCCAACCATATTTTTTTAAATATGGAACCAACAGTGCGCGAGTCCGACTCTCACTTGAACAGTTTTTTACATCAGGAAAAAACAATGCGAACTCTGATGTTTGGCGGCAGGATAAGATGATGGAAGAGATCCAGGCGGACCCCGCACAAGGTCCTCCCACCGGGAACACCTTTAAATCTAGCTTTTCTTCTCAGGGTATTATTTTATCCTCTGCTGAACTCTCTTATAATATTTCAAACGTAATATTTTCTGTTGTTACATTAACCCTTTAACGACCAAGTTTTTTTGTTTGTTTTTTTTTAGTTCTCTGTTGTAAAGTTAGTTATTTAGGGTACAAAAGGCTAGAAAAAAATGATTAAAAAAATCTTGTATATTGAACAACTTGGAAAACATATGTTAAAAATACTCAACATTGTCCATCAGTCTACAAAGGAAACATATAAAAGAATGTTGAGCATATTTAACGTTGCCCTATATACTATGATCGAGGTTAAAAACAAAAAATACATTTTTATAAAGAAACAAATTTATTTATCAAAATGGAATGAAAAGAAACAATTCCTTTTAGCTACTAAGCAGAGCCGCATGTCACACTTTGAGCATTTCATGTTGGTATAGCCGTTTTTGCAGTGTTTGCATCTTCCGTACGTTGTAAACACTGGCAAGTGACCCATATTGTCAAAGCGAACTGCATCAGGGGGTCTAGGTACTACATGGGTTTTGGCCTGCAGAACAGGCTTTATATTCGCTTCATCGTACTGTACTCTCCCTTTCTTCAAAAGCTCCTTTGCCAAGAGGACTCTAAAATGTTTCAATGGCAAATACTTTGTTGACCTCTGTTCGCGACGATAAACCAACCAAGCGTTATTCACACATATATCAAGTAGCTGGGAAAAGATAGCCATGTACCAACGTTTGGTCTTGAAGTTTGCCCGATATAACGCCACCAACATATCCGACAAATCAACACCTCCCATATGTGCATTGTATTGTTTTACGATCTGCGGACAATCAACATTTACCCTGGTTTTTGCCGCTCTAGAATACCGTCCTATAGACTCGATGGGATGCGAGTCGACGAACGAGCTCGCCAAAGTCACTACTTTGTTGTCTTGCCACTTGACAACAGCTAATTTGTTGTTGTGACAAACAACTTGACTACTGGCCCCTCGCCCTTTCTTTGCTAGCTGTTTGTCAGTCGGCATTTTATTTTGACAACCTCTGAGGCGGTTATTTTTTATGGTGCCAAGGCTGAAAATTCCGTATTCTAAACGCAAAATACGTATCAGCTCAAGGGAGGTAAAGAAATTGTCAAAAAAAATTACACACGGTTTTGTCTTTATCGTCTTGCTTAGTGTTAACACAACTTTAGCCCCGACGCCCAAACTGTCTTCATAGTCAGTGAATGTTTCAAACCGAAACGTATCATCGCCGGCATATATGACGAAGTCATAAACAAGCCCTGACACCCCGGAACGAACAAATATTTTAAAACCCCATTTTTTCGGTTTTTTCGGTAAATATTGGCGTCTACTACCGGCTCTTGTTCCTTTATAAGGCACCATCATTTCGTCAATGCTGTATCGATTCTCTTCATCCAGTTTCAGGCAATTCTGTCGTATTTTTTCAGCAAGTGGGCGGATCTTGAAAAATCGGTCGTCGTTACTGTTGCTATTATCAACGAAATGCAGATTTTTTCTTATAGTCTCGTATTTTTTCAAGGGCATGACATCGGCAATCTTTGCATATCTTAATTCAGTAGACCAATAGTCTCTGTAAGATGGCATAGATATGACACCCATTAGCAACGTCACTGCTATGAAATCGCGTATATCATTCGGGTCCAAATTTATACATTTTGCTGTCTGGCTAGTCTGAACAGAGTAAAGATTTGTTTGATCGGTTATCATTTCGATTATATCTTGAGAAAAAAAGGACAAGAAGTAATCGATGGGTGTTTTATTCGAATTAGACGTTGGAAATTCGACTGGCTCGATAAGGGCTCGGTAGTTAAATTTAGTTTTTTTCCAGTTGAATATCAAGGGTCGTGGAACATACTTCTTTCTACGGACAATGCGACGTGGTTGGATCGTTGTGATAGCTTTACGTTTAGATCTTGTTAATGTTGCAGGTGAAGGTGTACACGGCGATAGTATTGCGGACAAGGAGGTAAGTGAAGGTAGTTGGTTTCGAGCAGTATCTTCTTGAAACATTTGTTGTATTACAGGGGTTAGGGGTACGGTTTCTTCATCAGATAGCAGAGGGTTTTGGCAGGCAGGTTCGGGATCTTCGTCTGAGCTATCCAATAGATTGAGCCTCTCCAGGGATGATGGTACAGATCGAGGTTCAGAGCTCGCGTCAGACAATACTTCATGAGGGCTGGTGTTTTGAGGTAAGTCATCATGATCAGAACTGCTGGAACATTCTTCAGATGAAATGGCATTTAATGGCGGTACTAATGCCATAATTTTGTTTATACGATCCCATTTTATATTACCCTGAAGCAAGAAAACAAAACCAAACATGCAACAAACAAAATACCAAAAGCATAGTTTTAAACAGCAGAAAACATGAGCCTAATATGGTTATAATATATAAATATTTAAAACAGCAAACACCAGTTTAAAACAAAAAAACTTACACTCAAAGGCATAAATATATATATGTTCCCAAGGCGTCAAAAATATATATACGACCCTATGCCACTCACAATAAGGTTATTGTATTAGATAATAATATAATGACGCGATGAGGTGTATAGATATTGATGCCTTCGACTGTACTTATATGGACCTTACTGTAATGACAATAAGGTTGCTATATTAATGCCCTTGTCTGTACCTACGCTGCGTCTTTTATTGTAAAATTAATAAGATAATCAATGAACAAGAAACGCGTATATGGAACCTACGGGGGTCATGCTTTAGAATAAAAAAATAGAATGCAATGATTACAAATTACACAAGTGAATGTAAACCCGTTCGTATGTAAAAACTCGCCCTTTTGCCGCCATTGTTAAAAAATCAGCCAATAACTAGTTAAAAGTTAGTCACACATCATTGAAAAATGTTGAGAATACTAAACATGCAATACCAATACTATAACTTTAAAAGTTTCGCAATGTTGAGGATACTCAACAGACTAAATTAGTAGTGTATTATTACAAGCCTCGCAATGTTGAGAATAGTCAACATGCGTATTTGCAGACTTATAACGTGTTAGTTTAAGTTCCAATCAACAAAAAAATTAGCCAAAGATTGGGTTTAGACCTTTATAAACATGATTCAGCCAAATGGGAATTCATATAGGGTAGATAAATATTTTTAAACAATTATTACTTACCTTGGGTCCAAAGCTTGCTCGCGACGTCGGCGCCATTTTGTCACTAACTGTCAAAATACTCGCGCGTACGCAGCGTTTTTGACTCTAAAGTTGCGTTCAGAAATTAAACAAAAACAATTGGCGAAAAAACTCTAGGTATAATTTAAAATAACTAAGCAGCATTTTTTTGTTTTTGATGTTGAGGATACTTAACATAGCGAATTAAAGGGTTAAGTGTATGTCATAGGATTTGATTATTATCCGTATGGTTGCCGGGGTAGAATAGTCCATGTCTTCCCGCGGATGTCGTAAGAGGCGACTAAGGGAATAAAGGCTTGTAGTACTGTTAGGCGATGGGCTTGCTACCTGTCACTAATAGGTACCTACGCTCACGCTGTTAAACACCTTAGCCTAATTATGCAAATTGTGGTTACAGAATTATCAACAAGGTTTTGAGGTCAACAGTCTTTTGAGGATAAGTACGACGTTTTTAAAGTGTTCAATGAAACAAAAGATACGTTCATAACTTTATTTCCTCATAAAAACAACCAAATTATTCAATACTTAAACTTACTGCTAGTAAAAACAAAATATTTACCTAAATAATCTTAATTTAACTTTGAGCAATATCTTCATGTTTTTGAAGGTATACAATAGAGTCAAGGAAATTGATTCCTAGACCACTTTGGACTATGTCAAAGTGACACTTTAAATAAAATCATAAAACTCTTACTTTTGATACATTATATAATGTCCATTTACCCTTATCTAAATAGTTTGATATTAACAGTCCCTGTGTGGTTCTTGACGGCTTAGAATTGTACCACTCCATGTCTTCTCGTGGATGTCGTAAGAGGCGACTAAGGGAATATAGGCTTGTAGTACTGTTAGGCGATGGGCTTGCAACCTGTCACTAATACGCTGGTAAACATCTAAAACGACGTCGCTCAGCTCGGCTCGGCTCGATTCGGCGTTGCGAACGGAACGACGTCGTTTTCGCTCTTTTTGCATGGACATAAAACTTTTTCTTACCGGCTCAAGCCGATTCGGCGTCGATAGGTCTGGGGAGACCCTAATTTTGCAAAATGTGGTTACTGAATTATCAACAAGTTTTTAAAGTGGTTAGTAACTAATTCTGTAGCTCTGCCTAGGGTGCCCTTGAAAATGTTTCCTATAATATTGAATGGCATACTTCTTTATTAGCATAAAGATTTTTGTGCATACATATTTTAGTTCTAAAGCACTTTTGGCCAAAAAAACTCATTCGACCAAAAAAAGTAATTCCAAACCACATTACATTATGCAAAATCATTTCGATCAAACAATTTTAGACATTTAAATCATTAGACGAAACGTTGGTGTGCAAAAAAATATGTGGCGGAACAAAAACAGGCCAAACAATTTTAGACCAACCGATATACCCCTCTCTGCCTTCCCCACTTTGCGAATGAAGGCGTGCGTTTGTGTATGTATGTTACTTCGATATAGTCCAAAGTAGTCAAGGGATCATTTTTCTGTTGTGTACATTCAACTTTTTAGCCGTAAAAAATGCATTCTGCTTACGCTATCGTTATCGAAAATGAAGATTAACGTAAACTGCCGGACGGTCGAGTCGAGCGCTTATAATTCTGACAGTCTTCGAAAAACGTTTATGTTAACGTTAGTCACCTTGTCTAGTGCCTCAGCTGACGTAATGACACTGACACTGTAAAGTAAATAAGAGCTATCATAACTTTAACAATATGATTACAATATTGAAGCTAGATGGGCTAATCTAATACAGTGTGAAATAGAGGCCTTGTATTAGTTTTTCAAAAAGCAAGCTTTGTATTCAGAAATATAATCAAATAAAAAGCCTAACTATAAGTACTCGTAAATATCGTCCTTGCGAAACATTTTGTAAAACTCTTAACAAATATTTATCATAGCACATTAAGAATCAAACCAAAAACTCAACTTTGGTTGTAACCATGTTTTTTTTGTTACCTCAAGAGGCTTGTGATGCGCCGTTAAAATCGCATGCTACTGATGTGCCAAAGGAAACTTTCCAAAATTGCGGAACATTTCATGTAGGAAAATTTCGGAAACTTCTCACAATTTTGGACGGGGATTGAAACTTTCCGTTTCTTAAATTTAAAATTCCTATATTTCTTGTGAAAGTTTCCGGAAATTTCTTGCAACTTTTCCAACTTTTTGGAAACTTTCCGCAACTTGCACATTAGAGCATGGCTGTCAAAGAATGCCATACAAATTTAGCTCCGGCAGTTGACGTTTCTCACCCCCTAAATCAAGACCGATTTCCACGATTTTTTAATATGTTGTAGCTACTATATGACTACGTCTGTACGTTTCTGTCTTTTGTTTTTAATTTTTGTTTCATTCTAAGAAGTATTTTCGTGTAAAGGAAAACGTACAGACATAGTTTTTCATGATAACAACAACATAATCAAAAATCGTAAAAATTGGTATGAGGGTAGAGAAACGTTTTCGGATTTTTTATGGAAGTTTTGAGCTTCACACTGTCCATAATAAAGCAAGCTTTAGAACACCTCTCTACTTACAAATAGTGTTATTTGAACTACAAAGCTTTGTTTTTGATTTCTAGAACATTGATTTATTAGAAAACGCCCGTGAAATATCGTCAGTCAATATACTTTAAACTGAGGTGTTATCTTTTTAAAAACGTATCTCTGTCGAACGGTCGATGGAGCGAGCGAAGTCATACAAGCGGGTAAAGCTATCTACTTAAGAGGGTTGTGAGTTGTGAAGCTAAAAAGATCTCGTTTCTCTCCCCAAATAAAGTACGAATTTTACGATTTTTGAATATCTTGGTAGATGTTATAAAAATCTAGGCATGTAAGTTTCCTTTTCCAAATAAATAAATAACTTAATTTTCAAAAATTGTGGAAATCTGACTTGATTTCGGGGGTCAGAACCGTTATAGCAAGGAGCATAATTTGTTTATTTTTCTTTACAATCCACTTAATAACGAACACCCTTAAATGTTGTTCGTATGCTCTGACTGGACAACTGAAAGTCCTATATCAAAACATTGCATTTGGAATTATAAAAAAATCGGAATTTTGACTCTTTGGAATTATTTTTATTTATTTATTTATTTATTTCACATATACATCTATCATTACAGGTCAGCCCAATGCGATAGTATAGCAAGTATTTAGCACCGGTTGTATTTAAATTAACATTACATTAGGAGCATAATATAAATAAAGTAACATTTGTAAATTCATTCAACGAACAATAGAAGACGTCAATTCTAGTGGCTACCTGGTTGAGCGTGCGCAGCGCCCGGGTCCAGGGAGCCTCGCGCAACAGTTGGGTGCGCGCGCGCGGCTCGGCCAGCAGCCGCGGCCGGCGCCGGCGCCACACGTACCGCTCCGGCACGCACAGGCTCACCCTTGCCAATACACCTGGGTTATTGACCCTTCCCCGCAGTAATTTAAATATATATAAGGCGAGGGTTAATTCTCTTCTAACTTCTAACCGATTATAGCCTACCATTCCCAACACAAATAACGTTGGGTACATAAGCGGATAAAAGGGATACACGCCATACAATTTAAAATATAAAAAACGGACAAATTTATTTTGGATTCGCTTCAACATAAGCTTATATTTCGCTTCGTACGGGCTCCAAATACTTGAGTTAATCTCCAAATGACTTCTAACAAGTGATTCATATAGTGCGCATATGGCGCGTATGTTCGAAAAGCCACGCGCTTGCCGCATTACAAAGCCTAAGGTTCTGTATGCTTTTTTACATATCATTGAAACATGATTTTTAAATGATAGCTCGGCGGTAAGAAGAACCCCCAAGTCTCGTACCTCTGTAAGGCGTTCCATCACTTCCCCTCCTACTGCATATCGGTGGTGGTGTAACGGACTGCAGGTCCGGGTAAAGGATATTGATGAGCATTTCGAGACATTAAAATAAAGTTTATTATTTTGACTCCATTGAAAGACCCGACAAATATCTTCCTGCAGTTTGTGACAGTCCGTCATATCCTTAATTTCCCGTACAAGCTTTAAATCATCGCCGAAAAGTAAACATTGTGAATTTTTACAATTTCTGGAAGATCATTGATCATTAATACAAATTCTAATGGACCTAAATTGCTACCCTGACTGACCCCAGATCTCGTGTAGTACGGCTCCGATCTATGACCATTACAATCTACATATTGGCGCCTACTCCTCATATAGCTGGCAAAAAATGCAAGCATGTGCGATGTGCACCCAGCGTCAGCCAGCTTTTTCAGTAAGATGTCATTATCCACCACATCAAGGGCTTTTTTAAAATCGAAATAAATGTCATCTACCTGGCCGCCAGCATCCACTGTTGGTATCACTTGAGTCATGAAGTGTAGCAGGTTTCCCGATGTGCTATGTCCTGCACGGAAGCCGTGCTGAGCATCAGATAACTGGGAATTCACCTGTGCTTGCAGAGATCGCTCAATTGCAGATTCGAACACCTTTGCAGGTGCACACAGCACTGCTACCGGCCTATAGTTACTTACATTCGGTCCACCAATACCTTTCGGAACCGGAACCACATGTGTCAATTTCCACTGGTCGGGAAAGTTTGCAGTTTTTAAGGACATGTTAAATATATGACACAACGGTTCAGCTAGGGCCGAACGACAGTCCTTAAAAATATAATGGTGGGATACCGTCTGGCCCTACAGAGCGTTTAGGTGGGAGTCGCACCAGTGCCCGAAGAACTTCTGCGAGCTCGAGCTGGTGGATGTGAACAAACGCGCTGTTCGCCGCCGCTGCCGCGCTCGCTGCAGTTACGTTCAGTTCGGCCGGTATTGGGTTGTAAACGGAATAGAAGAATTTCGCAAACTCATCTGCGGATTCCTTCGGAGACAATACACGTCCGTCCTCTATTAATTTATTTTTGTTGCTAGTATTTATTTTCCGTTTTATAAAACTCCAAAAAGATTTTGGATCTTTTGCCACGTTATGTTGCATTTGGTTTTGGTATAAATCATGGGCAGTAGAAATAGCCACTTTTAACTCCATTCTGCAATGTGAAAACGAACTGTAATCGTCCTTAGATTTACTCTTTTTATACTGTTTATGCAATAAGTGTTTAATTTTAATAGTGTGAATTATTTCATCCGTGTACCATTCCGGATATGAGTACTGAAATGTCATTAACTTCCGTTTCTTAATAGGGACACAACTGTTAAACACTGTATAAAGAATTCTGTAAAAAGAATTTACTGCCTCGTCAAGGCTATTTAAGTCATAAAGAGCTGACCAATCTATATGTGCAAGTGAGTTGTAAAGAAGATTAAAGTTCGCTTTAGCAAAATTCCATTGATTAAGTGGTAAACCTGTTTGGCTAAAATCGTTAGGTAATAGGTTTGGCGCAATACTCACTGCAGCGAGATAATCCGCGCCAACGCGCACCGCGAGCGGCGGGTGGTGCGGGTCCACGGGCAGCACGCCCTCGTCCGCCGCTCGCACCGTCACCGGCCCGCGCACTCCGGCACCGCTCAACACTAAATCCAGTTGCCTACCACTACAATTCGGTATTCCATTTTTCTGAATGAATTCACAATATGTCACAAAATAATCATAATATACACGTACATTTTCATTACAAGAAAATAAATTAAAATCACCAAGCACAATTAATTTTCCACTATACTTTACACAAAAACCTTCTAACAAGTTAAACATTAGCATATACTCGCTCTCATTTGTTTTCAGCGGAATATATAACACAAAGCAAGCAAATATAAACTTATTATTTAAATATATTGTTGCACCAATAAGTTCGAACGCATGGGCGTTTAGATTTATACTATCGCACTTCACCTGACGTAACTCGAACCGCGGTGTTATGTAGTGTACCCGTCTCTCAAACGTCTTTGGGTCGGGCGGTTGATCTATGTTGAGAGTTGCACTGTCTATCGAGTACACGACTATAGTATAATTAACATCGTATTTATATCTTGGTAGCAGTGTCTTCTTCAAGCTCTTTCTCCTTCCTGGGTTTCCGTGGCGGAGACATGATGACCTTGGTGACTCCAGCGAGGGGCGACTCCACTGTCAGCCAGAGCAGGGCTCCGCACCCGATCGACAGCACTACGGATGCTAGCAGGATCGCCATCTGTTGGAAGTAAACATATAAATACAATATCATAGGGTAACTACATTTTGCACAACTAGGCTAAGTCGTTTACCAGTGTATTAGTGACAGGTAGCAAACCTATCGCCTAACAGTACTACAAGCCTTTATTCCCTTAGTCGCCTCTTACGACATCCACGGGAAGACATGGAGTGGCACGGTTCTAACCCGGCAACCACTCGGGTTATCATCATATTTTCAGATCAGAATTATCAACATATTTCTTTGACATGTTGGTATTTCTGAGTGAGGTGAGTTTATGTATGTATGTATCATAGGGTGACGGCACCAATGTTGGACACTTTTAGCTGAAGTCACCAATAATGGATAGTTAACTCTTAATTAAAAGATCATAAGGTTGAATTGATTGTTTCAAAATAAATAAATAATCCTTATCCTTATTGGTCCTTGTTCATTACTGGTTCCGTCACTCTAAATATTCATATTCATAGGTCCGTACTATACATTATACATATATGTGTACATTGATATTAATATATTAAATTTCAGTTAAATAATGAAGGTACCTTACTGGTATCCTAAATGTATGTAAAATATCTCATTCTAGCCATATATTTTTAAAATTATTATTTTCAAGTTGGTTTTAAATGTGTTTTTTTTGTCAAGTTTGTAAAGGGCAAGCAGGTTTTTTTTTTAATGTGTGTATGAAGGAGCGGACTGACAACCAGCAGCGCTGCGCAGGCGCGGCTGCGCCCGCGCTCGCAGCACACGCCGAGCCCGCTCCTTTTGTCACTCGACTAAGCTAATTTTAGACAACTACAACTAACAAATAGACAGAAAGTGTCGTATTAGGTCAAGGAGAGCAGAGAGGAGAAAGCTTGGAAATTAACCCACCGATAAAAGCAAAGCTCTTAAATTAAGAGAGTGAGAAATGAGTGTCAATGATCCAAGATTAAACCGGGTCCCCCCCCCCCCCAGGCCATGTCAATATGTTGAAGAGGTACCCTATTTTGGCACTATTAGATACTCAGAACTTTACTTATTGATTTATTTATGTTAAGGAAATCCAACAGCTATACAATTACAACAATAGACCTAGTAGGAAACCGATAGCCAATTACAGGATCTCACTACTAGATATAGAATAAATGCTAAATGCGTAAAATACACAAACGACACAAACATAAATATATTAATTAATAGAATTTGACAGCTATGACTGGCAAACACATGCTAGTTTCACTGATTCAAAGCACCTCGCCCACAACTTTTGTCTCACGGATTGACCCTTGCAGTTAAATATATCTAGGTCCACCTCTCTATTCATATATATACAATTTTATCTTATGCGTAACGTGTTAAGTTTTTACAGTAAATTTATTTGTACTTACAATGTAGTACTCAGACATATAGCTGGGCAGTCTCTGGGAGCCCACCAGGGTGCGCTGGAAGGTTGTGTGCACGAGGAAGGCGCTGTAGGACACCCGGCTCAGCCACGTGAACCCGTCCCACTCCAGGATGCCGCGGTACAGCTCTGCAGACCAGGACATGAGTCAGAAAGAATGACGTGAGCGATGGAGAGTATGGAGATTGTATCTGTGCTATTTTTATGTTTTAAATTAATGGTGCATTTTTTATAGGTAATATTATTTTAGGCTGAGGTACATTAAAAATAAGTTTTGGATAAGCGTGTGTTAGATATCAGACCGCAAGCCCAATCAGGGGAAATCCACCGCAAATCGGGCCCAATGGAGGAAAATTGGAGAGGCGTATGGCCAACGGTGGGCGCATATGCGCTGAAGAAGAAGCGTTTGTTGACGACGGTCCTTTTTTGGGCAGACAGTGAAAATTCACATTATAAATAAACCCATTTTAGTTGAAGTAAGCGTTGTCACTTTCTGTCAAATAGAAATCTCACCATGACGAATAAGGACAAACCATATTTTAAGCAATCTTTACCTTTAGTGCGTTTAAGAATAAGAGAGAATTTGTATCATGTCTCTCATGAGCGCGTTCCCTAAAATTGAATTTGTTCATAAGTTGGAAATTAAAACATCACAATGAAGTTAGAAGGACAAATCCAAACGATTTTCGATTTACGTATGCCAATTTTAGCTACAGTTCTAGCTAATAATGAATTTGATAAGCATCATTACTTTAGAATTGTAAAAAAAAGCCTGGCTGTCAATTGAAAAAATAATCACTTACTCTCAACTTTGAAAATGCAGCCCAAGATTTGGACGACGATGTTTATCTGGAAGAGGGGCTTGTTGATGGTCCCGTACAGGACCTTGACGAAGGTGGAGTGCTCCACACCATCCATGTAGAACAGACCCCCGGACAAGATGCAGCCAATGGAGACGGGGAATGAGAGCCACATGACCCAGGGGAATTTCTGGAATACAAAAAACGCAGTTTGCAAATAGTCAAAGACATATTCATAATAATATATGTATTCATTGTTTGGATAGTCCAGAGTTTGTAATAGGCATCGTGCAAAAATAATGTTGAAAATCCTTTTGATAAAAAACATAGTTAGCTTAAATTTAAGAGTTATTATTATTGGGGGGTTAAGATGGGCTTTGTGAGCCACTTCTACCATTGCTGATCTTTTGTGGCAGCCCTTTGTTCAGAGTTCACTGCAAAGGCCCGTTGCGTCCAGGAATTTCCAGATGTTTTGGGCAGTAGGTAGTTGTATCTCTCGTTGATACTTCTGTTGCGCATTAGTGGTCCGCAAGAACAGAGGATCATTGCTGTCTCTTCTGTTTCCTGACAGAACCTGCATGTCGCATCTTGTTTCATACCCATTAGAAACAGATGTCTGTTCAAATTTAAGAGTTACATGATAAAATAGTGTTTTTTGTCACATTTTCCTCTGATGTTCCCTCAAAGTCCACAAATAACGCCATATTATGGTTGAGCTATTGCAACTCTTAAGCGTCTTACCTTAAGACGAGCAGAAATGGCCTTCTCGTTCTTAAGCCAGTGGTAGGCGATCAGGCCTCCAGCAATGCCCAGCACGTACGTGGACATGTTGGTGTGGCCCCGGACAAACGTCACGCGAAACGTGTCGTCCGTCGCGTATAAGTTACGGAGGGTCCTGCAGAGAGACAACCAATCAGACATAAGAAGGAAGATTATTTAGATGTACATACATACATTAAATCACGCGTGTTTCCCAGAGGGGTAGGCAGATACCACTTCTTTCCACTTGTTTAGATCTTGACAAATTTCTTTCGCTTCTTCAACATTCATACATCGAGTCATGCATTCATATTTCGGTTTCGGGTACTTAAGATTCGGCCCTTTTCCAGTATTTCTCCGATTTGATTCGAAAAAGTACGCCTAGGGCGGCCCCTTCCGACACTTTCGATCTGTATATCTCTTTCGTCAATCTTCTTTCATCCATCCTTTCCAAATGACCCAACCATCGAAGCATGCCCTTTTCAGTCTTGGTCACTACATCTATTTAGATGTAAAACTCGCTTAATACTGCCCTTTTAAATAAAAATTACGCATTCGACATTTGATAGTCAAAGCAAGTTCGGAAAAAAATTGCGGTTCACCGTGGTATCTCGTACTGATTTCGCCAGTGTCAAATGTGTAGAATAAATCAGTAAGGACCTTGAATGAAGTGAATAAATCAGTAAGGAATAGAATTAGAATTAGAATTTGGTATGTTTTCCTGCTGAAACTACGCAGCTTATTTAATATACTCTTTTAACTTAATATTTATAGATTTATTTAATGCTAGACTAAGTATACCATTGTAACATTAAATATATTTAAAAAATGACTGACTGCCGAGTTTCTTGCGGCGTTTCTTCTCAGCAGTGGTCGCCTCTTGTGAAGCGCTGGTAGATTCTTGACGTGTAAAAGTGCCCGTGTGGCCTACTTACTGAATAAATGTCTTTTATCTTTTTAGAATAAATCAAAAATACAAAGCTGGACATCTTTCTATCGGCCATCTTCCGTCCCCAAAGGTTACCGGAACCCAGAAATAAGGTTACTTATACATACGCGGTTCGAAGAGACATGCGCCCTTTTTTAGGAAGAAAGTTACTCACTCTGGTGATTGGTGCACAACGGCACCCAGTCCTTGGAAGTAGACGTGGAAGGCGGGGAAAGCCAGGGATACGATCAGCATGACGATCAGAGCAATCGTCTGCGTCTTGGGTTTCCTGACCAGGATACACATGAGCAGACCCAGCCCGAAGAGCTGAGTGTCCGCAGCCAGGTACCTAAAGAAATTACGTAACATCAATATATCGGAGAATGTACCAGTAACAAACGTACCACAGTTCATCTTTGAACAAAGGTACAGGTATTAGGTAAAGGTTAATATAGTACATTCTGGCCTAGGTGCGGAAATTAAGGGATTTTTTGACGAGGTAGTTAGCAGGCCGAGCAATAGCGAGGCCTGCTTAAATACAAGTCAGTCAGGGAATCGTTGGTACCGCCGAGGCAAATATAACGCTTTTCTCAAACAATGCGAGGAAATGATACGAATACATGATTATAATTATTTTTTCTCAAACATGAAATGAAATATTGGCGTTGTGTTAGTTATTTTAGGCTTCAAAGTATCACGTTCCGGGCGGAGCAGCTCGAGAGAGCTGTAAAGGAATATCATACAAAATTGAAGACCTAAGCCGGGAAGTAATTTTTTTATTTTGACTTGGCGGCTGTGTTTATGAACAGCCTAATAGCTAAACTTTTTTTTTTTTTTTTTTCAGTAGCTTTATCGTTATCGGACCAAAAATATCCACGCTAATGCCTATTACACACATGATTTTTTTATTTCATTGCATATGTTTGAGAAAAACACTATACATACCTCGCCGTGAAAAGGGGTTGCCGGCCTCTGTAGTAATGTACTATTAAACACCTTTGTCAAATTCGGAGAGAATGTTTGTTTGAAAACTACGAGTATTAGTTAAGATAGTTCCACGCACGCAGAGCGCCGCCGCCGGCGCCGCACCACACGCCCCCACCCACAAGTTAGTTGGGTGTACGGATTTTTTTTCATGGTCCTTTCGATTTTATACGCAATAGAGAGCACTTTAAAAAAACAATATGGACATTGAGGGGAAGTGTTTTCATGCGTTTTTTTACTCCTAGGGGTAAAATGAGTTTTTTTCTGTCCATGTGTTTCAATCGGAAACCGTTCTTTTCGAGCATGTTTGAGAAAATATTTTTTATGTGTGCATTTGTCGAAACTGTCATAAAATAAATAGAAAGGTCATAATATACGGACTTTTAGGCGTTTCTATGTAATGGTCTCCCCAGACCTATCGACGCCGAATCGGCTTGAGCCGGTAAGAAAAAGTTTTATGTCCATGCAATAAGAGCGAAAACGACGTCGTTCCGTTCGCAACGCTGAATCGAGCCGAGCCGAGCCGAGCGACGTCGTTTTCGCTCTTATTACATGGACATACAACTTTTTCTTACCGGCTCAAGCCGATTCGGCGTCAATAGGTCTGGGGAGACCCTTATGGTTGCGTCGCAGCGACGACGTGGAAACCGGCTCGGTCCGTCCTGTTGTCTTACCTTGTGGTGTGTGTGTGCGTACGATTGACACACACACACACATCAAGCTACGCAACATACCTTTGTTTGAACAACAACTGTTTAGTTTACTGTGTTGGAGCTGTAACTTACCACGTCTGCGGCATACATTGTGAGTCGTCGTAGATGTAATTGTTGACGTAGAGGAGATGTGACCACCAATACTGGTTGCAGGCGACAGACTCGCTGGTGACCATCATCGGCCAGAGGGGGCCGTTGCCCACGTGCCGAATGACCGTCGTGACGGTGAACATGACCAAGGCGTAAACGGGCGTTAACCTGCAATTCAGAAGGTAGTATTTAATTTAGTGGTGGTGGTATCTTGTGTAGGGTCCGTTTTTGACCTTTTTCCTACTCCTGTACTTTTATCTGTCATTTATATAGTCACAAACACTAATATAAGAATATAGATAATATGTCCGCAGAACATTCCGTAGAAAAGTCTATCTAGTCTTAACAGCACTTGTGCTTTTTTGAGCCAAAACGATATGCCTAGCTGCCAAAGCTTACACCTAGGTTAATTTGACCAATCAAAATACTTCACCAAATTAAACCACCAATCACAATACACATTGACTGTCAATCGGAACGTTAGGTTCTTTTTAGTATGTAAACTCTTTTACTAATTTAACTCTTAAAAAAAAACATTTTATTTGGTATCAACCAACCAGAACGCAGCTATATTAAAATCGACCAATCGGGTAAAAGAATTCATTTCTCAAATCATTAGGTGTTTTTTAGTCCCTATTTCACAAGTTAAATCGATTGTGCAACTTTAAAAAAAAATATGAAACCTGGCAAGTGCACATCAATTTAAAAACAAAGTTAACCATAGACACATATTTTGTTGTTTTCGAATGTTTCTCGCTCGTTTGTTGTTCTGTGCTTTGTTCGTTCGTATTCTAACCTAGGTATATTAATTTAATTTTGCATTTTATTTGAAACCTAGTCGTAGAAAAAGTATTGTATGCAACGGTGTATAACTAAGTCAAAAAATACTCGTGGCGTCTTGCTTTACGGTGTTCGCCTGCGGCTCACATCGTAACCACACCACTCGTCTTTTTTGACCTCTCTTATACAACTGTTGCATAAACTACTATAATCGTTGGGTTTTATATACTCTTTTATAACAATACCCGCGTAATTTCGGGCATAATCGCATTTCATCTTAGTTCTCAGGGCAACGCATTTGGATTTTTAGGGCCGTATTAATAAACTGATCTCGACTGTAATGCCCGTCTCAAGATGCGTCAAGAATGACAGTTTTCTATGGTTTCACGTTTACTTTGACGTATCTTGTGACGGGCACCTCAGCCGAGATGAGTTTATTAATACGGCTCTTAGAATTGTAGGCTTGAGATTGCAGTCATGAGAATTTAAATGTCTATACATTATACACGTTAAAAAAAGCTAATCGCAAATCTCGGATAATGTGACAAAAAGAAAGAAAACAAAACACAAAACAAAAACCATCCTGTAGGGTTATTATGACCTATATATAATATGATTATAGTTTCAGTTTACGCTGAAAGAAAGGGACAGAGCTATGTAGCATCCAAAACTCTGTCCTTTACACCCACCGTAAAATGAACTGCATAGCTATGTCATAACCCCCCTGAACTAGTTCAAGATGACGTAAAATGGTCCCTGGTCAGCGTGTAACTGGTTTTATCTACTCTCATATCGTAAAGTTCAAATTATAAACTTCAAAACGAATTTATATTGGCATACTTTATAAACACAATATCGAAAAAAAAAAAAAAAAAAACACTTTATAACATTATTTCTCTAACAAACTAATGTTATAAACAGGGAGCGGACAAACGGATGTCATTACTCGCAAGAACATGGACATGACTCTAAAGATTAATTAATTAATTAATTGATTTCTTAGTGAATATTGCTAAGACTTCAATGGAATAATAAAAGAAAGATATCATACCTTCTTTGATTTCCTTTTTAAAAATACGATGATTTTTTTGACATTGATTGTACTGTGCTGACATTCATTCAATTTACTCTGTGATTCTTTGCGTGTATCACGAAAGATATCGTAATAAATAAAGCCATGGCAATTTTTTTTTATTTCGCCTTTTGAATATCGTCAATTTTCTAACGAGCTCATGGCGAAAATTGAAGTAAATAAAATACGACGTGGCAATGGTATCTCAAAATTATGTTTAATTATTTATAGTTATAGCTTATCTTAAACATTTCGAATGAGAACTCAATAATATTTTCTTTTACATACATATTAGGCAGCGAAGAAATATGTCTGTGTCGCTGTTATTTCAACTTCAAAGAAAGGTGTTTGAAGTATATGTTAAAAAAAACCGGCCAAGTGCGAGTCGGACTCGCGCACGTAGGGTTCCGTACAACTATACATCTAAATAAATGTTTTTCTTTATTCTTTATTATATTTGAGTTGATTGAATGAAAGGTAAAATGCGGTTTACGATTTATAACGTATTAAAAAAAAACTAATTATTAAATCTCGTTCAAACCAATTTTCGGTGGAAGTTTGCATGGTAATGTACATCATATATTATTTTTACATTTATCATTCCCTTATTTTAGAAGTTACGGGGGGGGGGACACACATTTTTCCACTTTGGAAGCGTCTCTCGCGCAAACTATTCAGTTTAGAAAAAAATTATAATAGAAACCTCAATATCATTTTTGAATACCTATCCATAGATACCCCACACGTATGAGTTTGATGAAAAAAAAATTTTTGAGTTTCAGTTCTAAGTATGGGGAACCCCAAAAATTTATTGTTTTTTTTCTATTTTTGTATGAAAATCTTAATGCGGTTCACCGAATACATCTACTTACCAAGTTTCCACAGTATAGCTCTTATAGTTACGGAATAAAGTGGCTGTGACATACGGACGGACAGACGGACAGACATGACGAATCTATAAGGGTTCCGTTTTTTGCCATTTGGCTACGGAACCCTAAAAAGCATTGATACATCCAAATTGGATGAATGTTGGGAGGAGCTTGTGGGCCTAATGCGTAAATATCAAGAAAGGGATGTACCAGGTAACTTTTTTAAAACTAGAGTTTACCTATTTAAGTATACGGGTCATGCATAGAGAATAAAACTGAGATCGAAATTGTACGAATAATTGTTTTTTTTAGGGAATGAGTCAAGAGATATTGCCTGTAAATGTCCAATGAAGAACTCCAACTTGCGTAAAATGTTATTAAAATACCTCTGCATGTTTTTGTCCCTTAACTTCGGTAGATTGTGAACGGAGTTTTTCAGCTCATAAGTATATTTTGGATGTGAAAAGGAACCAACTTACCCCTGAAAATTTAGAAAAAATACTTTTTATTTTCTTTAATAAAGATACTCACTAAATCTGTGTTTAATTTATTTATTAATATTTTACTGAGTATACAACTTAAATTACAGGCAAAAAATAATGAATTAATCATTGAAGTCATGTCCATGTTATGCGAGTAATGACATCCATTTGTCCGCTCCCTGGTTATAAAGTAATTTTTTTACGATTACGATACAAGTTAATCCAAAAAGTTAATGTCACCAACGAGGTTCCATATCAATTATTTTTTATAATGGAACACATATGCGGTTCGCGTAATTTTTACAGCATTACAAAAAAGAAAACAATTTTACTTGTTTGCGACAGCGCCCGCTTTAAGGCATGCGCGGTGATGTGCTAGGTTTTGGCGCCATTCATTAAATACGTTTTGCTGTAGTTACTTTATTAACTTTGATCTTTTATTTAGTAGGTTGAATCGCAATGTATGAGATTAGATAAAATAGTGTATGAAACTGCACATAACTAGGTATTAAAACACTCGCCTAGCGGCTCGGTTCTTAAACACACACTCGTTGTAGCTGATCGGGCACTGGGATATTAAGTAAAACACCAAAATACTGGAAAAGAGTGGCGGCAGCGTTAGCACACACGCGGTTCCGATGCTGCGACCATGGAAACTAACTCTACCCTCATCTGTCATGTAATGAAAAGCCACAAACTTAAAACTACCTTAAAATTAAACATGTATGTGTTTGAGTGTGTGCGTACGCGTCGTCTACATTCTCCCCCGCGTGTCGTTTCGGCGACACTCATCATCCAGTGGTAACCGTGCGACGCGTGCGGCGGGCCTGCGATAAACGGCTGTACGCGTTTGAACATCCACGACCCTCACTCTACCATCGCGCCCAGGATGTGTTTGAACAACGCGCCCCTTTGGCCAACAATTTCGCGATGAATTCGGGTCTATTATCAACACTAGATCTCCTTGGCGCAAATCTTGATTTTCCTCTGTCCACTTTGATCGAGGCAGAAGAGTTGGAAGTATTTCTTTCATCCACCTACTCCAAAATAAATCAGCGAGGCGCTGAGCTATGCGCCATTGACGTCGTAGGTATAAGTCTCCCTCGCAAAATTCACCTGGTATTGGAAGTCCCGATGACGAGCCAATCAAAAAATGATTTGGAGTCAAGGTCTCTTGGGCATCGTGGTCAACAGAGACGTGAGTCAAAGGCCGGCTATTAACCATTGCTTCAACTTCCAATAGCAACGTCATGAGTGTCTCGTCGCGGGGTGACCTTTCTTTAAGCACGACCTTTAGCGCGGTTTTAACACAGCGAATCATACGCTCCCAGGCGCCTCCCATGTGAGGACTAGCTGGAGATATAAAGTGCCAATCAACACCATAATTAGAGGCATACTCCAACAAGTACTCGTGGTTCAGCTCTTCATAAGATTTCTTTAACTCGATTTCGGCTCCCCGTAGGTTGGTGCCGTTATCTGAGTAAATCTTCGCAGGCCAGCCACGCCGAGCAGCCATGCGGCGTAGCGCCATGATCAGCGAATCGGACGTCAGCGTAGTAACAACTTCAATATGTACGGCGCGCACTGTCAAGCACGTGAAAAGGACACCATATCGCTTTTCGCGCCGACGACCCACCGTAACTTCCATGGGTCCAAAAAGGTCCACACCACAGTGGGTAAATGGCCTCTGATGATGAGATAAACGAGCTTCTGGCAAATCACCCATTCTTGGTGGTTGGGGGTTTACTTTACGCAACCTACAGAAAAGACAACGAGATGCTACGGTTCGAACGGTAGGGCGCAACTTTAACAACCAGTATCTTTGTCTTAGCTCGTTTACCACCATTTCGTTGGAGGCATGTGCGGCACGCTCATGAAAGTGTTTCACGATTAGTCTAGCGACATAATCGCGTCCATCCAGAATTACGGGCCTTTTCATGTGCATGCCAACTTCCTTTGCGTCATCGATGCGTCCCCCAACTCTGAGGAGGCCGTCCTCCGCAAGAACTGGGGTCAAGGTGCGTAGTCGACTGTTGGGCTCGATATTTTTACTTTGTCTCAATTGATTTAGTTCAGTTTTAAAATGGAGTTCCTGTGAATATTGCAATAGCAATAACTCAGCCCTTTCCATTAAATTATTGTTAATCGTGGATATGCCGCTCAAAACGGTAGCCGTCGCGCGAAGCAATCTGAGCCAAGACGAAAAACGCGTAGGATCGGGCACAGGTATGTATATTTTTAACTTCTAATTGTTCCCTACTAATATTTTGTATGTTTTCAGGTTCGCGCGGCCATTGCTCAGCGGGTGAGCGAAGAAAATCCGGTCCTTTAAACCATTCGCAGCTATCCGTTAGACGGTAATTATTGTTCTTCGTTGCAACGTCTGCTATGTTCAATTCAGATGGAACGTAATGCCATTCGTTAACACTGCTCGTCGCGTCTAGTTTACCGAGTCGGTTTGCGACAAACGTGTTATAATTGCGATGGTCATTACGTATCCACAACAAAACAGTAGTGGAGTCAGTCCAATAAAAGGTTCTGTCGATCACTAATCTATGCTCATTTTTCAGCGTATTTGCGAGACGGCATGCAAGAACAGCTGATTGCAGTTCTAAGCGAGGAATAGACACACACTTCACCGGAGCCAAGCGACTTTTACTCATGACAAAAGACAAGCTAATGTCGGCCTTATGTTCTTCGCAATAGGATCGCCAATAGGCTACAGCAACATAAGCGGCCGGTGACGCGTCGCAAAATATATGTAGATCAAGTTTACGTTTGTGTGTATTGTTACTATGATTAAAATACCATCTTGGAATGCGAAGCTCATTTATAAAACCTATTTGGTCCATCCATTCCTTAAATACAACAAACATTTCATCAGTCAACACCTGATCCCAATCAATTTCCTGTCTCCAGGTAGACTGTAAAAGTATTTTTGCTTTCATGGTGAAGGGAGACAACAAACCATAAATATCGAATATACTCATAACTATGCGCAAGAGTTCCCTTTTAGTTGGCTTTTGTTGACCTTTCAAAACGCGCTCATTAACATTTTTAAACGATAGATTAAACCCTAAGCAATCTGTACTCGGGTACCACAATAACCCAAGTGTACGTTCAAACAATTCGTTTCCTTGGAAATCCAGCCTTACGCAAGCTGCGCTTAAGGTATTTTTTGGAGCGACTTCGCAAACAGCAGGGCTATTAGATGTCCAGTTCGTAATGTCGAAACCACCTTGTGAATGAATGTAAGTTATTTCTTTCATCGACTTAATGGCCGCGTCTTCGGTAGTGAAAGAGTCAACATAATCGTCACAATAGTGATTAGTGATTATCGCATGTACTGAATCGGGCATTGTTTGTTTGAAACGTTCGGTGTTTATGTTTTTTACGTATTGAGCTATGAAAGGTGAACAGTTAGCGCCAAAAATTAAAGATGTCATGGCAAAATGTTTTACTTGGCCTTCTATTTTCCACAGAAAACGAAGCGCGTGTTGATCAGCGGATTTTATATTTACACGTAAAAACATATCACGTATATCTGCAGAAATTCCTATTCTATTCTCACGAAATCTAAGCATGATACCTATAAGAGATTCAAGCAAATCTGGGCCCTGCAACAAGTAGCTATTGAGACTAAAACCATTAGTGGTGGCCGCGGCGTCGAAAACTAGTCTAAGTTTTTTCTTATTTGGGTTATCGACGCCGAAGTGGGGTAAATACCAGACTCGCGGTCCTGACTCATGCGGATCTATTTCGCGAGCGTAATTGTTAACAAATAAGTGTTCGATTCTTTCGTTGTACCGTTGAGCGAATCCTGGGTCACGTGACATTTTACGTTCGATAGATCTCAGGCGCGAGAGTGCAGTTGGGAGCGAGTCGGGCATAACGGTACTACTTTTCCACGGGAGACCTACTGCCCAGTGGCCATCAACTAAGTGTGCAGTACTATTCAATATCTCAATCGCCTTACTTTCGTGACGATTTGGCCGCGGTGGCGCCGCGGAGACCCCTAGTGCATCTAACTCAAAAGATTTACGCACGAGTTCATTCAAGCCACGATCATCGACGTTGTCAGTCGCGAGCGAAGTAGATGTCACGTGGCATACAGTTTGTGTAAACACGCGAGCAGCGCCCGCGCCCGCGCCAGACTGGCTATCACCGGGAGAATATGGGGATGATAACGTAGACATAAAGCCGTGTACACACCAACCCAAAGGAGTTAATGTACCGAAAGGTTCATTTTTGCTACCAATTAACAATTGTAATGGCTTTATTAAATCGTAATTATCCTGTCCAATTAATACCTTTGGTTTATAATTAACATTTAGAACAAAATCTGACAAAATATTATGTAAATGCTTAGACTTAGCAATATTAACTTTTAACATGTTTTGCTCAGGCAAATTTAGTTCTTTAATCTTTTGAGCGTGAAAATCAAACAAGTTATTATCCGAGCCACTTATGCTACAACTTACAGTCTCTGATGTACAAACTATTTCGTTGTTCTCCCAAGCACCGCACATACGCAATTGTTTCTTCTGTCCTTTTAGACCTATCGAGTCCGCAATATCACTCGCGATAAGAGAAACTGTTGCGCCGTCGTCCAGTAGCGCGTGCGCTGTGACCGCGCCCTTAGGGCCATGCAAAACAACCGGCACGATCTTTAGCATTACGATTGAATTAGATAATGAGATCGTGTTGTTTACACTTTCACTATGAACTTCCGCACATTCGCGCGCGACACTATTATTTTCGGACACGGTGTTCACTTGGTCGGACCGCACGTCGGACGTCGTCGTCGACTGCGACGGCGATGTCGGGGCTGGCCAGCGAAGCAGCTCGTGATGCGGGAGCCCACACTGGTCAATCTCACAGTTAGAAGCGGGGCATTCCTCCCTTTTATGTTTATCTATGAGGCATTTATGGCATAAATGTCTTCCCCTAATGAAACGCCAGCGGTCCTTTCGCATCGCTTTTTTAAACTTAGTGCAATTAGGTAAGGTGTGATAGCTCTCACGGCAAAATCCACACCTTTTATCAGCTTTTGTTTCGTAACATGTTTTTTTAAACGACGACTGCGATTGTGCCAATATAAAATGTCTATTGTCTTGGGGTTTACGCTCTTCCGGTTTCTTATAGGTACTGGTATGTATATGAATATGACTAATACCTGCCATTGACGCCTTCGTGGCTTCTTCGGATAAAAAATCCGAAAACATTTCGAGTTTAGGTTTATCATTTTCTTGGTGCATATATGCATAATCGGCCCACTTAGTAATTAGCGCCGTGGGGCACTTAGTAATAACGGCATTCATTAGCTCGGGGCTACGTAAATAATCTATTTGTTGTGTAGCTCGAGCGGCCGCCACGTAATTTTTAACTTTTATAGAAAAGTTAACTATCTCGTTGTGATACGCTGGCGGTAATAGTGGTAACTTTCTCAGCTGTACAGTTATCCTTTGTATGATAGTTTCGGGCCTTCCGTAACGAAGTTCTAAGGCGTTTATAATGCTTACAGCTGATGTGTTGCCGATGAGAAGTGAAGACACAGTTTCTTTCGCTTCGCCCCGTAAACACTTACGTAATCGACAGATGTTTTCTGTGTCACTGACTGAACTTACACACTTTGCAGGACTCGGTGTACGCGTTCTTGAATGATAACCACTCTAGTGGATCACCATAAAATTGTGGCAGCTCCTTATTCGTGTTCAAGCGTGACAGAATTTGTCTGTCGTCAGATGTAGCGGTGGTGATGGCATTATTAAGTGCGTTAGCAAGTTGTTGGATGTCGCTCGGCGCGGCCGCGGCGGCGGGCGGCGCCTCGTGCTGCAGCTCGCGCGGCGGCTGCTCCATGACATCCTCGAGGCTACTACGCCTTATCCATTCGTCCACTTTGTGCTTGATGCTGGATCTGGAACTTGAACTGCCGGCATGGGAACGTTGCACCTCTAATTCGGCGATATCTGCGGCTAGCCTCTTCTCGTTGAGCTCAAGTTGTATGCGAGCATTGGCTTCCGCTGCTTCCAATTCCAAGCGTTTCTTGCGAGCATCAAATTGGAGCTCACTACTATGTGAATGTTTGCTGCTGGTCGATGCCGGCGGTTCAGGTAGGTGGTGAGGTGTTTCGACCTTGACGCTATTTTCAGACCTTGTTCCTCGTTCGCGAAATTCCGTAATCTTTATAGATGATATAGGCTTATCCGAGTACGCATGACCATCAAGCATCTTTCTTGTGCCTTCATGGATTAAATTGTCCATAATGTCGCGCTTCGCCGTGGGAATAATTTTACGTTTCGCCTCCGCCGCCGGTGGCGTGTTAAACATGGCGGCCGACCGGTATTGTCTCACTCACTACGTATTTAACTAGGGTGTTAAGTATAATAACTAATTTAACATCGATCAGGTTCGTAGGACCACTTTGTAGCTGATCGGGCACTGGGATATTAAGTAAAACACCAAAATACTGGAAAAGAGTGGCGGCAGCGTTAGCACACGCGCGGTTCCGATGCTGCGACCATGGAAACTAACTCTACCCTCATCTGTCATGTAATGAAAAGCCACAAACTTAAAACTACCTTAAAATTAAACATGTATGTGTTTGAGTGTGTGCGTACGCGTCGTCTACACTCGTGTTTTAATACCCCTCATTATGCAACAACTTCATAAACTACTATTGAAGCAGACCTGATCTTCTGATGGAGCCAATTGGGATTGTTCATACTTTTTAAATTACCTACTCTAATTTGAAAACCATTTCGAGGAATAGGGTTTTAAAGCCGTTCTGCATTATCACGTTTTTGAAATATTAATGTATTTCGGAAATTTTGACAAAAGTATATTTGACCTTTGTTTGACTTTCTTTTGGCTTTAAGGTCCTCCCAGGTCTTGCGGGTTAGACGAATAGCGCTTGAAATAGTATGTTTTATTACATTATGAAAATCACTTTTTATCATTAGATATAATTTAATTGTTATAATTTATTAGAAAATGCCAACCCAAATTTAAATGAATCATGTCATCCATAAAATGTCTGCTAAATAAATAAATATGTTAAAACAAAACTATTGGGTCAAACACAAAATTAATGAAATTGGTCTATTAAAATTACCTGTTCTTTCGAATTAGAATGTAAAATCCGTGAGTTATTAATTTTGGTCTATCCCAATTGGTGATGCAAAGTTTTTGTACCTTAGCCACCTCATCAGCATGCCCTTGGGCCAGTCCCAGATGGAGATCTTGTGCTTCTCGGCGTTCAGCTCGAAGTTGAAGGCCAGGAAGAACCCGGACATGACGAAGAAGGTGTACGTGACCAGGGTGCCGTTGTAGAGGATCATTATGGCGGGTTTCTCGTACGACTGGAATTTAAGGGGACAATCTTACCACCAATAAACCCAGTGCAGAGTCCACCAGCAGTTATACGTCGGTTTCGGGGACTTAAGATTCGGCCCTTTTCCAGTATTTCTCCGATTTGATTCGAAAAAGTACGCCTAGGGCGGCTCCTTCCTACCCTTCCACTTACTTTTGATATGTATATCTCTTTCATCAATCTTCTTTCATCCATCCTTTTCAAATGACTGAACCATCGAAGCATGCCCTTTTCAATCTAAGTCACTACATCTTCTTTTATTCCACATTTCTCTCTTGTTTTCATACAATCCGACATTTTTTAAATATGACACGATCACGGTTTAATCATTTAATTATATAAATGTAAAAAAAAACAGATAGTGGTATATTGATAATTTAATTTATAAAAACACACTAGACAGTTAAGTGTGCGATCTATAATAGTAGTTTATGAAATTGTTGCATAATGAGGGGTATTAAAACACGAGTGTGTGTTTAAGAACCGAGCCGCAAGGCGAGGTTTTTAATAGTATCACACGAGTGTTTTAATACCTAGTTATGTGCAGTTTCATACACTACTTTATCTACTCTCATACATTGCGATTCAACCTACTTAATAAAAGATCAAAGTTAATAAAGTAACTACAGCAAAACGTATTCAATGAATGGCGCCAAAACCTTGCACATCACCGCGCATGCGTTAAAGCGGGCGCTGTCACAGACAAGTAAAAATTGGAATGAAAACTTTTTGTAATGCTGTAAAAATGGCATTATAAAAAAATTATTGATATGTTACCTCGTTGGTGACATTAACTTTTTGGATTAACTTGTATCGTAATGGTAAAAAAATTACTTTATAACATTATTTTGTTAGATAAATAATGTTATAAAGTGTTTTTTTAATTTATTTCGGTATTGTGTTTAATAAAGTATGCCAATATAAATTCGTTTTGAAGTTTATAATTCGAATTTTACGATAATATGAGAGTAGATAAAAAATATTTTAAAATATTAAACAGTATTGTAACCCACAGTTACAGGGAATAAATTATTCATTCATCAATTTATTCATTTTATTACTTAATACAACCCGTGTGGTTGCCGGGTTAAAATAGTGCCACTCCATGTCTTCCCGTGGATGTCGTAAGAGGCGACTAAGGGAATATAGGCTTGTAGTACTGTTAGGCGATGGACTTGCAACCTGTCAGTAATATGCTGGTAAACATCTTAGCCTATTTGTGCGAATTGTGGTTACCGATTTATCAACAACTTTTTAAAGTTGTAATTCTGTAGCTCTGCCTAGCCCACTCTGGGATTACAGGCGTGAAGGTATGTATGTATTACTTAATAATGAAACCCAAAGATGCGTACATATATAGTAAATAAACATTCTCTTTAAAAAGAGAAATGGAGGGCGACTTACTGTTTCGATAAACTCGGGGTTCTGTAGATAGGTGATCGCCATCACCAGCGCAGTGTGGGAGAAGATCACGCATACCATCGTCAAGGCCCTGAAGACGAAATACATCATCATTAGGCATCGGAGTTTTTGTCGCACGGTAAGACTAATAGCAAGCTATGGAGTCGTGATTTGCCATAAATCTAAACTCTTATTCAAATTCATACTCATTTATTTAATTTATCTTAAAATGACTCTATAGCCGTCGGTCGTGTATTTTTCATCTTAGTCAAGTTATATAATAACATAATTTTCTATTAGATCATAAATTCATAAGTTGAACTATTTTAACATACAATTCGCCGCTGTGGACTAAAACATTCCCTGCTGCCGTGTTTTAATGTATCTTTAGTTTGTTTAAAAATTTTCGTAATTAAATCAGTATAAAAATGGTAATTATTATATGAACGATTATTTAATGTTATTTTTTAATTTTTTAATTATGGCAACAAACAGTCATTACAATATCAGATGTACAAATTGCACTGGTATTAGTTAAAAAAAAAGACAAAACAGTGCCCAAAAGAAATACTTAAAATTAAGTTAATACTGTTAAACAAAAATTTGAGCTTACATAACTAACAATAATGTATTGTTAGATACAAAAGGGTCTTATGATACAAAATAAAAGACCTAAATTAAAACATTACATATCATTTACGTACTGCCGATGAAGTCATTGTACGTGTGTGTGATCGAAGTAATTATGACGAAAAATGTATGTTTCGGCAGTTCGCAAGTGACATAGAGAAAATAAAATAAAAAATATTCGTGTTTACAATATGTGAAAGTTGCAGTCCAGGAGAAAAAACGTCCCTATAATCGACTTCCTTGATCTTTTTATGTGAATTTATTACACAAAAAAAAAAAAAAAACATATCCATATAAATGATAATGTGATAATAATGATATTATTTCATTATCATTTCGTCCCATTGCTATTATAATCTTTTTCAATAATTATTTTTAGTTTCTTTTTTTTTAGTCTAAGAAGTCGATCACAAACATTGGGTTATCTTATTTCTAAATGATGTCATAGTTAAGTTGCTAAAAGGATCAATATGTGAGAATTGTTTGTTATACATATCAAGAGCGCGGGAGAAGAAACAGTTTCGAGTGTATTTTTTTTGTAGGTAGCTAGGTGAAAAAAGATTAACCTTGCGTGAGGGGCGAATGGGGAGACGGCGAATACAAGATAGGCTTACTTTGGATAGCAACGTAGGAGAATTAATTTTGTAATTGAGAATCTTAAACAAGCTTGTCATATCCGCGACTTTACGTCTGTTTTCGAGAGACAATAGTGAAAAGTGTTACGATAATTGAGTGTTTTTATGAACTTTTTTTGTACTTTTTCTATTCTGGCTGTGTGACACTGGAAGTATGGACTCCAGATGGCACTGCCAAATTCCAGTACGGATCTCACAAAAGAAAAGTATAAAATCTTAAGGGTATATGTAGTTTTAAAGGGTTTACTGATTCTATTTATAAGGCCTAGATTTCTAAATGATCTTTGAACTATCATATCGATATGCGAATTGAATGACACCTTATCGTCCATAGTAATGCCGAGGTCTCTAATAATAAATACTCGGTTGAGTATGTCATCATCAATAGTATAGTCAAATTGAATTGGATTAGTTTTACGGGTGTAGGTGATGACATAACATTTACCGGAATTCAAAAACAGTTGATTTTGAGAGCAGTATGACGGCAGTGCTGTGAGGTCACGTTGGAGATCAACGCAGTCCTCAGCAGTAGTTACTATTTTAAAAAGTTTAGTATCGTCAGCGTACAATAAGTGACTGGAGTTTTTAAAAGTGGTCCCAATATCGTTAATGTATATAGTGAAGAGGAGAGGTCCCAAGTGGGACCCTTGAGGGATGCCTGAAGGCACATTCAGAAAGGTTGAGCAGTAACCCTTGAGGCATACAGCTTGACTACGATTGCGTATGTAAGATTCGATCCACCTAAGTAGGCTGCCGTGTACACCGACCATCAGAAGCTTGTTTAAAAGTAAGTCATGATTTATTTTATCAAATGCTTTAGAGAAATCGGTGTACACGACATCAACTTGTTGATTTTTGTCCATAGCTCGGAGTAAAAAATCGGTAAAGGTTAACATATTAGTTTCTACGCTACGACCTTTGACGAAACCATGTTGAGTTTCAGAAATGTGTTGAACTGCGCTACATAGTTGAGCCGTGACAATTTTTTCAAAGATCTTGCCTATGACGCACAGCTTAGATATAGGTCTGTATTGGTCAATATTATATTTACCTTGAGTGGTTTTTGGAATAGGTGTTATTAATGAGAGCTTCCATATTCCCGGGAATATTCCTATCTTAATAGAGTAGCGGAAAATAAGTGTGATAGGTTCTGCTAGTTCCTTAGCACATTTTGAAAACAGAAGCGGGTATTTTATATCCTAATATAACATTAAATAATCGTTTCTGAACTCGTCAACGTTGTTGTCTTTAATAAAAAAAAAACCTAAATAATTAAATAAATAAATGAGTATGAATATGTATAAGAGTTTAGATTTATGGCAAATGACGACTCCATAGCTTGCTATTAGTTTTACCGTGCGACAAAACCTTCGAAACCTAATCATCATCATCATCATCATTATGGCATCAATCATCAACATCACCAAATCAATCGAAACATGTCCATTATTTTAAAGGTCTTCCATCATTCGATTCTCAGGGATTGTCGAAGTAGTTATCAAGTCGTAGGTACCTCATGCCGTTAAAACCCTTCAGCAGATTCAGCCGAGGATCGGGACCCTTGCCAGCCGTCGCTACCAGCTTCTTCCAGTTCCGTTTCAAAGAGAATGATAGCAATAAGGCATTTCCTAGAAAAAAGAACGTCATTTTGAGCATAACCTTACATTAATTTAAATATAAGCTTATTTGCGCTAGACAAGATCTGTAATATTTTTAATGACAATCAAAGATACGATTCACGTACATTTTTCGAAAACCGTTACCTAGCTAATAGGGAATGCAAACCGACCCTTTTTATAGCCGCTAAATTACCGGTAATTTATAGCTATTACCGGTAATTTACCGAACCGTGAAAAACTAAAAATAAACGTGAAATAATATGATTTTAAGTGCAATTTACTTTCAGCCACTCCTTAAAAATCTATTTGATTGAAATTGGCTTTCAAATTATGTTCAAAACTGATAATTATTTGTAAAATTATATTACTATTACGAAGTAAGCAAGTAAAGTAACGCTACGTATTCCAGGGTCAGCCGAAGATGTGCCTTATTAGGTAAGGTACTATTTGGTTACTGTTTCTTTAGCTCAGTCACACAATTAAAAGTACAACGTTTATTCACGCTAGAGAGCTATTAAAAGTTACGTATAAGTATATTATAAATATCATATTTTTTACTTGTGTCATCCTTGAAACAAATTAAATCTTTGAGTTACCTTGGTGATAAATGACTGTTAGTCATTAAAATGATTTCTTTAATTTTAAGACATTGATATTTTTTCTTATATGTAAGTTTAAAATTATTACTTCAAGTGGTGATTATTTTTAAATGACTTGTTAAAGTAAAATATAGGATTTTCAAACATTTTTATTGCTGTTATTTGAGAAACACAAAAACCGGTAATTTACCGGTTAACCGGTTTTGCCGGACCGAAGTCGGTAATTTACCGGTTTTCAAATTTGGCCGGTAATTGCATTCCCTACTGGCTAACATAGAATGTAACTCGCCCGGAGGGGGTATTGTCTAACGCACTTGCCATCGCAATAGTTTTTATTTTGAAAATCGAAGGCTTGTCTGCATACAAAATGAGAACAATTGTTCCGAATTTGAAGTCGATTGCGATAGCGAGTGCGTTAGGAAATAGGCTAGGAGAGGGGGTATTGTCTAACGCACTTGCTATCGCAATAGTGTTTATTTTGAAAATCGAAGGCTTGTCTGCATACAAAATGAGAACAATTGTTCCGAATTTGAAGTCGATTGCGATAGCGAGTGCGTTAGGAAATAGGCTAGGAGAGGGGGTATTGTCTAAGGCACTTGCTATCGCAATAGTTCTTATTTTGAAAATCGAAGGCTTGTCTGCATACAAAATGAGAACAATTGTTCCGAATTTGAAGTCGATTGCGATAGCGAGTGCGTTAGGAAATAGGCTAGGAGAGGGGGTATTGACTAACGCACTTGCTATCGCAATAGTGTTTATTTTGAAAATCGAAGGCTTGTCTGCATACAAAATGAGAACAATTGCTCTACTTTGAAGCCGATTGCGATTGCGAGTGCGTTTTACAATAGCCCTTCAGGTCGGTCTATTCCCACTAGATCCGTTGTAAGTTCCGTTATTTCAAGTACTTCAGATCATGGAACTAGTGGGAATGATTTTGTACCAGTAGTTCCATTTTATTTAAAAATAAGTGATGAATATTTTCTTTTATTATTACGAATATTTATATTATATTATTATTATCGAATGAAATTTCTTCATTACTGAACACGTTGCCTGCCATTACGAATATACTCGTAGTATAATTATTGCATACCTAATGCCACCCATACAAAACAGTCCATACGAGTCCAAAATTTAAACATGACGTCTGGCTGATAAAAATTGTATTGAACTTTTTTCGCTTAATAAAATGTATTATATTTCCAATGCCAAAGTTTTCATTCGTGCCCTCTTTTCCTTGCCAGCATTTTAAATAATCTATGAGGTTTAGAATAAACATCTACGAAAATACTCGTAGTCGGCAGTGGGGGCAAATCTACCGATTACGAGTATACTCGTAGTTGGCAGGCAACGTGTTAATGGTGAGACTAAATTATTTTTTCAATGTCAGTGAATAAACGAACATCTTATCTAAAAAAATATGAATAGTTATCTCCCTGCATACCAATTGCATTTGCGTGTTTAGAACAAAATTATTTTTGTCTATGTCTAATCTTCGTCGTTTTGTTTAAGGACAAGAACCAAATTTTTTCAATTTATTTTTACGAAAAGCATCAATTCTAGTATCATCCAACAAACAGTGCAGGTGTTAGGTCGCAGTTTGTTTTATTTTTAATAAAATGGAACTACTGGGATAAAATCATTCCCACTAGCTCCATGATCTGAAGTACTTCAAATAACGGAACTAGTGGGAATAGACCTCCAGGTCCGCTGGTACGAATCAATATATTCGTCAACATATCCGTGTTGCTCGATCGTATATTTGTTTCCAAAAGGGCAGAGAAAAGGGTACAGCTTAAGGTTAACGTACTTCACTGGTGCAGTTGTTCATAAAGTCCAAGTTAACCAAATTTCATAATTATTGGTTGCACAAATGTAAAGTTATCTTATCAGCTCTTGACTTGGCAACCTCTTCCGATTTTTTGTAAATACAGTTCCTTAAAAAATTGTACTTTTGTACCTGTACATAGTGCGGAAAGTTGTATTTTTCAAACTAGTCCTTTTTACAATTTGTAGCTGCATCCATAGCTGGGCATTAACTCGTTAATCCGTTAAGCGTTAATTAACGAAGTTAACATTTTGATTAACGGATTAACTTTTAAGTTAACTTTTTAAAATGTTTACGGACACGTTAACTTCCGTTAATATGCAGAAGTCCGTTAATCGTTAATCCAATGCCTACTATTTACCGAACGGCACCGCGGCGCGGCAAGAAAAACAGGTTCAGACATGTATGAAACGACAAGTGCAGGGCGGCGGGTAGCGCGAGTGTGTAGTGTGAGAAACAACGATGATGACAAGGAAGACTTTTTCAATTCTGTCACTCAGTCTATAGAAAAACCAAAGAGCTCCAACTCTTTAAAGAGTAAAGCGCAAAGTCTCGTTAAAATGTGGCTGGACATGAAATCAAAAGACTCGTTTAAAGATGTTGCATTCCTCGGGGAACAGATATTCATAAATCTATTCATTAAATACAATACTTACTGCTATACTCTCAAGCGCTGCAATTAATGTATGTATGTAAACTCTTTATTGCACAAAAAAAAACAATTACAAGTAAATTCGTACACATGTACAATGGTGAACTTATCCCTTTAAAAGATCTCTTCCAGTTAACCTGACCATGATTGAGGAAACTGTACGAGGATAAGCAAGATTACAATGATGTGCACCAAAAATTAATCAACTAATATTTCTACAGCTAAATATCCATAAACTATACATATAAATAAATAAACATCACATACACAAATACAAATATAATAATATAGTGCAGTATATATATACACTTACATAAGGAAATAGTTATATATATATATATTTATTTATTTGTACATATACTTGTTATGTACATATACATACTTACATATAAATAAATACATGACATCGAAATGAAACAATACTGACTAGATAGTTTTAATGGATTAAACCAGTAAACACTACTCATCCAACCACAACTTTTTTAACTTCCCTTTAAGCGACATCGCTGACTGAGACTGCTTTAAGTCCAGCGGTAGCCCGTTCCATAGTTTGACAGAGTGTACCGTGAAAGATTTAGCATAAGTGTGTGTCTTGTTAGGAGGGATAGCGAGAATAAGATTGTTGCTTGACCGCAGAATTGCTTTCAGACGAGAACTTCAACATGTTAATGTTCATGAAAGGGAATATGCACCTTATGCCCTTTTGTATTTGTTTTGTTCCTATCCTGTTAACTTCCAGAACCTAAACCAACAGGTTTTATAATTTCACTAACGCAACGATATAAAAATGCATTTTTTTTACACATATTAACGGATTAACGATTAACGTTAACTTGCGTTAATTCTTCCGAAATGTAACGCTTTAACGTTTGACGAAGCTAACTTTTTTGTAGCGGATTAATGATTAACGAAGTTAACTATTTGATTAACGGTGCCCAGCTATGGCTGCATCTTATGCGGAAAGTTCGATTTTTGGTTACTAGTGTTTTTATTTTACCAGTTTTAGGGTTCCGTACCCAAAATGGTGAAAACCGAACCCTTATAGTTTCGTGATGTCCGTCAGTCTGTATGTCACAGGCATTTTACTACAAAACTATAAGAAATAAACTGATAAAATTTCGAGCATACTTAGGTGTCTTATAGAAGCCGTCTCGTTTAGTAGTTGAATAACAAAAATATTTTTTTCTAGGGGGGTGTTCCACACATGTAAGAGAATTTAAAAAAAACCGCATTGATCATCGTGTGACACATATTTTGATAGTTTTTTTTAAAAACAATCCAAGGTTCCTGAGCAGTTTTTTCATGATATCAGGTGATTTTTTATGAAATTTTTTTTCGCTCCGCATGCAGCTTAAGCCATGACACCTCGGGCCTTGTGTAAAATGATATACTTCCCGCACTTGCATCAAAATGTACTATTACACCAATACTACTATGAATTATTAGTACTTTAAAATTGATTTTACCTGGACTATCACCCGTGATGATATCATAGGCTGTTCCAAGACCGTTCAGGATGAACACACCCAGGAGAACAGCCGTCATGATGTAGTCTCCAGTACTGACCGGTACCCTTGACTCAGCAGTCTGACAATACAGGACCTTGGACAGCTTGGTGTTCAGCTGGTATTCGTTCCAGATGGAGCTGTTCACGCAATCTTGCACGATGGACTTTATGTCTTCCTCGTGTTCCAAGGATTTGTTCTGCATGAAGTCCTTGCAGGTTCTCTGGATGCAGAGGGCTCTGTGTGCTATTGTGTGGTTGAAGTGTTTGATTTTGTACTCGGAGTATTCCTGAAATGGAAAGTGAATTCAATCATGCCGAGGTTTATGTTGGGGACCGTTGAGTGTCCTGACTTCTGCACAACATATTATATATTTACATAATACAGACTTCTGCACAAAATATTATTTAGATGACTTCTGCACAAAATATTATGTACTCGTAGATGACATCTGCACAAAATATTATGTAGATTACTTCTGCACAACATATTATGTAGATAACTTCTGCAAAACCTATTATGTAGATGACATCTGCACAAAATATTGTGTAGATTACTTCTGCACAACAAATTATGTAGATTACTTTTGCACAACATATTTAATATTATAAAGATGACTTCTGCACAACATATTATTTAGATTACTTCTGCACAACATATTATGTAAATGACTTCTGCACAAAATATTATGTAACTAAATGACTTCTGCATAATATACTTTGTAGCATGTCGTAAGACCCGAAATGAGTTGCCAACCCTGAAGACCAAGATGGAATGCCTCTATTCTGGTAATTTCACCAAATCAAATTCAAATTCAAATCATTTATTCTGTAAGTAGGCCCTGTAGGCACTTTTACAAGTCTGAATCTACCATCTACCAGCGCTTCAAGAGACCATTGTTGAAAAGAAGCGCCGCAAAAAACTCAACAGTAAGCCATTTTTTTAAATAAATAACTTATTACAATACTAAACTTAAGCTATCTAATTTAAATGCCACAGGGATGTACAGGTCCCAGTAGTAATGATAATTGAATTAATAACAATGTCAGGTTAAAATAATAATACAATTCCGGAGATGTAAAGAGTCTCCAAATGTCAAATTAAAATTAAATATAGGTAAGTAGGTAATTAAACAAAACAAGGGAGATGTAGAAAGTCTCCACGGTCAATTTTGGAGATGTAAAGAGTCTCCAGATGTCAAATTTAAATAATAAGCATACAAGGAGATGTATATAGTCTCCACGGTCATTAATAATTGTAATACAAATAATTCAGTCCCAAGCATTGTCATCATTCATATAATCTTTAATACTATAATACGCTTTAGAAATTAGTTGACGTTTAACTCTTAAATTTATTTACTGATAAATGAGTAACACTACTTGGGAGCTTATTATAGAACCTTATACAATTACCCATGAAAGAGTTTTTTATTTTGTGAAGCCGTGTAAAGGGCACTGCGAGCATATGTTTATTTCTGATATTAACATTATGTATGTCACAGTTCTTTCTAAAACTACCGATGTATTTATGAACATGCATAATATTTTCATAAATATATTGACTGTATACGGTTAATATATTCGTTTCTTTGAACTTATCTCTAAGCGAGTCTCTATGACCCATCTTGTAAACAGCACGAATAGCCCTCTTCTGTAGAACAAAGATGCTGTTTACGTCAGCACCACTACCCCATAGTAAAATACCATATGACATAATACTATGGAAGTAACTAAAATAAACTAATCGAGCGGTTTTCAAGTCTATTATATTCCGAATTTTATTAACTGCAAAAACTGCAGAACTTAGTCTATTCGCTAATTTAGCCAGATGAGGACCCCATTGGAGTTTGGAGTCTAACGTTATTCCAAGAAATACTGTATCATTAACTAGGTCTAATCTATCATTTTTTATAGTTACAGTAGTTTGTCTATTTTTCACATTTGTAGTCATAAATTTAATACATTTAGTCTTTTTCTCATTCAGTAATAAATTATTAACACTGAACCAATCTACCACTTTTGATATAGCATTATTTACATCGATATTAAACTCCTGTTGTCGTTTGACTTTAAATACGAGTGAGGTATCATCAGCAAACAATACTATATCATGTTTGTCCTTTATAAGGTATGGTAAATCATTTATGTAAATGAGGAATAAAAAAGGACCCAAAATTGAGCCCTGTGGTACGCCCATTTTGACGAAAGACCCAGGTGATCGTTTTCCATTCACGTCTACCCTTTGTATTCTCCCGTATAAGTACGTTTTTATTAAGTTTAGCGCAGTACTTCTAACTCCATAATGGTGTAGCTTCCTGACCAATGTGTCATGGTTAACGCAATCGAAGGCCTTGGACAAATCACAGAAAATACCTAAGGCATCATGTGACCCCTCCCAGGCTTCAAAAATATGTTTAATTAACTCAACACCAGCTTCGGTTGTCGAGCGACCCCGAGTAAAACCAAATTGTTTGTTGTGTAATAAATTATTATATTGAAAATGTTCCATTAATTGTGATAAAATTAATTTCTCAAAGATTTTACTGAAAGTGGGTAGTATGGAGATCGGTCTAAAGTTAGTGGGGTCAGAAGTACTACCCGTTTTGAATAATGGAATTATCTTGCTATGTTTCATACGATCAGGAAACTCGCCACAGTCAACACAGTGATTAAATATGACCATTAAGTCAGATGCTATGACTTCCATTAAGGATTTAAGGACGTGAACCGACACCCCCCAAAGGTCATTAGTTTTCTTTATATTTATTGACTTGAATGCCTTAATTACATCCAAGGCAGTAACGTGCTTGAATTCAAAGTGTATACTGCATTCAGACACGTTGTCTTCTAATAATAAAATGGCATACGCCGGCGAAGAGTTCAGACACTTAGTCGTTGACACTGGTATGTTGGTAAAATAATTTTCAAATTGAATTGCGACATCTAAATTCGACTCTAGGATTTTACCATCTACTTTTAAACGAAAGTAATTAATTTCCTTTTTCCGGCGACCTGTTTCTTCATTAATTATTTTCAAAGTCGTTTTAAAGGTATTGTCGCTTGCCGAATGCAATAAGGGCACAACTCAATTTTTTTGAGAATTGAGATTATTGCGGAATCGTGATCTATAGTGATCATTTTACCATATGCATTAAAGGCCTCAGTCAAATGTTTACTGTAACAGACCATAGAGGGCATTCGTGCCTTTATAGAACTGCGAGAAACTATCTATCCCTTTCGTGCTATATCGGCCCATCACCAATAGGCCGCTTGCACTCGTCGCAAACGCACGCGGTAATTTGTGCTATAAAGGCATTTCGTAGTTGTGCCCGTATTGCACAAACTTTTAAATTCATTTTTGAGTTGTGCCCACTACTTTTTTATGTGCTTTCACAATGAATCGAAGAAATTATGAAGGAACTAAACGACATTTGATTACACCGCAACAGTAATTACCTGCCTTAATATTCTGCGAATATCTCGTTTTGATAGTTTAAAGATCATGACTTTTTTGTGGATTTAAAAGATATTATAGATCCTACTACAACCAACTTCAACTTCAACTTAAACTTGTGATAAGAGACAATTTAAGTGAACCCTATTTTTTGAGATTTGACTTATTTGTCAAGCATAATTATTATGATTATGAATAAAGTTAGGCAATATTAAGGGTGTTATATAAAAGCAATGATCACCTTTGACGTGACTGATTGCACTGTATTATTGATCTCAAAGATAAGTACCTAATTAAAGTGTTTTTTAAAAAGGGTTGTTATTTTTTTTGAGATAAGCTTTATCGTTAGTTTTTTTACGGAGACGAGTAATTTTCTGATTTGAAAAGTTTATTTTGAACTATAAACGAGACGCCACTCAAAAACCTTCTGATCCCATCGACCATCAGTCCTGCGAGCGATGTGCCCCGCCCACTGCCACTTCAGGTTAGCTATTCTTCGGGCTATGTCGGTAACCTTAGTTCTACTGCAGATATCATCATTTCTCATTCTATCACGCAGAGAAACCCCGAGCATAGCCCTCTCCATAGCCCTCTGACTGACGTTGAGGTTCCTTATGAGGCCCATTGTTAGCGCCCACGTCTCAGACCCGTAAGTCATCACTGGCAAGACACACTGGTCAAAGACTTGACTTCAAAACCTGCGGTAATTTGGACAAAAGGTGCTGCGAAGCTTCCCAAACGCTACCCAGCCGAGTCTCTTCCTCAAAATTGGACCTACCTAACTGGACCGTTTGTCCCAGGTAAATATAGTCGTCAACAACTTCGAGCGCAGAGCCTCCGACTATCACAGGAGTTGGCGCGACATGGATATGGGATATGACTTTCGTCTTTCTTGTCCATGTTCAATTCTCAAGCCAACTTGGTCGAAAACTCTACTGAGGTCAGCGAGCATTGCACTGAGGTCCTCCATGGTCTCAGCCATGACTACGATATCGTCAGCAAATCGAAGGTGAGTGATGTAATCACGATTTATGTTGATGCCTCGTCCTTTCCAGTCCAGAACCTTAAAAGCATCCTCCAATGCAGCGGTGAACAGCTTCGGAGAGAACACATCTCCTCGTCTGACTACCCGCTGCAGAGGAATAGGCTTCGTGCTCCGGTCCTGTAGTCGGACGGACATAGTGGCGTTTTCGTACAGACACTTCAACACTTCGATATATTGGTAGTCAACTTGGCACCGCTGGAGAGACTGCAGCACAGCCCATGTCTCGATCGAATCAAAGGCTTTCTCGTAGACCACAAATGCAAGGCAAAGGGGGAGGTTATACTATTCGGTCTTCTGTATAACCTGCCGCAACGCATGTATGTGGTCTACGGTACTAAAGCCTTTTCGAAAACCGGGTTGTTCGGGAGGCTGGAAATCGTCAAACCTGCGCGCGAGACGACTTGTGATGACCCTCGAAAACAGCTTGTAAACATGGCTCAGAAGTGAGGGGTCTATAGTTCTTCAACAAAGTTTTGTCACCTTTCTTGAAGAACAGAACCACCACACCTCTGTTCCATGCTTTCGGCGTTCTCCCTTCGTGGAGGCTGGAGCTGAACAGCGTCTGAAGGCCCCTAAGGATCGGTTTACCACCCGCCTTCAGGAGTTTGGCTGTAATTCCATCCTCACCTGGGGCTTTGCCATTCTTAAGCTGTTTGAGGGCCATACTTATCTCGTACAGGCTGACGTCGGGGAGATCTTCGGTATAGTACTGGGTTAATCTAGCCCTCGGGTCTTTAGCTAGATTTTCGACGGGTGTTCGGGTTGTCGGGGACAGCTGTCCATAAAACTGCTCAACTTCCGCCAATAGCTCAGGTTTGGATGAAATGACTCTACCGTCGTCGGTCTTCAGCTTCATCAATTGGCTTTGGCCAACAGACAGATCCCTGGCAAACACCTTAGAGCCTCTGTTACGCTCAATAGCCCCTTCAATACTTTTAGTATTGAATCGGCGTATATCACGCTTCAGAGACTTCGAGATCTGTCCGTTGAGCTGCCAATACGTCCTTACACGTCATTATAGGTAAAGTTTGGGTAATATACATTGTGCGATGGATGATTATTATAAATTGTGTAACAATTGCCGGTTTTCATTTAATTAAACTCCCCCTTAGCTAACTTAAACACTTGAAGATGTTAAGTTATTATTTTATTTTTTCATTATTTTTTCTCATAGTTAACAAAAATAGCACATTATGTTTCTGCTACAAGGGCACATCTCTAAGTACCCGTATTTAAATGCATATAATATGAAAATTATTAAACTTTTATTCAATTAAAAAAATTGATACGAAGGAATATATTCTACAGAACAGATAATACCAAACATCATATTTATAACAGCACATTTAGAGAAAATACATCTGTTGCTGCGGACACACACCCACCATGAAAACTTTGATACCCCATTTCTCCAAATGTTGTTTTTTTGATTTGTGCCCTTATTGCATGCCAGCGGTTTCGGGCAGCGACCACGACGTAAATGGCGGCCAATCAGGACCACGCCGTTTTGTGACAAAACTATTATTTATTTTAAGGAGGCCCTTGTGGCTTGTTTTTCTTATTCATATTATTAAAGCCAATATATGACCACAAACTAATTTAATGCTGATCATGTAAACCATCAATTTTTTTCAATAAAACTACAGCATTTATTTGGATCTCCAGCATTTATTAGTATTTCCATACATACATACATTAAAACACGCCTGTATCCCAGAGGGATAGGCAGAGACCACTTCTTTCCACTTGCTACGATCTTGACAAATTTATTTCGCTTCTTCATTCATACATCGAGTCTTTTCCACTTTCGGCCCTTTTCCAGTATTTCTCCGATTTGATTCGAAAAAGTACGTTTTTATTAGTATTTCCTCGCAGGAAAATATCTCAAACCAAACAAACCAACATAATTTCCAGTGATCTCTGCACTACACTAAAGTTAACAACCGTGCTTCATTACGAGAGCTGCGCTTGACTCGTAATTGTGCAGCCGACGCTGATCTTTGACATTATCTATTTATTGCAGCTAACCACAGATAATATAACCTAACCTCACAATACAAACAGTAGTTCGTCTAAAAACAAAGGAATATTGCCCGTACCGCTACCACAAGCAATCACTACAACTCCGTTAGTCGAGCAAAAGCATGCCAGTAGAAATACATTGATGAGTTGGTTTTCACATTTGAGGCGAAAGTTATTGTATTGACGGAATGTACTGCTACTGGCATGCTTTAGCTGGGCCAATGTAAATTACAGTTGTGTTTATCTATGGAAGACCCAGAATAAAGTCTTAAGTTTCCAATATGTTAAATAATATATTAGTTATTAAGGTTTTAATCATACCGGTAAAGAACACTACCTTGTACAGTCAGCTCGGTCTTTGGCGAGGTTGAACAGCTCCGCTGCACTTGTGACTCCAGTCCATTCTCGAATGTCACGCGTCAAACGCCTCCTCGTAATGTTATTACCTGTAGTGTCCTCAGCAGCTCGGACTCCCGGTTGGAGTAGAAGATGGACTCGGTGAGGCAGAAGGTGCCGCCAGGCTCCACGAGGCAGGAATCGTAGTCGTCCATCTTGAACAGCGGCGGCAGTTTGTAGAATTCCGTGTCTGGAAGAAGAAGGTTTCTTTAGCGCATTGATCCCTAGCGTTTCGAATAACGAACCCTAACCTCCGATATAAAATTTTATCAAGCGCTTTCATGTGGGAGGACCTTGTGCAGGGTCCGTCCGGGTTGGTACCACCATCTTATCCATTAACCTACCGCCAAGCAGCAGTGTTCGCATTGTTGTGTTCCGGTTTGGGGATAAGACAGCCGGGGAAATAACTAGAGCATAGAGGCAGTCCATCTTAGTCCTTAGGGTTGGCAGTGCATTTGCACTCTTGTGAATGCGAATGTCTATGGGTCACAGATTCCACTTACCATCAGGTGGCCTGTGTGCTCAATTGCCTTCCTATGCCATAAACACATGAAAATATAAAAAATGTGCTTGCGAAAGTTGAGGTGCGTATCGAATATGACGCCCAGATCACGTATAGAGGTGACACTGGCTATAGCGTCCGTACTAGGGAATGCAATTTAACCGGTTACTAACCGATTATGTGTGAAAATAACCGGTTATTACCGGTTATTTGCATTCCCTAGTCCGTACCCAACAAGTATTCCGCGTGAATGGGAAGGGCACGACTAAAAGTGACCACGGTACACTTGGCTGCATTAAAAAGAAGCCCATTGTTGAGACTCCACTGATGTACCCGGTCGAAATCCTTCTGCAACGAAGCACAGTCAGACAGTTCCTGCACGCCGTAGATCAGTTGTAAGTCGTCGGCATAAAGTAGGCAGCTTGAGGGCTGGGGAACCGAAGCAAGGTTTATAAACAAATAATGTATATTATCATCTATGTAGAAGAGGAGCGCTTTTTTCATATAAAAAATTGTAGTCCGAATGAATGTTTCAAAACTATAAATGGTACACAGGAGCCATGTTTAGAAAAAAGATGGATAACTTTCTTAAGAAAAGAATAGAAACGTGTAATAGCCATTTTATACATGCCTTGGATTCTATAGTGTCCAAGGTAAAGCGAGAGCCAAATAATGTAGGGTACTGTCATGCCCAGGGTGCAGCGAGGAACCACGGCTTGAGCCAACGAGGGAAGCGAGTGGGTATGTAAGTCTAGAGCTTTGTTTGACACTAGGTCAATTTCTGTGCAGTATCTCCTGAGTTATATATTTGACCTCTGAAAATTCGATAGCTCCACAGGAAACAATTTTTAAGCGACTTCTACACGGGTCCATATTGGCTCATATAAAAATTTGTATTCCGAATGTTACTAATAATCATCCCAAGTCATATTGATTTTTCTGAAACGGTTTTGAACTGTGGTCCTTTAAATAACTTTGAAATTTTATTAATTGTATTTTTTTATTGTTCGGCTTCATCGTCATCATCATCAAAATTAATAAACGATGCATTTATTTAGTTAATAGTATTTTATAAAAACAAATTGAATTAAACTAAAATATTATATTTAAATTATAAAATAAAGCCCTCCAATGCTCCCACTTGCGGCCTCGTGCCGAGGACACTCGCAGCGTTACCCCGCTGCACTGCGATGCATCTTTGGGCGAAAAAGAGCCTTGCCGGTTGTCGCCAGAGACGCCGATTAATTTGTCTGACACTTCTTTGACAAATTTCTTTGTGTCAGATGACCACGGCCCAAACGTTTCTATAGCATACATACATACATACATACCTTCACGCCTTCATTCCCTAGTGGGGTAGGCAGAGCTACAGAATTACCAACAACTCTAAAAACTTGTTGATAACTCTGTAACCACAATTTGCACAATTAGGCTAAGATGTTTAACAGTGTATATTAGTGACAGGTAGCAAGCCCATCGCCTAACAGTACTACAAGCCTTTATTCCCTTAGTCGCCTCTTACGACATCCACGGGAAGACACGGAGTAGCACTATTCTAACCCGGAAACTACACGGACCACTAAATTAATGTTTAAAAATCGTAACCGATTGTTAAATCTGAACCAAATGACTCGGTATTTAATTTTAAGCATTATACTCAGTTCAGTTGAAATGAGAGTAATGTAGTTGAAATGAGAGCTCTAAAAAGTACATATACTTAGTACGATTGATAGAGTAAGAAATAGCGAGATCCGAGAACGATGTGGATTGAAAGAAGATGTAGTGACTAAAATCGAAAAGGGTATGCTAAGAAAGAAGGGTTACGAAAGATATATGGCGAGCGAGAATGAGCGGAGATGTCGGTAGGGGACGTCCTAGACGGACGTACTGTGATCAGATTCGCGATGTACTGAATAAAGGCCAAATCAATAGCACCCGAAAGCGACGCACGTGCATGAAGAGATTCATGAATGCAGAGGAAGCGTAAGTTGTATGTTTAGACCGGTGCACCTGGCGTTCCATAGTCTCTGCCTACCCCATTGGGGTAGGCGTGAAGTTATGTATGTATGTACTCAGTTCAGTTAACTACAGATTAATTAAAAATTTGGCTCTTCGCATTGTACCGACAAGAATCTTCTTAAATTATACAATTTTCTTATAAGGAATTCTCGGGAACTTGGACTCGTTACAATTCTAAATTTATCTATGCTCTCGAATGTTCAAAAAATGTTCCTCGTAATTTCTTGGGTATATTTCCAACCTTATGGATTTCCGAAATTTGTATATGTTTGTTAAATATCTATATATAATATAAATAAGCAACTAAAACAATGCCTCATTGTATCCGCGCCGACGCAGGTCAGAAGTCGTGTCGTAGAGTTATATTTAACATCATCTGAGGGGCTATTGTCTAACGCACTAGCAATCGCAACCGGCTTCAAAGCGGAACAATTGTTTTCATCTTGTATACAGACAAGCCTTCGATTTTCAAAATGAAAACGAATTCGATTACAATTGCGTTAAGCAATAGCCCCCCCCCACCCCCCTTTTTTTTTGCCACCCACGCATCACGCTTTACATCTTGACGTAAACTAACTCACATTTGTCAACAACTGCGTAAACACCTCATTGTTAAAGTGTTTGACGTGTCAAGACTTTAATTAGTAGTACCTAAAGTCGAATACAAAGAGATGTATCCAAATTTGAGCCTTAATTACATTGCAAAAAAATTACAAAGTGGATACCCCATTTTAGTGGACTTTACAAGCCTAGATCTTAGTTTGGGACTAAGTCAATTTGTGTAACATTGTCGACTGTCATGTTCCATGCGTATTGGTGAAATTGCATCAAATGTGTGGTTGCCGGGTTAGAATAGTGCCACTCCATGTCTTCCCGTGGATGTCGTAAGAGGTGACCAAGCAAATAAAGGCTTGTCGTACTGTTGGGTGACGGGCTTGCACCCTGTCACTAGTACACTGGTAAACATCTTAGCCTAATTGTGCAAAATGTGGTTACAGAATTATCAACAAAGTTTTAGAGTTGGTAATTCTGTAGCTCTGCCTACTCCGCTCTGGGAATGAACGCATGTATGTAATACGTATTTTTAAATCGTATTGGTCGTAAAACGATCATGAAGCTCCATTGATTTAACACTGTACAGGAGCTCTTAGATAAATAATTAATAAATAAATAAATAAATATCAGGGGACAATGTCACACCAATTGATCTAGTCCCAATTTAAGCTCTAGGCTTGTATTTTGGGTACTACATAGACAACGATATAAATACTTATATAGAGAAATATATATTTAAATACATAGTAAACATCCATGACTCGGGAACAAATATTCGCGCTCATCACACAAATATAGATATATGTAAATACACATTGTAGAAATCCTAAGCATTCATTTGGCTTGGACTGAAGTTGCATTTTACAATACAGAATCACAATGTCCCACGTTATGGGTTGCGCCGCAAGACATACAGACTCCATCAGGACTTGGTGCACGTCTTCTACAACTCCAGATTCAGTACAATTTGGCAAAAATATGTTTGCCAAATGTATCATTTCCCAACTTTGTCATTTGCCAACCCAATGTTATATAAAATTTTCAGGATTTATTTCAGTACCATCGTGTAGAATCCTATAGGTTAGGTTTAGTTGGTTTTTATAAAATCCTGAAATATTTACGGTTACAGAAAACAAAGCTGGTTGGCAAAAGTTGGGAAACGATACAGTTAGCAAACATATTACTCCGAAATAACGGTAGCCTTCAAATTTATTTCCTGGGTTATGACCAGGGATCGGAAATTCGGATCGATATTTACCTATACTTTCGCACCGGCTTTGTTGTTTAGTTGTATGGAGGCGGACTCAATCATACTTAGAATTCATTACTAAAATTTCTGGGATTTCAAAATAAATAAATTGCACCGGCATTAATTCATAATCAATTATTAATATTAACCGTTTGAAGTATTTTTCATGTATAGATTTACCAAATGTTATTTAATTTACCTGTAACTCATTAACCTAACGAATTTACAGCAGCAAAAATGAATGTTTTATCCTACATCTAAAGTAATGATTATATTAACATTTTGTAGAATCCCAAAATCCCGGAACTTATATTATTAAAATAATATTTTTAAGAAGCCATGTTTGCCTATCCTTTTCCGGGATTTTGTCATCTTTAGGTAAATATCGATCCGAATTTCCGATCCCTGGTTATGACAAGAACGAATTCTCATAGCTACCCCAAGATCTCGCCGACATAGGGAGCTATCACTATCCCAGGACAACTGCAAGGGTTCAGGTTGCATCGTTTTGCACCACATGCCACATTCCTTGGATCGCCTGTCAATTAAATCTTTTCAATGTAATATGTTGATAGTACAAGATAATACATTTTAGGAGGTATAACGTAATATGACAACGGCCTTACGAGACAGACCCAGCCTAGTGTGGAGGTCATAGTTAGTCATTCTGTAACACGGTCAATTCGTATTGGCAAAAAAATACAATTTTATTTATTAATTCATTTACATTGATATGACACACTGACTATTTTGAGATGGGTGCGAAATTTAACTGAATTTACGTCATTTGAGAAAAAAGCAGCTGCAAATTTATATTTCGCCCATATTACGTTGTAATTGTTCAGTAAGAAAAGTCAAATTTCTTCTGTTCTGTTCTGTTCTGGTGACACCTCCAGCCAGCAGTTCTGCTGCAAGGACCCGTACGCACTGACTGCGACCGAGAGGAGATGTTAGATTAGGCTAGCGGGGAGAAGCACGCCCGCCCGACCGGTCCAGTAAGAGTAGCGAAGAGCCGGCAGAGCACGAGAACCTTAACCCGCACCGACCAGCCACTAATACTAAACCGATCAGGGCATGCGAGCTTCGTCGCCTTTGCTGCACCAACCATCTCCGCCCGCCGCAGGCAGAGCGCACCTGCCCGAGACACCGGAGAGTCAAGTAGATAGGATAGGAGTGTGGGGTTTGCAGTCGATATGACGGGGGAGAAGGAAGGTGGAGCCAACCCGAATTCAGGCATCGTTAAGTCAGCATTAGGGAGATAGATAAAATACTTGGTGTGTAATATGTACTAAAGGTATGGACTGCTTAAAAAGAAATCTAATATTAAAAATCAAATTTAAATATATCTATATATCTATATTTAACTTTGTTTTTTTTTTATATATATATATAATTGCTCTGCTCCCTCAGTATCCTCGGGCTCTGACTCTGTGTCTGTTTCAGGTTTTTAATAGATCTTTTCGGCTTCTTTTTTGAGCCGAATTCTATTTTCCGCAATGATTCGCCAGTAGGCACGACTCTTGTTAGTGTATTCTCGTATGTCCTGGTCAAGAGAGTCCTCCCATGTAAATATAGGCCGACCTATTTTTCTTCTGCGTACCTTATACATGAGGGCCGCGTACAGTAAGTGAGGGTTACGGCGTCTAAGCACATGCCCGTAATACTATTGCACAATACAAATGTAAAAAGTACAAATGGCGGACTTAATGCCTAAAGGCATTCTCTACCAGTCAACCTCATGGTTAACAGAGAATACATGGTGCAAACAGTGTTGAAAATGAATTAAATACCTAGTTAATACTAAAATGTATAAAATACATAGATATAATTATGTTCATATAAAACATGCATATAATACCTACTCAAATATATACGAAAACGCAATGCGTTGTTATTTTGCAACTTTACTCTGGTGTAATAAAACCATTGCTACGTTATTATGGATTAGATATCAAGTTTTAGATTCGCCAATTATAGCTGTTATAAGGTAAGGGAGCCAAAGGTCGCAAGGTAGTGTTCTTTGCCTTTTATAACTCTTAAACCAATTCACATAATGGAAAGTTCAAGCTATATTCTGGACCGGTGAAGAAGTACCGGTGAGACACCTTGCATTCTTTTTAACCCCCGATTAAAATTAGGGGGTGATTAAATAATAATAAATGAATAAATATCAGGGGACAATGTCACACCAATTGACCTAGCCCCAATTTAAGCTCTAGGCTTGTATTATGGGTACTAGACAACGATATAAATACTTATATAGAGAAATATATACTTAAATACATAGTAAAAATCCATGACTCAGGAACAAATATTCGCGCTCATCACACAAATATCTGCCCTTACCGGGATTTGAACCCAGGACCGCTAGCTTCGTAGGCAGGGTCACTACCTATAAAAGTATTATGTGTCTGTGTATCTGTTTATCTCTGTGTGGCATCGTTGTTTAAAACAGATAGACCATTTTGGACGCGGTTTGTTTTTATTAATTGAAAGATAGATTTGATAAAAATTGGTCGGGCCTTTTCAGAGTTATAAAATATGTCATCGTCGGTTCATATATCGAGGGTTGCGTGGTCAAACCCGATAAATCGAAATAATTGATTATTGAAATTTGAATTGTTTTGATGTGTTCATTAGTGTTCTTTTTGACACAAAAAGTTATGTCGACTTATTGGGTTTGACCACGCAACCCTCGATATTATAGAAGGCAACATTATTAAGAACCCTAAGCAGTTCTGGTCCTACATTAAATCTCGCTCGAACTCGCACGGTGTGCCCTGCAGTATGAAATACGGTGATAAGTCGGTCAACTCGGCAGCTGAAATCTGTGATGCTTTTCTGACTATTTTCAAAGTACTTTTTTAACACCGAGTTGCGCTGATCAGCAGCCAAACGATATACTGGATTCCCTGGACCACCGCCGCTTATATAACAAGAATTGAGATTGACTCGCATGAACTCACAAAGTTATTGTTAAAACTTGACCCTTCCAAATCCGCTGGCCCGGATGGTTTGCCAGCCCAGTTTTTAATTAACTGTGCGAAAACCCTTACGATGCCAATCTCGATTATGTTTGAACGCTCATTTGTAGAATGTTCGGTTCCTCCTATTTAGAAATCAGCTTTTGTAACACCAGTTCACAAGAAAGGGCCTAAAACTAACATTAGTAATTATAGACCTATTTCCAAGTTGTGTATATTGTCTAAAGTGTTGGAAAGGATCGTCCATACTCAAGTTCAAGGCGCTGTTAAAAATTATTTTAGCTATACTCAACATGGCTTCCTTCAACGCAGATCTACGGTGTCCAATCTGGTACTATTTAATGATTATGTCACTGAAGCTATGAGCAGTGGAAGCCAAGTAGACGTTATCTATACCGATTATAGTAAGGCTTTTGACAGAATAGATCATAGTTTGCTTATTGCTAAATTATATCGGATGGGTATTAGCGGCGACTTGCTGCGCTGGTTTTCATCGTATATTTCTAATAGGTCACAGGCTGTTGTCGTTAATAACTACATATCGGGATGGGTAACGGTACCGAGTGGGGTTCCTCAGGGGTCCTTGCTCGGACCGTTGCTATTTAATATCTTTGTTAACGACATCAGCGACTGCTTCGTCTCTTCAAGACTCCTTTGCTTTGCTGACGACATGAAGATTTTTGCCAACGTTAAAAGTGCCCATGACTCTGAACTCATTCAGGCTGATCTCTCACGACTTGACTCTTATTGTGTGGACAATAAGCTGGACCTTAACCCATCTAAATGTTTCACGCTGACCTTTTCGCGTCAGAACAATCCAATTGTCTACTCTTATAGAGTTAAGGATCAACTTCTCAGTAGAGTATCACTCATGAAAGATCTGGGGGTTACACACGACTCTAAACTATTGTTTGACGTCCATATTGACAACATTGTGGCAAGTGCTTCCAGATCGTTAGGCTTAATAATGCGTAACTCTAAAAACTTTACTCAAATTAAAACTATTAAGGTGCTCTACTGCTCACACGTTAGGAGTAAACTCGAATACGCATCACAGATTTGGAACCCTTGTTATCAGACGTATGTTGACAGAATTGAGAGAATTCAAAGGAAATTCATTCGGTATTTGTGTTTTAAGTTAAGAATCCCTTATAAATCTTCAGATTATGTCAACATGTGTCGGACGCATCACCTTCTTCCACTATTCAAACGTCGGGAAATTGCCGACATCATGTATATTCTTAACATTACTAATGGCAATGTTGACTGCGATGAGCTTCTCTCTAACCTATCTTTCACTGTTCCTACCAAGACCAAAAGGCATCTTCCTCCAATTTCTGTTCCTTACTGTCCGCGTAAATATAGACGTAACACTTTTCTTAGGCGTGCAAGTATTAATTAAACAAGTTGTCAAAAAATATGCACTTTGATATTTTCAACAGTTAAATTCCCCGTGTAAGACGTGATTTAACGTCTGACTATTTTAAATAGTGGCAAATTGGCGGTACCATTCCATAAAATCTACAGTTTAGATTAATTTTGTAATTCTTTTTTTCCGTTTTTGTTTTGCTGCCATGTAAACCTTATTTTTTAATTTTACGTTAGTTTTTATTGTGTAGGTGGTTTCTGCTTGAGCGATGTCTCGCATGAAATGCAAATTTCATTGAGAAAGTGTTTCTCTTTGTTCCTTTCATTATACTCTATTTCTATCTGTGAAAACCTGTAATTGGCTTTATGTGTCTTATGTTATGTTTATGGTAATTTATCAGCTGTTGGTTTTCCTATAATAAAAAAAAATAAAAAAAATATACAACTTGAAAAGTTAAAGATGGAGCCCTACGTTTTCGCGTGGCACAAGGGTGCCTGTATCTACCCCTTTTGACCCGTCTCAACTTTTCACCCCGTATACCTATTTATAAATAAATATAATAAATACATATCAGGGGACCATGTCACACCAATTGACTCGGCTTGTACTATGGGTACTAGACAACGATATAAATACTTACTTATATAGAGAAATATATACTTATATACATAGAAAACATCCATGACTCAGAAACAAATATTCGCGCTCATCACACAAATATCTGCCCTTACCGGGATTTGAACCTAGGACCGCTAGCTTCGTAGGCCTGCCTGTTGCGACTCATACATATTTTTTCAGAAGCTTTCATGATTTTGGAGTAGTTTTTTTTATGGCATAGAAAAGGCAAACGAGCACATAAGGCCACTTGATGGTAAGTGGAAACTGTGACCCAATAGACAATCGCATTCACAGGACTGCAATCCTAAGGCTGCAAATGCACTGCCAACCCCAAGGACTAAGATGGAATGCCCCAAACCGGAAACAACAATGCAAACACTGCTGCTTGGCGGTAGGTTAACGGATAAGATGGTGGTACCAACCTGGACGGACCCTGCACAAGGTCCTCCCAACCGCAAACCATTAATTTTTTTATATTTAACATTTAATTTTTCTAAGTTAGAAATGAAAAAATCAGAGAGAAATGTGGTATAAAAGAAGATGTAGTTGAAAAGGGATGCTTCGATGGTTCGTTCATTTGGAAAGGATGGATAAAAGAAGATTGACGTAAGATATATACAGATCGAAAGTGAGAATTTCGAATCAAATCGGAGAAATACTGGAAAAGGGCCGAATCTTAAGTACCCGAAACCGACGTGCGTGCATGACTCGATGTATGAATGTTGAAGAAGCGAAAGAAATTTGTCAAGATCGTAGCAAGTGGGAAGAAGTGGTCTCTGCCTACCCCTCTGGGAAACAGGCGTGATTTAATGTATGTATGTATGTATTTTTGTACATACAATTTAATTTATAAATAATCCCGGAGCACTGGTGCACCAGGAACAACACTGCTAACAACTTATTCATATTGTCTTTATAATTATAAGCACTAAGGGTCACTATCACTAACCACGCGTCGCGCTTTAGGCGCCGCCAACTAACAAATAATCGAGACTAAATAACGCAACACATTTAATGAGAAGTAAACGGTTAAGCGTGATCCGGCCTTAGCGGAATTGTTCAAGATTAAATGTATTTTATGACGCGCTTTGAAAACAACCTTCGGGTTTGTACTTCTCACTCACTCGGTGTTATACGATGATGTGCGAGTCGCAACGACTTTATCCGAACCCGAAGGAGTTTTTCAAAGCGATCGAGCCTTAGATTTTAATTTTCTTTTCACGCGGGGTGTATTTTCACCTATTAACGGTCCAACTGCCACTGAATTACTGTCAAGTGAACTTTATTTATTTATTTATTGGAATACAAACAGCTTAAATATTACAAAATTACTATAGGTACTACAATTAAAAGTTAAATCTAAACTTATTTAAATTTAAATTAAACTAAGCTACTCAAATTAAAATAAAACTAAGCTACTCAAATATTAAAGATGTAAATAATAATCACCACTATGAAAAGAACACCCCCTCTAATAGGTAATAGTCAAGTGAATAATTTGCTGTCAAACAATAAAAACACGATAATGTTATAATTTAAAAGTCATCTTGATTTTGAATCCGTAATGATTTAAAAAAAAAACAAAATCAATCACAGTCCAGAAAATGTATTGCTTGTTTTTGTTGACAGACTTACTTAGTGTGCTTTATTCAGTGATGCAGTAATTTACAAACCATAATATTGAATTTATCTTAGTTAAATGGAAGTATTGAGTTCGGCTGTTGCCTCGATTGGAAGCGGACGTGTTGCAGTTTATTTTTAAATAATTTGGTGGAACTACATAAATTGTGATTGGTGTTACTGTGTATTTTCAATTCCTTGTCGCACTGCCGGTCGCCTTATGGAATTGTTCCACCCACTGGGCGTGACTAGAGGAAGACAGCTGTTTTTTCAAAGTTACATACCTGCAAGCGAGACCTCCGAAGATTGCCGAGTGTCCACGATCTGTTTGTGAGAAGCAGGATTCGAACGCGCGACCCGCAGGCCGCACGTGAGTTTTTGCTGGCCGGCTGAACCACTAGACCACCAAGAACGTAGCCGCTCGCCGCGAAATTTACCTACAGTACCTAAGTCCAGTGCTACGAGTGTGTGTGCGCTACGAGTGATGTGCTACGAATTATCGTAGCGCATTGCTTGAGCTGTTACTGCTTCGCCTACCGCAGCAACCGAGGGAAGAGACTGGCTAACAGTAACTCCGTATTTAGTGCGATCAAATACGACAACTTGTGTGTGATTACTTAATTTGAGTCGCGAGTCCAGCAACGGGGTCCAAATCAGTCTCAGCGCCGCGACACGCTAGCGTGGTGCTCGGTGACGCAACGTTTTGTTTATTTTGTGGACGTAATGTCACATTCGAGGCTAGATCATCTGCCGCAGAATAAGGCCGCGCGGGTGAATTTAAATTGCCATTTTTTGGCTCATAACATAGACAACCTGGGCATACCCATGTGTTGTTTTCGCTAAACTTCATATGAAAACACGGTCTTCGCCTAATGACCAGGTGTTACACAACGTATACACGCGGTATTGAAATTTTTGTGACAACCTAGTGTATAATCTTAAATCCGAGTATCAGCGAAATCAAATCAATAATTGTAAAGGCAAACCAAAGAAACTGTGGAACACCATAAAATCTATCTACCACTCACCCAACAAACAAAGTTATCCCGATGAACTCAAAAATATTGAACACTCAGTACAGGAATCCTTGGACAAATGCAACAGGCATTTTTCAACCGCGGGTCAGAAGCTTGCTGACACTATCCTATCCAGGCTTTCTGAAACACAGGCATCTCTAACGACCAAATATGTTCCTACCTGTACTGTTTTGAACTCCTTCTTTTTTCAACCCACTGATACCTTTGAGATCGACACTATCATCAAAAATCTAAGACCTGATAGTGCGCCTGGAAGTGATAATTGCAATCCACTTCTTATTAAAGAGATTAGACATGCGATTATTGTTCCTCTGACATACATTTGTAATCTCAGTCTAGAAGGAGGACGCTTCCCTGAGTGTTGGAAACTGGCTGTTGTGTCACCCATTTACAAAAGTGGTCCTAAGGATTGTCCCAATAACTACAGACCCATCTCTCTTCTTAGTGTGTTTTCCAAAATCCTTGAGAAAATTTACTATAACAGACTGAATAAGTACTTAGAGAGCAATTCTTTGATCTCGCAGCGTCAATTTGGGTTTAGGGCGGGGAAATCGACTGAGGATGCTGCGCTACTCGTCACAAACTTAGTTACGGGCCATGTCGACGCTGGTAGATGCAGCTTGGGAGTGTTTTTGGACCTCGCAAAGGCCTTCGACACAGTCTCCGTGGACATCCTCTTGAGAAAGCTGGAAGCACTGGGTATTCGGGGGATTGCTCTGGCGTGGTTCTCAAACTATTAGTCAATATGTTAGGAAACAGAGAATATGTTAGGAACTGAGAATATGTTAGGATTGGAGAATCTGTCAGCGGCCGACTTCTGATCTCCTTCGGCGTACAGGGCAGCATACTCGGTCCCACGCTTTTGAAAATATATATAGATGACCTACTGCAGCTCTCTCTTCCACGCGCCGAGATCATCTGTTATGCAGATGATACTGTGGTCGTATTTAACGGCGAATCCTGGGAGGGCACATACCAACTAGCCGAGGATGGATTGTCAAGAGTGGCCAATTGGCTCGATCACAATCTTCTAACATTGAATGTTAAAAAGACCCAGTATGTGTGTTTTTCCAAGACAGCGAGTACTTCTGCAGCCGATTCGAGTCCCCTTAAGATTCATGTATGTAAGAAGGAATGCTCCTCTTGCTCCTGTGAAACCCTGAAAAGAAATAACAACATAAAATATCTTGGCCTTCTTATAGATGAGTATCTCTCCTTCAAGGAGCACATACTTAATCTTTCGAAAAGAGTAAGAAAAGTCATTTACCTGATGAAAAGGCTGCGCGACTGCTCTCCCTCGGAAGTGTTACACGAGGTGTACTACGCCGTATGCCAGTCAATCCTTCAGTACTGTATCGCAGTGTGGGGCAGCGGAGGTAAGACAGTGCTCATGGAATTGGAGCGGGCGCAGCGAACAGTGATCAAGGTCATGCTCAGAAAACCTTTCCGCTTCCCAACTGACACTCTCTACAGAGAAACTGGTTTTCTAAGGGTTAGGCAGCTATTTGTCTTGAGCGCTGTCATCCGAGTCCATAGAAATAATACCAGAGAGCCAGCTGTGTACGAAACTCAATTGAAGAAACGAACGTATAGAGTACCCGTACCCGCGGTTGGATCGGCTTTTGCAAGACGCGCACCCTTGTTTGCTCATCCGTCGATATACAAAGTGGTTAGTAAAGCATGCAACATCAAAAACTATCCCACTTCCAAGATTATATACATTATTACACACACACACACACACACACACACACACACACACACACACACACACACACACACACACACACACACACACACACACACACACACACACACACACACACACACACACACACACACACACACACACACACACACACACACACACACACACACACACACACACACACACACACACACACACACACACACACACACACACACACACACACACACACACACACACACACACACACACACACACACACACACACACACACACACACACACACACACACACACACACACACACACACACACACACACACACACACACACACACACACACACACACACACACACACATTCGCGCGGTCCTGGTGAAATTAATGTAAGATATGTTAAAAGGTAAAAAATAATATGTAAAACCATTTTTAATTATTATTTTTTTTTGTTTTTTCTACTCAATTTTTCATTTGTCTTGTTTTGTAAACCAGATAAATATGTTGTTCCTTTTAAGATAACTGTAATTACTGTAATACAATAAGGTTATAACCTATAAAATAATCCTTATTGTATTGTACATTGTATGCAAAGTCTCATTTGCTTTTAATTATTCAAATTGAAAAGCAAATGGTTCGATAGAACGGCGACTGTTTCTTTTGTATAATTTTTGGGAGTCGCATGTTACCTGGCGCCGAGTGCGCACGGCTATGTATTATTAAAGATAACGGAAAACAGAATAAAAGTTATACTTAAAACTAGCCATAAGAGTTCTTATTATTTACAGATACAACCCCCAATCCTTGTATCTGTTACATTACCTACCTTTTCTGTCTGTAAACCGGCTCACTGGGCCCCAAGATACAGGCTCAGCCTAGTTTGGGGTCCACTGGATACTTTCTTGTATATTACAGTGCTTGATTAATCAATAAATGTATCTTATCTTATCTTAAAATGTTTTTACCACTGACAGAACCCTACATTTAGGCGTATGGCTGCGTTCTGACACCCGTTTATATTATAATACTGTTGCATAACTGGGGGTCGATTCTACTCTGTAAAACATGATTGCTTTTGACATGATATTGTCATGTCAACGTTATGGTAGCTCTTATTTACTTGACAGTAATGGAGACCGAGTTAAAAACAATACGATAACATTTCAAACCAATATTGTTTTACCGAGTAGAATAAAGCCTTTGATTATCAGTTTTTAAGGTTTTTTAAGTGCGATAGCTCTTAAAAGATACTTCAGGTTAGTACTTGTCTCTCACTCGCTCTTATACGCTCTTATTAAGAGCGAGTGAGAGAGAATTTCATACCCGAAGCGCCTTGTAAATGCTCACAGACTGTACATTTATATACAGATTCTTGTGAGAATCGGTATAATCTATGGTGTCATTACATTTCAGATTTTACTCGTAAAGTTCAAGTTTTTACCATTAAGAGTATTATTTATTTATTTATTTATTTATTTATGGATCCATGGAAAACCAACAGCTTTACAAAAATTTTGAATTATGATTAACAACACATAGCCAATTACAGGTTCACACATTTAGCAACTAAGTATATTGAAAAAGAATGAGCCTTACTTACAACGAATACTTATACAGTGCAAATACAGGGTGAAATAGGGGTCGTGATCCCAACCATTTTTTTCTGACTCAGTAAACGATTGCGATGTTACCAGTATATATTTTAATTGAAACAAAGATGGTTCGGTATTTACTTATTTTAATTAAAAAAACGTTAAGTAACTAAAATGCGTGGTCACCCTACTTTTCCAATTACAACCTATTTGAAAACAAACAACAAACAAAGGAATTTTTCTTATCTGTCTATCAGTATCGTCATAACAACCTCTTTACATACTTACTGCGATGATTGTTAAGTACATGCACTTGACATAAGTTTTCTTGGGAAACAGAAGGGTGACCATGATCTCAAATCATCCCAGTTTTTTTTATTATTTGCTGTACTGACTTAAATAACTAACTTTAATAACTGTTAGTCCTAACCTATCGTGATCCTTAGGTGAAAGTAAGTTAAATGCGTCTTTCTTGCTCCACGACCCTTATTTCACCCTGTATGTTACAACTACTACAGATCACAAAATATTTCTGTAAACTTAGACTATGCTAACCAACACCTCAACTACTACAGGTCGCAAAATATTTCTGTAAACTAAGACTATGCTAACCAACACCTCAACCCCGCACCCGAAAGATCTATCACGAATTAAGATTGTTTACAAGATATTGAATTAATTTGTTTTTAATAGTATTAATATTACTTGCAAATATGTTAAAATCCAACACATTATTCATTAACACTTATTCATTATCATTACCGACTCATTTACCTACCGCCAAGCAATAGTGTTCGTATGGTAATGTTCCGTTGAGAGCTAAGACAACCAATGATATTACTGGCATAGAGGGATTAAATCTTAGTCCTCAGTGTCGGCAACGCATTGTCAGTCTTGAGATTGTTGTCTAGGGTTTCACATCCCACTTATCTACAAATGCTGGTTTGCTTTCTTCTTAGCAAAATATAATAAAACCGGTCAAGTGAGAGTCGGACTCGCGTAACCGCAAAAGAAAATACGCATTTTGTTATGAAGTTTATTTTCTACCCAATAATGTCCATTTTGACTAGGTTAAAGGTAATACTGATTTTCAAAGTTTTTTGTTATTTCTCAAAAACTGTAAATAATTTACACTTCATTGTATTTTTCCAATATACACTGGTAAACATCTTAGCCTAATTGTGCAAATTGTGGTTACAGAGTTATCAACAAGTTTTTGAGTTTTTGGTAATTCTGTAGCTCTGCCTACCCCACTCTGGAAATGAAGGCGTGAAGGTATGTATGTATGTATTTATTTTTCCCATAAATTATAAATCATTATCAGGTCAGGATTTAATCAGATAATAAACTTCGGGGGACGGGGCGGTCATTTTTTGTACATAGCGCCCTTTCATATGACAACCTATTTGATATTCTCAAACCACTTTCATTTTTTACCCCCAATTCTAGTCAACCTCATTTTTTTTCTAAAAACTGTTGCGGGCAAACTAGTTGTATAACTATGCCAAATTTCAAGTTGATAGCAATTGAAGTTGCTGAAAAAAAATTCTGTGACATACAGACGGACAACAAAGTTTCACCATAAGGGTTCTTTTTTTTACCATTTGCATGCTTCATCATTAGAAAATCGATGTCCACGAAGATTCTTTTTAAGGTTGGGAAACAAAAAGTAGTCGCTGGGGGCCAAGTCTGGACTGTACGGCGGGTGAGTAAGTGTGTAAGTGTGGCCTGAGCCCCAATCTCGCGAGATTGCATTCCCTATTTATAATCTATTAATAATATCCCTTCACAATCCCAGAATATTGTCGCCATGATCTTGCCAGCTGAGGGGACGACTTTGAATTTCTTGGGATGAGGTGTTCCTTTAACGTGCCACTGCATCCTCTTGTTTGCTCTCAGGGTCATAGTGATGAACCCAAGTTTCATCTCCGGTAACAATTTTTTGGAGCAAACCATCAGGGTTTTCACCACACAGCACTGCAGTCGGTAAAAAAAACTTGTTCCAAAAATGTTTTTTTGACAGAAATTTATTTGACCATTACTCGGTAGCGACAGGTATGCATGGTAAAGTCGACAAGTTCCTAGGTACACGTGCTCCAAACATTAGCTATCCTATGTAATATCGGCGAGCCCTGACACACTATAGAACTGTGTCACAGTGACATTTCATTTGACAATTCAAAATATTTGATAAATAACGTCACTGTGATACAGTTCTTTGGCGGGTCCTGGTTCCATCTTTCCGATTGTGCAATTTATTGTCTCTTAGATTGTCAAAGTGGTAAAATGAATATTTTAAATAAATATTCTCCTATACAGTGTGTAAATGGTATACGGGCGTTCCTTTAAACTGTGGTTAGTATAACCCCTACTGAGCACATTTAAGCAGCTTTTGTTAAAATAAAATAAATTAAAAATAACCATACAAAATAATTTAACACGCAATGTATAACAACAAATGCAATTAATTAAAAACGCAAGTAAACATTATGTACTTACCTGACAGATGGACTTCGATGTACATTGCAGGTCGATAGTATGTTCAAAAATTAATAACGGTTTATACGTTAGCGTAATCAAAATAATTATTTCTGTTAATGATTAGTAGAGCCTTAATCTATGTCCAGTTTTAATAAACGCCCGTATACCATTTACACACTGTATAGTCAAATGCGCTTTTAATAAAACTAAACCAGACAGAAAGACGCCATACGAGTTTATTGTATTTTGTATATAAATTGTTAATCGTTAGTATATTAATTTAGCTTTGTTTTGCCTACTAAAAATGTTGTGTACAATTATTATAGTAGTGTAAGCAATGTGAAGTTATATTGTAGTAATTTTCGATATACCATGTTTTTGCCTACATTATGTTATTGTACCTATTTAAATAAATAAATAAATAAATACCATGTTAGGCTAGTCTATAACGACATCCAACATCACAAACGCGCATATAATAGTACATTACTGCACAGACCAGGAAGTAGGCCGTTGCGGGACGAGTAGAGTTAGCGTGGCCGAGACGCAGTCGAGGCCACGCTATATACGAGTCCAGCAACCGCCCTTCCTGGTCGAGGCTTGTATAGTGCTTTTCTCTAACAATGCGAGGAAATTAAACAAAATTTCAGTTTTGATATAATATGTATTCAAATGTATTAAAAAAATGAAGTCAAATACGATGTGATAATATGACGAAGGCAAATGGCAGTAAGTACTTAACCGACTATGCTTCTTCTTTACACTCTGGTGGTGTGCCGATAAACACATCTTCATCACTGGAACTCATTTTACTTTTATATTTTCGCGAAACAAAAATAATACGTACTGTACTTAAACGTCCCTAAGAAAAAAGTATTCCCGATTCCCGCCTTAATTTTATTAATTCTAAACGCAGAATGTTTTAAAAAAGTAAAACTATTTGACACTTTGGTAAATACGCTGTAAACGCGATAAACGGCGTTTACCTTTTTAGTCTATGACATTTAAAAAGTAAATAAACATGGAAGAATTTTGAATTGTACGAGTGTTTGGCTGTTTGGAGTTAGTTATCATAGTCCAAATATGGTTTTAAAAAGTAAAAAACCGGGTACGTTATGAAATTTGTATACATTTTCGCGGCCGCTGCCGCTGGTAAATAATAACTTTTTTTTTTTTAATTTTGCCTGGGCCTGGAACTCGGAACTTCGCGGGCTGATTTTACAACAGTAAGGTTAACATTTCCGAGCATGTGGGAGAAAATACTATTTCTTTATATTATTATGTTGATAGTTCTCTTGAGAGTAACACTCAAGTTTGCAACCGTGTAAACCTTGCGCTACCCCCGCGGTGCTCTTGTTGCCCATCTTTGACTGGCTGTATCTCCGCAAGCAATGGACACAGTCTGCTCTGGTTACGTTCAAATGGTAGCAAATTTAGTAATCTTTATTTAAATACATTTCTATCTGATTTTTTCATTTCTTATTGGCTGCTGACTTAGAATTGTGCCACTCCATGTCTTCCCGTGGATGTCGTAAGAGGCGACTTAGGGAAAGGATTGTAGTACCGTTAGGCGATAGGCTTGCTACCTGTCACTAATTAATATACACTGTTAAACATCTTAGCCTAATTGTGCAAATTGTGGTTACAGAGTTATCAATAAGTTTTTAGAGTTGTTGGTAATTCTGTAGCTCTGCCAATCTGTCAATCAGTTTCACACCACACATAAAAGAAGATGTAGTGACTAAGATTGAACAGGGCATGCTTCGATGGTTCGGTTATTTGGAAAGGATGGATGAAAGAAGATTGACGAAAGAGATATATTGATCGAAAGTGAGTGGGACGGTCGGAAGGGGCCACTCTAGGCGTATTTTTTCGAATCAAATCGGAGAAATACTGGAAAAGGGCCGAATCTTAAGTACCCGAAACCGACGTATGTATGAATGTTGAAGAAGCGAAAGAAATTTGTAAATATCGTAGCAAGTGGAAAGAACTGGTCTCTGCCTGCCTCTCTGGGAAACACACGTGATTTAATGTATGTATGTATTTAAATACAAACAAAGATACTTGAAAAACGCTCCCTTAGGGTAGTTTTTTCGAAAATACTGAAACAAATGCCAAAATTTCGCCGCTTTCCGAGCGCAATGGAGGTAGCCCAGGGTTTTCAGAGTTGCCAACGTTGGTGTTTACTATTCTCAAGGGACCTAAGAACTTTAAAAATAATCGTAGTTACATGCGCATTTGCGATGTTTACCTTTTTAATGTTGATATAGACTTGCCTATGTTTTTTTTATGGCATATGAAAGCAAACGAGCACTCAGGCCACTTGGTGGTAAGTGGAAACTGTGACCCATAGACATTTGCATTCGCAAGACTGCAAATGCACTGCCAACCCTGAGGACTAAGATGGAATGCCTCTATGCTAGTCATTTCACTGGCTGCCTTATCCCCAAACCGGAATACAACAATGAAAACACTGCTGCTTGTCGGTAGGTTAATGGATAAGATGGTGGTACCAACCCAGACGGACCCTGCACAAGGTCCTCCCACAAGTACACATGTAGTTTATTAACATTAATAATAAAATGAGCTTTATCGTTTTTGGGTAAAATTTTGCACTCTAGAAAGCTCAACAAACATTTACAAAAGCTAAAGTAATCAAGTGAAATCCGTCAATGTCTCCAATGTAACGACTTTTGCATATTGACGATTAACAAAATCCGACATTGCCATAATTGCGAATGTAAATATATTTCGCCACAAATATAGCGGACTTACAGTGCCTACTTTTCAACAATCCAAACAAAATGAGCCCACTTGTGAGTTTTGGGCATTAAACGTAAAACGTATAACAAAACCACAGATTACAGAAACAAGGGAGATATGTCATGAACGCCAATTCGTACAAGACCCGGTGTCGCCACTTTTAAACATGTGTGCGTCTTACGCATACGCTCTATTAACTACTACAAAAACAACCTCCTCATAATTGGTTACAGCTTACGAACTAAAAACGCCGTAACATAGTTTTGATAGTAGCAGAAAATTAAGCTTTATACTAAGTTCTCAAGGTTGTAAAATGCTGAAAGATCGTTTTTTTTCCATCGTAGTTCAGTCACTGAACGTAAGGTAGCGCTTACTCGTCACTTAGCTGCCATCTATGCGACGAGTAATTAATTAATTCCTCAGAGCTAGATGGCGCTAAGATAGTAGTCCCTATGTTCAGCAGGTTAAGGACTACTCACACAGCGGCCACTAGTTATACTTTTTTCAAGAGGTGTGCGTTTCTCTGCTGTCGTTGGCTGTCGTCCACTTAGGGATGCCACAAGGAATGTTTCAAAATATATCGATAAACACTTCAAACTTGTTTGCAACGTTAATATAGGTAGGTACTATGCAATTTACAGGCAATAAGTACTATTTTTATTATTTTACTACTAGGTTAATACAATTACATCATTTAAACTTAATGTATTATTGTTAGAATAGATTAATATTTTATTAGTAAGAATACGGTTTGCGTAAAGTTGATACATAAGTTTTTAAATTGGGAACGATACCTACATAAGAACGTAACAAAAAAATGGCCGCATTTCTTTGGTTAATTTTTTTGGAGCTGTTAAAGATTTTCGTTTTGATTAGTACATAAAAGTCTAAACTGTAAACTTGGACATTATGATGTTTAGGGTTAGGATTTTGGTGGCATATCGTGGTTTTAGAATCCATGGAGTCACTATTTCCTATTTATTATTATACATGACACTTTGATTTTGACCTTCAGTATGACCATATTTCAAAATGAACTAAATACATTTTTGGTTCGGTTATTCAATACCTACTCATATTTGCTTGTTTGTTACTCTTTCGCAGCAGAGACATCCTCCATACTAAAATTAATTTAAATTGGTTTATAGCGGTTTAATGAATAAATTACTTTTAAATTATTAAAATACTGAAGGTCAAAATCAAAGTGATAAGTATGTATTACAATAAATAGGAAATAGCGACTCCATGGATTCTAGAACCACGATTTGCCACCAAAAGTCCTAACTCTAATGATGTTAATACAAATACACTAATAAAATGGGTTCGGTTGAGTGTGACGTCACGAGATCTCAGTTTGGGACAAACCAGTAGTTTACCGACTTGATTATGTAAACTTTATTTCACAAATGGTACAAATTACTTAAAACAGAAATATAGACTTAATATGACTTTGGTGTCATATTATTACATACACATCTAAAATCCAATCAATGGATTAAATCTGGAAAAAAGTTGATCCGAATCCTGATTTTAGTAAATATTTACGTACGTCATTCAGGATATGTTCTAAAATTGTAAACTTTATACATATAACGTCGTTCGTTAATATTGTAAAGAAAATTTAATTTAGTATAACGTGAAAATTAGTTAAAATTATTTTTCTTCTGTTTTAAGCGTGTGGATAAATAACTAGAACTATTAACACATTGAATTCTATTGATAGCTGTAGAATAAGCCATTTATCGATAGTCGATAGAAATCACGTCCACAACCTTACGGTCTGAAATCCATTCAAATATAAAATATTCATTTAAAAATATAAATAATGCTTAAAAACTAAATTTACCGGTGGTAAGTTATGCCCTTTGATTTTATATTAACGTTTGCACATCGATTTTTGCACACTTTCACGCTACATACAGTCATTTTATCATTTAAACGGAGCTTCTATACTGACAGCGTTCAGTGGGTGACTGTGTCAACGCTTGACACGCCTCGTGCCGATATGGTCATTTTGACCATATCGAGGCGTCACGAACCACGCCCCCTTGTTTCTGTGATCTGTGAACAAAACTCTTGGAATTCCTTCGATTTCGTCTTGTCGAGAGAAAGGATACAAAGTGGGTATGGCTAAATCATATTAAGGTTGCATTGGCGTGTGTGTGAGTGACCATATACGGATAGATTACAGCTACAACAAACATTCTACTTCATACAAGTACCGATGTGCGTGTGCGTTAAATTGGTTCTGTATAACTAGTTGTATTGACTACAATTACATTTACAGATGCTTTCGCAAAACGATTCAGCTGTGCCTATTGGGCAATGGCCGGAAACTTGCAATCATCCTTCAAGATCGGCCTTCAGTGCTCTCCAATAATAAAGATGTGGACCACGAGATGTCTGGTCAAGCGCGAGTCGCACTCACGCTCTGAGGGTGCTGTTTAATATCTACTTTGGAAACTTTAGTAGGATACTTGATACAACTATCCTAAAGCAAACCACTTTAGAGTTGGAGAGGCCATATAGATAAGATGTACCTATGTTTTGCCCATTCTGCCACATAAAGAAGTAATTAATGCTTTGTTTCAAATAATTATATGTGTGTGTAACCATCCGTGGTTTCACCTGATAGTTCCAACGGAAGACCAGCGCTGACTTTGATGCCAGCGTTACGCTGAGTTGGAACCATTTCGTGACAACATTCTTCTAGTTATTAATCAGTCCTTTGTTATGTCACAAAATAATTAGGTAAGTTTCTTTCTTTCCTTTCTTTATGTAAACAAACTTTTTGCAAATATGAGTTGTAAGATTTCTTCTATATTTTTTTAATTAACAAGTATTGTAATAAACTTGTCAAGATCGTAGCAAGTGGAAAGAAGTGGTCTCTGCCTACCCCTCTGGGAAACAGGCGTGATTTAATGTATGTATTGATATTTATTATTATTATGTATGTCTTTACCAATCACGGGACTATGGGAGTCCCGGACCTTTGGGAGGCGTACATGGAGCAGAAGCCAACACGCAGAGGCCCTTTAGACAAGTTTAATTTAGTAAAGTGATGGGACACCAACCGGCGATTGTCCCTGAGTTCAAACTATAGAAGTATGCTCCCACGGAAAACCAACGGTTAATGTAGGACTATTTAAGAAGGATTGAAGTATTAAAATAGGCTCTATGAATGAACAGATATGGACAGGTGAACTAGGCTATTGATGAAACTACGGCGCCTGCCTGGCCAATGCTAATTACTTTGGTTAAAATGGCAGGCGGTGACTCGCCAACTCAATGGAATGGGCCTCCCGAAATAGCCGCATATATATAGCAGCAGGGAGGTAACAGTTCCAGAGGGGCTAAGGGTGGAGAAGTGCTTCTGGACTTTAAACGACCATAAGGTGCCCACTCACCACTTATGCAACACATCCACCCTTCGAGCATATAGCTCTTGCGACTCCACTCTGACCGGCCGATAAAGGCAAGCCAGAGGTGAGGGTCTGTTCCTCGTCATTATACATACACTCCAGCCGGCCGGTGAAGGCAAGCGTGAGGAGAGGAACAGGACCTACCCTCGGGAGCATTCAGGTCCGTGGTGTCGCCACTCACCAACAGCTCATTATGTATGTATGTAAATCTAAATAATTTTCCTCCTTATGTCTGATTGGTTGTCTCTCTGCAGGACCTACCTTAACTTATACGCGACGGACGACACGTTTCGCGTAACGTTTGTCCGGGGCCACACCAACATGTCCACGTACGTACTGGGCATCGCTGGAGGCCTGATCGCCTACCACTGGCTTAAGAACGAGAAGGCCATTTCTGCTCGTCTACAGGTAAGGCTTAAGAGTTGCTATAGCTACCAGTGTCAGCTAGCTAACAGTGTCATTAAAAATTAAACCACATTGATCTATTAAAGTTTATTCACACTTTGGTGTTTTGTACGTGTGCGCGCGGCGCCAGCGCAGCTTTGGTGAGCGCAGCGACGGGCGCCTCCACGCAGACCCACAGGACGGCAGCGCTCAGGAACGACAGGAAGATGGAGCCGCTCAGCAGCAGCAGCTGGAACAGAGCATCGAGGGTCAGGATCGAAAACCCTTTACATCAGGCAAGAGGCATGGGGAGTTAACGCAGTTTAGGTTTGCTCTGTCTTTTAACAGAAATATTTAAAGTTACAAAAGATAAAAAGATAAAAAAGATAAAAGATGTTTATTCAGTAAGATAAAAGATAAAAGATGTTTACAGAAATAAAAGCGGGTTGGCAAATGAATGGTGGGCTATGCTCGGGATTTCTCTGCGTGATGATAATGATGATGGCAAATGAAACGGTTGGTAAACGATACACTCAGCCAAAAATATTTCCGCAAAAAGGCAAGAGATATTATGACATGACATGACGTGAAAGTTATGACACGGGTGCTTTCAAGAAAAGAGCTTTCATTTTACTAATTGGCTGGAGACGAAGCTACCACTCATTTTGAGTTTCTGGTGTTATGGGATGCTCCTTTGCCCCCCTCTCTTATAAAAATAATAATACAAAGGCAATGAGATAATGCTTCATACATGCCAAACATATCGTATCTACATTTTTGAGACAAGCTTGGAGCTTTCCAAGTAACTGTGTAATAATCGATTTAATTCCACTTTGAATTGACAGATTGACTTGAAACTTTGCATATTTATATTTTTGATGACAATATATTAACATGGTGCAGTTAAACGTCTCGGGGAAAATCTCAGACAAATTGATCACCTAAGCTGTACGCTTATTTTATGACAACGATATAAAATTATATCACGATATGGTATAACTTGGCCTCTCGTCTGGTACCAGGTCATCGTTGAGTTTTGGGACAGCCTGTAGATTTTTTTTCTTAATTTTTCCCCGAACTGGTATAACTCGGCCTCTCGCCCGGTACCATGTTATCGTTGAATTTTGGGACACCGTGTATAGAGAAAAACATAGTTATATTGCATACATAAGAAAAATCCTAGACTCAGAAACAAATGCTCGAGCTCATCACACAAATATTTACCCTTACTGGTAATCAAACCAGGGACCACTAGGTTCGTAGGCAGGGTCAATACCAACCAGTAGGCTAATGCGTCGTCACACGCAGACTTAAAAGATCTCAACTAAACATGCGAACTATAACAAACATGTGACATTAGAACCTTGTCAAATTACCCAAAGTTTCGTAAGATTTTCCTCAAAGAAAGTAATCCCAATGGGCATTAGAGATATAATCTGCAGAATGTGGGTCAGGTGGCTGACCTTCACAGAACGCCGTGGAACCAGTATTCCCCAGAGCACGCGGTCAACAATCCAAGTCAAGGCCGAGCCTTACCAAACATCTGATTTAATATACATATAATAATTATGGTATAATGTAATCCCGTGTGGTTGCCGGGTTAGAATATTTAGTGCCACTCCATGTCATCCCGTGGATGTCGTAAGAGACGACTAAGGGAATAAAGGCTTGTAGTACTATTAGGCAATGGGCTTGCAACCTGTCACTAATACGCTGGTAAACATCTTAGGCTATTTGTGCAAAATGTGGTTACAGAATTATCGACAAATTTTTACCCCACTCTGGGATTACAGGCGTGACGATATGTATGTATGTAATGTATATATTTTAACTACAGCACGCCCGCGACTTTGATCGCGTAGACAGTTTCTTTACCCCCCTATTTCATCCCGCTGGGGGTTGACTTTAGGAAAATCCTTTCTTAGTACACCCCTAGACCTCATAAGGAACCTACGAGTAGGACTTTTAGACTTTAGTCCGGACTTTATCCGGCTCTTTAATTTGTCCGGATGTTTTAAAATTAGATGGCCTACCATACCACTGTAACTAAGTGAGTAATGTTTCTATTTTGTGACTGTACCGGACATTTATCGAAATGTCAGGCTTTTTGTCAGACCTTTTCAAATTCCAAAATGGTAACCCTACCTACGGGTTACAAATTTGGAACCAATCTCTAGCCCGGTTTGGGCTGTGCGTTGATATGTCAGTCAGTTTTTTTTATATACAGGGCGTGCCAAGACTATGCGACAAGAAGGGAAAGTACCTTAAGTATCGTAGATATGATATTTTGCTGAAAGAGGACTTTATGTTATTTTTAAAAGTTAGTAATACTGCATTCAAAAATTTTAAGATGCTAATCGAAAAAATGGACAAAACATAATAATTAATGTTTATTAATATAGTATCTTAAAAGAAAGGGATAACGTATAATCTTTGATTCAAATTGGTAGAAAATTATTTATTGCCGACGACGACGTTCGAAAAATAGCAATATTACCATTTCATAGGTAATTTTGATTATTCGCAAATAAGTATTCACTTCATAAACGACTTCCTGGCACAGCTTTCCTTATAGTGCTGGTGCTGATAAAATGATAAAACTTAGTATTTTAATGCATCCTCCGCAAGCTAAACAGAAGGCAAATTTAAAAGAAAATTTACAAATAATACTCAATTGACTTAACGGCAGTTTCGAAGTACGTTTTTAATTTGATTAAAATTATTAATTTTAGGTTATTCCTTTCTTTTAAGATGCAGTATTACTACTTGGCTTTCAAAAATAACAGTCTCCTTTCAGCAAAATATCGTATCTACGATATTTAAGATACTTTCATGTCGCATAGTCTTTGGGCGCCCTGTGTATATGTCTACATTAATTTTATATTTTACTTGCTGTTCCCGGTATGCACAGAGCCGGATTATCCATTAGGCAGTGCAGGCAATTGCCTAGGGGCCCCGCATCACCTAGGGGGCCCACGCACCGGTATTTTATTTATTTTAGGAAGCAATGCAATGCCACGTAAAGTAAAAAAATTGAAAAACATTGATTCATTGAGCCAGAAACTCTAGTGGTCAGTCCTCAGAAAACCCTTTCAAAATTCCATTACAATCTGTGATCATCGGTTTAGAAACGCGTAGAGGACAAACATGCAAACATTTATTTTTATTTATATAGATTATATTCTTAACGACATTACACCTTTATACAGGGTGACCGGGTCCGGGAGCTAGTGGCCAACCTTACAAGGATGGATAGCTCAGCTCAGGAGTGGCCAAAATATGATAAATCATGTTTAGTAAAAGTCGCACCAAAGACTAAATATCACAACTTTTCAAAAATTTTGGAAATGCGGTACCCTGGTTCCCAATTTTCAATGCCACGTCCACATTTATTAGAATTTTTCAGTATTGTTTGCTGTGAAAAATAGCTCATTAAATTTGCTTTAAGACCCTATAAACAAAATAAATAAAAACTTAGTAGTTTAAAAAAAAACAAATCAAATTTAAAGATTAGGAATCTGAGTTTTTCTTGCGGCCAGTTATCGCACGGTGTAAAAAAAATGTCCTATGACCTGTAGGGCTGCTTTCCTAAAAAGTGGCTGTTTAATGTAGATTCTAAAATGATATAATAATTGAGTTTATTGATTGCAGCATATTACACCTTAATTTAAGAACAATGAAAAGGATGGCCACAGGAGCAGAGGCAGACCAAAAAGAAGAGGCGGGATGATTTGGACGTGTCTCAAAGCGACTGGCAGCATGCAATCAACAGGGAAAAATGACGAAAAATAGAGAGGCCTTCGCCCTGCAGTGGGACACTAAGGTGCATACACATTATCCTTCTTCTTGGGTTTCTCAAATGAAAAATCTAATCTTCCAAGGATAGTAAGATATTATGGAAATCATCTGCGCTTGACATGAAGGCGCTCTTGACCTAGCCATAGCGTCTTGCGTCAGAGCATCGTCACACTGCCTTAGTTACACGCATACACATATCTGACTACCGGTTTCGCTTCAGGATTTTGTAGTATCAACACCCACCCCGCACAAGGTCCTACAACTACCACAAGCTAGCTGAAGGGCGAGGAAGCTATTAGCTATTGACTATTTTCTCGCTCAAGATACGAACAAAAGATATATAAATAAAACATATTTCATTTTCAGACAAACGATGACAAATGAACTTTCAAACAATGGATTGCCTTGAACAATTATGGCGGCAATTGACCTGTGACGTCAGTGACCTTGCTTCCTTTGTGACGTACTTGTCATTATAAGTAAGATCTTGAAAGGATAAATATCTATTCCTTTGTCGACCAATCATCAGCCGGGCCTAGTTGCGTTTATCGCGTGACAAAGTGTGGATAAACCATCCTACACTCTCGTAACGTGTCAAAAAGCGACGGATACCTTATCAACATTTGGTTTTTTTTTATGCCATAGGAAGGCAATCGAGCACACAGGCCACCTGATGGTAAGTGGAAACTGTGACCCATAGACATTCGCATTCACAAGACTGCAAATGCACTGCCAACACTGAGGACTAAGATGGAATGCCTCTATGCTAGTCATTTCACCGGCTGTCTTATCCCCAAACAGGAACATAACAATGCGAACACTGCTGCTTGGCGGTAGGTTAATGGATAAGATGGTGGTACCAACCCGGACGGCCCCTGCACAAGGTCCTCCCACAAGTAAACGCAACCATATGAATTACCCGAGACATTTGTGTTGACGTTTCATATTGGACGATATTATTCCTGATCGAGTACCAGGAGATATCACAGTTTATAGTGGGAAGAAAAAGGACAAAAAGTGGATATAACCAGATAAAGTTACAACTAAAAGTATAAAATTTGAGGAGTTCCCTGAATTCCTCACTAATCCCTTCGGAATCAGATTAACGAAGAACATTATAGTTGTTTCATTGTGACTATGACTTTCCCACGGCGTTGCTTGTCAATAGCTATATCAACTAAGCTGTGGGACTACCTATATAACAGTTTATTAAGATCACTAACAAAAGTATAAAATAAAATAAATGTTTTAAATGTAAAAAGTCACCTTCAAAACGCATTTCGTTTTCCAATTTTTTTTTGGTCATTACATAGTTTAAGATCATAACTTTTATTTCACTGATTCGGTTTGATAAATCTAGGTTAGATTAGGTGACCGCATTGTTTTTTCCGGTGTGGGGATAAGACAACCGGTGACAATACTAGAATAGAGGCATTCCATCTTAGTCCTCAGGGTTGGCAACGAATTCGCAGACTTATGTCGTATTTCACAACCTACTTAACAGACGATAAGCGAGAAATCGACAAGACGAATTAAACATGCTTGGCCTAAACCCGAAACTTAATCAATAATATTTATTTCAAATTCAAAAGCTTGATATTGTCTAGGGGACACCGTTGATGTTGGAAAACATATCAATCTTATGTGGTCATCTTGCACCGTCTTATATAGGTAAACATAGTAGGTGTTCTTTTTTCCTTTTCTCCCTCTATCTCTCTCGTAAGATTTTGGTGTGTTTTCCTGCGGAAACTACGCAGGTTATTTGATATTTTCTTTAATTTAATATTTATGGAATTATATAATGGTCGTACCATTGTAATATTAAATATATTTAAAAAAATGACTGACTACCGAGTTTCTTGCGGCGTTTCTTCTCAGCAGTGGTCTCCTCTTGTGAAGCGCTGGTATAGATTCTTGACGTGTAAAAGTGCCCGTGCGGCCTACTTACTGAATAAATGTCTTTATCTTTATCTTTAAGGGCGTTAACAGCTGTCAAAAGGTATAAATTAACAGTCGACTTACATTGAATACCATTTAAAACCGTTTGGTGATTTAGTACTTAGGAATGCAGCCATGTGGCTGATGTCTCGGGAATGTCTATGGGTGTGTCAATGGGAATGTCTATGATGATCCCAGAAACTTACCATAAGGTCAAAGCCAATAAATAAATGAATAGTATGGCCAGAAACACATGATCCGCGACCTTGGTTTGGCAGTTTATTCTGTGCGATTCATTGAAGGCTCCCACTTCAAGCCGTTATAATCGAGTAGCAATGATACTAAGGCTTGGGACTTTTGGAAATATAAAATAAAACCTTAATGCCCTTATTAATAAACGTGGAGTAACCGTCGAGTAGCTAAACCATGCTTTGTCCTTATCTGTCATATTCAAATGTCACAATGACAGATAAGGATAAAACATGGTTTAGCTACCCCACAGTTACTCCACGTTTATTAATAAGGGCATTAAAGTATGCATACCATTTTACCAAACTTGAATTTCTTAGTTTCATGACTCGTTAATTAGAAGTCTTAATTTATGATAGTTAGTTATTTAGTATATGCATTTTTCTTTTACTTTTACTTTTGATCATTACCAAAATCAAGTTATATTATAATTATCATTTTGCACGTTACTTTGTCAATATTGAGCAAATGTAATGTATTTAATTTTAAGTGGAAACTGCTTTGGCTAACTGTACTATGCTTTGTTTTTGTATATTATGTGAATTTATGTACGCTGTTTGTTTCCCAATAAATAAATAAATAAATGCTTGCCGTGGTTCTAAAATCCAAGGAGCCGCCATTTTGTTAAAAAAAACGCCGTCAAAGTCAATGTGTAAAAATAAAACATTATAGTAGATGTCATGAGTTAAGCTGTTATATCGGAAATAATCACGTTATTATGAGAACCACAAAGATGACAAATCGGCAAACATTCTCGAGAATTCAACTTTAACTTCTGTGAACGTGGAGAGGTCGTTCTCAACACCCTTTTTTTTTTGTTGATAATTCTTGAACGCGTTTAACCCCGCAAAATACAGAACAAAAACAATTGTTACTACCATTTTAATGATGATCATGAAATAGTAATAGATGATGATTATGATGCACTGATTCTAAAAGCAAGGGATTTAGAAGTGCCGACTAATATTAGATTGAAGAAGACATTTTTGTTATTGTTACTTAAAGTATTTTGTTATAGTATAATTATATACATACACGTTAATATTGACTTACCTACTTTGATTTTGACTTTGAAATAAAATCTTATTCTAACATGAAATAGAGTCGCCATGACTTCGTGGATTGTGGACCACGGCGAGCATCCAAAAGTCCCAACCCTAGTAATATTGTAGCCTTGTCTACCGGCCCATAGCCTTTTAGACTTATCACCAGGCTTCGGAGTTTTAATAGCACGGTAAGACGAAAGAGAGCTGTGGAGTCGACATTTACATTAAAAGTCAACTCTAACTCATACTTATACTATTTTTTTTATTTAATTCTAAAAAGCTTTTAAATTAAATTAATCACGAATTTGAGGTTTGAAGTTATAACTCTTTCAAACTTAGGTAGGTACTTTGGTTTGTTTGTACTATAATATTTTATTTATTTATTTATAATAAAATTGTAATATTTTATAACTTAGCTTAGCAGCTTTACAGCTATTTTAAGATAATTTTGGAATTAAATAAATGAATGAGTATGAGTATGAATAAGAATAGACTTTTAATGCTAACGTCGACTCCACTGATCTCTTTCGTCTTACCGTTCTATGAAAACTCCGATCCCTGCTTATCACGCAGTCAAGATCCACCTGATTTAATTTACAAATGTAAGTGACTTACAAACTGTCTAGCCCCAACTAGTCTTTATCAGAGTCAGTGTTTCTGTAATTTTTACGCAGACTTCGCGCATCCTTGAACGACATTGAACCCCTATACTATACCTATACCTTCACGCCTTCATTCCCAGAGTGGGGTAGGCAGAGCTACAGAATTACCAACAACTCCAAAAACTTGTTGATAACTCTGTAACCACAATGTGCACAATTAGGCTAAGATGTTTAACAGTGTATATTAGTGACAGGTAGCAAGCCCATCGCCTAACAGTACTTGTTGCAACGTGGGATAGGCGTGGCGGAGATGGGAGAGATGGAGAGAAAGGCGTACGTCTTCGTTGGTGTATAATTTCAAAGAGAAAGACAAACTTAAGCTACTTTTATTTATAGGTTCCTACACAGCGACCTCTCTGGGTGAAGTGGTGAACTACCTTAAAAGCTAGTTACACAAATCGATACAACCCTTCCAAGTCATCTAGCGGATACCTCCAGAGTTATCTAGATGGCGCTGTTCTACAAATGAACAGTACTACAAGCCTTTATTCCCTTAGTCGCCTCTTACGACTTCCACGGGAAGACATGGAGTGGCACAATTCTAAGCCGGCAACCACACGGCATAACAACAACAATGAACAATAATGTTATTAAACTGAACCAGTTGTTGCATAATTTGGCGATTTTGCGAACTGGTATAAGCCTTGCTGGTGGAATAGAACCTATTTGCCGGTTGCGTCATGTCTACTGATGTGCAAGTTGCGGAAAGTTTCCAAAAAGTTGGAAAAATTGCAAGAAATTTCCGGAAACTTTCACAAGAAATATAGGAAATTTAAATTAAAGAAACGGAAAGTTTCAATCCCCATATAAAATTGTGAGAAGTTTCCGAAATTTTCCTACATGAAATTTTCCGCAATTTTGGCACATCAGTAGTCATGTCACGCGGAGCATTTAAATACATTGAGGACCTTGCTTTGATACGTAAGTAGCTGCCAAATGGCCAGCATGTGTTTATCCTTGCTAATATAATAAATGCGAAAGCTGGTTTGTTTATTTTCACAGCTCAACGGATTTTTTAGCAATTAGTAACCCACTGCTAGGGGTAGGGCCTTGTTCATGGTCCGTTCGGATCGCTACCACAATCTTCTTCTTCTTTCTTTGCCCCCGCGGCGACTTGAACAGCTACTACCGCGGGGATATGGCGTTTCCACGTGAAGTGATTTCGCCAGTGACAAGTATATATAAGTATAAATCAATTTAGCAATAAAACACAATCCAATCTTCTCTAGGAAGATTGGGGGCAACGTTGTACGGTGATTTGTCGGTCAGAGGTCAAGATAGTTTAGCCTCTGCACCACTGCGAGTCCACTTGAAACGAGAAGAAAGATGCCAGATACACGAAATAAGTCCAAGTCTTCAATCACTGTGCGACACAAAGGCATACAAAGTACAAATCATTATCAGAAAAGAACTTTGAACACCTAATTACCCAAAAATTAAAGTCTAAAACAAATTACACGTCCGCCATCTTTTAACGTTGCAAATGGCCCCCTACTACAATCTTACCCCCATATTATGTATGCTTTGTCACTTTCTGTCAGATGGAAATGTCACAATGAAAGACCGACAACGCATATTTTAAGCGCACTTTAGCTATCATGCGTTTATCAATAAAAGGGTTAATCTTTAACCTACCGCCAAGCAGCAGTGTTCGCATTGTTGTGTTTCGGTGCCATAAGGCCTCCTTCTCCTCCTCCTCCCTCTGTTTGGCTCTGGTCTTAAGAATTCAAGTCTATGGGTCTGAAATCTCACTTACCATCAGCAGCGGCCTGTGTGCTCGTTTGCCGTCTCATTGCTATTGAAACAAATCCACTCCGACCCCGAGATCGGAATATGGGTGTCATTACTCTCAATAATGTGGACTTGACTCCGAACATTTTAATTAAAAAAATAAATTAATTTAATTGATTACCTACTTACCCTAAAAAATATTTTAATCCTTTGAAAGATAGTAATAAATAAATAATACAAACTCTTTTTATTGTGTAGATTTAGCAAGTCAACAGTAATTTTCATAATTTTTCCGTGGTTAGTTTATTCCTTTTCACGGTTAAAATAAACTTATGAGGTGAAATGCTTTCCCAATCCACGGCTGTTATTGGAGCCAACTTAAGTAGATTAATATAAATGGCCACTCCTCGTGTCTTTGTTTGCTTTATTTACAAACAAATATAATACATAATGACAATGCCATAGAAGCAGTTTCATCGTGCAGCTTGTTAGGAATAGAAATTGACTCAGAAATGAATTGGAAAGCGCACGTAGATAAAATCGCAAACAAAATATCTAGATTTACATACGCGCTATACCAATTAAAAAGATGTATGAATTTAAAATCTGCAAAAACAGCTTACTATGCGTACGCACACTCGTGGCTCAAATACGGTGTAGTCGTGTGGGGCAATAGCGTGCGCGCTGGGAGGCTGTTCACTCTCCAGAAGAAATGTATTAGGGTTTTAGTGAATATTTCGTCAACGGAGACATGTAGACCACATTTTACTTCCTTAAAGATATTGACATTGACATCAATATACATCTATGAAATCTGTAGACTAGTGAGAACAAATAAAGGTCAATTTGCAAAGGATAGAGATATTAACAGTAGCAGTAGTCGGACCAACCTTAGAAAACGCAATAAATTAATTGGTTCTTTTACTAATCTTAAAATAGTTAGAGACGGAACACAGCATATGGCTGTGAAAATATATAATAAGTTACCTCTAACAATTAAACAGATTGTGAAAGACTCGGTATTTAATATTAAGCTAAATAATTTTCTAATTTCCAAATGTTTTTATAATTTACAAGAGTACTTTGACATTGAATAAGAATAATAATAAAATTGTATTTGTAACTCTCTCTCTATGTACCTAAGTAACTATTTGTATCTAGACAATATAAGAAAGCTAGTATTGTAAATATTGTAAGTTAATTAGGCAATTTGGTTAAGCAGAGTAATTGCAGTGCCCTTACAGGGTTTATGTTGATCCATGAAATAGTATTTAAGATCTTTGTAACTACAACATAAGGCAATAAAATATATGACTATGACTATGACTATGACTATTTATTACTGTCTTGCATAAGAACCAAGATTAGGTTTCAGGTAAGAAATCAAATAATGTAATTTAATTTAAATCTTTGGAGTCATGTCCACATTAGGGGACGTCCATAAATTACGTGAGATGTTTAAGGCCCACATTAGGGGGTCGAGTCAAATCTCATCTAATCTCACGTTGGAGAGAGGGGGCGGCAAATATCACGCAATTTTTGTTCAGATTGAAACAAAAAAAAAGTATACTATTTTGGGCCATTTAATCCATACTGTACAACATGCTTAAGATTTAACAACTACTAACTAACAACAAGAATTTATAACAATCCAACGCGTTTACGTAAGAAACCCACATTTTGAAAAATCTCACGTGAGATTGGGGGATGGGGGAGGGGGTTGAATAAAATCTCACGACATCTCACCAGGGAAAATTTTAAAAAAAACACCTCACATAATTTATGGACGCCCCCTTATTGCGAGTAATGACGCCCATTTGTCCGATCTCTGTTAATAATGTACGCACCACGGTGTAGTCACTCATGAGCAGCGGCGCCGTGGCGGCGCCGACGTAGCCCCGCTGGACGACGGTGTGCGTCAAGAAGGCCCCGTAGGACACCCGCCCGCTCCACGCCCAACCGCGCCATTCCAAGATGCCGCGGTAAACTCCTACGCGTATGGAAAAAAACAAAGTGAGATATAACAGTCTTAGGGCCGTATTAATAAACTGATCTCGACTGTAATGGTCGTCTCAAGATGCGTCAAAAATGACAGTTCTCTATGGCTTGACGTTTATTTTGACGTATCTTGTGACGGGCATCTCGGCCAAGATGAGTTTATTAATACAGCCCTTAGGATTGCGGTCTTGTGAATGCGAATATCTGATTCTATGGGTCACAGTTAGTGACGTGATGGGTCGTTACCGGTAATATTTCCAAAGCGAATATTTTCCCAGTAATGTTACCAGTAATATTACCACTCACCGGAAATTTCAAGAAATATAGAAATAGATTACTTTTTTATTCCTTTTTGTATTTAACATAGCAATGTGGTCCTAGTATGCACCATTTCACAACCATAAAAAATGCATGGGATCCTTAAGGAAGTAAATTACCAATCTTACCAGTAATATACCCAATATTACCGAGTATCTTACCAATGTTACTGGAAATATTTCTATGCTGTATTTTTTTATTATTATCATAAAGTCCAGAAAAACACGTAAAAAAAAGCAAATCTTGTATAAATCATTATAATTTGGCATATTTTTGGCAAAAAAGTTACACATGTTTTTGTTTTTTTTTTCTCGGTAAAGTGATGAAACATTTTACTTTTTGGTTTCATTGTCCCGTTTCGAGAACACTAATCGCCACTTCACATATGTATACGTTCACTCCGTTTCGTGGTAAGGGCAAAACTAATCCTATTGTTCCATTTAAGCATAGCTGGGCACCGTTAATCAAATAGTTAACTTCGTTAATCGTTAATCCGCTACAAAAAAAGTTAGCTTCGTTAAACGTTAAAGCGTTACATTTCGGAAGAATTAACGCAAGTTAACGTTAATCGTTAATCCGTTAATATGTGTAAAAAAAATGCATTTTTATATCGTTGCGTTAGTGAACTTATAAAACCTGTTGGTTTGGGTTCTGGAAATTAACAGGATAGGAACAAAACAAAATACAAAAGGGCATAAGGTGCATATTCCCTTTCACAAACATTTCATTAACATGTTGAAGTTCTCGTCTGAAAGCGAGGCTCGTTTTGGAGTTAAAATATCTTTACCCGTGGAAAACAGACGTTTAATTGCAGCGCTTGAGGGTATAGCAGTATTGTATTTAATTAATAGATTTATGAATATCTGTTCCCCGAGGAATGCAGTATCTTTGAACGAGTCTTTTGATTTCATGTCCAGCCACATTTTAACGAGACTTTGCGCTTTACTCTTTAAAGAGTTGGAGCTCTTTGGTTTTTCTATAGACTGAGTGACAGAATTGAAAAAGTCTTCCTTGTCATCATCGTTGTTTCTCACACTACACACACACTCGCTGCTACGCGCCGCCCGGCACTTGTCATTTCATACTTGTATGAACCTGTTTTTCTTGCCGCGCCGCGGTGCCGTTCGGTAAATAGTAGGCATTGGATTAACGATTAACGGACTTCTGCATATTATCGGAAGTTAACGTGTCCGTTAACATTTTTAAAAGTTAACTTAAAAGTTAATCCGTTAATTAAAATGTTAACTTCGTTAATTAAAACATTACCGGATTAACGAGTTAATGCCCAGCTATGTATATTTATTTATTTATTTATTTATTTATTTATTTATTTAATCTTTATTGCACAAAAGAATACACTTTGTATACAAAAGGCGAACTTAATGCCGTAAGGCATTCTCTACCAGTTAACCTTTGGGCAAAGCAGAGATTGTGGTGGCGGTGCAACATAGGGTCTAACATATATGTTGCTTAAACGTAATAATATATACCTACATACCAATATATTAAAATAAATATAAATACATAATATAAAAAAATATATAAAAATGAGGATAAGCACAAAACATTACAGATAACACCATCAGAGAAACAAGATGATGACTATTCTACCTACAAAATGAAAAAAAAATCGCGAACTTTCTTTTTAAAAGCAAACTTGTTCGGAGCTTGCTTGATATCAAGGGGAAGGTCGTTCCAAAGTCGTGCTGCTTGAAGTGCGAAAGAGCTGGACATGAAGCCTGTGCGGTGAAGAGGGATGGATAGTGTGAGATTGCCAGAGGATCGTAGCTGACGGAGGTGGGTGGAACCAAGAAATTTAAAAAAATATTTTAGATAATCAGGAGATTTAGGATCGTACAGGATGTTATATAGGAAACAAAGTAATCGCATTTTGCGACGTTGACGAATAGGAAGCCATTTAAGTTGAGAGCGGAAGGAAGACACATGATCATATTTACGAAGACAGAAAACAAAACGAATACAATTATTAAGAAGGCGATCCAACTTATCCAGTTGTCCCTCGCTCAGGTCCGGATAGCACACGTCACCGTAGTCAATGATGGGGAAAATTAGGGACTGCACAAGGGATACCTTGGTCTTAATAGGCAAAAAGTGTTTTAATTTATTAAGACAATGAAGAGAGCCCATGACCTTACGACTTACTTCGGCGACATGTTCAATGTTTTACTTAATAAAGTAACAAAAGAATCATCAAGTCTTATACGAATTGATGATTTCCTATCTTACCAGCTTTTGGTAATATTACCGGTAACATTGGAAAGTTACTGGTAATATTCCCAAATGGAAAAATACTGGTAACGAGAATATTACCAACGACCCATCACTAGTCACAGTTTCCACTTACCAACAGGTGGCCTGTGTGCCAACGACGAGCGAAAAGCGTCTCTTTTATGGACACGGGAACTTTTATCTTTTGTTGGAGAGAGCGTTCTCGCCGGCGCAGTGTGAACAGCCTGCGGTCTCTTTTATTGACACGGGATCTATATCTTTTGTTCGTTTCTTGAGCGAAAAATAGTCGATGGCTAATCCCTTCCTCGCCGGCGATGGGACAAGTGCTTAAAGGGGGTAACACGGCAACTTTTTGAATGCAGTCGCGAGTTCGATATCGCTGTCATTCACACGTTAGGCTATTAAGCGCGCACAGAAGTGTCAGACAACTTTACTTACAAGTTTACTTGTGGGAGAACCTTGTGCAGGGTCCGTCCGGGTTGGTAACACCATCTTATCCATTAACCTACCGCCAAGCAGCAGTGTTCGCATTGTTGTGTTCCGGTTTGGGGATAAGACAGCCGGTGAAATGACTAGCATAGAGGCATTCCATCTTAGTCCTCAGGGTTGGCAGTGCATTTGCAGTGAATGCGAATGTCTATGGGTCACAGTTTCCACTTACCATCAGGTGGCCTGTGTGCTCGATTGCCATCCTATGCCATCAAAAAAAAAAAAACCTCTGGGGTACCTGGAACTAAGGAAGAAAAAATAAATCATAAATATTGGACACTCCTTTAACAGCTCAAAGATATAGTGACCCATACACATTCGCATTCACAAGACTGCAAATGCGCTGCCAACCCTGATGACTAAGATGGAATGCCTCTATGCTAGTCATTTCACCGGCTGTCTTATCCCCAAACCGGAACACAACAATGCGAACACTGCTGCTTAGCGGCAGGATAATGGATAAGATGGTGGACGGACTCTGCACAAGGTCCTCCCACAAGTATTTGACATTGCTTATGTGACAGTAAAGCAACAAGGTATTTAAGTGATCAGTTTCTTTTGACGCTGACTGTACACCAAAAATATCAGTTTAAAGAACGCTACGATAATAGTTAAAGGCGTCAGTATTAAGTTATGATCATTCGAAACACATTGACTACCGAACATCCTCAAAGATTTCTACCATTATTGGTGATATGGATATGTTACTCGCCTCCATCGGTATCCTTTACAAGCAAAAAACTGTTAGTTTAGCAGTTTACCTAATCATGACATACTAAAGCAGTTCAGTTTAGGTTGAAAGAAAGTGACAGAGTTATAGCCAAAGAGCGGAATTCTTCATAGCAAAAATCAAACTGTCAGAGGGATTGACCTAACTGTTTTATCGACTTATCGATAAATATTTGTCACTTAACGAAACAAAGTTAAAGTAATGAAATCAGGCTTTTGGATATACATACAAACAAATTAACGGTGTCCCTAATTAGCTGACCGCCACTGTATTTTAGTATAATAGTAAAGAATAAAACAGAAAATACTTTTTTTTTTAATTTCTATATATGAAACTTATTTAAAATTAAAAACAAATATTGCTAAGAGTAGGTAACTAATCTTCATTCAAAATAACAAAGTCGAAATCTAAATCTGTACTAAATATGTTTTCTTTATCTTCCCTGTAGCTGTAGTAAAAGAAAATAGTCATTATTTTTTCAACATTGTCACCTTTCAAATTACTCCTTTTTTCATTGTAGATCTATTTATATGATGAAAACGAGCGTTCTACCTCAGTTGAAGTAACAGGAGCATATTTGTAGTACTCGATAACGGTGTTTTGGCTGTAATCACTTTTTTCTATAAAATCAGCATATCAGGTCAAATGTTACAGAATAATCTTTTAAGTTGATTATGGATACCTAATGCGATATTATTCCGTAACATCGATAAGTCGATAAAACAGTTAGGTCAATCCCTCTGACAGTTTGATTTTTGCTATGAAGAATTCCGCTCTTTGGCTATAACTCTGTCACTTTCTTTCAACCTAAACTGAACTGCTTTAGTATAACACGTTGCAACTGCTTGCATTTGTAAGACGCCTGTTTAGGATAAGGGGCAAATACACACATCAAAATAATTCTACATTCACTTTAATATTTTGCAATGTATTTTTTGCAGACAGACAGTAAGATAAATACACGCGTCCATCACACAAATAATTGCCAATACCGGGAATAGGACCTGGGACTGCTAGCGTCTTAGGCAGAGTCACTACCAACCAGTCCAATGCGTCCTCAAAACAAATCGTCACTACTTTAGAAAAAACTCGTATCTGATGTTTCGAGACGTACGATTGTAAACTTAATTCGTTTCTAGTTTGGGTTTAAAATCGTACTTCACGCAATATGAGATACGAGGTTTTTTCACAGCAATGACGAAATGACGAAATACTATCATACCTTCTATCTTGAATATACAGCTGACTATTAACATCACTACGAGCAGTTGGAACATTGGCTTGTACAGCGCCGCGTACAGAACCCTCAGCGCGGGGGATGCGCGGGCGCCGTCCGAGTAGAACAGCCCGCCGGACAGGATCACCCCCACTCCCAGGGGGAACAGGAGCCAGACCAGCCCCTTGTATCTCTAGGGAAGAATAAGCATGGAAATTAAAAATCGGGGATTTTCCTCGGAATCACTAATAACGTTGTTTCACTGACACAAGCTATTTTATTTTTCATCATCATCATCATCATCATGTCAGCCGAAAGACGTCCACTGCTGGACATAGACCTCCCCCAAGGCTCTCCACTCAGACCGGTCTTGTGCTTTTCGCATCCACCGCTTTCCCGCGATCCTTACAAGGTCGTCACTCCATCTTGTTGGAGGCCCATCCACAGCTCGTGTCCCGGTCCGCGGACGCCGCTCAAGAACCTTCTGACCCCATCGGCCATCAGCATTTTATTTTTACCCGTGTTGATTAGGTTAGACTTGTAACCATGACAGGACAACCTGATATCAACACGGGTTCAGTAGAAAATAATCACCTACCTTAAACCTCTTCACGTCTACCCCCTCCTGCATCCAGTGGTAGGTGAGGAACCCACCAGCCAGGCCCAGGATGTACGTGGACAGGTTGGTGTGGCCCCGGATGTACAGCAGGCGAAATGTATTGTCTGTGGCGTACAGGTTACGGTACTTTCTGGAAAGAAATAAGAACTGGCATTACTGATAATAGTATGTTGTGCCGTGTGGTTGCCGGCTTAGAATTGTGCCACTCCATGTCTTCCCGTGGATGTCGTATGAGGCGACTAAGGGAATAAATTCTTGTAGTACTGTTAGGCGATGGGCTTGCTACCTGTCACTAATATACACTGTTAAACATCTTAGCCTGATTGTGCAAATTGTGGTTATAGAGTTATCAACAAGTTTTTAGAGTTGTTGGTAATTCTGTAGCTCTGCCTACCCAATTCTGGGAATGAAGAAGTGAAGGTATGTGTATTAAATAGTATAATAATGTGAATGTGGAGAACCCCTGCAAACCATGTTACACCTCACTTACTGTCCCGCGTGCCCGACCACCTGCTCGCGTGAGGACTTACTTGTCAGTAATTAGAGGGCTACCACGGTAGCCGCTTTTTTGGGCAAGTAAGATTTAGCCCTAGTTCTTGCCGACACGAAAGAAGAAGAAGTATAATAATCTGGTCTAATGCTTTGGCACCTTTCAAGCACAGAGTCGTCTCGTAAAACAATGCAATATTATTCATTTATGTTTAATACTACACTTTATCTGCACAAGTCCTCTTTTTTTTTTTTTTATAGCATGGGAAGGCAAACGAGCACACAGGCCACCTGATGGTAAGTGAAAACTGTGACCCATAGACATTCGCATTCACAAGACTGCAAATGCGTTGCCAACCCTGAGGACTAAGATGGAATGCCTCTATGCTAGTCATTTCACCGGCTGTCTTATCCCCAAACCGGAACACAACAATGCGAACACTGCTGCTTGGCGGTTGGTTAATGGATAAGATGGTGGTACTAACCCGGACGGACCCTGCACAAGGTCCTCCCACAAGTAAAATATGTAGTAGTATTATGCGTTCAAAACCCGTAGTAAATGACCAGCATTATTACAACCAATTTTACTAAATATGTAAACTTTCTTATCTGTGGTTAGATACATTACAGTATAGATTTTTGTAACGTTATAAGTTTAAATTTAAAAGAGCTATCAAAATTCAAGAGGGTCTCTATTCTAGTAATCATAGATATTAAAACAGTTATCGACTCGCAACGTCAATATTTTTTTTTTTATATAAACCGCACGAAATTTTATCTTGAGTGACTTGAGAATGGGTACTTCATTCGTTTGGCTATGACTTAAAAAAAAACATTCGTCTTGACGGAGGATCGAATTGCCGCTATTATTGTTGTCATTTTGTTTGTTGGTTTTTTGCTGTTACAATAGTAGGATAATTCTAAACTTATAACAATACAAGTGAAGCTTATACTGGAACACTTTATCGTACAGTCGAGCTCATAAATATGTATACACTTTAGTACCTTGTCTGCCATATATGAATGGTCACAGCGATTAAAGTGACAAGGTACTAAAGTGTACACATATTTATGAGCTCGACTGTATAAAAGAAATACAAAACCAATGATATCAAGATAAAAAAAAAAACTACAAAGACGAACTTATCCCGAACTCTTCCAGATGATTCTTGAGAGGTTAAGAAAAGTGAAAGCTTTTGCATCGAGCAGGCAAGACTCCCGCAATATGCCGTATTCATACATACATACATACCTTCACGCCTGTCTCCCAATGGGGTAGGCAAACTATGGAAAACGACGTACGTGCATGAAGAGGTAGATGAATGTAGAAGAAGCGAAAGTTGAAAGTTTAGACTGGTACGCCTGGCGTTCCTTAGTCTCTAGCGTGTCGCATATCAAATTCAAATGTCACAGTGACAGGTAAGGACAGAGCATACTTCATGCGTGTTTGTAAAAAATGGTTAGTATTTCTGACAGCGAAGACTCACTCAGGCGACTGTATCACCACAGCGTCGAGGTCCTGCCAGTAGGTGTGCGCCACCACCGCTGCGATGGCGACCACCAGCATCACCAGCAGGGCCGCCGCCCGCCGCGCCGCGCTCCGGCACACCACGCACACCAGGAGACCTAGGCAGAACAGCTGAGTGTCGGCTGCCAAGTACCTGGAAAGAAGTGTCAGACAACTGTACTTACAAGTTTACTTGTGGGAGGACCTTGTGCAGGGTCCGTCCGGGTTGGTACCACCATCTTATCCTTTAACCTACCGCCAAGCAGCAGCGTTTGCATTGTTGTGTTCCGGTTTGGGGATAAGACAGCCGGTGAAATGACTAGCATAGAGGCATTCCATCTTAGTCCTCAGGGTTGGCAGTGCATTTGCAGTCTTGTGAATGCGAATGTCTATGGGTCACAGTTTCCACTAACCATCAGGTGGCCTGTGTGCTCGTATGCCTTCCTATGCCAAAAAAAAAACCCCCAAGGTGACTCACCAAGTCTGCGGTGCACAGTGCGCGTCCCCATACACATAGTTGTTGACATACAGTATGTGTGCCCACCAGTACTGCCGGCAGGCGACAGCCTCTGCCCCGACCACGCGGTGCCACAGCGGGCCGCTACCCAAATGCCGCATCCAGGTGGAGAGGGTAGCCAGGATCAGAGCGTATGTGGGGGTGAGCCTGGAAAGAAAATAAAGTCCGGTAGATTTTTATGGCGTGGTGGATGACAGGTGGGGTAATGGAGAGGTTGAAAAGAGGGTCCATTCGCACTAGTTCCATCGACATTTCCATTGATGGAACTAGTGGGAATTTATATTCCTACTAGTTTCATCATTTAAAGGACCCCAGATAATGGAACTAGTACTTAATGGGAATGTTTTTTTTCCAAGTAGTATGGAGATATGTAAACTTTTTATTCCACAAAAATATTAATATTACAATATAAATATTAAACTAATGTACAAAGGTAAACGTATCCCTAAATAGTAGTAGTTTGTAGTAGTAGTTTATTAAAAATCAAATAAAAGGACGATTTTTTTTTACGAAAAGTGCACGTTTATAACGGTCGCTAATTACGATACAATGGTTGTATTTGCCACGTGTTTGATTTTTGTGTCTGATGCCGAAAACCTAACAGTGGACGTCTTTCATCTAGTATGATGATAAAAAAGTACCTGAGCCAACGCAACACGACTCCCTTCGGCCACTGGAGCCAGGATATACGGTTCTTCTCGCTGTGCAACTGCAGGTTGAATGCCAGCAAGAAACTGGACATGACGAAGAAGGTGTGCGTCACCAGGCTTCCGTTGAAGAGGATCTGCTTCAACGGGTCTTCGTATGACTGGAAACAGAGCGAACAGAAATGACCACTTTAGTTGTATGATAATTGAGTATAAAAAAAACAACTACAAGGTATTGGAAAACTTAATTAATATTATTTACACACTCTTAGGCAGTATTTTTTTTGTCATGACTAGGCTTAGGACTTTTCATAGCATATCGTGGTTCTAGAATCCATGGAGTCGCTATTTCCCAATTATTATAAACATGCCACCTTGATTTTGACCCTCAGTAATTGTCGCAATAATTAATACTTATTACAAAATGCATTCATACGTTAAATCGCTAAACCAGTTTTCGAGTAATTGAATTTTGGTAAAGAGAGTGATTTTATTTCAAGCAAACAAATATTCAAATAGTAGGTATGGTTAAATCGAACAAAAAAATTATTTAGTTTATTTTGTAATATGACAAACAGAAGACCAAAATCAAAGTGGTATATTTATAATAATTATAAAATAGCGACTCCATGGATTCCAGAACCACGTTATGCCACCAAAAGTCCTAACCTTAGTCATGACTCATGCATGACACGAGTGACGTAAAATTTTATGAGCTATATTTTTTGGTCGAAAATGTTTCCTTTATTATTGAATAGCATACTTCTTTATTAGCATAAAGATTTTTATGAATACATATTTTTTGTTCTAAAGGACTTTTGGTCTAAAATTGTTTTTTCAAAAAATTTTATTAACAAATCCATAATATTCTTTGGTCGAAGCCCCCGCCATTATTAAACACCTAGGTCTCAACTAAGATCGCGAAATGCCACAGCTGCGTGGAACACGGTTTGCTTCACGGTCATTCGTCAAAAAAAAGTTATTCCAAACAAATGTTATACTAAACAATTTTTCGACCAAAACAATATAATGCAAAACAATTTCAATCAAACAATTTTCGTCATTTAAATCATTAGACGAAACGTTGGTATGCAAAAAATTTTTTTTGGAGGTGGGAGGACCTTGTGCAGGGTCCGTCCGGGTTGGTACCACCATCTTATCCATTAACCTACCGCCAAGCAGCAGTGTTCGCATTGTTGTGTTCCGGTTTGGGGATAAGACAGCCGGTGAAATGACTAGCATAGAGGCATTCCATCTTCGGCCTCAGGGTTGGTAACGCATTTGCAGTCTTAGGATTGCGGTCTGGTGAATGCGAATGTCTATGGGTCACAGTTTCCACTTACCATCAGGTGGCCTGTGTGCTCGTTTGCCTTCCTATGATATAAAAAAAAAAAAAAAAAAAAATAATAATATGTGGCGACACAAAAATAGGACAAACAATTTTTGACCAACCGGTATACACCCATGACAGACAATGCCCAAATTTACCTTACTTTAGGTGTTTCCATCTAAGATACGACAGACAATGCCAAAATGCGTCTTCCCAAGGGAACATTATGAAACACTTTTAAGGAGTTCCCCTGCTGATCGAAGTATCTACTTGTAGGGGTTAAGGGCAATAAAAAAAATACTATGGAGGATATGTAACCTGTGCATGTAGTCAGTACCTTTTCAATGTAAAGCGGGTTTTCTACGTAGGAATAAGACATTATGAGCACGATGTGGGAGAAAAATACGCAGACCATCGTCATAGTCCTGAAAAAAATAAAAAGTTGATTAGGCTTGACACAATCGGAATCATTTTCTTTTCAATTTCCTCCGCGTGGACGCCTTTTACCGTTTTTACGTTGATAACATACTGTAATGTACCTATTCTGTATACTAGTTTGAGCCATTAAGACTGCACCGAGCAAACGTCGAGCGTCCAGTGGCGCCCTCAATACTATTATTGTGTTTTCTGATAAACGAAAGAATTTCCATGGAATTGGACGATGCTTTTTTGTAGCGCAAGTAAAAACACAATTTATGGGATACGTAAAAAACTTTGATAATAGTTACCCTTTGAGTAGTCAGCTTAACGGGAAAAGGTGGCCACTTTTTTCCGTTTAGTTGATAACTCGAAGGTCAATTGTTAGTAAACTATGGGATTTATCGTATAAGTTGTGTTTTTATTTGTAGTACAAAAATGCATCGTCCGAATTCAAGAAAATACTTTAGTTTATTAGAAATCTCAATAATAGTAATGAGGGCGCCACTGTACATCCGGCGTGCGCTCGGCGCAGTCTTAACAAAACCATTAACTTTGTGTCGAACTTCATACGAATCTGCTTAAGCAATCAAGTGTATGAGAGCTCTGATAAGTATATGTGGAGAATCTCCCTAAGCTGGTTTGGACATTAAGAAAAACCGGTCAAGTGCGAGTCGGACTCGCGCACCGAGGGTTCCGCACAAATTCGTAGGTACATATAATATAATAGTTCAGCGGGTCTATTGCCTGACGCACACGCAGTCGCAATCGACTTTAAAGCGGAACAGGTGTGCTCATTTTGTATTCAGACAAGCTTTCGATTTTCAAAATGAAAACGATTGCTATTATTGCTATTGGATATGCCGTAATTTGTAATTTTAGGTGTTTAATCATACAAACAAAGTAATTGAATCTAGAACTGCGTTAACGTTTATTTCTTAGTTATAGTTACAGTTATTAGGGTGGATCAACTTTGTGTTGTTGTTATTCTGTCCCGTAAACCAGGAGACAACAGTGATAGAGTTTCTTAGAAATAATGTTATAATATATAGTTCCAGCACACTCAGGAGAAAGGCCATAAAAGAATGGGTGTGTAATTGCCAATAAAAGTTTTTTAGTGCTTACTTATATCCTTTGAAATCATAGTTTTAAAGAGTGACCCAGGAGACGTCACCATGGCAACGAGCTACAAAGAAAAGTTGATTGACCCATTATTATTATATTAGTATTAGGATTTGTTAGATGACTTTCCCAAACGCATTTTTTCTTTGAAGCTAATTTTCTTTTCGCGTTTTTCCCCGAAAGTGATAATTAACAGTCACTTTTTTTCCGGCGGTTTATTTTTACATTCGTGTTTTTACCCTTGCGAGTTTTATCCAGTCGCTTCTTTTCCTACCACCATATTTTCACGGTCATGTTTTTCCCGTTCCAATTTGTCGAAGATACAGAGTCGACGGAGCTCCGCTACCGCGGAGCTCCTATTTCTGGGTGGTTTGGCCCTCCGGGCCTGATGCAAAACTAACATAACCTAAACCTACCTACGAATTACGATGTAAATACTTTTGGGAAAAGTGCGACTGACATAGAAATCGAACGGGAAAAAAACCGACTAGGAAAAAAGTCGAACAACAAAAAAAGCGACTGTAATAAAATCGAATGGTGAAAAATAAAATTAGGTAATATCGCGTTCGGGGAAAAATGCGAACGGAAAATTTAATACAAAGAAATAATGAGTTCGGGAGACTGATTTAACAAACCAAAATTACCATCATTTACGATTACTATCGCCATCTGCTAGCGAGTAGCTAACACTTCATTTATTACACCAAATTTATTTCACCGTTCCTTGCATAAAGACCCTTTCTTTGTGATTTAATTAAAAATGTACAGTTTTCAGATATTTTCCTATACTTGTAGTTCATGACGGTATTACTTACCAAATTTCAAAGTTCTATTTACGATTACTAACGCCATCTGCTAGCGAGTAGCTAACACTTCATTGATCACACGTCGTTTCCTGCATAAAGGCCCTGATTTTTTGGTTATTTAATTAAAATTTACAAATTTCAGACTTTTTCCTATACTTGTAGTATAAGACGGTGCTACTTGCGAAATTTCATAGTTCTAGGTCATCGGGAAATACCCTATACATTTTGATTCCCTCGACAGTGTCGAAATACACGTTTTTTGCGGCATAAACGGCCGTATCTTTTTTTTACGGTAACGTAGGAGCTTGATTTTTTCACAGTTTCACGGGGCTGTAGACCGGAGTATATGGTTTTAATTTCAACTCGATACCTCCTCGCGTTCCCGTGATAAAGGGTCTTGACAGACAGACAGACGGACAACAAAGTGATCCTATAAGGGTTCCGTTTTTTCCTTTTGAGGTACGGAACCCTAAAAATAACAGACACAATACATGGGACCGATGTTTGACTTTCTAGCGCTCGAAGTTTCACTAGAAATTGACAAAAAACAATGAAATGGTATTTTTGACTTGCGAGCGATAGAAAATATGAACACGAGTGGTCCGTGGCATTCGTTTTGAATTCTATCAATAGAAAGTATCTTATCATCTTTCTCTTCTATTATCTATCGTTTATAACCGGTTTCTCTTTTTAATTAAAATGTTAAGTAACTCTTTATTTGTTTTCTTTTCCATCCAACTCATTTTGGCTCTCTTATCCAACACCCTACTTGCCTACTTATGCAAAATGTGGTTACAGAATTATCAAGAAGTTTTAAGACTTGTTGGTAATTCTTTAGCTCTGCCTACCCCAATCTGGGAATGAAGGCGTGAGTTTATATATATATCCAACACCACATTTCAAAATCAGTGCAGTTGTTTTTTTTGGTTTGCTTTTGGTGTGTTTTCCTGCGGAAACTACGCAGGATATTTGAAATATTTTTTAATTTGCTATTTATAGATTTATATAATGCTACACTAAGTAGTACCATTGTAATATTAAATATATTTAAAAAATGACTGACTGCCGAGTTTCTTGCGGCGTTTTTTCTCAGCAGTGGTCTCCTCTTGTGAAGTGCTGGTAGATTCTTGACGTGTAAAAGTGGCCGTGCGGCCTACTGTCTTTATCTTTATCTTTAACAAAAACCTAATTACGACTGTCTTAGATCCCTCCTCTTCTGACGGTATAGGGTAAATATCGCTGAGACGTTGTGTCAAAGATAAATGAATCACTGCTTGAGATATAATGTATGTATTTTATAATTTATAACTGAATACCAAATAAAATAATAAATTAATGTAGGTACAATATTACCGAGACACGAGTACTCGTGTCTGATTCTTCTGAAAAATATCTGGAGAATGATCCAAGGATCGATATCGGAATAGAATGTAATAAATTTGAATTTGGAAGATTTAGATCGAAATGTAAGTGGCCAGGAACTCAAACAAAAGAGGTTGTAACAACCTCGTTACACTCTCTACAATTAGCAGCATTCCAATAGCAATAGGAATCTTACCTCAACCCGTTGAAAAGTTTGAGCCTGTTGATCCGAGGGTCGGGGCCCGCGCCGCCCGGTGCCGTCAGCTTCCTCCAGTTGCGACGGAGCGAGAACGCCAGGAGATACGGATTCCCTGGAAACAGAAAAGGACCACGTTATAAGTAAAGTTCCGTAATCGAAGGGAGGCAAACGCAACCCCTAATTTTTTTTAATTTTTTTTCAAATTTATTTCAGAATCCAGTTCCATAAATGTTGTTAGTAACATCAAATCTAATTCTATATTAGTAATTATTAAGTATTAACAAATTAACAAATAGATTTTTTAATTCCTATGGCTACTGCTACCCAGTGTCGCACCACGGGGCAGTCAGGACGTTCAGCAACCATGTTCAGAATGCTGTTGTGGCTGCTACGGATGCGTTGAAGCCGCGACGCTGCTTTCTTACGCATGCGCGCGGGGAGCCCGTCCGTGCGGGCCGCGGCGAACGTCGCCGGCGCGCTGCAGCGCCGCGGCAGCCCCAACAGCATTCTAATGGCATTGTTATATTGTCCGCGCAGGGCGTTACAGGCTTGCTTCGTGTACGTAACCCAGAGACCGCTCAAGAACAAGGATGTACAATACGCCTTGAATAGCATTATCTTAACGCTAACAGAGCATCGAGCAAATCTCCAAGCCAGTATATTGCTTCTCACCGCCAACTAGGGAATGCAATTAACCGGTTATAACTGGTTTTAACCGGTTATTTTCAAAAAAACCGGTTAAGTAACCGCTTAAATTGCATTCCCTACCGCCAACGCCCTGCGCTCCCTTTCGATATCTTCGGTTCGATGTAATATACCTACGCTGTTCGTCCGTCCGTTCTAACTTTAAAGACCTATATCTTTAGTCCTGTATCTTTTGAACCGAAAATAGTACCCATTATGCGGTGGTAAGGAACCCTCGGTGCGCGAGTCCCGTACCCTAAGGGAGCCCAACGGGACCCTATTGATAGGCCCACGCTGTCCACCAATATTATTGTTGTCAATATTCAGAAACTTGTGGGAGGACCTTGTGCAGGGTCCGTCCGGGTTGGTACCAGGGTTGCATTTTCAAGCCCAAGGTATAAAAAATATACTACACTGAAAGCAAATATAGTATTTTGAAGTATTTTTTTAAGTTTGTAAATTACATTAATAAATATAATGCACAATATTTACTACTAACTAACATTCTGCTTACTTTGGGCAACTATCTGACCTGAAAAATTCTATTTGTCACTCCAAATACATTGGTGCTTAAAATCTGGTTGGAATGTCCAACCCAAAACTACATATGTATTATAAGAAATGACCGAAATATAGTATTTTTGCGTACTATTATATTTCTTTAACTGTATATTACACAGAGTCAAAATATAGAAGAATACTAGGTATATATTATAGTACGGTTGGCAACCCTAGTTGGTACCACCATCTTATCCATTACCCTACCGCCAAGCAGCAGTGTTCGCATTGTTGTGTTCCGGTTTGGGGATAAGACAGCCGGTGTAATGACTAGTATAGAGGCATTCCATCTTAGTCCTCAGGGTTGGCAGTGCATTTGCAGTCTTGTGAATGCGAATGTCTATGGGTCACAGTTTCCACTTACCATCAGGTGGCCTGTGTGCTCGTTTGAATTCCCATGCAATAAAAAAAAAAAAACATGGTTTAGTTTGAGACTAGGTCATTTTGTGTAACATCGACCCCCAATAATTATTATTTATTTATTTATAGTTTTTCACAATCTTATTCAAATATTAAAGCAAAATAACAACATCAAAACAAAAATTAAACATTATATTATTATTATTTGGTAGCGCAAAACAGACGTCTCAAACCGGAACTGAAGAACTTTAATAGGATCTTCACCTTCTTGACATTGCAATTTATATCCAATAACCATAATAACAAAGAAAATTGATTCAGTAAATCAAAGGGTACTCGTATATAATCCATCATTATTTTGTCGTAATAATTCACATAATAACGTTATTATTAATACGCAATTGTTTGTAATAAACAACAATTACATAGAGGTAATGCATCTTAAATAATTGCATGTTCAAACAATGTTTTTTGTGTGATTAAAGTAGAATGACGTGCCGTTTCTCGGATGAAGTGTAAAAAATGACAGTGCAACAATACTAAGGGCCTTATTAAAATACCGGTCAAGTCCGAGTTGGACTCTCGCAGCGAGGGTTCCGTGCCACTGCCCTGGAATTGTTCATGTCGTCGCTGGAAAGCAATAATGCTGTAACCCGCACCTCCTACCAAAATCGTTTTTTTGCATATTTTTACTTCATAATTGTTTCTGCGTCGAATGGTCTATGTCTCGTGTTTCTACGATGAAAAATAAAAACTTTACAGCATTAGTTATTTGTGATATTTAGATTATTGGAGAACAAATAAATGTAGTAACCCGCTTAAATTCCGGTATTTTTTGTCGAAATGAGACTTACAGCAATACAAGGTAAGAAACTTAATCTCTGGAACATTGTACAGCGTTTTTGCTTTCCTAACTAATTTGGTCTTATTTTTTTAAATCAGTAAGTAATTTCGGACCAAAATTGTTGTAGTGGCTGTTATTTAGTTACAGCAATTTAAAACGCCCTTTCATTTGGTTGTTAAATTACACCACGACATTTCCCTTTTGGGTTACAGCATTCTTTCGGGGGAATAAAAAAGAAAAAAAATGCTGTAACCCGCAAAAATCACCCTTAACCCATTTTATATCAAATTTGAGTATTCAGTTTAACAAAACTATTTATTTTAATAATATTTGCAAAATGGGACCGAAAAGCCTCCTGCCGTTTAGAAGTTATGATTTTTTTATTTTTTTTACGTTTGTAATTTGGCTCTAGTATAAAGTTTGGTTTTTGAGGGTTACAGCATTATTGATTTCTAGCGACGATATATTTACAATTTCTCTAATTCGAAATCCTTCGAGGAATAGGGGTTTAAAGCCGTTCAGCATTTTTGAGTCTATGAATCATTTATCTATTTCGGATATTTCGACAAAAGTATATTTAACCTTTGTTTGACTTTCGTTTTCGACTTGAAGCCCTCATCTGACGGATAAAATTGTAATGAATTCATTCTCAACTTAGATATGTGTATTATAACGAGAAAACATCTAACTGCGTAAGACGTGATAACTGAATAGAGAAGTTAATATTCCCAAAAATCGCCACCTTCACGGCCGGGTGGAAGTTATTAGCGAATAACTCAAATTATTAAGAGTTTTGTAATGCATGTGGCACACCAATAGAATCGGCATAAACTGGAGATGTTTTTAGAAAATTAGAAGAGTTGTAATCACATTAGTTTTTTTTAAACTTCATGGTAAAGTCAAGCTTGAAAAATTTCTTTACTGATTTCTGAAACTTTGAGAGCCCCCATTTTTTTTAAATGTTGCTGTACGCTTCCAATAACACTTTTATTCGAACAATACAACGTTTAACTTTCTAACAAAATTATAATTTTGAGGTGTACCAAATAGTTCCTTTTTTCGGGGTTTCAAGGTCGAATTTTGGGTAACTTTTAATAAAATAAAAAATTAATCGGTATTAAATAGCCCCTAGACAAATATAGGGTTAAAGTACCTGAAATGGATAGCAAATGGCCTCTTCTATTCGCTTGTTTCTTTTAGACAACGCTCTACCAAACACCCTGTATATATCATGCGTAGTTGAGCAGGAAAATGTGTATAATAGTCCCAAACTAAGATCTAGACTCGACCCATGGGTATTATGTATATGTATTTAAGTAAGTTTGCCGTTGCCTAGTAACGGCAAACTTACTTAAATACATAGAAAACATTCGAGATTCAGGAAAAAATAGCCACTCACGTCACATAAATATTTGGTCAATGGGAAAATGAAACCCAGGATCGCTTGTTTACCGCGTCGCCTAGTAACGTATTTCGCCACACCTCTAAAATTTCTTGAAAGCCGTTCTGCCTTAAACTAGTTTCAACTTATGACTGTACCAAAACTGCGGCACCGGGGAAAACCTCAAGTCGAAACAGAAATTTCAAGAATTGTTACGTATCGTTAACACTACATATAGGTATCCGGACATCCAACCACAGGCTATACACAGAAAAACGCCAATTGGGAAAAACCAAAAAAAACTCACGGTTTTTACATTCTTATTCGGAAGAATAGGTCATTTTAAGAGACCGATTTAATTTATTACTACTCGTATTGTATTTGACCGAATAGTTTTGTTTTAGCATGATTATTACAAATTTGGGTTGACATTTTCTAATAAATTACAACAATTAAATGGTATCTAATGACAAAAAGTGACTGTGTATTAGTGTATTAAAACGTACTATTTCAAGCGGTTTTCACCTAACCCGTAAGATATACCTAGGAAGGTTTCAAGCCGAAAACGAAAGTCAAACAAAGGTTAAATATACTTATGTTGAAATATCCGAAACTGATAAATATTTCAAAAACTTAATATTGCAGAACGCCTTTAAAACCCTATTCCTCGAAATGGTTTTCGAAATAGAGTAATCGTAAAAATAATATGATCAATCACAATTCATTGCTTGTACGAGAATGAACAACCACATTATTAAACAATTATACAAAATATTAGCGGAACTTAGGATTAAATATGATTTAGTTCGATAAACCTTTTCACTTTCTAACTACCTATACAATAGCCGAGACGTGATAGACATTCAAACGGTTAGTTTGTAGAATATCGTCGATGTAGACCGTTACTAAAAACGTATAGTCGTGACACGTCGCAAACATTTATTTGCTGTTTGCTACTGTTATGCAATTAAAATAATCATAGAAACATCATGCATCATTCATAGGTTTACGAGAAGAGCAGGATTTAACGACAACTAAAGCTGTAGATTTATTAAGAGTGGAATCGTCAACTAGGTTCGCTTTGCCTAGTGTTGAACCGGTAGAATCTAGTATATTTCTTAATGATGAGTGTTTGTAAACGTTAGATAAGGTGCTTTTCTTAGGGATAACCATAGACAAAAACTTGCAATGGAGTCGCTATAATAGCAGTACTAGTTAGCAGGTAAATTAAGTTCGCCAGCCAGATATCCGGATCCGTCAAGTCCCCAGATCCGAATTATCCGGATCTGGAAAATTCTACCGATCTTGCAAACCCTAAATGCTAGGTTAAGTTTTATAATTGTATAATATCATAAGCAATATTAAAAAACGACTTTGACGAAGTTTCTTACGGAGTTTCTTCTCAGCAGTGGTCTCTTGCGTAGGGCTGACCTACTTACTGAATAAACATCTTTTATCTTTTTATCTTTTAGACACTTTAAGTAAATACATAAGCTTTAAATAAAAGAATTAAGTGACCCTGATCTCCTTATTGGAAAACATTGTAGTGCATACTTTATACTTTTAAAATTAATATGAACCACAATAAGCCATAATTTATTAATTATAATTATTTTAATCCTTTATAGATTCCTGGACAACTATCGAAAATGTCTACAAGAAAAAAAAAATGCACTTAATTGACCTACCTTTTCCAGCCTTATCGCACACGAATACATCGTACAAGCTTCCAGCAACGTTGCACACGATCAAAAACAGGTACACCGCGGCAACAACGAAGTCACTCGTATCCAAGACTTCTTTGTCCCCTTCCCGCTGACAATACTCTATTTTATTCAATTTGGCTTCCAATTTGTAGTTTGTCCACAACGAATGGTTCAGGCATTCCCCAAGGATCAATTCTAGGTCCTCTGTTTCATTTAGTTTTCGATTGTGGATAAAGTCTTTACAAGTGCTGGAGACGCAAACACCTCTGTGTATTTGTGCATGGTTAAAGTGTTTTATTGTATGGTCTGAATAACCCTGAAAAGTAAACCATAATTTCATTGTAATAGGTTTTAACAACACTAGTTAATATCGTAAATATCAGATCTAGAAGAAAAATCTACCGAGAGATTGAACTCTACACATGGATAAAAACATTAAAAGCATTATCTGTTTTCGGTATAAAGAACTTCTGTAATCTTACAAAATAAACTAATAGCTACGCAAACTTATTTAACATTGTTCCGGCCAGATTTGGCAAGTTGTCATTATTGGTCGCGAGCTTTGAACTGGTATAATCTGAATTCTGTCGATATAGTGCCGAAGAATACGAATCCGCCAAATTGCCCAAAACTACGGTAAATAGAAAATACTATGCTAATATTAAAACAAAGCTGCGGAAAACATGCCAACCGGCCCCATCATTACCTAAACTGGTCAGAAATGAATCCGTGCAGAATTCTAAGAGTCGCGTCAAGAGTAAATTCCGAGAATTCTCTCATCGTACTTTGGAGAAACCATAAAACTGTGTTAGCTGATCCATTTTATCATAAACTTTCTAAAAATAAATAATTTTGAGTTACTAACTAGAATATTATTTAATTATGTAAAATATAATTTAAAAGCCACCAACAATTTAATAATAACCCTTAATGATGCAAAATAGCAATAAAACTGCACTAAAGTTAAAACGTTTACAACGAGTTAAAGGAATTATAAGTATTCATTGTCGCTTATTAATAAATGGTTTAATGAACATTGTTTACTAATCGACACCAATTAAAAAGAATATGTAAACAGAACGTATTTATTGGTATTAATTTGTAAGGTGTTTCGTCACTGCGTAATAAAAACGATTTGTTCCTGATTCGTCATATTCCAAATTGGTCATCTTCCAAACTCGACAATTTCCTAACTGGTCATATTCCTGATTCGTCATATTCCAGATTCGTCATCTTCCAAACTCGTCATTGTACAGTCAAATTAAATCGCGAACACGTGCTTACAGGAATAATAAGTATAACTTAGGACTTTAGGACAGATTGTACTTAGTAGTTATACTTTATACTACGGCCATTAGACAATAATTTACTTAAGGCGGAGTCCAAAAGAATTGGCAAAAAATGGAAAAAAAATGTATTACTTGACAAATAATCTTAATGTTTTCGTCAAAATTGTTATATTAACTTCATGATAGACAAGTAACACTCATTTATTAATTATCTAAAGAGGTTCTTATCATAACATTTACCACAGAGGATTTCTATAATAAATTTGTGCAGGCAAATGTACATGGTATGACGAATTTGGAAGATGACGAATCTGGAATATGACGAATTAGGAATATGTCCAGTTAGGAAATTGTAGAGTTTGGAAGATGACCAATTTGGAATATGACGAATCAGGAACAAATCATAAAAACACAAGAAACTACTTTCACAAGCTAAAGGTATATTTTTTAGCCTAGTTAGTACATGCCTAGAGCTAAGATTAGAACTAGGACTAGGATTAGAATTTTACTTTATGTATTTATATATCTATAAAGTATAACGTTAAAAAATCAATTAAGTACGAGTAGGTAATCACTTTTTCACAATTCTGCACTTTGCTCGACTAACGACACAGGCGCTCCATTTTGTCTCTTGTAGTTACCAAAAATAAGTGTTTAACGAAAATAGGTAGGTACAACGGCCTTACAAGTAGCATACTTACATTTTAGTACCTTACCGCTTTAACACCTTTTAAAGATTAGTGATTAGTTCAAACATAACGTAAAACTGACAAAGCATTAAAGTGAACGAAAATACTGTATAATTTACAATAGGTATACAAAATTTTTTGCTCGATTTAATCGTGATTTAACCGTTCTAGGGAGGTCTTAAAGCTACCTAAGTATAGTTTTAATTATGAGGAAAATATGTCAACAGCAGGAAGGAAGTAATTACCTTTACAAGTCTGGTCTTGATACCTTTTAAAGTTAAAAGACTCATTTTAGTTAGTTTTTCTCACATTATGTCCTAGCTTTTAAATTTGATATTAACACCCACAACCATTATTATAAGGAACCGAAGGGATATCGTTATTATTCAAGTATAAAATACTACGAATATATTTATTTTATTTTTTATGGCATAGGAAGGCAAACGAGCGCACAGGCCACCTGATGGTAAGTGGATACTGTGACCCATAGACATTCGCATTCACAAGACCGCAATCCTAAGACTGCAAATGCACTGCCAACCCTGAGGACTAAGATGGAATGCCTCTATGCTAGTCATTTCACCGGCTGTCTTATCCCCAAACCGGAACACAACAATGCGAACACTGCTGCTTGGCGGTAGGTTAATGGATAAGATGGTGGTACCAACCCGGACGGACCCCGCACAAGGTCCTCCCACAAGTAATTTAGTATATCAGTTAAAAAATTGTTTCCTTTTAAAAAGTTAAAATAGGTTCCCAAACACTATTGTTTGTTGTATGTGGCTATAAATTATGAAACCATAATATTATGTATTTAAATGTTTTATATCCACCAATTTAATTTTGCACTTTTCGAGCTCCATAAGTTAGTCTTAGTAGGCGGGTGTAAAGTGATACGTTTTGGTCCTAGGGAATCATCCTTTTTATGCATGCAAGTGAAGTGATTAATCAATAACTCACTTTAGTATGTAAGTATGTATGTACTGAAAATAATTCCATAACAAGTCAAAGACGATATGGTTTGAACCACCTAGAAAAGAGGCTACAACAGATAATACCATAAACCATACACAAATATGATGGTATTAATCTTAGTTCCGTTTCGATCTCGGTTGTAATTGCGCACACGCTCAATAATTATACCATAATTCTAGGAAATGCGCGGTTTCCACTCCCGCGCGCATTTTATACCAAACCGCACAAAGGATTGCGGAGTTGTTGGATTAGGTCATTTGAGGACTCGCTGGCCTAGTTGGTAGTGACCCTACCTACAAAGCTAGAGGTCCTGGGTTCAAATCCCGGTAAGGGCAGATATTTGTGTGATGAGCGCAAATATTTGTTCCTGAGTCATGGATGTTTTCTATGTATTTAATTATATATTTCTCTATTTAAGTATTTATTTCTCTATTTAAGTATTTATATCGTTGTCTAGTACCCATAGTACAAGCCTAGAGCATAGTTTGGGGCTAGGTTAATTGGTGTGACATTGTCCCCTGATATTTATTTATTGTGTCACATTATTAATAATTCTACACCGGCTACCATCCTCACGACATTCTACCTGCTTCGTATAGATCCTACTACCTGTCTGTATCATCTGCATGAGATCCTACTACCTGCCTGTATCATCCACATGAGACCCTACTACCTGCCTGTATCATCTGCATGAGACCCTACTACCTGCCTGTATCATCCACATGAGACCCTACTACCTGCCTGTATCATCCACATGAGACCCTACTACCTGCCTGTATCATCCACATGAGACCCTACTACCTGCCTGTATCATCTGCATGAGACCCTACTACCTGCCTGTATCATCCACATGAGACCCTACTACCTGCCTGTATCATCCACATGAGACCCTACTACCTGTCTGTATCATCCACATGAGACCCTACTACCTGCCTGTATCATCCACATGAGACCCTACTACCTGCCTGTATCATCCACATGAGACCCTACTACCTGCCTGTATCATCCACATGAGACCCTACTACCTGCCTGTATCATCTGCATGAGACCCTACTACCTGCCTGTATCATACACATGAGACCCTACTACCTGCCTGTATCATCCACATGAGACCCTACTACCTGCCTGTATCATCTGCATGAGACCCTACTACCTGCCTGTATCATCCACATGAGACCCTACTACCTGCCTGTATCATCCACATGAGACCCTACTACCTGCCTGTATCATCCACATGAGACCCTACTACCTGCCTGTATCATCCACATGAGACCCTACTACCTGCCTGTATCATCCACATGAGACCCTACTACCTGTCTGTATCATCCACATGAGACCCTACTACCTGCCTGTATCATCCACATGAGACCCTACTACCTGCCTGTATCATCCACATGAGATCCTACTACCTGCCTGTATCATCCACATGAGATCGGAGCTCCTGCTGGAGAACAGGTCCGCGTCCAGGAGGCAGTAGGTCCCCCCCGTCTCCAAGAGGCACGCGTCAAACGCGTCCAGAGCGTACAGAGCCGGCATTCTGTTGTAGTCGCTCTCTGTAACATAAATAATGGAATGTTTAGAGTTAACCTAGATCTATACCGATTAAGGTCTTAGACCTAGATTAAACGCCGAATTTGTATAGACTACTCTCAGAGTAAGTCTTATTCCAGTTTGGTGATATGCGGCCTGCTAGTTGGTAGTGAACCTGCCTATGAAACTAGTGCTCCCGGGTTTGATTTCCAGCATGGGCAAATATTTGTGTGATGAACGAACGCGAATATTTGTTTTTGGGTCTTGAATGTTTTCTATGTATTTGTCCGTGTGGTTGCCGGGTTAGAGCGACATCCACGGGAATTCTTCCCGCGGATGTCGTAAGAGGCGACTAAAGGAATCAAGGCTTGTAGTACTGTTAGGCGATGGGCTTGCAACCTGTCACTAATACGCAGGTAAACATCTTAGCCTAATTGTGCAGTGTGGTTACAGAATAATTCTTTATCTCTGCCTACCCCACTTTGGGAATGAAGGCGTGAGTTTATGTATGTATGTATGTATCTTTGTCTAGTACCAATAGTGCAGTCACCAGATCTGACACGCTCTTATATCTCTAGTAATAAAAACGTGTCAGATATTTTTGCGGTCAATGTTGGATAATATATTTTTGCTGGTGAATGTTCCAGCCTAGAGCTTAGTTTGGGTTTAAGTCAATTGATGTGAGATTGTCTTCTGATTTTAATATTAGAAAATATTAAAAATAAAAACCCTGATAATAATAGCCCATCCTAACATACGGTGCCCAAGAGGCTCAAAATTCTAAACTCAAGGATTGCCAAAGAGCAATGGAGCGTAGCACACTGGGTGTCCGGAGATCCGATAGGGTGAGGAACACAGAGCTGCGCTCCAGAACTGGTATTGCTGATGTTGGGGTGAAGACCGCAAAGTCAAAGAGGGACTGGGCTGGCCGTATCTGCCGCATGCACGATGGGAGATGGGCCAAATATACCACCCATTGGCTGCCACGCGATGGACATCGTAGCAGAGGTAGACCCAGACAGAAGGAGATGGAGAGATGATATAGAGTCGTTTGCAAGGGATAGGCAGGAATGCCCTCTTGATAGGGAATAGTGGCGAAAAAGAAAGGAGGCCTTTGCCCAGAAGTGGGAGACCGAAACAGGCTAGTTTTTTTTATTTATTAGCCCTTTCATAGCCCTTTTTACTTGTGGGAGGACCTTGTGCAGGGTCCGTCCGGGTTGGTACCACCATCTTATCCATTAACCTACCGCCAAGCAGCAGTGTTCGCATCGTTGTGTTCCGGTTTGGGGATAAGACAGCCGGTGAAATGACTAGCATAGAGGCATTCCATCTTAGTCCTGAGGGTTGGCAACGCATTTGCAGACTTGTGAATGCGAATGTCTATGGGTCACAGTTTCCACTTACCATCAGGTGACCTGTGTGCTCGTTTGCCTTCCCATGGTATAAACAAAAAAAAAAAAAAAAATCTCCTAAACGGCCAAACTGATTTTAATGAAAGCTAGCTAAGAGCTATACCGATTAAACTAGCTTCCCGCGTTGAACTAGTAACACCCCTCTTTTACGTCAGGGGGTTAAAATTTTGTAAAACTTTTCGAGGAAGGGAACGGGACCCTATTAATATGCCTAACTTAAAACAGCTGTATCTTTAAACCGTAATATAAATAGAATATAATAGAACAGAATAGAATAATTTATTCGGCTATTAAATAAACAAAAATACATACATACAGGTACAAATAACATCAATAAGTGTTTCACTATGGTCAGTATAATGTGTGGATGAATCTACAACCTGTATTAGGATAGTCAGTTTAAGAAAATCTAACAGGTTTTTAGAATTTAAAGTGTTCAAGTGTAATAGGTCAATATTAAAATCTCCTAAAAGTATAATATTATCGTAGTGTGAGAACTTATGCAATGAATCAGTCAACGCATCCAAAAACGTGTCAACATTCAGCCAAGGTGGCCGATAAAAAAATTATAGATGATATGGTTTTGTATCCATCTCGCACTTGTCCGGTTGTCTACATCAACTGCAGTTAGCCGTAAGTAGTCGGTTTTAATCTCGTGCACGGTCATAATCTCATAATGAATCACTTTTAAAACATGACATGAAAACAAAGATAATTATCTTGTGACGTCGCATGGCGATTAGCGACGTGTGCGGGGAATCCACTCCGGCGCAGTGATCGGAATAAAGGCCTTTACTCACAGCGCCCGATAAGAGCCTCCGATACCATCTAACTATGCAATTTGAACGCGTGCGTTCTTATTTTGTACTACAGAAGGGTTATTCCCAGCTGTTACCACCGTGTTTTAAGTGTAGTTATCACCAAATATTTTAGTGGTAACAAATGGGAAAAATATTCCCACTTGTTACCACTGAGTACTTAAGTGGTAACAGATGGGAAAAGAAATCCCAGATGTTACCAGTGGTAACAAATTGGTGGTAACAGGTGGGAATAACCCCTACAGGATCGTATCAGGGAAAAGGATCGGGCGCAGAGAATAAAGGCCTTAAAATCGTTTTTTTTTGTTTTGTACACGAAAAAAAACTTATTAAAGTAACAAATTAAAGCTTCTGCAGTAGTATCACAATAACTCTCGGTGCGTTCACGGCGTAAAACGCCGATGCAGTCAAAGGTCGCCCAGTGCAATCAATCACGCCGGCATTATGATCTGATTTCCGATGCCTTTAACCTAGCTCTTTTGTATTGAATTACTTTGTCGACCTATTTTTTTTTTTTTATGGTATATGAGGCAAACGAGCAGACGGATCGCCTGATGGAAAGCGATTACGTCACCCATAGACACCTTTAGATTACCTGTTTGTTTTACTAGAGTGCCTGTTATAAAAATGTTTGTGTTGGTTTTGTTTGCTTTTATGTACATGTGGTTTTTAATTTCTTAATGGAAAAGAAAGAAACAAACGAAAGAGAATCGTTTATTAAGTGCAAGACAAATAAACTTATTATAATATACGTAAACATACAATGAACAAGAAGAACATGCAAGAACTTAAACGCTCGAAACTAAGCTGAATTAATTTCCCGTTGCACCTCCTTTTTCTTCCCGTTAAGGCTGAAGCCAGACGAGCGTATTTTTGAGTTGTGAGTCGCGTAATTTCTGCTCCTCCATTCAATTTCATAGTAGTTCTAGTAGTATGATGAATGGAGGAGCAGAAATTACGCGACTCACAACTCAAAAAATACGCTCGTCTGGCTTCAGCCTAAAGGAGCTTTTCTGGGTTTTTTCCTACCTATGCCATGCTATATCAAGTCCGCATGTTCAGCAGTTTACGCAGTGCATTGTCAGTCAGACAGTCACGGAAGAGTTGTATATGTATTTATACAAGTATATAGAAAATGCCGCTAAAGTCAATTTGTCCAATCACCCTTTTTTTTTTTATGTTATTTATTTTATATGCCATACATATTATGATTAAGTCAATCACCTTTTTTTAATAACGTGCAAAAGTTAAGTCCAACCGTAGGGTGGTAGACAAGTTAGTTTTCTCGTTTCGACCCATTTGCGGTTATAATTTTGACATAGACTAGAGTAAAAATCGACCCTGTATTTCCAAATAAAGATTCAGATGACACTTTATGGTGTAACTGCTAAGTACAACACAAATGGTCTCTTGATTTCTTTGACCCCAAAAGTAATGACCGAGTTTTATAATCACGCTGTACATCCGACGGTCAAAATATTCGACCTGTCAAACACAGCGCAATTACACCAATGTCAAAAACTTGCCCTATAAATTCAAGTCAGCCACGCCAAATTCGATAAAGTGTTGAAACTTTAATGTTTATTACTTTTTCGCCGTTTAAGGTAAACAATTAGCGTCGAAAGTGTAAGTAATTAATAATTATGTCAGTAAGTGAATCGAAGAGGCTTTCAATGATTAAAATGTCAACTGGCTATATAATAACTTTTCATTTTTTCATTTCCTTGTGTCAATTGGTATGACAGTAAACGTGACAGGTGTCGATATATTCAGTTGATTACGAGAACTATAACCTTGAATATAATTGTGAGTTTAATACTTTTCGTTTCAATTACGATTGTAAAGTTAACATCCTGTATTTTTTAATGGTGGTGTTGTTTTTTTTTTTGTTGCTAATTAACGATTATTGACGAACCGGTTGACCAAGTGGTTGTACTATTCCAGAGAGAGGAACGGCTTCGCTTCCTACCACAGTCAGAAACTAGTACCTACGTGTGTACTAAAGATATCGATTTATGAAAAAGCGGTCTAGTGCGAATAGGACTCGCGTAACGAGGGTTCTGTACTGTCGCACAGTAATTATTATAATATTCCAATTTCGAATCGAATCAGCATATTTGTCTTCTTTTTTTTAATCGTACCAAAGACGCTTGTATGTTTTACCGTATTTACGATACAGCAAAATAAAAAATACTTTAAAAAACCTGTATGTGTCATTATTACATACATACATACATTAAATCACGCCTGTTCCCAGAGGGGTAGGCAGAGACCACTTCTTTCCACTTGCTACGATCTTGACAAATTTCTTTCGCTTCTTCATCATTCATACATCGAGTCATGCACGCACGTCGGTTTCGGGTACTTAAGATTCCGCCCTTTTCCAGTATTTCTCCGATTTGATTCGAAAAAGTATGCTTAGGGCGGCCCCTTCCGACCCTTCCACTCACTTTCGATCTGTATATCTCTTTCGTCAATCTTCTTTCATCCATCCTTTCCAAATGACCGAACCATCGAAGCATGCCCTTTTCAATCTTAGTCACTACATCTTCTTTTATTCCACATTTCTCTCTGATTTTTTCATTTCTTACTCTATCAATCAGTTTCACACCACACATACTACGCAAAGAGCGCATTTCAACTGCATTTACACGACTTACATGCTTGTCCTGCCACACCCAACATTCACTACCATACATCAGGGTAGGTGCCAGCACTCCATTGTGAATACATCCTTTATTTGATTTATTCATTATGTAATCTGACCCTGCACAAGGTCCTCCCACAAGTCAAATGAATGACCGGAGGATCAACCGCCCGCCTGCTCCGGCGTCCCCACATTGTTTCGGCTGCTGAAACGGAGCTGGCTGAAAATCAGCGCTGTAGGTGTTTAACACCTCAGCATTATGCTGAGCCAGGGTCCGATCCACTGGGGTGCAGGCCGGATTCCTCCACGTTGGCCTGGGTGTTGCAGTCTCTCTTGATCTCGATCCGGGGAGAACGCAGCATCTGGGCTGGTGCACCCTGGGCATTGGCTGAGACTTTCTTCCTTTTGGGAGATTCTCTCAGCCCATGGCTAATATCCGGCAAGGGGGGGGGGTTACCGAACCAGTGGCGGTATAACCACTTTCTGGGCCAGCGCGGGCCCGGGGAACTAAATTCTCCCCAAAAGTGCGCATCTGTGGAGGAAGTTGCTCCCGGGTACTCTCCTCGGAGAGTACCCAGTGGAGTGCAACTGCGTCCTCTGTTTTCAGAGGACGCCTTGGAGGCAGATGGACCTTGGAGGTCGTTGAGCGGCGGTTTGCTTAGGCTTCCGTCGGTCAAATCGCAATCCGGACCCGTAGGCGTCCGGGGCGATGGCCGCTTCGTGGGGCCGCGAGGAGAAAACCTCTATAAAAAATCCACACAAGGCCTTTGGTGCAGGGCCTAAAACGCACGCAATGGATGATGATGAGTGACTATCACAGATGATGAGTGACAGTCTCGCTCGGTCTGTGACGCGTCACGGTTGACCACTCCGAACTTAGCTCGATAAAATTGTAAATATGTCGCGAATTGATAGTGAAATAATAAAAAACATTATCCTAAGTGCTTTACAACCTTTAGAACAAAAGATCTCAAATATATTTAAAAAACTGGATGAAATATCTAGCGAAATAAGTGAAATAAAAACCGTTACAACCGTGACAAAAAGTGAAGGTTATGCAAAACTGGTCAGTAAGAATCAAACCAGCGCCACATCAACTCCCGTTGCATCGAGCGGCGCATCAACACCCACTTGCCGTCCCGCTCTCACGCACGCCCCTGCCCGGCCGGTGCGTGTCGCTGCCGCCCGCTCTAAAGAACGACTCGCGGCCCAACGCAAGAAACTGCCGAATTCAGAGCCGAGCAAAAGACCAACCAAACATGAACTCTCTCAACCGACGACCGCCGCCGAGACAAAATTAAAAATAACGGCTAACGAAAAACAAGTTAGCATTACAAACCAAAATGCATTAAGTTCCTCGACTCAAGATCTTATATGCGATCGACAACAATCAAAAGATGACGCTGTGGATTTGACTGAGATAAACAAAACTGGAGAATATGAGTGGCAAACGGCCCAAAGCCGCCACCAACGCCGTCGCAAATTTAGACCTTCGATAATAATTAAAGGTACGGCCAAAAACACTGGAATAGGAGGGGTCGAGGGGTTAAAATACCTTCATGGGTGCTTTTTTGAAAAGAATACCACTCCAGAAAGTATCATTAACCACCTCAAAAAAACGCACGAGAGCGTCCAATACACTGTCGAACAAATAACGTCAAAGCGAGATAACTACAACTCATTCAAAATCGGTATCCCAACTCCTGTGTATGAAGATTTTCTCAAGACAGATGTATGGCCATTAAACACCAGCATCTCTGAATGGCAGCCCTTTCTCCGTCCCAGGGAGAACAAATCTCCCAAATAAAAATATGACTAAAGAAACATCAAACAAAAATACCCACATAGCTGTACTTCACCAAAATATAAACAGGCTTGAAAATAAAACGTACAAATTAGAATGTGAATTGCAACTACGGGACCAGATTGACATACTGTGCCTGACAGAACACTGGCTTCAAGCATCACAAATATCAGCTGTTAACATCCTGAACTATGAACTCCGCGCCCAGTACTGCAGACCGAACAAGCAAGGTGGCGGAGCCTGCATCTACGTCAAGTCGAACATAGTGACCATTGAACGGAAGGAAGTCTCCAGCTTGTCCGAAGAATCACACTTCGAGACCTGCGCCGTTGAATGCGTGGGACTGGACTTTGTTGTGGTGTGTGTTTACAGACCTCCAAATGGTGACGTTCCTATTTATTTTTCTAAATTATTTGAACTATTAAATCTACCAGCTTTACAAAAATACAAAGTAGTTGTACTAGGAGACATGAATATTGATTTACTAACTAAATGTAGCAATTCGAAAAACCTATTGAATACTATGAAGCATTTTGGACTTAAACAACTAATAACTGTTCCAACTAGAATATTTAAACTCTCTAAAACGTGTATTGATCATATATTTACAAATGTTCATAAACTAGACATAATTAACATCACCTGTAAAGACATGCATGTGTCTGATCATTTCAGTACTGGTGTAGTATTAAGATTTACAAAAACTGATCCCACTTGTACCCATAAATTAAAACGCTCGTTCTCCCATCAAAACATCAGGAACTTTTCGTTAAGCTTAGATATGTACAATTGGGACACCCTGCTAGCTAAAAGTCATTGCCCTGTCCAAAAAACCGAATCTGTATTAAATGTAATTAAACATTACTTTGATATTCACTTCCCACTTAGAAAATGCCCAATAATAAACAATGTAAGTGTATGGGTCAATGATACCATACGTCAGTTGCGTTATAATATTAGAAAAGTCAAAACTAAGTTATCTTGTAACCCCAATGACGCCGAGCTACTCTCGAACTTATTACACCTAGAATCACTATACTGGACCACGATAAGGGACGTACGAAGCAATCATATGAATAATCAAATATCAAACAGCCGGGATAACATGTGTCGTAGCGTATGGCGAGTTATTTCGTCTGAGACGTGCAAATCGAATAAAGATAGGAGCAGTGCGATCGACGTGCTTGTAAGCAAGTCGGCCGGTGACTGCGAGCGCGCGCGCGCCGCTGCCGCGGCCCACCGGCTAAATCAGTACTACATACATACAGGCGACAGTAATACAAAACCATGCGTTAGTACCGCTCTCGCTTATTTAGAACAGTACCTTATGTCACTATCACCTATATTCGTTTTCGAACTATTTACACTGTCGGAAATAATTGAGGCGTGTAAGAATATAAAACGAAAGGAATCGCAAGACATTAACGATATGACGACCCATGTCCTAGACTATCTCCCTCCCGTTGTTATCTCAATATTAGTTAAAGTATTAAATGAATGCGTAGATGTGGGTGTGTATCCTGATATGTTGAAATTAATTAAAGTTCAACCTATTTATAAGGGCAAAGGTGAGATGCATTTGCCTAAATTCTATCGACCAATATCGTTGATACCCATAATTTCAAAGGTATTTGAACGCATGATAAGTCTTCGAATAATGAAATATTTTGTTTCTAATAACCTGTTCAACTGTCATCAGTACGCGTACCAGCCGGGGCGGTCGACGACGGACGCGGCGCGCGAGCTGGTGGCGCGGGTGGTCGGCCACCTCGAGGGCGGGCGACAGGTCGCGGCCATCTTCTGCGACCTGTCGCGCGCCTTCGAGATGATTGATCACTCGTTGCTACTCAAAAAGCTAGCGCGCTACGGATTCAAGGGAAAATTATATAACACAATTGCCTCGTTCTTGACTAACCGTAAACAGACGACTTACGTCCTAAACTCCAAGTCAAAACCTGAGCCCGTCGGCGACTGCGCCGTGCCCCAAGGATCAACAATGGGAAATTATCTTTTTCTGATTTTGGTAAATGATATCACTACAGCCTGTTCCGATCTTGAGTATGTCATGTTTGCGGATGACACGTGCATCATTGTTAATGCTGAGAGTTTAAAAATGCTAAAGCATAATGTCAACAAAGCAATGCTCAAAATAACCAAATGGTTTACAGTAAACGGTATGCTATTAAATATCGAAAAAACAAATATAATACATTTTCAACTCCGTCATTCGAGCAATGATGATATAAATATAAAAATTAATAACACCCTGGTCCCTCAAGTAAAGCAGGTAAAATATTTGGGCTTTATCATCGACGCAGGCCTCACGTGGAGCCCGCACATTGATGCGACGTGCGACCGCCTGTCCTCGGCCAGCTACGCGCTGTCCAGGCTCGCACCTAGCTTATCAACTGAAAATATTAAAAAGGCGTATTATGGCTACTTTCATTCCATACTAATCCAAGGTGTTGACCTATGGGGAACGGCGGCAGACCGCGATAGACTGTTTAAGCTACAAAAGCGTGCGTTACGCCTAATCGCTAGAAAACCCCCGGATCATCCTGCACAGGAACTGTTTAGGCAACATAGGATACTTACATTGCCTAGTGTTTACATACTAACTGCCTGTTCACACGTTAGGGCGAACCTCCACGAGTATAGGGCGCACGCGCAAACCTTCGGCAGAAGTACTCGAAGGCAGAACCATCTGATAGTCCCGAGGTATAGACTTGCTAAGACTCGTAAGTCGCTTGGTGTCATGGGTCCTAAAATATACAATACTCTCCCTACTGAATTGGTTGACGCGGCCAGTGACGCAATATTTGCACGTAGACTGAAAAAACTGCTACTGGATCTAGCGTGCTACACTATAGATGAATTTATAGTCAGAAAATGTCAAAAGACATTATAGCTGGAAATTCTAGCTTGGAACAAACGAATGTGTAATTTTTGTATAATTAGTATAATTAGTTAAGTTAGTTTATTAAATGTGACATGTAAAATATTATTTTTTATCAATAAATTAAATCAAAATCAAATCAAAATATAAAAATACACTACCCCAGGAGGGTACCCTAACGGGAGAATCCCTCCCCGTGTCTACGGACACGGGCTGCCCCCTGTATTCTGGGGGGGGGCAATAGCCACGTCGTAGGCCAGCGCAGTGCTGGCCTTCGTGAACACAACCCAAGCGAACACAATACGGACACCGATATCACCTTTAACGTCTCGGATACGGAATCGGAGCATGACGACCCCGTAGAGGTCGAAGAGATGGCCCCTCAAGCTCCTAAAAGGAGCCATGAGGATGACGGAGAGGACTCTCTGCCTGTCCCGAAAATAAACACGGCGAGAAGGGGGAACCCCAAGGGGGCATACGCGGGGTTGGCTGCGGCGAGAGTACGAGCCCAGCAGTACCGAGCGGACAACTCCGACACGGATGCTGACGCCGCAGCTGGCTCCAACCACCAGAGGGACCATCCCGTGCTCCCCTCTAACGGAGGCAAGGCGAAGGAGAGGAACAAAGTGGCTGAAGGCGGAGGAAGGCAGCGCCCTTGCCCTCCTCCGCCCACGGATGGTCTGGAGAAAGGGTACTACACCGACCACACAGAGGCTGTACGTGTGGCGGTGAATGAGATCCTGGAGGCGACCCGGAAATCTGGGAACATCAAAGGCGGTATCCGAGGTGAAATGAACCGAGCCTGCCGGTCAATTTTAATGACAATGGACGAAGTCGAGGCCACCAAGTCCGAGAGCGAGGAAATCCGCATCCTTAAAGCGGATAATAAGAGGATGCGGGAGCAACTCGCTCTCAACTCGGCCGAGCTGAAGGCACTCCGCACTGCCTTCTGCGAGCGGGAGACCCCAACGGCACCTGTTGCTACGGCCCTGCAGTTTGGAACCGCTGAGCTGACAGAGGCCATAGAGTCCATGAAGCGGGACCTATTTGTCAGCCTCGGGAGGATGCTAAATGACAGGATGGAGGAGGTGAACAGGCGCCTCCCAGTGGAGCCCATCCTCCGCCCCCCGTTGGCGCACGAGAAGCGGGCCGCCAAGCCTGCCCCCCCTCTTCAGAGGAATGTCGCAGGGTTTGCCTCGCCCTCTCCGGCCTCGGTGGAAGCCCTTGAGCCGATAGCCAGGGCCAGACTGGGCGACGGGAGGCCGAAGGCCACGCCGGCCAAGAAGACGGCGGCCCTGGCCCCCGATCCGGTACCCGTCATCAGGAGGCCCGCCAAGCCTGTGAAGGCTGGCCCTGCTCCGAGAGCCGTCCGGCCCCCGGAGGGAGAGCCCGGCTCATCGGGCCGAATACCACCTCCGCCCGCGCAGATGTCGTGGTCGGAGGTTGTGCGCAAGAAGGGAAAAGGCAAGGCTAAGGCCTCTCCCCCACCCCTGAAGACCGGCAAGGCGGCGCCCAAGCCCGTCAAATTGTCAGTCCCCAAGACGGCGGCGGTGATGGTCTCCCTCAAGAAGGGGGCCACCACTACTCTGCAGGCCACCATGGCTAGGGCCATTAACGGCCTTAGCCTCAATGAGGTGGGCCTGCAGCACGTCAGGGTTAGGACCTCGATGACGGGGTCCCGGATCATCGAGGTCCCCGGCGTGGATAGCCACAAGGTGGCGGACTCCCTTGCAGCCAAGCTGCGGGGGATTGTAGGGGACGTCGCCGACGTGAGCCGTCCCGTCAAAATGGCCGGCGTCCAGCTCGCCGGCCTGGATGAGTCGGCCACGAAGGAGTCAGTGGCGCAGGCCGTTGCCGCAGCCGGGTCGTGCCTGCCGGGACAGGTGCGGGTTGGAGCCGTCCGCGCCCTGTACGATGGCACTGGATCGGTTCTGGTCCAGTGCCTCGTGCACGCCGCAGTGGCTCTGAAAGAAGCCGGAAGGATCCTGGTTGGTTGGGCCTCCGCCAGGGTCACGCTGGTGGGGCCGACACCAATGCGGTGCTTCCGCTGTTACGGTGTCGGCCACTCGCGGGAGCTGTGCCCCTCCAAGACTGACCGGAGCAATCTGTGCTTCCGGTGCAGCAAAGAGGGGCACAAAATGGCGGAATGCTGGGAGAAGGCTTGGTGTGCGGTATGCCACCAGGCCAAGCTCCCGGCCAACCACCGGCTAGGGGGCAGCAATTGTTCCCCCCCCCCGCCACGAGAGGGAGGGACACAAGGCCGCAGCGCCCCCGCCCAGCCCCAGCAGTCCCCGCAGTGACGGCAGCCGTCGAGCCGGCCCAGGAGGAGACCTGCATGGACCTCTAGATGCTAGCACACTGTCTAGAGGTCCTGCAGGTGAACGTCAACCACTCCGCCAGAGCGCAAGACCTGCTTATGCAGGTCATGGCGGAGTGGTCGATTGACGTTGTCGTCGTGACGGAGCCCTACTTCGTCCCACCCCTACCCAACTGGGTAGGGTCGACGGACGAGAGGGCTGCCGTGGTGGTGCCGGCGATTGGCAATGCCCCCCCCCTGGTAAGGATCGAGGGCGGCCCAGGGTATGTGGCGGCCGGATGGGGGAACGACACCGTACTGGTTGCGGTGTACTTCTCCCCCAATAGGCCGCTGGACGCCTTCGAGGCCTTCCTTGAGGTCCTGGGGGGGGTCGTGAGGAGGGCAGCCCCACGCCAAGTCATTGTCCTGGGGGACCTCAACGCCAAGAGTGCGGCTTGGGGATCCCCCGTAACTGATTTGCGTGGGGGTGAGCTTCGGGATTGGTTGGTGGCAACGGGTTTGGAAATCCTCAACCAGGGCAGCGCCAACACTTGCGTGCGGCGGCAGGGGGGTTCAATCGTGGACGTCACGTTCGCGACCCCTGCCATTGCCGCACGCGTCACCGATTGGCGCGTCCTGGAGGACGTGGAGACTATATTTTATAATTTTATATAATAATAATTTTCAGTCATGCCATTTTCCACAAGTGACAGGAGCAAGGTTTTGCAGAGATGCATGAAAAAAACAAAAAGAAAAGAAAAGGGAAATCGTAAAATAAAAGGCATTTTAAGGAAAATAAGGTTTTATTTATTCATTAATACTTCGTTTTTCCACCCCTGGCCCTTATCACAGCATTCAGGCGGTTTTTCATGGATCTTATCAGCTTTTTGATAAGCTCCTGGGGGATGGCATCCTACACCTCCTGCAGAGCTGTCCTCAGCTCCGTAACATTTGAAGGAGCTGGATCCCTCCTCCGAATCTGCCTTTTCAGGTAGTCCCAGAGATGTTCAATGGGATTCAGGTCCGGGCTGACGGCTGGCCAGTTCATGGTGGGAATGCTGACCTCGGCAAGGTAGGCCCGAGTGATCCTTGCGGTATGACAAGGGGCATTATCCTGCATCAGGACGAAACCCTCGTCATAAAAACGGCCGTAAGGAACAACATGCTCCTCAAGGATGTCAGTGATGTACCTGGCAGTGGTCAAACCACCGCCACGAACCCACCAGGTACGAAAATGAGCTCTGTACGCGCTTCGATGGAAATGCCCGCCCACATACTGACGAAACCTCCGCCATAGGCAACTGTTTCCTTGAAACAGCATTGTGCATACCGTTTTCCTGGCCTCCTGTAGACTCTTCCTCGTCTGTCACAGCCATTCAAGCACACCCTGGACTCATCACAAAAAAGAACTGGGGTCCATTGCTCAATGGTCCAATTTTCGTGTTGAGGAGCAAATTCCAGGCGTGCTTGGCGGTGACGCGGGAGCAGTCTGGGGCCCGTGGCGGGCCGATTTGGGGTCAGGTTAGCTTCCTTGAGTCTTCGTCTTGCTATCCACACACTGACAGTGACCCCTCGTACATCCCGAAGATGCTGATTGAGAGTAACGGCGGTCTGGTGCCGATTTCTGAGAGAGGAAGTGACGATAAAGCGGTCATCCCTCTCAGGTGCGCACCTCCGACGGCCAGAACCTGGTCTTCGTGTCAAGGCCCCAGTCTCCCGAAACCGTCGATAAACTCGGGATACTGCTGACTGGCTTAAATTCAGCTGGTCAGTCACGAAGCGTTGGTGTCTCTCTTTCAGCAAGGCCACGACTTGGGCGGCTTCAGTCATGGTGGTATCCATTTTCTTCAGGGTTTCCGAGTAAGATCGTTAGCAGAGATGTGTACCGGTCAACTTCTGATAAGTGACTAATGACATTTCCCCCTCCTACCCCATATGTATAGGGGTCAAAAGGGGCACACCTCGTACGTTTCGGAACGAGTAAATGATCCACATATCGGGAAATGAGACATAACTTGGAAAATCTTGGGCGGATTCCCAGGGTTCTTGTTTTTTTTTAAATTGTTACATTATCAGCTTTCGTTTGGTATCATTTTTTTTAAGATATTCTGAATAGGTCAAGAGATACTGGGCGGAGAACCCAAACGTGCAGCTTGAGTCGATTTTTTTGCTCGCGAGTGTATATAGTTTTTCTAAAAACATATAATTTGTGAAACATGTCGAAAAATGGGGAGTACCTTAGAAGTTGATTCACCCAAATATAGTACCATATATTTTTGTTTTTTAAAGTCGCAAAATATGGTTACAGTGTCTAGAGGTGGTTGGCAGTATGTTATTTCCCTTTGTCAGTTTAATGTTACAAAGAAAATTAAAAAAGTTATAGCAGCGGCTCGTAATATTTTTTCTTAGGGTTTTCATTCGGTTAGGCCAAGAAGTAATGTAAGGAGCCATAAACAAGAAACTTCATGTCTTCCATTTCGTGACATTATTAACGCATACGTTTCCGAGCATGATTGAGAAAATTATATTTACAGTATTATTCCATAAAAATACCTGTCAAAAGTTCATCTTAATTCAAGATAACTTCATTGTCTCGTTTATATTCCTTTATTAATCGCTGCGATAAAAAAATATCCTTCATTACTGCAATAACCGTAAAAAAGGGACGGACTTTATGAGCACCATTTAACTTAACGGGTGACGCCGTAATTGTAAAATAATTGTTACGTCTTTTTCAATTTATTTCACGCATTACTCGGTGAAGAGGTTTTTGTTTATGTTTAATACTGTTGGTCGTCAAAACTTTATGGTTCTTTTTTAAAACGATTTAAAGTAAAGCAGGACTTGTGTTTTGGAGCCCGTTTTTTGTTACGATGTAATTACTTTTGGGAAAGAGAGAGACTGTGATAGAAATCGATCGGGAACAAATGCGACTGGGAAATAAGTCGACCGTGAACAACAGCGACGGTAGTAAAATCGACCGGGGAAAAACAAAATTGGGTAAAATTAAAAAAGGGAAAAAATGCGAAAAGAAATATCGCTTCACAGAAATAATGATTATGTAAAATTTATCTAACAAGTCGCTCAGTTAGGTTAGATATGATTAATAAAAATCCAGAAAAAAAAAGTAACTTTCTTAAAAAAAAAAACTTGCGATAAGTATGACCAAGCACTCGACGATATCTACATTGTTACATGTATTACGTTTTGTATTTTCGCCATTATCTCATAGGTCGTTGGTACTTTGTTGATATAGGTAAAATTATTTAATTTTGAGATTTATTCTCGTAATTTAAAGATTTAAAGATTTTTATTAAACATCCACATTTTAACAATTAAGATCGTAAGCAGCTGCATTAGTATATACTGTGTCGCAGCTGTTTACGCCCACCTTGGGACATGGAGGATTTAGTTTCTACATATACAGGTTAGTACACTAATTAGTATAACTTTGTGTAATCCGTACTATAAACGAGTAAGTATTATAACTAAATAGTATATTATTTCTAGTTATCTTATGCTAGTTATTATAATTAGAAATAAGAAATAAGGTCATCAGTGACCATTAACAAGTTTTTCAGTCTCAAAAAAGTTTTAGTAACTCTGGTAACTCTGGTAACTTTGGTAACTTTGGTAACTTTTGTAAATTTGATAACTTTTTTACTTACATTCCCAGTATGTGGAAACATGAATGTTTAACAACTTATTCAATTTGTTGTACATCTAAGCTGAAAGATAGTCGCGATGTTCTCTAACAAGAGTAATACGTGTAGGTCTGAGTTTACAGATGCGGCCAGCCCGGCATTTTGTATTATTTTTAACAAAAGGTAAGTCAACGTGCTTGCGTAATATAATTTTCTCAAAAATGACCGGAAAAGTTGACATTACTAACTCCATACTGAGATGCGAAGTACATAGTTTACAGACAATTCCCAAATTAAAAAAAAAACATTGCGTGCTCGCTACACAAGCCCGCAATGTTGCATACAAATTTCATTGTTATCTAGTTTGTACCTTTTTAAAAAGTGAAAACGGCCATAATAAAATGAGAGCACAAGTCTTATACATCCATATTTTATTCGAAACGTAACTTTTTTATCTGTCTGGAATAGCTTGAGTTTTTTTTTCTAAAAAAAGCTTGCGTTTCTCCTTGTCATAAACATAAAGGCGGTAAAGAGTGATGTTATTTCACGTGAAGTTTCTGTTTATATGCGATTTGTATCTTGCGATTTTTGAGAAAAACTCGTGCCGTACTTATGCTCCGGCAGGAACGGCAAGCAAGCTCGTCCGTTTAAACCAATACTCGGCCCGCAATGGCCTGCTTCACTGCCTAAGCAATAATGTACTATTGACACCGTATTACATATGACCAACACAAGCCAGTGCAATGAATATGTCCGATGATACGTACAAAGAGGCCCTTTCACTGTCCTTACATGTTTCTTGAAACTTACAAAAATCCCCTATGAACTGCCCTTGAAAACTTTTCCACGAAGTCAACAAACTTGCAAACGGATATCGTCGGTGAAACTGCAAAACCGCGTAAGTAACATTTTAAATAAGAAGCAAAATGCACCTTTTTAATAACATTGTAAGGTTTATTTTGCTCTATCATAAATTTGTTAGTAACGCGGTTTTGTAGTATCGCCGACGATATGACTCTTACAACCTGTCTGCTCCAATTCTCACGAGGATATTGTGTTCGAAAATCACTTGAAGTTTGTGGTCTTTGTCTCCAGTAGTACAGCTATTCTATGTTTAGTTTAGTTTAGATACTTTTTTTTTAACAGCCTAATTTGGTGTCCCACTGCTGGGCAAAGGTGTTAGTTGTTACAGATGTAATGCATAATTGTTTGTCATGCTACTTTAGTCAGCGTCAGTATTTTTTTACTGTGACCGACTGAAATAGCAAGAGACTGATTTTGAAAATACAAAGGAATAAATAAATAAATAAATATCAGGGGACAATGTCACACCAATTGACCTAGTCCCAATTTAAGCTCTAGGCTTGTACTATGGGTACTAGACAACGATATAAATACTTATATAGAGAAACATATACTTAAATACATAGAAAATATCCATGACTCAGGAACAAATATTCGAGCTCATCACACTAATATATGCCCTTACCGGGATTCGAACCCAGGACCGCTAGCTTCGTAGGCAGGGTCACTACCAATTAGGCCAGCGCGTCGTCGAAGGAATACAATTATGCACTGCATTTGTACTGCACAGATAATATCAAATTGGCTGTATTGTATATGTACACGCTCACAGACTCGTACATACACGGATATTATACCAAAGCGTTCAAGATATAATTGAGTTTATTTTAACATTTTCACCTCGCTCGTCCCCTCGAAACGAAGTGCTTTAGGCCCAAGGCACGTGCAGTTGGCATTGCTGACACATTACTACGCTATAAGCTATAACACAAAGGTTTTTAGGAAAATTTCTTTACACGGCCTCGTGTTGTATTAAAATGTATCCTTATAAACTAAATTACGGTAATTTGCGTCTATTTAATGTGATTAATGGCTGAACGAATAAGCGGCATACAGATGAGCAAGACAACTGAGGTTTGTTCGTTCGAGATGCTTTATGGTATTAATACGACACGGGACCACAAGGGCTCACCTAGCTGGACTAGTTTAATTGGTGTGACATAGTCCCCTGATATTTATTTATTTTATACCCATTCATCGACGACTTAAGAGACGAGTTCTTTAAGTAAATAACCTAAGAGAACGCAATAATGTTAAATACTAGCTGAAGCTGTTGCCCGAGCTTCTGTCAGAAAAAGTGTAAAGTGTAATTCTATGGAACTTGCTAACTATGTAAACAAACCGCCATATTGAAATTGTCTCTGAATGATGAATTTACTAGTGATGGACAATACTCCTTTACTTATGTCAAACCATATCAAAATAATAAAATACCGAAAGTAAAAAACAAGTAGTTACTCATTTCTAATTTGTTCGACGATCTGAAGAAAAATCGGTACTTGAAGATGATATATCACCAGTATTTATTACAAAAGGTGCCGTTATATCATCTGTGAGTGTGATCAGCGTGAGTTAGGTAATGTGTAGGGGCCTTAATTATATCGCCAACTTTAGCCACACCACTACCCATCATAGACAATTGTAGAATTTAAAAGAAACAAAAACGTCATTCCATCAGGTCCTAATAACCTAACTTATGAAACCATTTAAACTTTTAATTAAATATCCAAGATAGAGTTATATATTTGGTGATTTTGTATTTTACAGTAACGACCGTTTCAAAAGTTTATGGTTTCAATGGTGTTTGATGAGGTGGTATGAAAATTCAAGGAGAAACAGTGACAAAACAAAGTTAAGTCTTTTGTTTACATAGTTAGCAAGTTCTATAGAAATATACTATATGCGTATGTTTGTTTGTTGTGTCAGTTTAACGCCTAAGAGCGACCGGCCATCTTGATGTAGGGTACTTTTTTAATGTAAAAAATTACATTGCCGGAAGGAATAGCGATAAACGACTTATATCTAATGGAGCCGTGAATTTCCCGTGTGGTTGCCGGGTTAGAGTAGTGCCACTCCATGTCATGCCGTGGATGTCGTAAGAGGCGACTAAGGGAATAAAGGCTTGTAGTACTATTAGGCGATGGGCTTGCAACCTGTCACTAATACGCTGGTAAATCTTAGCCTATTTGTGCAAAATGTGGTTAAGTACAGAATTATCAACAAGTTTTTAAAGTTGTAGGGAATTCTGTAGCTCTGCCTACCCCACTCTGGGATTACAGGCGTGAAGGTATGTATGTATATATGTATCTAATGGAGCCACGGGAAAAAGTTAGAAACACAATAAATTCGTGTGCAAAAATCTTGACAAATCTGATTGGCAACCCTACCCGATGTTAATGCGCGCATTACCCTGCAGAAGTCAAACTTGGCAATGATTTGCAGAACCGGTAGCATTACCGTAATACCCGCCACCATGTTTGTCTTTAAGGTAATCCCACGGATGACTAATTGGTGTTAATAACTGGTTTGAAACCGATGAGAATTGTAGAAAGTGAACGGCTTTGTTCAACAATGGAAATTAATTGAACAATGGAAAAGTCTGATGATTAATGATTTAATTTATTTATTTATACGAGTATGCTATTGTCTACAGTCTGTGTCCTTAACGAGTTACCCCGGGATATAGTTATGAATTTGCACAAAAACACTCAGCATTGTAAACGTACCCTAAAAGCCGCTTACCTCGGCTGACTGTTCACATTTACCATATGTATTACACAACTAAAAATATATGGTTTGGAACGCATATTTTCACTTTTTTTTTAATAATAATTAAAATAAAACCGGTTTTATTGTAAAAAACGTTTTAGGTTAAATGATTTTATGCGTTAACATACATTACGCGTGAAAATATTATGCGATCCAACATACATACATACATAACATCACGCCTGTTTCCTAATGGGGTAGGCAGGTACTATGGAACGCCAGGTGCACCGATCTAAACACAACTTTCGCTTCCTCTACATTTATCAATCTCTTCATGAACTGTTGGTTGTCGGTTTCGGGTGATCCGGCAGTGAACCAAAATATAGTATATCTATGTGGTATGTCGGCTGAGACTCGGCCCATGGTCCTTACCATTTAATATTAATAGCTAGACATATAAGTATATTCCGTGTGACTTCAGCGACTGATAAAGTGGTCAGTTTTCGCCCGCTACAACTGTTATAGTTATAATGTTACAATGAGTTTACCTATCAATAAATAAAAAATAAAAAATGAATCTGATAAAGATGTAAAAAAACAAAACATGATAACTGTGGCTGTCTGCTCATGATTAGGTAATCCTAGGCCTGGATGACCCCAAAACAAATCAAGCGTTTTTAACCCCCAACGCAAAAAAGAGGGATGTTATTCGTTATTATTATACGAGAGTGATCCGTTGTGATCTCTCCTTTCATTCAACGAACCGACTGATCTAGTTTGCCTCAACCACGATGCCAGCCCAGTGTGTGTATGCATACTATATATATGTATACTCTTTGTTGTACAATAAAATAAATACGGAACCGGTCTTAGGACAAGTTTGAAGAAAATACCCGACCAACAATGCACTGTGTATATCGAATATACGATAGGACTGTTTGGTACATCGCCCTTATTTAGTTCAAGTATTCTTCCGTCAAATTCAAATGTCATAATGACAGTTAAGAACCAAGCACATTTGAAGCACACTATAGCTATTGCGCGATTATGAATAAGAGGGTAAGCCTATTAGAAGATGCTTTTAAGAACACGTAAAGTGAAGTGTGTAGTAGCTCTTACCGATTAAATTATTATCTACATTTAATTTCGTAATTTTAACAAATGGAAAATTAAATCTATAATCAATCAATTTATACTTTCCACGTTTAAAAGAAATCAACTTTATATAAAAAAAACTATATATTGTAATTAAGATTGAAGAATTTAATTTGTTGGTGGCAATTTATGTTAGTATGAACTCTTTGTTGTATTAATTTAAAACGAGAAAACTGTTTGTGTATCTATGCGTAATTTATTTATTGCACTGGTATCATTGACTCGATACACCCGTGTCAACAAGTTGAGGGCCGCTTGATTGACTCGCTTCGCTTCACGATTCGTGCTCCCGTATCGTAATCGCTTTCCAGTGACTCATTTGTGCGATTTTAATTTCAAATTATTTCTCTAATTTATTTCTATATCACGGTTCGAGCGAAATGATAACAAAATATTATATTTCTTGCTCGTCCAAACTTTGAGATCCCCTGAAATGTCACTTTGACAGTGACGTAACTTTGTTAAAAAAAAAACTGTGGTAGGTAATAAAAATCCACCTTAGGCAGAGACTGAAACGCCAGAACGCTACATCCATCAACCTCTTTATGCACGTACGTCAGTTTCGGTGGCGGGTTTTTAAACCTTGCTTTTTATTAAAGTACCTACTTGTTGCATTTTTACATTAAAATATGAATATTGCTCTTAAGCTTCGTAGTCTACAAACCTTACTGTTCCTGTGTGTGTGTTGTCTGTGTGTGTGTGTCTTATATAGAGTTGCAAAGCCAAATACAAATTCACTATACAAGATCCAATACTTCAGCGTTAAAAGCAGGGTTTTTAAGATTGCGCCGCGCGCACGCCAGATGTACAGTGTGTTAGCTTTGATTATAAATAAGATTTGTAAAACAGTATGTAATTATTATTATATTTATATCCATAATTATATCTATTTTCTATATAAACTTTGTTAAGCATTTGTCAATGGAAAATGAATGTAATTTAGTTCCGCTATGCGCGAACAGATGGCCGGCAGTCGGGAAAGACTCTCGAAGCCGCGCGGTGTTTGCTGTTGCTGAAGATTTTGTAATGTACTTCATCTGATTATATTTAATACATTCGACCCCTGTCTATCATTCTACGGGACTCTTGTTACAATCAGAAGTGGGATAGAACGTTGGAAAAATCCCAGAGGTATGTTTTTTAACTTTTCATTACAATAATAGCTCCTGTTACGTAACTGATATATTTCTTTTACGTATTAAGTCCTCAACGAAGTGATATACCTGATACTAGTTATAGTTAATGGTAGTACACTTTATATTGTACACTTAGTAATAATTATCTAACAGTTTTGCCAAAACAGTCGTATTGTTTCCGAATAAGTCGCAAAACTACCCACTTCATGACAAAAATAATTATGACGAAGCGGTTAGCCTGGTGGCGACCCTGCCTGCGAGGCTGACGGTACCGGGTTCGAATCCCGGTGGGGGTAAAAGTTTGTCTTGTGAACGCGATGTATTTGGGTACGCCGGTACGCACTATGTGTATAGTTACCAGTACTAGATCTGGAAAAACATTATATACAGAATACGTGTTACTATTATTGTGAGCCTGTTTTGCTCCACTGCTGGGCAAAGGCTTTCCACCACCTAAACATAATATCATTGACAAAATATTCAATAGGGATATAAAGACGAATTTACTCTTTAGAGGTTTGAGTCTGATTAATTTGTATTTTTTTGGTTGTTGATTATTCGATGTTTCTGTAAAAGCGCAAATAAAGGACCAGGTAAGTATTCTCAAATACACAGAACTATTCGTTTACATAATACAAGTTGAAAGAATTTATTTAGTCTCAAACGTTAGACACGAGGCCTTACTTGAGAAAATAATGTTAAAAACATAGCAAGGCTTAAAAAAATAAAAATATGTATTGGCTCTCGTGAGTAGGCTTACATTATTATCGTAACAATGCGTTGTTTAGTGCACTCAATATGAATTAAATATCGAGGTAGTAATTAATTTCTAACTTTTCATATCAAATGATATTATACATAAATCGTTAGACATTTAACTACAGTTTGCTATCCTACGCTACCCCTCACATAATACACTTGGAATGACAATGTCTAAATGTACTTGTGTAATTTCATCAGTACTTACCTTATTTTTCCTTTGGTTTCTTCCTACTAACCATCTACTTATAATAATTTTATAACAAACGTAAAACCCTTACTGTCGCGGTCGTTTACGCTGGCGCTATTGATAACTACGGTTACTATTATCGCGCTTTAACTACTAGTTTCCACACTTTTACTGCCAACGAGATGCCAAGCGACGATTCTCACTACACGCCACCTCCTGATAAAGACCGAACCATACGAGGATCTCGGTCTCTCAGACCCACCGGGAAACGTTCGCCGCGAAGACGTTCGGTTACCAGAACACACAGGAGGCAGAGGGCGCGTGTTACTTATCGCAGCCGATCTCGGCACAGAGCACCGTCGTCCGATAGTAGCACTGGTGACAGCTCGAACAGCACCGACTCCTTCTGCTCATCTCGTGAAAGAACACGTAAGAGGGGCCGCACCCGTACCAAACGTCATAGCCATCCGTTGACGTCGGACTCGGATAGCAATAGCTCACATGAATTGCGTCGCCTCAGAAAAAGATCCCGACGCTCACACTCGAGTGCCACGTCAACTAGCTCGTCTGTCGAAAGTGATCACGTCCGTAGAGGTGGTTCAGATCGCCATAAAAAACGAAGACGACACGGTGATCACTACAAAAGAAACCAGGAGACTGATTTTCTTACGAAGTTTGCTAAGATTATAAGCGACAAAGGAAACCATTTTGAAGGCGCTCATCATGTTATTCCTCAGTTCGATCCTGACAGCCATTCACAGTCTGCAGTCGATTGGATACGGAAAGTCAATGAGACTGCGAGAATTTATGGCTGGAGTGAACGACAGATTATCTACTACGCTATACCGAAGCTAACTGGCCATGCGAAACAGTGGTACCAGGGAAGAAGCACAGTCGATTTGAGCTGGCGGCAATGGCAAAAGAAAATTTTAAAAACTTTTCCAGATGACAGGAATCACATGGATCGTCTAATCGAGATGCTAGATAGGAGGAGCAGACGCGAGGAGTCACTGGAGGAGTATTACCATGAGAAAGCCGGATTAGTAAAGATGTGTAAAATCACTGGCCAAGATGCGGTCGACTGCATAGTAGGCGGTATTTTTGACCACAGTATAAGACTTAATGCCCAAGGTTCGAATTTTAAAAGGCCTGCGCAGGTACTCAAATTTTTGCGACGCATTTCTAAACGCAATCATATTAATGTTAGAAAAGAGGGTCAAGCTAATAAGAATGAGCCGCAGCAGGTTCGTAATTATGATGCGACTCGTAATCGTAACATTAGTAATTCAAGTAGGGTTTCTTTGCCAATCCGAGAGCGCTCTAAATATGTACTTAGATGTTTTAACTGCGCGGAAGCAGGGCACACCGCTCGCAAATGTACAAAGCCACTAAAGCGTTGTGACAAATGTTTCCGTCTTGGACACGATTCACAAAATTGTGAAACTGTAATTTCTCTCCCAAAACCCCAACAATTTAAGGACAGCGGTAACGATGGAAAGTCAAATAACACTCAGACCGTCCTACAGATAACAAATACTGATCAAGCAAATAGTAAGTATTTCAAATCAATAACAGTTAATAGTATGGCATGTTCAGCTTACATAGATTTTGGTAGCCAATGTACGTTAGTGAAAGAAACAGTAGCTACAAGGTTAGAATTAGGCACTGATAAGACTGGACTTCCGCTAATAAAGGGGTTCGCATTTGGAAGCATTACTCCGATATCTAGGGCGATAGTTAGTATAGTGGTCGACACTGTGGAGGCGGATGTAGAAACTTATATCGTCCCTGATCAGTTAATTAAAACCGATGTGCTTATTGGTCAGACGCTAACTGAACTGCCTACGGTAACCGTATACAAGACAGACACAGAACTTATTTTGTATTGTGATAGTACAGATATTAATAGGATCAACATTTTGAACATTGACGACGCTAACATTATAGGCTTCACAGATATAGCTGTACACACTAAACCTAATTATAGTGGACCATTATTTATTCCCGGATATATATGTCTTAAACCTGGCAATGAGTATATAGTACTACAAGGCATGTACGAGTTTAGAGGCGGTGAGGGCCGGTGCATAATAATAAATGTTTCACAGAAACCCATCGTGCTTCCTAAATTAAAATTAATTGGAAGGGGAATATCAGTAGGAAAGGAGTTATTTAGTCCCAAACCAGATCAAAAGGTCGTACAAACCATTTCTAACGAATCTAACATTAGTTCCGCACAGTACCACAAGGAACCAATAACGTTAGACTTGTTAAAAGTTGGCCCTAAAGTAACAGCTGCTGAGAAAACCCGATTACTTCAATTATTGAATGAATTTAGAGATTGCTTCGCGTTTAACATGCACGAATTGGGGCTAACCAGTATATCCGAAATGACCCTCCGTCTTAACGACGATACGCCAGTCACCTACAGACCTTATAGATTACCATTTAGTGAGCGTGCTAGGGTAAGGGAAATGATAGGCGATCTATTAGCCAATAACATCATACGAGAATCACAATCCCCATACGCTAGTCCTATTGTTTTGGTGCGCAAAAAGAATAACGAATTTAGGCTTTGCGTTGATTATAGGGCGTTAAATAAAAAAACTATAAAGGACAGCTATCCGATGCCAGCTCGATCGGCTCAGTGGTAAGTCGTTGTTTACCAGCTTGGATTTGGCATCCGGGTATCACCAGATACCTGTGGCAGAGGAGTCACGTTACAAAACAGCTTTCGTGACTCCCGACGGCCACTATGAGTATACACGGATGCCATTCGGTCTTGTGAACGCACCCGCTGTGTTCCAAAGTATGATTAATAAGGCACTTGGACCTAGGCGGTTCGAGCTGGCCATTCCTTATCTAGACGACTTGCTGTCAACGGGTAGCTCTATTGAAGAAGCTTTCTCTAAACTTGAATCCATTTTGGAGCTCTTACGAGAGGCTAAACTGACACTCAACCTTAGTAAGTGCTATTTTTTCCAATCGGACATCGATTATCTTGGTTATGAGATATCGGAAGCTGGACTTAAACCTGGAAGCAAGAAAATACAAGCCGTCTCAGACTTTCCAAGGCCTATTAACGTGCACCAAGTTCGTCAGTTCGTTGGTCTAGCTAGTTATTTTAGGCGTTTTGTGCACAATTTCGCATCGATTGCACGACCTCTTACGAAATTAACAAAAATAGGCGAACTCTGGCAATGGGGAGACGAACAAGAAACGGCCTTCCAGGAAATAAAGGCCAAGCTTGTTACGAGACCAATATTGGCATTGTATAATCCAAATTTCAGTACTGAAGTCCACTGTGATGCGAGTAAGTTAGGGTTGGCAGGTATCCTGCTTCAAAGACCTGATGAGCAAACTCCATTTAAGCCAGTAGCTTACTTTAGTCGTCAGACCACTCGAGAAGAGAGCTTTTGGCACTCTTACGAACTCGAAACTATAGCAGTGGTGCTTTCTCTAAGAAAATTTCGAGTTTATTTGATTGGTCTAGAATTTACGGTGATTACTGACTGTAGCGCCTTGCGTGCAACACTTACAAAACGGGACTTAATTCCGAAGATTGCACGGTGGTGGCTTATGTTGCAAGAATACAATTTTACTATTGAATACAGGCCGGGTCATAATATGCAGCATGTGGATGCCCTGAGTCGCAACCCAGTTTCCTCACCACTTCCCCAAGAGGAAATTGAGGTTCTGAACATTACTACCAATGATTGGCTTCACACTGTGCAAATGACAGATCCACGTATCAAGCATATTAAGTGTATTCTCGAGACCACCAATGAGGACATTACGGATATAACGACGAATTACCTTTTACGCGATGAAAAGGTGTACCGGCGCGTGGGATCGAAACTTAAATGGGTTGTTCCAAGTTCAGCGCGATGGAGAATATGTCAACTAAACCATGACGAAGCGGGTCATTTTGCTACAGATAAAACTTTGGAAAAGATTCAAGCGGATTATTGGTTCCCCAAAATGAACCGCTTCGTCAAGAAGTATGTTAGGGCGTGTATTAACTGCGCTTACAATAAAGAACTGTCAGGTAGGAAATCGGGATATCTACACCCTATCCCTAAAGTAAACGCAATATTTCACACAATTCACATGGACCATTTAGGTCCGTTTATTAAAAGCAAAAGGGGAAACACGTACATTCTTGGAGTTATTGATGGATTCAGCAAATTCATTTTCGTTAGGGCAGTTAGGAACACCAGATCCAGAACAACAATTAAAGCATTAGATGATATTTTTGCAATATTTGGTAGTCCGAAAATATTAATATCCGACCAAGGTTCTTCTTTCACATCGAATGAGTTCAAAGCCTTTATAAATTCCATTGGAGTAAAACATGTCCTTAATGCCGTTGCTACACCTCGAGCAAACGGGCAAATTGAGCGATATAATAGGACAATCCTTAACTCGTTATCTGCCATGAACCACGGGCTTGATGAAAGAGATTGGGATACAAATGTCGCTCAACTACAATGGAGCTTAAATAACACCATCAATAAAAGCACGGGGAAATCACCAGCTGAAATTGTGTTTGGGCATCGAACAACATGTCAAAGTGAGGGTATTCTTAGAGGCGCTCTAGAACCTGACGAGCAAGTATCAGACAAAGATAGGCAGGAAATGAGAAAAACTGTTCAGAATAAAATAGTCAGGGAACAAACAAAAATGAAGGAAAACTTTGATAAAAAGAGGGCGTTAACTAAGGTTTTTAAAATGGGTGATTTAGTAATGATTCCCAATAATAATCCCGAAAAAGGCAAAAGCAAAAAGCTTGCACCTAAATTCCGAGGCCCATTTAAAATATCAACAGCTTTGGGAAATGACAGGTATGAAGTATGTAGTATCCCAGGGCACTCTCAAAAACGTTATAAAAATATATTTCCTGCTGATCAGCTTAAGCCATGGATCGGTATGGGCGGGTCTCCAATTGCTAGCGAAAAGAGCGATAACAGTGACACAGATTCCAGTTTAGATTGATATATTTATTTACAAACTTTAGCATATTTCATATTTAGTGATATTTATATAAGTATAACAGGTGATGTAGTTTACAAGATAATAGAATCCCTTTCCTATTCTGCCAGTTACAGCCTAGATACATGCCGGGCACTCGGATAATAATCACGGACACCGGCGGACCAAATATTAGTGGCAGTTAAATGTACCTTCGGGTAGTCACAATGCAGATGCAAGATGCAGCTCTCGCAGGCCGTGGCTTTCGGATGGCTAAACGGAAGCTGAGAAAACGAAAAACCTATTTATGGCCTTCGGGTGGCCATTATTGATTATGTTGGCTCTCGGGAGGCCTTGATGATTTATTAAGTTATTCAATGGCATAACCATGCGATGATAACAATATAATGGTTATTGTTATAAAATAATGAAATATATTTGTTTAAGATTTGATATTTACGAAATGAACTTTTGGGATGAAAGAATACTTAATTAAATGAATCAATTTTATTTCACTAATAATGTAAATAATTTAAAGGTTTGAATTGTAATCACATACATTATTTTATTAAATAATGTAGGTAATGATTATTATTATAAAATAATGAAGTGTATTTGTTTAAAACTAAATATTTACAAGATGAATATTTTGGATGGAAAGCTACTTTGTTAAATGTATTAATTGTATTTCACTTATCATGACTGTAGCTAATTTTAATCAATTGTATTAAGTACATAAATTATTTTGTTTCAATACTTTCAATAGCCCATCCTTAGTTATATGTTAAGTGGTAATTCAGTTGTTCAAAACAAAATTATAATTAATTATAATGCTATAAATATTTGCTAATGTTAATCTTGTTCTTGACTAGTAGGTATGTGGTCATACCCTTAAAGGAATGGCCGAGTGGGTCGAAATAGGGACATTCCGACTACAGGATGACCGACTGTTAGCTTTGATTATAAATAAGATTTGTAAAACAGTATGTAATTATTATTATATTTATATCCATAATTATATCTATTTTCTATATAAACTTTGTTAAGCATTTGTCAATGGAAAATGAATGTAATTTAGTTCCGCTATGCGCGAACAGATGGCCGGCAGTCGGGAAAGACTCTCGAAGCCGCGCGGTGTTTTGAATTTTGACTGGACGCTTGACGTTTGCTCGGTGCAGTCTTGACATTTCCTCGTACAACGTACATCCGACTCCTAATGCAGCAGGATTGTATAATGAAGAGGGGGTAGTTGGGAAAATCTTAGCAGCGTGATGTATGATGTTATTGACAGCAGCGCCATCTCCCGCGGTCACACAACTCACTAGTTTATAAGTTGCTTTGCCCTATATAGGGTCCATAATGATCTCATAACTTTTAAGTTAATTTACATACATACATACATTAAAGGCTTATAGTACTCTTAGGCCATGGGCTTGCAACCTGTCACTAATACACTGGTAAACATCCTGACAGCAGCCTGATTGTGCAAAACGTGCTTACAGAATTATCAACAACTTATTTAAGAGTGCTTGGTAATTCTGTAGCTCTGCCTACCCCACTCTCTGGGATTACAGGCGTGAAGGTGTGTATGGTTACTGAATTATCAACAGGTTTTTAGAGTTGTAGGTAATTCTGTAGCTCTGCCTACAGCTGAATTGCTCTCTAGGAATACAGGCGTGATGGTATGTATGTATGATTAGAAAAAGTACTCCTAGGGCGGCCCCTTCCGACCCTTCCACACACTTTCGATCTGTATATCTCTTAAGTTAATTTATTACCACCTATGTATACTTTATGGAATGCAATAAATAATTGAGTATTGAGGTATACTTAAACTGCATTCCGCCATCTTTGGTTAGGGGTTCGAATAAAATGTATGGCTAACGGCACCCGCCGGTCAGATCGTTACGAGAAATTCACTGTAACTACAAGCGATACTCAAATTATTATACAAAAGGGCGGGTGACCTACGCTACGAAAGCCTATGATGGATAATACTTATTATAATTACATTTGAAGTAATGTTTATGTAAAAGATAAAAAAAAGATAAAAGATGTTTATTCAGTAACTAGGCCGCACGGGCACTTTTACACGTCAAAAATCTACCAGCGCTTCACAAGAGACCACTGCTGAGAAGAAACGCCGCAAGAAACTCAACAGTCAGTTGTTTTTTAAAGATTGCTTAAATAATAATAAACTTAACCTAGCAGTCTAAAAAACAATGAATCTCACATAAAACAAAAAATAAATACATTCATGCGCAGTTGAGCAGGAAAATGTGTCAAAACTCACAAGAATTAATTAGTGGTAGTATTAAAAAATCTAAAAATATAGAAATTTTAGGAATTACACTCACCTATGACGTTGCAAGATAACCCACATAAAAAGCCTCGACACATTCTCCCACAGAAACCGTGTCCCCCAGACAATAAACAATGTTTTCATATTTTTTATGACTAAGTTATTTAGGTGTTTAGTTTAGGCCAAACATTTTTATCTGATAGATAGTCCTCGACCCTATAGTAAGCTTTAGACATCAACGACTTTGTATGAAAATAAATGCAGTTTTTGTTATAAACCAGTACATATTTTGTATATTAAAAATAATGGCGAAGTACGAAAATGCCCCTCTTACATCTATAGATGTAGACAGATCATTTTCCCTATACATATCTACTAGATAGTGAACTATAAAAGGTATGGACTGAAAATACCTAATATACTTCATTATAATATAACTTCAACAATACAATTATGTAGTATTATTGCAATGATGTTCTCCTTTTTAAAATTAACTGTAGTCATATCCATATTAAGGCAAACGTTCAACAAAATAATAATCGAAGTTCAACGTTACGTTAGCTCTATCTCTGTCTCTCGTCATTCGAGACTAGGTCGAGAGAAAGGGAAAGCTAACGTAACTCCGAACTTCGATTTCCAAGGTAGGGTCTCAGAAAGACCGACGACCGACCGCGACCGACCGAAAGATTTGGACGCGTTTTTTTTAATGAAAGGTAGTTGAATTACGTATGTACTATTTATTTATATTTATATAATTATTTTTATTACATTGGACCCGATTTTACAGTGGCCTCTAAACTTCCTAATTTTATTTAGGTGTCGCTAAAACACTTTGCTATTCTATGAGCAGCTGTCATAATCAAATGACGGCTGCGGCGGTCTTATACATTGTCAGCTTGACATTCTGGAATAGCACTGGTTAAATCTGCCGTCTAAACTATGTCTAAAAGTAAGTCCTTTTTCGGGACCAGCCTGAGGTGCCCCATAGATGGGTAGAAGGTTATCCATTATTTACTGGACACCCTGTATATAATCATAATGACATCATATATTTTTTTTATGTCATAGAAAAGGCAAACGAGCACACAGACCACCTGATGGTAAGTGAATCTGTGACCCATAGACATTCGCATTCACAAGACCGCAACCCTAAGACTGCAAATTCACTGCCAACCCTGAGGACTAAGATGGAATGGCTCTATGCTAGTCATTTCACCGGCTGTCTTATCCCCAAACCGGAACACAACAATGCAAACACTGCTGCTTGGCGGTAGGTTAATGGATAAGATGATGGTACCAACCCGGACGGACCCTGCACAAGGTCCTCCCGCAAGTAACATAATGACATGAGCGCTCACAAAGATGGTCCGGAAAAAAAGTAGCAGTACACAATATGTTTAATTTTTATTTTGTGCTATTTTTTAAGTAGTGCATTAATGTAGATACCATTTAATTTAATATTTATAGATTAGTATAATGCGAGACTAAGTAGTACCACTGTAATAGGTATTAAATATATTTTAAAAAATTACTGACCGCTGCTGAGTTTCTTGCGGCGCGGCGTGAAGCGCTGGTAGATTATTAACGTGTAAAAGTGCCCGTGCGGCTTACTGAATAAATGTCGTTATCTTTATCTTTATCATTCAATAAAATAAAAAATAACAATCGTGAATTTACGGGCGATTTCAAGTTTTCGCATTTTTATATTATTACATCTCACCTAAGAAAATGTGTGTGTGAGATTTTTTAAGGTGTTTGTCATAACGATAGCGTCTTCTTTAAGTTTGATGGGCTATTATTGACTTCACTTTCAGGGAGTGAAATGGAATTTCAACATTTTGTGTATGTCATTTTTACAAAAAATCGTATCCAATAGAAAAACCTCTGTCAGAGGTTAGTTTGGAGAGGCTTCCTTACTACCTAAGGTAAAATCCAGTTTTATTGGTATAACTTATTCGTAAGATAATTTTCCTAAAAGCATAACGTCGGTGATACTCCAAACCAAAACTAACAAATTTACAATGGAGAAAAATAAACCTTACACTGTTATAAAAAAGGTACATTTTGCTCTTTATTTAAAATGTTACTTACGCGGTTTGCAGTTTTACCGACGATAAAACAAGTTGTGAAAATAGAAATTCAATCGTGGCATTGTAGAAAACTGCAAGCGACTTTCAAATTGTGTTGTATAAAAAGTTATAAAGTACATTGCAATAAATATTGAGAAAACTCAAAGAATATCATACATTTCAATATTATTGTATTTTTATATAATAGTATGATATCTACAGATTACTAAAAAAACTGCTTCATAATTAGCAACAAATAAAAAATAAATACCAGATAATTCATTGCTACTTTTTTACTGAACCAACCCTTAATACTTTATTAGGATACTGGGGGGTTATTATGACGTGGCTATGAAATTATTACGGCGAGCGTAAAGGACAGAGCTATAGCAGTTATATAGCTCTGTCCTTTTCTCTCAGCGTAAACTGAACTGTAAAGTTAGATCATAATAACCCCTCTGACCTACCTCCCCTCTTATACATTTGTAGTGAGGGTGGAATCATATTTTTTATGTTGGATATTTATGGTTTTTTAAGATGTGATAGAACTCAGCTTTTTGTGTTAGTAATCCAACTTTTTCTAAAACACTCAACACACCCAAATTTTTCTAACTTTAAAGTTAGAGAAAGATTCAAACTGTGATGATTTTAACCAACTTAATTTAACCTTAATCTTGGTGGGTAACCGTAAAGAAAATTATTAATTAATCCTTAAAATTGTACACAACTAACAAGCAAATTATGTGGAGATAGACGAGTTAAAATTGCAACTCTTTATTTTGCATTGATTTGGGCGGTATTTTAATATAGTTATTATAGTATTCTAATACACTAAGAAATAAATCTACCAGGTAAAGCGAAGTATTATTTAACTTAACTACACAACGAGGCATTGATAGGAATGTTTGTACACAGTTTAATGTCAGAATTTAGCTATAAAACAACACATGCGGAATGATTACACTAAGACCACGTCGTAAATTGTTTTCTTGCTAAATCACAAATTAAGCCCGTCTAATAAAAAGCAAGCTGTAAAAAAAACAATTGTTGTTTGGATAATTTCATCCAAGCTTCAATTCCATACATTGTAAATACATACATGACATACATGCCAAAAACATTACCATCCTCTTTCGACAGACGGGTAAAAATAAACTATATTACACCACGCACAAAGAATCTAAATGATTTGATACAAAACGGATTTTAAAAAAAAAAACAAATAATAAAAAGCCTTAATTTTTTTTTGTAACTAAAAACGAAACTTACCATTTAAATTATATATCACAGCTGCACACTGGCCTATTATAAAAACTGCCACAATTTTCCACATTATTAACATGGTCACTGTCTCCATTTAAAAACACTTTTGCGTATGCCTCGCTTGGAGCGAGGGTGGCTAGTGCCGCCATTCATTATCCTTGCGATATGATCTACTTGTGCTGGCCTTAGCTTACGCACTGCGCCTGCGCATGGGGCTGCGCGGGAGCGGTTGACTTTCAAAACGCGATGCCTAATGCCCTAATGATGTTTGATTGGGGTAGGGGTCGGGTGGCATAAAGTTTGAAGTCTTATTGTTGATTGGCATACGTGGATCGTCATACTCATCATTACGCATAACTGTAAATAGTCATACATTTATGCGCATAACGTTTTTAATCATAATGTTTAAGAACATATTGTGTAACGCACATAAATTTGATGCGCATAAAATTATTTTACCATACATTAATGGTCATAAAGTTTTTCCGCTCTTTTATAAAAAAATAACCCTAACCTATCCGCGATCCGAGACTTTACATTATATTAATATTATGACTAAATAAATGTATGACATTCTACATTATGGTTAAACCAATTATGACTCCGTATAATTATGACAGGGAACAATTATGCCATAGTACAAGTTATGCCAAATAAAATATATGAGCATCAACTTTATGCGTAATGTGTTATTAAGACAATCGAAATTATGACAATAGTTGTTATGCGACCAGATAGCCACCCGTTTGATTCGTGTCCGATGGTGGCGTCATTGCGCCGTGACCACCAAATGGCCGCAACGGAAGTCCAGCGACAATTTTTTTTAAGTGTTCATTAATGTTTGTCATGAATACTCATGAATAAATTTTTTTTTTTCTTTTTTCTTTTTTTTAATGCGGTTAGGTTGAAAGTAGGGATAGAGATAAAGTTTTGTTCGGGATCATTTTCAATCAGATACTTTGCTGGAGTTCAACTCTTGAAGCTTATCCAGTGCGTTCACGTAAGTAGCCAATTCCCAGTATTCTCTAACGGTAAGGGCAGATATTTGTGTGATGAGCGCGAATATTTCTTCCTGAGTCATGGATGTTTTCTATGTATTTCTCTATATAAGTATTTATATCGTTGTCTAGTACCCATAGTACAAGCCTAGAGCTTAGTTTTGGACTAGGTCAATTGGTGTGACATAGTCCCACGATATTTATTTATTTAGTTTTTACTGTTTTTTTTTATCCCATCGGAGACTAAAATTCTTACACGCAATCAAGTTTCCACTCGTTTATCAATTTTCATTATAGCGAACCTATCATCTGGCAATCAATTTGTTTTGTTATGGTCCTTATATCGAGATCAGCTTGACGTCTTCCCGTGGATGTCGTAAGAGGCGACAAAGGGAATAAAGTATTGTAGTACTGTAAGGCGATGGGCTTGCAACCTGTCACTAATACGCTGGTAAACATCTTAGTGTGACTATGGAAAATGTGGTTACAGAATTATCAACAAGTTTTTAGAGTTGTTGGTGTTTGTTTACGTATCTATGTATGGTCCGTATATACGATGTAAGTAGATAGGCTACTACTGCTAGGCATATTTATTTATTTATTGTAGGAGAACCAACAGCTTTAACTATTGTTTTACTAACTTAAATAGAGGTAGAGAGCCAATTACAGGAACTCACAAATAGATATAATGGCGTCTAATTTAAATTTTAATTAATATTGCGTCTGGTACACAGGTTATAATCAGGGTTCGGAGTTTTCATAGCACGGTAAGACGAAAGAGAGCTGTGGAGTCGACGTTAGCATTAAAAGTTAACTCTTATTCATACTCATACTCATTTTTTTATTAAATTTAAAATTATTTTATATTAAACATACATACATACATTAAATCACGCCTGTTTCCCAGAGGGGTAGGCAGAGACAAAGCATGGCCAAAAAAAAAAATTTTTTTATTAATTAAGCCTTGTAATAATGATAGTAATAACGGTGTGTTTTTTTAAACGCGAGTATAAAACGCGCGTTTTTACTGCGCATTTATCTCGCGAGATCGGATCTCTGCGACGCACAATCTCACACAAAGTGTCAGCGATCAGCCGAGGAAGTGCAGCTCTGCCCTCCTTAAAACAAAAGAGCGTATATCTCATAGATCCTCGTATATGTTAGTGACCTTATTTCATAACCTGAGGGTTAAATTTGCTTTGGCTATCAAATTGCATATGCGTCCTTTTTATTGAGAAGTGCAGCTACTCGACCAAGCTAAGTAGACGGACGAGTACACGCTTTAACTAATAACAAGTTAATTAAATAACATGACATAATTATCCTGCCCTCCTACGGAAAAAAGGCACATCTGATATATGAATTGTATAGCACTTCCAACCTTATTATAACCCATGAGAGTTTAATATTCTATGAATTAATGGCACTTGTGCCTTTTCTCCGTACGAGGGCAGTACAATAAATAAATAAATTATCTAAACATCAAAACAAGTTTTTCATGAGTACATTTTTCTGGTACGCCAAAAAAAATGAAAAAAATATATCTTCGGTTACTAAAAAGGTACTTACTACATATTTACAAAGAGATAAATTAGTTTTGTTGTCTCAAACTATGTAAAAAAATTGGTCCAGACATCCTGAAGTCAGAATGTCTGGCCACTTTCTTTACTCGTTTTTTCGCTGCCAGTCGAGGTACTAATTATTTGAAGTTAGGTCTCAAATAGTACCAAAAAGGTAGTGCATTTTGGTATTATCTAAACATCAAAATAAGTTCTTCATGAGTAATAGCATAAAGGCATCGCAGGCAGGCTGTGTTCTAGCATAGAGGCATTCCATCTTCGGCCTCAGGGTTGGCAACGCATTTGCAGTCTTAGGATTGCGGTCTTGTGAATGCGAATGTCTATGGGTCACAGTTTCCACTTACCATCAGGTGGCCTGTGTGCTCGTTGGCCTTCCTAAGATATAAAAAAAAAAAACTTTTTTTAGGTACGCCAAAAAAAATTGGAAAAATCTTAGCGTACTAAAAAGGTAATATATATTTACAAAGAGATAAATTAGTTTTGTTGTCTCAAACTATGTAAAACAAAAATGGTCCAGACATCCTGACGTCAGAATGTCTGGCCACTTTCTTTACTCGTATTTTCGCTGTCAATAGAGGTACTAATTATTTGAAGTTAGGTACCAAATAGTACCAATAAGGTACTGCATTTTGTAAGTTTCTAAACATAAAATATCTCCATTGGTCCAGGGGCTCTTACGCAGGCTTACGCAGTACAATAGTAATCTATAATATAAAAATGAATCGCAAAATGTGTTGGTAAGCGCATAACTCAACAACGCCTGGACCAATATGGCCAATTTTTTTTTAAATGTTTGTTGAAGTTCAAGGATGGTTTTTACGGCGAGAAAAATTGAAAAATCCACCGGGAAAGTCAGGAATATTTGGTTACAGAATTATCAACAACTTATTTAAGAGTGCTTGGTAATTCTGTAGCTCTGCCTACCCCACTCTGGGAATGAAGGCGTGAGTTTATGTATGTATGTATGTATGTTTACGCGTGTTAGTAATACTATCAGTCTAAGTATTAGTATCTTTGAAAAAATATCGTTGGTGATACTTCAAAACCCCGTAACCTGTGCCGTAACTAACAAATTTATGATAGAGCAAAGTAAACCTTACTGACTGACTTATAAAAAGGTGCATTTTGCTCCTTATTTAAAATGTGACTTACGGTTTTGCAGTTTCACCGACGATATATGTCGCCATAAGATCACGTAAACATTATATTGCAAAAATACAGCGTGTGTCTAGACACGAAATATATACAAGCCATAACGCTTAAAGATGTCTTAGAAGCGTCTATACAGACAGGGTGAGGTCTAACAAATAGCATACATACACACATACATAAACTCACGCCTTCGTTCCCAGAGTGGGGTTGGCAGACCTACAGAATAACCTACAACTCTAAAACCTTGTTAATAATTCTGCACCCAAATTTTGCACAAATATTCTAAGATGTTTCCCAGCGTATTAGTGACTTTGTAACTTTTTAAAAAGTGAAAACGGCCATAATAAAATGAGGGCGCAAGTCTTATACATCCATATTTTATTCGAAACGTAACGTTTTTTATCTGTGTCTGGAATAGCTTGAGTTTTTTTTTCTAAAAAAAGCTTGCGTTTCTCCTTGTCATAAAAATAATGCCGGTAAAGAGTGAGGTTATTTCACGTGACAGTGACAGGTTGCAAACCCATCGCCAGCCTTTATTCCCTTAGTCGCCTCTTACGACATCCACGGGAAGACATGGAGTGGCACTATTCTAACCTGGCAACCACACGGGTCGAAAAATAAGAAAAAGCAAGCTTTACAAAAAAACCAACTGCTGTTTGGATGATGTTAAAATAATGTTAGTTATCACTTATCTATCATGTATATATTTTTAATTTCGCCAATTTAAATTAATTTAGACACCAACGACGCTAAGACGAATCTAACGACATCTCTCTTGTCGAAATCGGGCCCTCTGTTCAGCCTTTAATAGGAAACAAAGAACCATACCATCTTGTAAGGATCGCGGGAAAGCGGTGGATGCGAAAAGCACAAGACCGGTCTGAGTGGAGAGCCTTGGGGGAGGCCTATGTCCAGCAGTGGACGTCTTTCGGCTGACATGATGATGATGATGATGAAAGAACCATACATACATAATTATACAGGTCAAATTATATATAAATAAATGGTAAATACTATTCATTAATTTAATTACTATATGTATTTCGAATTAATATGGCAAGTTTCACACGGGCAAGTCTTGTGCTCTTTAAGCTGGTATTAATAATTATTTTGACTCAAAAGTTAATCGAATTGTAATTGTTCGGTGTTTTAATCCTTAGAATCGGATGCCAGGCCAGGAATGTCAAGATTTCGGTTTAAAAATAATTCTGTTGTAACTTTATATATCACATAAAGTTATGTAAGTATTTTACTTGTGGGAGGACCTTGTGCAGGGTCCGTCCGGGTTGGTACCACCATCTTATCCATTAACCTACCGCCAAGCAGCAGTGTTTGCATTGTTGTGTTCCGGTTTGGGGATAAGACAGCCGGTGAAATGACTAGCATAGAGGCATTCCATCTTAGTCCTCAGGGTTGGCAGTGTGTCTATGAATGTCTATGGGTCACAGTTTCCACTTACCATCAGGTGGCCTGTGTGCTCGATTGCCTTCCTATGCCATAAAATAAATAAATACATATAATCACTTGGATACGGGTCCATATTGGCTCACCTAATTTTTTTTAGTCCGAATTTAATTTTATTCCTAAGCATCGCAACTCCTAAAGCGTTTTTTACTGCAACGGTTTTTATAAAACAAACCTAACCTCACCTAACCTTATCTTAGTTAGATACTTCAAAAATCCTGAAATAATAACGGTTTCAGTAAAAAACACTTTAGGAGTTGCGATGATTAGGAATAAAATAAAAATAAAAAATAAAATAAAATAAATATCAGGGGACAATCTCACATCAATTGACGTCCAAAACTAAGCTTTTAGGCTTGTACTATGGGTACTAGACAACGATATAAATACTTATATAGAGAAATAAATACTTAAATACATAGAAAACATCCATGACTAAGGAACAAATATTCGCGCTCTTCAGACAAATATCTGCCCTTACCGGGATTTGAACCCAGGACCGCTCGCTTCGTAGGCAGGGTCACTACCAACTAGGCCAGCGCGTCGTCACATTTGGACTAATAATAATTAGTTCAAGTTTGGCGCACCCCGGAATAGCTAAACTGAAGTGGCAGTGGGCGGGGCACATCGGTCGCAGGACTTATGGCCGATGGGGCCAGAAGGTTCTTGAGTGGCGTCCGCGGACCGGGAGAGGAGCTGTAGGTAGGCCTGCAACAAGATGGAGCGACGACCTTGTAAGCGCGGGAACGCAGTGGATGCGAAAAGCACAAGACCGGTCTAAATGGAGAGCCTTGGGGGAGGCCTATGTCCACCAGTGGACGTCTTTCGGCTGACATGATGATGATGATGATGATAGCACTCCCCTTGGATACTTAACCATCGAACTACTCGTCGTTAAGCCAGGTTCCGTCATTATCACCTCTTGTTGAATGGCGTTCTTCCACCGTCCGGTTCACGAGGCACTTTTTACCTGGTACAGTGAAGCTGTGGAACGAACTCCCTTCCGCGGTATTTCCAACCAGATCTGACATAGGTGCCTATAAGAAATGAGCTTACGTTCCCTAACTGGCCGGCAACGGACCGACAGCTCTACTTGAGTCGCTGGTTTATATATTTTTTATGGCATAGGAAGGCAAACGAGCACACAGACCACCTGATGGTAAGTGGAAACTGTGACCCATAGACATTCGCATTCACAAGACTGCAAATGCACTGCCAACCCTGAGGACTAAGATGGAATGCCTCTATGCTAGTCATTTCACCGGCTGTTTTATCCCGAAACCGGAACACAACAATGCAAACACTGCTGCTTGGCGGTAGGTTAATGGATAAGATGAAAATGAAAATGAAATGAAAATGAAAATAGTTTGAAAATTAAAATAGTTTATTTCCTTTTTAAAAATCACAAATACTGATTAGTGGTTGGGACTTCCTTTTAGGTGAGTGAACCTGTGTCAGGATGCCCCGCTCTTCCATAGCTAATTAGTCATTTAGGAAATGTGGTTTTAAGTCTAATACATTAATTAGGTACTTACTTCTAATACATTTATTTATTACTTGGTTAATAGTGGTGTGTGGGTGTGTGTGTGTGAGTGTGTGACACAACTATGCAAACACTGCTGCTTGGCCGTAGGTTAATGGATAAGATAGTGATACCAACGGACCCTGCACAAGGTTCTCCCACAAGTAAATCCTATGGGCGGTGGTGATAACTTCCCATCAGGTAACCTACATGCTGGTTTGCCTCCCTCTCTTATAAAAAAAACCGGCCAAGAGCGAGTTGAAGTCGCGCGAAGAGGGTTCCGTACTTTGTTTTTTCTGATAGAATTCTTTAGGTTTTCCTGTAATCTACAAGCAATGAACTATATTTTGTACTGTTTTCAAATTTCAGGCTCAGTAATTTTGGTCCCCTTTCATGAATAAAATGAAAACTATCTATTTTACAATAATAACAAAAATATATTTGAGATGATCATAACGAGCCCTTTCATTTGATATAAAAAAAAACCTAATTTGTCTCCCGGAAATGTCCCTTAATGTGCACATCAATTTTTTGGGTTTGTCACGTCTTTGGGTCATAGGAATACACCATCCTGCCAAACACCTCATTTGGTCCAGTAAATTAGTAATTAAGCGCAATAAATGTTTTTCTATTCTATTCTATGCTAATGATGAATCGTAGTAACAAAATGCAGCGTCAGTTGCTAATTGTCCTGGTTTTTCTTAATAAGTGTATTATTTCCGTTCTAGTAATCTATGTTGTATTATTACAACAGCTGTTTTTTACAACGTGTAAAGGACCGTCCTCACAGAGCATTCGCGTGTAATGAATGAGCATTCGGTGCGAACATCGAGTGGTGTGTTTAAGCTACGGAATCCAAATAATCGGTTATAATCGGTTATAACCGGATTTAACCGGTTAAATAGCATTCCCTAGTTTAAGCTTTGTAAGTTACAAAGCTTAAACTTAATTGTAACGCTCGAGCTCGGCTCAACGTTATTATTACATACATATATATAACCTTGCCTTCACGCCTTCATTCCCAGAGTGGGGTAGGCAGAGCTACAGAATTACCAACAACTCCAAAAACTTGTTGATAACTCTGTAACCAGAATTTGCACATTTAGGCTAAGATGTTTAACAGCGCATTAGTGACAGGTTGCAAGCCCATCGCCAAACAGTACTACAAGCCCTTATTCCCTTACGGCCGAACCCTATATTCAAACCGCGGATAGATAAGGTTTACTTCAGATTAAAATTTGACATTTGCCCATACAAAATGTGTCAAATATTATTCCGAAGTAAGCCTATCTGTCCGTGGATTGAATATAGGGTTCGGCCATTAGTCGCCTCGTACGACATCCACGGGAAGACATGGAGTGGCACTATTCTACCCCGGCAACCATACGGGGATTATTATTTATTTATTAAATGGCAACCGGTCGCAATATCGAGCAACCATATCTGCCAATGTCAAGGTTATATTTCACTTTTACATATCAAAAAAAACCATAAGGCAACGTTGTACGGTGATCCTCTAGCCTCCGTGAAGCGATGTAGGTAGAACTTTACGAAGACCAGATGGGATTTTCTTGGAGCAATCCTTCTAAAGGCGATACGTGTTCAAACTTTAATTCTTCATTATACTGCACATTTGAATGTTAATTTACTGCATGTTAATACATCATTACTATCCATTAATCATACAAAATATCCAAAAAATAAAAACAATTAAGAAAGCGACGCCATCTTGTCAAAAACCGCATGAGAATCCAATCTCGGCTCAACGTCCACACGACTCGAATATTCAGTGAGGGAGGACGCTTCTTAACTAATACATTATGCTCACATAAATTCATTGTTATTATGACATTTGCGTGCCGATCTCACTTTGTTTTTTAGATATTCCGAGATGTCTAAATATGTTATTAAAACTGATTATACATGCTGTCCAGTCTAGAGGTCGGTATAAACAGGGAAATAATTAAATATTGCAAGAAACTGTCAAGTGCGAGTCGGATGTGTAATAATACTCAGTCAGTTTAGTTGATATTAACCCTACCCACGAAGCTAGCGGTCCTTAGTTCACATCCCGGTAAGGGTAAATATTTAATTGTGTGATGGGCCGTTCCATTCGTTTGGGAGCTATGATCTCACAGACAGACACACAGATACGTTAAGCTTATAACGCCCCTCTATTTTAAACAGGGGGTCAAAATATAACTTTGACATATAAAAAAAGATCCGGAAAGGAATCAGTACAAAATAAGTACTCGCATTGTATTTGTGACGCGATTACATTACTGCCCTATTTATTTTAAAAACTCAAGGCCCACAGACATTCCATTACAATTTCATCTTTATTAACCTCCATACAGCGTTGAATTTGTTGAAATCAACTCAATTACAAAAGTTTTTCTAAAGAGAGCAGATATGCAGCCTTAATATCAATGACCTCTTGCATCCTGGATTTGAAATGTCAGTGAGTGCCTCTCTGTTCATCATGGTATCATTATACCAGGAGGAAGAGAGAGGCATTCACTGACATTGGTACTGGTATCCATTGAGATATTCAGTGAAATAAATTGGATACCAAATTAATGTGTAAACAACGTAACTGCACTAACTGGTTTTTCGGTTACCGGAAACATACCAGGGAAGTGGAGTAACTTAAATATTAAGAACTTTTTAGGGTTCCGTGGTCAAACTAGGAACCCTTAGATATATAGTTTCGCCATGTCTCTCCTTCCGTCCGTCCGTCCGTCCGCAGTCTATCTCAGAGCCACTCTTAGTACTAGAAATCTCTTATTTACTATGAATTTTCATACATATTAGTCACGCCAACAAAATGGTAATAATAAATCTTTAAAAAAAAATTTTTTTTGCTGTACCTCCCCGGCACGTACCGTTGGTATTTTTTTTTTCGTCTACCCCATAGTGTGGGGTTTTGTTGGATAGGTCTTTTAAAAATATTCTGGGTTTGTATAATATTTTTTCAATAAATCTCCGTCCGATCCGTTTATGAAATTTTAATATTTTAAGCGCTCATTTTCGTTAGGGTCAAGTGACTCCGTGTTGCCCGGTTCTTTAAGCTAATGGATTCTTTATAATTTCGTCTCGTCGTCCGTCTGTCAGACAATTCACGCATAGACTATTAGGAATTTGAGACACTTATCGGGCTTTCTAAATTTCCGCCAATGGCTAAAAAGCTTAAACGCCTCAGATGGGTGACGTCACGGACGGTAACAGACACAGTATACACTCACGCTAATATTTCGATTTAAACTGCCGAATACATTGTTTTCCCATTCTGATCTTATCAGTGTGCGACTTTGGGACGAACAAAGGCGCGAGAGTGTTCGCGGTGCGCGGTTTGATCGTGTTGGTGTGCTTTAAGCAATAATCTAACTGGATTGCATCTGGATCGTTTTTTTACTTGTGTGGGTAGGTTTCTACAGAAATCAATAAAAACGCAGGAACTTTTGCGCTTAATCTATTTAATCACAGATTGTATTTATAGAAAGGGCTGAAAGTGATAAGTGAGAATTAGCTAATTTAAACAAACACTTGTTAATAAAACATAAAATAAATAGTTGTTTCTTTAACATCAGCGCCCTCTACCGATTCGTGCCTACAACATTTACACACCTCAACAACTAAACTAACCAGATATGTCGAAGTGCGGGGCTTGTACCAGAACGCTGTCTTCGCGAGGGGCCGCCACTTGTGCTTCATGTCCGCTAACATACCACAAAGCCTGCGTAGAGATGACCGAGGTGACAACTATCCCCAAAGACTGGATCTGTCCCAAATGCCAAGCAGATAAAAAAAAAACTGGCAATACTGGTACTCCGGTGAGAGGTGTAAGCGGCGCAGAGGTAACTCCTGCGATCACAGGATCATCCACTGACCCTGTACGACCCTGCAAGACCCTGCAAGAACCTGCGCGCCACTCAGGCAAGGAGACGGAAGTCGGTGCTCTGCGCCGCGAACTTGCAGAGTACATGGCCGAACAGCGAGAGTTTCGTTCGGAGATCCGCGCATCCATACATAACATGAGCCAGCGTATGGAGGAACTCGAGCGAAGGCTGGAGGCTCTGGAGAGTAGGGAGGTGGAGGAATCGCCCCGGAACAGCGAGGTGGACGAACTGCAGCGAACGGTGGCTCTCCTTCAACTAGAGCTGAATGACCGCGACCAGGATGCGCTGCTCTCTGACCTCGACATCGGCCACCTGCCGGAAGTAAAAGGTGAGAACGTAGTCCACACCTTTACCGTCCTTGCCGCTAAGTTGGGTGTTGCACTGGAGCCTCGCGATGTGGTATTTGCGGAGCGAGTCGGCGCGGTGGGTCCAGACCGGGCGGGCGCCGGTGACGTCACTGCGGGGGGACGCCCGCGCCGCGTCATCGTGAGGCTGGCTCGTCGGCAGCTGCGGGACGACTTGCTGCAGGCCGCTCGGGTGCGACGCAGTTTCACCTCGGCCGACGCTGGCCAGGCCGGCGCGCCGCGCCGTGTGTACGTGAACGAGCGGCTCACCCGGACGAACCGGCAGCTGTTCCACCAGGTTAGGGAAGAGTGTCGAAAGAGACAGTGGAGGTTCGCCTGGACGAAGAGAGGGCGAGTCTATGCCCGGCAGAGCGACGGGAAGCAGGCCCACACCATTCGTTCGAACGCCGATATCCAGCGTGTTTTTGGGGCTAGCCCTATTTGAGTTGTTGTCTCGTCCCTGTTATGTACTGGAACCTGTAAAATTGTTTTTTAATTTGACATGGCAATGCACTGCTCTAAAGCGACTATGCACTACAAGTACTTATTATTATTATTTTTACTATTTACTACTATATACAAAACTACTACACTACACTACCATACTATACTATATTTACTACGTTTTATATATACAAAACTATATGCTATATTCCATCTTAACTATAAAACAATGTTCACATATATTTTCAATTTTTATTTATACATGGTTTTTTAATTATACTTTTACTTCTACACATATTGGGCTTATAATATTAATTACCTATTGCGATGGTAAATAAATTGTTAAAAATTGGTTTTTTTAACGCAGGTTCTCTTGGCACAAATCACGACAATTTAATAGCAGCTTGTACTCGTCAAGATTTAGACGTATTGGCGATCAACGAAACCTGGTTGAGGGCGGGGGAGGATGGGCGAGCACCAGTCATTGCAGGATACAGGCTACGCCATATTCCTAGACCACAGAGTATCCGGTCTCGTGGCGGAGGAGTGGGATTTTACGTTAAACGCGGCGTTAACGCTCGCACCTTGCCCCACCCGGTGGACCCACTGCACAGCTCGGTCGAACAAATGTGGGTTGCATTGACCCTTAACGGAAGGAAAATCGTGATCGGGACGGCATACCGTCCGCCATGGATGGACGTCGATCTATTTTTTGACGCTGTTTCTGATACAGTGAGCGCTTTCCACAATTATGACAATTTAATTATATTAGGTGATTATAATATTGACTTATTAACCAAAAATGACATAAAAATTGCAAAATTTAATAATTTCTTATCTAGTTTTAGTCTGTTGCAGTTGGTATCAGAGCCAACACACTTTACAAATACCAGTCGAACGCTGCTCGACGTAGTGTGTTCGGATATGCGCGCAAAAAGCATTTTACTTGATCATGTAGGCTCTCTCAATGGGCACTGCCTTGTTGTTGGAGAGTTCAATGTAAAACGGGATAAACCAAAACCTTATACAATAACATACAGACCACTTAAAAACATCTGCCTGGAGAATTTAAGCAAGAACTTGCAGAGTGTGAGATGGGATTTGATCTCTGACCTGAAAAACGTAAACAGAATGCTAGGAGCCCTGAATCAGAATATTGTTAATCTTTTTGACCTTCATGCGCCTATAAAGTCAATTATAATTAAGGCCCGCTCTTATCCCTGGATCACGGATACAGTCAAGCTCATGATGCGATTGCGTGACAAAGCCGCAGCTGAATTTCATAAAACTGAGTCAGACAGTAAAAAAATATATTACAAAGATTTAAAATCCATGGTAAACCAAGCACTGTTTTTTGAGAAAGCAGCCTACTTTAAATATAATATAAATAATAAAATACATAATCCAAAACTTCTATGGAAGAACCTTAAATTTACTTTATTGCCTAAAAATGATACTGAACTACCAACCTTTTTTAACAATCCTGATATCATAAACAATCATTTTCTAAGCTTGCCAGGCAGTTCAGAAATTTCTATATCACAGCTGACTTACTTTCATTTTCATAGGTTTAATGACTCTGTTTTTCGATTAGAACCAATTAGCTCAGATCAAATTATCAAAATTATAAAAAGTCTAAAATCAAATGCCGAGGGCTGCGACGGCATTAACCTGACCATGCTCATTACAACATTTCCATACACCATTGACATTATTACCAATTTAATAAACACCTCTATTTTAACATCAACATTTCCCGACCCCTGGAAATTGGCTATAGTGCGGCCCCTACCTAAGAACTCAAATCCATTGGAGCTTAATGAACTTAGACCAATAAGCTTATTGCCATGCATGTCGAAAATTATGGAAAAAACTGTATGTTCACAATTGACAAATTATATAGAAAGTAACAACATTCTGCCAGATGTACAATCTGGTTTTAGAAAAGGGAGAAGCACAGCAACTGCTTTGTTGGATGTTACTGACAATATCTTGTGTGCTCAGGATAAAGGAATGTGTACCTTATTGGTGCTACTGGACTTCTCCAGGGCATTTGACTGTCTCAACATAAACTTACTGCTATCTAAATTAAATTACTATGGCTTTGAAAATAGGACGCTAAGCTGGTTCGACAGTTATCTCAACAATCGCTACCAATACGTAAAACTGAGTCTAAATGACGGTTCTTCAATGATCTCGGAAAAAGTGCGAGTTACTAGAGGAGTCCCTCAGGGATCAATTCTCGGTCCGATACTGTTTATTTTATATTCTGCTGATATAAAGACACAAATCACACATTGCAATTTCCATATTTATGCTGATGACATACAAGTATACATCTCATGTAAACCATCTGAGATTGATAGTGCAATAGAAAAGCTTAACATGGATCTCTCGGGAATAGCTACTTGGGCCACAAACAATTGCTTATTGTTAAACCCCAATAAAACGAAGTACCTGATTTTTGGCAGTAGGCAACAGTTAGCTGGTCTCAGTCCAACAAAACCAGTCATGTTGAAGGATGAACCCATTGAGAGAGTGTATGAAGCACGAAACTTAGGCCTGTTAACCCGTCGAGCGATATGTCAAAATTGATGTACATCAAAATTAAACTTTATGTCAAATGAATAAGTCACGTAATGTCAAAAAATCTACGCACACATGTTGTGCGTAGGACACCTGAGGGGTTAATGGATACAGAACTTCAATACGTGAAGCATATTTCCAATTCTGTTAGGAGCTGCTTTTACAAGCTTAAAGTGTTATACAAGATCAGGCCATTCATAAACGAAAAATTGCGCATTCAACTTGTAGAGTCACTTGTTTTATCAAAACTAAATTATATGGATTCTGTGTTTGGCTCACGTATACTTGCTAAAACTAAAAGACTCATTCAACGTGTTCAAAATGCCTGTGCTCGCTTCTGTTTCAGCATTCCGTTAAGGGCCCATGTCACTCCATTTTTAAATAAGCATGCAATTCTCAAAATGCAACACCGTCGCAAGCTGCACTTGGCTTGTCTGCTTTTTGGAGTACTACACCACAAAGCACCATTATATCTCTTCGAAAAGCTGTCTAGTCAGAGGCTTCGTGGGACTCGTCAATGTGGTATCAAGTTGTTGACACCTCGACATGCTTCAGCTGCTTTTCGAGGAAGTTTCCGTTATATAGCCACCAAATGTTGGAATAACATCCCACCGCCAATAAGGAACCTGCAAAACATACATAGTTTCAGAATAAAAATAAAAAAACATATATTTGAACACCAAGTAGCAGAGGAAAATTTAAGACTCGACACTAGTTGCTTTTAAAAAATAACCTCCCACCATATTAATTTTAACCACATTGCATATTATTTACCAATCCATTAACCCCTTGTATGCTTAGGCACGGATCCGTGCCAGTTCATGAACTGCGAAAGCACGGATCCGTTCCAATCCCCTGCGTGCCTATCCGAATTTTATTTTGAATCTTCTTATATAGCAACGTAGGTCTAAAATCGATTGTAGGTCAAGCCAATAAAGTGTAGAAATTTTCAAAAAATCGCTCCTATCATAAAAATATTCAGTATGGCCGTCATTCCTCTAGGATTGACGTCACGTGACCGATCACGTGACCGCGTCGCCGCACTGGGCCGTCAAATTCTGAAACGGCTCCCGCATACGAGGGGTTAAAATTACTATTGTAGTAGTTTTACGATTATTATATTATACTATGTATTAATACCATTATGCTAAATATTATCATGACAGTTTTCTTTTCTCAACATATGGCCACTTGTCTTACTCTTCTTTGTAGTATATTACTTAATAGGTATCTAATTAATATTTTATTCTCATTTCTTGTTTCTATTCCAAATTTAATGCATACATACCTATGGTTTATGTCCCATCTGCCTGCATTGCCATCCATATTTTGTTAAGTAGAAACAGGTTTACTTTTACTTTTGTTTTAATTTTATTTTCCCCGACGAAAACCGTCGCGTTCCGCAATAGTTGCACCAAAATTTGTTTGTATGTAATTTCCTGTTCCCTGTTTTAAACATCTGCACTTTCAATCTGCTAGGAAACGAAATTGCTAAGATAATAGTTTCTGTTATTGCGCGCAGCATGCATGCGCATTATTATCAACCATTCATTCATAGATAGATAGGCGCTGCCATAGATAAGATAGGTCATGTCATGTCGGTTTTCTTTGCTTGCTCCATGTCATTTAAGAAAGGCTAAGGGACTGTTGCTCTTTCAGCCATCTATGGACGGGCATGTTTTAGCGAAACTCAGTGCTTTGTTTTTGTTTTATTTTTATTTTTCTTGTGTTCATTTAATTATGTGTGTGTAACCTTCCGTGGTTTCACCTGATGGTTCCAACGGAAGACCAGCGCTGACTTTAATGCCAGCATTACGCTGAGTTGGGACCATTTCGTGGCTTCTTTCTTCTTGTATTTGTTTATCTGATCTTTGTTATGCATGTCACGAATAAATGATTTTCTTTCTTTCTTTCTTTTCTTTCATTGTCTTTTCTACGTCACAGTTAGTGCTACAGTTTAAAAAAAACGTGGTTACAAATAAAATGACGTCATTTCTACTATACTTATAACAATAAAAAAAACTCAGTAAATACCTAATAATTTAAAAACTTACTTTTGAGTCAGTTAGTTTCTCGCTCCTACCCCTTAGGGGGTGAATTTCCAAGATTCCCTTCGTACTGCACCTCTAGGATATCCGAGGTATACTCCATACCTCGGATATCCTCCAAATTTCATCTACCTAGGTCCAGCGATTTTGGCTGTGCTGTGATATGTCAGTCAGTATCTTATTTTACATATTTATTTAGAATAATATAAAAGATTTAAGTGGTTAGCAAAACATCAATCGTTTTTTTAAATATTTAATGAAGACTGTATGTACCTACTGTATTTGAAATTTTATGTTATGTTGGCAACCGCCGGTTCAGGCGTTATGCGCGCCACCTAGCGGCGCCTGCGGACACCGCGAGTAACGGGGTGATGACGTCACGTTGGCAGTTGCAGGCCCCGCCAAGGGAGTGCTCCTGAGTTGATAAAAGGGGCGATATCACCTTCAGGCGGGGCATTTGGTGATCGGCAGCGAATAGGATAAATAGCTTGTTATTACTGTGTTTTGAAAATTAATAATACCGTTTTTAAGTTGAGTCGTCTTATCATTCCCTATATTTAGAAACCCTTTACATCAGAAGTGCTCATAGTACCCGCGTTCAAAATGGGTAAACGCAGTAAACGCTCTAAACGGAGACAAAGGCGCTCGAGCTCAAGCTCGTCCAGTGCTGTTAGCACATCCAGGACACCGTCACCTCCACCGCCCAAAAGGAAAAAGGTATCACAAAAAGCTGATACCCAAACTGTATGTACAAGCTCTGCTTCTACTTTGAATAATATGATCCCCGAATTTAACCCGTTTCATGATGACATATGTGCCTGGCTTAATATAATCATGAACTACGCGCAAACTTTTTCATGGTCTGACGAAATTATCCGGTACCAAGCTCTGAACAAATTAAACGGTCCGGCAAAAGTATGGTACGATTCTTTGTTGCGCACAGACTGTTCCTGGCCATCATGGAAATGGCAGGAATGGAAGGAAAGGTTATCATCTAGTTTCCAAAGACGTCGTAATATGTTTGAGCTCTTAAAAGAAATAATAAATTGTTTAAATTGTATTTATTATAAAAATAAAGGTGGTCGTAAAGAAGGCGAATTATATCCGTTGCCCAAATACGCTCAACCTTTTCACACACTTCATCTGGACCATTTAGGCCCATTTGTGAAAAGTAAAAATAAAAATGAATATTTACTCGTTGCCGTTGACGCTTTCACAAAATTTGTTTTCATCTCTGCTGTGTCTTCGACAAAAGCATCTTGTGCGATAAAAGAACTGGACCTTATTTTAAAATCATTTGGTAACCCTAAACGAATAATAACAGACGATTCAATATTGCTCAAACAAAAATATCCATCTGCACACTATAGCAACAGGTATGCCGCGTTCGAACGGACAAGCTGAACGGTTTAATAAAACAATTCTAGAAGCCTTAAAGGCAATTGGCGCGGACACGACAGATGATAGGTGGGACCAATATATTAAACCATTACAGCAGGGCATGAATAGTACCTTTCATAAAACTATTAAAGCAATTCCGAGTGAAGTATTTCTTGGTTATCGATTGCGCATGGATAACGATAGTTTGGCCCCGGATAATGAGTCACAAGTTGACGTGACAAAGTTGCGCGAGAGGGTAGATGAAAATATTAGAGCGGACGCTATAGCACAAAAGCGGAGATTCGATCAACCAAGAATCAAAGCACATAAATACGTGGAGGACGATCTGGTTCTAATAAAAATTCAGAGCCAAAGTATCTAATGACGGGAAAAGTAGAAAATTGTTACCAGCATTCAAAGGACCCTTTCAAGTAAAGAAAGTTCTGGGTAACGATCGATATGAGGTGACGGATGTCAAAGGTAGTGAGAGGACTGCTAGGAAATATACTGGAATTACGTCCGCGGAAAATATGAAGCCGTGGATAAGGATTGATGATTGGGATTTTGTTAACTAAGGGTACGTATTGTTATATTTGTTTTTTTTTCCTCATCTCTATCATCTTTAAGTAGTTCTTCACTTATTGTTACAAATTTATACAAGTTTGAGGCTTATCCCTCAAACATAAGTCCCAAACATATATATATATCTGCCGTGTTTGTTGGCAAGGTAATAAATAAAGTATAAGTATGAATAATCAAGTTTGGTTCAATCAATTAAAGTTGGGCATTAATCACATCTTTTTTTTTTTAAGACAGGCGAGTCAAGATAAAATGCATTATTTACGGAGTCATTACGAGTTGCAGCCTTTCTATCATTAACGCCATCCAAGTGAAGCTTGATAAATCTTAAGTGTGGCAAAGCGCCCTTTAAGTGGAAGCGGTTCCGAAATTTAAAGGTTAAAAGATTAAGTGCGGCTATAGCCCTTTAATTGAGGCCTGGGAATCGGAACTTGGATGGAGTGATGAACGAATTTTGCGAGTCGAGATGTTTGCCGTGAATCATATAAACTGTATACTAATTATTACGTTTTGGTTATTTACAGCATTTCATCTTAACTCGTGAGGTGCCCGGGGCGTGCACCATGCAGGATGGCTGTGTTGGCAACCGCCGGTTCAGGCGTTATGCGCGCCACCTAGCGGCGCCTGCGGACACCGCGAGTAACGGGGTGATGACGTCACGTTGGCAGTTGCAGGCCCCGCCAAGGGAGTGCTCCTGAGTTGATAAAAGGGGCGATATCACCTTCAGGCGGGGCATTTGGTGATCGGCAGCGAATAGGATAAATAGCTTGTTATTACTGTGTTTTGAAAATTAATAATACCGTTTTTAAGTTGAGTCGTCTTATCATTCCCTATATTTAGAAACCCTTTACAGTTATTAGTATTTTTCATAATGGCGTTAGTACTAGTATAATGTTTTTTTTGTAATATTACATTTTTGGTACTCATTAATAAATTAACAGTAAATACTTGACAGGTTTAACCCTAACATTGACCTCCATGACGATATGCCAGTCACCGCATCGACTGCAGTTGTTTGCAATTTGGACGAAACGCATTGCGCAAGCTTTTGCAACTTTCCCGGTCAACTAAGCCTTGACTTGACCTTGGCAATGCCTTTACGGAATCTGTTTGGGACTTGGGTATGTAGGTCTAAGGTAGTTGCAGTGTTATGTAGGTAAATAAATAATGCCCGAGAAGGTACATACTACTATACATAATACACACAAAGAGGTACCGTTTCGGGCATTTTTTTTACTACGAGGGTGGATTGAAAAGTTCTGAGCCTGGTAAAAAAAAGTAACGGGCTCACTTTTTATAACAATTTTATTTTTCGACATATTCTCCATGAAGGTCAATGCACTTAGTCCACCTCGCCTCCAACTTCATTATCCCATCAAAAAAAAAAGAATCGCTGAGGTCGTTAAAATATGAGTCTACTGCTTCTTGTAACTACCTCCATATTTGTCGAAAATCTTTGTCCTCCCAAGTGTTTTTTGAGGTTTGGGAAGAGATGATAATCGGAAGGAGCTAGATCCGGCGAGTAAGGGGGATGCGGCAGCACTACAAATCCACAATCATATATTTGTGCCATTGATTTCGCCGAAGTGTGAACGCGAGCGTTGTCTTGGTGAAACAGTACTTTTTTCGACGGCATTCCAGGTCTCTTTATTTTAATTTCCTCACGCAGACGATGTAAAAGAGCACAATAGTAGTCCGAATTTATTGTTTTTCCCTTTTCGAGATAGTTTATCATGATATTCATGATAACCCCCCTGCAATCCCAGAAAACGGAGGCCATTACCTTATTAGCTGACAAAATGACCTTGGCTTTTTTAGGTGGTGGTGAACCCGGTATTTTCCATTGCCTGGATTGTTCTTTCGACTCTGGTGTACTGTGGTGGATCCATGTCTCGTCCATAGTTATAAAAGGATTGAGAAAATCTTCGGAGTCACGTTGAAACATACATAAACAATCCTGGGAAATTGTAACATTTACACGTTTGTTCTCGACTGAAAGCAGTCTAGGCACCCACCTGGTTGACACCATAGAAAATCCAAGAACATCGGTGATGATGTTCTGTGCCCGCTCATAAGAAATACCCATTGCTTCCGCTATCTCCACAATCTTCAATCGCCTATCCTTCATTATCGCATCTAATATTTTATTGACATTTTCATCCGTAGTAGCCTTCCTCAGCCGCCCACTCCTAGGCTCGTCTTGAACAGTCTCCCGGCCACGTTTGAAACCAGCTACCCATCTTTTTATAGTAGCATACGATGGAGCAGATTGCCCTAATGTTTGATTCATAATAATATCTTCAAATATTTGTTTTGGTGTTAACCCCTTCTTTTGCAAATATTTTATGACAGAACAGTGCTTAATTTTATCCATTAATTGAAAAATCAGTGACCTTATGTAGCAGTTCCAGCATAAAATGCAAAATTGTGACAGGAAAAAAACAAAAGATAGTGCATAATGGCGACTAAATATGGCACTTTGACCTGCCAGTATTTATTTGTTTTTTTTTATTATATTCAACCTTAGGCTCAGAACTTTTCAATGCACCCTCGTATGTTTCATTTTGTCGCTACACGTCATACATGTTTCACTTTTTTTTCTTAATTCTTCCAAAATTACTTAGAACGCTTATTAACAGGGATCGGAAATTCGGATCGATATTTACCTATACTTTCGCACCGGCTTTGTTGTTCAGTTGTATGGAGGCGGACTCAATCATAGAATTCATTACTAAATTTGGTGGGATTTCAAAATAAATAAATTGCACCGGCATTAATTCATAATCAATTATTTATATTAACTGTTTGAAGTTATTTTTCATGTAAAGATTTACCAAATGTTATTTAATTTACCTGTAACTCATTAACCTAACGAATTTATAGGAGCAAAAATGAATGTTTTATCCTACATGTAAAGTAATTATTATATTAACATTTTGTAGAATCCCAGAATCCCGGAACTTATATTATTAAAATAATATTTTTAAGAAGCCGACGCCATGTTTGCCTATCTTTTTCCGGGATTTTGCCAACTTTAGGTAAATATCGATCCGAATTTCCGATCCCTGCTTATTAAGTACCTACTGTTAAATAAAAACCAGTTGCTAATATTGCATGAAACTTAAATAAGCTTCATAAATACAAATTGTACATGCGCTGTTTCCAACATCTAATTGGAAGAGAGAAAAATCATCATCATCGTGTTGCCATCTCAAATTTAGATAAAAAATGTAGCCACATAAAAGGCTTCATTTTCCCTAACGCATCCATGTAACGTTAAATTTATGTATAAAATATTCTTAAACACCTACCAATGAAAGCAAAATCCAAAAGCATACCGGTAGGCGGTATACAGCAGTCTTCTCATCTTTTTAAACGACTTCAAAAAAGGGGGAGGTTCAATTTCACGTTTTTTTTATAATTTTTGTTACCTCAGAACTTTTGACTGGGGCGTTTGGTCCCATTCTTATTAAAATGAAGACCTGATGATGGAGTCTATGAGGAATCGATGGAACTCTTCAAAATGTATAGGCACACCTATACCAATTTCGGTATTTTCCATTGTAACTCGCGTATTTGTTCTTTGAAAGCACTAAGTGAAGTGGAACTGATGATGAAGACCATAGATGGCCACAGGAACTCCTAAACAGTATATCTTCAAGGGTTGCGACAAGATATTTCGATTAAGATAGTTGAGCGACTATGACGAAGCATATTTAGGTCTAAATATATGACTGAGTTGCCCACGGCTTTGCTTGCCGCGAGATTAAAATGTTCTATAGTTTCTTATTAATTGAGAAATAGGACTACATAACAGTATATATAATTATATATATAACAGTATATATATATATATTTTATAATTATGATCACTAAAAAGTATAAAACAAAATACATACCTACACATACATAACTTCACGCCTGTCTCCCAATGGGGTAGGTAAAGACTATATTACGACACCGATCTAAACATACAACTTTCGCTTCCTCTACATTCATCAATCTCTTCATGCACGTAGGGGAAGGTGGGGTAAGACGGGGAAGCGAGGTAAGATGGGGACCCTACCAAAACAGATAATGCAGTTTAGCTAGAAAAAATATTTTAACGCCATCTGACGGCATTTACCGGTACTTGTCAGTGTCATAAAAAGTTTGGTCGGAAGAGTGCACGTTTCTACCCGGTAAGTAAGTTTTTTTAATTTTGATTGGTTTTATCTAACTTTTGACGTTTAGAAACTGCGTGACTGTTTGTAAAATATGATATTCAACATGCGTGACATATTTTTTTATCGATGTCTGTTTATTTTCCTATTCTAAACCCATTAAGGCGTTCCGGCTTGCTTTGATTTTATAACCTCAAAAAATTTAATACAACTTAGAAGTCCATTTTGGGAAAGATGGGGTACCTACTTGCGGGCAAGACGGGGTTCTTCGGTTCTCCGTATAAAGCAGAATTAGAAGAAAGGCAGAACAGTAAGAAACCGAAACCAAAGGTAACAAACAAAAAGAAAATAAGAAAAACAAATAAGAGATCTAAAAAAACAAGAATACTGAAGATGGAGCTCGGACATCTGAAGATGAAGATACAGAATGTCTATACTGCCACGGCTTGTATTCAGAGTCTACTGAAGGTTGGATCACTTGCCAGACTTGCGGTAAGTGGGCACATTGTGGCTGTGCAGGAGTAGAAAATAACGACGACGAAGCCGTCTATATATGCCCGATTTGTGAAGATGCCGACGTATTAATATTCAATACCCCATCTTACCCAAGGGGGTACCCCGTCTTGCCCTATATGTGGGGTAAGATGGGGAGATTTTGCATTTTTTTTAAGTTGATATTTCTAAGAGAAGAATTATATTTTTTTGTTAAGACTGATTATAATTAAAGAGAGAAAGACTTATTATTTTGTTAATAAAAGTTCCTACTTTGTACTATTAAAAACGGAGGTTTTATTTATGAAATACCTTAAGGTCCCCGTCTTACCCCACCTTCCCCTACGTACGTCGGTTTCGGGTGCGTCCTACAATATTTTAACTTCATTTGGACTGACCTATTACTACGTACTATTTCAAAAGAAGTTATTTTTTGGTTTTTGAAGTCGGTTTTTTGTTTTTTTTTATATATTTTCTTTCACTTATTCCATCATGATGTTCCCACTACTCCTCCTTCTCCTTCTCGTCGAAGAAACCTTCTACTCTACACGCTGTCTGTACGTTAATTTAAAAAAAAACAGTCAAAATTAAAATTACCTATTCCAGGTAGGTACTACCAAACCGCGATTAGAATGGGATTCGGAAGTATCGTTAGCACAGCATTACCTACTTATAATTACTAAATATTATCATACGTCAATCTATGATAACTTCATAAGTAGGTTATTTAAGTGCAGACACTTATAAATAATAGATTAACAGTGTTATGTATGCTTTACCATAAACGGTCGCTACATATCGCTCATCCAATAGAATAATGACATAATTGCAAAAATCGGGTTTTGAGATTTTACCGTCATAGTGTTCTAAAGGTCAGGTCTATCGCGTGGAACAATGACATAACATGCATGCTAAAAATGCAATTATGTCATTATTCTATTGGATGAGCGATATGTCAACCCTATTCTTGGGAAATGTTGTCATTTGTTTTATACATACATACATAAACTCACGTCTTCACTTCCAAGTTGGGGTAGGCAGAACTACAGGATTACCAACAGCTCTAAAAACTAGTTGATAATTCTATAATCACATTTTGCACGATTAGGCTAAGATGTTTACCAGTGTATTAGTTTTATAACAAATATTACTATCATATTTGAGAAATCTGTTATTATTTTTCACTTAATTTTCATGTTATGTAATCTCTATTTTATAAACTATTAATTGAGGTAAAGTATTAAACGGTGGGTGCTGAGAAATTATCGTCAATGTATATTTACAGATCAGATGTATCATGTACCATAATCCGTGGAATTTCAGCTTGTAAGACTATTCGCATACCCAGGATGGATAGGTACAACGACGAGCGTAACGAGGAGTGTTAGTTTAAACAGTTTGAAAAAAGTACACCGATAAAAAATTATTATATTTATTTCGCAAGTCACCTAAACCTGCAGTCACTTTAGGCTAACAAATAATAATAAGACAATCAATATTAAACACATTTACTTGTGTAACATTTGTATGTTGTCTATGCTCTAAGATGTTGTAGGTTTTATAGGAACGGCTTGCAGCTTTGGTGGTTCAGTAACAGTAATACTACAAGCCATGTGATCCTTGTCCAATACTGTTCCTGGCGGGCATGAGAAGTTACAATCGGCTGTAACGGAACCGGGTGGATCTACTGCGCTCGCGGCATGTCCTGTCGGGGCGGCAGCGCCCCCTGTGGCGGCGCACGCGCCGCTCCGCAGCTGCACCAGCAGCACCGCGACGCACAGACAGAACAAAGACTTCCACTGCATGCTGCTGAAATAATCAGACACATTATTTTTCAAATGGTATTGCGCCTGTCACGCCATGTTGGTCCAGAAGAAGCGCGCGGAGCTAACCCCATGAGCTTCTGTTTAGTCCATTGGAGAAACATTGGATTGGTACTTGTGGGAGGACCTTGCGCAGGGTCCGTCCGGGTTGGTACCACCATCTTATCCATTAACCTACCGCCAAGCAGCAGTGTTCGCATCGTTGTGTTCCGGTTTGGGGATAAGACAGCCGGTGAAATGACTAGCATAGAGGCATTCCATCTTAGTCCTCAGGGTTGGCAACGCCTTTGCAGTCTTGTGAATGCGAATGTCTATGGGTCACAGTTTCCACTTACCATCAGGTGGCCTGTGTGCTCGATTGCCTTCCTATGCCATAAAATAAATAAATAATAATAATAAATAGTCTTTTGCCGAGCAATTGTCTTCGCGTGTGATATTCATGGACTGATTGCTCCAGTAAGGCCATGGGAGTGTCTATAAATAACTCGACATTGGCGAAATACACCTTAACAGGAGTGAAATCCATTAATTTAAATTAGAATTAAGAACAGTAAAGAACGTTGGTCCAACAAATTGAGTAGTCAACTAACTTTAATAATTACGTATCTATAGGAAATTCGTTTCAAAAAACAATATTGTTTTACGCATTTTTTAAAACAAATTATGAATTGCTATTTGCATATTTGATGGAAATAAAAACAAAATAATGAAACAACTTTTACTTCCTATGTGCGAAACGGACCGTCGAATAATAAAAATAACCTCGTTCTTCGAACAAATCGATTCCCCGATACGATTTTAATTATTTAATATCATTGCGTTTTATTTTACCTCATACAAATATCTTTTTAGACTTTACTCATGTTACCATACGATGGCAATATAGTTGTAGCGTGATGTTAGACGGCTTATAATATGTTACCTTATTTTATACTTACATACATACATAAACTCACGACTTCATTCCCAGAGTGGGGTAGGCCTAGGCAGAGCTAAAGAATTACCAACAAGTCTTAAAACTTCTTGATAATTCTGTAACCACATTTTGAACAAGTTGGGTGATGTATGATATTTCCCAGTGTATTAGTGACAGGTGGCAAGCCCATCGCATAACAGTACTAAAAGCCTTTATAACCATAGTCGCCTCTTACGACATCGACGGGAAGACATGGAGTTGGTAGGTAGGTACTATTCTGACCCGGCAACCACACGGGAAAACGAGGAATATTTGTTAATATAATATATACAGGGTGATTTCAAATTGGTAATACCAAATCAATGCAAAGAATAATTAACGATAGTAAGTTAAAGAACGCAAATTTTAACAACTGAGTTAATTTAATAGACTTTTCGTCATTAACTGAGCTGAGCCACGATAAAGTATTTTGTACGCTGGTAAACATCTTAGCCTAGTTGTGCAAAATGTGGTTACAGAATTATCAACAAGTTTTTAAAGTTGTAGGTAATTCTGTAGCTCTGCCTACCCCACTCTGGGATTACAGGCGTGAAGGTATGTATGTATGTATATTTCTCGTTTAATAGTATGTACATACCTGTATGGTAGGATTTACTCTCGGGCAGACAGATCCAGAAACGGGGCTCCACAAGCCACAATGATGACACAAACACTCTTCACGGACTTTATATAATTATTGAGTAGGTTTTAATTAATGGGTAGATAATACCAGGTTTTCTGAGATAAACTCTGTTTTGTATCTATTAATAATCACCATATGCGAAAGGTTATCGGTATTATCAGAATTTACTTAGGTACTTCATTCTTGCATTTGCTTTCTTGCTTCTATAACGTAAACGACATGATATTACGTAAGCCGATGGCATCTCCAGAATTCGATTCGGTGGAGGGGGGGGGGGGGGGGGGTATTGGGTCAATAAGGGTGATAAAATGATTTAGTAAAACATTATTATACATCCCGATCAATTAGGTTTATTCAATGAAAAACCGTTCAAATCAATCCATCCGTTTGCGTGTTACGGGGGCACAGACATATACACAGACACACAAGATTACCCTTGTTTCTGTTAGGGGTTAAAAATAGTAAACTAGGGATTTCCACAACGCTACACATTACTTTAATCGAACAACATGAAAGTAAGACACGAATAAGTATTCGTGATTTGTACTTCAACATATTTTTTTGAAAACTAGGGGTTCTTCCACAAAATGAAAGTCGTGTTTACGGTCTCTTTTTCTCCCTTTGGTTACAAATGAAAACTGACAGAGACGTACGATTTCGTTAGGTAAGTACAAGATTGATAACAAAGGAGTATTTAATTTACAAACGCTACCTTTTTAAATAATAAGCTATTTGACAGGTTTTTGAAAACCATCTCAGATTATTTGTTGGTGTTTATTGAGTACTCCAAAAGTGGTAATTTTAAATTCTTTTATGTATTTCGTCTAAAAAAAGGAAATAAAAATTCACTTTTAAAATATGCCGCCAAAACGCTTTCTTGGACAAAATGGCGTCGCACAGGAATCAGTGACGTCAGTGGTCAATACATAAACAAACTGACATTGGCTAATCATAGCAAAGCCAGAAAAACAAACAAACGTCAACTGTCTGTGGTACCTACCTAACCGCAAGAACCAATGAACGTAAGAACAGAACGACAACGACATGAACGAGAGATGCAATATTTACAGACATCACAGATTACAGGATATACAGACATCCTATAATCTGTAATATTTACCGACCCTTGACGTCATCATGGATTCGGCGCCGTTTTCGATAAAATGGCTATAGATCAAAAATTATCAAGTTTTATCGTGGTTTTTTGGATAAAAGATCCATTTTTTTAAAGTAAGAATACCTTAAATCGATTTTAAAACTCATAATTTATATGAATATACATAATTATTACGTTTTTTTTCACCTTGTCAAATAGCCTATTCCCGACTTTGAAAGTCAGTAGAGGCGGTAGCGCAGTGAACTATCCTGGAAAAGTCTGAAGCACTAAATGCGAACTCGGGTTATTCAATCCTTTTCACATTTCAGTTATTCAGCATTTGAGAAAACCAATGAGCGATACTTAACTAAACTTGCAATTTTTCAGTTTTGGTAGTAGAACCCCTGATTTACTCAATTTTGACATAATCAGTCATCAACATGTCATAAAGGCATTTAATGAAATTATTGTTTACTGAAATTTCTCTATTTTTTTAAAGCAATGCAACATGCAAGCAACGCTTTAACTTAAAACGCACAATTAAACAAAAACAGAACTGAATTGGTTGCTTGCATGTTGTCGTTTCAATAGACGCCACCAAGCTCACCTTACTTGCTTGCTGTATCAACACTATAGAAAAATAATCAGGTTGGTAGATGCCGAGTAAACTTGGTAAAGCGGGCTTCATCTCAGGCCATGGCGCATCTCCTGCAGCCCCGTGTGCCCAGACACATGCACTATTGCAATATTGGTCAGCTCACATTCAACACCGTCGGCCTTAGGTACGGCTAGAGCACACTAGCGTTTAACTAACGAATTTCTAGCATAACGTGTACGCTACAGTATCACTGTAAATATACCACAAGCTCGTCTAATTTCTACTGAGTATGTATACTTAACAAATTCCAAGTCCCCATTTACAAATGCATCTTCGTACGTCCAATGCTTTCTGTATGTAAACTTATACCCATATTTGATCACATTTGATTCACGAACGCGTCAGACCAGGGACTAAACTGCATTCCGGTTTCAATTATGATTCGTCTGCGAAACCCTAATTCCTCTGCCTATGTTCCTCTTTCTGCTTCTCGCGTTGCCGTCATGTAGTCCTCCTGCCCACACACTCCTCGCGGAATTATTCGCGACGCTTGGCACTAGGTTTTTTGTCTCAACTCCAAAAAAACAGAGAGCGGTGATGATCAAGAGGAGCAAGACGTGCGGCATGACTATTGTAGAGCCGTTACCATCTGACCATCGGGGCAGTAAATCATTATATCGGATTCTCCTGCCGCACTCGTGGAGCTTATGGCGAGCGTAAGGGATACAAGATAACGCTGGTACTACGCATCCCTTACACTCGCCATTAATCCCACGAGTACGAGCAAGAGAGTCCGATAAAATGATTTATTGCCCCGATATGGTCAGATGGTAACGGCTCTACAGTAGTAACGTGGCCACACTACGTCTCTGCCTCCTTTCCTCGCTACTCCCCATGCCACTCGATGATTTTGTGGCAGGGATATGATTCAAGGGACTCATCATCATCATCATGTCAGCTGAAAGACGTCTACTGCTTGACACAGGCCTCCCCCAAGGCTCTCCACTCAGACCGGTCCTGTGCTTTTTGCATCCACCGCTTTCCCGCGATCCTTACAAGGTTGTCACTCGAGGGACTGTGAACATGTTAATATGGTAAGGTATGCAGCCCCGGAACCGAATGGATCCCACGCGATGGCCACAGGAGCAGAGGCAGACCAGAAAAGACGATTTGGACGTGTTTCAAAACTTCTGGCGAGAGCATGTCACTAGGAAAGAATGCCGAAAAGTGGGACACTCAGATAGGTTGACCATTAATCACAGTATCACGCTTGTTTTGATTGTGAGGCGCCAAAGTATCGTTTTGTCCTGGTTAAAATACCCAAGAAGCACGAGAAATCCGAACAGACTTGTACTGGATATTGTTCTTAAAGTGCTCTCTTCATGAAAAACAGTTATTACATGTGCATAAGAATTTTTAACGCAATTCCGGACGATTTTAAGCCTCTGCCTTTAAACTTGTATAAAAGTAAGCTTTATCGATGGCTCAAAAGCAGATGTTTTATTCGACAAATGCCCTCTTCAATATTAACTCAACATAATGTATTTTTTATAATAAACACTAAGTACATAGTTTTAAGATTAAGTATTTTGCTTGCCAGTTTGTGGCAAAATATGTCTTTGTACTGGTATTGTTTCTTATTTTACCAGCTATTTTACCATATTTTATTTTTTATTTTGATTTTTTTGAAAATGAATCGTAGACCCAGGGCTGGTTAAAAACGCATCGCGTGCAGCGTTGCCATTGTTGACAAAGTGCACGATTTACGCTAGAAATACGTTTTCCAAACGCCAGTGTTTTATAGCTCGTTGGCCGCAGATATATCGTTTTGGACTTGGAACAGCAAACAAGTGAAGTGGGACAAGATAACCTAGAGGGATCAAAAATACTTTAGGCATAATCTGAAACTCTCCACTTAATAAGCTTATACTTCTGGAGAAAGTAGCAAGGAACATAGACAAGATGCCTATTGAAGTGTAAGTAAATTGAAAATTTGCCTATTTTAGTAAATAAATTAATATCGGAGGAGAATCTCACTCAAATTGACCTGTGGGAGGACCTTGTGCAGGGTCCGTCCGGGTTGGTACCACCATCTTATCTATTAACCTACCGCCAAGCAGCAGTGTTTGCATTGTGGTGTTCTGGTTTGGGGATAAGACAGCCGGTGAAATGACAGCATAGAGGCATTCCATCTTAGTCCTCAGGGTTGGCAGTGCATTTGCAGTCTTGTGAATGCGAATGTCTATGGGTCACAGTTTTCACTTACCATCAGGTGGCCTGTGTGCTCGTTTGCCTTCCTATGCCATTAAAACAAAAAAAACCTAGTCCCAAACTCTAAGCTCTAGGCTTGTAAGTCGACTACAAAGAAATGTATGTAGAAATGGGTGAAAAAGTGGATACATCTTTTTGCTGTCGACTGTCATATGACTTTAGCAAAACTTAGTAATTCATGTCTTGGAATATGACGCCTAATCACTACATACTTCAAAGTTTGAAGTTGTTGCTGTTTTAAACCAATTCAAACACTCCTGTACTACCTACACGACAAGCTGAGAGCTTAGTTTAGGACGGTCGGCTTATAAGCATACACCGGATTAAGGGGACCAAAAATGTACCTATGCTAGTGATTCATTCAATGTCGACAGTTTATCGACATCGATAAAAAACAATTTTTAATCATCCATCATTATCATAAGTAATGGCCATGTTTGAATACCTTTTAATTATGTGCAAACCTCTTTTATTCATACTAATCGCAACTTTAAACAACTGATATCAGATGTGACCCTGTACTCGAGTCACTTTTGACAATCATTGAAATTATGTTGAATAACCAATTCATTCACTACAACAATATTCTTTAGCATTCCGACGAATTGAGAACCTTTTTGTTTTTAAGTCGGTTAAAAATGCCTCCAAAGAAAAAAGATTGTTTATCTTCATGGAAAGCTGATTATTCAGCCATAGAAGATAAAGGTACGACTTACTTTTGCAAGAAATGTAAGATCCATATGTCACGACAAAAGTTGTCGATAAACTTTGTCGATATTTAATGAATCACTAGCAGTGGTACATTTTTGCCCCCGTCAATCCGGTGTATGTATAAGTTGTCGCCCACTTTTGTACCGTGTCGCTTTAACGACTTTGACGGATTAGAGCAGCAGTTCAGACATTTATTTATTTATTTAAAGTGACAAAACTATAAGACCGACCGGACTTGGTTAAATATGTGTTTATTATCATCTTTATATATACGGTACTTGAGTTGCAGGAGATGGTGACAGTAATGAATGAGGGATTTAAGAAAAAGGGGATGAAAGTAAATGTTGCCAAGACCAAGGTCATGGTGATAGAGAAGGATGAGGAGATGACTGAGTGCGTGATAAATATAAATGGTGAATTAGTAGAACAAGTGAGCGAATTTGTGTACCTGGGAAGTATGTTTACAAGAGATGGTAAGTGTGAGAAGGATATCGAGAGGAGGGTGAATGCGGGGAATCAAATTAATGGGGCCCTGCACTCCTTTGTGAGCAGACAGGGCGTTTCACAAAAAGCCCGGCTGGCTGTTCACAATGGAGTGCTAGCCCCTACCCTGATGTATGGTAGTGAATGTTGGGTGTGGCAGGACAAGCATGTTAGTCGTGTAAATGCAGTTGAAATGCGTTCTTTGCGTAGTATGTGTGGTGTGAAACTGATTGATAGAGTTAGAAATGAAAAAATCAGAGAGAAATGTGGAATGAAAGAAGACGTAGTGACTAAGATTGAAAAGGGCATGCTTCGATGGTTCGGTCATTTGGAAAGGATGGATGAAAGTAGATTGACGAAAGAGATATACAGATCGAAAGTGAGTGGAAGGGTCGGAAGGGGCCGCCCTAGGCGTACTTTTTCGAATCAAATCGGAGAAATACTGGGAAAGGGCCGAATCTTAAGTACCCGAAACCGACGTGCGTGCATGACTCGATGTATGAATGTTGAAGAAGCGAAAGAAATTTGTCAAGATCGTAGCAAGTGGAAAGAAGTGGTCTCTGCCTACCCCTCTGGGAAACAGGCGTGATTTAATGTATGTATGTATGTATTATATATATAATTCTTCTGTCCGTGTGTTGACAGTGAACTCCTCCTAAAGGGCTGAACTGATTTGAATGATTTTTTTTGTGTGTGTTCAAGTGGATTCGAGGATGGTTTAGATTCACAAATAAACCCGTCAGATGGCGTTGTCCTGCAAGCAGATATCATGCAGGACAACGTCTGTCGGGTCCGCTAGTTTGATATAAAGTCTTGGAACTAAATACATCTAAATGAAAACATCGTCACATCCATGGTCCATGGCAAAGTTGCGAATCTGCATTTCGATTCAAAATTAAAATGGCAGATTCGCTGCTTTACCAAGCGGCGTTTCCGTCATTGTCTTTTCTAATCAAAGTGCAGATTCGCCTGGCGTGGATGTGACAACATGTGAAGGGTCCACGGAAAGAACATGTCTAGTCACATTAGTAACTTTTTGAGATATCGCGATTTGAAAGTTAGGAACCATGTCATTTTGTACGTAATTTTCGTGTAGAGGTTTTTTAAGAGTGAAAGGATACAAGTTATAGGAAGATTTATATCTGACTTTGAGTGGTAGGTAATAGTTCATTTCGTCCTCTACATTTTGAGAATTAAAACTCATTTTTAAAAAAAAGTGACTATACATGTTCTTTCCGTGGACCCTTCATGTGGTAAAACCGAGGAGGGTTGTTCGTTACGAAGGAATCGCAAGAAAACTTTATTTTCTTATTATATTATTGTACAAAAGAAAAAAAAACATTCATTAATTTCAATATTTTATTTATTTGTTAATATCTTCTATGGTTACAGAATTATCAAGAAGTTTTAAGACTTGTTGGTAATTCTTTAGCTCTGCCTACCCCACTCTGGGAATGGAGGCGTGAGTTTATGTATGTATGTATGTATGTCTTCTTCTCCATTTTCTTGCCTTAGTACATTATGAATCGCTTTAAATAGTAGTCAATAGTAGTATAGCCAACTGCCAAGTAGATTTTATTAAACTGTTTATAAAAAAAATAACAGGTTTTTAATGGAATCGGAATGCCTTATTATAAATCTATCAGTATTGGATTGGGTTTGTTTAGCTTTTATTTTAATTGTATGTTACTCATCAGTTGATGTGTAAGATGTATCTACAGTCTGCAATACTGCCCCCCTAAGCTTATACGCTGTAGTCAGATAAATATCCTGTAGCAATATCAACCTTATTACTAAGAGAAGAGAACAGATATTAATAGAGAGAATAGATTTAAGAACAATTTGTCGAACTGGCTCCTAGATACGTGCTTCTATAGTGTTAAAGACTTCCTCGAGCAATGTAATAAAATGTGATAATTTGTAATAATTTACTGACATTTATGGTATTTTATAAATTTTAACGCTTTTATTTGTAATTTTAAATGTATTTTGTATATTTAATAAATTTCTATATTGCATAAAATTAATATTTGCACGCTTGCTTGCAGGCTGGATACATTGGGCATTATTATTATTTAAAATTGACTGTAACATCTTATGTACTGTATTCTGCAAATAAATGATATTCATTGATTGATTGATTGAACTAAAACTGCTTTGGTTATTGATTTTGGGATTCTGTTTATTTGCTTAGGAGGCAGAATAAAAGTCAGGCAAATTGGTTCGTGACTTTTCCGTTGCCTAATTTACAGTACTATAATTAAAAATATATCTTCACAGATTAAGCAAGCAGCTGCAGCAAGGATCCCTCCTAAAACTAATATGCTCAATCAGAACCGGCAGAAGTAAATGCAAAAATCGCCCGCAGTCCGTCGAAATCAACAACCTAGCTGAAGTGTGGTTCGGATTCAAAACCATGGAAGAAATACACAGTTACAACTCATAACAGACCACCTTCGTGTCGTTCAGGTTCCGTAAACATAACTTGGCCAAGGACGTCTCCACGAAACTCCATGTCACCTGTGATGCTTTGAAGTATTCCGATCAATTTGTTTGCCCGGAGCTTAGCACGTATTGGATCGAGATGGGTTCGTATACTGTCAATGTCTCGGACCCGTACACACTAGAAATTCTTCTGAACGTGAATAAGACTGCACCGATAACGTTCTCGAAGCTGTATCATGATACAGAAGTCACAGATTTCCTCTTAAAGGCCGATGGTGGGAGTGTCGCCGTGCACAAAGCATGTCTAGCTGCTCACAGCGACGTCTTCAAATCAATGATAAACGGGGAGTGGAAGGAAATTGACGATGGTGGAGTAGAGCTGAAAGGAGCTAGTCTGCAGACTCTGCAAGACCTGAAAGAGTACATGTACTTGGGTACTCTTCCCAACACCGGTCTGGAGCCCTTGCTCCTGATTGCTAGGTGCTACATGGTCGAAGCCCTCAAAGAAGAATGTATGTCTAAGTTAGCCCACACGGTCACGATCAACAACCTGTACGCTCTTCTGGAGTTTGCTTGCGATAACAATTTGCCAGAATTCGCGTTCATGTTGCTGCAGGTGACCCCCAGCTCTGTTATTGATAGCGTTCATCAAACCAGGAAACTTAAAGAGGGAGGGCATAAAACTGACGAGGAACTTATCACGGTGGCTCCCAAAAAAATGATTGAAAATTGAAATAAACGTTTAACGTTACAAATAACGTTTTTCTTCCTTATCTTTCAGTATTCCTTTTATTTATGCCTTATAATACATACATACATACATTAAATCACGCCTGTTTCCCAGAGGGGTAGGCAGAGACCACTTCTTTCCACTTGCTACGATCTTGACAAATTTCTTTCGCTTCATCCACATTCATACATCGTGACATGCACGCACGTCGGTTTCGGGTATTTAAGATTCGGCCCTTTTCCAGTATTTTTCCGATTTGATTCGAAAAAGTACGCCTATAAAACTGATTTAGGCTTCAGTAAATGATTTCAATGATTGTCAATACCTTGATATAACCATTGTTAGTGGCAAGCTAGGTTAAGGGTAGTTGTAATTGATAAATAGTTGATGTATGAATATGAATTCCTATTAACTGCTTATGTACTTTAAAATGACGTGTAAATTTATATTTATCAATAAAATAATCAATCAATCAATCAATCAATAGTGGCCCCATCCAACCCCTCCACTCAATTTCGATTTGTATATCTCTTACGTCAATCTTCTTTCATCTATCCTTTCCAAATGACCGAACCATCGAAGCATGCCCTTTTCAATCTTAGTCACTACATTTTCTTTTATTCCACATTTCTCTCTGACTTTTTCATTCCTTTCTTACATCTTCTTTTATTCCACATTTCTCTCTGACTTTTTCATTCCTTACTCTATCAATCAGTTTCACACCGCACATACTACGCAAAGAGCGCATTTCAACTGCATTTGCACGACTTGCTTGTCCTGCCACACCCAACATTCACTACCATTCATCAGGGTAGGGGCCAGCACTCCACTGTTAACAGCCAGTCGGGTTTTTTGTGAAACGCCCTGTCTGCTCATAAAGGAGTACAGGGCCCCATTAATTTGACTTATAATAGAGTTTATTTAATCCACGGTGACACCACATTTTTTTATTTGACTAGATCATATGCGGACTGAAAAAAGTATTTTCAGTAATGGTTGGACCATGCCAGTGCATTGGGTCGTTGCAACATTGCGATTCCAACATGCCTTGACCTTGTGCAGGATCCGTCCGGGTTGGTACCACCATCTTATCCATTAACCTACCGCCAAGCAGCAGTGTTCGCATTGTTGTGTTCCGGTTTGGGGATAAGACGGCCGGTGAAATGACTAGCATAGAGGCATTCCATCTTAGTCCTCAGGGTTGGCAATGCATTTGCAGTCTTAGGATTGCAGTCTTGTGAATGCAAATATCTATGGGTCACAGATTCTCTTACCATCAGGTGGTCTGTGTGCCCGTTTGCCTTAACAATGACATAAAAAAAAAAATGAGTGACGCAAGTGTTTGTGTGGCATGTGTCGTTCTAATTTACATGCAGAACGACGCAGCGGCGCCGACGCAGCGCACAGGCAACGCTCGTGTAGCATCCCTCTTATTCGCGTTATAGATGCTCGTCTACTGTCACGGTACGTGGGGGTACGAGCGAGGCGTATTTTCAAAATTTCCATATCCTCCTGGATCCCCGCGTCCTATATAAAGGACAAAATGGATGCTCGCTTTGAGTCCCGACACAACGCAAAAAAACTCATCCGTAAAGGCCGAGTGTACTTTATAAAGTACTTATCATTTGCCGCTAAAAAACGTTAGTACAGTGGCGTGATCCAAATGACCAATCGCTGTCCACCGAACCGAAATATATTTATCTCCCTTTAGCAAAGGTGACCCGATGATGAAAACGAATATTTCCGATCAGTGCGACGTCATGAGTCAAACAAGATGCCGCGTCGTGCAGGTGTAGGTAAGTGAATCTCGATTTTTCCACGCAGTCTGTTAAGTTATTGTTTGCAAATGAATGTTTTCAATGAGTTTAAAGGGTGTGTTTTGTGTTACCGTTATTATTTTTGTTGAAGGTATGATGGTTTGAGTAAAATTTGGAATATCTTGAATTTGTACTTTATAAAGTACTCCCGGTCTATGTTATAAAGTTAAACCACCATATTTAGTTCTTTATGTACGACTGTCGGTCAATATACTTATACATTAATTACCATTGCATTGTGGTAATTCGCAAATATAAATTAGATTATGACCGTATAAACACGGATGGAGCTACTGTAATTATATGTTTTGTATTATTTCAGCTCTGGGGCTAGAAGATATCAGTTTAATTTTAAACAATTCGGACTTTGAAGATGATAACTCTTTGATAACAATTACTTTTTGTTACTGAGTTTCTAAAAAATACTTTTATTGAATTGAGAATATTTTGTTTTTTTCAAGAGAACAGTTATTTGTTTTTTTATTTTTTCAATAAATATAACATTTTGACATGCCCTTCTATTTTATTTCTTAAATTAAAAAGACCTCCATTTTCATACAAAATGTCTCATATTTGCCATTAAAAGCGACCAAAAGCACTCAAACGAAAGCCGAGAGACCTTTATAAAGGACAAATAATTTCTAAATAAAAGTAAGCTTAGCGTGTTCCTCACCGAGTATAAAAGCAACTTTGTTCCAGAGAAAAATAGGCACAACCATTTTAGACCTTATTTCAAGTGTTTGAAGGTGCAGGACTCAAGGGTAAAGTACTTTATAAAGGACATTCGGCTTTTATGACAACTCGCAAAAAAAAAACTCAGGATCCAGGAGGATAAAAAATGCGTTAACGTTTCTCCCATTAAAACTAATCCGATTTTTACGAATTTCGAATATGTTGAAGATATTATGAAAAATTAGGTCTGTAAGTAATCCTTGAAAATATTCCTTTAAAAAAAGGAATAGTACAAACTTGGTTTTTCATAATATCTACATCTTTTTTTCAAAATAGATATCGAACTTAAGGGGTGAGAAAAATTACCGCCCGTAGCTTAAATTGTACTCGTATGTTTATAATATACAACTACGCGATTGAAGCGTCGACTCTTAAAAGTAGGTTGGTTAGGTTTGTTAGGTATTTTTAGATGACCGAAGGGCAAGTCGCTCAGAAATAGGAACCAAGGGAATTCTTCCCACCTGGTCAAATTGCATAATATAAACATTAAATGGTACGGAGCCCTGGGTTTTTTTGGTTATTTAACTAGGGAACCCTAAACCGATCCGATACCGACTTGCTCTCGCTCGACTCGTCATCATTATTCCGAGGTTTAAACAATATATAAAAATAAAGAAAATTTGATCCAATATAATTTTTATTTATAACTGTTAGTCTCATGTATTTCATGTGGTCAAGTCGCTAACATAAGGGTAAATTATAGAACTTTTACTAACTAGTTGCAAATCAATTATAAATATTACTAGCTGACCCGGCAAACGTTGCTTTGCCATGTATGTAAAATTTAGGGGTGGACCACCCTTATCACTTAGGGGTATGAAAAATAGATAGTAGCCGATTCTCAGATCTACTGAATACGCATATAAAATTTCATAAGAATCGGCAAGCCGTTTCGGAGGAGTACGGTAACTAACATTGTGACATGGAAATTTTATATATTAGATAATCAATAACGCCGTTACTGTCACGTTAACAATACGGAAACACGTCAAAAGGAAGGTTTAGATTCTCAGCGCAGCGGGCGTGTTTTTTTTTTTTTTTAGTTTTAAGTATTTTTCGTACAGCCATATCAATGTCCACTCTGATTTATACCGTTAGATGGCGCGATCGTCGGGCACACAACGCGCTGCACGTTCTGTGGAGGCTCGCAACAAACTAAATGTCCTCCAAACATTGTTCTCCCATATGGGCATTGGTTGTCGTAATTCGGTACTCTGGAACATCCCCCGCCAGCTCTAGCCATGAGTTCTCTTATACTGACTCTCGGCACATATGTTTGAGGGCCGCAAGTGATTTGTCCCCCGTTGTCAATTCTTATCGTACCATGTGGGCAACCGTGTGATTCAGTGGTATGAGAGACACTAGGTGGTCCTGCATCCCGCGGCCTGGTGGCGTGTACAGGCGCGGCGCTGGCGCCGGTCGCGGCGGCAGCGCCCCCTGTGGCGGCGCACGCGCAGCTCCGCAGCTGCACCAGCAGCACCGCGACGCTCAAACAGACCAACGACTTCCACTGCATGTTGCTGAAATAATCAGTTAATTTTTAACATAGTATGAAAGACCTGAGTTATATATTAATTTATAACAGTTATAACAAAAAAACCGGGCAGAAAAATTCAACTCTCTAAAATAAGGCCAACGAGACAAGGTACAGAAATTAAATAAAGCTTTCAGAAATCGTGTCACTTCGAACGCAACCCAAACAGGAATGAACTTCATAAAATGAAAACAATATACATGGTCTAAGTATGGGCATGATCCAAACTACCTCTCAACAGCCACAACCATCTTCAGAAGAACTCATTAGTGAGATTTCGGATCGTACAGAAAGGCAGAAAAACATCGTAGTGCTTGGCGTAACTGAAGCTGTAGCAGATACATATGAGGAGAGACAAGTAAAAGAGAAGCGCGAAGTCGAAAACATTCTCAAATCTGTCTTAAAAACGAACGAAGCACCGCAACCATGGAAAGTCATACGTATTGGAAAACACAGGCCGGGAGTTAATCGTCCTCTTAAAGTATGTTTCGACTCGGGTATGATCGCAAAGGAAATTTTACGAAGCAGAGAAAATTATCACCACGAGTCAATTAAGCTTTTTTCCGATCAAACTCCGTCTCAACAGGCGTATATGAAGAATTTACGTGAGCAACTAGCGAATAGGCTAGAAAACGGAGAAACTGGCCTAACCATCAAATATGTCAAGGGATGTCCCAAAATAATATCACTTCCAAAAAACGACAGCAGCTCGAGCAAAAACCATTAAGCACCACTAACGAAACAAATACAGACAGCAAACAACTTTTCACCTACCAAGTAATAGACAGATATGATGACTTGGAAACCATAGATGGTTCGTTCAATTTCTTCTATACCAATATCAGAAGCCTCGTAAGACATGGAAAACTTGATGAACTAAAATGCATTATAAAGCTAATAAGTAGACAGTTCCATGTAATACTTCTTACTGAAACGTGGATCAAAACTGAAGAAGAGGCAACTTATTTGGAGATTCCTAATTATTTACATTATTACAACTACAGGACGGACAAAAGAGGAGGAGGAGTATCTATTTACATGCATAAGAATATAAAGCATAATCTAATTGAAGGAAAATATGTGAATGGTAGCAATTTCTTATGGTTACACACTCAAAAATTTGACCTGAACATTGGATTGATCTACAAACCAGGAGATATGCATATAGGCACATTTATGGAAGATTTTGAAAGACAATTGCCGAAGGGAAATCGAACAATAGTTTTCGGTGATTTTAATATCAATTTATTAGTAAAGGACAGCAATACAAAAATATACACAGATATGCTCAAGGAAAACGGATATAATGTCATCAATAATTTAGACAAAAAATATTCAACGCGTACAACAGCCACAACAAACAGTATTTTGGACCATATTGTAACAAACATTAAAAATAAAAATATTCATATAGCTCTTGCTGACTCCTCAATTTCGGATCATAAGCAGATAATTCTAGAAATGAAAAATATCAAGATAAAGACTTGCATTAAAACGCAGTACGAGGCGATTAACTACGAAGAGTTACGTAAACTAACGGAAGAGCGGTTTAGTAAATATGATGATAACTTCGATTGTTTACACGATTCTATTAAAAACTTAATAAATAGTAGTACTGTTTTAAAAACTAAAATTAATAACCCGCCGAGGCAAGACTGGATCAACAAAGACATAATGATAAAAATAAACAAAAGGAATGAACTGTGGCAACAAATAAAAAGGAATCCAGAAAGTGACGACTTATTGGCAACATTCAAGAAAGAAAGAAACGAAACTACGATACTAATGAATAAGACAAAAAACAAATACTATTATGACTCTTTTCAAAAATATAAAAATGACCCTAAACAAATGTGGAGTCTTATCAACTCGCTGTCCAAAAATAAAAGAAAATCAGACAGTGGCCCTACAAAACTTATAACTTCAACCGGTACAACCATGGATCAGAAGATAATATGTGAAGAATTCAATACTTTCTTTGCCACAATCGGTTTACATTTAGCTAAAAAAATTCCATCTAAATATCACGAAAATGCATTGCTTCTGACAAATATTAGCGACCAAATCGAAAATAATGACATGCTCTTATATATGACACCATGTAATGCTGAAGAAGTATTGAAAATTATAAACAACCTTGATTCGAACTGTAGCTCAGGTATAGATAAAATTACAACGAAATCGATTCAATGTATCAAAACATACTTAATTCCAAAAATTACAGAGTGGGTTAATTACTGCTTAAAAAACGGTACATTCCCAGATTCATTAAAAATTGCGAAGGTAACACCGATTTTCAAATCTGGAAATAAAACGGACCCCGAAAATTATCGACCAGTCTCTGTATTGCCAATAATTTCCAAAATTTTTGAGAAGGTTATTTACTGCCGGCTTGACAACTATCTGACAAAAAATAATTTTCTGTTTAAAAGGCAATATGGCTTTCGCCCAGAATCAAGTACATTATCCGCAGCGATTGACTTAGTGAGTAATATCAAATCAAATATAGATGGTAAAAAAATTAGTCTTGGTGTATTTATTGATCTCAAAAAAGCATTTGACACCGTAAGTCATTCAATTCTTCTGGCAAAATTAAAAAGCATAGGAATTAGAAACACTGCATATAAAATTCTAGAATCTTATTTAAATAACCGTTTCCAAATAGTTAAAATAGGCAATGAGCAAAGTTCTACTCAACGAATCACTTGTGGGGTCCCCCAGGGATCAATCCTTGGGCCGCTTTTGTTCCTAATTTACATTAATAATATAAGTGAGGTGCCCTTACGGGGAGAACTTAGTTTATATGCTGACGACACTTGTGTATTTTATTTCGGGCAGTGTATAAATAAACTAAAAGAAATGGCACAAAATGATCTCGAGGCTCTCCATAACTGGTTTCAATATAATTTACTTACTATCAACATTGCAAAAACAAGTTACGTAATATTTAAGGCTAAAAATAAGAAAGTAAATGACGATATTCAGCTCACAATAAATAATACGGAAATAAAAAAATCAATAGCGGAAAAATATCTAGGGTTAATACTTGACAGTGAGCTAACGTGGAAACCACACATAGACAAGATCAAATCCAAACTGTCATCGCTACGGGGTTGTCTATTTAATACCGTACAGTGTTTTCCTCGCCATGTACGTCACACTATCTATAACTCTCTGGTTAAGTCTCACCTAAACTACCTTATAGAGTTGTGGGGTAGTGCCAATAAAACTTCCCTCAAAAATCTACAGATTGCTCAAAATAAAGTCATAAAAACACTCTTTAAGTACGATTTTCTAACACCCAGTCAAAAAATTTATTCGGAAACTAAGATAATGAACCTTAATCAATTGTACTTTAATAACACCTGCATTTTAATTAAAAAAATCATAGATAAAAAAATTCACTCACATATAACTTTTAAAACTAAACTGGAGAAGGGTTTACGTCCTTTACGCAATGCAAACGACCTGTGTCTGCAGCCGGCGCGTACCCGATTTGGCAAAAAAAGTATAGCTTTCGAAGGGGCACAGTTTTACAACCAATTACCAGAGTGTGTAAAAACAAGTAAACATTATTTTGTATTTAAGCGTAAATTAAAAGAATACGTAATTGAAAACATCTGAATCCGGCCCTGGGCTTGCATTGTCGGCATTGTCGTAAACAAAGAAGCTTCATATCACTAGACAACCTGTTATTACATTAAGATTTTATTTGGGATTAGGATTTTATTTAAGTAACGTTAAGGTTGACAATCTAACTTTGACTTGATACTGTTTTAGAATATGAACAACAAAGTTACTAAGATTATTTTGCAACTCTTTTTTTTTTTTTTTTGGTTGCTTATGCTTCCTTACCCACTTTTATTTTGTAGATTACCCACATAATATTTTTTTTATTTTTTATTCATTTTTACATTATAGTTTATATTTTGTAACCTTTTCATTTTTATGAGTGCTTCGGGTGCTTACAGATAAATTTATTTTAGATTAAGCATGTTCTCAATAAGTGAAATGTATAATTTCTTTTGGGAAATAAAGTTCTTTAACCATAAATGGCCGCCCTGATGTTGACAGCTTCTGTACTGACAGCTTTTCTGTGCCACTAATCACGCAACGACAGGCATCTTTGACTAACTGAAGATATTATCGCGTAAATACTAGAAAAGGATAGATATAATAATCGCTCGCTATCTCAATATAACTCAATAACGGTCAGTTTGTTTACATTCTTTATCTACGCACATATCATCAGTGCTCCAAAATGAGTTCAGAAACCGTAGGCAATGACCAGCCAATTTTACATTTTAATTTTACTATGAGAACTTTCTTGTCAGTGGTAGTAGGTAAAATCTGTACTGTAATGACATAACATTATCGATTTTTGTAAGGTTATGAGTTTGAATTTGGTACAGCTGTCAAAACTCAAGAGTATCTCTATTCTAACATCCAAAGATATTAAAACAACGGGGGGAAAACGGAACTAACTTACTTAATTAGAATTACCTTAGTTAGTTGACTTGACAGCTTAAGAGATGAGATGCCACAATAACGATGCGAAGAAAAAGACAACATCCTTTATATAGCCAGTGATAAAAATATGTTTTTATTTTTTCACGTTTTACCAGAATATGATAAGGAAGTTTCCTAAGAAAAATAATTCATGTGAATAGGTTATCAGTGTAGTCAGAATTGTTAACGCACTTAATTCTTTTTCCTGGGTCCATATTGACGCACATAATGATTTTTACTCATAAAGTCATAATCATTGGACTTTGATAACGTCCGATTCGTCCGGTTCGATAATCATCCGTTAGATAACGTATTTTTTTCAGTAACTGTTACTTTTTCAGGATTTTTAGTAGTACTAGTAGTCATTTATTTCATATTGGAATAGTACATTACTACAGACGCCGGGAAGTAGGTGGTTGCAGGCCGAGTTCATATAGACGGCCGAGCGAAGCGAGGTCGGATAGTTACGAGGCTGGCAACCCCTTTTCACGGCGAGGTATGTATAGTGTTTTTCTCAAACATATGCAATGAAATATAAAAAACATCACTCAAAAAACATTTGTGTAATAGGCATTAACGCGGATATTTTTGGTCCGAACCACACAGATACAAAAAAAATACGATTTTCAGCTATTCAGCCTGTTCATAAAACCAGCTGTCATGGCCATAATAAAATTAAAAAAAAATTACTTCCCGGCCTAGGCCTTCAATTTTGTATGAAATTCCTTTACAGTTCTCTCGAGTTGTTCCATCGGGAACGTGGCACTTTGAAGCCTAAAATAACTAACATAACGCCGACATTACATAGCATGTTTGAGAAAATTACATTATTATATTACATTTCACAATAAGATCGTCAGTGTAAAAATTCGGTAATAATATAAAATAAAAGAGTATCTTAGAATAAAAGAGAAATTGTAATAATATAAAAGAGTAAAAATCAAATAATGTCAATGTGTACAAAAGTAATAATAATAATGAACAAAAATAATAAAACTAATAAATCAAAAGAAATAGCTCAAATGGTACAGTCATAAAATTTCAAGAATACAATAATATTTGGAAATGTAAAAATAATAATTTAAATAAAACATAGTATAACAACTCAATAGGTATAAGATAATTCAATCATCACTATATTCTTTAACAGAATAGTGATTTCGTTAATAGCAGACTTTTAAGGTGAATATTTAAGATCTTCTGAAAAGTCTACGTGATGTGAACGTGTGTGTGATGTGTGTAATGTGTGATTTGTGGGAGGACCTTGTGCAGGGTCCGTCCGGGTTGGTACCACCATCTTATTCATTAACCGACCGCCAAGCAGCAGTGTTTGCATTGTTGTGTTCCGGTTTGAGGACAAGGTCCGGTGAAATGACTAGCATAGAGGCATTCCATCTTAGTCCCCAAGGTTGGCAGTGCATTTGCAGTCTTGTGCATGCGAATGTCTATGGGTCACAGTTTCCATTTACCATCAGGTGGTCTGTGTGCTCGTCTGCCCTCCTATGCCGTAAAAAAACCCATAGTACAAGCCTAGAGCTCGTAGTTTGGGACGAAGGGCCCCCCCACATCTAGCGTCTCCCGAACGTCGACGCCTCACCAACGCCCGCGCGGCGTCGACGCCGCGCTCCCGCAGCGCCGACGCGGCGCTGCGGCGTCTCTCGAACGTCGACTGTCGAGCGTCGGAGCGTCTTGTCGGCGCCCACGCACACAACAACCGCCGACAAGACGCTCCGACGCTCGACAGCCGCCACTGACGTCCAGGAGGCGCGGCGCTAGCGCGGCGCCGACGCCGCGTGAACGTCGCTGCGACGTCGACGTTCGAGAGACGCCGCGCGGGCGTTGGTGAGGCGTCGACGTTCGGGAGACGCTAAATGTGGGGGGGCCCTAAGTCAAGTTGTGTGTGATGGCCCCCTATTATTTTTATCTATCTGTTAAAACCTGCCGAGTGCCAGGCAGTGAAAGTGACACAGTTGTATAGCAGACGTGTTTATAGCCACATCTCATTTTCTACCCGGACGTCGATTTTTGGATCTCATCTCAGCAAAACGGCTGATTCAAACAGATTTGTTAAATGTTCGTATTTTTCAATATCACCGGTAAATTAAATCACCATGTGACTCAATTTTAAAATAACTCACTAGTCAATTCAAGAGTCGACGCTCGACAGGTTTTGGCAGTTCATACATACATACATACATAAAGATAAAGACATTTATTCAGTAAGTAGGCTGCACGGGCACTTTTACACGTCAAGAATCTACCAGCGCTATTTGAGTAGCTTAGTTTTATTTTAATTGGAGTAGCTAGGTTTTATTTTAATTTAAATAAGTTTAGTTTTAACTTTTAATAAAATTGTAGTACCTGTATTATATGAAATTAAAATTTAGTAATAAAAATAAAGTTCATTACGAAAACGAAAAAGCAAAACCTGATTTTACAAAAAGCCTTTAATAAAAATCACAAAGGTACAGGAGGGGCCCTTAGGGGAGACCGGGGACAATTGAAACACGTCATGACTGAAACAAGTCAAATTTCTCAAAAACTATAATACCTACGAGTATGACGCAACACTCAGGACTCCGCCGGCCATATCTTAATCTATGGTCAGTAGAGCGCGAGCGACCGAGCAACGCAGCGGTGTCACGGAGCGATTTAATTTTTTCGCGGTCAAAAGTAAGTATTTATCATCTTGTATATTTGTTAATAACTTTGTTTGTTCTTGTATTTTAACTGATTTAACTATTTTAGCGTGATTGTGATAAATTAACGAATGTTTATTATTGCCAATTATCAGTGTTCGAGTTGTTTTTGCGTTTAATATTTGACCTTGAATTAAAAACTGTGATTTGGGGATGGTAGGAACAACTTGCGTGTGGACGATTGAAACGTTTCATTCGTCCTGGCGTTTTAATCGTCCCCAAATATAGTCGCCTTTAAATATGAGGTGGTTCTGTATTTGACGCATGTTTTTATTTAATAAATGTGAAAATGAATTTGCGCAAATGGCTTCTTTTTTATAATGATTTCTTTCATGGTCAATAATTATTATACCTACACTAACTTTTGCCCGTGATTTGGATAAATAAACCACTAGACAGAGTTACTTTATTCATATTAATATTATAGAAGTATAGATATAGGTGCCACTTTTGGTATTAGTCCGGTATGTGTACCTACTACTTACTATCATTCTGACGAATAGGTGAAAAACTTAAGTAACGCTCCTCTTGCATGAAGTTGTGTACAAAACTAGAATGGAATTTATGTCAAATTTCAAATATAGAATGTCGAACAGTCTATACAGCTGATGTGTTACAACTACATGCAAGAGGAATTACGTTTTTGATTTTATTTTAATTCGGCATATAAGTAGCCGTGGTATTATTTTTATTGTAACTGTTTTTGTTTTATAATAAAACGATCTTAACCGATTATATTGTGTATATTATTTAAAATCCCGACGTTTCAAGTTTATCCATTCATTAAGTTATGATTGAAACACTGTTATGATTGAAACAAGCATTTTTGTATGTAGTATAATTATGTATTTTTAACACAATTCCATATCATTATAGCTTATTATAACATTCAAACTATTTTCTATTAAGCTTTATGTATAAGGTAGCCAGCAACAAAGAAAGCTACAAGTCATATATTTTTTTTTATCTGCGTTTGATGATCGAGATTTTCTGATGCTTATAAATGACGATATGTTTATGTTATGCTTGTGAACTTTTGATGGTCGTATTATATACCAATATAGCGATGAAAACGAGTAGGACTGATAACATTACTTTCATTGTGTCAAAGATATTACGGTGTTTCAATTGACCTTACATAGTGTTTCAATTAACAACGGTGTGAGGTCAATTGAACCACATTCCCCCATTCTCTTTATTACATTATTGTAAAATAACTATTAATGATAGACTTACCAAATATACTTTATTTAGGAACCAGATAACTAACCTTGAAATAATTATGGCAAACATCTTTCTAACTTTAAAAATAAAACGGCAACAGGCAGTCAAAGTCAAATCGTTTCAATTGTCCCCGGTCTCCCCTACTGATATTTAATTAGGACGGACGGAAGTAGGATGAGGGTTTCGAGTTACACAATAATAATATGGCGTTCCTTCTTCAATAATAATTCCCTGTCCAGGCGGGCAAGTCGGCTCGGGCGGGGCTCTTCGTACAACCCGTGGTCTCGCGTCCTGTTCCCTCAACATGCTGTCAGTGACAAACGTCTGGACTGACAGCTCGCCGCGGGCGTCAACAGCAGCGCCATCTATCTTCCGCGCGCAACACTGTAGAACCAACAGCAGGGCGAAGCACAGAGCAAACATCTTCCGCATAATGCTGGAACAAGCAGAAAAATTACTAGTATAGAGACGTTGCACCTTAGTCCTCAGGGTTGTCAAAGCATTTGCGGTCTTATAGTGTTCCGGTCTTAAGGTTGTAGGCTTGGGAATACTTAACGTCAGGTGGCCTGTGTGGTCGATCGCTTTCTAAGTGCATTAAAAAAATGATTTAAAAAACCTGCTTCCAAATCGCAAAAAATAACTTCTTTTTAATTAGTATTAACGAGCTAGTCCAACTGAGGTCGGCTTTTGGTTGAAAATATCATTTTAAGACAAGTAATTACTCGTATTTGAGTTTTTGAAGGGGTTTATTTAAAACATTTACATACATACATAAACTCACGCCTTCATTCCCGGAGTGGGGTAGGCATTTATTTTATTTTATACTATTTAGTGATCATAAAAAGCTGTTATATAGTCCCACTTCATAGTTGATATATTACAAGACCTTTAAGACACTAAGCTCGACGCAAGCAACGCCGTTGGAAAGTCATAGTTATAAAGATAAAGATATTTATTCAGTAAGTAGGCCGCACGGGCACTTTTACACGTACCAGCGCTTCACAAGAGGAAAAAATAATCAGAAAAATAAATGAATGTAGCTAAAGATTTGTCTGAACAGGATATTTTTAGTTACGTTAAGAAGAAGTCAAAGTTTGAAGCTAAAGTGGTAAAAATAAACATGACAATTGAAGAAGATTATGATTCTTACAAAATATTTGTACTTAAACATAAAATTTAAATTATTGTTTTATTCACATATTATAATAGTTTTTCAAATTAGAATAAATAACATAAATATTAAAAATGTATAAACCAACGACATAGAGGTGACCTCTTCTTTCTAGGATCAGCCTATGGATTCCAGGGTCTATGGGTTTAACCGGTTCAACCTATTTTTATGAAACGAAGCGAAACCATCCCAATTGACAACATTTCATTTTGGTGACACCTGCAAATTACTATACGAATCGAAAGGGTTTTGCCTCCTGAACACGGCAAAATATTTATTTAGATTTATTTTTCTTTATTGACAAAATTACAAGTAAGTTAAAAAAAAAACGAGTTTTACCAATACTATGCCTGAATAGATATAATACCATTGCCTTTTTCACGAGAAAAAAAGCTGTCATACTTCAAGTTTGACATTGATACTATTGACAGATGGATAGATACGGTAAAACGGGGTGAATAGAAATCAAGGGGTGAATAGAGTCACAACCTAAAATGAAACATATGGTACTAATTATAAGATTGAAATTATTTCCAATAGACGTAACGTTATTGTCCATTTAATACTTGTTCTTATTTGTAACAAGTTATGACTTTTTTTAGGTTGTGTCTCTATTCACCCCTTGATTTCTATTCACCCCGTTTTACGGTACTTGAGATCGCTTGACCGCCATTATGAAAAAGAAAAACTTTTTTTTTATACAGATTGGACTAACGTAATATGTCCATTGTGTCGTAGAAATGAAGTTACGCCCTTTTAGAATACGGACATCTTAATAAATTAATAATAAAATAATTATACATCCTAGGGAAAAAATAAAACTATTAGTGTCTTCCTCCTTCCAAACAGTATCTATAAAACGTATAAAATTAACGTCTTGAAAATATGACATCTTGTCAATTAAACCACTACTTAGCTTTTAAAAGAAACCGCGTCCAAATCCAAACGCACAGACACAGCCTGACACCCCGTGTTACAAGTAGGGGAGGTAGGGGAGGGATTGGCAGTTGGGAGACATGGGCACCCCCCTTTTATTCTGATTTGATCATAGATTTTTTTTTTCTTGATTTGGTAGTTTACTTTACCGACTGGCAACACTGTTCATCCATAGACTATCGGTCATTTCTGTCAGTTGTCAATCACAAACACGTTTGAAGGTTATGCGCTCGTAAAAGTAAATATCTTGTTGTGGTTTCGGATCGTAATAAAGAGAAAACTAATGAAAGGTATGTGTATTTTTTATTATTTATCTATTGTATATTTACTAATCTATGAATTTAACTGAAATGTAAGCCTAAATAAGTAGATTCAAAAAAATACCAGTAACCTATGTCGAAAATGTATACAGAGGGAGCAATGGGCATGGGACGCGCGGGTGGTTTGGGCATGCCCAATGCTCCCTCCTATTATGATCAGTGTAGGAGGATTTTAACTATTGGTTTTGTTTTAATTACAGTAAGATGCCGTTTAAATTCAAAAAGAAAGGTTTGCGACGGGAAATTCCTAAAGATTTAATATAACGATCCATAGAAGAGGTATCAAAAGGATCAAAAATAAAAACATATGACATAGCAAGTGCCCTTTTAGACGACATCAAAACTAAATTGCCAGTACCAAAGACATGCAATAACACCAAACGTGGTAGCTCTAAGTACACATTTGATAGTCCTTTATGGGTTATACCCAATCTCAGATAAGTTAAGATACTGTTTAAGATGTTTTTTGTTTGTTAACTTTTAATTTTGGTTTCTATTATTGATATAGTTTAATAGTCTATTTGTTAACTAATTGTTGAATTCCATTAAGGATATAAAGAGATTTATAGGCCGTGCCCAAGCCTCTCACAGGATATGTCCAAGCCTCCCTACCGTAGGGAGCATTGGGCACTTTTGACTTAGTTTATAAAATATCTCGTAATGTTGAGACTGATTGTAATTTTTAAGAAAGCTCTTTATTAATTATATCTAGCCAAATGTATGGTGCAATAAGAATTGGCAATAAAAGTTGATTATCTATAAAATCTGATTTTTTATGCAATAAATAGTGAAAAAGTGCCCATCCCTCCCCTACCTCCCCTACTTTTATCGTTACCAAAAATTTTTTTACGCCAAAGTGAAAGCAAACGAGCACACGGTACGCTACCAACGGTTAGTGGCTTCTATGACAATCCTAAGACTGTAAAGTGTTGCCAACCTTAAGGAGTGAGATGAAATGCCTCTAAGTATTCTATTAACACTTATGTATAACCGGTGGTCTTATCCCCACAAGTTCAACGTATCTCACCTTTCTTCTGCCGCCTGCGTAAATAAAAGTTTGGTAACGATTAAATTACAATTAAAATATTTTATAAAAAAAAAAAAATTGTTTAAGGAAGATACAAGAAAATCCGTACATAATATAATTATTATAATCTCGTAAACATCGAAATTTAAAAAATAATAAGTTACTTAATATTTTATTTACCTTTAATGACCTTGGCCGGTCTTCTAGGCAGTAAAAACGATACCGTAGTTAATCTGTTCTGGTATTGTTATGTATGACGTCAGTCACACCAATACCAACTGAACTGTCAAGTAAATAAGAGCTATCAAAACGGTGACGATACTGTAACAGCCCAACTACTTCAGAGATGGGTTTCAATAATGACGACGCCAAACAACGTAGTTCTTCTTATATACTTTTCGATAAAAATGTTTTTTTAAATCCTGGGTTTTACAAGAAAGGTTATCATTAGGGTTAGAACTTTAGGTGGTAAACCGTGGTTCTAGAATCCATAGAGTCGCTATTTACTGATCATAATAATACATGCCACTTTGATTTTCAACATATTTCAAAATTAAATAATTAATTCAACCGCTAAACCAATTTAAAAATGGATTTTGGTACGGAAGATATCTCCGCTGTGAAAGTTACAAACTAACAAAATATTGATAGATAGGTATGGATAAAACGAACTAGAAACTTATTTACTGCATTTTGAAATATGACAACATTGAAGGCCAAAATCAAAGTAGGTCGTAGTATAATAAATAATAATATGGAAATAGCGACTCCATGGACTCTAGAAACGCGATATGCCACCAAACCTCGTAACCCTAGTTATCATTACTATCAGACGTACCTATTTTTTATTGCACTTTTTCCTGTTTTGAATGTTTGCAAACGATATATAGCTTGTGTCATCTTTATCACCCTGGCGACTGGAAGAACCCAGCCTGTTGATGTCGACGGACTTTAGGAATTTAGGACTTGTCTAAGGGCTAAGGTGACGAACTTTTCAATTCGCCCACGAATTATTACGGTGGGCTACACCACACTAAATGGCTCTATCGGATCGGACTGCGTGGCAAATCTGCAAATCTACAGGACTTCTTGGGCTAAATGTGGACAGTGTATATCTGTACTTTAAATCATGCGCTAGGGATGGGCTTCGCCGTCGGAGTCGCACTTGACTGTTTTCTTTTGTCAGGATGCCTGGACAAGGTTCGTAAAAAAAGAAAGAAAAACATTTATTCGTGACATACATAGCAAAGCACAGATTAACAAATACAAAAAGAAAGTAGCCACGAAATGGTCCCAACTCAGCGTAATGCTGGCATTAAAGTCAGCGCTGGTCTTCCGTTGGAAACATCAGGTGAAAACCACGGAAGTATAGTAGTACCTTAATTATTAATTATTTACCACCAATTATTTAAAAAAATAAAATGAAATATAAAAATAAAATAATGCAAAATGGGTACTGTGTTCAAAAAGTTTTCCATGCCCGTCCTTATATGGCGGAAAGGGCAACAGTCCCTTAGCCTTACATGACATGGAGCAAGTAGAGAAAACCGATATGACTTATTTTATCTATGGCAGCGCCTATCTATGATGAGGCTGTCGGCTTTGAAGCGAAAAAAAAGGGCGCGAAGCTTGAACGTAGTAGGCGGAATTTTTAAATTATTTTATAAAATAAGATAAAAGTCGCTCTTTTTTACGTTTATTTAACAAATTAATTAAAGTACATCGCACATTAATTAAAGTATTGTATGGTATGACTGAAGATAGTGGTGGCAGGGTTTCTGCCGCTAAAAGAAAAGCTACTGATGATGATTATGAAGAAGTAGAGTCTCCTCCACACAAAATGGCGGCCAATTTTGTATCAAGTAAGAGAGGTCTCTTCAAGGACTATGTTCATATGTACACTGATGACAAAAAAAAGGATTTCCCAGTTCTGTTATCGTCGTCCACTCAAAATACACAAATGGACTTAATGAAAACGATTAATATTTTGAAAACTTGTCAGGGTCTTGACCATGTTAAGCCTGTGGGGAACTTCCTTATCAAAGTCTTTTTCAAAACAAAAGAAGATGCTAACAATTTCCTTTTAAGAAAAGAAATGCTAGAGAAATATGCATGGGTTGCTAGAATACCATATGATCATCTGGAGAGTCTAGGTATTATAAAAGTTCCAGTTGAAGTTTCAGAAGAAGATTTATTGCAAAACATGAAATCTGACGCTAACATCATAGGAGTAAAGCGCTTTACTAGAAAGAATATGGATGGTTCAATGTGTCCTACTCCCACTGTTTTGGTGACATTTTTGAGCTCCACTCGGCCAGACCATGTCACCTATGACTACATCTGGTTTGAGGTGAAAGAATATGTCAAGCCAGTTCGCCAGTGCTTCATTTGCTACAAATTCGGACATAGTCATGGATCTTGCAAGAGTTCCCAGGTTTGCTCAATCTGCAGTGGTGGTCACTTCTTCAAGGACTGTGATGACAAAATGAACATGAAGTGTATAAATTGTAGTGGCCCTCATATGGCTGTAAGTAATGCCTGCCCAGTTAAATCTGCTAAAAACCAGGCTATTAAGGACAGAATTAGTGGTAAATCTACAGATGCCACTGTCACTGCTAAGTCAAGTTCCTTCTCTGCTGCTCCATTTGGATCTCCTTCGCCTTCTGCAAATATCAAGCGGTTGCTTCCAAGTCCTCAGAAAAGAGCTTTCTTCTCTGATCTGGTCAACTCTGACGATTTGTTAAATCTCATTACTAAAACTTTAGTCGATTTAGTAAAGAATAAGAAGTCTCAGTCTGATGCTACTATATCATCGAAACTCATAAAAGAAACTTTGATTAACAATCTTACTATTTAATATTTTTTTATTTATGGATCTTGATGTTAACCTTAAACTTTTCAATATCTTCCATTGGAATTCACGCAGCATCCTTTCTAAATTAGATCAACTAAAACACTTTATTTCTTCACATGGTACTGAAATTGACGTAATTTTGCTCAATTAAACTTGGTTAGACTCATCTAAGTCTTTCAAGTTGCCAGGATTCAAGATTGTACGGCGGGACTCTGATCGACCTCATGGTGGTATTGCAGTGGCTGTTAAAAATAAGTATTCTTTCACTGCTATTGACACTATTTCTAATTATCACTTTCAAAACTTATTAATCTCTGTAAATGTTGGTTCTATTTGCATTGATATACTTTGTGTATATATTCCGCCCCCTCCTAATGGTAAATTTAATATACAAATGCTTTCTAACTCCTTATCAAAAATTAACAACCGTAATTATCTTATCATTGGTGACTTTAATGCTCATAACTCAGCCTGGGGTTCCCGTTATAATGATAGAAGAGGTAATATTATTAATTATTTTGCAGATCAACATAACCTAGTTTGCTTGAACGATTTCTCTGTAACCACCTTCGCTCCATTCGGACAGCAAGGTAACGTATTGGACTTGGTGTTCGCGTCTCCAGCGGTAAGTTCCAGTTGTTCTTTTTCAGTTCACGATGACCTCCTGAGTAGCAATCACTTTCCTCTTTTCGTTAACATTCTGTACAATGATAATCGGTCCTCCTCTCAACCCTTAAATCCCTCCTCCAATTCTATTTCTGCCCCTTGTATATCCGATATTAATTTTAATAAAATCGATTGGTCTTTATTTTCTGAACTCTGTAAAGACAGATTCTCTTTATTTCCTCTAGATCCTGATTCGTTAGTCAGCTACAACAATTTTATTAAAATTTTGTGTGACATCTTGTTGATATTCCCTAAAAAAACGTATAGTTGCTATACTAAAAAACGCAAAGCTCTTATTTGGTGGAATGACTCGTGTTCTCAAGCCGTATATCAAGCCAAGTTTGCCTTATTTTCTTATAAAAAATATCCCACTTTGGAAAATTATTTACTTTATAAACAATTTGATGCTAAAAAGAAAAGAATTTTATCCGAACAGAAACTTTTAAGCTGGGTTAAACTTTGTTCCTCATTTAATCGAATGACTCCTTTAAAACTGGTTTGGGACTATGTCAAAAAATTTAAATTTGCGAAGTTAAATAATAATACTAAATCACACTTCTTAGATAACCCATCTAACGCTCGTGATTTCCTAGATAAAATTGCTCCATGTAACGTTACTGATAGTATTGATTTTAATAAATTAAATTTATTTTTTGCATCTGAAGGTTCAGCGTCCGCTCAATGGATCCTAAACCCTTTTGATTTTTCTGAACTTGAGACTTCTTTAGACAAAAAAAAGAACACTTCACCTGGTCCAGACTTCATCCCCTATTCTGTTATTAAAAAATTACCTGGTACTGTTAAAGAAATCCTCTTAAGTGTTTACAATCAACTTTGGTTACAAAAAGTTATCCCTCCTATCTGGAAAATTCAGTTTGTAGTTCCTATATTAAAACCCAATAAAGATTCCAATAGTTTAGATGCTTTTCGACCCATTTCTCTTACTTCATGTTTAGCTAAGCTGTTTGAAACTATGTTAAAGAATCGACTTGAATGGTTTATTGAACACAACTCTCTGATTCCAGAATTTCAATTTGGTTTTCGCAAGGGTAAAAATACTATGTATAACTTGGGATGTTTGTTAGGCGACATTAGTAACAATATGAGGAACCATAAATTAACTTTGTCTGTTTTTTTAGATATTAAAGGTGCTTTTGATAATATCAATCACGATTATTTAATAAAAAGTTTACATAATCTTGGCATTCCTGGTCCTGCCTTATATTGGATTTTCAATTTTTTAAATAACCGTAGTGTTTCTTTAAAGGTAAAAAATAAGTTATATGGTCCTAATATTTCCACCAAAGGTACTCCTCAGGGTTCGGTTATTTCACCCTTAATTTTTATTTTGAGCCTTGTTCAATTTATGAAACAGATTCCTTCCTGTGTTAAGTATTCCTTTTATGCTGATGACCTTGTAATTTATTTAGATTGCATTAATCTCGCTGAAGGTGAGGTTACAATGAATAATTGCTTAAAAACTTTGTATAGTTTATTTCAATACCAACTTAAATTAGAAATTAATGTACAAAAAAGTTCTGTTATGCTTTTTAGTCCTACATATTTATACCGTCCTAAATTATATTATAACAATGCCTTATTACCTTTTAGTACTTCTGAGAGATACTTAGGTATTATGCTAGATTCTGAACTGTCCTGGGCTCCACATATTGCATATATATGTAAAAAAGCTGAACTTCGTTTAAATATCTTAAAGTCCTTGGTTGGAGTAAATTGGGGTTCTGACCCAAAGACGCTTAAAACTCTTTATATCTCCATGGTTCGTAGTCAGTTTGATTATGGTTGCATCTTCTATGCAAATGCTTCTAATTATTTGCTTCGTAAACTTGATGTTATTCAGAATAGAGCCTTACGAGTTATTACTGGAGCTATGATGTCCTCCCCTATAAATTCTTTAGAAATAGAATCAGGTGTTCCCCCTCTGTTTATAAGAAGAAATTATTTAACAGACAAATTCTGCCTCTCCTTAACCAGTCGTGATAATCCCTTAGTGAGTCGATATCTTGATGATTTTATTTTACCTAATTATAATTAGGTCCGGTTCCGGTTCTCGTCAAGTTAAGATGGCCATCTGTGCTCTCCGAAGAAATTATTGATAAACCAGTGTAAAATACATCATCTTAAGTGGACAGTGTAAAAAACTATAGACTAAAACTCGACTCATCCGATTAAATGAAAAGTTCAGTGCATCACGATAAAATCACAGCATAAAACGAGTGTAGGTTAAACCATCAGTGAACATAACCTAAAAAATCGATCGAAATAAACGACGTTTAACCGACAAGACAGCCAACGTAACAACAAGAGTCTAGTGTCATCCCAAAAATAAATAAAAGTCAGCGATCCATGTTAGTGACATTTGAGGAAGACTGACAACCTACAAGGAAAAATACGTTCCGTTCTTTACAACATACGTTCGGAAACTGTCACATATTATCATGGAAGATCAAATAAATGCATTATGGGATAAAATGAAAGAAGAATTTCAAAGACAAACTGATGCTATTAACACAACAGTCCACAACACAATTTCCTTAGCAATAGAAGAAAAATTGTTGCCTTTGACACTGGAGACAGAGAAACTTAAAGCAGAAAATGAAAAATTAAAACAAAAAGTACAAATTCTGGAGGTTCATTCTAGAAAAAATAATGTGATCATTCACGGCGCGCATGAAACAGAAAAGAACAATACCGAGCTTATGAGTTTAGTTCTGGAAACTTTAAATAGCCCCAACAAGAAGTATAATGATGCGGAGTGGGACCGATGGGAGATCAGTCGAGCGGAAAGAATGGGGAAGAAGACCGAAAATAAGATCAGACCAATAAAAATCATTCTTACATTGGAATGGCGAAAACTAGAACTACTAAGGAACAAAAAAGTTTACCCCGAAAATATTAAAATAACAGAAGATTTCCCCAAAGAAGTTCTTGAAGAAAGGAAAGCGCTCATACCAAAACTGATAGAGGCAAGACAATCAGGGAAGTACGCCATAATAAAATATAACAAGCTCATTGTAAAGGAAAACTACCATACAAAGCAAGACAAAAGGAAAAGAGTTCCTTCTTCACCCCCTAGTACACCCCCAAACAACTTTGGCCCATACAAACATCAAGAACGAATCAAGCAGCCGGCTAAACAATCAAAAACTACCCCTGTTGATGCTGTGGCAAACAGAAAAAACTCACGAGATGAAGCGCAGTCAAAAAACCTGTAAAGACACACATCGGAAACCGGAAGAACACAACACACAAAGGGAAAACCACTAACCAGACAAAGAAAACCCACAATAATCCCCCAACCCGGCTGGTCCCCGTGGGGGTCAAGGACCAATCCCTTCCAGCTCCTATAAGGAATAGTTCCAACACTGAAACATTAAAAACATTAAAAACAAATAGAAATGGAAAATTGTACATAGCAACATTGAACTGCTTAACACTAAGAACACAAGAGCGACTTACCGAACTAGAGCTAGCACTTTCTAACATAAAATGGGATATATTAGGCTTAAGTGAAGTGCGAAGACTAGGGGAAAGTATTGAAGACCACCAGGATTATATATTCTTCTACAAAGGCGAAACCAAAGGAAGTCATGGAGTAGGCTTTATGGTCAAAAAACATTTAGAAAGGAACATTGATGAATTCAAGGGTATATCAGAGAGAATAGCTGTTCTTAATATACACTTACCAGGATATAAAAATAAATGGTCTATAGTCCAAGTGTACGCTCCCACAGAACAGCATGACGAACATGGCAAAGACATTTTCTATGACCAGCTTTCTGCAACCTTGCAAGATACATGCAAAAACGTTATGGTGATAGGAGACTTCAATGGCAGGATAGGAACCCAAAGAACTGGTGAAGAAACCATAATAGGCAAATTCGGACATGGCAGCAGGAGCAAAAATGGAGAAAGGATGATTAATATGGCCCAAGAAAACAATCTGTCATTCATGAATAGTTTCTTCAAAAAAAATCCAAGGAAAAAATGGACTTGGATTTCGCCAGACGGATCATACAAGAATGAGATTGATTATATTGCAACCAATAATAGAAAAGTATTCCAAGACATAAACATTTTAAACCAGTTCAACTTTAACACCAACCATCGAATGGTGAGAGCAGCGATAGATAATAAAGAACCAAGAAAGAGTAGAAATAAATTCAATGTAGCAACTAAAGCCATGAGCAACAATATTTATGTACACAATCCAAGAAATCATACAGACGAATTATATAACACTCAGTTAAATGAAATTTATGCATCATTCAATAAGACTACAAAAAACAAAATAGAAAAAACTGGAAAAGAGACCAAGTTATTAATTGAACAAAGAAAGGAGCTATTTAAATTAGGAAAAGACAGGAAAATTCTTAAGAATATTGCAGAATTAAGTAAAAAAATTAGTAATTCTATTAAAAAGGACCGAATAAAGAGTAGAACAACCATGCTAAACCACCATATTAAAAAGACTGGAGGAGTTAAAAAAGCCTTAAAAGAATTGACACAAACAAAACAATGGATACCAAATCTTAAAAATAATACAGGAAAGCAAGAAAGAACAAGAAAAAATATAATTCAAACAGCAACTGATTTCTATAAGAATCTCTACACAGCAGATGATAGCACCCCGATCCACAGTATAAATTTAGTAGACGACGAGACCGAATTCATACCACCATTTCTTCAGTCAGAAGTAGAAAAAGCGGTTAGCACTCAAAAAAACGATAAGGCTCCAGGACCAGACCAGATAACAAATGAGATGATCAAACTTTCTATAATTATTCCAGAAAACTTGAGAAAACTCACAGAGATATATAACACCGTTTTAAGTTCGGAATTTGTACCTTCTGAGTGGACCAAGAGCGTCATTATATTACTACATAAAAAAGGAGACAGAAGCACGATTGAAAACTATAGGCCCATAAGCCTTATGTCTAACATCTACAAAGTGTTTACTAAATTGCTGCTAAATAGAGTAGAAAGTGTACTGGACGAACAACAACCCATAGAGCAAGCTGGCTTTAGAGCGGGATTCTCAACTGTCGATCATATGCATGTTATAAAGCAACTTATAGAAAAATGTCAAGAATACAGAAAGGCTTTGTATATTGCATTTGTAGACTATAGCAAAGCATTTGATTCGATCAACCATGGTTCGCTTTGGAAAGCTCTAATCCAGCAAGGAGTGCCGAATAAATACATACGCTTAATTAAAAACATGTATTCAAATAGCACAGCCCAAATAAAATTAGAAACAGTGGGCGAAGAGTTTCCAATAGATAGGGGGGTAAGACAAGGAGACCCATTGTCACCTAAACTATTTTCTGCCTTACTGGAGGACATATTCAGAAACCTTCAATGGGATAAACTTGGTATGAATATTAACGGCTGGAAGCTTAACCACTTGAGGTTCGCTGACGATTTAGTCCTGGTAACTGACAACGCTCAGTCGCTCCAACACATGCTACAACAGCTGACAGAGGCAAGCAGAATAGTCGGACTTACCATAAATAAATCAAAAACGAACATAATGACAAACAGAGAAGAAAGGACCATAGTAGTAGATAATGAAAATATTGAATATGTACAGAACTACACATACCTAGGACAAATTATCTCATTTAGAGACCAGACGACTCTAGAAGTAGAGAGAAGAGTATCAAGTGGTTGGAAAAGATTCTGGTCGCTTAAGGAGATACTTAAGAGTAAGCACTTTCCAATGTCAGCCAAGAAAAAAGTTTTTAATTTGTGTATCCTCCCATGCATAACCTATGGCTGCCAAACTTGGGCACTGACTCAGAAACATCTCCAAAAGCTTAGAACCTGCCAAAGAGGAATAGAAAGAAGTATGATGAACATCACATTAAAAGATCGTAAAAGAGCAGAAGAAGTAAGATCAAAAACAAAAGTAGAAGACGTAATTAAGAAAGTAAGAAAGTTAAAATGGCAATGGTCAGGACATATGACTCGGGACAGTAAGGAAAAATGGACCAAAATAATTACTGAATGGCAACCACGAGACGGTAACAGAAAAAGAGGTAGACCAATTAAAAGGTGGATGGATGACATCAAGTCTATAGGGGGCGCCACCTGGACCAGGAAAGCCGTTAATAGAATGGAATGGAAACAGCTGGGAGAGGCCTATGTGTCACAAGACACGCTGACCACTAATCCGGACAATCCGATGTGTTAGAGTCTAAGTAAATTTGTTTAAAAATATAATGTAATACCGTTTTAGTTTCAGCAATAAAGGCTATTATTATTATTATTATAATTATAATTTAACTCCTCTGCCTTTTCATACAAGTATTAGCAAATCAATTTCCTTTTTAAACTTTGAATTTCAAGATGTTGTTTTTTGGCATAACCTGATGCCTTGTTTTTCCAATAGCTTTCAGTCCATGTTAAGAAATATTCCAGTTACAATTATTAAATTTAAGTCTAAGTTTGATTTCATTAAAATTTACACTGATGGATCTAAAACCAATTCTCGTACTAGTTTTGCTTTTTATGATTCTTCCATTAAATCAGGCAAAGTATTTTCTTGCAATAATTATTTTTCAATTTTCTCAGCTGAAGTTCTGGCTATGATTTATGCCCTTATGTACATAAAAAGCAATACATTTTCATGTAATAATTTTTTAATTTTATCAGATTCTATGAGTGCTCTTCAAGCTCTATCAAACAAACAGATTAAAGCTAATGTTAATTACTTAATTTACTTGCTACGGACTCATATTGATGATCTTTTCAGCTGTAATATCACTGTAGAATTCTGTTGGGTTCCTGGACATTCCGGTATTCTTGGGAATGAAATTGTGGATTCTCTGGCCAGGATTACTGTGAATATTGAGGATTGTAACTTCAAAGTTCCTCATACTGATTTATATCCTTTTCTAAAAGATTTGATGTTGAGGCGATGGTCAATGTCTCTTCACAGTACAAGAAACGTCAAAGGGAAATGGCTTGCTGAAATTCAACCTGATCCATCTACTACCGCCTGGTTCGAGAAAGGCAATGTATATAAGGGTAGGGAATTTATTAAAAATTTGTGCAGACTGCGCATTGGCCATGGCTTATTTCCAACTCATCTCAATAGATTAAATTTGTGTATTAATTCAAACTGTAAATACTGTTCTTATAAAAATTGTGACTTAGATCATTTATTTTTTAATTGTCAATTTTTCAATTTGCAAAGATTATTGCTTATCGCCCTTTGTACAGATTATAAAAATACTAAAACTTCATTTCCTACTAAAGTCCAACATCTGCTTAGGCATCACGAATTGTATGGTTTAATATTTAATTTTGTTAAAAATACTTTTGGTTCTTTGTAAATATTTATTTTTATTTAGTGTTCTCTGTTTCCTTTTTTTAGTTTAATTTAGAATTAAGTTTATTATTTAGTTTTTTGTTTTGAATATGATTTCATTTGTTTTAGTAATATAAGTGGTTAATTGTATATTTTAGTTATAGTATCGGTGTTTAGTTTTAATTATATTTCTTTTTTTTTGTTTGTAACGTGTTTAAGCTGATGGCCCTGGTAGCCAAAGCTCAATAAAGGAAAAAAAAATAATAATATCTATGATGATAAATATGATAATAATTATGTTTTGTTTTGATAACAATGCACAGTGTGAAATCTGCCCTTAAAAACGGACATATCGCACCTTTGCGACAAAACTGTGCTATCTCCAAAGTTGTGATTTACCCAGATGTCACAGTTTTGTCGCAAAGGTGCGATATATCATTTTGGAACTCAAACGATAGATTTCACCATTTCAAATGCGAGACGATCATACCGGAGTGCCAATTAGGCTTGGGTAAAAAAAATCGATATATCAAAATATCGATATTTTTTCAGAAAATAATCGATATATATCGGCGATTTTATTTTTTTCGATATATCGATTTTCGATATTTATTTCCTGATATCAGAAACGATATTTTTTCAACAGCTCTTATAAAGCTTCGCGTCATGTATCTATCTAACGAAAAGGCTTGGTAGACTTTATGAGTCTCAATCGCCTGGCCTCGACATAAATAAAAAAAAATATCTATAATCTATGACTGTTTGTGCAGTGCAACCAACCTGAGGAGCCAACTTGAACTAGGACAACCAATGAGGACAACACTGACTGACAATAACTTGTTCATATAATTGTTTTTAATAAATAATAAATATGGCAGATTGTGTATTTAATTTATTTAATATCAAATTTTCCACAGTGTATTATAAGTAACCGCTTCGGGAAAAAATATCGATATATCGAAATATCGATATTTTTTGTAAATTTATATCGATATATTTGAGAAATATCGATACGATATATATCGATATTTTTTATCCCTTTGCCCATCCCTAGTGCCAATTCTACTCAGAACTCGAGTTTTTTTTTTTAAATCTTATTTTTCTATGAAACTCAAAATTTTCATAGAATTGCGTGTAACTGCAAAAGTATAGAATAATCACCGATTATCTGTTTAGATATCAATAGCATCTTGTTTCAGGTACGTAATAAAAAAAACTAGGCGTGTTTTTATGGAAGCAGTACAAAGTAATAGTTGATTTTTTCTTTTTTAGTTTTTATTTTATTTTTCCCTAACCCTAGCGTATTAGCATTTGATACTTACCTAAAATATTCGTTGAAACCATTACTATCCACCCCTAAAGTATCAAATCAAAATCTAGCAGGATCTTGGAAATATCCATATTTAAAAATGTTCGTTTAGGGTTGTCAAAAGCATGTTATTAAACGTCTTATTTAAATGTGGGTGTATTAATAAATTGTCCCGATAAATTGAAGTTCTTAAATGTGATTTCCATGTCTTATCTCCGTTCACTGATAATTATTTTCTAAAAATAAAATTCTGTTATGAAAGTGTTTCGACCCAACTACACCATAACTAACTTTTCTTATTGGTGAAATGATATAATATGTTTGCAGAAATGGAGTTGAGTAGACTTAATTAACGTGTCATAGATTTTATCATTTATCTTAGATATTTGAGAAAGCGATGTTTGACCTAAATCCTTAAAGCGACCGATCGCCATAAATTAAAATAATTGAATTGAATTGACTTTAGCTTTGGCATTGACAGTTAGCTATCAAAACAACTCGAAAATTGCATGATTGCTTTTAGTTATTATAAAAGTGTGCATTTATTATTAATTCGATGGCAGCAGCCGATACTCTCGAACCTTCAAGAGTATTCGCAAATTCCCAACAAGGTTCCAACAATATCTTTACCAGACTAGACGCTTATAAATTGTTCCTTGCACTTGCAAAGCAAAAGGGCAAGAAATGTCGCCCCCTGGATGTAAGCTTAGAAGATCGAACTTTCGCAGTGCTGAATACTTTGGAAATACATACGAAGTACATAAATAACAAAAGACTCAAAGATCTAATCTCCAAACTTACCAGTAAATATGATTTTCTTCATTAAAAAGCACACAGTTTGGTTAAATGGAGACCTAAAACCGGACCTTTCAAAATGTTTGGATCCGCTTCTCTATCGCCCGCCTGTTTCCGAAACTGAATCTGGTTTAGTAGGCGATTCAATTTTCGAATTTGCTTCAGAACCTACCGTTCCTTACGCTGGTCCAAGTAACAATCGCGATTTCGAATCTGACATAGGTAATCCCAAAACCGATGTTTCTCATATAGATTTTCCGATATCTGAGCAAAGATGTGAATCAAAGTACGACGGACTGAGCGAAAGACAAAAACGAAGAGTTTGCAAAAACCTACAAGAAACCCTAAGTAATGAACCATCTGCTAAACTGATCAAGGTTTTGTCGAGTAGTTTAAAAGCAGAAGGGCAAAACCTCACAAAACCGGCATCAAAAAACTTTGAATTTGTTGTTAATTCCTGCCTAGCGAGTCCGTCAAGAGCAATCAAAATAGCCACCAAAATCAAAAAAGATCCCCAGCCCTATAGCCCAGAGGAAGCTTTAGCTATCTATATAGATCGAAAATTCACTGTAGATACATACAAATTTCTTGAGTATGATTTAAAATCGAGAGGCTATCCAGCATTTCCGTCATATCATCACATTCGAGCCGCAAAGAAAGATTGTTACCCTGATGCCCCAGTTCAAGTATCTGAAAGAGATGCATCGATACCTTTATGCAGCCTTATTTCACACACATTTGAAAGAATAATCAAATCGTGTGACGATACCATTTCAATTTATTGTGCTGAAAAAAATCTCGAATTGTTAAATTGCGTTTTTGAGGGCTCTTGGGGATTTGACGGTAGTTCAGGACAATCGCTTTACAAACAGAACTTTTTTCAAAGCGAAGAAAATGATAGTAGCATATTTGTTACTACTTTCATTCCCTTACGAATTACGACTGAAGGAGGCCGCGTGGTGCTGTGGTTGAACCCAACCCCGACTTCGTATAGGTATTGTCGGCCAGTTCATACTCAATATCGGAAAGAGTCAAAAGATTTAATCCTTTCCGAAAAAAAAATGATAGAAGACCAAATTGAAAGGCTAACCACATTCGAGGTCACTACTTCAAAAGGACAAGTAATATCAGTGAAATCTCAACTCTACTTGACCGTCATAGATGGCAAAGTCCTTAATATCATAACTAATACTAGTTCACAACTTCGATGCCCTTTTTGCAAGGCTACTTCAACACAATTCAACAAATTAGATATTGTTTTTTCACAGCCTACCGATAAAACTCTTTTGCGGCATGGATTAAGTCCACTTCATGCGTGGATTCGCGTGTTTGAATTTCTATTGCATCTGGGATACAAAAATCCTGTTAAGAAATGGAGAATCGGACATAATTCACCAGAAGCAACTAAAGTCACTGAAACAAAAAAACGTATCCAAGAAGAGATCAGAAAAAGATTAGGGCTTTTGGTGGATGTTGTCCGACCTAATTCAGGAACAACAAACGACGGAAACACCGCGAGAACTGCTCTAAACGATAAAAATCGTGCCATTTTCGCTGAAATACTAGATATTCAACAGTGGCTGCTGGACAATCTACATACAATGTTAGTAGTTTTGTCTAGCGGATTGCCTATTGACGCTAATAAATTCGGCGACTTTTGCAAGTTAATTGCATCTAAGTACGTTTCAGCATATGAATGGCATGACGGTGACATTGCATAAAATTTTAGTCCATGGCAAGGAAATAATTGAAACTTGTGCTTTACCCATAGGGTTACTTTCGGAGTAAGCTGGGGAAGCCCGAAATAAATTCTGGCGTTATGACCGTGAACACCATTGTAGGAAGTTGGATCGGGAAAAAACCATGTTGGATTTGTTTCATAGAGCACTGGAGTCGTCTGATCCTTGTATTTCCAACATACGGCTTAGAGACCGGCAAAATAAATTAAAGCGTTTACCTCTGCCACTAGCCGCTATAATGTTACTCAAACCATATGATGTCCAAACGGAAGAACATTTTAATGAGTCACGAAGCGATGATAACCTTTTAAGCAATTTAGAAGGCCATAGTCATGAAAGCGCAGAAGTTCTTCAAAACGAAAACAACATAATATTTTACTGAACATAACACCTACTTTTTAAAATTAAAGATTTATAGTGTATTTATGTATTGTAATGCTACACAAATAAGCGTCTTCAACGCAGACACAAGACTCGATTCACAGTTCAATCTTGATGTATCACCTTTTATCAGCAGAAATCTTCTGACCACCTTCCAGCTCCATCATCAGGTCAGCACAATGTTATCATGTTTTATGGTTACTTAAAAATTAAACTTTTCTATACAAATATTATGTGGAAAATATGCGACAACCCTATTTCCATAGTTATCAGAAAAAAAATTAGAACGAATTATCTCAGAGATCCTTTGAGATTTAGATCTAATTTTTTTTTAGTGTTTGCTGCACGTGTAAACAATTGTTTTGACTAGTAATAAAATCCTAATGCTTTGAGATTTCTGATAAAAAAAATAAAAAACAAAATTAACAAAAACCTAAATAATTCAAACAAAATAACAACTAGAGCTCTGTTTTTTATATAATACACACGCCATGCATTGTTTAATTTATTGTCACTGTGATTTGCGTTTAGTTTTGTCGAAAACTGGAGATTTTCCATGTTTATGTTTTTTGTAAATAAAATTTAAAAAAAATATTTCTCGAGTTCTGAGCAGAATTGGCACTCCGGTATGATCGTCTCGCATTTGAAATGGTTAAATCTATCGTTTGAGTTCCAAAATGATATATGTCCGTTTTTAAGGGCAGATTTCACACTGTGCAATGCTAAATTAGGTGACTATAAATAACTTAATAACAACAACTTAGTGAGTAAAGTCATACTAGAAATCGACCATGTAAATAACAAATTTAATATTTAAACGCCCGTAACGCTAACGGCAGCAATTTTCGAAAACGATCAAGTATTAGCAGGATTAAGACCGTTAGCTAAATTTTGACAGTTTATCTTATCGTTCCCTCCAACAAGAGTCATACCTATGCGAAGTATTTCTCAGTACAAAAAAAAAAGCCGGAAATGTATTAGGATAAAAGAAAATCGGACAAGCGATAAGGACAAAATGACGATTAGGGATTCCATAGGGAGACCATAATTAATTTATATTTTATTTAATGATCTATGCCTGTACAGTATTCCCAGCTTCGTAATAGCTTTCGGCTGGCTATTGCTATCACGCTTACACTCGCAACTGACAGTATATTTGTCACTCGTGTGTCATAGAAAAACAAACATTGCCGATGGCTATTAGGAAGCACTGTACCTATGCATTTTATTAAAACAGTTTTTTGCTTTTCCCGGATGTAATTTTGTTGATTTGTCTATCCTCTTGTTTTCTCCTTGCTCTTTCTAGTAAAAGGTTAAATGGAGACATCCCAAATGGGATAAGTGCGCTTTTTGTAGTACTTTTATGTCTATAATTTTAATATTTGTGTAATGTAATCGTTTAGATCCTTATTGCTTACCATAATGTTCTTGTGAATAAACATTTCATTTCATTTCATTTTCATTTCATTTTAGTGCAATCAAGTGTTTACATGCATACTCTGCCACCGAAGCTAGCAGTCCCAGGCTCGGTTCCCGGTATGGGCCAATATTTGTGTGATTCCGTTATGGATGTTCTCTATGTATGTATTTAAGTATTTATTTCTCTATACCTACGTATAAGTTTTTTGTACCCATCCATAGTACAACCGTAAAGCTTGTTTGGAACTAGGGCAATTGGTGTGTGATTGATTGTCCCCTGTTATTTGTGGGAGGACCTTGTGCAGGGTCCGTCCGGGTTGGTACCACCATCTTATCCACTAACCTACCGCCAAGCAGCAGTGTTTGCACTGTTGTGTTCCGGTTTGGGGATAAGACAGCCGGTGAAATGTCTAGCATAGAGGCATTCCATCTTAGTCCTCAGGGTTGGCAGTGCATTTGCACTTTTTAACAAATCACTTTTTAATTGTTGTCACTGAACAATTTATATCCCTACCTTAGTTCATATAAAAACTGTATTATTGAAAAAAAAAAAGTTTTCAATTCGCCCACGAATTATTACGGTGGGCCACACCACGGTTACCTATCACAACTTCGAAAAATGTTTGACCGAATTTTGGTTCGACAAATACTTTTAGTCAATTATGGTTTGGGTTTTTTTTACGTTTGGCCGAATGATCATTTCGAATAGTTTTATTTATTCATTACTTGTTTTGGTTTTTTAACGATTTGACAAATTATCTATACCTCATTACTGGTTTCGGCGTATCAACAGTTGTCCAATGTAATGCTTTGTCTATTTGTCTTTTTCCTATTTCTGATTTTACCTTAGTATCCTTTGCCCAATATTACGGCTCGGTTTATTCATTTACCTATTTTTAAATATATATTTTTAAATTAATTAAGATTGCTATAAAATATAAATCATATTGTTTGATCTGTGTTATGTTGACTTATTTCTTAGTTATAGAAAATAAGTGAACCGTTCCGAGTCGGTTTTACCCTGATTAGTCTTGATCTTTGCATTGTCTGGATAAATTAAAAGCAAGTTTTTCGGGGCAGAAAAAAAATAACCTCGAAAGCCAAGGCGGGAGCTTTGCTCCCGCCTTGGCCTTCTAACCTAACCTATCTGAGTCGGTTCTGCCCTGACTCGTCTTGCTCGTTGCATTTTGTAGATAGTTGAAACTAATTACAAGCAAGATTTTTTGGCCGAAATGAATATTTGACGTAACGTAGTGAAATCTATATATGTAACATTGATGAAGTGAAAAATGGGTTAAGAAACAAAATACAAAACGATCCACAGGCTAGTTGTAGCATTGGTGTAATGAAAAATGGGCTTTGAAATAAAATACGTTACAATACATAGGGCACGTGACTACAAGGAGAAAAGTTGCTTGGACTAACGAACCATTTAGGTACTTAAAGTCAAATGGTGAAATAAAAAATTGACGAATCGTGCCATCGGAGAAACGATAAAAAACGAAACGTTTTCGGTCAAATGAAATTCGGTCAAAAAATTTTCGCGTTTGTGATAGGTTACCCCACACCACACTATGGGGCTCTCGGATAGAACTGAGTGACAAATCCACAGGACTTGTTACGCTAAATGAAAACAGCGTAAATCAGGCGCTCGGGATGGGCCACATCGGGAGAGTGCGTCGTGACATGACAAATACCGTCTCCATAAAGGTGGGTTCACATTTGTGACTTTTCATAATGACATGGTTCCGAGACCGTGTCAGTATCGGTTTTGAAAATATATTTATTGCGTACTAGCTTTTGCCTGCGACTCCGTCCGCGTAGAAGTCGTTTATCGCTGCTCCCTGGGGAACTGTCGAATTTTCCGGGATAAAAGCTCCTATGTCCATTGTCCAGGCAATAAAATGAAGCTAAAATTGGCGATCTTCAATGTACGTGCGGACGGACAAACAGATTATTGTCAGTTCAACCTGATTGGTAGTAAAATTGTAACACGCCAATGAACCTGAACAGTAGCAGCACCCTTTACAGCCTTTCTGTACTTTAGTAATAATATACTAGAAAACTAAATAATGTATAAAAAAGACCTATCTCAATGGACTTGTGCAGTAGCAGAAATCTATAGGTACCTAAAGCCTTTCTGTAGAAAGATTGTTAAAAAAACCTAAACCTGTACTGAGCCAAGCTAAAATCGTATACAGCCACACATCGGTAAATCTATTCTGAGTCTTACTTTTATAAGTTTTATTATCAAGTTTCCTCATAGTCGACATGAAAATATAGTGTTCAATCCGGGTGAAAATCGTGTGGAATTTGGTGCTTTTCATCTCTTGGTTAATCATTTACTATTATGTCCCGCCAAATAGGTTGAAGGTTCAAAAGTATTACGTACAGGCATACAATATATTTCTACAAATATCAAATAGGTATACTTTTGCTTAAATAAAATTCGTAATTCGTATCCTTTAAAATCACATTACCACATTTAAAAAAAAATTAGGATAGAAATTAGGGATTGATGCTCAAATCAAAACATAAATACGCCGCGAAAACAAATAAAAGAATGCTATTGCAAGAGCACTTTTATTATCATTTATATGCATAAAGGTCTTCCAGCGATTATTATCGGCCTTGTATTGGCAGCGCACAGGCTGTCACCAATATTATTGCTGATGTTGTTCAGCTTGCTGGACATGTGCGGGGCCAAAACCGCGTTGACCACGAACAAGAGTGCTTCGTTCGCGAGACTGCCAGCGCCATCTGTGTCAGAGCACCGGTAACTTTGCAGCTGAGTCAAGAGCAACATGCACATCAGTTTTACCAGTTTAGACGCCATTTTGCCTGAAAATAAATTATTTAATTAATCAAATCAAGTATGTGGTATCCAATCACTTGCAAAATAAAATTTCACAAACATACTTTTTATAATTTTATAAGGAAAGAAGTGGTCTCTGCCTACCCTTCTGGGAAACAGGCGTGATTTAATATAATAGGTATGTATGTTAATATTTCAGGATTTATTTCAGAATCATCTCGTTAAACCCTATAGGTAAGGTTAATAGTTTAGTTTCATAATAATCCTGAAATATTAAAAAAAATGAATCAATTTGTGAAACGTTTTCTATGATGGTAAACCGAAAAATAATTTTATTATAAGTACCCACGTACTACTGGGCGTGGCGGTTATAACGTTATCGTCTTTGACGTCAACCGCCATTACTGTCAAGTCAAGTAAATTAGAGCTATCAAAAAGTTGACAAGATACGATAACAGATCAAATCACTTGACAGAAGCGCGTGGAGCTAACCCCATGTGCTTGTGTTTGGCCAATTAGAGTAAACACGAAAACCATTTCCACGCATACAAAATAACTTAAGAAGCCTAATGAAAATTGGAGACGAACAATCAATCGACTAACCAAGAATCGAATACCTACTAGACATTGGCAAATAAATCCCATAGATTGCCATAACCCGGACGGGAAAAAAAAAACAAACAGCTGACTTCTGTTTGACTGACCGAGAGAAAGACTAAGTAGTTTCTAGCTGTTTAATTTTTCGTTCAAATGAATGGGTCCTCTTTATTGTAAGCAGAGCGGGCGTTTCACAAAAACCCGACTGGCCTGTTCACAATGAGTGTCCGCCCCTACTCTGATGTAGGTATGGTAGTGAATGTTGGGTGAGGCAGGACAAGCATGAAAGTCGTATGAATGCAGTAGAAATTAGAGATGCCACGAATAGTGAATTGGCCGAATACCGAATACCGAATATTCGGCAACGCTGTCGGCCGAAGCGCCGAATATTCGGCCGATCCTTACAAGTGGTGGTCAGCAAACGAAAAACAATACCCGAACCTTTCGAAATTTGCAAAAGTTTATCTTTCTTCGCCTGGAAGTAGCGTTTATAGTGAGAGGTTATTTTCTGAGGCTGGTAACGTTTACGATGAAAAGCGCAATCGTTTGCTACCAAAAAATGCTGAAAAGCTCGTTTTTATCCATCACAACTTACCACTGATTAATTTTAAGTACTAAAATGTTGTAATTTGGAAATAACGTGTCTTTTTTTACATGATTTGCTATTCGGTATTCGGCCGAATAGTACGCACTATTCGGCCGAATACCGAATAGCAAAAAAGTGGCCGAATAGGCCGAATACCGAATAGTTGCCGAATATTCGTGGCATCTTTAGTAGAAATGCGCTCTTTGCGTAGTAGGTATATATGGGGTGAAACTAATTGGATAGAGTAAGGAATCAAAAGATCAGAGAGAAATGTAGACTAAAAGATGTAGTGACTAAGATTGAAAAGGGAATTCGATAGTTCGTCATTTGGAAAGGATGGATGAAACAAGATTGACGAAAGAGATATTCAGAGCGAACGTTTGCCAACCTAATAGGTACCTATGAGTTAAATGATGATTGAAGTAAATATTGCTCGTGTAAATAGAATAGGATACCTACTTAGGGCCTGCTAAATATTATCTTCCTTTTAATATTAGTTATTTTTTTCATGAATAACAGAGCTTTTCTTTGTGGCATATGCTAGGTTTACACAGGCTAGCTAATGCTTAGTACTTGTCCCTTACACTAATACTCAATGTGTTAACATGCTGATTAGTGCTTAGTACCTATTAGTGTTTGTGTACAGTGCAAATGAATAGAATTCGATCCTATTTACTTAGTGACAAGTCAATATCCCCACCACAATTTACTAAGCACTTGTCGGTTGATGAGCGAGTATAAACAGCTACGACAAGTGCTTAGTTACAAGTTGTACTTAGAGTTGCCAACCGTACTATAATATATAGTATTGTAGCTACTATATTTTGACTCTGTGTACTATATACTGTTAAAGACATATATAGTACGCAAAAATACTATATTTCGGTCATTCCTTATAATTTGTATGCAGTTTGGGTTGGCAGTTTCAACCAGATTATAAGTACCAATGTAATTGGAGTGGAGAAATAGCATTTTTCAGCTCTGATAGTGGCCCCTATATCAGGCAGAATGTTAGTAAGCAGTAAATATTGTGCATTATATTTAATAAAGTCATTTACACACTTTTGACAAAGTTTTTCTTCAAATTACTATATTTTCTTTCAGTGTACTATAATTTTTATACCTTCGGCTTGAAAATACTATATTTGCCCAAGAAATAGTTGTACTTTTATCAAATACCTTTTCATTAACTCCGAAGTATAAACGGTTATTCGCAATTGTCACTATGCAGGTTAGGACCCAGCGATTAGTACTAATGAAAAACACGTAAATTGGGCATTAGTGAAGAAAATGAAAAAGGCGCTAAACGACACTTAGTTAATGACGATCAGGGCCCATTGTTTGATCAGTAGTTATCTCAACTAATTGTTACAATTCGAAAAAGGAATTTTCTTGAGATTAACTGCCTCACTCAGAGACGTCAATCAAATTTAAGGATTGTTAAGTGACGTGTTGTCTTATTCTATTGCTATAGCAAAGAATGTGACAGCAGCAACTTTAATCAATAATTAAGTTTAAATGACGTCTCTGAGTGCGGCAGTTAACCATTTAGTTTAACTACTGATCAAACAACAGGCCCTTAGTCGTTCCTTACAACCCAATCACCAAGTCCGTACTGTCTTGGCTTTGCACAAGTTTGGAAAAGCTCGTACGTATACCCTTTTCAATTGCTTGTTTTTAAAATGTTTCTGAGGCTCTCATAAATTTTCAAAGAACATTAAAATATTAAATTCATACCTTAGCTCGTCACCACAACCGCTTACTTTAGAAATAAATCAATTAATAACAGGCGCACCAGGATAAATGGTGGGTCATGGAGGGGAATTGCTATATCGAGATATTGCGGTTAAGCATAAATTGTTATGTATTTCCTCAACTACTTCCGGTTCAACTTAGCGACCTTTTTCCTGATTTGGTCTCGAATGACGATTTATAGGAAAAGGTTCGCAGGAGTTTCTTGTGGGAGGACCTTGTGCAGGGTCCGTCCGGGTTGTTACCACCATCTTATCCATTAACCTACCGCCAAGCAGCAGTGTTGCATTGTTGTATTCCGGTTTGGGGATAAGACAGCCGGTGAAATGACTAGCAGAGGCATTCCATCTTAGTCCTCAGGGCTGGCAGTGCATTTGCAGTCTTGTGAATGCGAATGTCTTTGGGTCACAGTTTCCACTTACCGTCAGGTGGCCTGTGTGCTCGTTTGCCTTCCTATGCCATAAAAAAAAATAGCAACCTAATATTTATGGGCCCGGACCCATGCTTCACCTAGGATACCCACCTGGGTGAAGCACGGGTGACCAGGTCCTCGTGCTCCAACTACTAGTATGTACAGTTGTGTGCAGTCGTCGATAAGAAAAGAAACGTTACGCTAACGCGGAGCTCCTATTTCTGAGTGTTTTGGCCCTTCGGGCTTGCTGAAGAGCTAACAAACCTAAACCTACGTCATATTTATGATACTACCTAATTTTGGTAAATTAGTAAGAATAGCAAATAGTGGAAATGGAAAGATGCACCTATCCCTACCGGTAGAAATAAATCTATAAAAACGTGCACTTATCCCAGTGATCGGGATATTGGGCTCGGTAGAGATAAATAAATGTACCAGGATAAAATAATTTACCACGTGAATTGAAAAAAAGTAAGCTGACAGATAATAAACTATCATGACTGATTATTAATAGTAGTTGGAGCACGAGGACCTGGTCATATCCCGTGCTTCACCCAGGTGGAGATCCTGGGTCAAGCATGGGACCGGCCCTATATTTGGAGGATTTCATTTTTAATAAGAGTGAAAGAAAGGGAGGACCGACGAATTTGACACGGGCCTCAGTTGGTATAGCTACGCCAATAATTGGTGAGGTAAAATAGGGCATCAAGGAAAACACATCGCAACCTAACAAAATAAAAGTCTATTTCCTCATATCACTTGACATACTTACGTACTCGTATAATATAGATGAGCCAAGTTTTTCTAGGTTCTGCCCGTGAAGATTTCAATTATCGTTATTCCCTCAGGAACTTTTAAATTTTCCCATGTGGAAAGTAGCCTGTGTTAATCCAGGGTATAAGCTATCTCTATTCCAAATTACTAGGCATCGGAGTTTTTGTCGCACGGTAAGACTAATAGCAAGCTATGGAGTCGTCATTTGCCATAAATATAAACTCTTATTCATATTCATACTCATTTATTTATTTAATTATTTAGGTTTTTTTTAATAATTAAGGACAACAACGTTGGCGAGTTCAGAAACGATTATTTAATGTTATATTTGGAAAATAAATATTACAATAAAAAATAATTACTATTTTTATACTGATTTAATTACGAAAATTTATAAACAAACAAAAGAATGGAATGTTTTAGTCCACACTAGTGGCGAATTGTATGTTAAAATAGTTCAAATTATGAATTTATAATCTAATAGAAATTTTTTTTTTTATATAACTTGACTAAGATAATTATACACGACCGACCACTATAGAGGCATTTTAAGATAAATTAAATAAATGAGTGAATATGAATAAGAGTTTAGATTTATGGCAAATGACGACTCCATAGCTTGCTATTAGTCTTACCGTGCGACAAAAACTCCGATGCCTACAAATTACATTCAAATACGTCTAATCGTTGCAGCATGAAGGAGTACATCACGATTTTATGTGCAACAGTAACAGTTACGGTTCATACAATACAGCTCATACTGTACGCAGTGTGCGCTGTTTGGACAAAATATATAACGAAGCAAACTAGAGGCTCACAGTGAGCCACTGACTTAAAGCCTAATTAGGACACGGCGTAAAAGAAAACATGTCATAATCACAATAGTTTATTCCAAACTACACGGTACCCATCATACATACTAAATAGGCAACACACAAAAACAACTAAGACTTAGCACCTTCAAGAATCTTCTTCACTGCATCATCAGTAGCCAGATCGTAAGGCGAGCATCCATCGCTGTCTTTTATTGACGAAGCTCCGGCTTCTACCAAAAGAACAGCAGAATTGAGATGGCCGCAGAACGCTGCATAATGCAATGCTGTTTGTCCGCATTCATCAACAGCATCAATGAAGCAGCCACCCTTTAAAGCAGCTGCTAGCGCTTTGGTAGCATCACGGTCTGCAGCCCAATGTAATGCCGTCAGACCATCCTCACTCTTCTCATGTTTGAGCTCAGGGTTTTGTAATAGTAACTCTGTGATACGCTCACCACAGTTCTCTCTCGCCGCATCTATCAGCGACCACTCATCCTGTTTTAGCTCAGGCTCAGGAGAACACCGGAGTGTTGACACGGTTACCCAGGTCTCCTTTGAATCATCATCCACAATGCTTTCTGGATCAAATTTATTTACTAATTCAATGTATTTTTCCTTGGCTTGTACTGTTGTTATGTCGCCCAGAGCTCGCCAAGCTTCCCATTTTCTACGGCCTCTACCATCTAACCAGCCTGGCTTGGGTGCGTTACATTTGCCTTCAGTTCCCTGCTTGTATAATCCATACAGCTCTAAAAGCTGATTATTGTTAAGCTTTGATGTGACTTTTCTTACATGGTCAGCTGCCTTGTTGAAAGATATGTCTAGGGGTGACTGATCATCATCAGAGAAATCAGAATCATCGTAATTGAGTGCCTCTGCCATTCTACTAACTAATTATGTATGTTAAACTAATTATTTTGAACTTGTACAGACAAGGTAAGACCTTCTAAAGTATGCAACTGCTTATTAGTGGCATCAGCGGCCCCTGAAGGGCTTGCAAACTCAATAAAACCGTAACCTTTGCTAAGGCCTGTTGAACGGTCGAATATAACTCGAGCGTTTTGAACTGGGCCAAATTGAGCGAAGTACTCTCTCAACTGACGATGACCAACCGTCCACGGCAGGTTGCCGACATAGAGACGCGCGGCGCGTGCTGTGCTAGCCATAACCTACACAGAAACAACTTCTAGCAAATGCAAAGACCTGTCGCCCACTAAAGACCTGTAGTCAACTCCGGAGCTCTCGCTGAGGGAATCCAAGTCCAGTAATGCGCCCTTAAGCCCCCACTTCTTGAGCAGTGCTTCAATGGACCAGTCCGCGCTGCGTTCCTGATAAGCACACAAAAATCTTGCGTCAGTACCGTCTAGTAGGTACGCTACAGTGGATAGAACTTCTTCAAATTGTGAGGGCTCGTAGAAGCAATCTGACGCGAGGAGCAAGTCAACCGGTCGTAAGGGGTGTACGTCGGCTAGAAACAGACCCCAAGCGAGACCGAGGAGCTGGACGTCGCGACCGGGAATGAGCTGGTTAGCTTCGCAACAATCTGACAAATGGCGAAGCGATCGCGGTAAGGCAACGCTGTCAGTAAGAGTAACCTGAGCGCCGCACTTCGCTGCTAATATCCCAGGCAGCCCAGTCCCACAGCCCAGCTCTAACACTCTTAGACCGCGCAAATGCCGCCGCTGCGTCCACAAATACCACGCCAATAAAGGCGCTGATGGCCACGTGTAGAACGAGTAGCCAGCCGACAATAACTCCGGAATTACAATCTCTAGGTAATCACCTCGAGTGTCACCGTTGGTGCTAGACTTTCCACGGAACGTGAATTTCTTCAACTGACCACTTCCAGAACGGGCATCGCTCATTGCATAAGCATATCTCGTACGAAAACAGAGATTTTTGCCGATAAATTCTACTATAATTATAGGTACCAAGAAAATTTAGTGTCAAATTAAGTGTTGCAACGACTAATTAACACCAAACAACTATACTTACTAACTAACTTATATTGATCTTATACTATGTTTTTACTATTTACAAATAGAGACATTTATTTTATTCATTACTGTAAATTTTTCGACTTGATTATCCAATGAAAATAATCATCCAATGGTATTATATAAATTCTACCATTAAAAACGGGAAATTTAAAATAGCAACACATGCTACAAAACTATTTGAGTCACTAAAAACTGATAATTAAAATGTTATGGTAGATATTGTGCAAATGAATTAAAAACCATTTACTGAAAGGTATTAAATTAAAGAGACCAAAATGCTGGCCTAAACTTTGCACAAAGATTAAGTATTGCCATTCAATGTGGCAATGCTCAATCTTGCATTTTGGTAGCGGTTTGCTAGATTTGTGTAGTTTTAAGTAATTTTGTAAGTTCGTTAGTTTGTTTTTATAATTACCTTATGTCAATTGAGAAACACATGTTATATTTTTATTCACTCTCAATTTCAGTTGACGTGCAGTTGACCAATAAGTTCATATGAGACATAGTTGCGCGTATTTAACAGTATCTTAAATAAGTTTTTTCTTATGTCAACTTATCATTCAACCATTCAATTATTCGTTTTCTTATCATTCAATTTATCTGTAACTAATAACTATTGCTCACTTAATTCAATCAATTCTTCCATCCATTCACTTGTCCTCAAAGTTTTGATTTGAGAGGGTGGCGGACAAAGTGCCGCGTTGTTAAAGTTGTATTTAATTAAAGTTTAATTTTTACGTTAAATCTATTGAATACAATATGTCTGTTGCAACCAAAGGTTCGTATTTTGTTGTAGTTAGTTATTGTGTATTTACGATTCTATTATTCTTCTCGTGGAGTTGTTTACTTCACCGGTGCGGGGTCAAACTCCAAACTTTCTATGATCGTCAAAAATTATAACTTTTATCATTTTAAACCCGTCTTTTTAATATGAATGAAAACGTAGGTTATTTTAGTCCTAAGCATTAATGTATTTTAGTGTTTGTCAGTGTCGCTGGTAAAATAACTTTGCTTGAATTGCCAAAATTGCAACCTTGATTATTGTTAAATTGGTTTTCAAGTCATGGACACGCTATACCAGTTACATGACATAGCTGCTGATAATCATATTAATATCAATGAATACAAGATAAAATACCAAGTAATAATAGAAGCAATGTTAACTTACATTTAGATTTCAGTACGAATAACTTAAAATCAAAATCACTACATAGTATAAAACAAAGTCGCTTGCGCTGTCTGTCCCTATGTATGCTTAAATCTTTAAAACTACGCAACGGATTTTGATGCGGTTTTTTTTAATAGATAGAGTGATTCTTAAGGAAGGTTTATATGTATAATACATTCCACGCGGGCGAAGCCGCGGGCGGGTCGCTAGTGATAATATATTTATAACTAGAGAGCGCATTTGAAGTAGCGAATACAAGTTTAATATTGATATTACTAGTTAACTGCGATTGGTTGGATAGATTTATTTATTACATATCATGTTGTTTATTGGTCTTACAGTTATCTTATTACTTACTGACTGTAATGCAATCTTATATTATATTTAATTATCACTATTTTTCTCAGTTATAGTTATAGTGAATCTCTTTGAAGGAAAGAAAGTGAATGTTTCTAGTCCCAGTGTTAACACTCAATCATTAAATTAATTTCTTTAAATATGCTCCTGTAACATCTGTTGATGTTGAATGTTCATTTTCGGATTATATTACGATTTTATCATTATGTACATACATACATACATACATACATACATACCTTCACGCCTTCATTCCCAGAGTGGGGTAGGCAGAGCTACAGAATTACCAACAAATCTAAAAACTTGTTGATATCATTATGTATCCATCATAAATACTTTGTGTCAATATATGACCTTTGTACAGTTGATATGAAAATTAAATACTTGTACTACTGGTCTAATCCATATTAAACTTGTAATTGCTACTTCAAATCTGCTGTCTATTTTTAGCATAACTCCAGTGTCTGTAGTCCATGTAGGTAAGAAGTATTAATTATATTCTCTAACAAAGTTAAAATGAATATTAGATAAGTACCTACCTACAATTAAATTAAAAAAAGAATGTGTAGGAGATTCTGTTCCTGCTACTCTCTGAATGTTTAATGTTGAAAAAAGAATGTTGTCAACCATAAGTTTTTAAGTCTTATTTATGACCCTGTAGATACAGTATCCTAAGCAGGCCAAGTATGGTTGTGTTTATCGTGTGACAAAATGTGGACAAAGCATCCATTACTCTCATATGTATATACGTGTCAAAAAGTGATGGATGTTTTATCCACATTTTGTCATGCGATAAATGCAGCCATATTAGGCCCTCAGGTCACAACTCGGTAGATACATTACAATAACCCCAGCCCCTGTATCATGGTTGCCTTTATTGTGTCAGATAAATGTTAATCAAGCATCCGTCACTCACACATAGATATGGGTCAGAAAGGAACAAACGTATTATCCATGGTAAAATAAAATCCACTCCTGTCATCTGCATGATACTTCTTTTCTTTACTTATCATTCACTGATGTCGCTTTTTTGTAGGGATTGATTGTTTATTTTATCGGCTGTCTCTATATTGATGTTTCTAGTTTATAATTGTGCAACAATGCAATTTCTTCAATTTAGCGTAGGAACCTTAGCGTTCTTAAGCCTTCATGATTAAAGTATTACATCTTACAAGATGCCAAAACCTAATATAAATAATTTACATATATACATTGACCACTTCTTTCCACTTGCTATGATCTTGACAAAAAAAAAACGCTTCTTCAACATTCATACATCGAGTCATGCACGCACGTCGGTTTCGGATACTTAAGATTCGGCCCTTTTCCAGTATAATAATATAAATTAAATTAAATTATAAATAATTTAACTATTTGTAAATGCATGTCACATTGACAGACCGCCGCAATCCGTTGCATTTCTTTGTGATAGTGTTAATATTGGCCTTTAGTTGGTTTGCTTAAACCTTAGGGAACTTAGTATGTTGTAACTATTGTGGAAAAACTATGATAAATGAACAGTATTAACTAACAAACACCTGCTACTTTTATCTATGGCATTCTCTTTTATCACATTTTTTGTAGTGATTGCCTTTGATTCATATAACTAACGTATAACCATGTATAACTCCATATACAATCCAAGTACAATTCCATCAATATTTAGATAGTCGATACATTAAACAATCAATCCCTACAAAAAAATTACGTCAGAGCGACAAGATAACGGGGTCTACTTATCATGTGACTTATTTATTTTTCTTATAAGACATCTATTTATCACAATACAAAATATTCTTGTTTTTTTCGCTGCCAGCGTAGCAGCTGTTACATAATTAAACTATTAACCAATTAAGAATTTGGCTTTAATTAGCTGGAATGATACATCTGATATGTGTCACAACTTGACAATCATAAATACTTAAAAGCAATAGGTACAAAAGAGGTTTACATATCATTCTCCCCGTCTATGTTTTCTTCTCCCACGACAAAGTCACGTAAGTGAGAAGGAAGCCGGCGATTCCTCTTAGGTCTTTCGAGGGTAGACGTTCTTTCACCCGTTTCACGTGGGCTGACCGAATGGTCACTGTTTTGTGGATCTGGACTAGAGCCTGCTGTTTCATAATCCATCGAAAGATCGGTAGTAGAATCGTTATTTGAAAATGAATCGTCTTGTTGATCAGTTGACGCACGAGAATCATTAGGGAAAGGAGCCAAATGTCTGTTGGACACCGTGCTCTCCACACCGTTCGACCTTCGAATCACCGAATAGTGTGGGTTGCAGTCCAAAAGTTCCGCTTCTTCCACTAACGGATCGTTCTTTGAACGAACGTTATTCCTGACGAGTACCGTTCCAGGCGCTAGCCAGGAAGGCATCGATTCCCCAGAGGGTGACCGGCGTGTGTAGCTAAACAGCTTCTCGTGCGGGGTCGCATTAATAGGTGTGCAGAGGAGCGAGCGGATTGAGTGGAGGGCGTTCTTCAAAACACGTTCCCAGTATTCTACCGGCATGTCATTTGAACGAAGGCTGAGTTGTATCGCGCGCCACAGTGTCCCGTTAAGACGCTCTACTTGTCCGTTACCTTGCGGGTTGTAGGGGGTAGTTCGAGAAGAGGCGATTCCGTTTAATCTCAGAAAGGTTTTAAGTTCTTCTGACATAAAGGAGCTTCCTCTGTCGCTATGGATGTACAGCGGTTGTCCAAACGTACTGAATAAGTCTCGTAGGCATTTGATGACCGTCTTAGATGTCATATCTTTGCAAGGGTAAGCCCATGGAAATCGGCTGTACTCGTCGATAATCGTAAGTATATACTTGTTTTCCGTATTTGAAGGCAGAGGGCCTTTAAAATCAACATTTAATCTTTCCAAAGGTGCCAAAGCTTTTATCAGCTGCCCCTTTGTCTTCATGAAGCGGGGTTTCACTTCGGCGCACACTGAACATGAGGCCGTCATAGTCTTGATGTCATCAATTGAGTAGGGTAGATTCTTTGAGCGCACCCAATGATACATCCTCGTTATTCCAGGATGACATAGTACGGCGTGTAATTCACGCAGTTTATCATTATTCATGTATGCGCAGACTCTTGATAGGGCGTCTGCAGCAGTGTTTTCTGAACCTGGTCGATAGATGATATCGTATTTGAAACAGGATAGCTCAAGACGCCAGTGTTGGATCTTCTCGTTTTTTATTTTGCTTGAGTGGTTTTGGTTAAACATGTAACACACAGATTGTTGGTCAGTTATCAATAGGAAGTGCTTCCCCATTAGGAAGTGCCGCCATTTTCTAAGGCTTTCAACAATGGCGTATGCCTCTTTTTCGACCGATGGGTGTTTGCGTTCAGCACTCGATAAGGACCTGGAGAAAAACGCCACAGGGCGACCTTTTTGAGAGAGCGTAGCAGCTATTGCATACTCTGACGCGTCGGTTTCTACTGTCAGAATTTCGTCTTCGTCAATTGCTATTAATGAAGCTTTACAAATGTCTGACTTCAGTTGTTCAAACTGAGTAACAGCGTTATCAGTCAATGGGAAACGGTTTACGTTCGTAAAAGGCTGTATTTTACTGGAGAAGTTCTTCACCCACTTCGCATAATGAGCGAACAGTCCAAGTGCTCGTTTTAGTTCGGCGGTGTTCGAGGGAAATGGAAGCTGTAAAAGGGGTTCAAGCCGTTCCTTGTCTGGTTCAATGGTATTATTGCTGATAGTATAACCTAGCAAGCTGATAGTCCCTTCACAATATTTACATTTTTTTTCGTTTAAGGTTAGGTTATACTTTTTTACAGCTGCTTGGAAATCAAGTAAGTTTTTGTCGTGTTCATTTTTGTCTTTTCCACAAATGGTGACATCATCGAGGTAAGTAAATGTTCCTTTTAAATTCTCTTTTCCAATTATAAATTCGAGTGTACGCTGGAATGCGGCGACTCCATTCGTGACCCCAAAGGGTATTCTGGTAAATTGATAAAGCTTACCGGCAGCCTCAAATGCCGTGTACGGTTTTTCGCTTACTTTAATTGGCACCTGGTGGTACGCGCTCTTTAGGTCGATCTGACTAAAAACGTTGTATTTTGCTACTTTAGACACAATAGTTTCTATATGAGGTAAGGGATAAGCGTCTAAATCCGTGAACTTATTTATAGTCAGAGAGTAGTCAATTACGAGTCTTTTCCGATGTGCTCCCCCTCCTGCGACTAAGACCTGTGCTCGCCACGGAGAGACACTTGGTTCAATTACACCGTCTTCCAACAGCTTTGCGACTTCTTCTGTTATGAATGTTTCATCTTGTTCGCTATAGTGTCTGGATTTTACTGCAATTGGTTTTGTGTTTGGAGACAGGTTAGTAAAAATGGAAGCGGGAGGCACTGAGGCTTGCATTACATTGCAGATTAGGGGCTCCTTGGATCCTCCAAAGTTAAATTGAAGACTGGTGTGTTCTTTTAATATATCATGCCCGATAATAACGTCAGCGCATAGGTTGCTGACGACAAGAAGAGGCCGGTGTTTATGTAAATGTTCATTTATAGTAAGAGATGCAAAACATACACTTCTCACGAAAGACACGTTGTTTTGAGAAGCTAATGTAATAGCTTGCCTGTGTGGTTTCTGTTTCAGCTGCATAAGTTGTGCTATTTTCTCATCTATGAAGCTCACTGAACTCCCTGTGTCAATAAGAGCGTCGGCGTGATAGTTGTTAAGCGTAATAGGGATTGTGGCTTTGGAAAGGCTTGATGGAGAAGCAGCAGAGACAGCATTAGAAACAACTTCAGAATTATCGGAGTCATCGGCAGGGTCTTCAATGGTAACGGCGTTGATGACAGTATTCGTGGAACGGCAAACGTTAGCAAAATGTCCTTTTCTGGAACATAGCTGGCACTGGGCATTAAACGCAGGACAATTTGGTCTTCGGTGTGAGGTCGTTCCACCACAGTAAAAACAGCGCCATTTAGTATTGCGTTCTGTAGTAGCTCGAGAGCTTTGGAAGTCTCGTTTCACGCGTGATGATACAGCTGGTACTGGCAAAGCGTTCAAGTTTGGTTCATTCATGCCACCGGTCATTGCACGGGAATCCTTTTCTGCAGTCTCTAAGGAAAGAGCTTGATCGAAAGCTTCATCTAAGGTCAGAGTGTGTTTTTCAAGCAGTCTTTCCCGAATTTTTAGTGACATTATTCCTGAAACAAAAGCACCTCTTATAGCCAGCTCTTCATGCTCCATAGCAGAAGCAGCTTGGAAGTTACAGTCACGTGCCAGGAGTCTGAGTGTCCTTCCATAGTCTGATATAGATTCGTCGGGCTTTTGTTTACGTGTAGCTAGCAAGTGGCGGGCCAGTATTTCTTTTTTTGGTTTGAGGTACATTTTATCCAGTATTTTTATAGCACCATCATAAGTCGAGCAGTCGCGGACGTGAGGGAAAATAGTGGCTGACAGATGGTTCATTAAAAGCTTCACTTTCAAGGAATCGGCACCTTTAGGAATTTCTTCGAGCAAGAAATTATTAAACGTATACTTCCAATGGGCCCACCTTAGGTCTGCTCCTGATACGGTGGGTTCCACGTCGAACTTCTCGGGTTTTAGATACCTAGACATCGTGGGTGACGGTATTTTATTTTCGTCGGTCATTTAGCAGCTAATTAAATTGTTACATAATTAAACTATTAACCAATTAAGAATTTGGCTTTATTTAGCTGGAATGATACATCTGATATGTGTCACAACTTGACAATCATAAATACTTAAAAGCAATAGGTACAAAAGAGGTTTACATATCAGCAGCAAATAGTACTATCATCATCATGTCAGCCGTAAGACGTCCACTGCTGGACATAGGCCTTCCCCAAGGCTCTCTACTCAGAACGGTCTTGTGCTTTTCACGTCCACGGCGTTCCCGCTATCCTAACAAGGTCGTCACTCCATCTTGTTGGAGGCCTACCTACAGCTCGTCTCCCGGTCCGCGGACGCCACTCAAGAACCTTCTGACCCCATCCGCAATCAGTCCTACGAGCGATGTGCCCCGCCCACTGCCACTTCAGTTTAGCTATTCTTCGGGCTATGTCGGTAACCTTAGTTCTACTGCGGATATCATCATTTCTGATTCTATCACGCAGAAAAACCCCGAGCATAGCCCTCTCCAAAGCCCTCTGAGTGACGTTAAGCTTCCTTATGAGGCCCATTGTTAGCGCCCACGTCTCAAACAGTACTATAGTACACAACTATCTGATAGTGAGGCTTCGGATCAACATCATAAAATACCCAATAGTCAGGTACCTGGCGGTGGATGTGTTGACTATACAAAGGTAAATTCAACGCTTGCTTACCCTAAAATACTATTAAACTCAATCAAATAATAGTTCAACAGCTTTCCAAATTTATATAAAGGGAAAGAAAGCATTGTCATTTTATTGCACCTACTTACTTCTTGATTTCTGTTTCACCTTAAGGTTGACTGGTAGAGAATGCTTGTACTATTATTATACTATTTTAATTTTGTGCATGTATTTAAATAAATAAACTGAGTAACTTTATATCCATCTATTTCATAAACTAGTTCTGTCTTTGTTTTATCAAAATAAAAGTGTAATTTACTCCACCCAGGTTCTACTAAGTCAGGGAAGATTTATGTCTTAAGCTGTTAAAAGATTGTTGTTACGCGCTGATAATACTGGGTCAACAAAGTAAAAACGATAAAATATATTTATTAAACATAATTATTATTAAATAGATAAAAAATCCAATATAATGACGCTCTCTAATTTCAAAGCTGAACTCTAAAATGGTTCAAATGATTTTCAGAAAACCGAAACCAACTATAGTGGGAGACCGATAAGAAGTCAATCCTGACAGCTGTCATCGCAGTACAATTTATAACCTATTCTTTGGTTTGAGGTTGTAATTTGTACTAAAATGACAGATGTCAGGATTAACTTGCTGGGCACTATAAATGAATAAAGTCCCTTATAATATAGCACCCCTCGGGGCTTAAAAAATAGCACAAAATTATTGTAGCTTGTACACAAAACTCTTAAAATCATTATAAATACCAACCGATGAAACTATAGCATAGAAGCATTCGATCTTAGTGCTCAGGGTTCAGGGTTGGCAACGCATTTGAAGACCTATCAACACCGAAAAAATCTTCGAAAATATCTTCAATGACAGCGCATACTCGTATAACGCATTTAAAAGGAAAACTATCACGACTAAGTAGACTTTACTAATTCCTGAGATAGGCGACTAAAGTGTTACACAGCTACTAAAATCACGTAAGGCAGCATCAAATAACTTTAAATAGAGAATTAGTTCATACTTGTTTCTTTTTGAGATAGTTTTTGTGAAGTAACGGCTTCGGAACCCTACACTGAGCATGGTCAGACATGCTCTTGCCCGGTTTTATTGTATCGTCATGCTAAGTCTTATAATTATACTAGCGACCCGCCCGCGGCTTCGCCCGCGTGGAATGTATTATACATATAAACCTTCCTTAAGAATCACTCTATCTATTAAAAAAAACCGCATCAAAATCCGTTGCGTAGTTTTAAAGATTTAAGCATACATAGGGACAGACAGCGCAAGCGACTTTGTTTTATACTATGTAGTGATAGTGATTGTTTAAGTTGTTGCCAACGTGGAGGTATGATAAGATGGTTATGCAATGATCATACACAAATATTCAAGATAAAATGTGTAAGGCCCGTACGGTGCCTACCTAGCTTATAAATCAGATAGGTAATGTGAGTTTATTTTATAATCAAAATAATAAAAAATGTTTCATGTGCGTATACAGTCAAGTGTAAACATATGGGAGACCGCAATATCTCAAAAATATGTCCCAATGCACTTTATTCCAGTGTAATAAGACCTTTGTAACATATTTATGAGAGGATTATACTTTCGATACATGTTTTTGCACTTATACTTAAGCGTAAGTCATATTTATATAAGTTTACACCTTACATTTTACAGTAAAAGCCCTTAAAAATAAAGCTTTTATTTATCTTGCAATGTATGTATGTAAGGTTCAAATCTTGAAAGTTAATGTTGACCTACTTCCCGTCAACGGAATGGGCTGAAATTTGGACCACACATGCAAACCCGATGACAATGCAATATTATGGTATCTAAGGGCTGATCTGATGATGGAGTCGGAAGGTGGCGACAGGATCTCCGCTACTCTCACCGTAGACCCATCGTGTTAGGACTCAATAGTTTGGTATCGATAAGCAAATAAAGATTTTGCAAAAGAAAGTACAGTCGTCAAATAAAACTTGTCCCAAAAATTAAATTACCGTCAGTAACTTATTTAAAGGAAAGCTTGTTTAGAGGAATTGCTCTTAACTAGGTCGCTACCACCTGCATCTTATCCTCTTACCTACCGCCAAGCAGCAGTGTTCGCATGGTTGTGTTGCGGTGTGGGGATAGGAGATCCGGTGAAATTACTAGCATAGAGGCATTCCATCTTAGTCCTGAGGATTGGCGACGCATTTACGGTCTTAAGATTGTATTCTTGAGACTGCGAATGTCTATGGGTCTATTTGGACCGTTTCCCTAATACCATTACCTAATACCTCGTGAACGGGGGCTGTTTGTGGGCTTCTGCTGGAGTTTCTTGCGGCGCTTCTCCGCAATGATGGTCTTGTCCGAAGCGCTAGTAGACTCACTCCATATTACCGACGTGTAAAAGAGCCCTCATGTGGCCAATTTACTAAAAAAACATTTTGAATGTTGGTTATGCCTTTTGAGAGACCAGCTCTGGAAGAATCGGTCCCTTAACATAACTACCGTGGATTATTCATCTTTTAATAGTTTTTGCCGTGTGGTTGCCGGGTTAGAATAGTGCCACTCCATGTCTTCCCGTGGATGTCGTAAGAGGCGACTAAGGGAATAAAGGCTTGTATTACTGCTAGGCGATGGGCTTGCCACCTGTCACTAATACACTGGGAAACATCTTAGCCTACTTTTGCAAAATATGGTTACAGAATTATCAAGAAGTTTTAAGACTTGTTGGTAATTCTTTCGCTCTGCCTAGATACCCCATTCTGGGAATGAAGGCGTGAATTTATGTATGTATGTAATAGTTATTTTACAAACCCAGGTATTTTCATCGTGGGCGCCAAGCGCACCGCGTTCGGCACCTTCGGGGGGGTGTTCCGGACCACCTCGGCCACCGAGCTGCAGACGCACGCGTTCAACGCGGCGCTGAAGGAGGCGGGCGTGGCGCCTGCGCAGGTCGACACCGTGATCGTGGGGCAGGTCATGTCCGTGAGTACAACTGTTTCGTCGCTCTGGTTAGAAGCGAGCTTAAGGCACCTTCGAGGAGGGGGAGGAGGGGGGGTGTTCCGGACCATCTCGGCCACCGAGCTGCAGACGCACGCGTTCAGCACGGCGCTCAAGGAGGCAGGTTGAAACCCATACGCGTCTTTGTTCGTACAATTGTTATCAAATCATTGTTAAATGGTTTCGTTTTAAATACCTAGAAACGATTTGTTTCAATTTCGTTCGAACGGAACGTTATGAAAAACGTTTTTGATCAGGATCAAAATTTTAACCGTTTTTTCTAATCTTCTGGGGTGTTCGGTAAGTAGCTACGAACGACTATTACGAATAATTTCATGCCTGTTCCCGTTTCGTTTATTTTAAATAACGTTTCCATACCCTGGTAGCTATGATGATGCTACTTTGTTTTCCTTAGGCATCTCAAACGGACGGCATCTACACCCCGCGGCACGCCGCCCTGAAGGCCGGCGTGCCCCAGGACAAACCCGTGCTCGGCATCAACCGGCTCTGCGGCTCTGGGTTCCAGTCCGTCGTGAACAGCGCACAGGTGAGCCACTGTCACAGCGTACAGTCAAACTCATAAATATATATACAGGGTGTCCCAGAAACCCACGTTAACCCGCCTAGGGCTGATAGAGCAGCTCATAAACTAATTAGTTTCCGAGATATTGATCATTTAAATCGGAATTTTTGTCATTTTTCCTTATGCCCGTGATACGAAAAACCCTAACTTAATGTATTAATTCATATTTTTTTCAGTTTTTTCTTCCATGATTAGAATCACTTTTCCGAGATATTGATCATTTAAATCGGAATTTTTGTCATTTTTCCTTATGCCCGTGATACGAAAAACCCTAACTTAATGTATTAATTCATATTTTTTTCAGTTTTTTCTTCCATGATTAGAATCACTGTGAAATAAGGAACTTTTTAAAGCTACATGACATATTTTTTTTCATTATAACTTTTTGAGTAAACGCACAAAGTTTGTTTTTCCATACTAGGTGAAAAACAAACGCGGGGTTCCCTTAGTATGGAGAAAGTAACTCTGTGCGTTACTTTCGTGCGTTGCGTGCGCAGTTATTGTCAGGTAAATGACAAAAGTCAAAAGCAATATAGATTTGTCAAGTAGAATTCATTCATTTATGCAATTTCATTTTCAATTTATACAATTTAACAATTTTATTTTTGTAACAATTTCAGTTATGGCTACATTTATCTTTTTTTTTGATAAAAAATGAGAATTTAGAAGTCCTAAAATCAAATGCCAGGACAAATACTGACGTTTGGTACGGCAACCAGATTCTTAGAGCTTTAAACGCATTTGCTATCTTTAGGTTTAAACAATGGCTGGGTTCTCCGTATTCTCCATGACGTAAAAAAAATAGATTTTAGTTTTCCACTAAATCTTTAATTCTTTATCTTAAAACTGTTTCCATCCAACCAGGACATCATGACCGGCGCAGCCAAAATCTCCCTAGCTGGTGGCGTAGAGAACATGTCCCAAGCTCCTTTCGCCGTTCGAAACGTTCGCTTCGGGACCGCCCTGGGAGCCACCCACGCCTTCGAGGATACCCTCTGGGCTGGTCTTACCGACTCCTACTGCGGTATGCCCATGGGCATGACGGCTGAGAAGCTAGGCGCCCAGTTCAAGATCACCAGGGACGAGGTGGACAATTATGCGCTGCAGTCACAGCAGAAGTGGAAGAAATGTGAGTTGACCTTGATATTTTTGTTTGTTGCGATCAAATGATATGCTAGTAGTAGATAGGCTGTCGTCGTGGTGAGCGGTTGCCTAGTGTCATTCATTCATTCATGTCAGCGGAAAGAGGTCCACTGCTGGACATAGGCCTCCCCCAAGGCTCTCCACAGTCTCCACTCAGACCGGTCTTGTGCTTTTCGCATCCACCGCGCTCCCGCGATCCTTACAAGGTCGTCACTCTATGAGGCCTACCTACAGCTCGTCTCCCGGTCCGCGACTCAAGAACCTTCTGACCACATCGGCCATCAGTCCTGCGTGCTATGTGCCCCGCCCACTGCCACTTCAGTTTAGCTATTCTTGCCTAGTGTCCATCTTTTCAACTCCAGCGGCCGCCATCTTGATTCGACGACAATATAAGCTTAATTTATTTATTTTTTTATTTATTGTTATCGGTTAGACACATGTTTATACTCGTAGCATTGCTTGACCCTGGTCTTTCTCCGCTTCTTTTCTTCTTTAACATGAATAGGTGCGACTACTAAAGCCCCAGCAATAGCTGCTTTTTGTGGATTAGAAAATCATCATGTCCTCCATACCGTGCCATGATACGTCCAACTGTCTCCGCGTTCACGTTCAGACTGTGTAAGGTGCCGATTTCCAGTGTAGTGTAATGGGGATTTAACTTCGCAGCCCATGACGCCGGGGTGTTCAAGGCCGAGATCGAGCCGGTGACCCTGACGATCAAGCGCAAGGAGGTGAAGGTAGACACGGACGAGCACCCGCGCCCACAGACCACCATCGAGAGCCTCAAGAAGCTGTCCCCCGTATTCAAGAAGGAGGGGCTGGTCACAGCTGGCAGCGCTTCGGTGAGTCGCTGCTAAAGTACCAAAGCAAAGTTAAGAGCTGTTACTTGCTTTTCCTTGATATTTTTGGTAGGGCATGGCATGAGAGTTAGCTTTCTAGCATCATTACACCAGCCGAAAGACATCTACTGCTGGTCAAAGGTCTTCTAGAAATTCCACGATAATCGGTTTTGTTGAAGTAGCTCAGAAGCAATGTTTAAATTACTGACTTAAAGTTTACTTGTAAGGACTGAATGTAATGTAAAAACGTTACAGTGAAAATTAGCACAAGAATACAAAACAAACCAAAAGGCACTAGTTAAACAAATAGTTAGTGTACCATGGTAAAAAATATAATTGTTACTTTATTAGGATATTTTTGTCATAACCTCTGAACAATGCTTTTACGATTTTGAGAATCTCATCATCATAACTTAAGAGCTACGTTCATCTCCGCCATTATTTTCTGTCCTTTTAGAATCTAGACATCTCGATACTAGACGACTACTTTCTTCTTTTACTTGCTCAAAGTGACTTCATCCAAACATCCTCTGCCTTTGCCTTCAACATGATAGTCACAGTAACCTCGTCTTTTGTATCCTAGGGTATCAGCGACGGCGCCGGCGCCATAGTCCTCGCCAGCGAAGCAGCCGCTAAGAGCCTCAAGCCGCTGGCTCGGCTGGTGGGCTGGTCCTACGTCGGAGTGGACCCCAGCATCATGGGCATCGGGCCAGTGCCAGCCATTGAAAACCTGCTCAAGGTCACTGGGCTCACCCTCAATGATATCGACTTAATTGAGGTAAGTTTCAGGGAGGATTAGGTCCTTGTGTTTCATCATTATGTCATGGTTAGCTATGTGCAAGAAAAGGAGGCAGAACAACTACGCAATGGAGAAATGCCATACGCGACGCCAAGAGTGCTATCCAACTAGCACAGAACAGAGAAGCTTGTAGAGTGTAAGTGAGAAATTTACAAAGAAGAATCATCATTATGTCATCTGAATAGCATCCATCTAGATTCCACGACCTTGATCAGACCTCTGCCCATGCTTTATTTCAACTGGTGTATTAACATCATGAAGTTTTCTGGTATAGTTGTATTGAAGTCGCCAGGAGCCTCAAGCTTCTAGCTCGGCTGGTGAGCTAATACATCATGGGCATCCACCGAGGGCCTGCTCAAGGTCACCGGATTCAGCCTAAGTTCAGTATCAAGTCACAAGTGTGTCACCATTATGTCATGGGGCGAAAGAGGAGAGCGCGTACGCAATCCGGAACGCCAAGAGATTTATAATCCAGATTCCAGCCATCCACCTACCACAGAACGGAAGCTTGGAGAGTGGTACTAATAGTGCATTTGATGATCACGATCCACAGCCTTGAGGAATTGACGAAGAAGGCCACGGGACAAGTCTCTTCCAAGGTTTCTGCGACCTTGACCAGACCATCAGGGTCATTTGTCACTCGGTAGGTGCTCATGCTTTACTTCATCATGACCGTAATTACATATTGTCCTCAGATCAACGAAGCGTTCTGCGCACAGACCCTGTCCTGCGCCAAAGCCTTGAAACTGGACCCGTCCAAGCTCAACGTCAACGGCGGCGCCACCGCGCTCGGGCACCCGCTCGGCGCCTCCGGCTCGCGCATCACGGCGCACCTCGTGCACGAGCTCAAGTCTGACACGCACACACGCGCACTCTCTTACACACCTAGACACACACACACACACAGAGAGAGACACACACACGCACACACAGACACACGCGCACACACAGAGAGACACACACGCACACACAGAGAGACACACGCACACACAGAGAGACACACACGCACACACAGACACACGCGCACACACAGAAAGACACGCACACACAGACACACGCGCACACACAGAGTGACACACACACGCACACACAGACACACGCGCACACACAGACACACACACACAGACACACACACGCACAACATACACACGGACACACACACGCACACACAGACACACACGCACACACAGACACACACACGCACACACCGACACACACGCGCACATACAGACACACACGCACACACACGCACACGGAAATACAGGGATTGCCTTTATCGATAAACTCAATTATCGATGCTTTTCCCGCATACTAGTGATCGCTCCAAGTTTTGTATGTATTTTTTTTATTGTAACTATGCAAATAAAACAAAATAGCAACATAATTCTTGTTATTCCTTATTTTAAAAGATATTTTTAACCTTTAGTCATCATCATCATATTTTTTTCCTTACCATATATTTCAGAATTACTGTCCCATTTTGTTAAAATAAACAATCAGAATTCGTCAAGAGTAAAAAAATAACGGTTATGATTAGTGAAGGTTAAAATATCCTTTTAAAATAAAGAATAACCAGAATTATGTTTATATTTTGTTTTATTTGCATAGTTTCAATAAAAGTTTATTTTTACAAACAAATCTTGAAGCGATCACTAGTATGTGGGAAAAGCATCGATAATTGAGTTTATCGATATAGGCAATCCTTAGCTGTCATTTAATTTTGCCCCGTATATTCCTAGGTCTGCACATAAGTTTTATATACTGGATAGAGCTTCGCGCAAATTCACAGATTTGATCAGTTTCTTAGGCACAGTGTGAGACACGGACAGACAGGCGAATAAATGTTTTTTTTTTCAGACGCCGTGGGCTAAAGAGAGGCATTGGGTCAGCTTGCATCGGTGGCGGGCAGGGCATCGCTGTGATGATCGAAGCCGTTTGAAACACATTATTAATCTTTAAGAACCAAATAGTCTGATAAATCAATCAATAATGTATTATACTCAAGCATAATCGTTTATTTAATACGATCAAACAGGCAATATCAAAACAAAACTTAGAAATGAATGATTTCCAATACTTGAGTAATTTTTTGATCAATTTTGATCTTGTATTTTTAAGATCAAGTGACTAAACATTATATATTTTTAAAAAGCTCAGTAAGCACAAATGTTTTTTATGTATTTTAAACTAAGTAATTATTTAAGTTTCACTGCCTAATGAATGTAAATATATATTTTATAGCATGTTTATGGAACTGTTATTATTATACAAAAATAAATATGATCGTATTTTAGAGTATTACATGTTTTAAATGTTCTACGATTTGTATACATCATCAATAAAAGCTTTTATAAATAAATTCATTTTTTATTAAACTCCTCCAGCCGCTCTATTTATCAACAATTGTATATTATCGATCGTTATATATTATAAATCGATTTTTGCTAATGAAAACCAACATGATTATTCCACCGTTATCTTATCTTACATACAAAAAACACTCAATGGAATCAAAATTTATAGGGTATTTTCCGTTGACCTAAACTATGAAATTTGGCAAGTAATACCGTCTTATACTATACATATACTATACGTATACTACCAATATAGGGAAAAATCTGAAACTATTTTTTTTATTAAATCACAAAAATAACAGTGTCTATGCAATTCAATCGCTGCGGTGTGCGTAGTTTAAACAGAATTGATTTGTCCGCGTACCGTGTGTTGTGCGTTGCGATCGCAAGACCAAAGCTTAACCTTAACGTCCAGTCAACCAGTAATCGGGCCGGTGCAGCAGCTGATCAGGCCCAAACCACAGACCGCAAATATTCATTATTATTAAATAATTACGAATTTGTTGCACCTGCAGTGGAGACCATGGAATCTCGGTCAGCCGATATGAAAAGCTTTATTAAGGCTCTGTCATCCCGGCTCATAGACATCTCTGGAGAGACTAAGCTGGTGCTTACCTCTCCCAAAGGATTGGGCTAGCTATCCAGAGAGGTAGCCTAATCCTTTGGGAGGTAATGCAGTCAGTGTCATAGGAACCATGCCGCGAGCGGACCTGCTAGAGGGGGTATTCGTTCTATAGTGTTGATTATTATTTACATCTTTAATATTTGAGTAGCTTAGTTTTATTATAGTTAATTAGTACTTCATATTTTTGTTTTTTTAAGCTTTAGTATACTTTAATTTTTATAGCATATACTGCCAAATGAGCTAAGCTAAGCCTAGTTGTTTTGGTAGCAATGTTTTAGTCAATTTGTGTGAAATTGTTCCATGTTTTTTTTACTAACACTGGTTTTATAACTCACCATAAAAGACCAGTCAAATGAGTTGAAATTTGACGGGTATGAGCCATTTTGGAGGGCAAAGTTGTAATAAAACGAGGAAGACCTAGGTTAACCACCTAGGTTAGGTCAGCCAAATAAGACAGAAGGCCAATGTCGTGTCGTATCAGGTGAATAAGCGGGTCATTCCCACCTGTTACCACCAATTTGTTACCACTGGTAACAGCTGGGATTTTTTTTCCTACCCGTTACCACTGGTAACTACTGGGAATAAAAATTCCCAGTAGTTACCACCAAATGTTTTAAGTGTAGTTATCACCAAATATTGTAGTGGTAACAAATGGGAAAAATATTCCCACTTGTAACCACAGAGTACTTAGGTGGTAAAAGGTGGAAAAAAATCCCAGCTGTTACCAGTGGTAACAAATTGGTGGTAACAGGTGGGAATAACCCGAAAAAGCTGGCAGAGATCAAGGAAAAGTGGGAATTACTACACCGACAAGAGCCTAGGTTTTAAGTTACATGATGATAATGACTTATGAGCCATGAGGAGATACATGTACACCTGCCGTTTCCGTCATCATACCTATTCGATGTTACCATTTTATTGTAACGTAATCGAAATTGCATAAGCATACAAAATTTCAAGTTAATCCGACAATTAGAAGTAGGTTTAAAATTTACTTCTATTTATGGTATTGTTTGTTAGTTACAACTGCAGCTAATAATAAGAGTGTTATAAAAACATTGTTATCGAATCGCAGCTTATCCTGATAAGAGACGTTACGCTTATTGCTGTTTATCTGGTTGGTATTTTGTGGCAAAGGTATCTTATCGGTAAGCCGAACAAATCTCGTGGACCTATGGACTGTGTACTATTGGTCACTACTCTTGATAGTCTAAAGCCAGAAGGACTGGCTTCACGGGTGGAGGGGAGGGGGGGCGACCTGGGGGGTCACTCGGGGCGGCGCCGCAATGTTATGTAACTTAACTTAGGTACTTTTAAGTATTATTGTACATTGTGATTGAAAAAATTACCTGCTGGATTTTCTTGCGGCGCTTCTTCTCCGCAATTATGGTCTTGTCCAAAGCGCTAGTAGTTTATATATTGAACGTTACGGTCTTTTGGCACCAAATGCATTTTTTTAAATATGATATTGTGCCCATTTTTGAGTTATAAGTATATACAGTACTTATAACCAGCTATACAGCCTAGTTCGACAGCCTATAGAGTCAATGTGAACCAATAAATTGCTACTATACAAACATTTTCGTTACTTAGGATGAGTTGTCCTGAGACCCTAGCTTGTACTATTACTTACTCTGTGCCCAAGGCAAACTTAACTTTTTTATGACATTTTCGTGCGTTACCATAAACCACGTGGTCAACTGTCATCGCATACATTTTCCGTGATAGAAACGAAAAACGTTAATAGTAATGAGAGAGATATTATAGAAGTACATTCAATGTCTAGTTAGGAGTACTAGCGTTTGCATCTAAGCTTGGCTGCGGTCCCCCTGGGCCTCTATTCTACCATGTAAAACAATAATGCTTGAGGCTTTGGATTTCGTTACTACTTTAGAAAAAACTCGTCTGGTATTTCGAGATGTATGAGTTTCCACTTAATTTTCTTCGAGTTTAAGTTTAAAATGGTACGTCACGAATTCTGAGATACGAGGTTTTTTCAAAGCAATGACGATTTGTATACGTGTGTGTTTGTGTCCCAAATCGATCGCTTAGTTCACAAGTTAGCTTAGCCATCATTGTTAATAGGTAAATAAGTAGGTAGGTACCTATTAGTATAAAACGAAGTCGTATCCCGCCGTCTGTCTCTCTCTTTACTATCAGCCCAAAGGAACCCTGACGTACCATACCATAGAACCCTTTAGTCGCTGGGTACCTAAAACGTAGTCTGATAATTCGCGTTATGCCTAGACCAATCGATAGGTAGTCGCATTAAGACTTAGACCTTATGCGATTTTGTCCAAAAGCAAATTTCCCCTTCTTGCCCAAAATTAATTTTAACAGAGTCGACGGAGCTCCACTTACGCGGAGCTCCTATTTCTGGGTGGTTTTGGCCCTCCGGGCCTGCTGCAAAACTAACATAACCTAAACCTACCTCATATTTGTTATAATTTAGTCTATAGGCGTAACGTGTTTTAGCCTAACTGCTAATTAGGTGTATCGCGAAATGGACAAACAGCTACTTAGGCTTACTGCGTTTGGGTCATATTGCGAAATAGGTAATATCAGAGGTCGGAATAGGCAGTGCCTATTTGCCTAAACTTCGCGGGAGGACGTAACTAAGAGTGGTTACAACCACCAAAAAGAATGATTAATTTTTATTGAATGCGGTATTTCCGGGATTATTTAATGGAAATTGATACTAAAACTCAATATCACATGTCATGTTAAAATATTTTCTTATGGAGTGTCCCCATTATCAGCAGGGTCGCATAATGCAGGTAGTAAGTACACAGCTAAAGGAGTCTCGATAAAATAAACAAGGTAAGTATGTAAAACAAAGTAATGAGGTAAAATATTATATACGACGAAATACTTTGTTAGTTTATTTACATTAGAAATAAATCAGAATATATGTCATTTAATCATGTAAAATTGTATTTCCACATTTATGTAATAATAAAAAGAAATCATTATTTTCGGTGGTTGTAACCACTCTTACGTACGTCCTCCCGCGAAGTTTAGGCAAATAGGCACTGCCTATTCCGACCTCTGAATATAAGTAACGGTCAATATCGACTTAGACTGTCTTAGATGAATAGCGAATTTGAAATGAAGTTTTGTCATAACGCGAATTTGTCAGACTACGTTTTGGGTACTCACTCAGCGACTTGCCCCATAGAACGGTGTCAGTGACATTATAAAAGTCATAAAACAATTTATTTGACACTTTTTACCCAACTGCCGAAGGAGAAGAGTAATGTATTTACCAGCCTATTTTCCTTTATTCCCTTGTTGCGCTGTAGAAACTAAACGCGTGGTCCGATTTTGATGATTTTTATGGCAATCGATTTGTCTCTTGTGAGTGTCACTAAAGATATGAGATGGATGTTTTCTATGTATTCAAGTATATACTTCTCTTTTATCGTTTGTCGTTTTCTAGCACCTATAGTACAAGCCGCTAGCTTAGTTTGGGACTAGGTCAATTAGTGTGACATTGTATCCTACATAAAAGAAAAAAAAGCCCATAACTAACATACCGGGAATTTATTCTGGGGCCAGAGGGCCGTTAGAGGCAAGAGGGAAGTTACTTTAGCCCCATCCCTGTCACTACTCGACATTCGAGAGTAAATAGAGAGAAAGAGATGGATAACGACACGTCGAAGTTTTTTTTTATTAGCGTTCCGAACCCAAAGGGTAAAAACGGGACCCTATTACTGACTCCGCTGTCCGTCTGTCCGTCTGTCTGTCACCAGGCTATCTCACGAACCGTGATAGTATAACAACAAATACAAAAAACCGACTAAAATTAATATTTAAGGGGGCTCCCATACAACAAACGTGATTATTTTATAGATATTGGTACGGAACCCTCCATGCGGGAATCAGACTCGCGCTTGGCCGGTTTTTAAAGTAGGTACTTACTCTTGTATAGTCACGAATCATATCTCACAACATAGTTGGTCGGGTTGGGGTCAAAAACCCTTTCCCTTAGGTTATATATAACCTTGCCTTATCCTTGCGTTATAAAATATATTTCGAATAACCTGCGCTAAAGTTATTAAGTAAACGCTCGTGAGTAGACGAGCTGCTTGATAAAAATATTTATCATTTCAAATTCATTGGCGGCGTAATCCAGCTCGACAACAGACGCGTCGGTTAAAATGGCGGTAGCAATAAACAAAGGTAAGTTTTACACTTTAAATTAATTGAAAATAGAAACGTTACAATAAGTAGGTCCCAATTATGATAAAAATCACGACATGGTTTGCTTCTAGTTTGTTCTCCTACTTTGTAAATAAGAAGTTTTTAAGGTTATGTTTTAAAATACTCGAGTAATTTTTAACTCAGTCGTATAGCCATATGATATGAGTATATGACAATAAGTGAAAATGAAAAGGAAGAACTAAATGCATACGTGTAAAAGAGATACGTGATGTTTTGAAACACGGGTAAAGTTCAATGTCCGTATCGTAGTCGAACGTATAGTTAGGTAGGTATATGTGATATCAGCCTTATTTTGCGGCGTATAAAGTAGTGTTTCGGTCGCAATTTTAAAAGTAAATAGGTTGTTATTGACCTTGACCGCTGTGTGTTCGGTCCGCGGTGCTACTATATTGGCAAACGTCACTTTTTACTCACTTTTATATCACGTTCCTAAAAGGAGGATATTATACAAAAGTAAATAACCGTTTTTAATGAGTACCTAGTCACTTTTACGCACTTGCATTATAATGTACTACCTATATCAAAAAATCAATTTGGTTTTAACTTGTCGTTAGGCACGTACCTACCTAGGCAAAAAAATATATGTAAGTATGAATAGTATTAAAAATTATTATACATATTGCGATCACGGTATGAGATCGAAGTCCAAACTGTTGTTGTTGGGACTTATAGGTACTTTAGATACTTAAGGGAATCATGCTTAGTTTAGTTTTAAATTTATTTAAACAACGTACGGTCTGTGAGCACTTAGAAGAGGCTCCGGTTTAATACTTCTCTCTCACTCGCTCTTAATATCGTATGAGAGCGAGTGAGAGAGAAGTACTAAACCGGAGCCTCTTCTATAAGTGCTCACAGACTGTACTAAAGTTTCTATATCTCGGTTAGGTACATTTACTTCGCTAAAGTTTTAAAATTTTCGTTGTATATCCCTATATAAATATACCTAGTTTAATAAAGAAACTTTATTACCTTGTTTAAATAAACTTAAAACTAAACTAAACATGATAATTATAATGATACGGTTCGATGTAGGTATGTAACATTTACTTACCAATTTAGGCATGGCTGTTATGGCTAACATTATACTTACACAAAAATATAAGAAAGTAAGTAATGCAAAAAAAACATCTTACTAATACATGATCATCGTGATGAAAATGAATTCAAGACATCATCAACTCATCGATGGTCCTACATAAAATCATAGCCTAAATATAAATGTTTGTAAGGCTGAAATATTTTGGATGAGATTTGCCCACTTAGCCTGGATAAAGGTTTTTTTTTAATTGTATATTTCCCGAAGGAGAAGCGATAAACCTCTATGCAGAAGTCTCGTGCAAAAGCTGGTTTCCTTATTACATACATACCTTCACGCCTTCATTCCCAGAGTGGGGTAGGCAGAGCTACAGAATGACCAACAACTCCAAAAACTTGTTGATAACTCTGTAACCACAATTTGCACAATTAGGCTAAGATGTATACATACATACATACCTTCACGCCTTCATTCCCAGAGTGGGGTAGGCAGAGCTACGGAATTACCAACAACTCCAAAAACTTGTTGATAACTCTGTAACCACAATTTGCACAATTAGGCTAAGATGTTTAACAGTGTATATTAGTGACAGGTAGCAAGCCCATCGCCTAACATTACTACAAGCCTTTATTCCCTTAGTCGCCTCTTACGACTTCCACGGGAAGACATGGAGTGGCACAATTCTAAGCCGGCAACCACACGGCCATTCCTTATTAACATAGAGAATAAGACTTAATGCGCCTATGCGCCAGGGTCTGGCTGGATCTTTACAGCCATCTTACCGACTACCTAACCTTTCACCAACCATAACCCCTACACTTAGGTACAGGATACGAATGTAGTACTCTTCGACACGGCACGCATTGTGAGGATGTTCCTCTCTCTGCAGCCCTAACCACCGGTAGCTTGAGCCCTGCCCCGCTGCCGGCGTCAACCGTAAAACTTAATTTACATAACTTTTAATAAAATATTGCCGCAATTACGACCATTTACTAGAGTTTAATTATTCCAACACATTAAAGTACTAAGCGAGATTGAAGTATTCGATAATTTCATAACATATCTACCTATGCACAGTTTTTTAAAGAAATTTTAGCGTAGAGTTTCATTTAAAAAGTACAAGTTTTGAGGGCCATACCCAAACACCGATAAAACTAAAAATTGACAGCAGGTCGGTAGGTACTTAATGTGGTAGCGTAACCATTTCATAAAACTGTAAATGTTAACGTAAGCCCTTCATTTGTATCGTGTTATGCATGGTCACTGGTTTGTGATTTTAGTTTCATAATAATATTGTTGTTTGCCTTAAACTGAGTAGATGGATTAACCCATATTAGTAAGAGGTAGTTTAATATCCAAGCGGGTCGAATTTAAGCCCATAATTGACAACAATTCATTTTGTGCTAAGACTGCTAAGGTAGTAAAATAAAATACCGTTTCTAGATTTTCCACTGCTGATTACAGTAAAAATATCTTTGGATTTTTTTATGCAGTAGTTTTTTTATATTTAGGAAAAACAGTAAAAAAAGTTGGATTGTGAATGTTAGGAATACACTTATAAGTGCCCTTAGTCCATTTATTACCAAAGAAAATCACAAAAATATACAACTGTCATGTTCATTTTTTATCTGTCTGACGGATTAATTGATTCTAACGACACGCTTTCGATTCTACGCAAAATAGTTTATTTATTTTAGTGGCGTCTACAAATTACGTAACTAATAAATCACGCAAAATAACAAATTTGTGAACGAACGGCAGCGAATGAGTGACATGACATGACAGTCAGTTTTGTTTCTGTTTAAAGTTACTTTTTTTAATTTTATATCAGGCTAAGATCACGACATGAGTATTCCTAACTTTGTATATACGGTCTTTTTAATGACTATTACTTTAATAAATTATTAACGTCGAATTTAAGTTAAATAAAGAAAAACCAAGAAATACGGGTAGTCTAATGTTTAACCAGCTATTATAAACGCGAAAAAACAATAATGCTTTTTTTTTTGAAATGTTGTCAATTGATTTTTTATGTTTTTATCATTGTCATATTTTGTTAATTGTGTTATGTTATGCACGGTTACTTGCGACTAGGGAATGCAAATAACCGGTAATAACCGGTAATAACCGGTTATTTTCACAAATAATCGGGTAATAACCGGTTAAATTGCATTCCCTACTTGCGACTTTATAGTTCCTTTTTTAGCCTAGTAGGTACTTAGCCTGTTAAATGTGTTGGTGTGTTATTGAGCCGCATCGGCACAAATGCGATTGTTTTGCGCAAGCTGAGTTTGCCTATAATGGGGTAAACACCCTGTCACTCTTCCAATTCAGTTAATGGTGTTATATCTGTTGGCGAACATAATAAATAAATAAATAAATACATAAATTTCTCATTGCAGGTATCTTCATAGTGGCAGCCAAGCGCACGCCGTTTGGACGCTACGGAGGCAAACTTAGGGACGTGCAGCCTTCAGACCTCCTAGCTGCTGCGGCTAAGGATGCCTTCAAGGCCGCTGGAGTAGCGCCAGCCCTGGTTGACACCGTCAACATCGGGCAAGTCAATGGTGTAAGCTATGCCTTTTGATTTGAATTAATTCTCACGTTTATTGCGTAAAGGCGAGTGCCCGGCGTGCCTTCATTCATGTCAGCCGAAAGACGTCCACTGCTGGACATAGGCCTCCCCCAAGGCTCTCCACTCAGACCGGTCTTGTGCTTTTCGCATCCACCGCTTTCCCGCGATCCTAACAAGGTCGTCACTCCATCTTGTTGGAGGCCTACCCACAGCTCGTGTCCCGGTCCGCGGACGCCACTCAAGAACCTTCTGACCCCATCGGCCATCAGTCCTGCGTGCGATGTGCCCCGCCCACTGCCACTTCAGTTTAGCTATTCTTCGGGCTATGTCGGTAACCTTAGTTCTCCTGCGGATATCATCATTTCTGATTCTATCACACAGAGAAACCCCGAGCATAGCCCTCTCCAACTCCATAGCCCTCTGAGTGACCTTGAGCTTTCTTATGAGGCCCATTGTTAGCGCCCACGTCTCGGATCCGTAGGTCATCACCATACCTGGGATATATATATATACTCGGGGCAAGTTCTAGGGATTTGATATCGATAAAAAAGATGTCGATATAATTAAATTAATACATGTGCACATTGCACATTCTCGATTACTGTAAGGAGGTTCGATGTCATATCTGATATCGAGCCTCTTAAGATAATAAAAGTATACGGATGTCATTTCCATCAAAATGACAATATACTGTCAGTACCAATCATATTCTTACGTTTAGCAGTTTAAAGTAGATATTTTCAACTAGACGGCAATCATTAATACCGACGAATATAGAAAAAATATTGATTGTATATTATGAAAACTGTTGTAAAATAAACAAATAAATATACGTGTTAATTTGTTTATTTTTTATTTAAAAATGAGGAGAAAATAAGTAATATTTATTTATGTCGAATAACATTTAGATGTTGGCAGTAACATCGATATATTTTATATCGATAAAATATTTTGCTACATCACTTTCGTACAGATGCCCCGAGTTATCCCAGGTATGGTCATCACTGGCAACGTGGCAACACACACAGGTCAAAGACTTTTGACTTCAAAAGCCAAATAGAATAATGATAAAATAATGGCTTTCTAAACTTAAAAATGGCAATAGGAAGGTCTAAGAACACTTAAGGGCTAATTATTATCGTATTTGTAGTGATGTTAACTGGATAATTATAATGGACGCATGGTCTCGCATGCCGAATCCTCTATTCTACTTTGTAAAATCGCCTTATTGTCAACGCGTTACAATAGCTCTTATTTACTTGACAGTAATGGTAGCCGATTAAAAACAATACGATAATATGTCAGGGGTAATATGGTTTTGCTGAGTAGAAAACAGCTGTCAATAACTTTGCACGACAGCAGTAGGTGACAAACCTTAATAACAAAATGTTTTTTTCTCCATGCACCGGTTAGGCCGTAAGACCGCTTAAAAATACTTTTTCTCAAACATGCAATGAAATGTTGGCGTTGTGTTAGTTATTTTAGGCTTCAAAGTATCACGTTCCGGGCGGAGCAGCTCGAGAGAGCTGTAAAGGAATACAATATTGAAGGCCTAGACCGGGAAGTATTAAAAAAAAAAATATATGTTGACATGGCGGCTGTGTTTATGAACAGCCTAATAGCAAAATTTCTTTAAAAAAAAAAAACAGTGGCTATTATAGTTATTGGACCAAAAATATCCGCGCTAATGCCTATTACACACGTTTTTTTTATTTCATTGCATATTTTTGAGAAAAGCACTATACCTCGCCGTGAAAAGGGGTTGCAAGCCTCGTAACTATCCTATCTATATAACTCAGCCGGCAATCCCCTACTTCCCGGCTACGGTAATGTACTATTGTATATCTGATCCTCCTGTTGTAGTTGAGTGGGTCTTCAGACGGTGGGCTGGCGCCACGGCACGCTTCTCTGAAGGCTGGTGTGCCCCAGGAGAAGCCAGCGCTGGGCGTCAACCGGCTCTGCGGCTCTGGATTCCAAGCTGTCATTAACAGCGCGCAGGTGAGCAATCACCTTACTGAAGTTTCTTGCAGTGCTTCTTCTCCGTAATGATGGTCTTTTCGACGCGATGCGATGGCCTAGTTCGTAGTGACCCTGCCTACGAATTTAGCGGTCCTGGGTTCAAATCCTGGTAAGGGCAAATATTTGTGTGATGAGCGCGAATATTTGTTCCTGACTCATGGATGTTTACTATGTATTTAAGTATATATTTCTCTATATAAGTATTTATATCGTTGTCTAGTACCCATAGTCAAGTCTAGAGCTTAGTTTGGGACTAGGTCAATTGGTGTGACATTGTCCCCTGATATTTATTTTAATTTGATTTATTCATTTCCGAAGCACTAGTAGATAGTGTAAAAGTGCCCGTGCGGCCTACTTACTGAATAAATGTCTTTATCTTTATCTTTATTCAATCCATATTACGCTTATAAGAGAGTCCTTATGTGGCCAATTTACTGAATAAATATTTTGTTTTTTTTTTAATTTTTGACCATTACCTACTTCAAAATTTGATTTTCAAGACCTCTGATCTAATCAAACTGCATTGACTATCGTGCGGTCCACGTATTATTAGAATTAAACTTTATAGACATAGCGAAAAGCTATTTCCGATACCAAAAAATGGGATGAAAATCTTAAATATATTAAAAAATATAAATCCTACTAATTTGCTATCGTATAGTTGTAGCTCACAACATTAAATCCGTATTATTTCCAGGACATCATAACGGGAGCCGCCAAGGTTTCATTAGCTGGAGGAACAGAGAACATGTCAGCTGTTCCGTTCGTGGTACGCAACGTGAGGTTTGGCACAGCTCTTGGCCAGAGCATCGAATTCGAAGATTCCCTGAACAGAAGCTCCTTGGACACTTATTGTAACTTCACCATGCCTCAGACTGCTGAGAACTTGGCCGAGAGATATAAGTTGCAGAGGAGTGAAGTGGATGCCTTTGCTTTGCAGTCTCAGCAAAGGTGGAAGGCTGGTTAGTACCTATTTAAAGTATTGATTAACTTTAGCTAAAGCATGGCCATTGTTCTCTTAAAATTAATAAGCATAGCATTCAACATTATTTTTAGAGTGGACTATAAAGAGATCCACTTTTTCACTTTATTGCATTGTAATGAGGTCCAAAAGTAGATACATTTCTTTGTAGTGGACTGTACTACCTGGTTATTCCCATTTCTTACCAGCCCGCTCAGAATAGTCGCCATCAAGAATTTCATATCAGTATTATAGCTGCTAAAATACCCGAGTGGTCAGACCTAATTTTCTAGGATTTTAAATAGGTCTGTTTTTCAAACTTCTTATAAATTAATTTAATTAAACACAGAATTTTAAAAAGGAAACCTATCTATCCCTTCAACGTGCAGCGTTCGACGCGGGCGTGTTCAATGAGGAGATGGCTCCAGTGACTGTGAAGGTCAAGAAGCAGGAGGTGGTCGTGTCGGTGGACGAGCACCCTCGCCCGGAGACAACGGCCGAGGCGCTGTGCAAGCTGCCTGTCCTCTTCCGGAAGGGTGGCATCGTGACAGCTGGGAACTCCTCAGTAATTATTTATTATTTTATACTATTACGAATACGGGAGCTCGATACAAGTACCATTACCATGAGTTATAATTACCGTACTAGCTAGCGAGTCGAGTGCTCTATCTCTCACAGTATTCTAGCTTGCGAGGACAGTACCCTTACCAGGAGTTACAATAACCGTACTCGCCAGCTGGTTGCTCTGTCCCTCGCCCTCTCTAAGGCACTTGTCCCACCGCCGACGATGAGCGATAAACGAGTAGAACGATAAACTAGAAACGAGTGGGCGAGTGACGAGAAGCGAATGTTAGCTCCAATAGTTATAGCTCGGCTACAGGCGAGTGTTCGAGTGCAATTACAATTCATCATCATCGTCGTCTGAACTAGACAACAATGACAGCTCAAATGCTTTCCTCAAATTCATAGCAAATATCTGCACTGAAATCCACGTCGTAAAATAACCGCTTTGGTATCGCAGCTTGAGTTCTATCTACCAAGTGAGTATCGCCGAGCGAGTATCGCTGAGCTAGTTTTATCTTATCGCTCTTATCGCGGCGACAAACTAGTAGAGCAAGTGTTCTCGCCGGCAGTGTGAACAGCCAGCGATGAACGATTAGTATACGTGTCTCTTTTACTAACACAGGATCCTTATATTTTGTTCGTTTCTTGGGCGAGAAAATCGCCGATAGCTAATCGCTTACTCGCTCTTGGTGGGACAAGTGCCTAAGACTACAGCGAGGTCTGCAAGGGACAGAGCGGGTGCAGGGCATTTGACTCGCTAGCTACAGTATTTGTATTGTAACTCGTAAGGGTAAAGATCTAATTAATTGGGATTGTTTGACATCTGAGGGCTCGTAGAGGGCTGGTGTCGTAGTTCCCCTAGTTTAAGCACCTGTCTAAACCACACAAGCGTTGTACACTATTTATGTAACCGAAAGTACTTAAAATTACCTGTCATGTACCTATAGGTATATGCGTATGCGTACGGTATATTGGTACAGAAATTTCATTTCATTAATTAATCAACGCGTCTTCCAAGTCCCTACTCCACTAAGATTAAAACCATCGTGCCCTCATATCATGTTGTTGAACTACTTACAATAACGTCAACGATATGATTATGGTATATGTATAAGCATGGTATGGTATGGTTTGAATAGCATTAAGGTTCAAATTTAATGACACTGATATTGTAGATATTACGTTTTGGTAGTGTAGGACGATAGACATGAGTGCCGTATTGCCTCGGGGCGGTCTATCGTCTTACACTACCAAAACGTAATATCTACAATATCAGTGACATTAAATTTGAACCTTAATGCTATGACGATACCGTTTGTCTTTCAATATGAATGTTGTAGTGGCACGTGCTAACTCGGTAGCGGCTTTGGGATAATAAGACAATGGCCTTTGTTTGAAAGATTAGGGCTTCACCTGGGATACTATAACTTCTTTAGTACTACACAAGGGAATTTAGATAAATGACTACTACACAAAGCCAGTCGATAATTGACCATAGTTATGCAGAAAGAGACCAAGAATAAAAAACCGGTTTCGAGATAAAGCCGTTTTCAGATAAAAAAAAATTTTTAGTTTCTTTTATGTTTTTTTAAAAAGAAATAACTGAAATTGGTAGAATATAGTTTAATGCAATTTATTTAGTGCATTTTATACAAATAAATCGGAGTTTTCGTAGGTTTTTTTAAAAAACAAAGTAGTTGGTCGTTTTCTGTAGAATTAATATTTGATACCCTGCTTTCGATCATAATTCAATGAAAGTGACCATTACTCTGGCTGACTTATGCTGAATATAATATTGCATACTTGTAGTTTTATAAAAAGAGCTATATGCAGATCGTAAATATCGTAATCATCTATTACCCTAGTCGACTTATGCTGATTACAATACTGGATGGATGAATGGAAAACGCAGAACTGTTGCACACTGTTGCGTCGATCATTACTACTTAATAAGAAGAAAGTGACAACAAAATTTGTACGGGCACTCTGCGAAAACGACCAAACATGGGGTAGAACGAAAAACATCAATTGCTGAAACCGACTATCTGCTTGGTCGTTTTAAGCAGATTAAATAATGTGCTCATTTGATACCTTTGTTTATTGTATAATCCGACTAGTTGACCGATAGCAGATTGGCTGTGTTCTGCAGATTAAAAATATAGTCTTTTAACGGACAAAATAGTCTAAATCAATTAGTTTGGCTGCTTTCGACATTATAGAACGCAAATTTCGTTATTGGTCGTTTTATACATAATTGTATAATTCAATGGAATGACGTGCTAAAAATAAGTCGCTTTCACCAGAATATAGTTTGAAAAATTTAGTTCACGATGGCATACCTAACTCATTTTGCGAAAAAATGGCTCCTCTTTCTGCATAACTATGGTCAATTTGGCTGATTTCCCGTAGGGTGTGAACGACGGCGCTGGCGCCCTTGTCCTGGCGAGTGAGGAGGCCGTCAGCGAGCACGGCTTCAAGCCTCTCGTCAGGCTGCTGGGCTGGTCCTTCGTCGGGGTGGACCCCAGCGTCATGGGTATTGGGCCTGTGCCAGCCATTCAGAGCCTGCTCGCCGCTACGAAACTGAGCCTTGGAGATATTGATCTGATTGAGGTTAGTTTATATTTATGCAGCTGTATGACCGGCAGACGAACTGTAGGTAGGCCTCCAACAAGATGGAGTGACCACCTTGTAAGGATCGCGGGAACGCGGTGGATGCGAAAAGCACAAGACCGGTCTGAGTGGAGAGTCTTGGGGGAGGCCTATGTCCAGCAGTGGATGTCTTTCGGCTGACATGATGATGATGATTGATGAGCTGTATGTCAATTACCTTGTTTTAGTTGTTGGGTTGTACTATGAGCCCAATGGAACCCGACCCTACATAGAACTGTGTCACACTGACGTTATGATTGTAGTTGTAAGAAGTGTCGCCGTTCTAGGGCGGGTCAAGGTTATATTGGGCTGATAGTAAATTTCAGTATGAGGGCCCCGTTTTTCTATCCCTTAAGATCTACTATATGTACTCAGCATATTCAAATCTTCTATTACCTACTATAACTTATAAATTTGCGAATTTTGAATTCCAAGATTTGCATCACGTATAAACTTTTTATAGATTTTTGGTATCCTATATAGTGAGAGGAGGATAAGAAGACAATTCTGACACCTGTCATTCCAGTACAAATCATAAACTTACACCAAGAATAGGTTTTTCTTCTTCTTTTTTTGTTAAACAGAATATTTCAAAAGCAAAAACCGGACATCTTTCAGTAGGCCATTTTCCCTCCCCGAACCAGAAGGCCGGTGCAAAAATTGTTAATAAATCTGCGATGACTGGATTGACTTATCTACCTTTCACTATGTTTATGTCAGTAGGCACCCACATATCGTTGTTACTTTGAAAAAACCTCGTATCTCATATTTCGTGACGTACGATTTAAAACTTAAACGTGAGGAGAATTAAGTTCAAGCTCATACGTCTCGAAGTATCAGATACGAGTTTTTTCTAAAGTAGTAACGATATTTTTTTCTTTACCAGATCAACGAAGCCTTCGCAGCGCAGACCCTGGCCTGCGTGAAGGAGCTCGGCGTGGACCAGAATAAGTTGAACGTGAACGGAGGTGCCATAGCTTTGGGCCACCCTGTGGCCGCCTCGGGCGCCCGGATCACGGCGCATTTGGCTTACGAGCTCAGGTGGGTTATCAGGTTATCACTTATCAGCAGAGGTCGGCGGGGGTGAGCTGATTTCAGTGTATGCATAACATGGACAATGGACATACCTTGGCATCCCGTGGATGTCGTAAGAGGCGACTATGGGAATAAAGGCTTGCAGTGCTGTTAGGCGATGGGCTTGCCACCTGTCCTGTCACTAATACACTGGAAAACACCTTAGCCTACTTGAGCAAAATGTGGTTACAGAATTATCAAGAAGTTTTAAGACTTGTTGGTAATTCTTTAGCTCTGCCAACCCCACTCTGGGAATGAAGGTGTGAGTTTATGTATGTATGTACCTTGTCATTCAATGGTAAATGCCCCATGTGTAATTATGAACTGATGAAATGATTTTATTTAGGCTGTTTGCTACGAGCTTAACGTCGCCATCAAAACAAATGAAATTTATTAGAACCTACGTAATGTGAATTATCTATTTTGCACAACTTTTCGTTTAAGTGGGAAGTCAGTTTCAACTAGTATTAAAGCAAACTTCCTTAGATAATATATTATCCCAAGTAACACGTAACCTGTATATTAACCAAAGTGGATATGGATTTATGTCCTAAAGTCCGAATAACACTTTTAATTGACATTGGCAAAGATAAAATAGTTTTTAATAGCATTTGGTTCGTTTCGAAATGCTTAAAGCTATACTATACTCTTAAATAAAGATTAAACTCCTACTAAAGCATCGGGTATTTATAATATACAGCTACTTAAATAGCTTTTACACTTACACAAAGGTTAAAGTCTTATAATAGTAATTTGAAAAGCCCAATACATTAAATAAGCATTTACGTAATATTTTATCCAGCACTGGGCTGTAGTGGCTAATTTTTAAGATTAAAAACTTTGTAATGATCTGTGCTTGTGTTCATTTAATGCTAGTCCTATAGTAACATTAACTAAACAATTAATAAAATCTTAACTCCGTTTTCTCCATAATCGGTTTCTTCAATAAAGCTTTTAGTCGTATTTTGATATAAAGAAATGTATTTTTATTATTTCAAGGAATAATTACATCGTAATTCAATTTTGCAAGTGGTTATTTTAGTAACATCGTGAATTTGTGTGCATGCGTGTTATATTTGGCGCCATGGATAAAAACGATTGGAAAAAAACTAAAAGAACAGGCGGAATCAAAAGAAAACTTTGGTTAGTTTTACCAAATGATTTGCGATACCCTAATAAACACGATAGTAACTAACCACTATGGTGTATAATGGCAGCAAACATTATAATGTGCGTATGAAGTGTTGCAATATACCTGAACACTATTATTGAGTGTCTTATACTTTGATAAACAGGCTCAAAGTATTTTGTTTAGCTATAGTAAGATTAACAGCATTATTATACATTCGTTGAATGCGTAAAGCATTTATATTATCTGACGCCATTTGCTTTCTGTTTCGTTCTTACGGAAACAATTAAAGTGATTAAAAGTGTCTAAAATCTGATTAAAAGAGCACTTTCTATAATTTTACTTTATGCGCGGTGCCTATAGAACCCACTTTATTCATTAAACTAAGCTAAGAGCTTATAATTTTACAAAACATATGAAGAGTCGATTATAATTTTCTATATTTTTTATAATAAAAAGCACTATCACGAGGGCGCGTGGAAATATTACCACAAAACGTAACATGTTTTCACAGTAAACTGACATCCGCAGCTGAATTTCACCAAATAACAGAAAATAAAGTTTACTTACCATTCAATATTAATTTTCACAATTATTTACTCGCGAATCTTCATGCTCGCTTGCACCAAACTCACAATAAATACTAAATTTAACATAACTTTTTTTAAATCTATTGAGAAATTCTTTTCTACAAAGGAAATAAAACAATTAGCATTTGAATATGTTCCCATTTAGAGATTGTATATTAATAAGGTGTATATTGGCTGTACTATGGTCGCAATAAATGCTTTAAGTCTAGTGATTTGTTCTTTACCGACTTCAATAATAACTTTATGCAATCATTGTAATGCTACTAAGCAGCCTTTATAAAGCTCAATGCTGTATAATTTGGGGCCCAAATTGCTCTTAAAAAAGCTGTATAGAAGTATATACAGCTAATATAGGACTTGCATATAATGCTTTGCGCGTCAATTAGTGCTGTTGTATGTTTTTTATAATGGTGTTTTGTGTTACTTGGGATGGTCTCAATTTGAAAAAGTTTTTTGAAAGTTCAGTGCAAACCGCATACTTACAAGTGAAACATGCCTGAGGAAAAACTATTTGGATAAATAGTATCAGGGGCAAATCAATTCCATGCACAAGAATGTTTTAAATGAAAAATATGGATTTATCTTGATGAAACGACTGACTCGTTACGGCGATAGTGCATTTTTTAGTGAAGCCATTTCATTCGTTTAAAAGAAAATAATTAATAGCATGCACGCAGTTAACAAAAAAAAGTTAATGGTCAAACAATATCAGCATTCGTCAGACAGTCTGGAAAAATCATCATCATCATCATGTCAGCCGAAAGACGTCCACTGCTGGACATAGGCCTCCCCCAAGGCTCTCCACTCAGACCGGTCTTGTGCTTTTCGCATCCACCGCGTTCCCGCGATCCTTACAAGGTCGTCACTCCATCTTGTTGGAGGCCTACCTACAGCTCGTCTGGAAAAATATGTGGAGCGAATCTTTTGACTACAAAATTGGAAATGTCCTGGAGCTAAGTAATAATGGCGTCGCATATATGTTGCTGGCTGGCCGAATTTTGAAAACTTCTCTACCGTACATGAAGCACGTTACATGCTTGGCACACGTTCCCTATATCCAGGTGTGGTTTTGCCTTCTTCGAACGTAAAGAAAGATTTTTGAAGGCTCCAAATAGAGTTCGAACATTAAAGGACAAATATCCTAATATGCCCCTGCCTCCACAGCCAGTGATTACCAGATCCAGGGAACTTGGCTGGAGGCAGCAGCATATTATATATTTTGAGGAAATAAAATTAGTGCTATGGGCATTGAAAGCGTCAGAAGCAAAGTCGATAAGAGAGGCGATAAGAATTATACTAACCAAAAATTTACGAAATAATCTAAAATATATTGTTGACAATTTTCATATAATTGAATATGCCTTAAAGGAATTCCAAGAATCTGAACTGTCTATTGTAGATGCATTTTTAACTTTAGATCAAGTGAGAGCTGTTATAAACTGGTGTTTATCTGTTTCTGTTAGTCAGAAATTTGAAGACGTCATCTCTAGAAACCCAGCCTTAGATTTTTTTAGGGAGTACGCCGAAAATCTTTCGGAAGCAACAAACGTGGACAGCATTTTAATGTAAAATTTCACTCCTCTCATTAAATATTGAAAATATAGAAAAAAAATTGTTACAGAACACTTAAATTAAACAAAAAAGCTTAGTACTCGTTTTGTAATGCATTTTCATTTTAGTTTAATGATTTCAGTGGTCTCTTTTAATATTTATATATGGATACACCTTATCCATATTAATATCGACCAGACACAACTACATGACATTAATGACGTAAAAATAGCTCACCCTCGCTGACCTCTGCTTATCAGTATCAAAAGCGGATCCAGCCTGATAAACCTGCTTCTGACCAGCACCGAGAACTTGTCCAAAGCGATATGGCTATCAACTTCTAATTGACTAAGGGCCGTATTAATAAGCTCATCTTGGCTCAGATTACTTGTGGGAGGACCTTTTGCAGGGTCCGTCCGGGTTGGTACCACCATCTTATCCATTAACCTACCGCCAAGCAGCAGTGTTCGCATTGTTGTGTTCCGATTTGGGGATAAGACAGCCGGTGAAATGACTAGCATAGAGGCATTCCATCTTAGCCCTCAGGGTTGGGGGTGCATTTGCAGTCTTAGGATTGCGGTCTTGTGAATGTCAATGTCTATGGGTCACAGTTTTACTAACCATCAGGTGGTCTGCGTGCTCGTTTGCCTTCTCTATGACATAAAAATAAAAATAAAATATGCCCGTCCTAAGATACGTCAAAGTAAACGTCAAACCATAGAAAACTGTCATTTTTGACACATCTTGAGACGACCATTGGAGTCGAGATCAGGTTATTAATACGGTCCCAAGACAACCAGCCACTCACTTTCTCGCTTGTAGAAATAATGATTGATTACGTTGTAAATCCGCTTTTATGTTAGGCCAAAGAAATAGTCATTCAATTTTAAAACGTGCAGATTAACTTATTTTAGTAACACCCAAACGAAATTCCCCGTAATAAGAAGCAGATCCATTACTTGATGACGCGCTGGCCTAGTTGGTAGTGACCCTGCCTACGAAAATCCCGGTAAGGGCAGATATTTGTGTGATGAGCGCGAATATTTGTTCCTGACTCATGGATGTTTACTATGTATTTAAGTATATATTTCTCTTTATAAGTATATATATCGTTGTCTAGTACCCATAATACAAGCCATTGTCCCCTGTTTTTTTTTTTTTTGTCTGAGTGTTCTCTGTCAAAGTAAGGTATTGTTCTGTTTCAGACGTCGAGGACTGAAGAGAGGCATTGGGTCAGCCTGCATCGGAGGCGGACAAGGCATCGCCCTTCTCGTAGAAACTGTTTAAATCACCCTTCATCACGAGAACATCAAAATTGACTCACGACTAGGGAATGCAATTTAACCGGTTATTAACCGATTTTGTATGAAAATAACCGGTTAAAACCGGTTTTAACCGGTTAATTGTATTCCCTACTCACGACCCAAGCTGACATGGTTGCTGTACAGAAATGCTTCACAAAATAGCGGTTCTACGTCTTTTCATTACTTTTTAATACACTGTTTGAATTTGAAAGTACCTAATTCATAAAGCGCATTTTTAAGACTTTGTCAGGTACTTACTAGTCCTAATTTATTAAACTTTTTAAATTAATCTTATACTAAATATTGTCAAGTTTTTAAAATACTAAAGCATTAATATTTTCGAAGATTTTATAAGTACGGTGTAAAAGCTTACTAAACTTGTGGGAGGACCTTGTGCAGGGTCCGTCCGGGTTGGTACATACCACCATGTTATCATATTAGCCAAGCAGCAGTGTTTGCATTGTTGTGTTCCGATTTGGGGATAAGACAGCCGGTGAAATGGAATCTTAGTCCTTAGGGTTGGCAGTGCATTTGCAGTCTTGTGAATGCGAATGTCTATGGGTCACAGTTTCCACTTAGCATCAGGTGGCCTGTGTGCTCGTTTGCCTTCCTATGTATTTAATTAAAGTGTTTACTTTGTAAAAACATGTTTTTTTTAATGACTAACCACAGTGACCACCCATTACAATAGGTGATACGTGATACCCTAACAGCTAAGTACCTATATCATACCTACTTCAAAAACCACTCAATAAACCCAAAATTCCACTAAAAATAAAGATAATTTCACTCTCAGTACAATTAATTATTGTTTATTTGTATAAACCCCTGTATTTATTCAACCTTATTGCAAAACTATCTCATCCCTACCTTGAAATTTATGCAAGTTTCATTTCATTTCATTAGTATGTATGTATGTACCTAAAAGACGCCCGGTTATCGCATGTTTACTTTTAATTTAAAAAATGCCAACTCACGACGGATGTTAACCGATTACGTCATAACAACGAAGCCTCTGTAACCTGTTACATAACTTCTCTTGACGTAGCCAAAATAATTCTTAAGAACAAACAAACTTCACTAAAAATCATTACGACGTTATCACGAATTCTACCGATAAACAATCTCATTTCACTGTGGCTTCTCGAACAACGCACGCGTTGACAACTTTGTTTGCCCGAAATACTACAAACTTATCATCGACAGTGGCCAAAACTGGAACTAACCGACTTACATGCTAACTCAACGGCAACCGTGCGATGCTAGCGCCACTGTGAATAATTTGCTTAAGTTGGTAAACCACTTGTGTTTTTAATAATGGCTCTAAAGTGCAAAGGTAAGTTTATATTGATTAAAGAAATGAGATGAAGATATTTTAATAGATAGTTAATTTAATTAGTAGATACATGAACAAGTTTAACTTTGTGGTTCTTAGTAAATACTATTATTTAGTTAAAAACTTGAGTAAAGGTCCTCCTGAATGTAGTTGTGTACAAAACTAATATGGAATTTACGTCAAATTTCAAATATAGAATGACAAACGGTCTATACAGATGTGTTACATTACAACTACATGCAAGAGATCCTTGGGCCTGTTTATCAATAGCTTGTAACTTGTAATGTAAGTGGAAGTCTCTTTTTAATACATATTGTTGGAAAGAGATTTCCGCTTGTAATACAAGTTACAAGCGTTTGATAAACGGGCCCCTACTTACGTTTTTTACCTATACTATACCGTGCCTACTTTGCTCCCCACTGGATATCTTTGCTCCAATTCTGTATTTAGTTTTATTGCCCTGCAAGTCGAAGTATTTGATCAATTCGTCAAAATTGCCGAAAGCATTCGATACATTAAGAGGCAACACTGAACGTCAATTGTTTCAGTCTGCATTTCGGTTTAAGTATTAGTAAATCGCAAAACTATAAAGTTTACAATTGGCGGGTAGGATTTTAAAAGTATACAAATCTAGTTAAATACGTAGAGAGGAGCGCGGTTCGATGTGCGCACGCGCGGTGCGAGCGTAGTTAGATAAGATAACAGTTTAACAATGATATAAAGAGTATGAAGTGTCTTACCAGATGCGTGCGTACGTATGTTGAGTTTGTGGAGTTTTTTTTTTAGTTTGTTTAATGCTATTAGTTTGTATATATGTATTATTGGACTATTAATTGCCGTATCACGCTGAATAATTAACGTGTTTGTATGATGGCCCACTTTAAGTTAATTTAAGTAAATAAGGGCGATTTTTGAACTTGTCTAGATTATTACTTCCACATGAGTCCATACCTGGGATAACTCGGGGCAAGTTCTAGGGATTTGATATCGATAAAAAAGATGTCGATATAATTAAATTAATACATGTGCACATTGAACATTCTCGATTACTGTAAAGAGGTTCGATGTCATAATATGTATGTGTTGTTTTTTAATCTTATTTCAATATAGCGATTTCTGTTACATATGTTTGTTTACTTAAGATAGTTTTATTATAGATAAGTAGTAAGATATACTTACTTTACTTGTGGGAGGACCTTGTGCAGGGTCCGTCCGGGTTGGTACCACCATCTTGTCCATTAACCTACCGCCAAGCAGCAGTGTTCGCATTGTTGTGTTCCGGTTTGGGGATAAGACAGCCGGTGAAATGACTAGCATAGTGGCATTCCATCTTAGTCCTCAGGGTTGGCAGTGCATTTGCAGTCTTGTCAAATGCGAATGTCTATGGGTCACAGTTTCTACTTACCATCAGGTGGCCCGTGTGCTCGATTGCCTTCCTATGCCATAAAATAAATAAATAAATAAATAAATAAATATGTGTATATATTTATATAGGTATAGGTATTAGCGTATTTATGGACGAGTTAAGAGGTATTGTTTTAATAATCTTTTAAATGTGCGTAATGATTTGGCGTCTTTGATGTCAGTTGGGAGTTTATCTATTAGTTGGCTCCCTCGTACAATATGCATTTTTTGAAATAATTCGTTCGCGGAGGCCGTAAAACAAGCTGATTAGCGTTTCTGAGTTAAATTCTTTGAAATTGTTGCTTTTTAGGGTTCCGTACCTCAAAAGGAAAAAACGGAACCCTTATAGGATCACTTTGTTGTCCGTCTGTCTGTCTGTCAAGACCCTTTATCACGGGAACGCGAGGAGGTATCGAGTAGAAATTAAAACCATATACTTCGGTCTACAGCCCCGTGAAACTGTGAAAAAATCAAGCTCCTACGTTAACGTAAAAAAAAGATACGGCCGTTTATGCCGCAAAAAACGTGTATTTCGACACTGTCGAGGGAATCAAAATGTATAGGGTATTTCCCGATGACCTAGAACTATGAAATTTCGCAAGTAGCACCGTCTTATACTACAAGTATAGGGAAAAGTCTGAAATTTGTAAATTTTAATTAAATAACAAAAAAATCAGGGCCTTTATGCAGGAAACGACGTGTGATCAATGAAGTGTTAGCTACTCGCTAGCAGATGGCGTTAGTAATCGTAAATGATGGTAATTTTGAATGTTACTTCTACAAAAGAAAACCAAGTTCTCAATAGATGTCGCTGTTACTTGTTTGACTTGATTCCTACATCGCGCTGACAAGATTTCCCCAGTGAATAACATAAGGCTCGGGAACTTTCAAGAAACGCGTTGATGAGAAATTTCGTATTATGCTCCTATATTAAAATATAAATTATGTAGATTGTATGTATAGATACTAATATAATAATAACTGTAACTATAACTAAGAAATAAACGTTAACGCAGTTCTAGATTCAATTACTTTGTTTGTATGATTAAACACCTAAAATTACAAATTACTGCATATCCAGGTAGGTACACATTAGCAGCGGAAATATTTAAAATTGACTGAGTATCAGCTAAGTGTCTACCTTCTGTAAAAACCAAATCTTCCCTCTTTATAATAATAATATACCTAATAGGTAGTTAGAGATAAATAATATTAAACATAATAAGTAGGTGAATCTCGTTATTATTATACGGACTTTATCATCTACCCTACGCCTACGTCGAGGCAAGACCGCGCAATACATTGACGAGTTGGTTTTCACCCCTCCGGGGTATGTTGGGCCAAATGTCAGAAAGTCCAGTGTGTCAAAATGACCAGGAAATAATGCCCAATTGTTAAAATGCCCAGTTGTCATAACATCCAGGTGTCAAAACAACAAATTGTTAAAAAGTTAAATTGTCATAATGTCCAGTTATCAAAACATCCAATTGATAGAATGCCCAGTTGTCATAATGTCCAGTTATCAAAACAAAAAGACGTGTGGCACTCGGGGACTGCCGCGGTAAAGCTATTGCATGTCGTACAAACGCACACAACGCCGTGTCGAAGACTGCCGAACTGAAACGACGTTAGACGATGCACGGCCTTCAAGCCACACCTCCTTGCCCGTCGGAGTGGGGAGCGTGAGGTTTTTTCGTTACGGAATTTCTGGATTCGGTCCCCGCGCTCAAGGCCCGCGATAGAAGCTATGCAATAGCTTAAAAAATACCAATGTCCATAAGCTATAATAAGGGATAGGTGGAACAGGGCCTAGGTAGGTTTAGGTTATGTTAGTTTTGCAGCAGGCCCGGAGGGCCAAACCACCCAGAAATAGGAGCTCTGCGTGAGCAGAGCTCCGTCGATACTGTTTAATGGCATTGAAATTTTCATATGAGTGTCGACCTCCTATTGCTGGGTGGTTTGGCCCTCCGGGCCTGCTGCAAAACTAACATCTCAACTAAATCTACCTGTCGTCATTTTTATATCATCTGGATGTTATGACTTCTTGGACATTCTGAGACTTGTGCATATTGACTAACGGTCTTTATAACATCTGGACGTTATGACTACTTGGACATTCTGACACTTGTACATATTGACAACCGGTCTTTATAACATCCGGACATTATGTCACCTTGGACATTCTGACACTTGGCCCAATACACCCCGGAGGCGTTTTCACGTTTGCGGCGAGAGCGACGTTAACGACGCAATGTACTTGTACTGGAATGCTTTTGCTGGAATAATGTGAACCGGGAAATAAAGTAATTTCCTACACGATTCTTGATTCCTAAGGGGCTATTGCCTAACGCAATCGCAATAGCAATCGTTTTCATTTTGAAAATCGAAAGCTTGTCTGAATACAAAATGAGCACACTTGTTCCGCTTTAAAGTCGATTGCGACTGCGTGTGCGTGAGGCAATAGACCAGCTGAACTATTATATATGTACCTACGAATTTGTGCGGAACCCTCGGTGCGCGAGTCCGACTCGCACTTGACCGTTTTTTTTTGTAAAAGAAACGGTGATGGGCAATTTTGTATGGGCCCCCTCCCCACCCTCCAACAGTCACGGGATGCATGTCTTATATTCATTTGGACCCAAAAAATACAAAATACCTATTTTAGTAGCTAAATCGATAGGAATTTTTACACATACATAAACTCACGCCTTCATTCCCAGAGTGGGGTAGGCAGAGCTAAAGAATCACCAACAAGTCCCAAAATTTCTTGCAAGTAGGCTAAGATGTTTCCCAGTGTATTAGTGACAGGTGGCAAGCCCATCGCCTAACAGTACTACAAGCCTTTATTCCCTTAGTCGCCTCTGACGACATCCACCACGGGAAAACATGGAGTGGCACTATTCTATCCCGGCAACCACACGGTAAAAAACCTATGAAAAAAAACCTTTCAAGAGCCAAGCAAGCCAAGAATGTGTTCATTATTAAACAAGTTCAATACAATATGATTATGATTTTCCAAAATATGCCATATTATATATGGCAATCGTCGCCATAGTAATAATTAGGGTTAGTATTTTGGTGGCATATCGTGGTTCTAGAATCCATGGAGTCGCTATTTCGTAATTATTAGAATACATGACACTTTGATTTTGACCTTCATATTTCAAAATAAACTGACTTTATTTTTAGTTCGGTTATTCAATACTTACTAACTCGTTTGTAACGCTTTCACAGCAGAGATATCCTCCATAACAAAATTCATTTAAATTGGTTTAGCAGTTTAATTTTTAGATCCTAGAGCTGGTACTTCTACCTCCACCTCAAAGAATTGGGTTAGCTATCCAGAAATGTAATGCAGCCAGTGTCATAGGGACCATGCCGCGAGCGGACCTGCTAGAGGAAGTGTTCTTTTTATAGTGGTGATTATTATTAACATCTTTAATATTTGAGTAGCTTAGTTTTATTTTAATTTAAATAAGTTTATTTTTAACTTTTAATCGTTAACATAAATAAATTATTGTTTAAATATTAATATACTGAAGGTCAAAATCAAAGTGGTATGTTTTATAATAAATAGGAAATAGCGACTCCTAACTCAAAAGTCCTAACTCTTAGTAATAATACATCATGTTGCCAAGATGTATAAACCGGGATATGTTTCATCTCTGCCCATCGTCCTTTGTATATGAAGGTCATTTGAAAATATTTATCTTATTAGTATACAGGTGTCATATTATGTAAGCATGGTTAATGTTCATAATTTTAGTATCTTGACTTAAGAAAATTGTACCTAGTTAAATAAGACTTTGATCAATTAGTTTTGGGCTCGCTGTAGGCAGTTTAATTAAAGAGTTTAAGCTCAATATGTGGCTTCATGAGTGTGTTATATATATGTATATATCCGTTTCCTGTTAGGCGTCGCACAGTCCCAACAAGAAAATTTACTAAAAATGTATTGTGTATGGTCACGACTCACGATAACAGCTCAAACTCGATATGGTTTTTACCGTATAGCGGCCCAGGACTATGTACAGTCAACAGCATAAATAAGTGATCATTTATGTACCTTGTCACTTTAACGTTATGTTTGAAATGCTATACAAAATAGTGAAACGATTGAAAGCCACAAGGTACATAAATGATCACTTATTTATGCTGTTGACTGTACTTGCACGAAAAGTTTAAATCTAGAATTACTTACAACCAGATTTAGAACTAACAGTTTCATACATTTTAACACAACTTAACTTTATTTATGACTAAAACTAGATTTATGATTTTCCTATGGTTTATAAGTTATAATAAGATACAAAACCAATTTACATTTGTCACAGGTGTATTCATCGTTGGCGCGAAAAGGACTCCATTTTGTAGCTATGGCGGGCCGTTGCGGGAGTTGCCAGCTTCGCACGTTTTCGCGGAGGCGGCAAAGGACGCAATCCGTACAGCCAACGTCGATCCCAACGTCATCGACAACACTGTTGTAGGAAATGTTAACTTTGTAAGTTTATCAAAATTAATTGGCTGGTGTCTTTACGACAGACATAATTAACTATTAAAAAATCCTTCTATCTCACTAGTTCCATAGAGTAGTCCCATTACGAGACAACTGAGGCTCTATCGTCCCTAATATTTATATTTTATTTTTGTCCCAAAAGTCGAATTACCGCCATCACTGTATGAGTGAAGTTCAAAAAGTTAGAACACCGTTAGCTAAGGCGGAGCTCCTATTTCTGAGTGGTCTGGCCCTTCGGGCCTGCCGCAAAACTAACATAACCTAAACCTACCTGGGACTTTTGAGACAAAAATATTAGTGCCACTTGTCCCATGCGACTACTGGGCTGCCCTCCTACCAAAGAAAGCGACCAATTGCACAATAATAGTAGGTATAGTCTTTACTATTTGAACTGAGCTGATCTTCTACACAAAGGCCATTGTTTGTAAACAATACCATTGTCTTTCTTTGTGTCCGTGACCGCAAGCCGATTACATACAAAAAAGTTAGAACTACATTGAATGTACATTGAATTATCAACCCTACTCTCTTAGTCAGTAGGTTTAAAATGTAAAGTGTCAGGATACAGATATAAGTCTTGTGTAGATGATGATAGTATTGTGTAGAGAATAAGCACAGTTCAAATAATAAAGACATATCTGTATCCTGACACTACATTTTAAACCTACTGACTAAGAGAGTAGGGTTGATAATTCAATGTACATTCAATGTAGTTCTAACTTTTTTGTATGTAATCGGCTTGCGGTTACGGACACAAAGAAAGACAATGGTATTGTTTACAAACAATGGCCTTTGTGTAGAAGATCAGCTCAGTTCAAATAGTAAAGACTATATAAGCATTTTATTAGAATGTGCTTACCAATAGAGTATATAATGCTTTGACTACTAAGTTGTATTTAGCCGCCTTGTTTGATAGGACGGCAGTGGGACGAAGTCGTCTCAGTTGTGCCATGATGGGACAACTCAATGGGACTAAGGTCTGACATTTAATTCACTGCAGTAAAATATCAGAGCCGAATAGTCGGTAAAACTGCAAAACCACGTAACTAACAAATTTATGATAGAGCAAAATAAACCTTACAGTCTTAATAAAAAGATGCATTTTGCTCCTTATTTAAAATGTTACTTACGCGGTTTTGCAGTTCGATCGACGAAATGTCATTCTGTGAAATAATGATGCCACATTTATTTTAATTAACATACATACCTTCACGCCTGTAATCCCAGAGCGGGGTAGGCAGAGCTACAGAATTACCTACAACTTGTAAAACTTGTTGATAATTCAGTCACATTTTAACATTATTTTAATTAAATAATTTTATTTATTAACATAATTAAAAGTTAAAACTAAACTTATTTAAATTAAAATTAAACTAAGCTACTCAAATTAAATTAAAACTAAGCTACTCAAATATTAGCGAAGTATTATCTTAAATTATATAACGCGAGGCCGAATTTTGTCCATGGCATCAGATCTACAGGTATGGTCCGATTTTGATAAATGATGTGTCATTAAATTCGTCTCATGCTGGAGAGTTGCAAAAAATTCTTCGTTTTTAAGTATATTTTATTTTATGATAACGTACTGAAAATTAATTTTACTAAAATGCCTCAACCTAAGCGACATGGTGTCCGCTTAAACAGGGTAGGTATACCAATTTAAATATCCGGGGCATTGCCTTACTAAGTATTTCAAAGACGATGACGATATTGAGGGCGATATCAGCTCGCAGGTTCACTCGTTTTATTATATTTAGCTGATAATTTTGCTTGCAACAGAATGTTATAAAATATTAATATTAGACACGAGTAAGCCACAGACGAAGCAGACAAATTCCGCATAACCTTAAAAAACGCATTTGCTCAATTCTTAAAGACTGTGACATACATACATCAAGGGAACTGTAATATAATTTAACAAAAACGTCAGATTACGTTTTCATACAATAGCAATCAGTTGATTTGGCGTTCTAGCTTAACCTTCTAGCCTTAGACTATTTCGGCGGTAATTTTTTTAACCGTAAATGCTTATCATTTCCATTTTTAATTATTTGGGTTGGTATCATTGTAAACTATCATTGAAGTAATTATTAAAGACGCAGTCACAACTCAAATTTAACTACGAGTATAACGCAGTACTACGTAAAATTACCTACGATCTAATGGTTGACAACAATCTTTGTAAACGAATAGACGCGAGAGCACGCCGCCATTAACGTAGTTTACTTCGTTATTTTATTAATTACTTACGTTATTTTGAAACGTTCCTAAATATTAATATTATTAAAATCGTACATCAATCAAATAAACTACATAACATCATAAATTTTTTCATTAATTCAGTAAGGAACATCGCTATTTTTTATACACCAAAAACTGACAACACTGAAGCTGTCATCCTACTGCAGTGAATTAAAAGTCAGAGGCCCTTCTTTAAAAATCGAAGTTCGAAGTTACGTTATGTCAGATTCTCTCGATTTAGTCTCGAATGACGAGTGAAAGGGATGGACAACGTAACTTCAACCTTCGATTTTCAAAGTAGGGCGTAAAATTCTACTTTTTTTTTAAAGTTATCAACATTTGTTTAACCACGAAATAATAAGTGTAATGCCGGACTTACACACTCGCCGTATGTCGATTATAATAGTCGCATGTCGTTCTTTTCTTACTGATCAATTATCATATGTTTGAGAATTATTATGGCTCGCTTTTAATTTTTAGATCAGCCAATGTGATGGCGGGAAAACTGCCAGATATTGTGGAATTTACTCGGGGGTTCCGTTGGAAAAGCCAGCACTGGCAGTCGGCAAAGCTTGCGGGACCGGTATACAAGCTATTATTACCAGTTCTGTGGTTCGTATGTTGCATAAAACTTTTTAAAATGCCTGCTTAATTTCCAAATTATCAGCTTCAAGAAAAGATTTCAGAAAAATGAATTCGTTGTTCATAGTAAATTGTCATAATTTGTCAATTATGACAGTTTACCAAATTGCTATTGTTAAATGTTGCCACTGGAAAATATTGAAGTTCTACCAGAAAAATATTTGATCATTATCATCTTTGTTAAATAGAGTCTGGCAAACGAAAGCGTGGCCTGAAAAAATGGCAACACTGTAGTGTCGTCCCTTTTTTCTTAGATTGATTTGAAAGGGATGACACTACAGTGTTGCCATTTTTTCAGGTCACGCTTTCGTTTGCCAGACTTTAGCAATTTATATTCAAATAAGTAACTGTCTATAGAACCTCTTCCATAAATTGTCCTTTAAGAAGAGTAGCCAAAAAATGTTTATACTACCCAATCGATTTCGAATATCACCTTGTCCTATTATTATTAAATTGTTATGCCATAACAGATATACAGAGCTGAACCGACTATATGAAATTTGGTATGAAGATAGTTCAAGTTCCCCGATAAGGACATAATAAAAGAGTAGGAACAAAATAAACTTGATCTACATGGATGAAGTCGCTAACTAAATTTTTTTTTTTCCTCCAGGATATATTGACTGGTGCTGCAAAAATATCCCTAACAGGTGGAACGGAACAGATGTCATCGTTGCCGCTTTTAGTCCGAAACGTCCGCTTTGGCACAACTCTTGGAAGATCATACCAGCTCGAAGACTACATCACTAAGCAGCATTTAGACTCGTACAGTGGGTTGACGCAGCAGGAGATTGCTGAAGCGGTGGCGAAGAAATACGGAGTGACGAGGGAGGCAGCAGATGAATATGCGCTCCAGAGCCACTTGAAGTGGACGGCAGGTGATTATTTTAGACTGACGTGACCGTTTAATGAACACCATGATTTTTGGAATAATGTATGTATGGAATCCGACTCTAGATGAGATTTGGCACATTGATAAGATAACGCAAAGGGAAATATAATTACCCCGGAAAATGTTTTTTTATTGGGAATTACGTGAAACATTTTCTATTCCGTTTTTGCTAAGTTTTTTTTAAATATTTTGCCAAGTATAAATCTGTTGCAGGGAACGAGAACAAGATATTTGAAGATGAGCTGGCAAGTTTGACTGTGAAAAATAAGAAAACTGAAGTGAATGTGGCTCAAGATGACCTTCCAAGAACTTTCATCACTGCTGAGCACCTGAGTCATCTCCCACCAGTTACTGGACTTTCTATCGTCACTGAAGGGAACTCTGCTGTAAGAAATATTAGCCCTGAAATATACCTATGTATAATGATAAATGAAATAAAAAATCAGTAAATAGGCCCCCAGACTTCAAAAATACACCATTGCTAAAAATAAATACCGCTAAATATAGTATGCATAGTTCAGCAGGAACACTTGATAGGTCTTGGAATTGTCAGTCGAGAAAAAGGAATGATCGTGCAAGATAACCACGTAAAAGAGTTTTATTATGTATACCACCAGGGGCCTCTTTTATAAAGCTAAAAATTATAATTTGCAGGTGACAAGTTTCCATTTTATACAACTTCGACCAATGACGACCAGCCATTTGAGTAGTGTTGCCAGTTTAGACTTGTAAAATTGTTACTTGAAGCTTTATAAAACTTAGAATATAAAGTTAGAATAAAAATAATTGTGGTGGTCACCACTTGAGAATATTGTAGTTCTACCTGTCAAATGTTTCCAACCATTACTTGCAACGAATCTAACGAGGTTATATTTTCTTCTGATTCCAGCCGCCAGCAGACGGGGCTGCGGCTCTACTCCTAGCTAGCCAAGAAGCTGTTCAGCGTCACAACCTGGACCCCATAGCTCGCATAGCTGGCTGGGCCTGCGTTGGCACGGACCCCTCCGACGCTGGTCTGGGAGCGGTGACAGCAGTGAAACGGTTAATGGAAACTTTAGGGGTAACGGTGGACGACGTGGATTTGTTTGAGGTGAGGCTGCCAGGGCAAGTCTGAGAATCGATGTATTTTTAACCTATAGTGCCGTCTGTCCGGAAACACTGAAGGATTTCTTCATCTTGAGCATTATCATGTCGAGGTCTTCCAGCGTCAGCTTGGCGGCGTTGAACTGATCCTCTTTCCCGAATAAGACGGTACGATGAACCAAACACGCTTGCGTGAGGTAAACGGCGGTTAGGGTAACGGCGTTGGTATTCCCTTCTAGCTGCATTCCATCGCAGAATCCGTAACAATAAATGATATCTGCGTATTCTTCGAATTGGCACGCAGGCATTTGAGAAAGAAGCTTAGTTATCAATATCGTCCAAAATGGAAAGAAAGTTGAAAGTAACTGATTACGTAGGTCACTCAAAAAGTTTTGAGATGCTCGAAATTTCAAAATAGAACTTTGTTTTTAAAAAGCAAATTTATTTAAAAATAGAACTCCATAAGCTGAATTTAAAAAGGAGAACGATGTTCTGGGTCAATTTCCCAAGCAATATTTTAAGCTGGCGGCGCTGAAAACCGGGGTGAACTATGGTTAAAAATTAAACTGTTATTTTTTTCTGAATACTTCACGCAGTTGCCTATTTTGGGCAATAAGTAGAATTAAAATATTAATGGAAATAATAATTTAAAAAAAATATTTAAGACCTCATTTCTCATCACGGTGGGCTGTCCGCAACCCAGTTTTGATTGCAAAACGTGGAATAAATCAAAAACTATTAATGATTATGAAAAACATTTACCTTTTTTAAAATACTAGATAGTTAGTGTACAAAAAGAAGCCCTGACTTTTTTTTTAACTATCACACATACCGTCCGGTACGAGGAAATACGTTTGTCCGGAGAAACGTTATCATTACCACCGTCAAATGTTCTGTGCCTTATATCTGCTAAGCTTCAATATGTACGTCACCCACCTCCCGCGCACTGGTAGAGTTAGCCACGCGCAAGAGTTTGGTGCTAGCGGTTGTGTTGTACGCGTTTCTGGCGATAAAATATAAAGGTCAATTCTTGCTTCCGGTGGGGTGGGGAAAAAAAAATCCTCATTCCGACGGTTGATTTATTTTTTGTAGTTTTTGTGTGTTTAGTTTAAGATTTATGTATAACACGTACGTTATATTTCTTAATTCTGGAGTAACACAAGAAACCAGACTCCGTTGTTTTTTTTTTAAATATATTTGTACAGGTTTTATCATTCCGTGGTTCTCATTCCGATGTTTCCGGTGTATGAAATACCCACAGAAATGATAAGCAACACCGGCATGATACAAAGGTAGCTTCACTTAGTTATCCAAATAATTATCAAATTTAATTATTTAATTTTATGAAGCAAACGTATAAATATTATAAGCGTTTAAACGTAAATAATTAAGCGTTTAACGATAGCCAAATGTCAGTTATTTTGTACTACTAAGCATATAATATGCATACATACATAGCGTCACGCCTTCATCCCAGAGTGGGGTAGGCAGAGCTATTACCAATAACTCTAACAACTTGCTATATAATATTATATTATAATGAATAAAGTTCTCACAGAGGGAAAAAAAGATTTGTTACAATTTTTTTTTTCAATTTAATTATAATTATAAAGGACAATGCTTAGTGTTAACATTGGACGTGATATTCAGTTTAAAAAACATTAAAAGGTTTAAATTTATATTAGTATTACGTTTTTTTTAAAGATCTGGGATATGTAAATTCACATCTAGTCTTGCACTTTATCATAATTTCATAATGTTACATTTTTGACTGAGTTTTTAGGTATTTCATATTATGTTTTTGAGGCCGTCCTTATGACGCACTAATTATTAAGCATTAAGTGATCTAAAGTCAGTGATAAATGATATAATTGCCACTGGGATATTTGTAATATTAGAATTATTGAGTTCTTTATGTTTTGCTTGGTCAGCGAACTGTTCCTATTAGATTTACATAGAAGAATGTTTTTTTTATTTTATTTATAACTAGTTTATTATCATAAATCAATCAAAATATTTAGAACATTTTTGAAAACCATATTAAAGAAATAAGTAATAAATCAATCCGGTACATTATGAAAAAATGTAAAGTATTTTTTTTTATTAAAACATATGTTTAGTTTATAAGCGAATTGTTTCAAAACATTAATATAAATGTCATTTTTACTCAAACAAAGACTTATAATTATGGTAATTATTAATAACAATAATCTAATTTTTACTCAAATAAAGAGTGATAATTATGATAATTATTAACTTTTTTCATTTATTTTCATTCCGGTGGATAAAATTTCATTTACGTGGGTCGTTTCTATCATTCCAGTGGGTATTTATCACTTCGGTGGATACTTTTTATCATTTCGGTGTGTATTTATCATTCCATAGTTTTATCAATAATTCTATCTCGTATATCTCATAAACTATTTATGACTTTGGGTGTCCTTTAACACCACGTCTACAATATATAACAATGCATAGTTTAAAATGATAAACGTTCAAAAATACACAAAACTTAAAAATTGCACCGAAATGAGACAAAAACCAGAAATGTTGAAATTGACCCTTCTAGTAATTTGACTACAACACTTCCCGCGTTTTTCGGTTAAAAATGGAACGCACTTTATGTTTTTAAAAAGCAAATTTAAAAGAACACGATTAGCTGAATTTATAAACGATAACGATCCCGCGTTTTTTGGTTGAAACGATGGAGCTTAACCGCGAACATTTTGCTATTATTATTAATTGTACATTTTTAAATGAAAATTAATGTTAAAATGTCATAAATTGTACCTTTTTAGAAAGCTTATGAATTGAGCAAACTATTCCTGTCATTTGTACGCGAAGTGTCGTACTTTTTTTTTAGTTATGCTTTAAAATGTTACAAAATTTGGAAAATAATTACTAGAACTTTCAACTTAAAATCCTTTTATTTGCCAAACTTTGCATTTCTTTGGCATTTTTTTTTATTTTTCGTAATCAGTAATTTATTGGCTATTTGAAAAATGCTTTTTTTTATTTCTAAATGACGAAGTTTTTACACAATGACTAGTTTAAGGTCGAAAGGCGGGTATTTTTTTAAAATTCTTAAAACGTGAATAACTCGATAACCAATGAGTTACCCCTAGTTGACTGGACTTAAATCGTTACAAATGAGCTGTAAAATAACCCCTTTCAAGGAATACGGCGAATTTCCAGTCACCATGTATATCATCATCATGTCAGCCGAAAGACGTCCACTGCTGTACCTACATAGGCCTCCCCCAAGGCTCTCCACTCAGACCGGTCTTGTGCTTTTCGTATCCACCGCGTTCCCGCGATCCTTACAAGGTCGTCACTTCACTCCATCTTGTTGGATGCGTGTATATACTCGTATCCATGTTTATATCCGTGGTTTAGTCGTTGCCTTGTAGCTGTTCAGCCTAGACCGTACCTTCACTGGAGAAGATCTAAGCACACCAGGGCCCGTATTATGGTTGCCTTTATCGCGATGCACAAAGTATCCGTCGCGTACTTACATATTGGTCAGAAAGTGACAGATGTTTTATCCACGTTTATCCACATCGATAAACACGACCATAATAGGCCCGTAGCTTAATTAAGTTCGTACTTAGATAATACGAACATGTACTGATTCCTTCTTATTCCATCTTTACATCTACCCTACCAGATTTGCTAAATATAAATAAATATCAGGGGACAATGTCACACCGATTGACCTAGTCCCAAACTAAGCTCTAGGCTTGTACTATGGGTACGAGACAACGATATAAATAATTAAATAGAGAAATGTATACTTAAATACATAGAAAACACCCATGACTCAGGAACAAATATTTGCGCTCATCACACAAATATCTGCACTTACCGGGATTTGAACCCAGGGACCGCTAGCTTCATAGGCAGGGTCACTGCCAACTAGGCCAGCGCGTCGTCAACCGTGACTTTCATAAACCTGACGGTATTCACCAATAAACATTCCCAATTGCAGATCAACGAAATGTTTGCACCGCTAGCGATCGCATCTGCGCGGGAGTTGAGGGTGGAGGGCAGAGAGAACCAATATGGCGGCGCTGTAGCCATTGGGCACGCGCCCGCGGCCACTGGGGCCCGGATGGCTGTTCATCTTGCTCACCAGATAAGGTAGACCCCAGTTGCCAGTTTCGCCACACATTTTATGGACCATTGTTATAATATAATATAAAGCCAAAGGCTCAGCACATAATGAGTTCGAAATGGTTTACAGGTGCTAGCTGGGGTACGTTTTATAAAGATACAATTAAAAAATTATAGGTCTAAACTGGCAACACTGCTCAAATGGCTGCTCGTCATTGGTCGACGTCGTGTCAAATGGAAACTTGTAACCTGTGAATTCTATTTTGTAGCTTTATAAAACAGGCCCCGGGTACCAAAATAATTGTATTTATAAGCAGACCGAGGAATATACGGGACAAAAATAAATGACAGCTAGGGATTTCCTGTATAGATAAACTCTATAATCGATGTTTTTCCCATATACTAGTGATCGCTCTAAGTTTTGTTTGTTAAATATATTTCTATTGAAAATATGAAAATGAAACAAAATAGCAACACAATAAACCTTTACTATTAATCATCATATTTTATTTCCTAATTGTGTATTTCAGAATGACTGGCCCATTTACTAATAATTTATATAATTATTAACAAGTTTTAAAAGTTGTTGGTATTCTTTAGCTCTGCCTACCCCACGGGAATGAAGGCGTGAGTTTATGTATGTATGTATTAATAATAATAATAATTTTAAAGCAAACGATAAGAATTTGTTCCAAATTTTCGGGCGTTTATTTTCTCCGTCTCGACTGATGAATCAATTAGGTAGGGGCAAATCAAAATTAAAAATACACACAAAAAATGCTGAGGCTGATCACTAGTATATGGGAAAAGCATCGATAATTGAGTTTATCGATAAAGGCAATCCCTGGCTGTCATTTAATTTTGCCCAGTATATTCCTAGGTCTGTTTATGAGGCAACCACCATAGTATTAGTTTAATTTCGAACAACAATTATTGATTTAAAATAGGCACAATTGATAGTTAATTTAGGCTAGAATTTAATTTAGGCACTGCAGTGGTTGTGAGCCCCTACGCCCCGTCCAGCCTGTTGCAACCCAAAAAATAAGAAACGAATCGGTTCCCCAATTACTTGAATCGATAAAATAGGGTCGACAATTTAAAACAGTCTATGTGATTAACAATTCGTCATGAACGAATTGAGTGTTATTCAAAAGTTTTATTAACATAAAAGGGTTCTTCATAGTCACCACTCTGGTTTTATTTATTTACTTTTAAATAATTATAACAAAACTTCACATTTACGTATTAATTTGTGACAAATAACATGACAAATTAAAATTATTATTAAAACTAAATATCTATATAATAAAAATTAATCGCTAAATGTGTTGCTAAGCGCAAAACTCGAGAACGGCTGAACCGATTTGGCTGATTTCTTTTTGTTGTGTTCGTAATTGTCAGGACAAGGTTTGTATGACAGAAAATAATTGAAAAATCCACCGGGGAAGTCAGAAATTTGCAGCGGGGCGAAGCCGCTGGCGGGCCGCTATACTATCCACAAAATTAAGTGGCGAGTCGGGCAATAAACGTCAGTAACCTTCCTTTTTGTGCCTACCGCTACCTGCACTATTGTTGCACGGCCCGCTCCATAAGGCCGTGCAGGTGCGAAAGAGATAGCATGATTCCAATGATTTATGACCCGACTAGCCACTTAATTTTGCGAATAGTAGGATATAAATGTAAACGTGGCAATATAGCAATGATGCTGGCTGCATTAACTTGTGAAATGGCTGACCTATTCGTTGAGCGAGGAAACTGCCAGCTCTACGTTCCCCCGCGAAAAAATATTTTTGCTAGGCTATTAGTTATTACTGTAAGGTTAGGACTTTTTGTGGCATAACGTGGTTCTAGAATACATGGAGTCGCTATTTTCTAATTATAGTAAATACACCACTTTGATTTTGGTCTTCAGTATGTCATATTACAAAATAAACAAAATACGTTTTTAGTTCGATTTATCCAAAATGCATTTACTCGTCAACTGGTCATTTTGAAATAAGTATTACTTATTGTGACAATTACTGAGGGTCAAAATCAAGGGGGTATATTTATAATAATTGGGAAATAGCGACTCCATGGTTTCTAGAACCATGGTATGCTACCAAAAGTCCTAAGCCTAGTTATTAGGTACACAAGTTTAAGAAAGAGGAGAAAGAGTCTAGTAAAGAAACAAGTGATTGACACGTGTTTATTCGAGCCTGAGAGCAGACTAACAATAATTCAGACTAGCAATTACCTTGGCCTCTTTATCCCATAGAAAAGTTGTACAAGAACAAACTTTTTTTTTCAGAAAGCAAAACGTAAGAAGGGCAGTAGCGGCGTCGAGTTGTGGTGGGGGACAAGGAGTCGCTATAATGCTGGAAAGGGTTTAATTCGCAATGCCGGCTGTACGCACTCGTCGAGAGCCTATCGTCTCAGGCTGAATCGGGCAGGGACATGGAGAGACGAGACGAGAGCGAGCGAGACAAGATGAGAGTAGTATGTACACACTCGCTCTTGGCCTGTCTCGGGTTATCTCGACGAGTGTGTACATCCGGCATAATAGCAAACACGAGTGAATACAACTTTAACGAGAATCCAGGATGGTTATCCTGAACCACTAAATTCGGGTGCCGCGTCCCCGTCACTCGTCACTCGAGACTAAATCGAGAGAAGGGAATAGAGCTAACGTAACTTCGAACTTCGTTTTTCAAAGTAGGGCCTCAGTTGTCCTTGTGCGTCAGAGTGAAATGCAATTATACAACTCTCAGTACCCTTAACATGAGTTACAATTGACAACATAAAAAAAAAAACATTATTGTTTTTTCGCGTTTATAATAGCTGGTTAAAAATTAGACTACCCGTATTTCTCGGTTTTTCTTTATTTAACTTAAATTCGTCGTTAATAATTTATTAAAGAAATTGTAATTAAAAAGACCGTATATACAGTTAGGAATACTGATGTCGTGATCTTAGGCATGGTATAAAATAAAAAAAAGTAAACAGAAACAGAACTGACTGTCATGTCATGTCACTCACTTGTCAATCATTCGCTGCCGTTCGTTCACAAATTTGTTATTTTGCGTAATTTAATTAATTACATAATTTGTAGACGCAATTAAAATAAATAAACTATTTTGCGTTTACTGCTTTGCATCTGCTTTGAGTTTCTTTCGTCAGACAGATAAAAAAATGAACAAGGCAGTTGTATATTTATTTCAATTCCTTTGGTAATAAATGGACTAAGGGCACTATAAGTGTATTCCTAACATTCACAATCCAACTTTTTTCCTGTTTTACCTAAATATAAAAAAAACTACTGTATAAAAAAATCCAAAGATATTTTTACTGTAATCAGCAGTGTAAAATCTAGAAACGGTATTTTATTTTACTACCTTAGCACATAATGAATTGTTGTCAATGCGAGTCGAAGCTCTGTCCCTTGCAGACCTCGCAAGTATTCTTATAGAGTGCAAGGGCCAGAGCATGCGACTCGCTATACTTCATTTAATTTAGAATGAGAAACCACAACAACATTATATTGCGGCTCGTGAACTGTAATCTCTTTACAATTTGTACTAGAGTAACAATTGACGACACGCAAATAAAGTGACATTAAAACAATTTTATTTTGCGGCTCCCAGACTATTGTACTATACTATTTGCTAGGTAATAAATAGTTGACCAAACGCAATATTATAATGTTATTGTGGTTTCTCATCCTAAAATAAATGAACTATAGCGGGTACGGTAAGGGTGCAGTCTAATATCCGCGTCACCGGCGTCACGCATGATTGCCATCCATCATCGAATACTTCAGCTTGTTTAAAACCTTTTTTTGTGAAATTAAGTAAAGATGTGACCAAAATGATGTGCAAGTCACCATTTTAATAAAAAAATAATGGCAGTAAACATGGTTTTATTGACTGAAAATCAGGTGAATGCAAGTAGGTACGAGACAAACAATAAAAACATGAGGAATAAAAGCATTTTAGTTTAATTTTCCATTTTGTTTTTCTTTCTCAAACAACCAAAATAAAGCGAGTAATAAATACAAGGTAACATTACCTCTATTACTTAACGCATTCACTGCCAGTGCTGTTTTTCAAACTTTCACCAGATGCCACATCTTTTGTTTTATACAGAGCTGTAAGAACGCACATGTGCGTTGAGGGCACTGGGTGGAAGTCAGGAGAACGCTTATATGCGTTGCTGGCAATGAATGCGTTAATCAGCTTTTATAACACCATTTTTGCAGACGTTGTAGGTATATCACTATTACCTTCGGAGCTCTTAGATTATTTGGGATAAAACGTATACTTATCCGTCACATGGCTTAAAAAAAAATACGCACCAAATTTCACGGCAATCGGATGAGGCGTTTAGTTGAACCGTGAACTCGACACAAACAAGTAAGTACGTATTTATAGTACGAGAGAGGATAAAAACAGCCAAGTGCGAGACGGACTCGCGTACGAATGGTTCCGTACCACTATCTATAAAAAAACACGTTTGTTGTATGGGAGCCCCCTTCAATATTTATTTTATTCTGTTTTTAGTATTTGTTGTTATAGCGGCAATAGAAATACATCATCTGTGAAAATTTCAACTGTCTAGCTAGTAGATATCACGGTTTATGAGATATAGATGGTGACAGACAGCCGGACAGACGGGCAGCGGAGTCTTAGGTTAATTATTTTTCATCACACTTGCACGTAAACAGTATCTAAACATACAGGTTAACTTGGCCGCAATGCCCCATATAAAACCCTCGACCTTTCTTTTTACCATGAAACCCAAGGTCGGTAAGTATTTTTTTAATTTATAGCACAGCACACAGGTCATGCAAGTTCAAGCAAAGAGTTTACACGCAATTGAAAAATTGTCTTAAAATGTTATTTAAACAGGAATTTCATTGCAATCTCGCTGCATGTTACTTAAATATTCAATTAGGCACTTGTCCCACCAAGAGCGAGTAAGCGATTAGCTATCGGCGATTTTCTCGCCCAAGAAACGAACAAAATATTAGGATCCTGTGTTAGTAAAAGAGACGCGTATACTAATCGTTCATCGCTGTCTGTTCACACTGCCGGCGTTAACACTCGCTCTACTAGTTTGTCGCCGCGATAAGAGCGATAAGATAAAACTAGCTCAGCGATACTCGCTCGGCGATACTCACTTGGTAGTTAGAACTCAAGCTGCGATACCAAAGCGGTGATTTTACGACGTGGATTTCAGTGCAGATATTTGCTATGAATTTGAGCAAAGCATTTGAGCTGTCATTGTTGTCTAGAACAGACGACGATGATGATGAATTGTAATTGCACTCGAACACTTGCCTATAGCCGAGCGAGAAAACTATTGGAGCTAACACTCGCTTCTCGTCGCTCGCCCACTCGTTTCTAGTTTATCGTTCTACTCGTTTATCGCTCATCATCGGCGGTGGGACAAGTGCCTTAATGTTCTGAATAATCGATTTTAATAGCTTTCTGTATCAAAACGTCTTTTTTTATACTACTTCAAGGCTGTATCTGTACCTACTGTATTTGCCCTTAACGTTTCTGAACGAAACATTTGTGTAATCTGTGGAATCCGCACGCCATTCGCTTAAAAAAAGTTCAAGTAATTCGTAATAATAGTTGTGCTGACTTGTGTATTAAAGCTATATACCTAACTAGCGACCCGCCCGCGGCTTCGCCCGCGTGGAATATATTATACATATAAACCTTCCTTAAGAATCAGTCTATCTATTAAAAAAAACCGCATCAAAATCCGTTGCGTAGTTTTAAAGATTTAAGCATACATAGGGACAGACAGCGCAAGCGACTTTGTTTTATACTATGTAGTGATTCATAGTTATTTCTGCCCTATAATTTTATTTATTTACTCGCAAATGTGATGAAAAACATTGTGTGTTTCACGGGCGGTACGGGAATTACGAACCTCGACTCAGAAAGCCCTCAGTCTTCGACTTCGGGCTTCTACTAGAGCCTCGATCGTAATTCCTTACTTACCGACCTTAATACAAAACTTTGAAAATCTGTATAAAAATGTAGGCTAGTTAAAATGGACCTTATTACTTACAAAATAAAGTTCATAACAAAATGAACCCTTGGTGCGCAAGTCCGACGCGCACTTCTGCCCTCCTAAGCAAAAAGCAGTATCTCAGATAACTCCTGTAGCAATATCAACCTCATTACTTACGGAATAGAATTCAAACTGCATTGGTTATTGACAGACCTAGGAATATACGGGGCAAACTTAAATGACAGCTAGGGATTGCTAATATCGATAAGCTCAATTATCGATGCTTTTCCCATATACTAGTGATCGCCGCCAGCATTGTTTGTAAGTGTGTATGTCTTTATTTTGTTTTGCCCACTAAAATTTAAAAGTTTTTTGGCCAAATGAATTCATCAGTCGAGACGAAGACAATTAACCTCCGAAAATTTGGAACAAATTCTGATCGATTTACTTTAAACAAATAGTCAATGGGACGGTAAGTAATTCTGAAATACACAATGACAAAAAAATATATGATTATGAGTGAAGGTTCAAAAATCCTTTTGAAATAAAGAATAACCAAAACTATGTTGCTATTTTGTTAATATTTTCATACTTTCAATAAAAAAAAATTCAAACAAAACTTGGAACGATTACTAGTATATGGAAAAAGTATCGATAATCGAGTTTATCAATATAGGCAATCCCTAGCTGTCATTTAATTTTGCCCCGTATATTCCTAGGTCTGTCAATAACCAATGCAGTTTGAATTCTATTCCGTAAGTAATGAGGTTGATATTGCTACAGGAGTTATCTGAGTTACTGCTTTATTGCTTAGGAGGGCAGACTTGACCGGTATATTTGTTAAGTTACCTTTCTATGAGTTAATGTAATGAGTTAATTACATTAAAGTTATTCAACTTTGCCATATATGGCATAACATTAAAAGAAAGAGACAGACTCTACAGCTCTACTTTAAAAACAAAAAGAACATAATGCTTCAAACCTTTTTTTCGATTTAATCTTAAATAGAGGCGACTAAGGGAATAAATGCTTGTAGTACTGTTAGGCGATGGACTTGCAACGTTGCAACCTATCACTAATACGCTGGTAAACATTATTAGCCTAATTGTGCAAAATGTGGTTACAGAATTATCAACAAGTTTTTAGAGTTGTAGGTAATTCTGTAGCTCTGCCTACCCCTCTCCGGGAACGAAGGCGTCAGTTTATGTATGTATGTATGTATGTAACTAATAAAGGGGTTAGTCTGAAGTTTCGAATTTACTGCTTCATTAATTTCATTATGTATCATTTGAACTACTTTCTCGCAAAGTTAAAATATTTTTTATTACTGTTTGGTTACCACGAACAAATGAAGTCGAAACTTCGGGTTCCGAGTCCCTGTCACTCGTCAGTCGAGCCTAAATCGAGAGAAAGGGATGGAGCTAGTGTAACTTGAAACTTCGAATTACAAAGTACTGCCCCAGGGCCTTTGGAGCCTAATCGCGCAAGATTTTTTGGGTAAAGATTGCATCATTTATCAAAGTTATTCTTTTTTGCCAACTTCATTTGGAACAAAAACTTTCAAAAATACTATACAGTCTGTGAGCACTTAGAAGATGCTTCTGTGAGTACTTCTCTCTCACTCGCTCTCATACGATCTTATTGAGAGCGGGTAAGAGAGAAGTACTAAACCGAGGCCTCTTCTAAGTGCTCACAGACTGTATAAGAATTATACAAAAAAGAAATGATATAGACAAAAATACATTGGACCCGATTCTACAGTGGCCTCTAAACTACGTTATATTATTTAGGTGTCGCTAAAATACTTTGCTATTCTACGAGTAGCTGTCATAATCAAATGACAGCGCCATGACAGCGCTAATTTGAATCTGACGCTTCTTATTTTAGGCGGTCTTATACATTGTCAGCTTACATTCTGGAATAGCACTGGTTAAATCTGCAGTCTAAACTATGTCTTAAAATTAGACAATCCCACCAAAAACATAAATGTAAAAAAGGAGAGCCAAGTTCAATACAAAAATTATTCTCTGCTGTGGGCTTCGCCGCAAAAAGAATGGAGATCTGAGATTGAGTGCCAAGTTCTATGCAAAATCCAAATATGTAGTCTAAGGGCTGACTTGGCTGGTTTTCCCATACGAATTATTATTAAGTACCTACTTTTACACAGTCATGGAAGAGCCTTATGTTCGATGGGTAGTTTCTACCAGCAAGCCAAATTTTCGGAATAATAAAATAAGAACCGAAAGGTAACAGGTTTAGAACATGCGAAGGCTATATAATTAGTATGGGAAAACCAGCCAAGTGAGCCCTTAGACTACATATTTGGATTTTGCATAGAACTTGGCACTCAATCTCAGATCTCCATTCTTTTTGCGGCGAAGCCCACAGCAGAGAATAATTTTTGTATTGAACTTGGCTCTCCTTTTTTACATTTATGTTTTTGGTGGGATATCATTACTTTTTGTAGGTAAGTACATATCCTCGTAACGCCGTGGGTCCTTTTAAAAGGACAAATTCAAAACTAAAAGTAGACTTTATAAATATAAAACAATTGCATTGCCAAGCCCACAGCAGAGAATAATTTTTGTATTGAACTTGGCTCTCCTTTTTTACATTTATGTTTTTGGTGGGTACCTACCTACGTAATAAAAAGATAAAACTATTTGCTACTATCAACAAGTTCTCAAACTCAGAGTTAAGTAGGTATATACACCTACTTACTTTTAACTATACTTAACTTACCTACTTACTAAAAAATACAATTATTATTTATTTAAACTATTGCCTATACTATACTAAACCTACGTACCCACTTATTGGAATTGTAATAATAATAAGTATATACACCTCCCTACTTATAACTATAAAATTATTATTTATTTAAACTATAGCCTATACTATAATACTATACGTACGTAGGTACCAACTTATTAAAGAAATTGTAATAATAATATTACTACAAATTATAAGTTTTCCTTAAGAAAACTTAGCAATTTCGCAGCATAAATTGCAACCTTATAGGTCAGATATCGAGAGACAACCGGACGGACAGCAAGCCGGCGCTCGCGCTTGTGAGCGCGGCTGCCGCTCGCTCGGCCACGTTCGCGTCAACGGTTCGATTCGATCGTCACAGCGCCCGCGCCGCTCCGGCGTCACTCGGCGCGCGCGCGTCGTGTATATACCGAAAATCTAAATGCCTATTATTTTATCATTATTTATGAGTAGGTAATGATTTTACACTATTGATGTGCGCTAAATATAAAAATAATAATTAATCCCAGTTAATAACGTAGGTACCCTAAGTAATATTAGGTATTTATGTTAAGCGTTCATAATAGAATCTAATTATTTAAAAATTGACAGTTTTTTATTTATTCCTTTGTATTCATCTAATTACCTATCTGCATACCAAATTTTAACTCTCTAGGTCATCTGGAACTGGGTTAGAGTTTTGGTCTATAGGTCAGTCAATGATAAAAATGAGGAATTTTGGACATTAATATCTAAATAACCGTTTGAGATAAGCTTATGAAATTTAGAACACATATGTATCTCGCAAGTCTCAATATATGAGCAAAATTTGATACGTTTATGTAAAATAGTTTTTGATTTATGAGGGGGTCAAAAGTGGCTCCAAATGGTTCGTGTAATATTACACACGGTGCGCCTCGCCAGTTCTGTTTCTTGAACTTGGCTTGACACGCTCCCGCGTGTCTAGATTTAGTTTTAGGCTATTTAAGCGATGTGCACGTAGAATCGGGTCCATTGTCAACATTTTTATTTTGATGGTGAATTGTAGTTCATCAGAATTCTTTGGATGGTTAAGTACTACGAACGAGTGCTAATATCGAATCTTCGGATTCCCCTTCCCTACATTCCTCATTCGTGACAAAGTTAAGAGAAAGGGATAGAGATAACTTTACTTAGAACTTCGATTTTCAAAGTAGGGCCCCAGCCAGAGCCGGGGAACTATGATCTATGGCAACACCAAAAGTAGGGGCTTTTGATAATGGGCATCAGTATGACCACAATCACACATTTATCCGAACTACTACGATTTATATGGAATAGATGGGTTCATTTCGAATGTATTTCCCACAAACCCAAGTTTACTACATTTAATTAAGTTTAACAATAATCATAAAGTGTGAATGAATTCTCTGAATAAAGCTTTGCTTGACAAAATTGCAAAACATAATATTGAAAAAACAAAACTGATACCTCCTCATTTTTGGGACCGTATAGGGAGTATTTAAACTGGAATTTTGGCTTGAGTGGTGTTTAAGTACAGCCAAAACTACAAGTAACAAAATACTTAAAGATATCTTAAGGGGCCACATAATTATGCATTAGGCCTGTTCTTTGGATATATTACACTTGGCCATATTTCCTTGAGACTGTCAAACAGAATCCGCGACAGTTTTATTTCTGAAACACTTCTTTTCGATTTTCTATTGTTGAATCTTCGAAACCCTACGATCTTTAGCGATGATTATTGATACAATAGTTGTGTATTCAAACATCTTAATCCTGGTAAACCATTTTTTACAAATTGTTGTAGTTTTATAGTAAACAGACGCTACATTCAAGGCGTGCGCAGACTATCTCTATCTCACGTTCTTCGCGCGGAAGCTTATAATATAAAGCCGTCCCTTTTGATTTCGTCGTTTACTTTATAAAATTATTTGAATCTGAATGTTTAACATGATTTATACATTTTTAATCCAATTCCAATTGCTAAATAATTTGCGGATTTTTTAGTTAACAAATGGCAACACCGCGCCACATATTTCAACGAGCTCGCTCCTTAGTCATCCCTCGGTCAAAGTATTAACAAAACCAATGAGACTGACTGAGCCTCGGTCACAGTGTTGCCAACTTAGTGGATTTTCCACTAAAACTGGTGGATTGGACTTCAGTTTTAGTGGCCAAAAATTCCTTTTAGTGTTTAGTGGATTTGTCTAGTGGAATTAAGGATTACGTAGAATATGGTTGCTATTACTGGAACGACGACCATAAAGTCGAATTACACTTTTTAACATATTTTCTTATCGTTCTTTTTGGAGTATAATTTTATCGTACAGGCAACACTTCAAAATACTACACTATTCGCGGGGATTCCCCGTTAAATATGCTTTGTTTCTCAATTCGGACTTTTCGGACTCGAGTCGTGTCAAACGAGTCGTGTTCAGTGTTGTTTTGATTACAAGACTTGCGAGTTGCATTTGCGTCATTTATCACTAGGTATGCCGAAACCACAATATACGCAAAAGTTTCGGGATTCTTGGCTTCAAGATCCACATTTAAAGAATTGGATTCAAGTCATTGAAAGTACTACTGTGCTGTCCCAAAATGCAAGTTTTGTGGAACGATTTTAAGGTCTCACTATGGTGATTTAAAATCGCATGGGATGTCGAAGAAGCATCAACAAAATACAAAGGTAATAAATTATTCGTTTTAAGAAACACATTGTTTTCTTTTATCCAAAAATAAAGATAGTGGAAAATTTAGTGATTATGAAAGTTGGCACGCTTTCTGTTAGTGGTTTTCTGGTGGTTTTAGGAGTTGATTCTGGTGGGGAGCTAAATAATTCGTTGGCAACACTGCTCGGTCATTGCTCATTCACTTCACTCTGAGTACCTATAGTCTCTATCTTATCTTATCTTGCCTGTGTTCAACAGTTTAAGTTCCCAGTACTCTTTGGTTAAACATCTACGTTCCAGTATGTAAAAAAGTGTAAGCGTTTATGTAAAGTTTACTGCATATTTAATAACTTGATACACGTCGCAAGATGTCCAAGCTGTAAGTAGGTCCTGCAAACATTGCATTAAGGTATAATTAATAAAACATTGCATTTAGGTTTAATTAATATAGTGAAATTGTCCCCGTAATAGTGAAGGTGAGTTGTTATTGTGTCAGACCCGGTGGGCGTAGCACTTCGGAGCAAAATGTACACAACGCATTCTTACCCGCCGACGATATTGCGAAACACGCTAAATGTACAAAAGCAAAAAGTACATTCTCTAAATGTACAATACGGAAAATGTGCAATTAAGCAAATAGTTCAACACGGAAAATGTACAAAGAAACGAAAAAGGCAGTGAGTTTTCTATGGCAGTTTTGTAGGGAGCCATGAACGATAATGGTAGTTTATGTAGACTAGAGTATTAGTTTAAAAAAACCTGTTCCAGATTTTATCGAAAAAATATAGCCTTTGAAGGTGATGTAATGTAGCTAACGGTAGTTCTGACTCCGCAGACGAAGCCGCAGCAAACGGAAAACTAGTAACAATTATTTTTATTCCAGGACTGTTAACCGACAACAACAAGGGCTATCAGAACAATTTACACTCGTTGCGAACCTAGAAAATAATTTTAACAATATAGAAAGCTCGCAATATAACATTGACAACTTAGTTACCATACGTTTTATCTTCAGGGAACAAGTAAGTATTAATAAAGCAGATATTATAATATCAGCAAAGAAATATAAAGAAGTACATTCCGCTGTGAATATTATTGTGTCTTACACTAAAGAAAGAATTTCTGAACAGTGGTTTTGCACAGATGGATGGTCTGAAAAATGTTTGTTAAAGAATATTTATTGCGACAGTCGTGTAAATACTCAATCATTTAATATGATTACATTTAGTTTGGAATTTAATGTAATTGTGAGTAAGATGATTATGGTGGGGTCACCACTTTATGAAGATGAAAACTTTACGGACTTTCGTCTGAGCACAGTAGATGGCAGTGTGGGCGTGCACAAAGCAAGTCTCGCTGTCCACAGCGATATGTTCAAGGCTATGCTCAATGGAGAGTGGAAGGAGACTGTGGAGGGCCGCATCGAGGTCGAGGGGGCCTCTCTGCAGACCCTTCAGGCTCTGAAGGACTTCATGTACTTGGGAAAGCTGCCCGATGAAGGGCTTCAGACGCTTCTGCAGATCGCAGTTCGCTTCTTCATTGAGAGCCTCAAGAGGGAATGCATTATAAAACTGGCCCAAAATGTCAAACCTGAGGAGTATCTTGAGCTCCTAGATTTCGCGAGAGACAAAGAAATAGATGAATTAACATTTGCTCTCGTGCAGCTCACTCCCAAGCAAGTTATTAATTCAGCATATCAAAATATGATCCAGAGCAAGCTACTCCCAGAAGCTGGTGATAAATAATTGATGTTTTTTTTACTTTTATTATGCATTTTTTATTTTTAACTCGCATTTCGTTTACATTATATTCAGCTATGTAGAATGCCAGAGTCGTGCCATTATTCTAGCTATGTATTTATATGTTTAATATGGCAACAACTTTACCAATCAATATAATGGCGGTACTATATTGATTGATAAGTGACAATACACTGGGTGAAACAGACGAGACGGAGCCATACTTTGCAAAACCCTAATCTTTTATTTCGATTTAGTTCCGCTTCTTACCGGGACATCATAGCGGCGCAACCAGTCGCCGCCACCGACAAAATGTACACAGCTCTATGGATTCAAAATTCAAAATATTTATTTAGTAAATTGGCCACATGAGGGCTCTTTTACACGTCGGTAATATGGAGTGAAACTACTAGCGCTTCGGACAAGACCATTGCGGAGAAGAAGCGCCGTAAGAAACTCCAGCAGAAGCATTTTTTCAATTATCAATTAGGTACAATAATACTTAAAAGTAAGTTACATTACAAGGTAATAAAGTAATAAATAATGATTTTTAAAAACTAACACAATTAAAAATAATGATAAGGAGAACATCATGACGCGGTCTCTACGTCAGGAACGATAATTAAAATAACTAAATTGGAAAAACGGGTCCTTGCAAGCGTGAACAGACCGGACCCCACAGACAGCACCCGTTCACGAGTATGACGCGAATCTCAGCTATCGGCATTGCCTCCGGGGAGGGAAGGTGGCGACCCGATCAACGACGCCGCCGTAAGCAAAGACCTTTAAGTGAGCATGACATGCTCATGCTGTCGGACAAAGATAACAATAAAAAAGTATCTGTGATGGAGGATATCTCACCTGGTGTCAGCTTAGTCGCGTAACGTGACGTACATTTTGTTAGTTGCGGCGACTGGTTGCGCTGCCATGGTGGCCTGTGACGCGATGCGCAACCAAGCAGACACCTTGGTGAGATACCCTCCATAGAACTATAGGTATACATTTAGCTGGTGAAGGCAACTGGTTTCGCCGCCATGATGTTCCGGTAAGAAGCGGGCCTAAATCGAAAGAAAAGAATGGGGCTAACTTCAAAGTTCAATTTTCAGTCTCATCGAGGGAACAGTACCGTTAGACGCGAAGCCACAAGTACCCATATCGGCTTACATTGTACCTCTAGGCTATGTCTAGGCGTAATTTTTGTAAGGGCTGGCCAAAAATCGGCTTTGAACAGGCTCTCGCCAAGAATAGTAACAATAAGTAATTTACTTTTCATATTTTAATTTTTAGTAATAATTTAATAACTTGTTATGTGCTTTGTAGGTTAAGTATTAATCACATTTTTTACTATATTGTACAGTCAAGAGCAAAAATATGTATCTAAAGAATCCGTTCTCCCTTATTTTTACACTTGAGTGTACTTAGTTAAAGGTAATTAAGAAGTAGTAGTGTAGTTAGTAGAAGGTAGTTAGCCCGTCAAAAAAGTGGTCTTCTAACTTTTCATTTTAACAACAATATAAGGTCTATAAGACTACATATCTATAATCTATAAGACTGGACATTGTTTAGATTCTAGTATTTTTATAAATGACGAGTGTTTGCAAATCGTAGAAAAGGCAGTATTCCTAGGCATAACTATAGATAAAAATTTGCAATGGAGTCCCCATATAGCTGTACTGGCAGGTAAACTAAGTTCGGCAGCTTACGCCGTTAGGAAAATTAGACAGCTAACCAATATTGAGACAGCTCGCCTAGTTTATTATAGTTATTTCCATAGTGTCATGTCGTACGGTATTCTGGTTTGGCGTAAGGCAGCTGACATACAAACTATATTTGTGTTACAAAAAAGGGCCATTCGTTCTATTTACAACTTAAATTCCCGTGACTCGCTGAGAGAACTTTTTAAGGAAATTAATATCTTAACTGTAGCGTCTCAATTTATTTATGAGAATATTATTTATGTTATTAAAAATTAAGATTCTTTCACAAAAAAATCTGATGTACATAATTTCAATACTAGAAATAAAAATAAAATCGCTATTCGCAAATTCCGCGTCCGTAAAGTATATAAATCATTTGTTGGTCAATGCATTAATTTCTATAATAAATTACCTGACATAGCAGACTGAAGTGGCAGTGGGCTGGTCACATCTGTCGCAGAACCGATGATCGGTGGAGTAGACGGGTTCTCGAGTGGAGACCACGGCTCGGCAAGCGTAGCGTAGGACGCCCTCCAGCCAGATGGACCGACGACCTAAAAAAAGTGGCTGGTGGTGACTGGATGGCAAAAACGGGAGATCGGGCCTTGTGTCGAACCCTGGGGGAGGCCTACGTCCAGCAGTGGACTGCAATAGGCTGAAATGATGATGATGATGATGATGATGATGATGACATAGCTTTAAAGCTACCCTTTCCAGCACTTAAAAATTACTTGAAAAAGTCGTTAATGTCTAAAGCGTATTATAGGATCGAGGACTATCTAATAGACAAAAATGCTTGGCCTAAACCCGAAACTTAATATTTTTTATTTTTTTTCAAATTCAGTAACTTTGGCTTGTCTAGGGGACACCGTTGATGTAGGAAAACATATCAATCTTATGTGGTCGTCTTGCACCGTCTTATATACTTACACCTAGGTAGGTGTTCTGTGTGTTTTCCTGCTGAAACTACGCAGCTTATTTAATATATATTTTTAATTTAATATTTATAGATTTATATAATGCTAGACTATGTATACCATTGTAACATTAAATATATTTAAAAAATGACTGACTGCCGAGTTTCTTGCGGCGTTTCTTCTCAGCAGTGGTCTCCACTTGTGAAGCGCTGGTAGATTCTTGACGTGTAAAAGTGCCCGTGTGGCCTACTTACTGAATAAATGTCTTTTATCTTTTTTTTAAATCTTTAAGTTAAGAACCTATTATAGTTTTTAAGACTTCTTTCAGTTTATGCTTATTCTGATGATCAAGACATGCCTTGACTCAACCAACGTTTATCATCTCTTACTATATCATCCACCGTGCAGCCCTGATTTGGCACCGAATGTTTTTTTAATTATTTTCAAATGTAAATAATAAATTACGTGGTCAACGATTTTCGACCCGTGAGGATGCCGTCGTCGACGCGTTCAAATAACACGTGGAGATACCTCAGTCAGAGTGGAAAAAGTGCTTTAAAAATTGGTTTCAACGTATGCTAAAGTGCATCGATCATCACGGAGAATATGTCGAAAAACAATAAAACCATATTTAGTCATATACGTTTGTTTATTTTTTCTATTCCGTTTACATAAGTAGCAGCCCTCGCAATCCAAGTTTATGTGAGACATTTTCAGGTAAAATATTGTTTAGGTACTTGCCTAATAATAGTACATTACTGCACAGACCAGGAAGTAGGCCGTTGCGGGACGAGTAGAGTTACGCTATATACGAGTCCAGCAACCGCCCTTCCTGGTCGAGGCTTGTACAGTGCTTTTCTCTAACAATGCGAGGAAGTTAAACAAAATTTCAGTTTTGATATAATATGTATTCAAATGTATTAACAAAATCAAGTCAAATACGATGTGATAATATTATGACGAAGGCAAATGGCAGTAAGTAATTAACTAAAAAGGTTTACTTATAAATTAAAAGAAATGTAGCTCATGTTAGGGAAGTTTGTAAAATTAAATGTAATGGTTTTTCCTGGTACGTTAATGTTTGTTTGTTGAATATTTTTCTGCGGACTTCGGTGGTAGTAATTTGGTCTTAACCGACTGCTTCTTCTTTACACTCTGGTGGTGTGCCGATAAACACATCTTCATCACTGGAACTCATTTTACTTTTGTATTTTCGCGAAACAAAAATAATACGTACTGTACTTAAACTTCCCTAAGAAAAAAGTATTCCCGATTCCCGCTTGAATTTTTTTAATTCTAAACGCAGAATGTTTAAAAAAAAGTAATACTATTTGACACTGGTAAATACGCTGTAAACGCGATAAACGGCGTTTACCTTTTTAGTCTATGACATTTAAAAAGTAAATAAACATGGAAGAATTTTGAATTGTACTAGTGTTTGGAGTTAGTTAAATCATAGTCCAAATATGGTTTTAAAAAGTATAAAACCGGGTACGTTATGAAATTTGTATACATTTTCGCGGCCGCTGCCGCTGGTAAATAATAACTTTTTTTTTTTAATTTTGCCTGGGCCTGGAACTCTGAACTTCGCGGGCTAATTTTACAACAGTAAGGTTAACATTTCCGAGCATGTGGGAGAAAAATTATTTCTTACCCGGTTTTTTACTTTTTAAAACCATATTTGGACTATGATTTAACTAACTCCAAACACTAGTACAATTCAAAATTCTTCCATGTTTATTTACTTTTTAAATGTCATAGACTAAAAAGGTAAACGCCGTTTATCGCGTTTACAGCGCATTTACCAGTGTCAAATAGTTTTACTTTTTTTAAAACGTTCTGCGTTTAGAATTACAAAAATTAAGCGGGAATCGGGAATACTTTTTTCTTAGGGAAGTTTAAGTACAGTACGTATTATTTTTGTTTCGCGAAAATACAAAAGTAAAATGAGTAATGCCATTTGCCTTCGTCATATTATCACATCGTATTTGACTTGATTTTGTTAATACATTTGAATACATATTATATCAAACCTGAAATTTTGTTTAATTTCCTCGCATTGTTAGAGAAAAGCACTATACAAGCCTCGACCAGGAAGGGCGGTTGCTGGACTCGTATATAGCGTGGCCTCGACTGCGTCTCGGCCACGCTAACTCTACTCGTCCCGCAACGGCCTACTTCCTGGTCTGTGCAGTAATGTACTAATGTTATATAACACCATACCATCCCCGCGAAGCTTTTTTCAACAACTTATACGTGTCGAAAATAATAAGCTGTATTGAGATGCATGATAACATTGATAACTGCTACAGGGGCAGACTCGTGGTCACACCACTGATATTCGCTTTGGTCGGAAATTCGACAGAAATCATTTTTATTCCGCAAAAGTAGGTAGGTTAGGTTCGTTAGGTATCTTTAGATGCCCGAAGGGCAAATCGCTTAGAAATAGGAGCCCTGCCTCAGGCCGGGCTCCGTCGAATAGTAGTGGTGTTACCACGAGTCTGCACGGACCCACTGCTGCATCAGGCACACACAAAAGGCAAAAAATATCACGGAGTAGGTACCTACTCATGAAAAATAAGAAGTTAGATTAGGTTATTTACTCATTTGCTTCGTTCCTTCTCAGCTGTGATTTCGTTTTGGGAAGTGCTGCAAGATTTTTAACATGTAAAAGTGCCTTTCTTGGCTTTCAATTTTTTAACATTTTCAATATTTTTTATCTTTACTTATTTTGTTCTAGATTTAATTAATTTAATCACTTCGACACGGTGTTGTGGTCCGTCAAATAATCTATTTTAGGTTTTTATTTAATTTTACCGTAATGCAACTTAATTAAAACAGCTATTAGCGACGCAATTAGCCTAGTTGGTAGTGATCCTGCCTCCGAAGCTAGCGGTCCGGGGTTCGACTCCTGGTCAGGGCAAATATTTGTGTGATGAACGCGAGTATTTGTTCCTAAAGTCACATAGGATAGGCGCGCTGGAGGTCTTAAACGATATTCTAGACGGCAACAGCAAAAGGTTTTCACCGACTCCCGAGTCCAAAGAAATTGTATTGGCCAGCCGGTACTTGGAAACCATTGTCACCGCTCTAAAGAAGTATATTTACGTTTCTTGCATTTTTAAAAATGAACCACGGCTTGTTAAGGCCTTATAGGCCCCACATTTTCGTGCGAACGCGCGAAAACTATACGCGAACGCGTGAAAGTGACGGAAAATCAAACAAATTAATAAAGTTTTAAACGTTGTGTGGTAATTATGATGGATGAGAAACCTTGGGTGTGTGGTGTGGTGTTTATAGTTCACTACTCTCCCCTTCCCTCCCCCTGACACCCGGGTTCGCGCCTTGTTAACCACTTACCCCCTTACTTATAAACGTGAAATAAGCTTGGAAAAGTTTATGCCGTGCTTTGTCACTTTCTGTCAGATGCTAATGTCACAACTACAGATAAGGACAAAGCATGACTTAAACTATTCCAAGCTTATTCCAAGTTTATAAGTAAGGGGTTAGTGTCGGTTTTTTGGCCCGCGTCAAAGAGCCTGCGAACGCGCGAAAGATGCGTAGAAACGACAAGACTACACTCGCGCGTTATTTTTATAAATCATTAGCCCAACACCACCAATACTAGACCAAAAATATTACAAACCTTGTTCTAATACGATGAATACTCTACATCCACCATCTTCGTGTCCTCCATTTCTTTTAAATTAAAAATAAATAATGGAGGGTAATGTTGAGCTAATTACTTGGTCGAGCGCGCGAACTACGAGTATACTGTGAGTGAATACGATTGTGAACACTGCGAATGTGGAGCCAAGATTAGTTCACGCGCAATTCGCGCCGCGTTTTGCGCCTCGATTCTCGGCTACACGCCCGCGAATGTAGAGCGCCTATTATTCTGTCATTTGCATAGTATAAAAATACTACAGTAAGTACCTATTGTCTTTTATAGTCGAGTCCGGAATTAGGCGAACTAACTTGACAGTTCATTGTACACTAATGTTGCTACAGTTTGGCTAGTGCTGTTAATATCGATATTTAAAAAGTCTAGTTTATCATTATTATTGTGTTTGGAATCTAACTAATAATTTGGAAGCCACCTAAAAGGATCACAATGGCCTGTTGTAATGTCAGCATTATTTTTGTATTTTATTCCTAATTTGAGGGGTAAGTATCGTAAACAGTACATCCTTCAGATCATATTATATCGTAAAAATTGCTGTAGTTTTTCCCTATTGGGCAAGTATGTATGAGTGTGAAAGTTTCGACGACAATTACTTGATAAAATATAAATATAATCAGATTTATAGAAGGCACAAGGTTATATCGACATATTTGTGTCGACATAAACCTATCACTATTTATTTTTTCCTATGTCTGGCAACATTTTCGGCTGTCAAGTTAGTTCGCCTAATTCCGGACTCGACTTTAGGCAATAGGCATAGTATTTTCCGCGAGCTGCTGGTAACATTATTATTATCTGACTACCTAATTTTTTCAATATTACAATATCATTGGGTCCGGGGAGTTCAACATACATCCACGTTCAAGTACCTACTTATAATAATAAATATTTATCTTCGCTTTGTGGCCTGGTTCTACACATTGTCATAGAGATACGTACTTAGTATCTCTGAATAGTTTGTGTGATAGAGTTTCATACAATTGTAAAAGTTTAGTGCATATTTTATATAACGTGGTACACTGCAGGCTTCTGTCGCACGATGGTTAACAAGCTGTAAGTACTAAATAAATATGTACTAATTAATACTTCCTAGTACTTAGTCTAAGCATGACGGCGCATTAAAACGCCATGGAAAATGGAATTAGATAAATGGTTTTAAAATATTTTGTTGTTGTTTAATAAGCGTTCCTAGTAACTTAGTTCGGTTGGTACTGTTCTGTTTTTCTAATATAAGTCTATTGCAACACAACCAAGACGAATCTAACGAAACTTACCTCATAGGTATGTTAAAATCCGTGAAGTTTAGGCTGCAGGGCGTGCCCCAGAAATAGACATACATACATACATACAAACCGAAAAACATAACCCTCCTGACATAGATCAGGTGACCCAATAGCTTGTTGGCCACCTCTAGTATTAAAACCAAAAAAAAAGAAGATTTTTACGCACCTTCCCTGCGATACCAAGGAAAAAAATAATTTGCTTTTTGACGAACAGGTGCATCATCTGCTTCAAGGAAAATGACTATAAATAATAGTAGTAAATCGCAATATGGTTTGAAATTAAATTAATTAAGATAAAGATAAAGAAACTCAGCAGTCAGTCATTTTTTTTTATATAATTAATATTACAATGGTACTACTTAGTCTAGCATCGCCTCTCATCGCATCGCCTTTTGTATATGAAGTGTATTCTTTTGTGCAATAAAGATTAAATAAATAAATAAATCTATAAATATTCAATAAAAAAATACATCAAATAACCTGCGTAGTTTCGGCAGGAAAACACACCAAAATCTTAACTAACGTAGGAAATAAAAAACTAAACCTAACACAATGCCTAAGTTATCCTTATCTTTTCTTGGCGAAATGTAAATCCCTCGTAGACCACCCTTACCATGAGTTACAATACTTACAATCACCGTACTCGCTTGCTATTTTGTAAATATAAAGACAATACATGTTCTAGAGCATTGCTAGCCTTGAGTCACCTGCGCTATGATTAATATTACCTATGTCCTTGAGCGTTACGTGACCCTAATTTAAAAATCGAAATTCGAAGTTACTATAGCTCCATCCCTTTCTCTTGATTTAGTCTCGTATGACGAATGGCAGAGATGGAACTAACGGATTATTTTATTAGCAACCCAGTTGTCACATTTGGCTAGAGGTGAGACATAGATACTAGGCAAATCGCGTACTGAGTTAGCCGAGTATAGTTATAGTTATATCTGACGACGCGCTGGCCTAGTTGGTAGTGACCCTGCCTACGAAGCTAGCGGTCCTGGGTTCAAATCCCGGTAAGCGCAGATATTTGTGTGACGAGCGCGAATATTTGTTCCTGAGTCATGGATGTTTTGCTATGTACCTATTTAAGTAAATATTTCTCTATATAACTATTTATATCGTTGTCTAGTACCCATAGTACAAGCGTAGAGATTAGTTTGGGACTAGGTCAATTGGTGTGACATTTATTTTTAATTATTTTTCCACGAGTATTTAAAAGTATGCGAATTAGTAAGATCAAGCAAGAGTTTTATAACAGTGCGCGGACGCCGACGTCCTGTCTGGGTTTTTATCAGGGTAATTCCCGCTTGCACGTAAAATTTAACGGTAGGTTTACCCAAAGTTAAATCGTCGGTGACGCTTCTTAACCGCGTAACTGTCAAATTTGTGATAGAGCAAAATAAACCTTAATAACTTATGAAAAGGTGCATTTTGCTTCTTGTTAAAAATGTTACTTACGCGGTTTGCTGTTTCACCGACGAAATGATTCACGAATGTCAGATTCATATGAGAACTGATAATTTTAACGAACCTGTTAAACATGCAAGCAGGCCTTAATTTCGGAGTAGGTACAGTAAAGGAAATTGATTCGTAGACCATTTTGGACTATGTCATAGTGACGTAATCAATCAAAACGTAAGAGACTTCTTATGATTTTATTGGTTCCATTTGCAACGTTAAAAGATGGCGGACGTGTAATTTGTTTTAGACTTTAATTTTTGGGTAATTAGCTGTTCAAAGTTCTTTTCTGATAGTGATTTGTACTTTTTATGCCTTTGTGTCGCACAGTGATTGAAGACTTGGTCTTATTTCGTGTATCTGGCATCTTTCTTCTCGTTTCAAGTGGACTCGCAGTGGTGCAGAGGTTAAAACTATCTTGACCTCTGACCTACAAATCACCGTACAACGTTGCCCCCAATCTTCCTAGAGAAGATTGGATTGTGTTTTATTGCTATATTGATTTATACTCATATAAACCTTGACACTGGCGAAATCACTTCACGTGGAAACGCCATAATATCCCTGCGGTAGTAGCTGTTCAAGTCGCCGCGGGGGCAAAGAAATAAGAAGATAATTTTAACGAACCTGTTAAACATGCAAGCAGGCCTTAATTTGAGAGTAGGTACAGTAAAGGAAATTGATTCGTAGACCATTTTGGACTATGTCATAGTGACGTAATCAATCAAAACGTAAGAGACTTCTTATGTTTTATTTACAGCGTCACTTTGACATAGTTCAAAATGGTCTAGGAATCAATTTCGTTGGAGGCCATTTGCAACGTTAAAAGATGGCGGACGTGTAATTTGTTTTAGACTTTAATTTTTGGGTAATTAGGTGTTCAAAGTTCTTTTCTGATAGTGATTTGTACATTTTATGCCTTTGTGTCGCACAGTGATTGAAGACTTGGTCTTATTTCGTGTATCTGGCATCTTTCTTCTCGTTTCAAGTGGACTCGCAGTGGTGCAGAGGTTAAAACGATCTTGACCTCTGACCTACAAATCACCGTACAACGTTGCCCCAATCTTCCTAGAGAAGATTGGATTGTGTTTTATTGCTATATTGATTTATACTCATATAAACCTTGACACTGGCGAAATCACTTCACGTGGAAACGCCATAATATCCCTGCGGTAGTAGCTGTTCAAGTCGCCGCGGGGGCAAAAAAAAAAAAAAAAAATCAATTTCGTTGACTGTACGTAAACATAGAGGGTGTCTCAAAGCTTGACGTGAATATTGAGGCGCTTATATTCAAGTTCTGGGACCCCTGTATAATATAGGCATGCATCGTTATCGCGGGAGCAAAAACGATTTGACAGTAGTGAAAGATTATGACAAATAGGCAAGAACAGAAGTGACACTCGTATCGAGAAACGTTTATACCTACGAGTTCAAAATGTATACATTTTCTTTCAAATATCTTCCCTCGGTACTTGACTTGATCAACCTCTCAGTCCCTTTTCCTGCTACTTTAGACATTTGTTATTCTTGATTGATTTGATATGTACAGGAACATACAAAAATATATCTAAATTAAATATGAGTACAAATAGAAAACTTATATTGAAAAAGTTAAAACTATTTTAGAAAAAAAAAACTGGATTCGACATAAGTAAATTAAAAAAAAAATAAGTTTGACTAGTTGACGCGTTTACTCAGTGCAAGACAAGTTTCATTGACCGTTTCCAGCGAAAACTTCGTGCTAGATATGAAGAACTTCTTAGAGGCTTAGAGTGTTTAGGCAGAATATTCAATTTATACTAAATATACATTCTGTTATATGTGTTCTTTAATAGATTTGTTTTTGCTCCCGCGATAACGATGTATGAATATAGGTGCTTACATAAATAAATAAATATTGTGTTGAGCGTACGCAACCGTTAATTGAAAGAGTTATATTAAATAAGTACTTACATGTAAATTATGTTATGATAGTGCAAGACTACCACATCAAAAAAGTTTCGTTAAACTCTCCGACATACAGCATGTCCCCTAGACAAGATACAATGTTTACCTCCATATTTTTTAACTAAGTTATTTAAGCTAATTAAATTTCTGGCTATTGTAAGCATCTATTTTAATTTATTTTTAGTACCTAACTAAATAAAAATGTAATTTTAAACACATAATTAGTGTCAAAATTTATTTTATTTTTAATATACGTGATTTTAATTGGTGTTAAGATATTTTTAATGGTTTATTATACGAATTAGGATGTCAAGTGTTCACTAAACGTCAAGACTGCATGATATCCGGAATGACCGTAACCATGGTAATAACAATGCTATAATAATTATTATAGAACTGTTAGTTATTACCATGGCAACGCTAATTATATAATTATTTTCACGCTTCGGTTACGCGATAGGTGGTATTCTGATACCGTTAACGATATCAATATTAGCAGTTTATTGTACGCGAGTAGAAAAAGAAATTTCAAAGATTCCTTTAATTTATAAACACGTGAAAATATCACTACTTACATTATTTTTATACTTTGCACTGTATCGCAAATCGCAACGAAGTGGTAGGTTACTATCACCTCAATGGAGCCTGACCCAACATAGAACCACAGTATAGAGAACTATGATAGAACTTTGTCGCAGTGATGTTATGACTCAAGTCGGAAGAAGTGTCAAACAAATTGTCTTATAACACTATAAGACAATTTGTTTGACACTTCTTCCGTGGGGACATTTATGATCCTTCAACATTTTTATTTTCATTCTCGGATATTTATATTTCAAAGATTTATAATATTGAAGTTGTCTTTAGTGTGGGCTAAAAATGTTAAAATTCAAATGAATTTTACAGAATTGAAAGTAGGTATTATAGATTAGTCCTGTTTTGTGTTAGTCTTGAAAATTCCTAAATTTTATCCTCAATAGTCATGCATGAGGAGGGAAATTATTAAATAAAATTAAAATGCTTTTATGAATAGTATTATAGTGATAATGTGTTTAAGGTTTCAATTTGCTGGACGCCTTATGGTAGTATGGTATAGGAAAGATTTGATTGTTTATTTGTTTGATTGCATTGAATAGGCTCCGAAATTGCTGGACCGATTGAAAAAAATCTTTCACCATTAGAATGCTACATTATCTCTGAGTAACATAGGCTATAATTTATTTTTATGCGTGGACGGAGTCGACAAACAGTAAGAGGCGTTAGTTCAATGTTTAACTTTGGCAAATATGACCAAATGAAGTGCCACCATTATGACAGCTGTACACACTCGTCAAGACTCATGGGCTGAAACCAACCGCGACCGGAATATGGTGAGACAAGGAGTGAGTGAGACAAGACGCGAGCAGTCAGTATCATAGCGTAGTAATTTCTAATAGTGAGCGCACTTTGTTTCATCTGTTAATGCCGACAATCGCCTATACACAAAGAATATGTCAGTGTTGTCACAAAAAAAAATGTAAGTAAGTTTCTACGGATTGATAATGTATGGTTGTACAATATGCATCAACATGAATAACTGAGACAGTTCTAATAGGTACCTTCGCAATAAAATATAAAAATATTTTTTACAACAATTTACACTGAACTGACAAAATATTTGCGGCATTTATTTCTCGATATTTTTAATTTTCTGTTTTTGCACAAAGTTTGTTTTTCTATACTTGGTGAAAAACAAACGCGGGGTTCTCTTAGTATGGAGAAAGTAACTGTGTGTTTACTCAAACAGTTGTAATGAAAAATGGCATGTAGCTTTAAAATCTTCCTTATTTCACAGTGATTCTAATCATGCAAGAAAACACTGAAAAATATATGAATTAATACATGAATTTAGGGGTTTTTCGTATCACGGACGTAAGGAAAAATTACAAAAATTCCGATTAAAATGATCAATATCTAATAACAATTGCTGAGCATACATGGGGGTTACATCGATAGCTTATGAGCTGCTTTATCAGCCCTAGGCGGGTTGACGTCGGTTTCTGGGACACCCTGTATATGTATAGATAGCTCAATACTGGCACACTACTGAGCAAGTACCAGCCCGCACCGCACTGGAGGTCGGACAGAACGGAACGGACGCCTGCAAATTATCGGTGGAGGGACGCCACTCTGCCCCGGACTGCACCCCGTAGTTGCCCAGTCTACGTCCGAGTTACCTAACATTGAGAAATTATTACGCTATGGCCGTAGTTAGTACAAAACAGCCACACACTTAACGGCCCATTAAATACAGAAGTGAGAAAATGTAGAAAGAGATTAATAGAGTGCACGACAGAGACGGTTTCTCTCTGTTTATCTTCATTGGTCACTCAGTTGTGTGGGTCATTGTATGTACAAACTCGCTCTCGGCGTCTGAGACACGACGAGTGTCTACAGCCATCATTACGTGATTTCCCTATATTGCGTTACACTATTAATAACGTGTTTTTAGTGACTTTTTAAGGTTTTAACCGAATATTTTGTTTCAGGATCGTTGGCCAACAACAAGGAGGTCTAGTGGAAAAATTTAAACTCGCTTTAAACTGTGTAAACAATGGCAGTTTAAAAAGTTCAGAATTTAACGTTGACAACTTAGTTATCATATGTTTCCACTTGAGGTTTGAAGATGGGCGTACAGACTTAATAATATCATCAAAGAAATGTGAAAAAGTACATTCTAGTGTCAAAATGAACGTAACTTGTAATGGAAAACGTTTTCCTGAACAGTGGTTTTGCACAGATGGGTGGTCTGAAAAATATCTGCTTAGGGATATTGTATTCCACAGTGTTATGTTTTTCAAGAACACTGATATTCATACATTCAATTTTGAAGTTAATGTAAATGCGAGTAAGATGATAATGATGGGGCCATCACTTTATGAAGATGAAAACTTTACGGACTTTCGTCTGAGCACAGTAGATGGCATTGTGGGCGTGCACAAAGCAAGTCTCGCTGCCCACAGCGATATGTTTAAGGCCATGCTCAATGGAGAGTGGAAGGAGACTGTGGAGGGCCGCATCGAGGTCGAGGGGGCCTCTCTGCAGACCCTGCAGGCTCTGAAGGACTTCATGTACTTGGGAAAGCTGCCCGATGAAGGGCTTCAGACGCTTCTGCAGATTGCAGTTCGCTTCTCCATTGAGAGCCTCAAGAGGGAATGCATTATAAAACTGGCCCAAAATGTCAAACCTGAGGAATATCTTGAGCTCCTAGATTTCGCGAGAGACAAAGAAATAGATGAATTAACATTTGCTCTCGTGCAGCTCACTCCCAAGCAAGTTATTAATTCAGCATATCAAAATATGATCCAGAGCAAGCTACTCCCTGAAGCTGGTGATATATAATTGTTGTTTTTTTTTACTTTTATTATGCATTTTTTATTTTTTATTCGCATTTCGTTTACATTATATTCAGCTATGTAAAATGCGAGTCGTGCCATTATTCTAGTTATGTATTTATATTTTTACTATGGCAACAACTTTACCAATCAATATATGGCGGTATATTGATTGATAAGTGACAATACACTCGGTGAAACAGACGAGACGGAGCCATACTTTGCAAAACCGTAATCTTAACCTAATCTTTTATTTCGATTTAGTTCCGCTTCTTACCGGGACATCATAGCGGCGCAACCAGTCGCCGCTCGTCGCCACCGACAAAATGTATACAGCTCTATGGATGGAGGATATCTCACCTGGTGTCCGCTTAGTTGCGTAACGTGATGTACATTTTGTTAGTTGCGGCGACTGGTTGCGCTGCCATGGTGGCCTGTGACGCGATGCGCAACCAAGCACACAACTGATGAGATACCCCTTTCGACGCTTTATGTCACATTTGCAGAATGCCAGATTCTCAAATTGGCAGATTCTCAAAATGCCAGATTCTCAAATTGACAGATTATGAAATAGCCAGATTCTCAAAATGCCAGATTTTCAAAATTCCAGATTTTCAAAATGCTAGATTCTCAAAATGCCTGATTTTAAACCTCCCTGCTTTCCTGAGACAAAATTTCTTGACAGACAGATAGTCAGACGGACAACGGACATACATATGACTAAAGAAGGTAGAAACATAACGAGAATAATTACAAACTTGCCGCTTTTTTTTTAATAGTCGATTTTTTTGCTTATTATATTATAAAACACGACCAAATTGAAACATTTATTTAATATCAAACGTAACATACCTAGTATTATAAATAACAAACAACACATGACTTCCTCTTTACGTATTAAATTATTAATTAAGTTACTACTGTAAGCTACTTTCATAAACAGTGGTTCCCAAGTGGATCCCAAGACGTTAAGTGTTGTACACGCAGAACACCGGCATCGCACTAATAACCCATTAGAACGGTTCCATCACCGAAAAACAAAAAAATACCCAAAAAAACCTATAAACTATACAATTTTTTGTATATAATAAAAAAAAGAAGCAAAGTTTCTGAATTACAGAGCGAAACTAATATTATTACGTCCGAACAATAAAAACGGAAGAACAAAAGACAGTATTTTTGACAAGAAGTATGAAAATCTATTGAAAAAAATTGGAGAACAAAGAAATAAGTAATCTGGACTTCCTAAAGAGAATTATACGTTTAAAATTATCTATTTTTCACGAGACTTGAAGCACAAATGTGTATCGATGAGACTGGATATAACGTAAGACTAAGTATTATTTGTGTTGTTACTTGTTGTTTACTTAAGACCTTGATTTATTTTTAACCTCAGTTTGTTTTTATTTTTTAAGAAAAAAATTATATTTATAATACTAGGTATGTTACGTTTGATATTAAATAAATGTTTCAATTTGGTCGTGTTTTATAATAAGGAAAAAAATCGACTATCAAATAAACAGTGGCAAGTTTGTAATTATTCTCGTTATGTTTCTACCTTCTTTAGTCATATGTATGTCCGTTCTCCGTCTGACTATCTGTCTGTCAAGAAACTTTTCTTAGGAAAGCAGGGAGGTTTAAAATCTGACATTTTGAGAATCTGGCATTTTGAGAAACTGGAATTTTGAGAATCTGGAATTTTGAGAATCTGGCAATTTGAGAATCTGACATTTTGGCAATCTGGCAATTTGAGAATCTGCCAATTTGAGAATCTGGTCTTCTGCAAATCTGACATAAACCGTCGAAAGGGAGATACCGTCCGGTCCATAGAACTTTAGTATAGGTATTTGTACATTTTGACGGCACTTTAGCTAAGCTCGCCTCTAGGGTAGCGGGGATCAAGTGAAAGTCCGAAATACGATATAGTGATACTTATTTGGAAATAGACCAACAGTACAGTAGATACAATTATGACACGATACAATTACATGTAGTGTTTACGGTAGCGGGGATCCGGAGCGACTGGCTTAGCCTCTCCGTCGTCCCGCGTTCCCCGGGTCTATTCCGACTAGTTACATTGTTAGTTCCATTGATGTAACTAGATGGTTTTTTTTTTCCTAGTAGTTACATTCAACGAAGATGGTTTCCGTAATGGAACTACATGGACTTTTTTTTCCGAGTAGTTACATTAATACTAGGTACTTATAATAAATATTATTAGATCAAATTATTATATTTTTTAATATAGGCAAAGATATTGAAAATAAGTACCTTCTATAAGATTGCATTCGTTTTATATAAATTTATTATAAGTATTATTAATGTAACTACTCGGAAAAAAAAGTCCATGTAGTTCCATTACGGAAACCATCTTCGGTCAATGTAACTACTAGGAAAAAAAAACCATCTAGTTACATCAATGGAACTAACAATGTAACTAGTCGGAATAGACCGTTCCCCGCGGGTGAAAGGAATTTGCTTTGTCAACGGGAATTAATTTCCAACTGTGTTCCCACAGTATTCCCCCCTTTGATAAAGCAATTTTCTAAATTTAAATAACTAATAATCAAATTAAAATTAATGATTTCAATAAAATGAGTTTTATTAACATTGGTCTCTCTTATGGGACTTTTACCCAACTAGTGATGGGTCGCGGTAATATTCCCGTTACCAGTAAGTTTCCATTTGGGAATATTCCCAGTAAGTTTCTAATGTTACCAGTAATATTCCCAAAAGGTGGGAATATACTATACTGGTGATTTATATGAGATTTAATGATTATATAGTTAGTTAAATAAGCAATATGCATAGATATATTCCTTTCTCTTTTACACATATCACCTTTTTTCTCTTTCACACAAACTTCTTATCTGAAATGGCACAAACACAAAGGACTTAGTTTTGCCCTTGACTCGACTCAGTGCACGTGCTTTTTGTGATGATAGTGAAAAATGTGATAATGATTACTAAGCTTAAAAAAATCGTTTTTCATGAAAAGAGGAAAAACATTTATTCACGCCAAAATTACACAATCTAAAAACATAACAAAATTATAAAATACAGTAAAACAAATTCTTAAAACTAAACTTAAAACCTAGTGTTACCTCCCCAATTACAGCCTCCATGCGATCCTTCATTGACCTCACCAACGTCACGATTCGTTCTTGAGGAATGTCACTCCACTCCTCGACGACGGCGTCCCGAAGCTGTTCAAGGGTAGCAGGGGCAGTATCACGAGACCGCACCCGGCGTTTCAGATCATCCCAAAGGTGCTCTATGGGGTTCAGGTCAGGACTTCTCGCTGGCCACTGCATCACGGGGATCCCAACCTGATCCAGGTAGTCCCGAACAATCAACGCCGTATGAGAGCGGCCGTTGTCGTGCATGAATGTGAGTTTAGGCCCGACAAAACCAGCATACGGGACCACGTGGTCCTCCAGGATCTCTGTGATGTACCGATGAGCAGTCAGGGACCCCTGGCCACGTCCACCTCCAGTGCGGGAGACGCACACAAGGTCAGTTTTGCCCTGGATTATTCCGCCCCAGAACATGCAGGATCCTCCTCCGTAGCTGACGGTTTCTTCAAAGCAGGCTTGTGAGTACCGTTCTCCCTGCCTCCTGTACACTCTTCTACGCCTATCGTTGCAGAAAAGGCATACCCTCGTCTCGTCGGAGAAGAGGACAGACTCTGACAGAGTCAGAGTCTGACTCGCCTATGCTCTGCTGTCAATTTGGGGCCCGTAGCAGCCCTACGAGGCAGGATTTTCTTCTCTCGCAGCCTTCTTCTTACTGTGGAGACGCTCACCGACGTCTTCCGAGCTGTTCGGAGCTGCTGTTGCACCTCAACAGCGTTGGAGAATCGGTTACGCAAACACGTTGACACAATATAGCGGTCGTCTCTGTCGGAAGTGAAACGTCGTCTCCCAGATCCATGCTTCCTGATGTAGCCTCCAGTCTCCTGGAACCGCTGGGATACTCGTTTCACCCGGAAACGGCTTATGTTGAGTTGTCGAGCAACATCAACCTGCCGTAGTCCTGATTGCAGTAGTGCTACCACTTGAGCTGCTTCTTCTGCCGTGATATCCATTTTTCAGTTTTCTCTTACTGGAGCTGTTCAGGTGTGACTTCTGTGATGTCTGGATAGCAAATTACCCATAATTAATTTTTACCCCCCCTTTTATTCGTGTTCAGGGTGGCACAAGTAGTGAGTCCTCTAATGAGTTTTCCATCACTTTTTTTTAAAGACCCTAACGTGTCGTGATCATTGTTTTTACGAAAAAGAACGATTCGCGTTTTTAAAGTTGATTAACTGTGCTTTCAAATGATACTAATATTGGTAGGGTACAATAAATAAGTTAAGAGCTTTATTCGCTTGAAATCAAAATTTCAAAAGTTGCGATTTTTTTGACGCCGTGTGTATTTGTATAATTAAACTGATTTTCCTACTTTTTCTTTCATTTCGATCGAAACTAAGATGTTTTTACCGTGATTTAAAGTGTACTTGGCCATAATTACACGATGGGAATATTCCCAGTAACATTGGAAAAATACCTGGTAATTTTGGGAATATTCCCGGTAACATTGGGAATTTACTTTCTGGGGGGGAGCTCCGTATTTTTTTTAATTCTAAATTGTTCCAATGTTCACCAAATAAGCATAAAACACAAAAAAAATATTACTTTATAATTCAGTTTTTCTATATTTCCCTAAATTTCCAATACTTGGAAATATTACTGGTAACATTACTGGGAATATTCCCGCCATGGGAATATTCCCGGTAACGACCCATCACTATACCCAACACACTATTGTTACTGAAAACTTGCTCTAAGGGCCGGCGCTGACTGCCGGCACGGCACAGGATGGCACGGTAAGTTGTGCTGCAGCATTCCGAAGGATAACACGGCCTTCCGCGGCATGCCGTGGCATCCTGCTGGCATGACACGGCAAATTAGGGCCGGCGCTGACTGCCGGCATGGCACGGCGTGTCATGGCAAAGGATTTCGGTACTGATATAACCATTTTTAATCTTATTACCATGAGTATAGAATTCATGTTACTTTATTTTGACACAACGATGCCGAGGGAGGCCGCGGTAGGACAGAACGTGCCTAAGCATTCCACGGGATGCCCGGCGGCCCGTGTCATGCGCGTGCGTCTCGCGAGATGCAGCAGTACGCCGCGGCATCCCGTGGAATGCTTAGGCACGTTCTGTCCTACCGCGGCCTCCCTCGGCATCGTTGTGTCAAAATAAAGTAACATGAATTCTATACTAATGGTAATAAGATTAAAAATGGTTATATCAGTACCGAAATCCTTTGCCATGACACGCCGTGCCATGCCGGCAGTCAGCGCCGGCCCTAAGTTTGTAGTTATATTAATACCCTTTACTCCCAGTAGTTCCGTGGAAGAAGTTCCGTGGCTTGTGCGGTCACCGGTTGCTGCGGCTGCATGTTGTTGTGATACGATTATAACACTTGCACTGCATCACAGAACAGATAAGTACAGAAGTAAATCACATGTATGTACTTCACTTTTCATACCTACGCTCGGCGGTCGCTCTAGGGTTGTCAACTACGGCTTATGCACAAAAAACTATCGCGGTAGTGGCACTCGTATCTAGTCGTTTCATTTATTGTTGAGAATGAAACGGGAAGAATGGAAATATAAATTAACAATAACTAAAAAAAATATTTAATGACATTGTTACCTATATTACAAATTTTTCACAGAAAATATAAAATATACCGTAGGTAACTTCAAAAATAACCGACCAGACGAATTAATATTAAAGTGGAGGGGATGACTGGAGGGGCTAATCCAAACCCGCAGTACCTAACTATACTGCCCTCCTAAACAAAACTGCAATATCTAAATTCAATAGCCAAACCAAATTCAACTCTGTTAAGTTAGCAAATAGGTTTCAATTTCTACACGTGTTTTGTCTGAGATATTGCCATTAAGCTTAGTAGGGCAGTATAGCCCGTAATAGCAAAAAACTTATCCTACAAAACCAAACAATAAACCTACCTACTAGGTATTACAATACAAAAAGTTTACAGAGCAGAAACATACAAAATTTTACGTTTGTCAATTTTCTTTATCGAAAATTCCTTATAACTTCTAAACGGATTACCCTAGTTGGGCGTTTTCACTAAAAAGTGTACCCAATTAAGGACTGAAATTAAGGAACTTTAACTTTGTCAGTTTTGTGACGAAAATTAGCCATACATTGCGGCCGTCAATATATAGCTAATTTTCGTCACAAAACTGACAAAGTTAAAGTTCCTTAATTTCAGTCCTTAATTGGGTACACTTTTTAGTGAAAACGCCCAGTTACACAATTTCCATTACCATATACGTTTTAGACCTAAACCTATCAAAAGACACTAAAAACAACACAATATCTACACAAACAAAAAAACATGTTTTCAACTTACGTAAGGTGGCGTGCATTTACCTTACAAAAATATAGTTAAGTACTTCGTTTATACTGATTCAAAATAGGAAACTATTATTTAAATCGATCTTAGATAATATTCTTCGGGGGCCGGGGCGGGGCGCTTACCTACCTAACTCTTCTGTGTAACGTTAAAACGAACCATTGAAATACAAGCAGGAAGCACTACTTACCTCTCTGAAGCCACTGGTAGCTTGAAAAAGGACAATTCACCGTTTAAAGTGGAATTTAAGCAACCGTCCACTGAACAGTTATAATAACTTCTTTTTTGTTGCTCCATTATATTAATAATAATATCGCACAAAAAAGTCCACAGACGCGACGCGTGTCAAGCGGACGGCACTCGCGCTCACACTCGTCCCAACTCGTCCGAGATATTGTGTCCGTGAGCGGTGTCTATGTGTGCGTTGCTCGAGCGCACTTTGTATGTAGATTGATTTCTGTACCTATCTGTTCTGTGACTGCATAGTCACCCCTTGCTTGTGCCTCGGCTAATTCTGAGCAATCAACAAGCGAGGGACAGTGAATTGTTTCTAGGCGCGACAGGGCATCCGCTACAACTCGCTCTCGACGTCCACGCGACCTTGGACCTATCTTTCTTCTTTCAATTGACTAAATATTTATCTAGTTCTGCTTGCCTGACAGCTGCTTCCGGAATATGTCCTCTGTAGAAATATAGTATTCCTAAGAACCTGCGCAGACCTTCGATCGTTTCCGGTTTTGTATTATTTACTATGGCTTGTACTCTGTCCTAGAGCGGCCGAATGCGTGCGGTTGAGACATGATGCCCCAAAAACTCAACTGAGGGCTGTCCAAAACAACCTTTGTCTAAATTAATTGTTATTCGTTGTTCATGCTGCTATATAGTTTCACTTGCTATGATAACATCATCTAGATAATTAAATAGAAAATCTAAACCTTGAAGTACTTTGCTATTCATGAAACGCTGGAAAGTCTCGCAGCATTACGAGATCCAAATGACTTGTTTGTCAATGAATTGCTGTTTTTTCGATGTCATCTGGCGCTACGCTTATACAATGGTATGCGCGGTTAATGTCTAACTTTGTGAATACCTTCTTACCGGCCAGTATGAACGTGAAGTCATGCAGTCTAGGTATGGGGTAGGTACCTATCAGGCTTAGTGATAGCATTCAGCATACGATAGTCCCCGCAAGGTCGTAAGTCACCATTTTATTTGGTCACTACGTGCAGCGGACTAGCCCACGCACTTTTCGAAGGTAGGCAAATACCCATTTCCTGCATGAGTTGAAATTCCTTTTTAACCTTGACATACCTATCTGGGGGAAAAGGTCTAGCACACGCAAAAACCGGCGGCCCCGATGTTTCGATATAATGAACCACATTGTGCGGCGCGGTTTCTTTAAACGAAGCTGACTTTGTAATTTCTGGGTATTCGGACAGCAAATTACGAAATGGGTGTTTCCCATTGACGGTGTAAATGGAAGGTTGGTTAATACTCACGTCTGCCATGACCTTGAAGTCGGTCATCTGGTCCACTAACTTGCGCGCACTTAAGTTTACCGGCAGCTTATGATGAGCCAGGAAATCAGCTCCCAAGATAGGCTGCCTAACATCTGCTACCACGAACTCCCATCTGAACGGTCTGCGAAGGTTAAAAATCTAAAACTAAAGTCTTAGTCAAAGTTTGCATTTGGCACACTCGCGCGAATAAAACTTATTTCTCGGTGGTAAAATTGAAATGTCTGCGCCGGTATCCACAAGAAATCTAAGTCCACTTTCTTTGTCCGTTACACATAAACGACGGCTAACTGATGTCGTTGTGTAGACCTCTGTCGAAGATTGCACCATCGCTGTTAGTTTTCCGCCCCGTCCTTTTCCCACGCACACGGCTGGCTGCATTGCCTGGCTAATCGACCAAAACGATAATGGTAGGGGCAAAGCCAATCGGAACTATCCAACGTACGACGTGGCCGATTCCGTGATGTACTCCTACCTCTTGAAACTGACCTCCATCCGCCACGTCCTCGGGGTTCTCGGTTTACTTGCCGCGATCTTGATAACTCCATATCGGTAATTCTAGCACTGTGTTTGGAAAATTCTGCCATAATCAACGCTGTGTCCCTGGATAGCTGCCAAGGCGTCGACGTGCGGGCTATGGAACATGCTGGCTGAGTGACCTCGGACACAAAGTACTGTCGGGTAGCCTCAGCGACCTTGTCTGCTATCTGGGCTAATTTGTCGACATCATTAGTCTCCGCTACGGCCAGGACTGCCCGCTGTTGGTAGACGAGCTTGCCACAGTATCCGCAGTCTGGTCCGGAAAACTGTCGCGAGCTATATCCCTCATTTTCGTAAGTAACTGGCTCGGTTTAAGGTCACCCGGGTCCATCTCGCCTATCAACTTCTCAATTTGTCTGATTCGTGTATCCTCAAAGACAACAACTTAGCCTTAAGCGCGTTAAATTTACCCGTCACTGGCGGTCGGGAGAGAAAGTCTGTGATCCGCGTAATAACTTCCTTTGGTAACTTCGCGGCCACGAGGTCGAAGCGTGAGTCATCCCCCAAGCGTTGTGGTGCTAATATAGCCTCGACTCGTATAAACCACACACGTGGTTGGTCTATCCAAAATTCCAGCAACCAACCGCCAAGCAGCAGTGTTCGCATTGTTGTGTTCCGGTTTGGGGATAACACAGCCGGTGAAATGACTAGCATAGAGGCATTCCATCTTAGTCCTCAGGGTTGGCAACGCATTTGCAGTCTTGTGAATGCGAATGTCTATGGGTCACAGTTTCCACTTGCCATCAGGTGGCCCCATCAGGTGGTCCCATGCCATAAAAAAAAAACCTTGAAGATAGCGAAATCTGCGAAATAGCCATAACATCTGGTCTTGAATCTGCTCCCTGCTGCTCTTCTGCCTTCAACGCCAGGAAACCTCCGCTTCCTGTGTCCGTCGACGTAAGTGGCTGGGCGGGATCCCGCTGCGGTGTGGGAGTCGGCTGCAACGGTCTGACTGGCACTTGTCCTTACGCGTTCGCCTTTAAGATTGCTACTTAGCTTCTCAGCAAATCACGTCGGGGTCACCAATTTAGCCAAGCTCGCCTCTAGGGTAGTGGGGATGAAAGTCCGAAATACGATAAAGTGATACTTATCTGGAAATAGACCAACAGTACAGTAGATACAATTATGACACGATACAATTACATGTAGTGTTTCCGGCAGCGGGGATCCGGAGCGACTGGCTTAGCTTCTCCGTCGTCCCGCGTTCCCCGCGGGTGAAAGGAATTTGCTTTGTCAACGGGAATTTATTTCCAACTGTGTTCCCACACACGTCTGGGGGAGGGTTCCGGGTGTTAACTGAACCCTCCCTCCTTTGGCGCAGGTACCCCAGCAATAGGCTGGGGCGGCTGGGGGGCACCCAGTGGTGCGTAGTCATCAGCCCACAGTGCCCCCGTTAACAGCCCTTTGGAGGTTAACACCGGAGAGGTTTTAGACGCTATGCTTCCACCTCAGCTCTCGCAGCAGACTGAGGTGGTCGAGAGTTCATTAGCTACCCTAGCCGAGGGGGACGATGCGTAAAGCCATTTCCTCTCCGAAAAAAAAAGGGCCAGATTATCCATTAAGAAACTACCTACTCTTTTTAGTATTAGCTTCAGTATCCATCAATAAGCCAACTGAGAAAGCATGATAAATACGAACTTATGCGACAAAAAACGATGGGAAAGGATTATTCAATACATCTGTAATTGATAGGTACATTAAAAAAAAAAAATTTAATAAAGTGGGTTTTGTCTCCATGGTATTACGTCGACTGAATTAAGCACCGCCACGCGACGCGATCTCAAGCCGCATGTATCGTGACGTCGCTCCGCCTTGAACTGTCAAAAATCGCGTTGCTTCGTGATTGCATACTCTGCGTTTCTTACGTAAGGCATTTTGGGTAATAAGCATTTTATTTTTTCAAGTGAAGAAGCGAATGTACGAATTTCCGAACGAAGCCAGCGCCATGACAACGTGAAAAAACTGTTTGAGGTTGACAACCGTTTGCTATTGATTTAACAACGCTAATTCTTGTGATCGAAGGTAACAATATACCCATTCTCATCCTACTAGACGTAAAGGACAATGGAAAAAGCTTTAGAAATCCAAAAGCAGGTCCGGGATAACGCGAAAACGCTTCAATCATACTTCACCGACCTACAAAATTGGGAGGTCGAAATGAAACGTAAAGAAGCCGCTTTGAACGGTGAATTTGAGCAGGTTTAAAGCTATTTACGGTTATAATTATTCTGTTAATCATTAGCTAGTATAGTTAGTTACGTATATTAGAGTAGTTCACGCGATTTTTTCTTAAAACTTACATTATAAGTGATAATGTTAGCATTGCTGTCACTGTCCAGAAGTTAAATAGAGGCGGTTTGTGTTTCTTGATAGTATTTATTTTCTACATGTCTACCGCCCTAAATGGTCCTCGGTAGCGGGTTATCAATTCCAATACTCTTTTGACGTCAGGACTTGCCACCGGTGAGGAGCAAAGTAAAGAAGGAAAAGCCTGTTGAGAAAAAGAAAAAGAAGGTGGAAAGTCGCATCCCCTCGTCTGACTACAAAGCTTGGGACAATTTTGATGTTGTAAGTACATATATATTCTCGTATTTAATTGGTCTTGAATTTAAGGCAATATATTAAAAGATCAATTTATTCATATTGAAACAAAGGATTTTTTCCTAAACAAAGACTTGACAATTATGCAAGACTTGTAATTGCATTTAACAAACCATTTTCTTGGTTTGACATTAAATTTGACATGGTTGTATAACTTGTTTGCATCTATCTTAAGTATAAAACATATTTATTCCAAATGGGGGTCTAAAATAGTGAGTTAAAAAAGAAACAACAAATGGGTGTCATATTTGCACAATCTTTGATTAATTTTTGTAAATCATTGGTTTATTACTGAAACTACTCTCATTTTATGCAGTTACGGCCATTAAATTATTACGAGAACATAGTTACGGTTTCTTACCTAACTTTCAGGACAAAGCCTGCGAGGAAATAGACATGGAGGATGTTGGTCCAACCTCCCTTGATGGTAAGAAAAGCCAACTGACCAAGATGGAGAAGTTGAAAGAGGAGGCGCAATATGAAAAGGAGAGGGTGAGTATTTTGTAAGCCCCCGGGTCCCATTTCAGGAAAGCTTGTAACTAACAAATAAGTGGAAATCTCCAATGGTTATGGGTAAGGACCAAAAAGTTGGCCATGCTAACTCACTCAATACATTTTTCTATGAAACTTTCCCATACAATTGTAGGGGTACTTTTGTTTTGTTTGTTGTTTTTCTTTGTTCTTAACTGCGCTTAACTATGGTCCCAACTTCCTTACCCATATCGCACCTTTAGAACAACAGTGACCTAATTCACAATATCAGCTTTCAAACTTCAACTCTTAAATTTATTATTATAGAGACCTAAATCGAAATTTAAAATTTCTGAATTAGGTCACTGTTGCTCTGAAGGTGCGATATGGTAATAACTAAAGGCAGCCACCCGACCAATCTATCTTATCTTCCTCTCTTGGTGATAAACATACCCTGGGGTTTTTCCAGTGCGGTAATGATTGACATTACCCAAAGACTAGGTATTGACATAAAAAACAATGTACTTTAGCAGGTTTCTACCTAATGAATATCTTAGCCTACTTGTGCAAAATGTGGTTACAGAATTATCAAGAAGTTTTAAGACTTGTTGGTAATTCTTTAGCTCTGCCTACCCCACTCTGGGAATGAAGGTGTGAGTTTATGTATGTATGTATGAATATCCATGTACAAATAGTAATCCCCAGTGATCGGATCTAGGATGCAATTTCCCAGGGTTTAAGTCAGTTTATTTTAACATGGTTATGAATATGACTTACAATCCCATGAGTCTTTTGTTACATACCTTCATAAAAAGGTAAACAAAAATAAAAAACAGTACTACTTAGAAGAACTGAGTTTACCAGGGTTCATTTATACGGTTATGTTTATTTTGTATCCTCTTAAGACCCAACAAACAATTTTCAACATGTAGTTACTCCGGCCTGTAGTCATACCAGTAGCACTATTGTTTTATACAAATTTAGACTTAGAAATGGCGGGTTTTCTATTTAGTCCTACTGGTACGACCGTGGTACGCTATGACTACACAAGTGTCGAAGGAGCTGGGTCTGAATGACAAAGTTAATAAGTACTATGGGTAGGACCTTCGACCTTTGGAGGATAACAAAAATATTTTTTTTAAGTTATGTAAAAAATGACGTATTATAGATAGCGAACATTTTCCTTTTGTATATTTAGTTTAACCCTGGACAAAAGTTATTAATTATTAACAATAATCCATTTCCCAAAATCCTCAGAAATCCGGAATCACATCCATATCAAGCATTACTTTTGAGGCGGCTTACCCCAAATTGCATCCTACATCCGATCACTGCTAATCACAGTAATATTATATGTGTAAAAAATAATGTGTGTGAGTCTGTAAGTTTGTTTACTCATTCATACTAAAACTGCTTGTCGTCAATCTTTTTTCTGAAAAGTCACCAACTATAAAAACTGCAGAACAAAAGCTAATCCGGCTTACCTCAAAAAATCTGTCTTGATCATTTCAGGGCAACAGTTTCGTAAAGCAAGACAAATGGGACGAAGCCATATCCTGTTACAACCGAGCTATAGAGCTGTTCAAAGATGACGCCATATATTTCGCTAACAGAGGTCTCTGCTACCTCAAAAAAGACAAGTAAGTTACATAACACTCGCTAAGTACATTAGAAGCATGTGTATTTTTACCCGACTGCGGCAAAGCCCAAAATGAGGGTTATGTGTTTGACTTGTATACACCGTGGGAACGAGTAACCCGACAAATTTTAACCATCGATTCTAGAGCCAATTTGTAGTATATAATGTGATATAACATGTAGCCCAATAACGCATAATTTCAGAGTTATTAATTATAAAAAAAAAACAATTAATTGAATTTAAACTCTGTCACCTTAACCTAAAGCAATATTTTCTAAGAAAGATTCATCTTGTAAATAGCAATGTCATCAACGTACAACGTAAATTAATTTAATCAATTTCTTAGTAAATAATGCTTTAGGTATAGGTGACAAAGTTCAAATTAAATTAACTATGGAATATTTTTTTTAATAATAAATATCTTGGAAATTATGCTTTATTGGACTACATGTTATATCACATTATATACTACGAATTGGCTCTAGAATCGATGTTTAAAATTTGTCGGGTTACTCATTCCCACGGTGTATATTTCCTAATAAATGTCCGCTCGTAACTAGTAAACGCCTAACACCGATTTTAATAAGTTATACGTGGTTAGATTAGAGTGTCATAGGCTATATTAAAATTATTTATATGTGAAATTGGCGATATAAAATTTATACATGATAAGTAACATTACTTTGACGACATCATCCAAACAGCCGTTGGTTTTTTTTTTATAAAGCTTGCTTTTCGTTAGACTTGTTGTTAATTCCCGCCAATTACATACATACATACCTTCACGCCTTCATTCCCAGAGTGGGGTAGGCAGAGCTACAGAATTACCAACAACTCCCAAAACTTGTTGATAACTCTGTAACCACAATTTGCACAATTAGCCTAAGATGTTTAACAGTGTATATTAGTGACAGGTAGCAAGCCCATCGCCCTACAAGCCTTTATTACCTTAGTCGCCTCTTACGACTTTCATGGGAAGACATGGAGTGGCATTCTAAGCCGGCAACCACACGGCAATTATATTTCAAAAAATGCAGTGAGATTTTTCAAAGGTCAAAGAGGAAAAGGGTATGGTCCAAGAAGGTTGACCATAGTAAAGCGCAGTTAACCAAACAAACAACGATGTCGAAAAAGTTCCGTTATGCGACGAAAAGTATTCCTACAATTGTATGGCTAATTTTCTTGTCACAGCAGAAAAGAGAGATTGAGTGAGTTAGCGTAGCCAACTTTTTGGTCCTTGCCCAAAGGGTAACAAACCTTGTAAGGAATGTGTACAACATGTGCATAGAAATTTACAGCTGTTTACCTGAAAGTATGAAGTTGCTTACATGAAACCTTTTCAAGCAGCAGTGTTCGCATTGTTGTGTTCCGGTTTGGGGTTAAGACAGCCGGGGAAATGACTAGCATAGAGGCATTCCATCTTAGTCGTCAGGGTTGGCAACGCATTTGCAGTCATAGGGTCTCCCCAAACCAGTCGACGCCGTTTCGGCAAATCGCGTACGGAAAAAGCTTTATGTTAACGCAATAAGAGCGAAAACGTCGTCGTTCCGTTCGCAACGCTGAGCCGAGACGAGCCGAGCGGAGCGACGTCATTTTCGCTCTTATTGCGTTGACATAAAGCTTTTTCCGTACGCGATTTGCCGAAACGGCGTCGACTGGTTTGGGGAGACCCTTAGGATTGCGGTCTTGTGAATGCGAATGTCTATGGGTCTCAGATTCCACTTACCATCAGGTGGCCTGTGTGCTCGTTTGCCTTGCTATGCGATAAAAAAAAAAGCGCTTATTGACAAATTGGCTTATGAATAAATGTTTTTATACTGATTATCTGGGATCCTAGTGAAAAAGGCGACAATTCTTCTGAAGATTAAGTGAAAAAGGCCTTTAGTCTAGTACACTCTGTTCATGTATATACCCTTTTTTATTACGAGTTAAGTCGACTTGTGGTTGCCGGGTTAGAATAGTGCCACTCCATGTCTTCCCGTGGATGTCGTAAGAGGCGACTTCGGGAATAAAGGCTTGTAGTACTGTTAGGCGATGGGCTTGCCACCTGTTACTAATACGCTGGGAAACATCTTAGCCTACTTGTGCAAAATGTGGTTACAGAATTATCAAGAAGTTTTTAGAGTTGTTGGTAATTCTTTAGCTCTGCCTACCCCACTCTGGGAATGAAGGCGTGAGTTTATGTATGTATGTTATGTATGTAAGTCGACTTGTACCCTTTGTCACTAGAACCCTAGATATAACACATATTATTATTTGAATTACCGCCTGTTTCACAATCGACAAGTAAAGCATATTTGACAGATAAATTTAGCCCTTTCTCTTTCTTACACTTAAAAATAGACAAGGAGAGAGCCAACTTTAAATGACAAATAATATTACTCCTCGATTGTGAAACAGGCCTTAAATTTGTTGACATGTTAAATCGATTTAAAATCAGCAAAATCTTTGCACACATGCATGTGTCTGTTAGTGTGTTATATACAGTAAAGGAAATTGATTCCTAGCCCATTTTGGACTATGTTATAGTGACGTACTCAATCATAACATAACGTAAGAGACTTCTTATGATTTTATTCACAGTGTCACTTGGAAACGTATTTTGTACTATTACAAGTAAGTGTTCATCATTTGCAAAATGTGGTTACTGAATTATCAACAAGTTTTTAAAGTTGTAGGTAATTCTGAAGCTCTGCCTACCCCGCTCTGGGATTACAGGCGTGAAGGTATGTATGTATGTTCATCATTTATCTTTTTAAAATTATTAACGGCAGCGTTGACTGCCCTGAACTGCTCGGTAGTCTCTTTCAACACTCCGCACAGGCTAAAGAGATTTTATCCTCCTATCTCCGTCCCCTTTGCATCAACTAAATATAGGCGTAACAGTTTCCTGGTTCGCGCTAGTAGGACCTTAAATGAGTTATCTAAACAGATCAACATTGATGTGTTTAACATGAACATCCAAACTAAGGCGTAAATTAGCAGATGATTTCTTCAAGTGAGCACTTCCTTTCTTTTCTTTTCTTTGCTAATTCTGATATCCCACCGTATTTTCGTTGTATAAACTCACTGTCTTTAGTTAATACCCATTTGTGAACTTTCCTGTTAAGACCCTTTCTTACCTGTGTATTAATCGTTACTAAATTATTGTACTTGCTGTTAATAGTTATTAATCGTTAATCTTTTGTCCGTGCTTAGGCACTTCCGCTGTTGAATCGGCTTTTTGTGGTTTTAATCACCGTTAATTAAAAATCTTATGACAACATGTCTATTTACTTATAGCAAAAAATAATTCAAAATACTTTGTGCAATAAATTGTATAAACTATATTATAATGAGATAGTTTAATAATATCGATAACTATACTTGAAAAAATATAATAAATATAGTAGAATAATTATAAATAATTCAGTGATTAAAGTGCAATTAAAATTAGTAAATAACATATTATAAATTATAAAGCTAAGCGCTCTCCGCTGTTTCTGTTGCTGTGCCCAACAGGGTCCACATACCATGAACATGTATATACCTATGATTACAACAACATCTGTAAAATGTGGAATGCAATAAATATATTGAGTATTGAGTATTAATTTAGTTCTATCTGCGAGAACCTATAATGGGCTTTCTACATGTATTTTAAGTTCTATTTCTGTTATGTATAGCTGTTGGATACCCTCAAATAAAAAAAATAATAAAAAAATGTTATTGATTTATAATATTTTCCCTCTCTCTCAAGCCTCCACCAAGCCGAGAAAGACTGCACCGAAGCGCTTGGCATCGACCCGACATATGTAAAAGCGTGGCAGCGGCGAGCCTCGGCCCGTGAGCGGCTCGGCTCGCTCCGCTCGGCGTCGCACGACCTCGGCGAGGTGCTCCGGCTGGAGCCGCAGAACGCCGCGGCGAGGCGGCAGTTGGACAACATCAAGAGCAGGATGGGGACTAAGGGGGTAAGCCCGAAATATCCACAGATTTATAACTATTATACTCCGTAACATTTGACTTGTCTTATTTAGTAAACACTTTTATCTACTCTCATATCGTAAAGTTCGAATTACAAACTTCAAAACGAATTTATATTGGCATACTTTATAAACACAATACCGAAATAAATAAATAAAACACTATAATATTATTTCTCTAACAAAATAATGTTATAAAGTATTTTTTTTTACTATTACGATACAAGTTAATCCAAAAAGTTAATATCACCAAAGAGGTTCCATATAATTTTTTTTTTTATAATGGAACGCACATGCGGTTCGCGTCATTTTTACAGCATTACAAAAAGTTTTCATTCCAATTTTTACTTGTCTGTGACAGCGCCCGCTTTAACGCATGCGCGGTGATGTGCTAGGTTTTGGCGCCATTCATTGAATAGTTTTACTGTAGTTACTTTATTAACTTTGATCTTTTATTTAGTAGGTTGAATCGTAATGTATGAGAGTAGATAAAGTAGTGTATGAAACTGCACATAACTAGGTATTAAAACACTCGTGTGATACTATTACAAACCTCGCCTAGCGGCTCGGTTCTTAAACACACACTCGTGTTTTAATACCCCTCTTTATGCAACAATTTCATAAACTACTATTATCTACTCTCATATCGTAAAGTTCGAATTACAAACTTTAAAACGAATTTATATTGGCATACTTTATAAACACAATACTGAAATAAATAAAAAAAACAGTTTATAACATTATTTCTGTAACAAAATAATGTTATAAAGTTTTTTTTTTTACTATTACGATACAAGTTAATCCAAAAAGTTAATATCACCAACGAGGTTCCATATCAATTATTTTTTTATAATAGAACGCACATGCGGTTCGCGTCATTTTTACAGCATTACAAAAAGTTTTCATTCCAATTTTTACTTGTCTGTGACAGCGCCCGCTTTAACGCATGCGCGGTGATGTGCTAGGTTTTGGCGCCATTCATTGAATAGTTTTACTGTAGTTACTTTATTAACTTTGATCTTTTATTTAGTAGGTTGAATCGTAATGTATGAGAGTAGATAAAGTAGTGTATGAAACTGCACATAACTAGGTATTAAAACACTCGTGTGATACTATTACTGACGACGCGCTGGCCTAGTTGGTAGTGACCCTGCCTACGAAGCTAGTGGTCCTGGGTTCAAATCCCGGTAAGGGCAGATATTTGTGTGATGAGCGCGAATATTTGTTCCTGAGTCATCGATGTTTACTATGTATTTAAGTATATATTTCTCGTTGTCTAGTACCCATAATACAAGCCTAGAGCTTAAATTGGGACTAGGTCAATTGGTGTGACATTGTCCCCTGATATTTATTTATTTATTTTATTTATTACAAACCTCGCCTAGCGGCACGGTTCTTAAACACACTCACGTTTTAATACCCCTCTTTATGCAACAATTTCATAAACCACTATTATAACCTCAACCTTCGTTGATCGGGTCGCCACCTTCCCGAACACATGGTTGAGGGAGGCGATGGCTGAGATTCGAGTCATACTCGTGAACGGTGCTGTCTGTGGGGTCCGGTCTGTTCACGCTGTCACAAGGACCTGAATTTCCAATTTAGTTATTTTAATTATCGTTCCTGACGTAGAGACCTCGTCATGTTGTTCTCCTAGGGCCCTAACATGGCTGCGTTTATCGCGTGACAAAGTTTGGATAAGGCTTCCGTCACCGTCTGACACGTGAATAAGCACGAGAGTGACGGATGCTTTATCCACATTTGACACGCGATATAGACGCCGCCATACTAGGCCCACTAGTCATTATTTTTATCTTAATTTTATTTACCTTACATTTGTAATGATTTTATTTGCGTTTTAAAAATAATTATTGATTACTTTATTACCTTGTAATGTAACTTACTTTTAAGTATTATTGTATTTAATAATTGAAACAATCTTAGCCTATTTGTGCAAATTGTGGTTACTGAATTATCAACTTTTTAAAGTTGTAATTCTGTAGCTCTGCCTAGCCCACTCTGGGATTACAGGCGTGAAGGTATGTATGTATGTAATAATTGAAAAAAATACCTTCTGCTGGAGTTTCTTGCAATGATGGTCTTGTCCGAAGCGCTAGTAGACTCACTCCATTTTACCGACGTGTAAAAGAGCCCTCATGTGGCCAATTTACTAAATAAATATTTTGAATTTTGAATTTGAAAGCGAATTTCAAAATGCTCCCTTTTCACCTGAGATTACAACTTTGTCATAAACAGGGATCGGAAATTCGGATCGATATTTACCTATACTTTCGCACCGGCTTTGTTGTTCAGTTGTATGGAGGCGGACTCAATCATAGAATTCATTACTAAATTTGGTGGGATTTCAAAATAAATAAATTGCACCGGCATTAATTCATAATCAATTATTTATATTAACTGTTTGAAGTTATTTTTCATGTAAAGATTTACCAAATGTTATTTAATTTACCTGTAACTCATTAACCTAACGAATTTATAGGAGCAAAAATGAATGTTTTATCCTACATGTAAAGTAATTATTATATTAACATTTTGTAGAATCCCAGAATCCCGGAACTTATATTATTAAAATAATATTTTTAAGAAGCCGACGCCATGTTTGCCTATCTTTTTCCGGGATTTTGCCAACTTTAGGTAAATATCGATCCGAATTTCCGATCCCTGGTCATAAAACAACCACCCATGATGTAAAATCAGGAAAATAGTATGCAAAATGTGGTCTCTGGAAAACAGCAGGTTTAATTAAATACTATGCGTTTTGAGGTTATAAAAGTCTTTACTAAATAAGACAATTCAGTTGTTATGGACTTTACATACTCATTATGATAAGGGGAACGTCTGAGAAGACTTGCAAATTGTATTAATTAAATTATATATCATCGAGTTTACCGTAACTTTTAGACAATGGATCGATTTGGATGGATTATTTGAAAGCTGGTTTTCTTTTCTAGTGGTGGTTCTTAGATAGGTTTCATGATCGGTCGGGTCGTTTAAGACTAACTTGTTTAAGCTCTAAAGGTCACCTTGATATCAGGGTTTTTTATCTATCTAACAGTTATCAACATTTACATTATCACCAGGGAGCGAAACTTTGATTCCAGTGACGTCATTATGACGCAAATTCACATATAGGATGCTTTTATATAAACAACTAGCGGCCCGCCGCCAGCGGCTTCGCCCCGCTGCAAATTTCTGACTTTACCGGGTGGATTTTTCAATTATTTTCTTTCACAGCAACCTTTTCCTGACAATGACGAACACAACAAAAAAGAAATCGGCCAAATCGGTTCAGCCGTTCTTGAGTTTTGCGCATTTAGCGATTCATTTTTATTATATAGATATTGCGACACCACCGCACTGATTCTTAATAATGCTATAATGATGATGTAAATATTTAGATAATGACATTAATGACAAAGACGATACGAATAAAATATTTAGTTCGAGCATGTAATTCTAACGAAAAATATTATTTCCACAAGTAAATGAAAGACATTACTTAAATGTTTTTTTTTTTTTTTTTTTTTTGAATTTGAATTTGAATTTCAATTCATTCAAAAATTCAAACATATCATCCCATGTGCTTGACTGTTTTTTTTCCTTCTAAATTGCTTACTTTTGCTGTTAAAACATTTTTTCATTATTTACAATCAGAAAAGGAAATTTCTGCAAATAGGGCTGTATAGACTACATGGCGACTTTGCTCAAGCGAAACAACAATGTTTCGGTTATACTTACAAACAAATAAATAAATGATTCAATATAAATTTGTTATTGTCTTGAACAATCTTCTTTTTAATATGAAAATGACAGTCAAGTATCTTTTTTATAAGTACCGGCCGTCTCACCTCAGGTGTCAATATTGGTAGAGCAAAGAGGCCAATAAGTTGTTAGTGAGTGTATGTAGCTTGACGTCGTACGCCTGTCATCGGCACCAAAGTTTCGCTCCCTGATTATTACATTACATTTCCAGACCAAATCGAAGTCGTCGCCATCGTCAACACCTACATCCGAAGGCAAGTCGTTCGTGCAAAGCAAATCGCAGGCGAAGATCATTGAGTTGCCAGACGAACCAGCTAAGGTGGACCTTCCGAGCGTGCTCGATAAGTGGCGGACGGGGGCCGACATCGGGATCAATGTCATCAAGCCAGTCTATAGACCACCACATATACGCTCTAAGGTATAACGCTCCACCTAGTGCATAATATTCGTGGAATAAGTTCGTGTTTGTCACGCTGTCTCAATTATCTCATAGATTGGTAATAAGGCTGACTGAGAAAGCAAGATCAATGGGTGAGCATGAGCACCATAGTTAAGCGTGGTTAACCATATAAACAACGAAGGTGAAAAAAGTTCCTTTGTGCGACGAAAAGTATCCTTAACCTTTTGAACGCCACAGTCGGCTCTGGCCGACAACTGAAAGTCGTGCCACTGACGCCACCGACGGCCACAGCCGACACAAGTTAGAGATTAAAAGAGACTTTGTTTCGTATGGATTAAGTTATAATTTGCTTAGCATAGCAAACATGTTTGGCGTGTGAGTGACGCATTTTGTATTTGACGTACGGCGTTCAAAAGGTTAAATGTGTATGACTAATTTTCGTCGCACAACGGAACAGTTTCATTGAAAGTTTTTTTAATTTTATTTATGGCATAGGAAGGCAAACGAGCACACAGGCCACCTGATGGTAAGTGGAAACTGTGACCCATAGACATTCGCATTCACAAGACTGCAAATGCACTGCCAACCCTGAGGACTAAGATGGAATGCCTCTATGCTAGCCATTTCACCGGCTGTCTTAATTGTGTCAGTTAGCATGCCCAACATTTTGGACCTTATCCAAATTCGACCTTTTACGACTAAAAGCGATGTCACAACAAGCGCGACAGAGTTTTATAATAATAGAGAAATAGGATACATGATTGAAATTAGATAAAGATAACTGCTTAGGGCTCGTCCAGAAATCTATCTGCTCACTAGCAGTGTTTTTCCTTAACGCTAATGTTTAAATTTTGTATTTTACAGACAGCATTAAAATCGATACCGATCCGAGAAATCCCACTAGGCAAGACGGAACCAGAGAAACCCCCAACGAGGCTCAAAATCGTTGACGTAGAGGACGATCTTGCTCACGGCGACTCGAACAACAATGATGCCAACAAAACAAACAAAAGTAACGAAATTGACAGTGCGGGAGACATGAAAGCGGTCAAAGAAGTTGATCGGGTCACTGAAGTTGATAAAGTCACAGAATTGAAAGAAGTCATAAAAGTTAATAAAGTCACTGAAGTGAACAAAGTCGTTGAAGTTGATAAAGTCACTGAGGTGATCAAAGTCGTTGAAGTTGATAAAGTCACTGAAGTGAACAAAATCACTGAAGTTGATAAAGTCACTAAAGTTGATAAAGTCGTTGATAAAGTCACTGAAGTTGATAAAGTTACAGTAGTAAAAGTTGCAGAGAAAGTGAAGGTAGCTGATGTGCCAGTAAGAGAGGTCCGCTTGCAGGATATGGTGCCGCCGGTTAACAGTGTTCAGTTTATGGCCGAGTGGAAGTATATGAAGGGGAACGAACTTGCGAAAAGCAATTATTTAAGTGTAAGTACCATAGCCACATAATAATGCTACAGTAGTACATAGTACAGAATGCAGTCTAGCTAAAGCTGGACATACATGCTGCCGTCCTACTAAAGATGGCAGCTAACTGCAATGTAGTAGTCGAACCATTTTAACTATATTGGTAACCACATTTAATTTAAAATGCTAATACCACTACTGTGCACTTAGCCGCCTTCTTTGGTAGGACGGCAGCACGGTCAGTCCATTGCGGGCGGTCATGCGGGTTGATACCATACGTAAGTTTGCCGGGTTGTACAGTCAGCTGCTTTTTCGGTGAATTGAAGATTTTACTATTCTGCCGTCCGATCACTAAAAGGCCGTTAAGCCGCATTTTTGTCAATTTTGAGTTTTATATATAGCCTAAAAGAGATTTTTTTTCTCTATTTACTAGTATATAAAACTCAAAATTGACAAAAATGCGGCTTAACGGCCTTTTAGTGATCGGACGGCAGTATTGTCTACACATAAACTCAAAATCATTTAAATCTAACCACTGGTTTTTGAATAAAGGTAAGGATTGATTTTTTTCGCAGCTGACTGTACGTTTTCCACATGGAAATATATCCACGGCTGTTGTAGTGTACGTATTATGTGAATCTGCTAAACAATCGAATTCAAGGTTGCCATGTATAGTTAAGGAATTTTAGACCTAACGATCACGAGTCGAGGCCTTAAGGCATTACGTAATAGGCAGATAAGATGACTGTATATCATAGTTTCGACTACTTACTCTCGGAATATCATGCTATCGAATGTTTATTGGCTCGACTGTTACTGGATCGAATATTCGATGGGTCGAAAAGCGTACGAACAATAAATCAACAAATCGAAATTAAGGTTCCGATTGTCATCTCACAGAAGAAGGTCGACATTAATTACGGTTGTTTAGATCCCTATCAGACTTAAATAGGAAAAAGAAGTGAAACAAATGAAATAACTTGTATTTTTTATTAAGAGCACATAACCTTATAATATGTGATAATGATCTCATTTTCCTAACTAAAAATAGGGTTAATAAGAAACGGACAACTATACAAATAGCTATAACGTATATTGGGAATGCTAAAACTAGGGCTAACGACTGTCAGGAAAATAGACATTTTGCAATATTGAAATTAGGGCTAGTAAAATTAGGTACAGCATAAATTCGTGAAGCAAAAATGAAAAATTCGGCTTTTTGGTTTAAGGGCTACTGAAAGTAGTGGTAGTGAGAATAGGGTTAGAGTTTTTCGGGCTACAATAGGAGAACCGACGTTCATCTGTACATAACATACTGACACGATTATTTTCCTATTGCAGATAATAGACCCGTATAAAATTCCATCTATCTTCGAGAACGCTCTAGAAAGTGACGTCTTGTCTGATTTCCTGCGCATCCTCCAAGCGGACGCGGCGAAGTTCAAAGAGAAGACGGTTACGGCGTACCTCAAGGGAATGACCAAGGTCAAGAGATTCTCTGCACTCGCCATGTTCCTGTCTTCTAATGATAAAGAAAGTGAGTTGTTCTTACCCTACTGCTCCACGCAAAGGATAGTAATGTGTTTATCAGCCTATTTATTTATTTAACACTAGCTTTTGCCTGCGACTCCGTCCGCATTTCCTCCCCCCTTTTAACCCCTTACAACCCTTTTTTCGCAATCAAAAGTAGCCTATGTCCTTTCTCAGGCTGTAGACTATCTGTGTACCAAATTTCATCTAAATCGGTTCAGTAGTTTTAGCGTGAAAGCGAAACAGATAGACAGACAGACAGACAGACAGAGTTACTTTCGCATTTATAATATTAGTTAGGATAGATGGCCGACATGTTAGATGACGGCACAGTGCATATAGGATCTCTCTGTCTAATCGCTATCTTATCTTGTTGGTGAGGTCCTTACGGATACACTTAGACCCTATGGGATCTTTAATGGATAGTGGAGTGCAATGGTAGTGCATTGAAATCGTTTGGTTCTGGGTAGCCGCATCCAAGGATTTTCATTTGGCTGTTTAATTAGAGGTTTAAAACGCTTGTGGACCCGATTCTACAGTGGCCTCTAAACATCCTAATTTTATTTAGGTGTCGTTAAAACACTTTGCTATGCGCCATGACATTAATTTCATTTCAGCCCTAGGGATCTAGTTAAGATTCACAATGGACCCTATTCTACAGGGGCCTCTAAACATCCTAATTTTATTTAGGTGTCGCTAAAGCACTTTGCTATTCTATGAGCAGCATTACAGCGCCATGACAGCGCTAATTTGAATCTGACGCTTCTTATTTGAGGCGGTCTTCTACGTTGTCAGCTTGACATTCTGGAATAGCACTGGTTAACTCTGCCTTCTAAACTATGTCTTGAAATTAGACAATTTAGTTTTATTTAGTTTTAGGCTATTTAAGCGATGTGCATTTCTTGATGTCGTCTGTATTTCTTGACCGGTTTTAATTTTAAATTCACTTTCGATGATCTCTTTTACGGTTTTTTCATATTTTTGATGAGAAATGCGATTTAAAAAATCCATACGTTCATACATAATCCTATTGTGTGGAAAAAGGCAAGTTTTTCTTACGTTCTTATTATGTGACCACTTAAAACTATATTGTGGTGTCAAGAGCTGATCCGCTGATGAAGTCAGCGGGCGGCGACGGGACCTTCGCTGTACTAGATAAAATTTATAAAGATAAAAGATAAAGATAAAGACATTTATTCAGTAAGTAGGCCGCACGGGCACTTTTACACGTCGTTTAATCTACCAGCGTTTCACAAGAGGAGACCACTGCTGAGAAGAAACGCCGCAAGAAACTCGCCACCTAACCACCTAGTTTGCACAGTTAGATAGGCACCGATATGATCCTGGTGGTACAAAAAAGCCTGGCCCAGTAAACCCTGGCGGCCTTTTACCTTACGTCTCATTTTTTTTTTAAAGAATAAGGAACCACACTAATTTATGGATAAAAATACTTACAATAGCTGTGTTAATGCTCCTGTGAATACTTGGGTATTTTTATATCGAATACATTACAACCTGAGTTATTAAAAAAATGTATTGCTTTTGTTAATTTTAACCAAAGTAACGACTTATTAACTGTCGCGGTTTACTTTATCACGTAAATATTACGTCCGTTGCCGACCATTTAAAAAAAAAGTCATTTATAAAAAAAAACAGTCATGGAATATTATAATTCTTCGCCAAACTGCACACTCTGTAATAGGGGCTCCGCGTAGCGGGGACCCGTCGATTCAAATGCAAAAAGTAGGTAGATGTAATGTACGTTACTTTGTGTAATAACAGTATGCACCTAAAGTACACTCGCGAGCAAAAAAATCGACTCAAGCTGCACGTTGGGGTTCTCCGCCCAGTATCTCTTGACCTATTCAGAATATCTTTAAAAAAATGATACCAAACGAAAGCTGATAATGTAACGATTTAAAAAAAACAAGAACCCTGGGAATCCGCCCAGGACTTTCCAAGTTATGTCTCATTTCCCGATATGTGGATCATTTACTCGTTCCGAAACGTACAAGGTGTGCCCCTTTTGACCCCTATAAATATGGGTAGGAGGGGGAAATCTCATCAGTCACTTATCAGAAGTTGACCGGTACACATCTCTACTAACGACCTTACTCGGAAAACCTGAAGAAAATGGATACCACCATGACTGAAGCCGCCCAAGTCGTGGCCTTGCTGGAAGAGGGACACAACCAACGCTTCGTGGCTGACCAGCTGAATTTAAGCCAGTTAGCAGTAACCCGAGTTTACCGACGGTTTCGGGAGACTGGGGCCTTGACACGAAGACCAGGTTCTGGCCGCCGGAGGTGCACATCTGAGAGGGATGACCGCTTTATCGTCACTTCCTCTCTCAGAAATCGGCACCAGACCGCCGTTACTGTCAATCAGCATCTTCGGGATGTACGAGGGGTTACTGCCAGTGACTGGACAGTAAGACGAAGACTCGAGGAAGCTAACCTGACCCGAAATCGGCCCGCCACTGGCCCCAGACTGCTCCCGCGTCACCGCCAAGCACGCCTGGAATTTGCTCGTCAACACGAAAATTGGACCATTGAGCAATGGACCAGAGTCTTTTTTGTGATGAGTCCAGGGTGTGCTTGAATGGCTGTGACAGACGAGGAAGAGTCTACAGGAGACCAGGAAAACGGTATGCACAATGCTGTTTCAAGGAAACAGTTGCCTATGGCGGAGGTTTCGTCAGTGTGTGGGCGGGCATTTCCATCGAAGGGCGTACAGAGCTCGTTTTCGTACCTGGTGGGGGCCGTGGCGGTGGTTTGACCGCTGCCAGGTACATCACTGACATCCTTGAGGAGCATGTTGTTCCTTACGCCCGTTTTTATGACGAGGGGTTCGTCCTGGTGCAGGATAATGCCACTTGTCATACCGCAAGGATCACTCGGGCCTACCTAGCCGAGGTCGGCATTCCCACCATGAACTGGCCAGCCGTCAGCCCGGACCTGAATCCCATTGAACATCTCTGGGACTACCTGCAAAGGCAGATTCGGAAGAGGGATCCAGCTCCTTCAAATGTTACGGAGCTGAGGACTGCTCTGCAGGAGGTGTGGGATGCCATCCCCCAGGAGCTTATCAAAAAGCTGATAAGATCCTGGAAAAACCGCCTGAATGCTGTGATAAGGGCCAGGGGTGGAAAAACGAAGTATTAATGAATAAATAAAACCTTATTTTCCTTAAAAGGCCTTTTATTTTACGATTTCCCTTTTCTTTCTTTTTGTTTTTTTCATGCATCTCTGCAAAACCTGGCTCCTGTCACTTGTGGAAAATGGCATGACTGAAAATTATTATTTTTTTCACACCACCTGCTCGACAATGCCAAATTACATATCATGCAAACCTTACGCAAACCAAGTCATTAAAGCCCTTGGCTTTAGCCGGGGTGTAATGTTGTACTGAATCTCATTATAACCCGCTGGGTTGTAATATTTTCACTTTTCATAGTTCTTATTACAATGGCTTTAAAGTCTAATTTCGTAATAAAAGATCAACTAATACTGGAAGGCCGGGCGCGGCGCCGCCGCCACGGCCGCGTCGAACCTAATTTGAAAATCGAACATTTTCTAAATTCGAGCTGGCCACGGCAAGCTGAATGGAACACATTTGAAATTAAACAAAAGCCGCGAGTATTGTAAGACGCTGCAATAAAATACATTGGTGATAACTGCAAAGTTTTAAATAATATACAGGGTGTTTGGTAGCGGGTTCGACAAACGAAAATTGGAAATACTTGGGTCCAATTGGAACACATTTGCCATAGTGACCCCTATGCTAAAGTTGATAGTTTTTTTTAAATATTTTTTTTCCGTTTTTTTGAAAATATCCCAAAATTTTACCTTTAAACCTTCTTAATTACATACCTAAGCAACTGAAGAGCTTTTTTTTTAAATCATGCTCTGATAATGGTTTTATTTTAAAACAAAACCAAAACCCATAGGTAGTGCTTTAAAAAAAAATATGGGCCCTTAAAGCTATGACAAAATGTGGAAAATAAAATAACATTTAAGTTTCGACAAGTATAAAAAAAAATCACAAGTCATAGACGATTTCAAATTGATTAAAAAACTTCTCTGGTTAATACTCCTCACAACGATATGCCACTTAAAAATTTACGCAGTATATTGAAATTTCCTCACGAAGATTTATTAAAGAAATCACTTATACCACGGTTATGAATATTGGTGAATACGTTAGAGTTAATAATCGCTGGTAAATTACCATTAATAAAAAACATTTTAAGAGTAATAATAAAATTGAAAACAAAACACTTTTTTAAATTTTGATCACAAAATTTAAAAAAATCTTTGAGCTTCACGGGCGTTATTGCGAGCTCGACCATACGCTAAAAAAACACTTTTTTAAATTTTGTGATCACTTGATCAGGAACACATTTCGTACATTTTCGTCGCATTTGCCACATTGATTTGAAAAAAACATTAAGCTAAATTAGCTTTTTAATCTGTGTCTTAAATAGCTTGTAGTTCTTTAAAAGAAAAGTACACTTTTTTAATTGTATTTTTTTTTCAAACAGAAAGACTTGTAGAAAAACACGTTGATGTGTATTGGTTTTTGAAACTTTCATTACGATGGGTGAACGTACACCATTTACCAATGAAGAGTACGCTGATATTATTTTAGCGTATGGTCGAGCTCGCAATAACGCCCGTGAAGCTCAAAGAATTTTTTAAATTTTGTGATCCAAATTTAAAAAAGTGTTTGGTTTTCAATTTTATTATTACTCTTAAAATGTTTTTTATTAATGGTAATTTACCAGCGATTATTAACTCTAACGTATTCACCAATATTCATAACCGTGGTATAAGTGATTTCTTTAATAAATCTTCGTGAGGAAATTTCAATGTAGGTACTGCGTATTTTTTTTTTTCTGTTTTTTTTCTTTTAAGTGGCATATCGTTGTGAAGAGTATTAACCAGAGAAGTTTTTTAATCAATTTGAAATCGTCTATGACTTGTGATTTTTTTTTTATACTTGTCGAAACTTTAATGTCATTTTATTTTCCTCATTTTGTCATAGCTTTAAGGGCCCATATTTTTTTTTAAAGCACTACCTATGGGTTTCGCTTTTGTTTTAAAATAAAACCATTATCAGAGCATGATTTAAAAAAAAAGGGCATTTTCAGTTGCTTAGGTATGTAATTAAGAAGGTTTAAATGTAAAATTTTGGCATATTTTCAAAAAAACGAAAAAAAAATATTAAAAAAAACTATCAACTTTAGCATAGGGGTCACTATGGCAAATGTGTTCCAATTGGACCCAAGTATTTCCCATTTTCGTTTGTCGAACCCGCTACCAAACACCCTGTATATACAAATATCAATTTTCACTTTTAATTTTAATTTACTATAATAAAACGCTGTTTTTAGTAGACTCGCTTTTTTATTGTCTCCAAAAGGTGAGAAAAGTAGAGTACACTCCTCGGGGATAAAGCTGTTTTCGTCTTGGGCGCGCTTGAACCCCTCACTGCGCTCAGGACTCTTCTTAATTCCCTCGCTTCGCTCGGGAATTAACTCGTGACACCCTCGCTGCGCTCGGGAGTTAAATCTGGAGTCCTTCGTTACGTTCAGGATTCAATATCGCGCCCGTGACATAAAACTGTGCTTTATCCCCTCGGTGTATAATCTACTATTAAATCGTTACATTATCAGCTTTCATTTGATACCATTTTTTTTAAGATATTCTGAATAGGTCAAGATATACTGGGCGGAGAACCCAAACGTGCAGCTTGAGTCGATTTTTTTGCTCGTGAGTGTAAACTGTTATCTTAACGATGAGTTTTTAACCAAAACGTTTCTAATGTGTACTATGTGCTGTATGATTAGTTGCTAAACGGCGTATTTTAATCCGATACATTTGTTAAACAATGTATGTACAGTCTATTTTTTCTTACTTGAGTAAACAAATATGGCGTATCTTTAAAGTTTGACATTTCATAGAGATGGGAATAATAGAGTGAACGTGTAAATTTATTTAGTGAATGAATGATATGAGTGAAATACATATATGGGTTGGGTTCTTTAATACGATTGATATAGTGCATTTGACAGACTACCATTGCATGTGAGCAAGAGAGCGACACTAATAGTTGCTGGCCACATTTTGCAGTGAAAATATGGCCCGTTTAGAAGCTCCTTAAATTAACTACCATTTAACAAAATTTATATAGACTACCTATACACATAATAATTACTCTCACTAACTATTTAGTTTAAAAAGATAATTATATTTATTTATGTTTGGAATATTGTATATTAAAACCACCAAACAATTAAACCGTTACTTAATCATTAATTCATTCACTTCTTCCCATCCCTAATACGAAATGCCAAACTGACATTCAGGTTTGATAATCTGTGACTGGGAATTTCGTGTAAATTATTATTTTATTAAAATATGTTACTTGTATAGATAATTTTAAGCAATTTTTAGTAGAAATGAATTCGTTTGTGTTTAAAGTAATGTCTATTAGTAATTGTGGTACCATATATTGAGTGATTATTTCGGAATGTCGTGATATGTGATCGAGTGATGTTTGTTTACATCTTAGCTCAAGTAAGAAAAAATTGACTGTATTTGTGAAATTAAAAGTATATGAAACGTTGGTTCTGAAAAGACAATTTGTAGGTGCCTTGGGAAGGGCCGAGGACTAGCAAAGGACCTCTTTCGACTGATATGGTGTTGATGATGATGATGTGCCACATTAATGCATTTTTTACTTTGTTTCAGTGTTAAAAAATCTCCTAGAACATTGCAAGACTGTCGAGAACTGCACGGAAAACGACATCGCGGAGCTCAAGAACAAGTTCGAACTTTAAGTCAATACACGTAAGGTCTAGGTAGATTCTATCAAATTGAGCTCAACCCCAATCAAAATCTAGGTGAACAATAGGATTTTAATGCCTCTTTAGTACTCTTGCCACAGAATAATAAGAGTTAATGTTTCTGCTTTTAATAGACATTTAATAGCTCAAACATTTTCATAATGTTTCCTAAAATAGTCTGAAAGTGAAGACAAAATCGACAGTAACAATGTGTAAAAGGGTGGATCAACTTTTTGTTGTTGTTATTCTGTCCCGTAAGCCAGGAGACAACAGTGATAGAGTTTCTTAGAAAACATGGTATAATATATACTTCCAGCACACTCAGGAGAAAGGCCATAAAAGAATGGGTGTCTAATTGCCAATAAAACAGTTTTTTAGTGGACTTCCTTTGAAATCGTGGTTTTAAAGAGTGACCCAGGAGACGTCACAATGGCAACGAGCTACAAAGAAAAGTGGATCTACCCAAGTATATAATTTAGCACGCAAGTCATTTGGTCAATTGTTTGGTTTGAATTTGTAAACATAATTGGGAGAATCAGACGTTGGCGAGACAGGACGAAATTGATCAACGAAATTAAATTGCGGGTGAAGCACCAATTTAATAGCCAAAGAAGATTCAATCCTCTCTCGTTTGGCAATGAGGTTGCATTTGCAACAGGAGTCAAGTCTGAGATCACGCCACCTGTCTTAGCAGGTCAAATCCCAATATCCAAAGTTGAATACTAGAAATATTTGTATTTGGAACTCAGAGAGGTCCGAAATAAGATTGATATTGTGATACTTACGTACAGTCGTAGTGAATAATCCTTTCCCATCGTTTTTGTCAGATAAGTTCATAGTTCTCTTGCTTTCTCAATTAGCTTCAGTACCCATCAATAAGCCAATTAATTGATTCTACTCATCATTACTATTATTCGGTTTTCTAATACACTAAAGTAAAGCCATACCAGAAAAATAAAAAAGACTTAATGGGGTGCCAGTTATACTTTTTTTCATGTGAATTGTAATAGAAATGACAGTTCATGTAATTTCTGCAATATGGCGAGATTTTTAGAGTTCCATAGTCAAACTAGGAACCTTATAGTTTTGTCATATGCGTCCGTCCGCAGCCTAGCTCAGAGACTCTTAGTAAGATGTATGGGGATAACAGTTAAGTTTGTCGCGAGGTCTAATTTGTTTGTAGTAACGGCTTCGGAACCCTACACTGAGCATGGTCCGACATGCTCTTGCCCAGTTCTTTATTTTTCTCAAAAATGACCGGAAAAGTTGACATTACTAACTGCGTACTGAGACGCGAAGTACATAGTTTACAGACAGTTCCCAAATAAATAAAAAATTACATTGCGTGCTCGCTACAGAAGCCCGCAATGTTGCATACAAATTTCATTGTTATCTAGTTTGTAACTTTTTAAAAAGTGAAAACGGCCATGGTAAAATGAGGGCACAAGTCTTATACATCCATATTTTATTCGAAACGAAACTTTTTTATCTGTATCTGGAATAGCTTGAGTTTTTTTCTAAAAAAAGTTTGCGTTTTTCCTTGTCATAAAAATAAAGGCGGTAAAGAGTGATGTTATTTCACGTGAAGTTTCTGTTTATATGCGATTTGTATCTTTCGATTTTTGAGAAAAGCACTATATATGCCTCGGCAGGAACGGCAATTGCGGGCCTCGTATTTTTAAACGGACTCGCAAGCTCGTCCGTTTAAACCAATTCTCGGCCCGCAATTGCCTGCTTCACTGCCTAGACAATAATGTACTATTTCTGGTCAGGCTTTATTTTCTTGAAATTGAAGAGTGGTTATTAAATTTTGTTGCACAAATGAATATACAATTCATAGCATATAGTTAAGTGTTTCAAAAACTTTACATTACTGTAGGTCTTATGTATTTGCGGTAAGATTATTAAAGTACTATCGACTATTTGGTATTGCGGCAGCAACAGGTCTTGGAGGTTGAGTATAATGTCTAATTATGGTATAAACAAGTGTTTTTTTTTATTCTTATGTGTGTTCAATTTTGATTACCAAAACGAAACATTCTTTTTTGTCATGTCATAGTGTTTGTAATATTTGTGGCATAGGCCGTAGGTCTTTTAAACTTTTGCATACAAAAAAAAGTAACACCCAGACTCTTTAGATTATGATTATGTATGCAAAACCATATTTAAAAAAAGTGCTAAAGAATGAATTCTGGAACCGCTACCATACACAATTTTTTCATTAGATGAATTGAATTTTCACAACATATGTTAATTTGTTTGATTATAATGAATGTGTTGAAACAGGTTGAAACAAGTTTGGTTAGAAAAATGTTAACTTTCAGCAAAAAAACGTCGAGAACTAAATGTATTTAACTAAATGTAACCTAACCTAACCACGTGGCTCTGTTCATCAGCCAATCGAAACTGTTTGGTCGAGCTGTGACGTATCAGTGGTCTGATTCTATTGGCTCACGAACTACGTCACGTGGTTTTTTTGATTACATTTATTGGTTTTGCATAAACCTTGTCTTTCAAAGATCCCCAATAAAAAAATCCAATGGGTTTAGATCCGGGGAACGCGGTGGCGGGGAATATGTTAACTTTCAGCAAAAAAACGTCGAGAACTAAATGTATTTAACTAAATGTAAACAAACCTAACCACGTGGCTCTGGTCATCAGCCAATTAAAACTGTTTGGTCGAGCTGTGACGTATCAATGGTCTGCTTCTATTGGCTCACGAACTATGTCACGTGGTTTTTTTGATTACATTTAAGTAAATACCTAAACAAGTGTGCGACCACCAGTTTACTCGTATTACATTTTATGGTAATATTTACTCGTCATTTTTTTGTGACATAGGCTAATTTATTAAAATTACTCCACTGTTGGTAAATTATCATGGACTTACCGTTTAAACTTTCCCTGTGACACACTTTTTTTCTTTTGACACCATAATTTCGCTTCAAATAATGTATATCGTCGGTGAAACGGCAAAACCGCGTAAGTAACATTTAAAATAAGGAGCAATATGCACCTTTTTAATAACATAATAAGGTTTATTTTGCTCTATCATTAATTTGTTAGTTACGCAGTTTTGTAGTATCACCGACAATATATTCCTAAGTGCTGGTTTTCTTTACAAGGGTTAAAGGTTATAAATAACAAGAAAATGTCCCCGTTCACAGTTATTGTTTCATTATATATTTGTAGATTGGTGTTTGAGTTAAGAACAATGGTTTTGTTTTTAGTTGGGGAGAAGGTAGATTTATTTATTTTAATTTAATCCCTCTGCTTCACTAGTCGGGCGGTTTCTGCAAAAAAAAAGATGATTAATGCTAATAAAGACATTTACATGACGTCAGAGAATTTCCTGCGCCTCTTCTACTGGGTTAATCGATGTTGCCTTTGACATGTTACTGTATTGTTTTTAACTGGGCCTCCAATACTGTCTAGTACATAAGAGCTATCGAAACGTTCACAAGATCACATTATGTCAAAGGCTATTTCATTTTACCCAGTGAAAGGGCCCTGGGGGCCGATTTTTGACATTCGAGCGCTCGAAAGTTTCACTCGAAAGTGACAAAAAACAATGAAATGGTATTTTTGACTTGCAAGCGATAGAAAATATGAACACGAGTGGTCCGTGGCACTCTTTTTGAATTTTATCAATAGAAAGTGTCATTTGAATTTTAAAATCTGTCGGGTATATATACACGAAGCATAAACAAACCTAGCACTATGCCATAGACATCCACAGACGAGAAAGCGTTTCATTTTTCCTACATTTATAACCAGTCAAGACTTTGTAAAATAAGCGTAAACAAATCATATTGGCACTGAAATTATAATTGCTTGTTGTGATTTCAACTTTTGTTAGCTTCACACATTTATTCGCAATTAAAATATGAATTAAAAAAACCGGTAAAACATCGATTTTCTGCGTATAATGAAACAAGTTCCAACTTAACAATACTATTTAGTCAATCCCTCAGTTTCGAGTTAGAATCTCGAAAATATGGAATTTGCGACCATTCGAAAATAAATCGTGAAAAATTTTCGCATTCGAATATTTTCTACCGCTCGCTTTTGAAATCGAGCGCTCGAAAGTCAAAAATCGGTCCCCTGTTCTTTTGTTTGTTTGAACTCCAGGTATGGGCATAGATCTAAAAAGAATGAGTTTTAATAGAAGGTGATGTAATAGGACACAATAATGTTATTTTGTGCAATTTGCAATGCATTTTTTTGCATAGTTAATATTTTGCCTCGTTGATTAAACACTATCAAAATGGTTTTTGAATGATTATTGTGACAATTGTAAATAAAAACATGGTCTAAGCCAATTCAGAAATTGTTAGGTTTTTTTACCAGTACTTCTTATATTTACATTTGGTTAGTTGATTGTCTTCATCAAATACTTCACTAAAAGAAAAAGAATTATCAACAAGTTTTTACAATTGTTGGTAATTCTGTAGCTCTGCCTACCCCACTCTGGGAATGAAGGCGTGAGTTTTAAGAAAAAGAAGAAAAAGAAAAATACATTTATTCATACACACATAAGACACACAGAAAAAAGTAAAAACAGGAAACAGCAATAAAAAGAGTAGTAAGTGTGTCTTCGCGACAGTGAATCAGACACTGGCTCAGCATAATGCTGAGGTGTTAAACACCTACAGCGCTGATTTTCAGCCGGCTCCGTTTTGTGACAGCGCACGGTACGCTAAACGAATTAATAGAGTAAAGAAAAACAAATAAAAACTTTTAAACAAATAGAAGAATATGGTAAGATTTTCATTAGTTAAATAAAAAATAGCAGGTAAACACTTTTGTATTGTAATTACTAGCATAGAGACATGCCTTCTTAGTCCTCAGGGTTGGCAACGCATTTGGGGTAAGGTGTATTCTTCAGAATGCAAATGTCTATGAGTCACAGATCCCACGTACCATCAGCTGGTCCGTGTGCTCGTTCGTCTTCTCCGTGTCAAAAAAAACTTAAAAATTCATAATTTTTGGCTGGAACTGCTAGTTTTTCGTGAATGACACTAGAGACAGCATTTTTCCTACAGAGACAGTTCATAAGTTTCCTATTTACATACATCCATACATTAAATCACGCCCGTTTCCCAGAGGGGTGGGCAGAGACCACTTCTTTCCACCTGATACGATCCTGACAAACCCCTTTCGCTTCTTCAACATTCATACATCGAGTCATGCACGCACGTCGGTTTCGGGTAGTTAAGATTCGGCCTTTTTCCAGTATTTCTCCGATTTGATTCGAAAAAGTACGCCTAGGGCGGCCCCTCCCCACCCTTCCGCCTCCTATTTTATATCTTGAAATTATTTTTGTACAAAGTTGTTTGTTTTTTCAACCAAAAAACGAGCAGATTAAGTTTATGAAAGTGTTAACTAAATATTTTATCTTTCCATCAAAATAAATAAGATAAAATTAACTGTTAGATAATATTTATCAGGGGATCGAAAATCGGTCTGTAATATAATATGGTGCCGTCCCAAAAGCTGCCCCCTTGCTACAATGACAGGTGACAGGTGACATTTCAGCTTACATGAAACCTAGTGATGTAACAGCGTGGGGGTACTTATTATTTTATCGAAACATCATTTAACGATCGCATGATTACGTAGAATATTCAGTTCATCGAAAGGCATTTCTCGTCGCATGTGTTTTTTTTTGGTTGTCAAGTCTAACCTAACTTAATGTCTAAGATATCCTGAAAACAATATGGTTTCAGCACAAAATAACGCTCGATGAAATGAAATTTGATGAAATGATACAATAGATGAAGTGAAATTCGATAAATGTGGGGTAACGATTATCGTGTTAACTTTTCAATGAATACCAAATTGTCACCTGTCACTTGTCAAGATGGCAAAATAGGGAGCTGGTATAAGAAAATAACCTATAATTTTTGAAAATACCAGTGTTTAACGCTGTGAAATATTGTAACTGAACAAAAATGAATAGAGGCATCGTTTATAAAAAATATTTGCGACTTCGTTCACGTGCTAGAATTTTTTTTTGCTGTTTGGACGGGACTAGTTAGCTACCTACTACTACTACTACCTAGTAGCGCAAACGAACTGGTCACTTTGCAACTGGTACTTTTTGAGATGCAGTCAGACCGAGATGCAGTCGCAAAGAGATCTCGTTGTACAGTCTGTGAGCTTCGGTTTAGTAATTCTCTCGCACTCGCTCTAATACGATCTTAATAAGAGCGAGTGAGGGAGAAGTACCAAACCAAAGCCTCTTCTAAGGGCCTGTTGTTTGATCAGTAGTTAACTCAACTAATTGTTAAAATTCGAAAAAGGAATGGAAAATTTGACACATTTCCTTGAGATTTAACCATTGGTTACGATTTTTAACAATTAGTTACTATAACTACTGATCAAACAACAGGCCCTAAGTGCTCACAGACTGTACATGCTATTGCTACCTTGTCCTTACAAGATGTGGACCTAAAGCTTCTATACTGTTTGGCCGTGAAAGGTTACTACCATTCAAAAATTCTTGTCGGAATGTATAATATTATTAGGGATAATTGTAATGGATGTAGAATGTCTAGTTAAGATTCATAATGGACCCGATTCTACAGTGGCCTCTAAACTTCCTAATTTTATTTAGGTGTCGCTAAAGCATTTTGCTATTCTATGAGCAGCTGTCATAATCAAATGACAGCGCTAATTTGAATCCGACGCTTCTTATTTTTAGCTTGACATTCTGGAATAGCACTGGTTAAATCTGCCGTCTAAACTATGTCTTAAAATTAGATAATTTAGTTTTAGGCTATTTAAGCGATGTGAACGTAGAATCGGGTCCAATGCTGAGTTTGCGAGTGTCGAAAATCGACAAAATTATATTATTGACGGAAGTCGATGACAGATCGCGTCGACCGCTATGTCAACTCCATACATTTTGAGTCAATAGACAACTGAAATCGGGTTATGCCCCGTGTTACCACCAATTTGTTACCACTACTGGTAACAGCTGGTTTTTTTTATCTCATGTTCCACTAAAGTACAAGTAAGTCTTTACTATTTGAACTGAGCTGATCTTCTACACAAAGGCCATTGTTTGTAAACAATACCATTGTCTTTCTTTGTGTCCGTAACACCAAGCCGATTACATACAAAAAAGTTAGAACTACATTGAATGTACATTGAATTATCAACCCTACCCTCTTAGTCAGTAGGTTTAAAATGTAAAGTGTCAGGATACAGATATAAGTTTTGTGTAGATGATAGTATTGTGTAAAGAATAAGCACAGTTCAAATAATAAAGACTTATATCTGTATCCTGACACTTTACATTTTAAACCTACTGAGTAAGAGAGTAGGGTTGATAATTCAATGTACATTCAATGTAGTTCTAACTTTTTTTTATGTAATCGGCTTGGTGTTACGGACACAAAGAAAGACAATGGTATTGTTTACAAACAATGGCCTTTGTGTAGAAGATCGGCTCAGTAGAAATAATAAAGACTATAACAACTATTATATTATTTGGTGATAGCTACTGGAAAAATAAACCAGTAGTTAGTGGTAACAGTTATTCCCAGCTGTTACCAGTAGTAACAAAATGGTGGTAACAAGTGGGAATAATACACAGAAATCGACTCTTTACTTTCTCTACCTCTTATTTGATTGAATATTTTGGTAGGAAAGTAATCTTTATACCTAATCCATGGAGCATGATTGTTTTAATGTAACTATTCGATGAGATAAGAGGTTAAGAAAGGGACGACATGTTAGCAGCGTTTGCGTTTTGTCTATGCCCTCTGTTTGTTAAGATGGACCCAGAATAATGTCGAGGGTTCACGGGCTATTTGTATTAAGCGACATTCTGGCCGATATTGAGTTATATACATATTTGGAATCGCCAGATTTTTCTGCGTCGTTTGAGCCCGGTTTCGTGGCGATCTGAGCACTTTTTTGTCGCTTGAAACATGAGTAAATTAAGGTCTAGTTTGAGTCTGATGTGATTGATGCGACACAAATTTTATTCATTTATAGAAAAGATGGACTTCATACCGACAAGATATTTCGTGATTTTGACTTAAGCGGTTTTTCCTGACATACACTACGTATTATAGGGCGTTTAAATCGTTATGCCTGCATCCTGAAATCCGTCCTTGATGTCGCTTCAAACATTAAGCCTGCACCTGAAATCCATCCTTGATGTCGCTTCAAACATTTAGCCTGTTTCTAAATAAAAGTGATTCGAGGTCATTTTGTATCAAGCAACCTTTATTTTTGGTAAAAACAACTTAAAAAAAATGACAAATGATTTTAAAATCCTGCAAAATAATTTTGTTCTAGCCGCCAATCTTTATTATACACACAGTTTTACTGTCACTTCAAACAGTTTACTTTTAGTGCATCTACTTTATTATACTTCAGGTGCTTAAGCGGACTATCCTGATTCTATTTTAATATCGCGATGGTTGTTAATACATTTAGCTTTACACAAGCACAACACTCTAGTATCGCTTAAATCCTTTTTCCTGAACCTAAAATGTTCAGTTTATGGCGCTTCAATCAATTAGCCTGTTTCTAAATAAATGTGATTCGAGGTCATTTTGTATCAAGCAACCTTTATTTTTGGTAAAAACCACTTTAAAAAAATGACAACTAGGCTAAATTGCGCGGATTTAGATAAGGAAAATAACCTAGGCCACTTTTTTGTAAAAATATTGATACGTTTTTTGTTAAGATTTTTTTGTCGAAAAATGAAACTGATACGCTCTCCTGTAAAGTTCCAAAAATGTCGCTTCATACAAATGGCCCGCGACCCCTCGGTGTAGTTTTGAATAATGTTATTGTTCTATTTAGTTTTATTCGATTGGTGCATATGATTCGTGTTTAGGTTGAATTAAACATGTAAAGTTTTTTTAATCAGTGTTTCATTGTTTTTAACCTTTTTGCTGCCATTGGCTTAACCTTTTGAACGCCAAGCGGCGAAGTAATCCGGCGTGCTACTGACGCCACAGCAATAAAACAGAGTGTAGACCTCTTAAAAACTAGTGATTGCAAAACGCGGACAAAATGTGGATTTTTCGAGATGTGGCTAGTTATATTTGAATTACATTAGGCAAAATAGAAGGAAGATGGACAAAGCAATAATACAAACATAAAAATATAAAAGTAGGTTTATTTATTACGGAATCTTTGATCGATGAAGTTTGGGCGGCAATTGACGTCGTTAGCGTCAGTGGCACGATTTTTCGATTACGTGATTTGCCGTCTTTGGCGTTCAAAAGGTTAATAATTATACTCAGTACATTTAGTGCCCCACACGGCTGCGTCCACCTCAATAAACGCATGTCAGTGCGCTAATAGCAAGCCGTGGTTCCACTAGTTCCCCTCGTATTAACACGTGTTTTCTCGTGGTCCCATTATATTTGTCCCATTGAATAAAAAGTGTAAAAAGTGCACCTAGATTTGATCGCCAAATACTCATTATGATTGTAAGAATAGGTAAGTTAGGTTCGTTAGGTTTCTTCAAATGCCCGAAGGGCAAAACTAGCCAGAAGCAGGAGCCCCGCCCCGGGCGGGGCTCCGTCGAAAGTCAATGGGACAAATATAATGGGACCACGAGAAAACAGCCGTATTAACCAGCCGCGTGCGCAATATACCCGCAAAATTGAAAAAAAAAGACTGCCATGTCTGGTACTAATTTCGGGTTTTTGTATAATTTTGACGAGTGTCCGAAGTCTGACAAACTATAAGAATACGCTTAATCAATATTTCATAGCGAATGACAGTGATGCGGATAAAGAGGCTACTTGAACGAAAACCCGAGCCATTTTCTTGAGCGCACTCAGCGATGGCACGTACAGTCAACAGCATAAATAAGTGATCATTTATGTACCTTGTCACTTTAACGTCATGTTTGAAATGCTATACAAAATAGTGAAACCATTGAAAGCGACAAGGTACATAAATGATCACTTATTTATGCTGTTGACTGTACAAATTAGCAGCGTACTTGGCATTGCCAAAGCAGCTATAGTATGAATCTTCCCAGGTGAATTTTTGCTTCGAGCCCTAATCTTTCAAACAAAGGCCATTGTCTCTATTATCCCAAAGCCGCTAGCTACCGAGTTAGCACGTGCCACTACAACATTCATATTGATAAACAAGTGTACTACACTACCAAAACGTAATATATAGATTCTAGAATATGAGTGACATTAAATTTGAACCTTAATGCTATGACGATACCGTTTGTTTTTCAATATGAATGTTGTAGTGGCACGAGCTAACTCGGTAGCTAGCGGCTTTGGGATAATAGAGACAATGGCCTTTGTTTGAAAGATTAGGGCTCGAAGCAAAAATTCACCTGGGAAGATTCATACTATAGATAGCGTGCCATATGAGGACATTAACTCTCTTATGCCTAGTTTTTTTTTTTTTTTTTTAGAACATGGTAAGGCAAACGAGCACACAGGCCACCTGATGGTAAGTGGAAACTGTGACCCATAGACATTCGCATTCACAAGACTGCAAATGCGTTGCCAACCATGAGGACTAAGATGGAATGCCTCTATGCTAGTCATTTCACCGGCTGTCTTATCCCCAAACCGGAACACAACGACAGTTCGGACTAGGCTAATATTTTAGTTTAGTAGCGAGTAATTTAGTAGCTACACTATTCACAGCTGCCCAAAAATCGTTCGCATTACGATCGAGTACAGTTAAACCCCCTTACTTATAAACGTGGAATAAGCTTGGAATAGTTTATGCCATGCTTTGTCACTTTCTGTCGGATGCAAATGTCACAATTACAGATAAAGACAAAGCATGGCATAAACTATTCCAAGCTTATTCCATGTTTATAAGTAAGGGGGTATAAGTGAGCGGTGTTTTGCAAGATGAACAGCCTACAACGCAATAAAATGAATCTGATTAAGGTAATCGTAACGGCTATTTTAGAAGAGGTGGATGAGGAAATTTGTGTGATTAATATAAAGAAGCTATGCGTACGAAAATTGGTCGATAGAAGAGATAAACTAGGAGCTACTAATGTTCTTCTGAAGGAATTAGCATTGGATTTGGAAGATCCCAAAGAATACTTTAATAGTTTGAGAATGTCACAAGAGAAGAATACTTTAATAGTTTGAGAATGTCACAAGAGAAGAATACTTTAAAAGTTAGAAAATGAGACAAGAGAATAGTAGATGTGCTAATGTTGCGAACCGGTCCCAACTCGGCATGTGCTGGCTGTGAAGCCAACGCTGGTCTTCCGTTAGGGCCACTCGGTGAAAACACGGAAGGTGATACATACATTATAAATATTAAATTAATACCTACAAACAAAACGAAACAAAAGCAAAATAAAAACAAAAAACAATAGTAATTAGAACAGGCAGCGCTCAGGAGGAACTAGCTTATTAGCTTCGCTACACTTCTGTGTCAGACATTTTTGTATGAAAATAACCGGTTAAAACCAGTTATAACCGGTTATTAGCATTCCCTTCTAGTAAGGTTCAAGCGGAACGTTTCTTAAAACTTATTAAAAAAGGAATAAAGTCCAGTTTAATCTCAGGCCATAATAAGACACTAAAAATAAGTTATTACACTATATTTTTAATTATAGGAATTCTGTTAATTCTACCACGGGTTTTCCGGCCGCCCAGTTGGTCTACGGCTGTAAATTGAGATCGCGAGGACACTTGCTTCAGCCCGTCATGTCACCGCCCTCGCCATCGGTACTTGCCTTGTATGATTCTATAAAAAAAATCGCTGAATAACTGACTAAATCGCAAGAATAAACAATCATTTTTGCTAGGCAGATAGGTATGTGTGGTATAATTTTCTTACATACATACATACATACCTTCACGCCTTCATTCCCAGAGTGGGGTAGGCAGAGCTACAGAATTACCAATAACTCCAAAAACTTTGTTGATAACTCTGTAACCACAATTTGCACAATTAGGCCAAGATGTTTATCAGTGTATATTAGTGACAGGTAGCAAGCCCATCGCCTAACAGTACTACAAGCCTTTATTCCCTTAGTCGCCTCTTACGACTTCCACGGCAAAATTATAATTTTCTTACAAATAACATTAAATTCACTTGGTGCAAGGGAGTGATTGCAGAAAGGATTTATAAAGTCTTGTATACATACAAATAGATTACAATTATAAAATAGACCGGAGCCTGCCGTTTGGCAAAAATATGTTTGCCAAATGAATCGTTTCCCAACTTTTTCATTTGCCAATCCAATTGTATATAGATACTAGACGACGCTCGCGACTTCGTTCGCATGGAATTAGTTTCCCCCTCTTATTAGTTCCTACTCCCCCTACTTCTTCCCGTTAGGGCGACCCCCAACTTTCAGGAAATCCTTTCTTAGTGCACCCACCTCATAAGGAACCTATGTACCAAATTTGGAATCTCTAGACCCAGCGGTTTGGGTATTTGCATTGCACGAAGCTTTTATGTGAGTTCAACCTTTTTTGTATAAAGTCGGATTGAGTTTTTAAACGTCAAAATAAAATGTAATTAAATCAAGAGCGCTAAGGAGTATTGATATTAACTTTGAAGCCCCCAAAATAACTTTTTACCCCTTCTTCACCCCCTTAGGGGTAGAATTTCGGAAAATCATATAATATTTTTGATAATTATAATTGATTGAATTGAGTGGCGTCCGCGGACCGGGACACGAGCTGTGGGTAGGCCTCCAACAAGATGGAGTGACAGACGGATGCGAAAAGCACAAGACCGGTCTGAGTGGAGAGCCTTGGGGGAGGGCTATGTCCAGCAGTGGACGTCTTTCGGCTGACATGATGATGATGAATGATAATTGATAACGAACGCCGAATGCATCCTGTTTATACTCCAATTGTTTAGGTATTTAACTAAATGTAAACAAAAAAACACATGACGTAGATCGCCAGCCAATAGAAGGAGAACACTGATACGTCACAGCTCGACCAAACAGTTTTGATTGGCTGATGAACAGAGCCACGAGGTTAGGTTTGTTTCATCATCATCATCAGCCCATTTCCGTCCACTGCTGGACATAGGCCTCTCCCATGGCACGCCACTGAGCTCGGTCCTGAGTTTTTGGTTTCCAACCACTGCCAGCCACTTTTTTTATGTCATCGCTCCACCTAGCTCGAGGGCGTCCCACACTACGTTTGCCAAGCCGTAGTCTCCACTCAAGAACACGTCTTCCCCAACGATTGTCAGTTCTGCGACAGATGTGACCGGCCCACTGCCATTTCAGCTTGCTAATCCTTTGGGCTATATCGACAACCTTGGTTCTCTGTCGAATCACCTCGTTTCGGATTCGATCCTTCAGAGATATTCCAAGCATAGCCTTCCTAGGTTTGTTTACATCTAGTTAAATACCTAAACAATTGGAGTATAGGGCCTCAGATCGCTTTGCGACTCTACCTACATCTCGATCTGACTACATCACCACGACCCGAGTATACTTTTTAACTCTGTCCGGAGGGGCTATTGTCTAACGCACTCGCAATCGCAACCGGCTTCAAAGCGGACCAATTGTTTTCATTTTAGTTAATTCCCAGTAGTTCCGTGGAAGAAGTTCCGTGGCGGAACTAGTGAGACTTTTTTTCCCAATAGTTCCGCGGAACTAAGCATCAATTGAATACTAATATTTTATAATCTCATTAGTTCCGTGCATTTCCGCTTTCGTCAGAAATCATTTATATTCCGCAATAGTAGGTAGGTTAGGTTCGTTAGGTATCTGTAAATGCCCGAAGGGCAAACCGCCCTGAAATAGGAGCCCTGCCGCGAGGCAGGGCTCCGTCAAAAAGAGCAGTGGGATGAAGTAGTGGGACCACGGGTAAGCGTTCGAAAAAGTGTCACTAATTCCAACACGGAACTATTGCGAAGAAAAAGTGTCACTAGTTCCGCCGCGGAACTTCTTCCACGGAACTACTGGGAATAAAGGTTGATTAGTTTTGTATGAAGACAAGCATTCGGTTATCAAAATGAAAACGATTCCGATTGCGAGTGCGTTAGGCAATAGCCCCTCAAATCTCTTTGGGACTACGAGTACCTACCTACATCTCAAAAAGTTCGAGTCGCGTAATTACCACTCTATTCGCGTTACTAGGTCGGTAAGGTTCGTTAGGTAAATTCAAATGCCCGAAGGGTAAATTGCCTAGGAATAGGAGCACCGCCATTATTTAGCTAGGCTATCATCTGGGGACCGATTTTTGACTTTCGAGCGCTCGATTTCAAAACCGAACGGTAGAAAATATTCGAATGCGAAAATCTTTCACGACTTAATTTTCGAATGGTCCCAATTTCCATATTTTTGAGATTTTCACTCGAAAGTGAGGGATTGACTAAATAGTATTGTTAAGTTGGAACTTGTTTCATTACACGCAGAAATGTTTTACCGGTTTTTTATTCATATTTTAGTTGCGATTAAATGTGTGGAAGCTAACAAAAGATGTAATCATAACAAGCAATTTAATATTTCAGAGTGAATAAGATTTTTTTACTCTTATTTTACAAATTCTTGACTGATTATAAATGTAAGAAAAATGAAACGCTTTCTCGTCTGTGGATATCTATGGCATTGTGCTAGGTTTGTTGTGTAGGTACTTTTCGGTATACATACCCAAAAGGTTTGAAAGATGTCAGTCAAATTATACTTTGTATTGATAGAATTCAAAACGAATGCCACGGACCACTCGTGTTCATATTTTCTATCGCTCGCAAGTCAAAAATACCATTTCATTGTTTTTTTGTCACTTTCGAGTGAAACTTTCGACCGCTCGAAAGTCAAAAATCGGTCCCCTGGTCGTGTCGTACTGCTATCGTTGGTTTAACATAAAATGAAACACAACCACAAGCGAACCAACTTTAATGGCCCCTCTACATGTCAGCGGATCGTGGGCGTGCGTAAGGGACGGAACAATACGTAAGAGTGATATGCAAGAATATGTTGCTCACTCTAAGGTGTAAATGCGTCCCTTACGCACGCCCATGATCCGCCGACGTGTAGAGGGGCCTTAATAAAGCAAAACATTAAAATACCTCCCATCAGGTCCGTCCCTCCCAAACTGACGGCAACAAATTCAGAAATGAACTTTTCGAACTGGTTGGGGCAATATTTTCGTGCAATTTTGGCGTACAAGGAGTCTGGGGGGATCATTTGGTCGTTGTTCTCGCTGTCCCGGATGTAGTAGGCGGCATACATCGCGTCAGGTCTTTTGGCTGGTTCCAGGTATTCCAGCCAAGTGCTTTGTTTTACGGGGTGCGCGAAGTTATCGTTCCCTTGAATATGAACTGAAAATATTTGGCTCTATAAATATAATCTCTAATAACTATTATGAAAAACTAATCCTAATAACCTAACAGCAATAAATGTATTTACTTTATTTCTTTCTTTTTTCTTTCAAAGTTGACCTTGTAGGAAATGCGTAGGTATTACAAGTGAGACAGTATGTATGCCCTGAAAGGTAAGCATCGCCTTACAATCCTCTTAAACGCGATATATATTTCTCACGGCACAACAATGCGAACACTGCTGCTTGGCGGTAGGTTAATGGATAAGATGGTGGTACCAACCCGGACGGACCCTGCACAAGGTCCTCCCACAAGTAAAGCATGGTTATAGCATGGAGAAGGCAAACTAGCACGCAGCCCACTTGATGGTACATAGTAGGTAATCTCACGATGACAATCTCATGACTGCTAATGAGTTGCCAACCCTGAAGACTTGGAAGCCTCTATGCTAGCCATTTTACAAGTTGACTCATCCCCGTACCAAAATACAAAAATGCGAACAGTTAAAGTAAGGCTAATGAGACGAGATAAAGAATGAAAACCAGCTTCCAGGAGTTCAAAACGTTTTTATTTGAAATCGTGTCACTTCGAACGCAATTCAAGCAGGAATAAACTTCACAACTTCTGTACTGACAGCTTTCCTGTACAGGCAACGTCATAAACTCATAAAGTACGTAGCAGTCAAGATCACCAAATAGTTGGAAACATCCAGAATGCTCATTAACATCGACGCAGCCTAAGTGATCAAATTGTTCATGTCAGACCCACCGTACCCCTAGCTATACCCCTGGGGGTAGGGTGGGACTGAACCATACCACCGTAGTGCTGTGCATATGTTTTAAAATCTAATTTAACAGAGTCGACGGAGCTCCGCTACCGCGGAGCGCCTATTCCTGAGTGTTCTGGCCCTTCGGGCCGGCTGAAAATCTAACATTACCTAAACCTATCTCATATCCAGCACTTCTTGCACCCAAATTGTTAAGGTCATCCACAGTGCTCAAATATACCGGATCACACACAACGGCAAATACTTGATTACATTCAACACAATAGAAAACTGAGCTTTATTGTCTGTCAGGATCTGGCGCGACTGGAGGACGGCACGTAATTAAGTCCATTTTGCCTAATCTGTTGTGTTCCATACTTTTGGTTACTTCGGATGCTAAGCGACCAGCGGCGGTGTGCTTGTAACGGTACGAGCGTCGTCTTGAATGTAATCAAGTATTTGCCGTTGTGTGCTCCGGTATATTTGAGCACTGTGGATGACCTGATTAATTTGATCACTCAAGCTGCGTCGATGTTAATGAGCATTCTGGATGTTTCCAACTATTTGGTGATCTTGACTGCTACGTACTATATGACGCTAAAACTGTATCTCGAATCATGCAACGCAACCGTCATCGACCAACTGAAGATTATTATTCATCATCATCATCATGTCCGCCGAAAGACGTCCACTGCTGGAAATAGGCCTCCCCCAAGGCTCTCCACTCAGACCGGTCTTGTGCTTTTTGCATCCACCGCGTTCCCGCGATCCTTACAAAGGTCGTCACTCCATCTTGTTGGAGGCCTACCTACAGCTCGTGTCCCGGTCCACGGACGCCACTCAAGAACCTTCTGGCCCCATCGGCCATCAGTCCTGCGAGCGATGTGCCCCGCCCACTGCCACTTTAGTTTAGCTATTCTTCGGGCTATGTCGGTAACCTTAGTTCTACTGCGGATATCATCATTTCTGATTCAATCACGCAGAGAAACCCCGAGCATAGCCCTCTCCATAGCCCTCTGAGTGACCTTGAGCTTCCTTATGAGGCCCGTTGTTAGAGCCCACGTCGCAGATCCGTAAGTCATCAATGGCAACACACACTGGTCAAAGACTTAAGATATTATTGCGTACGACAAATAAGGAGCAGATATAATAATCGCTCGCAATCGCAATATAACTCAGTAACGGTCAGTCTGTTTACTTTTATCTCGTCTCATTGGCCGTGCTTTATTACGATACATTTATTAAAGTCAAATTTGAAAACATACCTCGTGTCGTCCACTGAAAAATACATCGTACTATCAGACATCAAAGCCCACTTTTAAATGTCTCACTTTGCGCTGATCCGGTGCCGAGCGGTTATATCTGCTAACCTTTAGGAGTGATGGTGGTAGCTGATCTGACATACCTTTACAAGTTGAAAACTTCATTTCATTAACGTCCGAGGTATTGCAGTGCCGTTTCAAAACGTCGTACATCGCGCGTCCTCCGTCTAGTTCGTTCAATTCGGCTTGCTCCGCCAGAGCACTACGGATACAATTCATCAATTAAACATACATACATATACTACTTAAAACAAAATAGGGGCCACGGTATATTCTGCATACAAAAGAACTGTTTTCGGAGAAGGATTATTATAACAAATTTTAACATGTAAGTTTTGAATTTAGTATCATTCGAAAGCTGCAATGTTCAACTTACAAGTTGTGTTTTTAATTTTTTTGTCAATTGTTTGGTTTTTACCATGCGTGTGGTTTTTTAAATCAAATTTCATACAAAATTAGCAAAAAATGCAACTTTTTTAAAAACCACACGAACGGTAAAGACAATACAATTGACAAAAAATTAAAAAACCTAGCTTGTAAGTTGAACATTGCAGCTTTCGAATGATACTAAACTCAAAAATTACTTACAGGGTAAAATTTGTTATAATAATCCTTCTCCGAAAACAGTTCTTTTGTATGCAGAATATACCGTGGCCCCTATTTTGTTTTGAGTAGTATACATACATTAAATCACGCCTGTTTCCCAGAGGGGTAGGCAGAGACCACTTCTTTCCACATTAATTAAACATTTTAAGCGTAAATCGAAACTTTGGACGCTCCGCCTCTTTTACTCATTATTCTGACTAGGTTGGGATAAAGGAAGTTCTGCGTTTCTATTCTAGGCGGTGAAATACAAATCGTATTTGACCTGTTATGGTATTGTTTAACTCGGCCGCCATTACTGACATGTAAAGAGCTGTCAAAAACTTGACAATACGATCGAATAATGATCGATGTCAAAGGCTATAAATGTTTTTGCCGCCTAGTATAGTGGGCGTCCCACGGCTAAGCCGCATGGAAGGAAAGTACCTTGAATATTGTAGTAACATTTTACTGAAAGAAGACATTATTTGAATTTAAACAATATATATTTATATTTTTTTATTGCTTTGGAAGGCAATCGAGCACACAGGCCACCTGATGGTAAGTGGAAACTGTGACCCATAGACATTCGCATTCACAAGACCGCAATCCTAAGACTGCAAATGCGTTGCCAACCCTGAGGACGAAGATGGAATGCCTCTATGCTAGTAATTTCACCGGCTGTCTTATCCCCAAACCGGAACACAACAATGCGAACACTGCCGCTTGGCGGTAGGTTAATGGATAAGATGGTGGTACCAACCCGGACGGACCCTGCACAAGGTCCTCGCACAAGTAAACTAAACTGCAAAAAGTAATTTAAACTGCATTCATAGATATTTAAATAATTGGGTGAGTATAGTTTTTTGAAGTGGTGTATTTTATATTTTATTTTGATAGTAATTATTATATAGATCTAAGAATAAAAATCCTTTTATTTTTATCTTCTATAGTTTTCCCGAAATCATTTTTTAAAACACTGAGGTAACAGTTCTTAACTTTCTATGCCTGTTTCCCTCTTAGCCTTAGTCTCCAAGTAAAAAAAAAGTAAGAAAAAATAATCGTTGACAGTTGTCATTTGTCAAACAATCCGTTACACTTACTTACACCTGTATTACTTATTTTAATTTATTGCACGAAGGCACAAAGCACCGTGCTATGTCCGATTTATATGCACGATTATATTATAATTCTTGTTTTTCCATCGGTATAACAGTCGCTGAATCGTCCAAGAGGTTTGAACAATAGTTATTTGTTTTACAAGTGGGGAAAGTTGTATTTTACCTGCGAGTGTTCATTTGAAACACGAGCTAGCGAAAGGATTCTATGATTGACCACGAGCGAAGCGAGTGGTTCAAAAATAGAATCCCGAGCGTAGCAAGTGTTTCAAGACACGAGAGGTAAAATAACTTTTCACCCGTGTATAACACAAAACTTTTCACCTCACTACAGCGAGGAAACTAAGAAAAGGGTTTGTACTGTAAGCTCAGTTCCGCATTTTGCACGGTTTCCTGTAATTCCACAGGTGTTAATACGTCTCTATCACTCGAATCACTCATTTTTAATAACAAAACAAACTAGAAAAACATGCGAATATTTAACGTTGACTACAGCGAGGAAACTAAGAAAATGGTTTGTACTGTAAGCTCAATTCCGCATTTTGCACGGCTTACTGTAATTCCACGGGTGTTAATACGTCTTTATCACTCGAATCACTCATTTTAAATAACAACGTTGACGGCTTAATAGAAAAGTTTGACGTAAGTTTTATTTTTTTTATTTCGGATGCGTTTTGTTTGCACATCGACTTATTTGGACTGTCAGAACATTTTATCCGTTTTTAAAACAATAATGAATGTTAATTTTGAATGCTGACATTTATGAATTAAAATAAAGTAGTAAGACTGTATTTAGTGTTTTTTACTCGATGCAATTCATTAATTGTGATGTTAAAAATTCAGCACTTGTAAGGTTTTACGTTTGGTTAGCTGTCAAATATCACTTAAGCTGCCTTCAAATGTCAAAACTCTTTCTTCACTTGTGGATAAAAAGCGATTTTCTCAATAGATATCAAACAAACAAAAAGGGCTTTCCGAGCTAGTGAGATGAAAACCAATTTGTTTGTTTAGCACAAAAAGAAAGTCGTTATTAAAGTGCCGCAAATCGTCCAGATAAGAATCGATCGGTGTCCGTGATCCGTGCCAGGGTCGTGGAGAGAAGTAGAAAAGCCAAAGTCCAGGTGTAAGCAATAGTCGTCGTTAAAACACAGTCGAAACAAACTTGCAAACGAAATCAAAACAAACAATACAGGTGTAAGTGTAACGGATGGTTTGACAAACGAGAAACTGTCAACGATTACTTTTTCTAATTTTTTTTTTTCAATTGGAGACCAAGGCGTAAGTTGGAAACAGCATAGAAAGTTATGAACTGTTACCTCAGTGTTTTAAAAAATGATTTCGGAAAAAGTATAGAAGATAAAAATAAAAGGATTTTTATTCTCAGATCTATATAATAATGCCAATCAAAATAAAATATAAAATATGTACACCACTTCAAAAAACTATACTCACCCAATTAAATGGTTGAACCGGGAGTCGAACCCGTTACACGAGAAAAATAATTACCCTGTAGCTTTAGCATACCGATCGAAAGGCTTCACCATAAGGATTAATTTTTGGTAATTAACATAGTGTCAGAAATAGGGAATGCAAACCGGTTTTAACCCAAACCGGGTAACCGGGGATTTTTTTATCTAAAGCATACTAGCAGTTAGTGACGTAAAATCAGTGTTGAGGCTGAACGTGCGTTTTAACTGCGGCATATTTTAACTATGTTCTCACTCTTATTTCTTTGTTTCACGCAACAAATTGAAATAATCGGTTATAACCGGTTATCAGTTACTTTCCAGCCATAACCGATAATAAACACGGTTATGAAATTTTACCGGTTTTTGCATTCCCTAGTCAGAAATAAGGTAACTAACGAATCTACCTGTGTAATGTTAAGGCCATTTTAGGGGGTTTTCGGCGGGGGGCTTGGCCTCCCGAGCCCCCATTGCGAGTAGCTTCGCCCCCCGTCCCCTCCTCTCTGCTCTGTCTATAAACGCTGTTTAACCCATTGAGGCGACCTAGCGACATCTAACGGAAACTTGTATCAACCAACTCGCTAGCGCCCCAGCGTCACACAGCGGAACTAAGGATCCTACATCGCGCTAACGAAGTTTCACGGCCGGTTGACATATATACCACTTCCAACTTCATCCCAATGGACTTCGGTCCCCAGGCATAACACCCGCCTGGAGAGAGATCTATCTATTGTCCTCTCTTCCTACACCATAATAACGATTGTCCTAAAGTCATACTCATATCCCATAACACTTTTGCCCTAAATAATGATACACATAAGAAATATATTTGTGCAATATGTAGGTTTACTTGTGGTGGTGGTGGTTACTGAATTAGCAACAAGTTTTTAAAGTTGTAGGTAATTTTGTAGCTCTGCTTGCCCCTCCCTGGGATTACAGACGGGAAGACATGTATGTGCCCATAAGATAAAGTATTTACTGCCGCACTCAGAGACGTCAATTAAATTTATTGCTTCATTAGTGAGGTGTTGTCTTATTCTATTGCTATAGAAATAAAAGTGACAGCAGCAACTATAATCAAGCATTAAATATAATTGACATCTCTGAGTGCGGCAGTTAGACGCTTATACTCAAACTGTTTAGGTACTTAAATATATGTAAACAAAAAATCACGTGACATAGATGGTCAGCCAATAGGAGCCGAACATTGATACGTCAAAAAGCTCGACGGAACAGTTTTGATTGGCTGATGATCAGAGCCACTTGGTTTGGTTTGCTTAAATTTATTTAAGTACCTAAACAGTTTGAGTATCATCATCATCATCATCATGTCAGCCGAAAGACGTCCGCTGCTGAACATAGGCCTCCCCCAAGGCTCTCCACTCAGACCGGTCTTGTGCTTCTCGCATCCACCGCGTTCCCGCAATCCTTACAAGGTCGTCACTCCATCTTGTTGGAGGCCTACCTACAGCTCGTCTCTCGGTCCGCGGACGCCACTCAACTCGTTTGAGTATAGGTAATGATAAATTATGGTTAATGATGTTTAGGGCAAACGATATTACGGATCGCGAATGACACCCGCTATCGTAACGTGTTCATGTTGAGATAACATGCCTATTCACTTTGGACAGAGTAGAATATAGAACCAGGGAAGAAATACATAATGTAACCAGTTTCAGGTTGTGATTATTGACACATTTGAAAGCTGATTTTAATATTTACTCTCTCAAAAAGACTATTTCTCACCTCAAAAATTCCCTTGCAAGCTTCTCCCCTACTTCATTTTTCGCCATAGATATAATGGTTGATCCCAACTTATTATCGTCTCCCTTCAAAACCAAATTCGATATCAGATAATCCATCTGTGGCGTTACCATCATTTCCAAGTCCAGAACAGTACCGCCGTAACGATACAAGGTGAGGAACTTCAAATATTCCGAAACGCGCCTGTGAACCCGCATACCGTTGCTGGTCAAATTCCCTTTAAAGATCATTTCCAGAGGAGTTCCCACGGCATACCTACTCAAATTGACTCTGAAATAATCAACATTCCCTAACTTGAAGACCTCTTCTAAAGGTCCTGGGGAACATTCCTTACAAGTCAGCGGTTTTGTGAAAAGGACGGCAACTTGACGATCTGGATAGGATCTCGCAGCAGATTCAATAGCACAAGCCTGCCTCAAAGGCAAATTGCGAGAACACGCCGTCACATGAAAGAAGACAGTGTTCGGAAAAACAAACTTGTTAAGTATATCTTCAAATATTTCGTCCTTCCTTGTTTCATTATAGCACGAAATATCGTCTGGTTTGTAGAAATTCACCGTGGTGTACCACAGTTCCGGAATTGACAATTTGCCTTTTGGTTGTTTTATAAGGATGTCGCCTATTTTTTCAAATAAAAGGGTTAGTGGGAAAACCACGCCAACGAGCAAAAAAAAGCCCCGATATAAATTACTAACTCTTCTGATCATTGTTATTTTTTTAATGGTAGTTTTGATGAATAAATGATTTGGAAATAATTTTAACGTAAAACTTCAGTAGTTGTGTCAAAGGAAAGGAATAATGCACATGACCTGCCGTTGCAGGCATATATAATGTTCTCTATGGCTAGAACGACAAGGCAAATAACAAAATGCTATAATGACCGGTTCTTTATTTATGGCGTTTCCGTAGTAATTTTGACAATGTCAAGTGAATGGAAGTATAATCAGGGCCGAGATTCTCGGCAGTAATGCAATTGCGAGCATCGAGACACGCGGGAGCGCGGCAAGCCAAGTTCAAGATACAGAGCCGGCGAGCCGCACCGTGTGTAATATTACACGAACCATTTGGAGCCACTTTTGACCCCCTCATAAATCAAAAACTATTTTACATAAACGTATAAAATTTTGCTCATATATTGAGACTTGCGAGATACATATGGGTTCTAAATTTCATAAGCTTATCTCAAACGGTTATTTAGATATTAATGTCCAAAATTCCTCATTTTTATCATTGACTGACCTATAGACCAAAACTCTAACCCAGTTCCAGATGACCTAGAGAGTTAAAATTTGGTATGCAGATAGGTAATTAGATGAATACAAAGGAATAAATAAAAAACTGGCAATTTTTAAATAATTAGATTCTATTATGAACGCTTAACATAAATACGTAATATTACTTAGGGTACCTACGTTATTAACTGGGATTAATTATTATTTTTATATTTAGCGCACATCAATAGTGTAAAATCATTACCTACTCATAAATAATGATAAAATAATAGGCATTTAGATTTTCGGTATATACACGACGCGCGCGCGCCGAGTGACGCCGGAGCGGCGCGGGCGGGGTGGGTGGGGCGCTGTGACAACCGAATCGAACCGTTGACGCGAACGTGGCCGAGCGAAATTGCTAAGTTTTCTTAAGGAAAACTTATAATTTGTAGTAATATTATTATTACAATTTCTTTAATAAGTAGGTACGTACGTATAGTATTATAGTATAGGCAATAGTTTAAATAAATAATAATTTTATAGTTATAAGTAGGGAGGTGTATATACTTATTATTATTACAATTCCTATAATAAGTAGGTACGTAGGTTTAGTATAGTATAGGCAATAGTTTAAATAAATAATAATTGTATTTTTTAGTAAGTAGGTAAGTTAAGTATAGTTAAAAGTAAGTAGGTGTATATACCTACTTAACTCTGAGTTTGAGAACTTGTTGATAGAAGCAAATAGTTTTATCTTTTTATTACGTAGGTAGGTACCCACCAAAAACATAAATGTAAAAAAGGAGAGCCAAGTTCAATACAAAAATTATTCTCTGCTGTGGGCTTGGCAATGCAATTGTTTTATATTTATAAAGTCTACTTTTAGTTTTGAATTTGTCCTTTTAAAAGGACCCACGGCGTTACGAGGATATGTACTTACCTACAAAAAGTAATGATATCCCACCAAAAACATAAATGTAAAAAAGGAGAGCCAAGTTCAATACAAAAATTATTCTCTGCTGTGGGCTTCGCCGCAAAAAGAATGGAGATCTGAGATTGAGTGCCAAGTTCTATGCAAAATCCAAATATGTAGTCTAAGGGCTGACTTGGCTGGTTTTCCCATACGAATTATATAGCCTTCGCATGTTCTAAACCTGTTACCTTTCGGTTCTTATTTTATTATTCCGAAAATTTGGCTTGCTGGTAGAAACTACCCATCGAACATAAGGCTCTTCCGTGACTGTGTAAAAGTAGGTACTTAATAATAATTCGTATGGGAAAACCAGCCAAGTCAGCCCTTAGACTACATATTTGGATTTTGCATAGAACTTGGCACTCAATCTCAGATCTCCATTCTTTTTGCGGCGAAGCCCACAGCAGAGAATAATTTTTGTATTGAACTTGGCTCTCCTTTTTTACATTTATGTTTTTGGTGGGATTAAATTTTTTTTATTTTTTTTTATGGTATAGGAGGCAAGCGAGCAGACGGATCGCCTGATGGAAAGCGATTACCGTCACCCATAGACACCTGCAGCACCAGAGGAGTCACAGGTGCGTTGATCAAGTCTATCAGCACCTTTATGGACATCTGCAAAAAACTTTCCCAAAGCGAAAAAATAGTACATTATTGCCTAGGCAGTGATGCCCGCAATTGCCGTTCCTGCCGAGGCATATATAGTGCTTTTCTCAAAAATCGCAAGATACAAATCGCATATAAACAGAAACTTCACGTGAAATAACATCATTCTTTACCGCCTTTATGTTTATGACAAGGCGAAACGCAAGCTTTTTTAGAAAAGACTTGTGCCCTCATTTGATTATGGCCGTTTTCACTTTTTAAAAAGTTACAAACTAGATAACAATGAAATTTGTATGCAACATGTGCTCGCTACACAAGCCCGCAATGTAATTTTTTTTAAATTTGGGAACTGTCTGTAAACTATGTACTTCGCGTCTCAGTATGGAGTTAGTAATGTCAACTTTTCCGGTCATTTTTGAGAAAAAATATTTTGCTGAGAAGCTTAAGGTATAATTTTTTTAGTGAATGACCGCTTGCATGTAGTTGTAACACATCGTATAGACCGTTTGACATTCTTTATTTGAAATTTGACGTAAATTCCATATTAGTTTTGTACACAACTACATGGGCCTGATTATGCTCCACTCACATGACATTGTCAAAATTACTACGGTGCCCAGTCGGAAAAACCGGTCAAGTGCGAGTCGGGCTCGCGCACTGAGGGTTCCGTAGGTACTTAAGGTAATATGGTAGGGAACTCTACTTTCTATACAATAAGGTTCATTATGCCTAAAATTAAAAAAAACGTTTTAATTCTGATTTAAACTTTAATAGTTTTATGATAGTTTTTTCCAAAACTGGAGGACTTAATTTTATTTATCTCGTAAAGTATTATTATGTTATCTTTAAATCAGGATTTTTTCAAGTATTTTGGCCCATAAACTTCGGATATAAATAAATAGTTTTGAAATTGGCAGATTGAGCCCTTTGACACACAGTTTGCTATAACCAAATATTAAAAAAAAAAAAAAAAATTGACTAAAAACAGATGCGGGCAAGCAAGTTATACACATACTTATGCCAAATTTCAAGTTGATAGCTTCTATAGTTTTAGAGAAAAACTGCTGTGATATACAAACAGACATATAGACAGACAGACAGACATCAAAGTCTCACCAAAAGGGGTCCTTTTTACGTTTTTGATACAGAACCCTAAACAGAAGAAGATGACATCCAAAGACTACCTGACAACTACAGAACTGACATAGGGTTAAATTTTGATGTTACGAGTAATCGGAATTTAATTCACTTTCACTATCAAACATTGTAACAATGTTACACCGATATTATTATTTGTGTCGCTACGTTTTTATACTATAATATATCTTCCTTATAAAGAGAGATACATTTTCCTTTTATCGAGGTAACGTGCACACCGTGCACACATCAGTGGATTATTCTGAACAAGATGATATTTCGTGCTACAAGCAAACATGGCGAGGAAATGAACTTGAAGATATAAGCCAGAAAGTGGTTGTTCATAATTCTATCTTCTTCCACGAGACGTCGTGCGGTCCCAATTTACCCCTGCGGCAAGCCTGTGCGGTAGAATCTACCGCGAGACTCTACCCAGAGCGAAAAGTCTTCGTTCTCTTCATGAAAATGGTATCTTTAGGGGAATGTGCTCGAGGTCCTTTAGATGAAATTTACAACTTAGACAATGTAGATTTTGCCAGAGTGGATCTAAATGATTACACTCTCAAGACACCACTGGAAAAAGTAATTGAAAACTATACTTATTATGGGAGGCTTCACCACAGACGCGTTGCAGAGTATTTGAAGTTCCTCACTTTATATCGTTATGGCGGTATGGTGGTAGACTTGGATATGGTCGTGATGCGAACAAACGATTCTTTGTTATCCTCATGGGTTGCGATGGAAAATGATAAGCGGTTGGGAACAGCTGTTATATCTATCCCAAAAGATGAGCTTGCAGAAAAACTAACATTCAAGTTCTTAAGGTGACGTACTTTTGATTTTTCAGCTTCCGATTATCAGCTAATAGTGTACCGCAGACCGGGACACGAGCTGTGGGTAGGCCTCCAACAAGATGGAGTGACGTCCTTGTAAGGATCGCGGGGACGCGGTGGATGCGAAAAGCACAAGACTGGTCTGAGTGGAGAGCCTTGGGGGAGGCCTATGTCCAGCAGTGGACGTCTTTCTGCTGACATGATGATGATGATGATGAGTGTTAGTACCTCTGTGGGGAACAAGGGGGAACGAGGGAGGAACGGTAATTTTTTGTTTTTTTTTTGGCTATAAATCAAAAAGTACTTCACAAACAATAAAAAATAAAATAGTTTCAAAATGTGCAGACTTGTGCAATGTCTCAAACATTTCATATAACATCTCATTTGCCATAATCAGACCACTTTAATTTTTCAACCCCCCGCCATTCTAGACTCTAAAAACACACGCGGGCAAGCAAGTTGTACAACAATGTCAAATTTCAAGTTGATAGCATTTGTAGTTGCTGAAAAAAGCTGCTTTGACATACAGACAGACAGACGTACAACGATGTCTCACCATAAGGGCTCCTTTTTTTTACATTTCGTACCTACGGAACCCTAAAAGGGGGGTTGGTTCGACCTTAACAATCGCTGTATCTCTTGAACCGAATAGGCAGAGGTGTGCTCACTCGATATCGATAAATAAGACGTCAATATGATATATTTATACACGTGTTCATTGACAAATTAAAATATTTTGGAGAATGCCCCCGGTGACTACTGTGAACGTTGAGAGAACGTTAATAATTGAAAGTGGATATTTTCGTCTAAACGACAATCTTTATTACCGACCAATTTGGAAAAATATTGACTGTTTCCATGAAAATCATATCAAAATAGAAAAATATATTATAAACATAGAATAATATTAATACATGTTTAATCACATCTTAATACATCTTGAGAGTAACATCGATATAATTTTGGTCGTTAAAATATTATGCCCCATCACTTTATTCGTACCCCGAGTCAGCACACATCTTTAAGTTATAAAAATGGTTTATCCTTGAAGCATCGATACGCACGATCACTCATAAAATTGATTGTCATAATTTGGTTTCGCATGGCAACCCTTGGCAGAATCAATTCTGCAGCATTCTGCAGAATTACTTTTCGCATAAATTTCTTAGCACACTGACATTTTGCATAATTTTCTTCTTCTTCTTCTTTTATATTAATGGCGGTCTACCGCGGTTCTGCAGTATTTCGCCAATGTCCAGTGAGTCAGAGTATAATCAGTAAAGAGAAATCAAAAGTAAAAGCCCGAGATTTTTCAATCGGCCATCTTCCCTCCCCGAAGGTTACCCAATATTTTTCTTCTTCTTCTTTCTTTGCCCCCGCGGCGACTTGAACAGCTACTACCGCGGGGATATGGCGTTTCCACGTGAAGTGATTTCGCCAGTGTCAAGTATATATAAGTATAAATCAATATAGCAATAAAACACAATCCAATCTTCTCTAGGAAGATTGGGGGCAACGTTGTACGGTGATTTGTAGGTCAGAGGTCAAGATAGTTTTAACCTCTGCACCACTGCGAGTGCATTTGAAACGAGAAGAAAGATGCCAGATACACGAAATAAGTCCAGTCTTCAATCACTGTGCGACACAAAGGCATAAAAAGTACAAATCACTATCAGAAAATAACTTTGAACACCTAATTACCCAAAAATTAAAGTCTAAAACAAATTACACGTCCGCCATCTTTTAACGTTGCAAATGGCCCCCTGCATAATTTTCTTTGGCAGACTAGTACATTGACATAATGACATTGATTATAATAATAGCAAATGTAACAGGAATAAAGTATAAAATTCAGTTACACAATAATAACATTTTTCAATCAGTAATTTCGATAGCTTTACCACAGAACAGATAAGTACAGAAGTAAATCTTATGTATGTACTTCACTTTTCATACCTACGCTCGGCGGTCGCTCTAGGGTTGTCAACTATGGCTTATGCACAAAAAAACTATCGCGGTAGGTAGTGACTTGGCACTCGTAACTAGTCTTAGCTATAGGGTCCAGTTTTAACCCTTTGGATACGAAACCCTAACAATACCGTAGGTAACTTCAAAAATAACCGACCAGACGAATTAATATTAAAGTGGAGGGGGTGACTGGAGGGGCTAATCCAAACCCGCAGTACCTACCTATAGCCCGTAATAGCAAAAATCTTATCCTACAAAACAAAACAATAAACCTATCTACTAGGTATTACAATACAAAAAGTTTACAGAGCAGAAACATACAAAATTTTACGTTTGTCAATTTTTATTATCGAAAATTCCTTATAACTTCTAAACGGATTCCCTAGTTACACAATTTCCATTACCATTATACGTTTTAGACCTAAACCTATCAAAAGACACTAAAAACAACAGAATATCTACACAAACAAAAAAACATGTTTTCAACTTACGTAAGGTGGCGTGAATTTACCTTACAAAAATATAGTTAAGTACTTCGTTTATGGGTCAATTTCAACATTTCTGATTTTTGTCTCATTTCGGTGCAATTTTTAGGTTTTGTGTATTTTTGAACGTTTATCATTTTAAACTATGCATTGTTATATATCGTAGACGTGGTGTTAAGGGACACTCAAAATAATAAATAGTTTATGAGATATACGAGATAGAATATTTGATAAAACTATGGAATGATAAATACACACCGAAATGATAAAAAGTATCCACCGAAGTGATAAATACCCACTGGAATGATAGAAACGACCCACGTAAATGAAATCTTTTACACCGGAATGAAAATAAATGAAAAAAGTCAATAATTATCATAATTATCACTGTTTATTTGAGTAAAAACTACATTAATGTTATTATTAACTAACATAATTAGAAGTCTTTATTTGAGTAAAAATAAGATTAATGTTATTAATAATTATCATAATTAAAGTATTTGTTTGAGTAAAAATGACATTTATATTAATGTTTTGAAACAATTCGCTTATAAAATAAACATATTTTTTAATTAAAAAAATTACTTTACGTTTTTTTTATAATGAACCGGATTGATTTATTACTTATTTCTTTAATATGGTTTTCAAAAATGTTCTAAATATTGTGATTTAATTATGATTATAAACTAGTTATAACTTAAAAAAAAATAACAATCTTCTATGTAAATCTAATAGGAACAGTTCGCTGACCAAGCAAAATATAACTCGATAATTCTAATTTTACAACTTTTAGAGATTTTTAAACTGAATATCACGTCCAATCTTAACACTTGGCATTGTCCTTTATAATTATAATTAAATTGAAAAATTAATCTGTGTCAAATCTTTTTTTTTCATCGGTGAGAACGTTCTTCATTATAATATAATATTATATAACAAGTTGTTAGAGTTATTGGTAATAGCTCTGCCTACCCCACTCTGGGATGAAGGCGTGACGCTATGTATATATGCATATTATATGCTTAGTAGTACAAAATAACTGACATTTGGTTATCGTTAAACGCTTAATTATTTACGTTTAAACGCTTATAATATTTATACATTTTCTTTGACTTCATAAAATTAAATAATTAAATTTGATAATTATTTGGATAACTAAGTGAAGCTACTTTTGTATCATGCCGGTGTTGCTTATCATTTCTGTGGGTATTTCATACACCGGAAACATCGGAATGAGAACCACGGAATGATAAAACCTGCACAAAAATATTTTTAAAAAAACAACGGAGTCTGGTTTCTTTAAACTAACGTTACTCCAGAATTAAGAAATATGACGTACGTGTTATACATAAATCTTAAACTAAACACACAAAAACTACAAAAAATAAATCAACCGTCGGAATGAGGATTTTTTTGTCCCCACCCCACCGGAAGCAAGAATTTACCTTTATATTTTATCGCCAGAAACGCGCACAACACAACCGCTAGCACCAAACTCTTGCGCGTGAATAACTCTACGAGTGCGCGGGAGGTGGGGGGCGTACATATTGAAGCTTAGCAGATATAAGGCACAGAATATTTGACGGTGGTAATGATAACGTTTCTCCGGACAAACGTATTTCCTCGTACCGGACGGTGTGTGTGATAGTTAAAAATAAAATCAGGGCTTCTTTTTGTACACTAACTATCTAGTATTTAAAAAAAGGTAAATGTTTTTCATAATCATTAATAGTTTTTGATTTATTCCACGTTTTGCAATCAAAACTGGGTTGCGGACAGCCCACTGTGATGAGAAATGAGGTCTTAATTTTTTTTTTTTTATTATTGTTTCCATTAATATTTTAATTCTACTTATTGCCCAAAATAGGCAACTGCGTGAAGTATTCAGAAAAAAATAACAGTTTAATTTTTAACCATAGTTCACCCCGGTTTTCAGCGCCGCCAGCTTAAAATATTGCTTGGGAAATTGACCCTTATACTGATTCAAAATAGGGAACTATTATTTAAATCGATCTTAGATATATTTATTCTTCGGGGGCCGGGGCGGGGCGCTTACCTACCTAACTCTTCTGTGTAACGTTAAAACGAACCATTGAAATACAAGCAGATACCTACTTACCTCTCTGAAGCCACTGGTAGGTTGAAAAAAGACAATTCATCGTTTAAAGTGGAATTTAAACAACCGTCCTCTAGTTATTATAATAACTTCTTTTTTGTCGCTCCATTATACCTAATTATCGCACTTAAAAGTCCACAGACGCGACGCGTGTCAAGCAGACGGCACTCGCGCTCGCACTCGTTCCAACTCGTTTGAGATATTGTGTCCGTGAGCGGTGTCTATGTGCGCGTTGCTCGAGCGCACTTTGTATGTAGATTGCTTTCTGTACCTATCTGTTCTGTGGCTTTACCTTAAAACTAACAATGTCGGCATTTTTTACATTGTATCGCATGACAAAGTATGGATAAGGCATTTGTCACCTTCTGACACATTAATAAGTGTGAGAGTGACAGATGCTTTATCCACATTTGACACGCGATATAGACGCAACCATAGGCCTGCAGTTGACAATGATAATTTTTGAGGACGCTCCTTAAAGGATTATACTCTACTGTTTTTTTAGACAGGGAACAGAAAAGGCACAATCCTTTTACCATTTGAGGCTAATGGATTATGATATACCTCTTTGCTGCCTCCATAATGTAATATCAATATACAACCTTTTAAATAAAATAACATTTTTTATTTTTTATTTATGCTCTGACAAATCATAAATCGCAGCCGTACAACTTTAACCTCTGCCTGTGACAGATGTGTGTTTAGATTTTTTTTCTTAAATAATGCTACGGCGTGCTAAAAGATGCATTTCCTTCCTCATCATTCTGGTTTTTTCACTAAGCTATGTAATAACCAGTTTTTGCGTCCAATATTTTGAAGACGAGCTATCTCTCCCAGAGTTATGGTATACGACGGTAGACTTCTTCACTGCTGATGATGTTTCATGCTATGAAAAAGAAACGAAGGATAATTTCCTCATAGATATTGAAGAAAAAGTATATCAGAAGAACTCAATTTTCTTCCATGAGACGTCATGTCGTCGGAACTTGGCTTTGAGGCAAGCGTGCGCCGTGGAGTCTGTCGCAAGATCCAATCCAAACAGACAAGTGGTCGTGCTGTTTACGAAATCCTTGGCCGAAAGAGAATGTTACCTTGGACCTTTGGGAGAAGTTTTCAAGTTACCAAATGTAGATTTTTCTAAAGTTGATCTAAAAAAGTATGCAGTCAAAACTCCTTTGGAAAGTGTGTTTAGAAGGAATTTATATGTTGGAAAGCGTTATTACCGGTGCGTTGCGGAATACTTAAAGTTTATCACTCTGCATCGTTATGGTGGTATGGTGGTTGACTTGGATATGATGGTAGTGGCTCCACTGGATTTTTTGGGACACAATTTTGTGGTGAAGCAAGATGCTACCGGGTTAGGATCGGCCATTATATCGATTGCTAAAGATAAAAAGCACGAGGATCTAACGCTTTGGTTCCTAAGGTTGGTATTGTGTTTTGCGTGCAGACAAGTTGCATTCTAAGATAGATAACGGTAGTGATAATAAATAAATATTAAATAGATCCTAGAGCTGGTGCTTACCTCTCCCAAAGGATTGGGCTAGCTATCCAGAGAGGTAATGCAGCCAGTGTCATAGCGACCATGCCGCGAGCGGACCTGCTAGAGGGGGGTGTTCATTTTATAGTGGTGATTATTATTTACATACCTTCACGCCTTCATTCCCAGAATGGGGTAGGCAGAGCTACAGAATTATCAACAACTCCAAAAACTTGTTGATAACTCTGTAACCACAATTTGCACAATTAGGCTAAGATGTTTAACAGCGCATTAGTGACAGGTTGCAAGCCAATCGCCTAACAGTACTACAAGCCCTTATTCCCTTAGTCGCCTCGTACGACATCCACGGGAAGACATGGAGTGGCACTATTCTACCCCGGCAACCATACGGATATTATTATTTATATCTTTAATATTTGAGTAGCTTAGTTTTATTTTAATTTAAATAAGTTAAGTTTTAACTTTCAATTGTAGTAGTAGTATTATGAAATAGACTAAAAAAAAACTAGGAACCCTAATAGTTTCGCCACGTCCGTCCGTTTGTTCGTAGCTCAGACTCTTAGTACTAGAAAGCTGTAATTTGGCATGAATATACATATTAATCACGCCAACAAAGTGGTAAAATAAAATGATTTTTTTCGCGGCTGCCCCATAGTGTAGGGTGTAATTGGATAGGTCTCTCCAAAATATTGCGGGTTTGTATCAACAATTGTTCAATTAGGGGTTCCGTTTATGAAATATTATGATTTAAAGCGCTAATTTCTCGTTAGAATCAAGTGTCCCCTTAGAGCGAAAACTACAAATACTACATACATACATTAAATCACGCCTGTTTCCCAGGGGGGTAGGCAGAGACCACTTCTTTCCACTTGCTACGATCTTGACAATTTTTTTTCGATTCTGAAAAATATCTTTAACAAAAGCGCATATAACGAATTTTAAAGGAACACTATTACGGCTAAGTAGACATGATTGTAATGTGTTACACCTACTGAAATCGCCTAAGACCAAATATCTTTAAATAGGGAATTAGTACCGTGCCGATAGGGGATTATGCCGTGTGGTTGCTGGCTTAGAATTGTGCCACTCCATGTCTTCCCGTGGAAGTCGTAAGAGGCGACTTAGGGAATAAAGGCTTGTAGTACTGTTAGGCGATGGGCTTGCTACCTGTCACTAATATACACTGTTAAACATCTTAGTCTAATTGTGAAAATTGTGGTTACAGAGTTATCAACAAGTTTTTGGAGTTGTTGGTAATTCTGTAGCTCTGCCTACCCCACTCTGGGAATGAAGGCGTGAAGGTATGTGTAGGTATGTAGGGAATTAGTACTTACTTGTTGTTCTTCAAGATAGTTTTTCTGAAGTAATGGCTTCGGAACCCTACCCTACACTGAGCATGGTCCGACATGCTCTTGCCCGGTTTTCAGACCTGATATAATATCTTAAACGACTCTACCGATTTTCATGAAATTTGGCTAAGAATTCCGATTAAACTAGCTTTATTTCAAACTAGCTGTTCCCGTGTCACTTCTTTGGGCAATTAACATGTTTTTGGGTTAATATGTAACTTTTTACACTCACAAATAACGTGGCTTTCGATTGGTAAAATAATTTTCAAAATCGGTTCAGTAGCTCTAGAATTACATCTTACAATGTCACAAATTTTATCTCTTTATGATATTAAGTATAGAAAAGATTTAATAGTTAATTTAGGAGCTACGGTGCCACAGACAGACACAGATACAGTAAAACTTTAAAGCACCCCAATTTTTTGTCGGGGGTTAATAATGTACAACATTTGTATCAGCTGATGCTGTATCATATATAATTTTAATCGGTATAAAAACATTTTGTGTAATTTAATTTCAAACATTGTGTCATTCGCGATCCATAATATCACTTGTCCTAATATTCGTTTGACCTAAATTATTGATTGTCCCAAACTGGTTTTCAGCTGAGTCTTTTTAAGCTTTCCAAAAATACCTGCGGTTAGGTTATGTTAGAGCTGTATTTAACAACACTAAAAAGTTTTCAACATCACGCGGAAATGGCTTTAGGACAAACGATGAATTAGGACAAATGACTATTGAGACAAATTACTATTAGGGATTCCAATATAGACCCCTTTTTCTTCCATACTTCTCTATTAGTCGTCATCTCGGTAGTCACTCCCTTTCTAGCCATATCATCTTTCACACCTTACTTGTGGGAGGACCTTGTGCAGGGTCCGTCCGGGTTGGTACCACCTTCTTATCCATTAACCTACCGCCAAGCAGCAGTGTTTGCATTGTTGTGTTCCGGTTTGGGGATAAGACAGCCGGTGAAATGACTAGCATAGAGGCATTCCATCTTGGTCCTCAGGGTTGGCAGTGCATTTGCAGTCTTGTGAATGCGAATGTCGATGGGTCACAGTGTCTACTTACCATCAGGTGGTCTGTGTGCTCGTCTGCCTTCCTATGCCGTAAAAAAAAACAGTCCATCCATCGTCTTTGCTAATAGTAGTAAATGAATTAAACTTAAAAACAATTGACAACATTAAAAAAAAAATAGCGTTATTTATTGTTCGCGTTTATAATAGCTGGTTAAAAATTAGACTACCTGTATTTCTCAGTTTTTTTTTATTTAACTTAAATTCGTCGTTAATAATTTATTAAAGAAATAGTCATTAAAAAAACCGTATATCCAAAGTTAGGAATAGTGATGTCGTGATCTTAGCATGACATAAAATAAAAAAAGTAACTTTAAACAGATACAGAACTGACTGTCATGTCATGTCACTCACTTGTCAATCATTCGCTGCCGTTCGGTCACAAATTTGTTATTTTGCGTAATTTAATTTATTACATAATTTGTAGACGCCATTAAAATAAATAAACTATTTTGCGTTTACTGCTTTGCATCTGCTTTGAGTTTCATTCGTCAGACAGATAAAAAATGAACATGACAGTTGTATTTTTTTTTTTTAAATAAGTGGACTAAGGGCATAAATGTATTCCTAACATTCACAATCCAACTTTTTTTACTGTTTTTCCTAAATATAAAAAAATCCAAAGATATTTTTACTGTAATCAGCAGTGTAAAATCTAGAAACGGTATTTTATTTTACTACCTTTACACATAATGAATTGTTGTCAATTGCAGCGCACTAGCAAAACAACACCAAATGGACGAAATAGACGGAGGGCTGGCGCTGTACCAAGTTTTAGAATACGCGTGCAATTCTTCTGATCTAGCGGAAATGACGACGAAAAACTGTGGAGGTACGTTGCAAAACAATATAATATCCTTCCTTATCTACTGACGACGTCTATCAATTTGACGACGCGCTGGCCTAAAGTCGAGTCCGGAATTAGGCGAACTAACTTGACAGTTCATTGTACACTAATGTTGCCACAGTTTGACTAGTGCTGTTAATATCGATATTTAAAAAGTCTAGTTTATCATTATTATTGTGTTTGAAATCTAACTAATAATTTGGAAGCCACCTAAAAGGATCACAATGGCCTGTTGTAATGTCAACATTATTTTTGTATTTTATTCCTAATTTGAGGAGTAAGTATCGTAAATATCCGCTTTAAACCGTACATCCTTCAGATCATATTATATCGTAAAAATTGCTGTAGTTTTTCCCTATTTGGCAAGTATGTATGTGTGTGAAAGTTTCGATGACAATTACTTGATAAAATATAAATATAATCAGATTTATAGAAGGCACAAGGTTATATCGACATATTTGAGTCGACATAAACCTATCACTATTTATTTTTTCCTATGTCTGGCAACATTTTCGACTGTCAAGTTAGTTCGCCTAATTCCGGACTCGACTATAGTTGGTAGCGGTCCTGGGTTCAAATCCTGGTAAGGGCAGATATTTGTGTGATTAACGCGAATATTTGTTTATGAGTCATGGATGTTTTATATATTTTTCTCTATCCCTGGTAAGGCCCAGTGTGCAAAAGGATGTACGAAAGGCAATTAACTTTGAACTCTGTTGCCATAAGAATAAGGTTTATTTTTCTATGTTCATAAACTGAAAATGGCATTTTCGGACAATCGCAATTGAACTTTATTCCCTTGATTGTAGATTCAAAGTCTCAGTTACAAAAAAAAAACATTTTTCAGTATGGGGGGCCTTACGAGGCTATATAAGTATTTATATCGTTGTTTAGTACCCATAGTACAGTCAACAGCATAAATAAGTGATCATTTATGTACCTTGTCACTTTAACGTTATGTTTGAAATGCTATACAAAATAGTGAAACGATTGAAAGCGACAAGGTACATAAATGGTACAGGTTAGTTTGGGACGAGGTCAGTTGGTGTGACATTGTCCCCTGATATTTATTTATTTATTATTATTTGTTATGCGAAAGAAATTTGTCAAGATCGTAGCAAGTGGAAAGAAGTGGTCTCTGCCTACCCCTCTAGGAAACAGGCGTGATTTAATGTATGTATGTATGTATAGTGTATTTCTATGGAACTTGCTATTTATGTAAACAAAAGACTTAACTTTGTTTTGTCACTGTTTCTCCTTGAATTTTTACCCCACCTCATTAAACACCATTGAAACCATAAACTATTGAAACGGCCGTTACTTTAAAATACAAAATCACCAAATATGTAACTCTATCTTGGATATTTCATTAAAAGTTTAAATGGTTTCATAAGTTAGGTTATTAGGACCTGATGGGATGACGTTTTTGTTTCTTTTAAAATCTATGATGGGTAGTGTTGTGGCTAAAGTTGGCGATATATTAAGGCCCCTACACATTACCTAACTCACGCTGATCACACTCACAGATGATATAACGGCACCTTTTGTAATAAATACTGGTAATATATAATTTTCAAGTACCGATTTTTCTTCAGATCGTGATTAAACAAATTAGAAATAAGTAACTACTTGTTTTTTACTTTCGGTATTTTAATATTCGATATGGTTTGACATAAGTAAAGGAGTATTGCCCATCACTAGTAAATTCATCATTCAGAGACAATTTCAATATGGCGGTTTGTTTACATAGTTAGCAAGTTCCATAGAATTAGACCTTATGTATTATTATCTATGTGGAATCAGCTCTTGGTGTCTGTAATTCCCAACCAATCCGACGTGGGAGCCTTCAAAAAACGAGTCTACTCTTTTCTCGAAGGTCGGCAGCGCACCTGCGATTCCTCTGCTGCCTCTTTATTAACCCAAAATAATTATATCGGTTCGTTTTCGAACTTTTTCATGGACTACATTGTCTAGGCTTTAACCTCGTAAAGCCCAACGTCCTAAATTTAGGACATTTTGTCAAAGCGACTTTCGACTTTAGTTGACCGACACAAGATTCATTTTCGAACTAACAAAAGTTGACATGGGCCTTACTAGGTACCAAAACATTGTTTAACCTAAAACTCAAGTTATAGAAAACTTTACATCTTGAGGTCTAGTCAAGGTGTATGAAGCTAATTTAGCGATGTTCGAAAATCGACAAAATGTATAGTATGATGTAAGCAAACTACGCTAACTAGCGTTTCTATTCGTTACGTTTTAAACCAATCGCGTCACTGGTAGATGACGTGATACGAAAAGTCACTTGATCTACCAGTGACGCGATGGGTTTAAAAACGTAACGAATAGAAAGAAAGAAGATAGATAGAACGAAGTTAGCGTAGTGTATCTTGGCTAGGGTTCACTGACGTCACAACGGACACTCACTAACAGAGACCGGACAAATGGGTGTCATTACTCGCAATAACGTGGACATGACTCCAAAGATTAATTAATGAATTGATTACTTAGTGATAATTACTAAGATTTCAATGGGATAATAAAAGAAAGATATCATACCGCTTTCGATTTCCTTCTTAAAAATACCTAAATAAATAAATAAATATCAGGGGACAATGTCACACCAATTGACCTAGTCCCAAACTAAGCTCTAGGCTTGTACCTACATTCATTTTGTTGACATTGACATTAATATGCTGAAATTCATTAAATTTACTTCGTGATTCTTTCATTCTTATGGTATATGTGTATCACGAAAGATATCATATAACAAATAACATAAAGCCATGGTTTTTTTTTATTTACTTCAATTAATCTACACAATAAGTCTGTGTTTAATTTATTGATTAGTATTTTGCGAAGTATACAAATTAAATAATAGGTAAAAATAATTAATTGATCTTAGGAGTCATGTCTATATGCCAACAATGACATCCATTTGTCCGATCTCTGCTCACTAAAGACAAGTTGTTGATAAGGCCATACAAATGTCAAATTTAAATAGCAGTGATAAGGCATAATTTTTAAAATAATTGATGTATTTTAATTTTAATAATTCGGCTAAGAGCGAGTCGGACTCACGCACGAAGGGTCTTGCATCATTCTTTTATGGGCTCTTTTTTTTTTTGCGATAGCGGCAAAAGAAATACGTACACTATCTTCTGTCTTTCTGTCACGGTTCATAGACGGACGGACTGCGGAGGGTTTTTAAAAAGATAAGCATACGTAGATATTCATTATTAAAATTGATAATTTTATAAATCTCTTCTTTCCTTTCCTTCTTTCTTTCTTTCTTCTTTCTTTCGTTATTCTTTATCCATCTTTCTTTCATTTTTTTCCAGTGCGAATATACAGCGAGGAGTTCTTCTACTCCGTGAACCACAGTAGCTGGCGGGACCTGTTCCAGCCGGGAGACCTGGACAACCTGTCCTTTGGCTACCACATCTGGAACAGCGAGAACCAAAGACTGGCAGTGCCGAAGAACTCGTTGTATGCTAAAATAGCGAGGACTTTCTGCCCCAGCGTATTCAATAGGTTTATTTACGCTTTTGTTAACTATTGAGTGGGTTTTCGATGTTGTTTTGGGTTTTTATTTTTTTATTTTTGTGTGTTTATAGCTTGATTGTTTTTGTAGGGAAATAAATAAAGTTCCATAAAATAAGGTGTTATAAATCGTCTATTATCAGTTTATCACACTAGCACTATTGCCATCGTATGGTAAAGTCTTTATTGGTATTTTTATGTGATAGCTAAATAAAACGCAATGACGTTAAGGACCTGTTTCACAATCGACAAGTAAATTTATCTGTCATTTAAAGTTGGCTCTCCTTGTTTATTTTCAAGTGAAAGACAGAGAAAGGGCTAGATTTATCTCTCTAATATGCTTTACTTGTCGATTATGACAGGCGGTGAATGAATAAAATTGTATCAACGAATCGGTTTGATCCAAGAACGAGGTTAGTGTCAAACACAATTAACGGTCCGTTTCGCATATAGAAAGTAACATAAGTATTTCCTTTTTAATTCCAAGAAATACCTATGTCCATAGTTTTTCATAATTTGTTTTCAAAAATGCGTAAAATAATAATTATTTTTTGAAACAAAGGGGTTTGGGTAAAAGTGTTGTCATATTTTGTAAAAGTCATACATTTTCAAGCTGAGCGGGCATTCGTAAAAGTGGTAAATTATAATAGAATTAATTACCATTCATACATACATACATACCTTCACGCCTGTAATCTCAGAGTGGGCTAGGCAGAGCTACAGAATTACAACTTCAAAAAGTTGTTGACAATTCAGTAACCACAATTTGCACAATTAGACTAAGATGTTTAACAGTGTATATTAGTGACAGGTGGCAAGCCCATCGCCTAACACTACTACAAGCCTTTCCCTTAGTCGCCTCTTACGACATCCACGGGAAGACATGGAGTGGCACTATTCAAAATAAACATATTTTGATATCCTACTCTTAAGCAGGGATTGTAAAACCGGTGAAATTGAATACCTGTATATAAATTGTCAAACGATTACCGCTAAAATAATAATACCTATATTCGAGTTAGAGGTAATGTTGTCATTGGGCTTTTGTCTTTTTCACTATGTATGCACTATTTACAGTATTCTTTACCTCTATTTAATATCGGTATTCGTTGCTCTTGATAGATAAGGTGTCAAGTAGACATTATGGCTGAAGCACAACAAATAGGTGTAACATAACTCAATAGCATTGTTGGCTAACACTGGTTGAAATGTCTGCTAGTACTGAACAAATAAATTGATTTGCGACGTAGGTATTTCAAATTGTCAATTGTCAATTTGTTTATTCGCCTTTCTGTAATAATTTAATAAAGTAGCAAAAAGCCACACGAAAAAGAAAGATTTCGTATTTATATAAAAAATATCTAAAATGGGCCGCGGACGGAAAAGAAAAAGACAAACCGATCATATGACAGAATGGTAATCTTTTCGTTGATTGTCATAATTCAAAATTAGAAAACTTGCTTGTTTGGACACTGACAGGTATTACCGGTAATGGGTTTATTGGTAAAGTATCAAATAGAGGTAATGTTGTCAATTGTCGAAACCGCTATTACATTTCAATACCGGTTTTGATTATACCGCTTATTAGAGCTTTAGTGATATAAATACCAAAATGCAATTATAACCGGTTATACCTTATTTAAAACCGGTAGTAAGAATACCGGTAACGATCCCTGCTCTTAAGTGCATCGGAGCAGAGATATTTAAAAAATCATATCGTACTGGGAATGAAGGCGTGAGTTTATGTATGTATATCGTACTTTTAGTATCAAAACTGAATACTTAAATGAAAATGAAAATGAAAATATGTATTCAGTAAATTGGCCACATGAGGGCTCTTTTACACGTCGGTAACATGGAGTGAATCTACTAGCGCTTCGGACAAGACCATCATTGCGGAGAAGAAGCGCCGCAAGAAACTCCAGAAAATCTTTAATATATCCGCTCAAATATTATTTAACGCCATAAATTATAAAAAGATTAAAGACATATATCTTGCTTAAATTCACTAATTATTATGGTTGTAGAACAAGTAATTATTTGATTCCTCAAATATTCAATGAGCTACCGAGCGAACTCATAAATGACTCAGACGGAATAAAGCCAAATATATTTAAGTCTAAATTAAAAAGGTTTTATATTATTATGTCAACTAAATTAGGTTTAATTAACTAGTGCGTGGATTACAAATTTTATGTTAAGTGTTACTTGTGAGCTTTATTGATAAAATTATTTCCAGAAGTAAGTGCCGACAAACTGCTCTGTAGTTTGTCACGATTATACAATAAGAAACCATGTAATGCTTAAAGTAAATAAATATATTTCAATTTTCAATATCAATGTGTATTTAGAGGTACTCTAAATAACTATGCCAAAATCACACTAGGCCGCTTAAAAAAAAGACGTTGTCTTCATACAAACTTACCCAATGCCATTTACGGTCGTTTTTTTTTAAAAATCATTTCACAGCTCTATTTATTGGAACAACGTTCGCGTAAAATGTCAAATTTCAATCTGTCAAAGTCACAATAAGATATGAAAAATGTTACTTACAGTTGTGTTTCAATTTACAAATTCTCAGGTTTTTATTTTAGCCATTAATTAAATGTAGATACAGCTATCTCAGCTTCTATAAGTCATAGCTGTCAACTTCATAAGAGCTACCATAACTTCAATAATATGATTACAATCTAAAAGCAAGATGGCTCGATTTTTTTTAAATATATTCTCGGATCGGGTTTCAGATACCATAAATAACATTGCGTTGCCATAATTGGGTTTATACCTACATATGACAAGAGGAATTCATTGAAAATTGACTGGCATAATTTAAACTAAATTAGCAGACAAACCCAAAAAAACAAGTCTTTTCGTGTTTTTAATAAATAACATTGCAAAAAGTCAAGAGGTATTTTCAAAAAATCCTAGATTGCCTCCTAAAACCATTGTTTGCCTGTCACATCGCTGTAACTAGACAAGCAATAATTATTTTAAGTTCTCTTTTGAAAACTTTAATCAAGCGCTGTAATATTTTTGCGCTGTCCAAAAGGTTGATAACGCCTGACCTTACTTCGCGTAGGAGGTTAATAAAAGCCATACCCTCCTTTGCCCTTTGCCTCTCAGGGATCGAGAACATTCTGGTCCGAAATTAAAAGGGATTCTTAATTGCGTGTAATGAATATGCTGAGAGCAATCATAATTAAATTAACTATATTATGACACCGTTACTTTACTTTGGTGGTTAACCTACAATAAATATTAGTGCTCATATTGATGTGTTCTCGTGTTGGGATAAGACCACATAACTAGGAAATAGTCATTCCATCCTAGTCCTCAAATATTATACCTCCATAGAGCATAGAGTCATTCTCCTTAGACATAAAATCTGCCTAGTCGAAGTGTGACGTAGTCCTACTTAACCCGTAAGTACCAATTTCACCAAGCCATGTTAAATGTTATTAATTTTAACGGCTGTTAACGCTGTAATCGTCTGTTAAGTGGTTAACATCGTTTTGTGAAATTGGTACCTAAAATAGCCGCACCGAGTGATGACACTTCTGACGTTTGCTCGCTCATGAAGTTCCCTAAATAGTGACAGCAAGTATAAAGGAACAGAGGCGTTATTATGACGTAGCAATGCAGTTCATTTTACGCTGAGAGAAAGGGACAGAGCTATATAACTGCTATAGCTCTGTCCTTTACGCTCGCCGTAAAATTAACAGCATAGTTACGTCATTATAGCCCCCCAGATGTCAACCGAAGCGCATTTCGTAACTAGATTAATCTTGAGATTATTTTCATTTGCTCGCACTTTAGTTTTCATCGTTTTAATCATAACTAGCAAACAAACATCTCAAAAAAACAATTCGCGTGATGATAGGTATCAGTGGATAACAGTGACGATTGTTCTTCAAGGAGTATAAGTGATTTAAATGTTATAACTAAGTGGGTTAGGTCCTTTCGGGGCAGTGGTCCAACTGCTTTGTCCAATTGACCAATAATTTCCATTTGTATTTCAAATTAACAGGCTCGTCGGAGCTCCTATTTCTGGTTGGTTTGGCCCTCTGGGCTAGCTAAAGAACCAACACAACCAAAACCTACCTCATATTTATGATACTAAAACTGGTGGTCCTTAACCCTTTGAACGCCTACTTGATACAAACGTCGTCCTCACACGCTAATGACAGCTGAAAACCACAGCTAATTTCAACCTTACGTCACAAATACTCGGGGTTATTTTGCACTGTATCCGTGACCACTATATGGGCCGATGGCGTCGTAGGCACGAGGGCACGACAGTACACGACCACTTTAGTGGTTCTTGGCGTTCAAAGGGTTAATTAAATAAATGTTAACCCTTACGGCCTAGAAAAGACAGTGTTCAAAATGAGTGTTGACACAACAAGAGTAAACCATGTCGTAGTACCCTTATTACAAGTCTAGCGTTTATTTTGGGACTAGGTTAACATGGTATAAGATGGTTCCCTAATAGGGAATATGCATGTTTTTTTTTTACAGCTTCACAAACAAACAGATCACAAAAATCATTTTTTGAATAACTATAAAAATAACCAAGATATAAGCCAACAAAGATTTGTTCCTATCTCTTTCTAGAAAAACGGAATTTTACATGGAGTTTATATGGCCGCAGTGCACAATGACGTCACGGTGCACATCGGATCTCTCTGTCTAATTAGAAGTTTGAAATGCTTATAACTTCCGTATTTCTTGACCGATTTTAATTTTAATTTCCGTTTTGGTGATCTCTTTTACGTTATTTTCATATTTTGATGAGAAATGCGATTTTTAAAATCCATGCATATTCCCTATTCGGTAAAGAGCAAAACGTTGGACCACAGTTAAGCTCAGTTAACCATAGAAACGAAGAAGTGGTTTACTTGTGGGAGGACCTTGTGCAGGGTCCGTCTGGGTTGGTACCACCATCTTATCCATTAACCTACCGCCAAGCAGCAGTGATCGCATCGTTGTGTTCCGGTTTGGGGATAAGACAGCCGTTGTAATGACTAGCATAGAGGCATTCCATCTTAGTCCTCAGGGTTGGCAACGCATTTGCAGTCTTGTGAATGCGAATGTCTATGGGTCACAGTTTCCACTTACCATCAGGTGGCCTGTGTGCTCGTTTGCCTTCCCACGCTATAAAAAAAAAGTCGAAAAAAGTTCCGTTGTGCGACGAAAAGTGTCCCTACAAATTGTTTGACTAATTTTCGTGTCACAGCGGAAACGTTTAATAGAAAAATTTATTGAGTGAGCATGGCCAACTTTTTGGTCCTTACCCAATTGTAATTTACTGGCCTTGCTGGATTTAACAGCCCATCTACATCTGGGATATCTTCCGGTCCACTAACGTCTAATTCCGCCCACTACGCATTCTCTATACAACACCGTACAAAGAAACGCTCTCACGATCCCTACTTTAATTGATTTCCTGGAATGCTTTCATTCAACGTGCCACAGTTAAGGTAAGTGCAGTAAGTAGAGATGATGTTTTTTTTATTTTTTTTTGTAGGTGATAGGTTAGGTATGTCCTTAGTTACTCGTACTATAAAATCAATGGCTATAATATCACTTTCTCTAAATTCATTTGCTATAATCAGTCACATGCTATACATTCAAATCCATAATCTTCAGTTTCTATAAGTTTTAGATGCTATAAAATTATTTGCTATACTTTCAAATTCTATAAAAAAAATACTCTAATAATTATTAGCCATAAGCTTTAAATGACATAAGATTTATTTACTTTAACCTTCGAAATCTCTAATCATCACTAGCTATAATATAACATGGTGTTTTGACTATCCAGAAAATGCAACAAGCAAGCCGAATCAAGGCAGAACTGAATCGGATAGGTTCGCTTCGCCTTCGAGGTTTTTTTTAATCTGCCATAAAAACCTAAAACATTTCTAACATAACAGAGAGTTGGAGAGATAATAAATAAAGGGAGTTATCAATATTCTAGATTTTGAATAGTAGGTAAAATAAACTTTACAGGAAATAAATATTATAAGACACAATTAGGTATATAGATTTTAAATGTTATGCATGATGTCACGAATATTAGTTTTTTTTTTAATTATAGTAAATACACATTATAGAAAATGGCTACTGTATCAAATTAATGATAATAGCAAGTGATTTTATAGGAAATGAATTTATAGCATCTGATTTTATGACTTATATGACACTTGATTTTATAGGATATATAGTAGACCCGATAGGTTTAAATAGGTCAGGACGTATCATGAATAAGCCAGGTCGGGAGTACCCTTAACTGACGCACGTGTCCTTTATTTTCGTAGGGTCAGACTTTCAAATAGTCGCTCTTTCTAATTGTCACCATTTCAAATCGTCAGCTTTGGTACAGTCAATGTCCAATTCACACACGTCGTCTACTCTCGTAAAAATACATATATACATTTTGCTCAGCATACCCTTTCAAATCGTTGAGTATTGTTCAAAAAAATAAGTAGCTAATATAAGTAATGAATAAGTCACAGTACACCAACAAATTTAAAAAGCAGAAACATACAGACCAAGGGTCGTATTATTAAACTGATCTTAACTGTAAAGCTCGTCTCAAGATGCGTCAAAAATGACAGTTCTCTATGGCTTCGTTTTTTTTTTTTTTTTTTTGCCCCCGCGGCGACTTGAACAGCTACTACCGCAGGGATATGGCTTCCACGTGAAGTGATTTCGCCAGTGTCCAGGTTTATATGAGTATAAAACACAATCCAATCTTCTCTAGGAAGATTGGGGGCAACGTTGTACGGTGATTTGTAGGTCAGAGGTCAAGATAGTTTTAACCTCTGCACCACTGCGAGTCCACTTGAAACGAGAAGAAAGATGCCAGATACACGAAATAAGTCCAAGTCTTCAATCACTGTGCGACACAAAGGCATAAAAAGTACAAATCACTATCAGAAAAGAACTTTGAACACCTAATTACCCAAAAATTAAAGTCTAAAACAAATTACACGTCCGCCATCTTTTAACGTTGCAAATGGCTAGCGGCTTCACGTTTACTTTTACGAGGCTTGTGACGGGCATCTCAGCTATAAAATAATTGTTAAAAAAGGTAGGTAACATAAGTAATTAAAAAGGTTTCTTTTCATTTTCATAACCGGAACCTAGGTAGGTTTAGGTCAAGTTAGTTATACAGCAGGCCCAGATCCAAAAGGACAGAGCTATACTATATAAATGCTATAGCTTTGTCCTTCACGCTCGCCGAAAAATGAGCAGCGGGGCTAGACAAGTGTAGACAAGTGATATATCACTCGACAAGCGTTGTCATACATACATACATAATTAAATCACGCCTGTTTCCCAGAGGGGTAGGCAGAGACCACTTCTTTCCACTTGATACGATCTTGACAAATTTCTTTCGTTGTCAAAAATTAAAAAATGACAGTTGTAACGAGTGATCACGTGACTTACGTCAATTCCATACATTTTTCTATGACAACGCAAAGCGACAGTGATCAGCAAACGCTAGCAATTGTATTCGATAGCAACTTGCCTGGCTTCGCTGCATAGCTAGGTCATAATAACTCCCCTGATAGTTATTTTCCTTATAGATTCTGTTTTTATCTATACTGTGCAGCGTCTTGTAATTGACATCTCATATTAAACCTTTGACAAGCATTGGAAATAAGCATTAAATGTCAAAAGGTTGCCTCTATTCATAATTGACCTCCTCGTTAGAGAGTACTTTTGTCGTGCCACATAGTAATACGGAGCCTTAATTAGTATTTAAGTAATAGTGATGAAATTGGGATACATGACTTTTCATACATTTTGACAATGTATGAAAAGGGCATTTGTTAAGTTTGTATAAACATTATTGTGCTTTTGCTATAGGCCATTGGTGATTGATTATCTTATAAGGATTTAGAAAATATCTAAATATCCATAAATATATATAATCTATTGCGTTTAATATCGGAGCCGAGATAGTAAATGTTTAAGTTTTAATAGTTTGTTACGAAAATTATACATACATAACATACATAACTTCACGCCTGTCTCCCAAAGGGGTAGGCAGAGACTATGGAACGCCAGGTGCACCGATCTAAACATACCACTTTCGCTTCCTCTACATTCATCAATCTCTTCATGCACGTACGTCGGTTTCGGGTGCTTTTTATTTGGCCCTTATTTAGTAAATCGCGAATCTGATCATCGTACGTCCGTCTAGACGTCCCCTACCGACATCTCCGCTCACTTTTGCTCGCTATATATCTTTTGTAACCCTTCTTTCATCCATCCTTTCTAAATGACCAAACCATCTTAGCATACCCTTTTAAATTTTAGTCACGAAAACTATCTTATCTTATCTTGTTTTTTTAAATGGAAATGTGGCAACTATGATTGTTTGCCTTGCCGATTTAAAAAATACTATCACTATCAGTAAGTACTAAACTGTTAATGATTTGGCCCAATGGAAAAACACCCTAGAAGTAAAATGTGTTCGGAAGAGACTGGTTTGATGAATGACCAAATTAATAATCATATATTTATTTTTTATTACATTAAATAAATTAATTAGTTAGCTTAAATTGGGACTAGGTCAATTGGTGTGACATTGTCCCACAAAAGAAAAAAAAAAAAAAAAAGAAGAAAAATAGTGGAGACCATGGCACCTTAGTCAACCGATATGAAAAACTTTATTAAGGCCCTGTAATTCCGCCTCATAGATACCTCCGGAGATCCTAGAGCTGGTGCTTTCCTCTCCCAAAGGATTGGGCTAGCTATCCAGAGAGGTAATGCAGCCAGTGTCATAGGGACCATGCATGAGCGGACCTGCTAGAAGGGTGTTATTTTTATAGTGGTGATTATTATTTACATCTTTAATATTTAAGTAACTTAGTTTTATTTTAATTAAAATAAGTTCATTTTTAAATTTTAATTGTAGTATCTATTTTTGTGATATCAATTTTTAGTAACCTTAACTTAATATATTACAGGTATCAATGAATGTTTGCCAAAACGAATTTTTTCGACAAAATGTTTGGGAAGTGATAACTATGTAGTGATAAAAAAAGTCCATACAATAGTGACCCATGTCAACAGATTTATTCCATAAACATACATCCTGTATCAACCGTGGAATTATGTCAGAACAATAAAACGATTGTTGTGGGTCTTCCTGGACGAGGAAAGCAGGGGAAAATAATTATCCTCCTACACTAGTGGACAATGCGATTTGTTCCGTTATTTCGCGTAGAGATTGGATGAGAGTGTTCATTTGAGGCATTTTTTTGGCGCGAATTTCTTAAAAGTAGATAAATAACAAATAAAGGTTCCGTTTCTGGCCAACTTGGCTACGGAACCCTACAAAATTCAAATACAAAATTCAAAAAATTCAAATTCTAAATATTTATTCAGTAAATTGGCCACATGCGGGCTCTTTTACACGTCGGTAATGTACAGTGACTCTACCAGCGCTTCAGACAAGACCATCATTGCGGAGAAGAAGCCGCAAGAAACTCCAGCAGAAGGTTATTTTTTCAAACATAAAAACATAATTATACTTAAAAGTAAGTTTAATTAAGTAATAATAAGGTAATAAAGTAATAAACAATAAAACCTTAAAACTAACAAAACTAAAATTATTTTAAATGTAAGGCCAATAAACATTAAAATAAAATAATGACTATGAGAACAACACGTCGAGGTCTCTACGTCAAACTAGGATAATAAATTGAACAACAAGTCCTTGCAAATGTGAACAGACCGGACCCCACAGACAGCACCCGTTCACGAGTATGACGCGTATCTCAGCCATCGCCTCCCTCAACCATGTGATCGGGAAAGTGGCGACCCGATCAACAAATGGAGTGTTTTGGGCGATGGTAGTGTTTTCAACCTATGAAGATCTGCTTCGCCACAAAAATATTTGAACTAATAGATAAAATGGTGAACCCTTCGTTCTGAGCTGATATCTCTTAAACGGCATACCTAACCGATTTTCGTAAAACCTATCTAATAGGCACCGCTGGAAAACCTACATTCAAATAAAAAATACACACATACCACAAACACGTGCCACAAACTTATAAAACCCCTCTTTTTGCGTAGGAGGTTTTAAATAACTCCAATCGCTTTACAAAAATGCAATTAATACCTACAAATCTCCTTATCGTGTCACGGTGATCCAAGTTCATTCGAGGGGTCCCGGGCCATTTGTATGAAGCGACATTTTTGGAACTTTACAGGAGAGCGTATCAGTTTCATTTTTCGAAAAAAAAATCTTAACAAAAAACGTATCAATATTTATACAAAAAAGTGGCCTAGGTTATTTTCCTTATCTAAATCCGCGCAATTTAGCCTAGTTGTCATTTTTTTAAAGTGGTTTTTACCAAAAATAAAGGTTGCTTGATACAAAATGACCTCGAATCACATTTATTTAGAAACAGGCTAATTGATTGAAGCGCCATAAACTGAACATTTTAGGTTCAGGAAAAAGGATTTAAGCGATACTAGGGTGTTGTGCTTGTGTAAAGCTAAATGTATTAACAACCATCGCGATATTAAAATAGAATCAGGATAGTCCGCTTAAGCACCTGAAGTATAATAAAGTAGATGCACTAAAAGTAAACTGTTTGAAGTGACAGTAAAACTGTGTGTATAATAAAGATTGGCGGCTAGAACAAAATTATTTTGCAGGATTTTAAAATCATTTGTCATTTTTTTTAAGTTGTTTTTACCAAAAATAAAGGTTGCTTGATACAAAATGACCTCGAATCACTTTTATTTAGAAACAGGCTAAATGTTTGAAGCGACATCAAGGATGGATTTCAGGTGCAGGCTTAATGTTTGAAGCGACATCAAGGACGGATTTCAGGATGCAGGCATAACGATTTAAACGCCCTATAATACGTAGTGTATGTCAGGAAAAACCGCTTAAGTCAAAATCACGAAATATCTTGTCGGTATGAAGTCCATCTTTTGTATAAATGAATAAAATTTGTGTCGCATCAATCACATCAGACTCAAACTAGACCTTAATTTACTCATGTTTCAAGCGACAAAAAAGTGCTCAGATCGCCACGAAACCGGGCTCAAACGACGCAGAAAAATCTGGCGATTCCAAATATGTATTTAACTCAATATCGGCCAGAATGTCGCTTAATACAAATAGCCCGTGAACCCTCGTATGCTATTTTTTCCCAATGTTTTGCCGCTACTACTCCGCGGGGTGTAGCTCTTAGAGGTGCCGCACATTTAGCGTAAACCAAACGTTTGTGTGGCTACGCCTGACCCACAAACTGCTGAAGTCGTCCGCACTCACTTTTACTGTCCGCGTTTTGTCGTTTGTCTCACTCGGACATACGACCACATGAACAATGTATTGTAGCCCCTAGTACCTGCTACTGGCGTGTAGTGGTTCAATGAACCACTAGTGGAACCACAGTCAAGGCTTGTGTGGCCACAAGCTGCGGACGAGTTCTTTCAAACATTTTGAATAACATCATCGGCGCAAACTGAGCATTTGTGAGGCCGCGTCCGAGCCACAAACTGCTGGAGTCGTCCGCGCTCGCTCTTACTGGCCGCGTTTTGTCGTTCGTCTCACGCGGACCCACGACCACATGAACAATGTATTCTAGCCACTAGTAGCTGCTACTGATACGGCGTGTAGTGGTTTGACTGAACCACTAATGGCGACTACAGTGAAGGTCCGTGTGGCCGCCAGAAGCTGCGGACGAGTTCTTTCAAACCTTTTTTTATAGCATCGGCGCAAACTGAGCATTTGTGAAGCCGCGTCCGAGCCACAAACTGTGGGAGACGTCCGCGCTCGCTACTACTGTCCGCGTTTTGTCGTTCGACACACGACACACGACTAATGAACAATGTATTCTAGCCACTAGTGGCTACTACTAGTGGCTGTATCCAGCCGCGGCGTGAAGTGGTTTGCCTGATCCACTAGCGGTGTAGTCACCTAGTAGGTGCCTACCTACTTCTTTTTACATAAGAGCCACCTCACACAAGCTGTGCTGTTTATAATTTATAATATTCTGGATTATTGGTGTAAAATTGAATAAAATTGACAAGTAAAATCTAAGAACTCCGTGCACCAATTGTATCTTAATGTATGACGCAGCATCTTGATGCAGCGCCCTCTATGCCCAGTCACGTTCACTACCGATGCTCTGGAGGTCGGCCGCACGTTGAGCCACTATACTATCCGCAAAATTAAGTGGCGAGTCGGGTCATAAATCATCGGAATCTCTTTCACACTTGCACGGCCTTATGTAGAGGGCCGAGCAACAATAGTAAAGCCACTTAATTTTGCGGATAGTATAGTGGCTCAACGTGCTGCCGACCTCCAGAGCATCGGTAGTGAACGTGACTGGGCATAGAGGGCGCTGCATCATTATGCTGCGTCATACATTAAGATACAATTGGTGCACGGAGTTCTTAGATTTTACATGTCAATTTTATTCAATTTTACATCAATAATCAGTATATTATAATTATAAACGTTGCCAGCACAGCTTGTGTGAGGTGGCTATTATGTCAACAGAAGGAGACGTCCACTGCTGGCCATAGGCCTCCCCCAAGGCTCTCCACTCAGACCGGTCTTGTGCTTTTCGCATCCACCGCGTTCCCGCGATCCTTACAAGGTCGTCACTCCATCTTGTTGGAGGCCTACCTACAGCTCGTCTCCCGGTCCGCTTAATAATCCGCGTTTAATTTTTCCTTAAACCTCAAACCTTCTGGCCCCATCGGCCATCAGTCCTGCGAGCGATGTGCCCCGCCCACTGCCACTTCAATTTAGCTATTCTTCGGGCTATCTCGGTAACCTTAGTTCTACTGCGGATATCAACATTTCTGATTCTATCACGCAGAGAAACCCCGAGCATTAGCCCTCTCCACAGCAGCCCTCTGAGTGACTTTGAGCTTCCTTATGAGGCCCATTGCACATTATTGCACATTAACAATTACAAAACATGTCTGCATCGATATAGATAACTAGCTGTCGCCCGCGACGCCATCCGCGCAGTTTTTTTACACATCTTATGTTACAAGGGAATAATGTAGCATTCTAATGGTGAAATTTGTAATCGGTCCAGTAGTTGAGTTTATACGTTACAAATTAGAACCTTGTCATTGTGAATGTCATTGTCATTGTCGTGTGTTATTTGATGTTTTGTTTGAAGTTTAATATGACAACGCACTAAAAAACTTAATATTTTCGTTGGGGTACTGTAAATAGGGGAACTTATGTGTGAACTTGTGTTTTTAACTGTTTATGTGTTGGAATGAACGCTCGCACATCTCTGGCACAGATAAAATCAATTAGGATGGGTGGTCAATAACAAGATGTGGTACATAGATATAGGCTAAGAGCTGACTACGCTCTTAATTTACGAACTAACTACTTTTTAGGGTTCCGTCCCCAAAGGGTAAAAAAGTGACACAATTATGAAACCTCCGCTGTCCGTCTGTCCGTTTGTTCGTCTGTCTGTCTGTAATAGCTAGACAGTTGAAATTTTCACAGAAGAGGTATTTCTACTGCCGCTATAACAATAAATACTAAAAACGGAATAAAATAAATATTTAAGGGGGGTCCATACAACAAACGTATTTTTTGCCGGTACGGAACCCTTCGTGCGCGAACCCAACTCGCGCTTGGCCGGTTTTTTAAATCATGAAGAAAGCAAACGTGCACTTACCTGTTGTTAAGGTGCACTCTGAAGCCCATAGGCTACAATCATGCAATTACGTTCCCAACAGAGGCCTACGATAAAGAACACAATAATGCGTAGATGCAGTCGACGTCAAAGATATGTTTACACATATAGGTTAGGTTCTGGAATAGGATATAGGATATTTTTATCCCGGGAAATTTAAAAGTTCACACGGGAATATTGATAATCGAAATCTACGCAAACGAAGCGGGCAGAAGCTAGTAATAAAAATAGATGGAAATATTAAATAGGTATTTTTTCAAGTTGACTAGCTCTCGGACTACAGGGCTGTTATTGAAGGAAAGATAGAACGCTGCTCTTTGCCAAAAAGCAAATAATAAGCGAAAACTATGCCCAAATAAATCTCGGACAGGGATCGTATCGTATTTTCCGTTATTTTACCGAAATACGCGAAGGGTTTATGTCATGGTCAAATGAGTTTTTACATGGCATAATTTTTACAATGGATATTATTCGAAGAGGTTGCGTAAACCTTGAATTTAGGTGACATATTTTTGGTACAAATGTATCGTTTAAGACTGTATTGAACAAAAAGGTTTACGAAATACCTGTCAATTTTTTTTTGGTACCTTGTAATTGATATGCAAATACCAAATACGTATTAAACATTCAAGATTTGATAGTTAAAATTGGCCGCACGGGCACTTTTACACTCAAAAATCTACCCAAGAGGAGACCACTGCTAACAGTCAGACATTTTTAAATTTAACTTTTGTCTATGAGTGATAATACTGACCCTAGCCAACCAAGAGCAAATAAATAAATTTAAACATTTTTAGTTTAGGAAATTTTATTAGGCGAGTGAAGTGTCATTTTCCGTGTAATTTCTTCGGAATCGGATGTATGGAATATTATGCTATTTTTCCTGTATTATTTTGGGAAATGCTATATACGACTAAAAATATTTGGCTCAAATAGCAGTTAGCGTTGAATTTTATGGACACGTCCACAGGTCCTCCCTAACATCTACATATACATATACATCATACGACATAGATAGATACAAACTTTTTACTTCTCCAAAGTAATAAATGAGAGACATCCAAGATATCCATGAAATAACTAAGCCCAATACAAATACGCAATACATCAAATCTGTTTAACATCGTTTTATAAATTTCTTTGTTAAATCAAATTAATGCCTAAAGAATAAGCAAGAAGCCTTATTAAAATAATCTCTCTAATAAGTCCCTTAATTATACCAGAGTTCAAGAACAATCCCTAACTAAGCTTATTAGGATTCGTTAAACAAAAACAAAACAAATGACAAAACATTTTTTTAATAAATCCTATTTATTTATCGGAATGAAAAGGAGGTCGCGAGACCTGAATATTTATTACACAGTATAATGCTGGCTGTTACAGTAGGTTAACCTATTTTATCTATGCTCATATAATAAGTTCTCTATAATTCGCGTTCAGAATCCGTAGACAATGACCATCATTACCAGATACAATTTTACTATGATATTTTTTCTTATCTGTAGCTGTAATGAAAAGATACAACTTTTGATAAAGTAATGTTGTTCAAATTTGGAACATCTTCCAAAACCAACACAATTCAAACAGGGGGTCAATTCTAGTATCTATTAAACGTCGGCTCGGTATATTTTAAGTAAAGTGTCGTACGCCGTTTTGATGTCGTATGACATTAGAATAGGGACTTTGATAGTTTGTCTATGATTAAAAAAAAACATACATATTCGTGACACAGGTTAGCTTTGCCGCCATTTGTATATTCTGCCGCCTGTTTTTAAAATCCGGAAAGAGTACTTATAATATGTGTGTAGATAAAGTAATGTATGCAACTGTACATAATTAGGCCTTAAAAAACTAGTGTGATGTTATTATGAAACTCGCCTTCGGCTCGTTTTACAAAACCACACTCTTGTTTTAAGGACTCTCTTTATGTACCAGTTACATAAAATACTATTTTATGTAACTGGTACATCAAATTTAATGAGGTCTTCTTATTGAATTTTTCACTTCTCATGCTTTTTTTTTTAATTTACTTTTCAAACCCCTAAACATCCAATTACGGTGTTTTGGAATGGAGGATTATCGCCATTTTCGTTGATTGTGTATAGACATTTTTTAGGGCGTAGATAACCTCAAAATGAAATGACAACTGTGCAAATATATACAAAAACCGATTTAGTTTCGCGAAACACAATCCATGGTTACGAATATGAATTTATTAAATTATATAAAATAAATTATATAATATGCATAATCCAATAGGTTTTCAAATAGTTTTGAAGTTTGAATCTGTTACTTACATTATGCAAGCATATAAAGCGTCACTTTACAAAAAAAACACTGCAGAACAATTTTTCAAAACACTTTGTTATAGGTCAAAAATGGTATTAACTGGTGGTTAGCCGTCTTCTTTAGTAGGACGTCAGCATAATTATTATATCGCTCGTTTTACCTGACTGACAGGAGGAGGGTAATATGTTTATTGGCCTATACAGGGTGTAAGGGACGGCTCACCGAAAACTGAAACCATAGCTTCAGACCATTGTACTGAACTGAAATCCAGTGGAAATTTTCCCCGGAAAACGAAAATTTTCTCGTTGGTTTCAGTTTTCGGTGAGCCGTTACTTACACCCTGTGTAGGTATATATACAGGGTGTAAGGGACGGCTCACCGAAAACTGAAACCATAGCTTCAGACCATTGTACTGAACTGAAATCCAGTGGAAAATTTCCCGGGAAAACGAAAATTTTCTCGTTTTTTTACGTGAAAATGCAATTTTCACCGTTTTTTTTTACATAATGAGCTTCGGTATGTCATAACATGTTGTTCTAGATCGGTTTATATGCAAAAATATGGAAAAAAGAACGAGAAAATTTTCGTTTTCCCGGGAAAGTTTCCACTGAATTTCAGTTCAGTACAATGGTCTGAAGCTATGGTTTCAGTTTTCGGTGAGCCGTTCCTTACACCCTGTATACGTATGTTTGATCCTCTGTGGCGATGTAGAAACTAAACGCGTGGACCGATTATAATGATCCTTATGTCAATCGATGTGTCTAAGCCTTGTGAGTGTCATTAAAGATATAATAGTAGTCAAAATTAAATATGGCTGCAACCAGACGCAAGGCAATATGATTTTACTTAGTAGAATAGAGGCCTTGGATTATGGATCCGTAAAACAACTCGTGACAATTTGTCATTTTCGTTATACTTTGTGAAAAACTCAGCGTTTCTTTAGTATCAATTTCACGAAATAATGTTAAATTTAATATGGAAATCGACTGTTAGTTCGTATATTGTGACAGCTGGTTATTGCTCTGATCATCTGTTAAGTGGTTAACATCGATTGGTGAAATTGGTACTAAATTTACTCAATGTGAATCGACTGTTAGTTCATACATTATGACAGCTGTTAACGCTCTAATCGTCTGTTAAGTGGTTAACATCGTTTTGTGAAATTCGTACTAAATATTATAATCAATGTGAATCGACTGTTAGTTCTTACATTTTGACAGCTGTTAACGCTCTAACTCCCTGTTAAGTGGTTAACATCGTTTGGTGAAATTGGTACTTAACCTACTGTTCCTTCCTTATCGCACCTGTCTATTTATTCGTTCAGAAAATGAAAACGCCATCCACCGCGAAACTTCACTAATTAATAATTTATTGGTGCTGCTAACGACACTTTAATGAATACCTGTTATTGTTCGCATTCAACTGAATAGTATTGGCAAAGTTTGGAATTGCCCTTTATAATGAAGGATTCTTTGTTCGAATGCCTGGTATATACCCTTTGACGGGTTGTTAATTATTTATTTGTATACGGAATGGTAGCTACCGGTATTTCATTAGCAATAGGCTATTTTGACAACATTGAAAATATACTACAATTTGTGGTCATCCCGTCAGATAATAGCGTACAACATCTGTTTAGACATCCAGGTAATATAATGAAATACCGTCTCTTGGATCCCAGCGAACTCAAACGCAAACCATGTGACGAAATGTTTACGCGCCGGCTTAAGAATCTTTTGTTGGATAACCCAGTCTATTCGGTGAATGAGTATATGGAACTTGACTTATAAATATGATTGACTTTTATTTTTTTTAATTTCTCTGTATTTGTGTTGACTTCTACTATTATCATTTAATTCTATTTCTGACGACCTCAAAGTAACTGCATTATAACTGTTATATTGAGTAATAAAATCTGATATCTGAAATCTGATCTGAGTCGCCCATACTTGTTTAGCCATGTCCTTTCCATTCTATAATTTTAGTGTAACCAACCGTTTTTGAAACTTTTTCTTAATTAATATCGTTAAGGTCTGTATTGTGTATTATACGACATGGCCACCTTTACGTTCTGTCAAGTTGAGATAAGATTAGGTTTACTCGTATTTATTCCACAGTATAAACAGAAGTTCATCTTCAAACAAATGAATATACCTGGAACACCCACAAGCAAACTCAACAGGACGCAACAAGCCGGTTTAGTTGGACTCGCGTCGTACGCGCGTTTGGTGCGTGCGTGTTAGACGCAACCTAGCGCCCCAGCGCCAATAGGTAACAGGAACTTCAAAAGGTCATATTCCGACCACTGATGGGGTTGTTGGATCATTTTCACAAAAGCATATTTTCAAAGTAGCGAATTTTCACATCGCGTTCTTTCATGATCGCAATTATTCGTCTTTTTTACCCGACTGCGTCAGAAGGAGGGTTATTTATGTAGCGTTTTTTCGTATAGCGTTATTTAATGTTCGGTGATTTTACTATTCGCTTTTTTTCCATTCCCAATTTATCCCAATCGCAAATTTTCCTTAGTAATTTTATCGTAACACGTAGGTAGGTTAGGTCAGGTTCGTTTTATATAAGGCCCGGAGGGCCAAAATAACCCATAAATAGGAGCTCCGCTTTGCGGAGATCCTTCGACTCTGTCAAATAAGGTTGGGAAAAATGCGACAAAAAAATATTCTACCGGTAAATTATGCGAAGAAAATGAACGCGACCTTTATAAAACGCTTTATGAAAAATAGTTACATGAAGAAAGATGAATAATTAAATTTGCGATCATTAAAGAACGAGATGGGAAAATTCTCTACTATGAAAGAATGCTTTTGTGAAAATAATCTAACAAATCCACTGATGCGATATTTTACTGTTACTTAGTCGCTGCAGCATTTTCATGCACCTATTAGGTGCATAAAAGTTCTGTAGTTCCATCGGTTACCACGTCAAACTCTTTTTATTGAGCTATGAATTCAATTAATATTTTCAAAAAACAAAGCTTATTTTTTTCACACTCCACAAAGTAATTTAAAACGAAAAGCTACACGAAACAAGCTCTTAAATAAATCTGGTATCGGTGAAAAACTATTTCAAATCTGAAAGGGTAAAAAAAATTGATAGCTTTGGTAGCCGATACGAATAAAAGTATTCGAATATTCGAGTTGTTTTTTTACGGCGCTTTGTACAACAACAGTCGCCTTTAGTCGAGTTAGTCGCAAAGGTCGAGTCTCAATTTTAAAATCGACTCGTTCTTTTTTTACTTTAAGAACTGAGATGTTTTTCATTAAACTTAGCTGAAAACATTCCCAATATACTAGATTTCTTTTTTACAAACGGAGAAGGTGCTATATTCTCTTGTGGGAGGACCTTGTGCAGGGTCCGTCCGGGTTGGTACCACCATCTTATCTATTAACCTACCGCCAAGCAGCAGTGTTTGCATTGTAGTGTTCCGGTTTGGGGATAAGACAGCCGGTGAAATAACTAGCATAGAGGCATTCCAGCTTGGTCCTCAGCGTTGGCAGTGCATTTGCAGTCTTGTGAATGCGAATGTCTATGGGTCACAGTTTCCACTAACCAATAGGCGGCCTGTTAGGCCATAAAAAAAAACATTAGAGAAATAAAGAAGTTTTGTGTGGCACCAGAGCAACAACCGTTTCCAGAGCAACAACTTACCATCAGGTGCCCTGTGTGCTCGTTTGCCTTTCTACGCCATAAAAAAAAAACTGATGTTGGTATTTTTTTGGAATGTATGTTCTTCGATTTCTCCGTCAACTGTGTGGCCCGTTTTTTTTGTTTCTGTGTCCTTCTGAGGTGGTCTCATAGTCAACAAATTGGTATTTGATGAGGTGGAGCTGTGAGGAATTGAAGGAACTACTCAAATATTATAGGCATACAAATATCGATTTTAGTATTTTCAGTAAGAAGTTCAGAAAATATCGTTTGGTGAAGAACTGATAATGAAGGCCACAGATAGCCTCCGGAACTCAACGGTACCTATTTCAAGGGTGGCGATGAGTGTCGACAAGATGGAGTGACGACCTTGTAAGGATCGCGGGAACGCGGTGGATGTGAGAAGCACAAGACTGGTCTGAGTGGAGAGCCTTGGGGGAGCTTATGTCCAGCAGTGGACGTCTTTCGGCTGACATGATGATGAGGGTCGATTAAGATAGTTGAGTGACTATGACGAAGCATATTTGAATGATTTAAGTATATAACTATGATTTTCCCGCGGCGTTGATTGAGGCGAGCTTGCGTTGGAGGGTGTCCTGCAGTGGACGAATTAGACTGAGCAAGAAGAAGAAGAAGAATGGCGGTTTAAAACAATACCATAACACGTTAAAAGTAACATTGTCTGTCGTTGAAAAGAGGCTGAGAGGAAAGGACGGAGCTATATAACCGCTCTAGCTCTGTCCTTTATACTCGCCGTAAAATGAACTGCATAGTTATGTCATAATAGCCCCCCGTTTATTTAACTTGCCTCGTTTGTAAGTCTGTCATTCCTGTTCATATATAAAAAGTCAATTTTGAACCACTTCAAAAATAGTGTATTAATATTATGGTGACTAGGAGCTGATCTGATGATGGAGTCGGAAGGTGGCGACAGGATCTCCGCTGTACCGTAAACTGGGCAAAATTATAGAATAATTGCCAACATAATCTTCAATCAATCATGTCAGCCAAAAGACGTCCACTGCTGGACATAGGCCTCCCCCAAGGCTCTCCACTCAGACCGGTCTTGTGCTTTTCGCATCCACCGCGTTCCTGCGATCCTTACAAGGTCGTCACTCCATCTTGTTGGAGGCCTACCTACAGTTCGTCTCCCGGTCCGCGGACGCCACTCTAGAACCTTCTGACTCCATCGGCCATCAGTCCTGCGTGCGACGTGCCCCGCCCGCACATTATCTTGTATCAGTTTTTTATCGATGTAGACTTATAACGTCAAGTCCCAACTTCAGGAAGAGTTCAAGGCATCGAGTATTTAAAAAAAATAACAAAGCGATGCAGATTTTACTCCCAACTTTTTGAAACTATTCCCCAACTTTTACGAAGCGCTTATAACTTCCAACTTTGAAGTTCTTCGGTCCATCTGTGCCGGCGAAATTTTGAAATACTTACCTACTTTAATGTTTTATTGATAGAATCTGTTGCGTGGAATATTTTTCAGCGTTTCAGCTTTTCTCGCTAAGTGTCGTTACTACATACATACATACCTTCACGCCTTCATTCCCAGAGTGGGGTAGGCAGAGCTATAGAATTACCAACAACTCCAAAAACTTGTTGATAACTCTGTAACCACAATTTGCACAATTAGGCTAAGATGTTTAACAGTGTATAATATTATTAGTGACAGTAGCAAGCCCATCGCCTAACAGTACTACAAGCCTTTATTCCCTTAGTCGCCTCTTACGACTTCCACGGGAAGACATGGAGTGGCACAATTCTAAGCCGGCAACCACACGACTTACGGTTACTAAGTTTTTTATTAAAGGAGCCGTCATAAGTATGATGATATCCGCAGTAGAACTAAGATTACCGACATAGCCCGAAGAATAGCTAAACTTAGGTGGTTCTTGAGTGGAGTCCGCGGATCGGGAGACGACCTGTAGGTAGGCCTCCAACAAGATGGAGTGACGACCTTGTGAAGATCGCGGGAACGCGGTGGATGCGAAAAGCACAAGACCGGTCTTAGTGAAGAGCCTTGGGGGAGGCAGCGGACGTCTTTCGGCTGAAATAATGATGATGATGTGAGCCGTGTTAAGGTAGGTGCAGGATGTTTTTTCTTGAGGGTGTATAACAATCAGACTGACATGCCGAAAAGGACGAAACTATTTGTTAGAATGTGAAAGCTATGTTCTTTTAACTGAAAGGCCAAAAGCAGCGATAAGATTGTTTTACCTATTAGTAAAACAAGGCGAGTTTCTGTTACCTATTGCCGCTCGGGCGATAGGGCCTCGATGTGCGTCGCTCGTTACTTAATACGCACGCAATCAACGCGGCGGTGACCCCGACTAAACCGGCTCGGTCCGCCCTGTTGAGTTAACTTGTGATGGCTCGCGGCGCGTACGGTCGAGATACGCACACATGCAAGCGTGATATCGCCAGTGAAACTAACATAAGTAATTTTTTTTATAAGGAGTAAAATGCACCTTTTATTAATGCACTAAGATTTATTTTGCTCTATCATAAATTTGTTAGTTACGCGGTTTAGCATTATCACCGACGATATAACTTTGTTTGATGAGGAGCTGCTGTTTATATTGTGCCAGAGTTTTTCTGCTGAAATACCAAAGAAAGTGGCTAACTGCATAGTAACAGAAACATTAACATTAGTATTCAGAAATCAGAAATCAGAAAATATTTATTTGCATACACACAGTATAGGGATGTTACAGTACATTATGTTTCATGTATCAAGCTTGCATGCAAGCGTGCAAATATAATTATAGTAGTCAATTAAAATGTCAAAATGATAATAATAAAAAATAAAAAACAAATAATAAATGTCAAATTCAAACAATACAAAACAATAGAAAAGGTTAATATAGTAGGCATTTCACAATTACATAGCTAAACACTATTAATCCTAGTACTGTCGGTGCTCGAGATACTCCAGAGTAAGCATTATAAGTTTAATATGGTTAGCGATAGAGTATAGATTATTTCGACTACTACATTGCAGTTATCTACTTTCTTGGATATTACGGAAGCGTAGGCGTCTATACTCCATTTACTTTAACAACCTAGTATAGGCCTCTCTCACTTGCACAGTGTAAAACAAATGACAAAGGATAGAGACAAGTAGCGAAGTGGGTGGCAACAAACGATAATCATCGTAGGACTCGTTCACAATGGTACTTGAGAATAAAAATTATGGAGACGTTCGGTCGGTTTCAGTAGCCAAGTCACAACAAACGATAACGAATAAGTCGTAAGAAGGGAAACAAACGCGTCCGCTCCGCACAGATGTAAGAGCCGACTGATTATCTGCTCCATTGTGAGTGCGGCTTTAGCGGAGTCTCATTAGCCAATCACGTGCAACTGCACTTTTCCAGTACTAGATCGTTAAAGTAAATTGAATGGGCGTGCAGCCGAATGCCGCAGTTCTTGGTCGCGCTGCACCCCCCTGAAAGACGCAGAGGGGTTACCGCGGGGTTTACGTGGGTATTCCGGTCGCTCTCAGCTATAGTTCATTTATTTTAGGATGAGAAACCACAATAACATTATATTGCGTTTGGTCAACTATTTATTACCTAGCAAATAGTACAGTACAAGTCTGGGAGCCGCAAAATAAAATTGTTTTAATGTCACTTTATTTGCGTGTCGTCAATTGTTACTCTAGTACAAATTGTAAAGAGATTACAGTTCACGAGCCGCAATATAATGTTGTTGGGTCGTTCTTCTTTTTTACCGACAATAAACCGTCGATTTTCAGTTTTTTAGATTTTTGAACTATCAATAACTATGGTTTCAGTGCTTGATTTAAAAAAAAAGTTGCATTTATTATTTATTAAAACTAATTAATGCTTCCGGTCCTGCATTAATATTTTATTCTTTTTAATATGGTTTACCAGAAACACTGACAGAGTGGCCATTTTCAGCCGAGACCAAGTATTAGATGACCACTCTGTCACGGCATTCTACGGAAAACAATATTATTGAAAAAAACCTGGGTTAAAGAAAGAGCACAATTATTTGGTACTCTTAGATAAATAAAAGTATGGACGTATATTAAACACGAAAAAAATAATTATCTATGCTCTAATGAGACGCTTATAAGATGAGAGACAGGCTATTGTCGGTAAAAAAGAAGAACGACCCTGTTGTGGTTTCTCATTCTAAATTAAATGAAGTATAGGGAGTGCAATTTAACCGGTTATTACAGTTTTTGTATGAAATTAACCGGTTATAACCGGTTAATTTCATTCCCTATTCTCAGCCGGCGAGTCTCACAGAACCATCCCGGGTCCACCCAGATCTGGGTGGTACGTGTAAATGCATCCCAGCGACATAAAAAGAACCTATATTTTGGTTTCTTTAACTTGTTGTGCTTTAAAATCGGTTTGGTTTTGTACGGTACGATATGGCCGCCTTTAAGTGTCTGTTATGTGATGAAAGTGGAATGGAGCTCAGTATCCACACAGCTCTCGAAGTGATGGTCCATGAGGTTTTGAATAATTTTCAAAGCAAAAATAATTAAGAAAAAATAAGACAATTTATGAAAATTTACCACTCCTAATTACCTCCAAAACCGCCTCAAATTATGCATAAATTATAGAAGTTTATAATTCACTTTTAGTTCGTTTCAATGTCCTTGGATCGATATCACTTTTCCCCGTGTGGTTGCCGGGTTAGAATAGTACCACTCCATTTCTACCCGTGGATGTCGTAAGAGGCGACTAAGGGAATAAAGGCTTGTAGTACTGTTAGGCGATGGGCTTGCAACCTGTCACTAATACGCTGGTAAACATCTTAGCCTAATTATGCAAAGTGTGGTTACAGAATTATCAACAAAAGTTTTAAAAGTTGTTGGTAATTCTTTAGCTCTGCCTACCCCACTTCGGGAATAAAGGCGTGAGTTTATGTATGTATGTATGTAGTTCGTTTCAATGTCCTTGGATCGATATCAAATATGATTCAAAATAATAATATCATGCAATGTCCTTATATCAAGTGTTTTTAAGTTCTTCCGAATAAATCAAGATGGAATCCATTTGGAACATTCATGTGTCAGTCTGTCTGCCAGTCTGTCACTTTTAATTTGCTCTGAAACACGGACGTGTAACGTAAATTAATGAATTTTTAATAGTGGGGTAATTTTTGGGGAAATATCGACAAACATTTCAACGAATGTATCATTAATTCATCGAATTTCATTTTATCGAAAACAAATTTCTGCATGGTCATCTTAAGCATTCGTTACGTAGGTTAGGTTAGGTTAGACTTGTGACTAAAGCTCCTGCACGTGGAAATGCCTGTCAATGAAATGAAAATTCGGCGAAGTGAATCGTTCTATGAAATGAGTTTCGATATTTCAAGGGTATCTAAGCCATTTTTATTAAAAATTAAAAAAAAAAAATGAAAATTTAACACGCCTCATTACTTCCAAAACCGCCTTAAATTATACATAAATTATAGAAGTCTATAAAGAGAGCTGCATAATTCACTTTTCGTTCGTTTCCATGTCCAATATAAACTGAGACTGTCTCAAGTACATACTCTCGTGTCAGTTTATAGTGGACTCAACCCACAGAATCCTCTGCACTCGCATTTTCCCGGTTTTAATGTCATAGATTTATACGGGCTGAACAAAATCGGCTGAGGATTTATAACAAGTGCATCCGCTCAAGCTTGCCCCATTGCAACTTAATATTTCCTTGCACATTTCCGCACCCCGGCGCACCGGTCTAAAATGCTTTTATACGCGGGTCGACACAAAACACTTGCGAAATACAGACCTGTAATATTACTGCCAAAGACACAGGGCATATATTTACTAACAGTAGACAAACAATATTTTGTCAATTCACAATAGAGTGATTTTTTCAGAACACCTCTTAGATGTTTTAAAGATCGATATTGGAATCCCTAATAGTCATTTGTCCTAATCGTCATTTGTCCTAAAGTAATTTCCGCCTGCTGTTTAAAACTCTTTATTGTTGTTATAACACAACTCTACTTAATCTAACCTAACCGCAGGTATTTCTGGAAAGCTTCAAAAGTTTTCTGACCACGTCCATGAAATGACACCCATAAATATCGCAGGGCAATCTCACACCGACTGTTCTAGTACGGGGTATATACTATATAATATTAAGACCTAGCTATGCAGTACCTTTTACGGCGAGCGTAAAGGATAGAGCAATAACAGTTATATAGCTCTGTCCTTTTCGCTCAGCATTATCTGAACTGCATAAGTAACGTCTCAATAACCCCAGAGTATTATTCTATGGGATATACATGTGGGAGGACCTTGTGCAGGGTCAACCTACCGCCAAGCAGCAGTGTTTTTTTTTTTTTTTTTTTTTTTTTTTTTTTTTATATCATAGGAAGGCAAACGAGCACACAGGCCACCTGATGGTAAGTGGAAACTGTGACCCATAGACATTCGCATTCACAAGACCGCAATCCTAAGACTGCAAATGCGTTGCCAACCCTGAGGCCGAAGATGGAATGCCTCTATGCTAGTCATTTCACCGGCTGTCTTATCCCCAAACCGGAACACAACAATGCGAACACTGCTGCTTGGCGGTAGGTTAACCCCTCAGGTGTCCTACGCACAACATGTGTGCGTAGATTTTTTGACATTACGTGACTTATTCATTTGACTTAAAGTTTAATTTTGATGTACAACAATTTTGACATATCACTCGACGGGTTAATGGATAAGATGGTGGTACCAACCCGGACGGACCCTGCACAAGGTCCTCCCACCTCCAAAACAGCCTGAGGATAAGACAGCCGGTGAAATGACTAGCATAGAGGCATTCCATCTTAGTCCTCAGGGTTGGCAGTGCATTTGCAGTCTTGTGAATGCGAATGTCTATGGGTCACAGTTTCCACTAACCAATAGTTGGCCAGTTAGGCCATAAAAAAAAATATTAGAGAAAAAAAGGAGATTTGTGTGGCACTAGAGCAACAACCGTTACCTGTTGGATCGTTGAAAGTGATGACCAATTTAATTTCAAGGTATGGATTACGCATATTACCAGTTGTCCAGAGTTTTTAGAGTTGTTGTTAATTCTGTAGCTATGCCCTCCCCACTCTGGGAATAAAGGCGTGAGTTTATGTATGTAATAGTGTCCAACATAAATCATAATGATAAAGACGACGTAACAGTACGTCAATAGTAGCAGCAGAAGTACAATATACGACTTATTGTTGGCGTACTGCTGTTTGTAGACCTACTGTTCTACGGTTACACGAGTATATTTGCGGGATGCACCGCATTTTTGCGGTTTTCACCGGACATGGTTTATCTAACTCGTCCATTTGTAACTGTATTTAATCTAGACTAAAATTTAAAGCGTTCTTTACAAATTGAATACCGTAAAACTACACAACTATGGTCCTGGCCTACAACAATAATCCAATTTTACTTATCACATTATTCTAAAAATATGATAGCTTTAGCTATAGCTAGAGTTTAGAGCAATCGATTTTAGGCCAAACAGTACATAGACCCAGCAATAATGGCAGTAAGGTATCATACTTTAGAATAATTTTATGAGGAAAATTGGACTATTCTTGCAGGTTAGGACCATAGTTGTGTAGTTTTACGGTAGTGTTTACGTGGACATGACGTGGAAACTTCCCAGTACTACTATTTTCATATTTAATTTAGTACATGGACGGCAACTATCTTAAATATTGGAAATAGTTAATGCTACGCAAAGGAGACTATCATTTATTTTTAAAAACAATAAAAAAATCTATTTTAAATTGTATGTTTAAATACTGTGTATTTTTAATGATCTATTAAGTACCTATGTATTGTTACGCCGATGGGATAAAGCGTCTCATTTTCAATCGTGAATTTCGGCAATTTGGAAGCGTTTTCAGCAGGCTGAAATATTGTTTCAGTCCGTTTCAGAGGTAGCTCTATCACATATTATCAAAATTTTGTCCAACTTGCCGTTTATTCAGGCACCTGAAACATATTTTCAGTCCGTTTCAGGCCACCCTCTACCAGATTACGCCATAACCTGAAAACCCATTTTCAGGCGTTCCCTTATGGGCCTTTGAAGTACATTTCAATATATGGCAATTTTCCACTAAGAGTGAAAGAGAGAGCATGATTAGAAAGAGACAGCTATTCTGAGAACCTTCCAGAAGCGAGTGAAAGAGGTAACACGATTAGAAATGAGACAGCAATACGTGGAACATTCCAGACACGTGAGTCAAGGATATCGCGATTATAAATAGAACAAGGTAGCAAGGCGTAGAACATTCCAGCAACGAATAGTCTCGATCGTCCTTGACGGTTCGAAGTACACCGATCATTCCAGAAGGCATTCCGGAATGATCTGACATGGATAGTATAAAAGAGCGGACCTATTGCAAGTACAGGCAGTCTTTACTTGGAGAGTAAACAGTGCGAACAAGAGCGACCTAAGCGATCATCTGAGTATTCGAAGTTTATTGTGCGATTATTGTTTATAACGGTTTAAATGAATGCGTTAATAAAGTCTACTTTCGATTATCGGTGTATTCATACTTTTCTATCAGTTACCTACCCCCACATACGTAACAGTATCTTAAATTAATGTGTTAATTATGTAATGATAAGATATTTCAAATGCAATGGATATTGTTTCTTAATAAATGACTATGACTAGGACTGTCACTTTAAGCTCAATCTTAAAATTTCAATCTTGGACTTGACAAAAATTAGAAGCACTGTGGTGAATAAAATTGTACAGCCAACCAATTACTTGCCCACTAAGGACTTTGTCAACGTGACGTTGTCTACCAAATCATAGGAAGTCTCTTACGCTTTGGTTATCAACGTAACTTTAACATAGTCCAAATTGGCTTGGAAATCAAATTGACTGACTGTACAGTACTTATAATAATAAATAAATAAAATGAAAATCATTTATTTCGGACATAAAACATCAAATCTTATACTTTATTATTAGTTATAGAATAAGAATAAGTGTGGAGCTGTGTCCACCGCTGGAGCAGTGGGGAGTCGTACCCTAACTTAACAGTACGCATCGTCCCCCCGTCTAGGGCAGCCAATGGAGGGGGGGTATGACGGACTCTCGACCACCTCAGTCAGGGGCTGTTAACGGGGGCACCGTAGACTGATGACTATGCCACCACTGGGTGCCCCCAGAATCCTACCCTTTGCTTTTTTTTTTTTTTGACGGGGTGGAAAATGTTTTATGCATTCCTCTCACCATGGGAGTGGTGAGAAGATATGTGGGACTCACCTATCCGCCCCCTCTCCTAATGAGAGGGGGCAAGAGAGCGCAACCCACTAAAAACCACCCTGGCGTACCCTCCTGCCGGCTTGGTGAGACACCATGGAACCTGCCAAGGCATTGCCCACGGTGCCCGCAGGCTACCCCAGCCACTGCCGGGACTACCCGCGCCAAAGGAGAGAGGGGCCGAGCACGCCGCACCTGCAGCCACTAAGGGTAGAGGCGGCCGGCAAAACGCCGCCGCCTCATCCCCGCCGTCTACGCCGGAGCGGATGCGCGAGAGGAGACGCCTCGCGCTCACGCTCTAAGGCCTCCTTCTGCGAGATGACACTTTCGCAGAAGGAGGCCAAAGCCCTCCAGGACCTGTCGCTGCACAGCATTGCAGATACAACGCTGAACCTAACCTAACGCCATCAAGACGCTGTTGGTGCTGGCTGGTCTACTTAGCGGAGAGGCACACCGCTTCCGCATTCAGCGGCAAAACCGTCAATCTGTGCCTCCGCGAACAGAAGCGACGCACTACGATGACGCGGCAACCCCATCAGCATCCTGAAGGCGATATTCTGCCCTCGTAAGCAAATAAGCAGTATCCCAAAATCAATAACCATAGCAGTTTTTTATTTTTATTTTAATTTTAATTTTTTATTGCATAGAGAAGACAAACGAGCACACAGGCCACCTGATGGTAAGTGGAAACTGTGGCCCATAGACATTCGCATTCACAAGACTGCAATGCAATCATAAGACTGCAAATGCGTTGCCAACCCTGAGGACTAAGATGGAATGCCTCTATGCTAGTCATTTCACCGGCTGTCTTATCCCCAAACCGGAACACAACAATGCGAACACTGCTGTTTGGCGGTAGGTTAACGGATAAGATGGTGGTAGCGATCCGGACGGACCCTGCACAAGGTCCTACCACCCGCAAAGTTCTCTTCTCTTAGTAATAAGGTTGATATTGCTACACGTATTTTATCTGACATACTGCGTATTAGCTTAGGAGGGCAGTATTGTTCTGCACCTTAAGCTTACCAACGTAAAAGTGTGTTTTGTTTGTTCGTCCCGTCTTCGCGGTTTAAACCCTCAACAGAATCAATCCGACAGTCCCTGTTCGTGAGCGATAAACGACTTTTATACGGAACCAGTCGCAGGCAGAAGCTAGTTTATTATATTTCTCATAACGAGACACGCGCGTGCTGATATAGAACGACAATTCGTTACACACGCCATAGCTTACACTTTCAAGCTATTTTTAGAAGAATAAATGATATGGATGATGGAATGGTTGCCGTGTGCTTGCCGGGTTAGAATAGTGCCACTCCATGTCTTCCCGTGGAAGTCGTAAGAGGCGACTAAGGGAATAAAGGCTTGTAGTACTGTTAGGCGATGGGCTTGCTACCTGTCACTAATACACTGGGAAACATCTTAGCCTACGTGTGCAAAATGTGGTTACAGAATTATCAAGAAGTTTTAAGACTTGTTGGTAATTCTTTAGCTCTGCTTACCCCACTCTGGGAATGAAGGCGTGAGTTTATGTATGTACCTATGTATGAATGGTACAGTCAGCATCAAATATATAGACACAGTAAAACTTCCAAAAATATGTAAACACGACTCTACTGCGAGGGAATAAGGGTGTATATATATTTCTGAAACCTTGTTAACGTATATATTTATGACGCTGACCGTACTAATAATGCCTGAATTATTGAATGCAATGATATTCTCCTTTCTTTTGACATGTTTTCGTAATATAAACGTTACTATAGGTTTTATACAAAGTAGAAAAATGACCCTGTTATATTATTTTTACGGAAATTATTCGATGAATACCCATCGTAGATTTCCGTACCTACTAAAATATTTATATATTAATAAGCTATCGAGTGCCTTTATGACACTTACGATTGACTCATCCTGCTTTAATGTTGTTATCAAACTGTTACAGTTATTACAAATTAACTGCCAAGTAAATAAGAGCTGTTGTAACATCAAACAAGATGAGCGAAACCAAAGTAGAATAAAAGTCAATCACAAATTCTCCACTAATTTTAATCTTTTTTTTTGCGATTGTCAATTATTACATTGTGATTCCTCTGCCAGAATAGCACCGCTGCTGTGCTGTCTTTCTAAGTAAAAAGGTAGTATGTACTAAATCGCCTTTTTAAATTCGTCGCTATTCGTAACGCGTAAAGTTTGCATTTTCTTTAGCAGGCTAAATGGCTGATAAGTGGTTTTGCAAAGGCAGTTAGGTAAGACGTTTGCAGCTCAGTATATTGTCCTGTTTATTCGAAATAAACTCCGAAACTGCTCCGCAACGAAACTGACTTGTTAGTGATCAAGTTCTCTTGAATGTCTTTACTTGCCTTATTAGAATAAGTGGACGAGGCTAACTCGCGCACTGAGGGATCCGTTGCAAACTTTTTAAAATTTGAAATCCAATGCAAATTAATTAAAAAATTTAACATCATCATCATCATGTCAGCCGAAAGACATCCACTGCTGTCCATAGGCATCCCCCAAGGCTCTCGACTCAGACCGGTCTTGTGCTTTTCGCATCCACCGCGTTCCCGCAATCTTTACAAGGTCGTCACTCCATCTTGTTGGTGGCCTACCTACAGCACGTCTCCCGGTCCGCGGACGCCACTCAAGAACCTTCTGATCCCATCGGCCATCAATCCTGCGAGCGATGTATATTTTTGATGCAAATTTCTAACAACCAACGTAAATTATTATTTTTGTCGGGGGTTAAGAATGTTGTTGGGTGTTTATTTACTTTTAAGTTATGCTTTTATGATTGAAAAAAATACCTTCTGCTGTAGTTTATTGCGGCGCTTCTTCTCCGCAATGATGGTCTTCTCCGAAGCGCTAGTAGATTCACTCCATGTTACCGACGTGTAAAAGAGCCCTCATGTGGCCAATTTACTGAATAAATATTTTGAATTTAGACCTCCTTTTTAATGGGAAAAACGCCCAACGAGCCGCGCGACGCGACGCCCCGCGTCTGCTTAAACAAGTTCTAATACATTGATCCACGTGGCTGGAATATGTTGTGTGTACGCACGAAGCGTGCGCAATGGAACTCCAGCTTTATTAAACGCCTGTTTCACAATCGACAAAGCATATTTAACACATATCGTTGCTTCCCAAGAATAGTGACACAAAGCAAAATAGGTTAATTTTGAGTTATTGATACAGATCGCTTTAAAATGTGCCGTATTGTATGGTACACAAAGATCAGATTCATATTACCAAGCAGTGCGGCTAGTGACGTTATGTGATTGGTCAATTCAAGACGCGATTTCTGGGCAACACTGACACTTCGTCAGTTGCAACAGGTCATTCCGAGGAGTCACACGTTTGTTCTCGTGAATAACGACACTTCGCAAAATAAAACAAAATTAATTTCTACTTTTTATGTGAAATAGTGGCTCATTTAGTGAAAGGACACTTTTGCAGATAGTAAATGGTTATTCTGGTTCAAGGTATTTTTGAAATACTGGATTATTTTGGGACGTGACAGCCTTCAAGTAAAAGTAAGTAAACATTTATAACACTATCATGTAATGGAACGCATAAAACATAAAATTTACTATAAACTCATGACTCAAAAACTTAATCGGTCATTGTTTGTGACAATCATTGTAAGTAGGTAGGTATGGTAATATTCCGTTGCAGGGCAAAATAGTCTATCTAGGTAAGTAGCTACCACTTAACACACAAAATGACCTGTCCAATTTAAGCTAAGTTTACGCAACTCGTATTCATGATGTTTTTCTAATGTTTTAGAAGAGTAGGTAAACGAATAGGTAGGTAAGTAACAAAATAGAAATGGGCAAGCATCATTACGCAAACCGCCTATCGTTTATGTAAAGTACCTACATTCTTAGTATTTATAAACATAGCGAATATTGATAGGTATTAGCCGACTCGCGCGGCGGCAAGCTCAAAAGAAGCCGCCGAACCACGCGGCCACGCCGCGCCGCCTTTCGGCATGGATTGCGGTGAAGTTCAAATACCTTTTTCTCAAACATGCTCGGAAAAAACGGGTTTCCGATTGAAACACAAGGACGGAAAGAGCCTCATTTTACTCCTAGGAGTAAAAAAACCATATGAAAACACTTTCCGTCCATGTCCATATATTTCTTAAAAATGCTGTCAATTTGCATACAAAATCAAAAGGACCAAGACAAAAATTCCAAACAGCCAAGGTAACTGCTCGCTTTTTTAGCACAGTGCGTGTGTTTCTTTTTGAATTTGCATTCCAATGTCTATGGTTAGTATTTAAAAACAATTGACAGTCGGTAACATTCGTTCATTCTGCATAATATAATTGTGAAAACGAATATTAAACTATTTGTTGTGTGAAATACTTTTTAGAAATGTATTTGTATTATTTCCTCACAATATGTTTGAGAAAAGCATTATGTATGCCTCGGCGGAAACGAGGATTTCCTGACTCGTATTTTAGCAGGCCTCGCTGTTGCTCGGCCTGCTAACCACCTCGTCAGGAAATCCCTTACTTTCCGCGCCTAGGCAACAATGTACTATTAAATAATGAATAGGTATCTACCTACTTACTGCGTATTTTTGTTTGCTAACCTAAGTATACTAATATTATAAAGATTTGTTTGTTTGTTTGTAATTTGATTATTTTACCATTAGAAATCCAAAAGTAACTTTTTTACCGAAGCGAAGTAAGTGGGGGGGGGGGGGGGGGTCGTTACGGGAATACTTATAGATTTATTTCTACCGTAATTTGTATCTCATTATTAGTTGAGTATTAAAGTTGTTATTGAAATAACTTTATTGTTATAAATTTATTTATTTACATTCTTTACATCCTTCTTAACGTACCTAGCTCGTAGGTAGTTAGTTATTTAAATGTTGTGACGTAGGTAAATAGAATAAATGTTTATTTTTATTATTTCAGTGGCAAACAAACGAAAAAAACTTATGTTTGAAAAAAGTTAACATTGATTTACATACATACATACATAAACTCACGCCTTCATTCCCAGAGTGGGGTAGGCAGAGCTAAAGAATTACCAACAAGTCTTAAAACTTCTTGATAATTCTGTAACCACATTTTGCACAAGTAGGCTAAGATGTTTCCCAGTGTATTAGTGACAGTAACATTCATTTAAAGATTGATAAACCGATAAAAATACCGAGATGTTATGAACACAGAAGGGAAGCTTTCTCGAACTTGTCAAACGACGACCGCACGTTAAATTATGATTCTGATGGTGAAATAGATTATGGTTCTGATGATAGCGAAAAAGATCCTAATTTCAATGTTCAAATTCAAAATAACCTTGGCAGTTTTTTTAACTAAAGTAACAACTCATTAAAATGTAAGACTGGTCCGAATTCCTGTTATAATACTTAGATAGTCTTTATTTTTAAATAATTTAAAATGTTACATATTTCGAGAGGTTTTATTTGATTAGTTTTTTTAGTGTACCTAACCCTCAAATTACCCTGAAATTGTTTAAGAGTACCTATTTGTATTTATAATACTTACATAGTTATAAGTGTAAAATGATACTTGAAAGTATTATAATGTCATAGTTATTGATTTAAAAAAATATTTTGCCGTGTCGTTGCCGGGTTAGAATAGTGCCACTCCATGCTTCCCGTGGAAGTCGTAAGAGGCGACTAAGGGAATAAAGGCTTGTAGTACTGTTAGGCGATGGGCTTGCTACCTGTCACTAATATACACTGTTAAACATCTTAGCCTAATTGTGCAAATTGTGGTTACAGGGTTATCAACAAGTTTTTAGAGTTGTTGGTAATTCTGTAGCTCTGCCTACCCCACTCTGGGAATGAAGGCGTGAAGGTATGTATGTATGTATGTTTTGTAATGTTCTAAGTCTAAACGTGACATTGTTCAAGACATAAATCATATCTTTTAACGGCCCAACTTAAAATGTAGCGTTATAAGTTTTAATTTGATCTCATTTGCATTGTCACTTTTTGTATTGTGACGCTGTTCTCAATAATTTAGAATTTTATATAGCGAAACAAGTAAGAATAACTTCATACTTTTCATAGTTTTCAATAGTTATTGTTACAAAAGGATATTAATAACTTAATAACAGGAAACCTTATAAAAATAGAAAGCTAAAACAAGAATGTAGATCTATATATCTTTATTGCAATAGAAGTCATACCAACTTATATTTTGTCTTTTATTTGAACTGATTTCCTGCAAATTTGTCAATTTTAAGTTATGCCACTATTCATGGGAAGCAGCGATATATTTAGTCCTTTCTCTTTCTTACACTTGAAAATAGACAAGGAGAGAGACAACTTTAAATAGCAGATAAACTCGTCGATTTTGAAACAGGTCCTTAATCTCCTAATTTGTTAAGTATTATGAATAGCTTAAAATGTACTGTCTATTTAGGAGCTTAGTGCTTTATGGATAATGGATTAATAATAATGGCTGAACACTTACAGGAACTATGTTTGTTATGTTAATGTGTTTAATAACAATAATGAGAGTGTTTACGTTGTTTACCGTGTTTATGTTTGATGTTTATCCTTGGGTAAGCCGGTATAGCAGGCAGCGATGTAGGAATAACGTGCTTTAGCAATACATAATACAGGGTGTTAGGTAGAGCGTTGTCAAAAAGAAATAGGCGTGTAGAAGAGACCATTAGCTATCCATTTCAGGTACTTTAACCCTTAATTTGTCTAAGGGTTATTTAATACCGTTTTTTTTATAATTTTATTACAAGACACCGAAATTCGACCTTTAAACCCCGAAAAAAAAGGAACTACTTGGTGTATTGACAAAATTTTAATTTTGATAGATCGTTAAATGTTGTGGTGTTCAAATAAAACTGTTACTGGAAGCGTAAAGCTACTTTAAAAAATAATGGGGGCTCCCAAAGTTTCAGAAACCGATAAAGAAATCTTTCAACTTCAACTTTACAATGAAATTAAAAAAAAAACCAAAGTGATTACAATTCTTCCAATTTCCTAAAAACATCTCCTGTTCACGCCAATTCTAATGGTATGCCACATGCATAACAAAACTCTTAATAATTCGAGATATTTGCTAATAACTTGTTGAATGTGGCGAATTCGATGTTTGAGAAAATTTACTTCTCTGTTCATTTACCACGTCTTACACTTATTCTTTCTCGTATTGCCATAGAGGGTACCTAGATTAAAACCTCCTCGATACTACCTGCATAAAGTTCAGTAATTAATGGCCGGTATTTGACAGCTTTTGACATGTCGGTGATTTTTAACCCCATCTTTATTGTTACCTCATTATCGTTGAGTTGTGTTAGTATTTTCGTTAAGTTTATTTTAATTTAATTGTTACAATGGCGGCTTACTCCTCCGAGGAGTATGCCGACATGTTACTAGCCTATGGAAGAGCTGAATCAAACGCAAGCCATGCCCAAAGGATTTATCAAGAACGCTATCCTGACAGGCGTGTGCCTGACCGCCGCACGTTCTCTAATACGTACCGACGACTACGGGAAACCGGGAATTTGCAGTTTCAAGAGCCTCGAGTAAACGCTCATCAACCAAATGCTGCCGACGATGAAAGGGTGTTGGACCTTTTCGACCAGAATCCCACCATAAGCATAAGAGTCGCTGCTGAAATGCTTGACTTGAGCACATGGAAGGTATGGTCAGTGCTACGGGCTGATGGAAAACACGCTTTCCATTACACTCCTGTGCAAGGTATTTACAAGTTGTTCAAGATAAAGTGATTGTTTTTTTTATTTATTGTCAGTAGTGGTCATGTTTTGCATTTTTAAATGTTTTACGCGTGTCCGTGGCCGGCCTATGTAGGTTTTGAAGTACCAACTGTCAGATCATAAATTCTTATTTTTTAGTTGATTTGTTTTAGGCTTGGAGGATAATGATTATAACAGACGAGTCGAGTTTTGCCGTTTGTTACTGCTCACGGATGTGGATGATGTTTTTTTTTTAAAAAGCATTTTATGGACCGACGAGTCCAAATTTAATAAGGAGGGGATTTTAAATCTTCACAATTTGCATGAATGGGCTCCAAAAGGACAAAACCCACACCCCAAAAGAGCGAGATGTTTTCAACGACGTTTTAGCGTCAACGTGTGGGCCGGAGTTATTGGAAACAATTTGATAGGGCCACATTATTTGCCAGACAACCTGAACGGGGACAATTATCTAGAATTCCTGCAGAATGATCTGCCAAGATTAGTCGCACATTTACCGATATTTGAGGAAAACCGACCGATTGTTTTCCAACAAGACGGGTGCCCAGCACATTGGAGATTGTCGGTGAGAGAGCACCTAGACAATGTGTTCCCAAACTCCTGGATCGGACGAGGTGGACCCATCCCATGGCCCGCATGGTCCCCAGACCTCACACCGCTTGATTTTTATGTCTGGGGACATGCAAAGAATTTGGTTTATGCCACCGAAGTCAGAAGCCGAGATCATTTAATTGAGAAAATTGAACATGCTTTTCAAGTGATGAAAGAAGAAATGCAACTAAAAACGACGACAGTCGAAATACGGAAGAGATATCGTGCCTGTATTGGTCAAAATGGTCATCAATTTGAGCAATTGTTGTAAAAAAAAATATTTTTTTGTGTAGTGACTATGAATTAGAAAAGTTACCATTTTGGGGATTCTGAGATTTTTCCTAATAAAATTTAAATAAATTACTAACCTAACTTAACCTAACCTAACCTTATCTTCCATATGTTAGAAGGATGTTAGAGAGAGAAAACACTATCTAACTGCGTAAGACGTGGTAAATGAACAGAGAAGAAAATTTTCTCAAACATCGAATTCGCCACATTCAACAAGTTATTAGCAAATATCTCGAATTATTAAGAGTTTTGTTATGCATGTGGCATAACATTAGAATTGGCGTGAACAGGAGATGTTTTTAGGAAATTGGAAGAATTGTAATCACTTTGTTTTTTTTTTAATTTCATTGTAAAGTTGAAGTTGAAAGATTTCTTTATCGGATTCTGAAACTTTGGGAGCCCCCATTATTTTTTAAAGTAGCTTTACGCTTCCAGTAACAGTTTTATTTGAACACCACAACATTTAACAATCTATCAAAATTAAAATTTTGTCAATACACCAAGTAGTTCCTTTTTTTTCGGGGTTTAAAGGTCGAATTTCGGTGTCTTGTAATAAAATTATAAAAAAAACGGTATTAAATAGCCCTTAGACAAATTAAGGGTTAAAGTACCTGAAATGGATAGCTAATGGTCTCTTCTACTCGCCTATTTCAAATTCAAATTCAAATTCAAAATATTTATTGCATATCACATTTACAGGCTAATTAAGATGGAACATTATACACTGGTATCCATGTGACACCCTGCAAGGGTATAGCAATATCAGAGGGCTCTTTATATTTATAATTGTATTACTAAGTATAAGAAAAAGAAATATCCATGAATTCACACACTCGGCCACCGACTCGTAATTCCCTATCTCTTTATACATTATCTTCGAACTTATCATTAAAGTATTCCCCTAGATTATAATAACATTTATGGACTAAAAAAGTTCTCAACTTATTGTTGAAGGATTTAGCGGTTTCAGTATCTTTTAAGGAGTTGGGAAGGTGGTTATAGATCTTGATTGTCATATTATGTGGATTTGAGTTTACTAATTTTAATTTAGAAGCTGGAAAATAGAGTTTATTTTTATTGCGGTTATTTCTTTTTAGTCCTGTTAAGTGTGAATAAAGATTTAAGTGACTTTTAATAAATTTGCATGATTCTAGGATGTACATAGAAGAGAGAGTAAGTATTTTATGTTTTATAAAGTGGGGTTTGCACGATTCCATTTGATCTATATTAGTGAGTATTCTAACACATTTTTTTTGTAAGATAAATATATTTTCCACGTGGCAACAGTTTCCCCAGAGCACGAGACCATACGTAATTCTCGAGTGCGCATATGCGTAGTACGCTGAGAGAGCCGTCTGAAAGTCGGTTACACGTTTCAGGTGTTGTAGGGCATATATAAAGGACGAAAGTTGTTTTGAAAGTTTTTCTATATGTGGTTTCCAGGTTAAATTAGTGTCTAGGATGATACCCAATAAGTTAGCTGAAGATACATGTTCTAATTGAATGTTTTTGAAGCTATAACTAAGTGGCAGTGCAGGTTTTTGAAAAGGTTTAAATTGTATGATCTTAGTTTTATTTAAATTTAGTTTTAAATTGTGTGCTTGTAACCAATTTTCAATGTTATTCAACGTATTATTTAACTTATTTTCTACCTCACCAATATTAGTGCATGGGAATGTTATTGATATGTCATCAGCAAAGAGCGTGCAGTGATCGTTTAATATAGTAGGAAAGTCATTAATATATATTAAAAACAAAATACATCCCAATACGCTACCTTGAGGAATAGAGTCAGATACAAGTATTCTCTCTGATCTAGCGTGATTTATTCTACCAGACTCTAAGTCCGTATTATCAATTTCAACATGCTGATAGCGATTTTTGAAGTAAGATTTGAACCATTCATGGCTAATGCCTCTAATTCCCGTATTATATAGTTTGTCAAGCATAATTCCGTAACGTACTCTATCATATGCCTTGCTCATGTCAAGAAGCAATCCTATAGAGTACTTTTTATTGCTAACCTCATTTAGTACGTCAAGAAGAAACTTATAAATGGCTAAGGTTGTGGATCGATTTTTTCTGAACCCATTTTGGCTATCATGAAGTATATTGTATTTTTCAAAGAAATGGTACAGACGATTTGCCATAGCAGTCTCAAAAATCTTTGCTGAGGTTGGCAATAGCGCTATCGGACGGTAGTTATTTAAATCAGTAGCTGATCCCTTTTTATATATAGGTTTAATTAGCGAAATTTTTAGGGCGTCAGGAAAGACGCCTTCAGAGAAAGATTGATTAACAAGGAATGTATATGGGGTTGTTAATATTTCTGCACAATTTTTTATTAACAATGGGGGGATTTCGTCTATGCCGAAAGATAATTTATTTTTAAGATTTCTTAATATTTTTAGTGTCTCTTTAGGTTCTACGGGACTTAGATAGAGTGTTTGAATTACGGGGTTTGTGAAAGTAACTTTACTAACAGGGGCCTGGGTAGAATTTCCGACCTCGGAAAAAAAAACGTTAAAAGTATTTGCCACAAGTGCAGGTTCACTTATTACTGTGCTATTATTTATTTTTATTTTTATATTGTTGTTGTGTTTAAAAGTATTTTTATTGGTCTCATTTTTTATTATCTGCCACATAGTTCTAGTTTTGTTGTGAGAGGTATCAAAGTTCTGTTTGTTATTCAATTTTTTAGATGTATTTACTGCTTTTTTAAGTATTTTACTGTACTGTTTATAGTGACTTCTTAGTGTTTTGTTTTTAGTTTGAGATACTAATAGTTGTAGGGATCTTTTATTTCTGCACGAGAGTTTTAAGCCAGGTGTTAAGTATGATTTCTTGGGGGTCGTTTTTATTTTCCTTGTTAATACAGGAATGCATTTATCAAGGGTTGTTTTCATGGCGGCCTGGAAGTTAGTATAATTTTCGTTAACATTTTTGAAAGGGGAAATTACGTCATTCCAGTTTATGAGTTGCAACTCATTTCTGAAATTCATTATATTGATTCTATTGAATATCCTTTTGATAGCCTTCAAGGAACTGAAATTTGGGGTATTTAAAGGTCCTGAAAACAAAACACCTTTATGGTCCGAAAACCCGTATTCTGAAACTACTATTTTTGTATCCTTTTGGTTAAAGTTCGTGAATACTACATCAATGCATTTCGAGCTAGTTCGAGTAACTCGTGTTGGTTCACTTACTCTTTGCTGAAAATTATGAGTTAACATAAGGTTGGAAAGTCTAGATCTTTCATTATTACTAGTGAGAAAATCAACATTTATGTCACCCCCAATGATAATTTTCCTATTACGATCCTTCAACGAAACAAGTTGTAGTAGTTCAGTTAATCTGCCATAGAAAGTTTCAATTTCCCTCTTACTATTCGGCCAGTACAAGTTTATAAGTAGCATGTTCACTTTCGGTAATTCTATTGCGCAAACTTCAAATATCAATTCTAAGGAAAGAGATGTAATGTCAGGTCTATCATAGCATTCTAGATATTTCTTTGTTAATATCAACACACCGCCCCCTTCATGTTGTTCACGACAAAAGGATGCACTTACATTGTAATTTGCTAAATTTAATAACTCAATCTTATCTCTATTTAACCATGATTCAATTATACATATAATGTGTAAATCGTTTTTCTCTTCCGTAAACTGGTGTAGTAAATGAAGCTTGTTCCAGATACTTTGCATATTTTGAAACCATATGTTTAGATTAGGGGCGAAATGAAGTAGCATTTCCTTTCTGCGGCCTACTTCCCCTGTAGCGTTTGTGCTGTTCGTCAGTAAAGGCGCGTCCTGAAGCTGAAACGGAGGGGGACGGCAGCGCAGCAGCGGATGAGGTAGCTTGCCCTCTTGAAGTTTCGTGTTCACTTTGGTCGATTGTAATAGTTGAGTTTTCATTAATCTTATTTTCTACCACGGAGGCTATTTTCCCATCAATGATAAGCTGGTTGTTCCGTATTACTGCATGCGAACCGTTTAGTCTAGCCGTTTGTAGGGCACGCTGAAGTTCCCGCTTCTTTTTAAGATCTTCCGGGCTAAGGTATTCAGTGACACTTAGACCGGTATTTCTAAATAGTATCGAGTTTTCTAGGATCATTTTACGCATCCTTTTGCTAATTAATTCGATTTTTAATGGTCTTGATTGTTTTCCTTTCCCAATAAAAAATATCTCTTCTATATATCCGGATAAATCCACACTCAGTATTTCGTAAAAAGTGTTTACAATTCTATCAATAACCTGAGTTTCTGTTTCCCAGTAGTTTTCTATCAGGCCATGGAGTACAACTACTTTCCCATTTAAGTCTGCGGAGTTCCTTGATGTAATAGGTGTGTCAAAATTTTGAATAGCTAGGTGTAATTTTTCGTTTTCATTTTGTAGAATAGTGCATTTTTTAGTTAGCTCTTCAATCTTCGTGTTCATGCTGAGAATATCAGTTTTTAGTTGAGTTTGTTCGGTAGTAATTTTTTCTAAATTTTGATTTATGTTCATTTTTATTTCTGAAATGGCTTTTTCAATTTCGTTTTGGAAAGTCAGCTGGATGACTGACAGTATATGTTTATTATTTTCTTCTAAAACGGATTTCAGTTTTAGGAAGGAGATTTGTTCACTGTCTTCGACCTTCGTAACTTGGGTATGTCCATGAAGGGAGGTTAATGAATCCTCATCGCTCAGTGAAGTAGCTGTATTTCGAGATGATGGCTGTTTCCGCACGGTTATATTTGATTCAATCGTTGGACTCGGTTTAGTTTTGTATTTAGCCGACTCTAGAATTGCTTGTGGTTCTTTGGTGTCACAGTGCGTTCTAATAGGGGTGTTAGAATTGCCAACCTTGGGCTCCGCGGAACGACACTCTGGGCATATCCACGAGTCTTTCGTTTCTGGGTTCATGATGTAGAATCTCTTTTCTGACACATTTGCGCAATCCAAATCATAATTATGATTACATAAAGTGCACTTTAAAAGTCTTCTGTGCGTAATTCTCTGGCGGCAACCAGCACAAGTAAGCGACATCTTTTAACAAGTAGCGGAAGTAATTAGACTAGGTGATCTACTTTACCCAATAACGTTGACTATAAACAGTTGTAGTTCATGTAATGTAACATAGATGGCGCTGCTTTCAATATATCAATATCGATCAAGGGAATGAGTCGGCTGTTAAGTTTGAGGTTATTAGATTAACTAATTATATTCGTACCTTGTGTTTTAAGCACTGAGACTTGTAATTCTGGTAAAACATTAAACTCGTAACTTCACTTTCCCTAATTTACTCTTGATGCATTTTTTGTAATAATTCGGATGAATACTACAAAACTGTTTCCAGATTTTAAATCACTGTTCTGGCTTCAAATGCACAAATTTATTTGAAGATAACACTGTCACATTTGATATTAGCACGTATGTTCACAAATTAGTTATTAGAATATTATATGGTGGAAGTTTATATATTTAGTCGATTATTTTTAACGGAGCTAATGTTTATCAAGCTAGTAGCGCCCTCTGCGACTCACAACTCCCCCCTCCTTTCTTTTTGACAACGCTCTACCTAACACCCTGTATATTCTAGTTTATAGAGTAACGGATATGAATTTCTCAAGTATTTTTTTGGGATCGTTCGAGCAAGCCACGATGCGGGGTTGGGGTAGTTGGGATTGTTAATATTTTTACGATTACCCTAATTCGAAAATAATTTCGAGGAATTGGGTTTGAAAGCCGTTCTGCATTATTAAGTTTAACCTTTGTTTGACTTTCGTTGTCGACTTGAAACCTCCTAGGGTATATCTTACGCGTTAGGTAAAAACCGCTTGAAATAGTACGTTTTAATACACTATTACAATCACTTTTTGTTATTAGATATCATTTAATTGACGTAATTTATTAGAAATGCCAAAGCAACTTTGAAATAATCATCATCATCATCATGTCAGCCGAAAGACGTCCACTGCTGGACATAGGCCTCCCCCAAGGCTCTCCACTCAGACCGGTCTTGTGCTTTTCGCATCCACCGCGTTCCCGCGATCCTTACAAGGTCGTCACTCCATCTTGTTGGAGGCCAACCTAGGCCTAGCTCGTCTCCCGGTCCGCGGACGCCACTCAAGAACCTTCTGACCCCATCGGTCATCAGTCCTGCGAGCGATGTGCCCCGCCCACTGCCACTTCAGTTTAGCTATTCTTCGGGCTATGTCGGTAACCGTAGTTCTACTGCGGATATCATCATTTCTGATTCTATCACGCAGAGAAACCCCGAGCATAGCCCTCTTCATAGCCCTCTGAGTGACTTTCAACTTCCTTACGAGGCCCATTAAGAAATAATCACGTCATCCATAAAATGTCTGCTAAATAAATAAAGATATTAAAACAAAACTATTCGGTCAAAAACAAAATGAATGAAATCGGTCTCTTAAAATTATCAATTCTTTCGAATTATAATGTAAAAATTGTAAGTATGTGTTGTCGATTTTGTTTGGTAAGGTTTAAGGGAATTCGACAAAGTGTTGCTGATGATCAGACCTATATAATAGTACATTGTTGCCTAGGCGCGGAAAGTAAGGGTTTTCCTGACGAGGTGGTTAGCAGGCCGAGCAACAGCGAGGCCTGCTAAAATACGAGTCAGGAAATCCTCGTTTCCGCCGAGGCATACATAATGCTTTTCTCAAACATATGAGGAAATAATACAAATACATTTCTAAAAAGCAAGTAATTTAATTTCCTTAGATTTAGCGGGAAGCAGGTTTTGCCTAACCGAGGCAGCTTCAGATTTTAATATAGGCGGTGTGGTACCTATTTCGTCGCTTTCGTCGCTTGAGCTCATTTTTTATAGTAAGTATTTCACAGATTCAGATTCAGATTCAGATTCAGATAATTTATTGGTAAAGATAATATTTACATGTCAGTATTATAATAAGTAACTAATATACAGTCAGTTTTGATATAACAAATAGTTTAATATTCGGTTTCACAATTATATTATGCAGAATGAACGAATGTTACCGACTGTCAATTGTTTTTAAATACTAACCATAGACATTGGAATGCAAATTCAAAAAGAAACACACGCACTGTGCTAAAAAAGCGAGCAGTTACCTTGGCTGTTTGGAATTTTTGTCTTGGTCCTTTTGATTTTGTTTGCAAATTGACAGCATTTTTAAGAAAATATGGACATGGACGGAAAGTGTTTTCATATGGTTTTTTTACTCCTAGGAGTAAAATGATGCTCTTTCCGTCCTTGTGTTTCAATCGGAAAACCGTTTTTTCCGAGCATGTTTGAGAAAAATATCTTTACGAAGCCTGTTGCTGATAATAATGTTCATGTGTTATTTTCTTACATACATAAACTCACGCCTTCGTTCCCAGAGTCGTGTAGGCAGAGCTACAGAATTACCAACAACTCTAAAAACTTGTTGATAATTCTTTAACCACATTTTGCACAATTTAGCTAAGATGTTTACCAGCGTATTAGTGACAGGTTGCAAGCTCGTCGCCTAACAGCACTACAAGCCTTTATTTCCTTAGTCGCCTCTTACGAAATCCACGGGAAGACACCCTTTCAGCCTTTTTTTTAAATGTGTTATGAAAGTTTTTTTCGAGACAATAAATAAGTAATGTTTCCAGGACTTGAAGGTGCGCCAAATTGTATCCAAATCACAAAAATAAACATTCAAACTTATGAAAATATTGTCGTTATCTAACTACATACAGCTCCTAAAAGTTAGGACTGATGGACAGCATAAGCATATTAATAGTACGGAACCGTAAAAATCAAAGAGTACTGTCATACTGTTAATAAGTACTCCTAGCCCATTGGAACCCTGACCCACCATAGAACGGTGTCACAGTGACAACAGGGTGTTTTAAGATATCTCTTTAATTCCGCGAGTAAAAATATATAAACAAACCTATACTGCTGCAGAAAACAACATCGTCCACGTTGTCTCTCAAGTAATTTCATTAAGCTAGAAGTGATCAAAGCATCAGAATCTATTTTCAATAAAGATTTGCTCTACACTCCCCTGTCTCCCCAATCGCATACGCCCTATTTCCGCGATGTGCCCACTCCCTGCGTTCCTTCTGTTTACACAGTTAATTGCCAGTTCTTTTGAAGCGGAAAATCAGTTCGAAAAATCGCTTAAAGCGCTTATACAGGCTGTGCATTCTTCCCGCGTCTTGGAAATTGGATTTTATTTATACACACACTGAACTTATCTATAGCTTATGCATTTACTGGATTGTTTGAGTAATTCTAAAAATACTTTGTTGGAGTTCTTTCTTCTGCTGTCGAAACACCTTCGTTTGCACAAAGCGTTTCGCTGCTTCTTTTTGATTGCGAACTGATAATTAGTAAAATTCGCCTACGTCGCGTCGCCAGTTTTGCCGTAAAGATGTAATTTGGGTGTCTTCAAAACAAGAGTGATTATGCTTTAACTGAACCAGGGAGTTTCAGCCTAGAATTCATCATTTACTATCACTTGCCAATTCAAAATTAAAAAAAAAACGCCTCGTGACTAGCCTTATTGGTGTGACCTTGCCTACAAATCTAGCAGAAATATATTTGTTTGATGAGTCTTAGATGTTCATTATTTAAGTATAAGTATCGTTGTCTAGTAACCATAATACAAGCCTAGAGTTTTTCCTTGATATTTATGTTATTATTTATTCTTAAAAATACAATATCTATGTATTAATTTAAGTAAATAATTTATTTGTAAACATTAAATCCCAGTTCGTCACGGTAGCCAATAGCCTGCCGCCGATACAGAGTTTCTGCAAAAAACTACATTAATTGCCAATTACTACTAATTGCAATCCGACTACGTAACGGCTCACTGCAAATAGAAATACTCGCCAACTGAGCACTGAGGGTGTAATTCCCTTATATAAAAAAAATTTAACGTTTCTCTGCGTATAAACTACATGTTTCTGCGTTCTGCAATTTTGATAGTATTGCGACGCAGCTCATAATAATCTGGTCTATGTTTCTGAGTGGGGAAAGATAATCAGTGAAATTATAGGTCATTTATAAAACACTAGAATTTGAGAATAACGGTTTACTTTTATAACGGACTCCCGATACACCAGATACCCATCAAAATTCATTTAAATTTTCATATGAAACATGAAAACACTGGCCACTTACAAATTCGCACGAAGCATTTAACTTTAGAACAAGTGACAAACAACCGTTAAATATTGTCATCAAGTTATTCAATTTTCGAATTCCGAAATGAAATTCTAGAACATCGATCCATCATTCCGAGCTGTTGTACGGAGACGGTTTTCAATCTTAGGATGATCGGATAAAGAACTGACAGATGTTAATGGTTTGAATTAGTTTTTAATACTCTCCTTTGACCTTGTAAATAATGATGCAGGGTAAAATGTCAAAATTGAGGGTCTCGAATACACTTTGAAGTTATCGTATAATTAACGTTTTTATTTTATTAACTTGACAGTAAAGACGCCAAGTTCTAATAGATCTAGAGGAGTATATTATTGTCTATGTCAGTCTATCTACTTAATATTATAAAGAGGTAAAGTTAGTGCCGTGGGGGGAGGGGGAGGGGGGTTAGAAAGCCACAGCTAGAATAATATAAAATATGAAACGCACTAGCACAACGATCAAGGAACTTGCTATTTGAGGGGATTATTACTTGGATATCCTAGGGGTGAAGAACTAAGACGGGTTTTTTGGAAATTCACCCCTTAGGGTTAAAATAGGGGGAGTAGCGGGAAATTGCCGGCATATTGAATGTTAATAACTGTCATATATTTAGTAACACTCACAAGATTAAGACAAATCGATTGCCATATAAATCATCGAAACCGGTCCACGCGTTTACTTTCTAGAGCACCACAAAGGAACAAACACACATATATAGGCTGATAAACACATCACCCTCTCCCTTCGGCAGTCGGGTAATAAAACAGCAATACATTTCAGACTATTTATTTAAGTAACTACTTACTGGAAATACAAAAAAACTTATTCATAAACAAATACGTTAATGTGGAGATTGATGCTGCTTCTTCGCAATTTTCGATGTAATTAATAAGTTGCAATCTCAAGTGTTTCTGTGTATATGTTTTTGATACATAAAAGAGAAGAGAATGCCTTTTAATAGAATATGTGGTTGAGGGAAGCCGTAAACGTTTTAATGCACTCAAAAGAATGAGAGCCAACTAAGAAAGATTTTTTCTTAGTTAACAAAAAATGAATACAATAGTAAAGATATTAGTTATATTAACAGCTATTTAGTGATTCAACTAGTTGTCAGGCTCGTATGGAATCAAAACTTTTTAGAAGGGACCAAATATTTTTTTAAGTGTGCTTGATCTGATATGTCCTTTAGGTATTATTGTTAAAATGGTCCCATAGGTCAGACTGCGGTCGACCCCTCTACATATACTCGCGGACCCCCAGGGGACCCCCAGAGGTCTGCGGACCACAGGTTGAGAACCAATGTCCTGGGTTAACAATCTACTATACAATGTCCAAGATGTTTTTTTGAACTTTACATACCTACCCGAATATAAACATAAGTCTGAAGTAAATCAGCTATAACACCAAAAGCTTGTTTAAGAGTCTATATATAACTGTTATACAACTCAATCGGCCAGACGATCTGCCCGCAGCATCACAGTAATTACGCGATACGATCGCTCTAATGCAGTTTTAATGACCTCTGCGGCGAGAAATAAGCGTTAAGTCAGCACTATATCTACTGTAATTGGGTGAGAAAACATAACGTTGTAAGAAATAGTTTGAACTGGCTGATCGTGACTTAGCTTGAGTGGACTTTCGTAATTAGCCAAGATGCATTTTACACTATCTATTGTAAAAGTACGTCATAATTTGACGACGCGCTGGCCTAGTTGGTAGTGACCCGGCCTACGAAGCTAGCGGTCCTGGGTTCAAATCCCGGTAAGGGCAGATATTTGTGTGATGAGCGTGAATATTTGTTCCTGAGTTATGGATGTTTGCTATGTATTTAAGTATATATTTATCTATATAAGTATTTATATCGTTGTCTAGTACCCCATACTACAAGCCTAGAGCTTAGTTTGGGACTAGGTCAATTGACAAAAATTCATTTTGTGCTAAGGTAGTAAAATAAAATACCGTTTCTAGATTTTACACTGCTGATTACAGTAAAAATATATTTGGATTTTTTTATGCAGTATTTTTTTTATATTTAGGAAAAATAGTAAAAAAAGTTGGATTGTGAATGTTAGGAATACACTTATAGTGCCCTTAGTCCATTTATTAACAAAGGAATTCAAAAAAATATACAATTGTCATGTTCATTTTTTATCTGTCTGACGGATTCCTTGATTCTAACGACACGCTTTCGATTCTACGCAAAATAGTTTTTTTATTTTTATGGCGTCTACAAATTACGTAATTAATAAAATTACGCAAAATAACAAATTTGTGAACGAACGGCAGCGAATGATTGACAAGTGAGTGACATGACACGACAGTCAGTCAGTTCTGTTTCTGTTTAAAGTTACTTTTTTTTTATATCAGGCTAAGAACACGACATCAGTATTCCTAACTTTGTGTATACGGTCTTTTTAATGACTATTTCTTTAATAAATTATTAACGACGAATTTAAGTTAAATAAAGAAAAACCAAGAAATACGAGTAGTCTAACTTTTTACCAGCTATTATAAACGCGAAAAAACATAATGCTTTTTTTTTAAATGTTGTCAATTGGCGTGACATTGTCCGCTGATAAAAAAAAATAAAAAAAATATACCCTACCTTCAAAACCAGACAGTTCAAAATTGGTTTCCATTGACTCTAGCTAAAAACCATCTCGATTACACTACCTACATACCTTCAGTACACGCCTTCATTCCCAGAGTGGGGTAGGCAGAGCTACAGAATTACCAACAACTTTATAAATTTGTTGACAAAGCGCTATTCACACAGCGGGCAGGAGCGGGTCGGGCGTCGGGCATGTCGTTTTCATCGCGGGACCCGCGCGGGTCGTCGTATTCACACATAGCGCCGAAGCGCGGTGGGCCCCGCGCGGGCCACGCGGCGGGCCTCAGGCGGGTTATAGCAGGCGGGCGCGCCTGCAGCCCGGTTTAGTCGATTCAACATGTCGGGGGACGACCCGCTCAACGCATTGAGTGAGAAAGAATGCGTGTATTTACGACCAAGGATGTCCGCGACAGACCCGCCGCTCCCGCGCGCTGGCAGTGGCGGGCGGCGGGAGCCGTGGGTCCGTGGCGGTTCCGTCGTGGGTGTGGCGGTTCCGACCCTCGTAGCTGCGTGTGTGAATGCTTCCATATAACTCTATGTTAATAGACTCGCCGAACATCCGACCCGCTCGGCGCACGACCCGCTCCCGCCCGCTGTGTGAATTGCGCTTAATTCTGTAACCACATCTTGCCCAATTAGACTGAGATATTTACCAGCGTATTAGTGACAGGTAGCAAGCCCATCGCCTAACACTACAAGGCTTTACTCCCTTAGTCGCCTCTTACGACATCCACGGGAACACATGGAGTGGTACTATTCTAACCCGGCAACGACACGTGATTATGCTAGTTGTCTAAATAAAAATCTCGTCCGAATTGATCAATCCTTTGGTTAGTTATGGTGGTACTAGTGGGGGATCCGAATAAGAGACGACCTTCACCCAGCTGTTTGTTCGATAAAAAGTATTCACACTATTTCAAATTTAATATGGTAAGTGCTGCCGTGTGGTTGCCGGCTTAGAATAGTGCCACTCCATGTCTTCCCGTGGAAGCCGTAAGAGGCGACTAATAGGCGATGGGCTTGCTTCCTGTCACAAATATACACTGTTAAACATATTAGCCTAATAAAATTGTGCAAATTGTGGTTACAGAGTTGTCAACAAGTTTTTGGAGTTGTTGGTAATTCTGTAGCTCTGCCTACCCCACTCTGGGAATGAAGGCGTGAAGGTATGTATGTATGTAAGTATTATATGGCGAATAGGTTGACTTACCAATTGAAACTATGAAGCCTATAGAATATGCAAAAGTTAGGTTGACATTTTTTCCCATATTAGCCGGTACTAATAATTTGCACTTAACCTAACGTTTGCATTTGCATATTGTATAGGCTTCATAAATAGGTATTTAATCTACTCGTATTAAACAAGCAAAGTGCAGATAATAAAAAAAAATATATAAGTACTGGATTGAAATTTTTCAGCCAACCTATTCGCCATATATGAGGTATTTACCATATTAAATTTGATCTAAAATACCTATTCGGATCTTAGACCATACGGGCAGGTACAGACATACTCGTACACACGTTAAACTTATTTCACCGCTCTTTTTGGGTATTAAAATAAAGTTACTGAAAAATAAACATAGTATTTTTAAATAGTGTTTTTTTTTAAATATAGCTCTCGGGTTTCAATTTATAATTGTTACTTCATTGCGCGAAGATAAACATTTCCCCATATTTACAGGCTGTTCGATGCGGGATAAACTGCCCACAAGAGCCTCATTATTTGTTCCTGAGTATTTTATTAATATATGACACTCGATTTTTATTGCTGAGTTAATTGATGCTTGTTTATTTTCAACAAACTTGCCCGTAAAGTGACACTTTTTGCACTGTTTTAAGGGCAATAATGCAGACTATAAAACTTGTGGGAGGACCTTGTGCAGGGTCCGTCCGGGTTGGTACCACCATCTTATCCATTAACCTACCGCCAAACAGCAGTGTTCGCATTGTTGTGTTCCGGTTTGGGGATAAGACAGCCGGTGAAATGACTAGCATAGAGGCATTCCATCTTAGTCCTTAGGGTTGGCAGTGCATTTGCAGTCTTGTGAATGCGAATGTCTATGGGTCACAGTTTCCACTTACCATCAGGTGGCCTGTGTGCTCAATTGCCTTCCTATGCCATAAAATAAATAAATAAATAAATATAAAACAGGTCAGTGCTTTTTAGATTACATTTGTTTTTTGCGATATTTTTAAAGTATTACGTCAACAAACATTTCGTTTTAAATCGTTATGGTAAAAACAATGGTAGACAAGTATTTTTCACTCTTCATGCTCTTAAAATGTTACTTTAGTTTCTGCATATCGGGGCTAAAGCTCCTTATTAGTCACTAGACTGAAGCATTTTTTAATTTACTTTGGAAACCCCTAAACAACCAATCACGGTGTGTGTGAATGGAGGATTATCGCCATTTTCAGTGATTCTGTATAGACAATTTTTAGGATGTGAAAATAACCTCAAAATTACAACAGCAAAAAAAAAACGTTTCTTATTCAAAATTCAAAATATTTATTCAGTAAATTGGCCACATGCGGGCTCTTTTACACGTTGGAAATGTACAGTGAATCTACTCATTATATTAAGGATGATTTCATTTTATTATGCTAGGTCCAATTTGTTTTCAAAAAGTTTTCAAGTTGAATCTGTTGGCTAAATTTGGCGACAGAGTCGCGGGAACCGCTTGTTAATTATAACTTAAAATTTGTTTTTTTTAATAGTGCGTTATAAATTCTCCAATTGTCTAAAACATTAATATATACATTAGGACTGAGCACTTCACTTTATGGCCAAAGAAAACATCTATCATATCGAACGGCCTTACAATATCCGACGAACAAAAAAAATGGAGGATATAAGGGAGGAATTACATCAATCCAATTTAAGGAACGACTCACATTACGCACATTCCGAGATCCGGAATTATCGCGGGGCGTAAGGAGGAAGCGGAAGCGGGAGCGATTATGCAATACATCGAAGTACTAAGCGAACATTCATAAACATAATAATAAACCTATTTTACAAAATAAAAGACACTTTCTGTCAAATTCAAATGTCAAACAGACTAACTAATTTGCGTTTATGACTAAAAGGGATAATCTATACTTTATATACTGATTGGAGGTCTACCCACACTGCGTTTTCCGGTACGCGGACACCACTCGAGACGTCTTCGTTCCCATGCACTGCCACTTAAATCTGGCAATTCTTATAAGAATCCCTAAAGTGACGAAATTCTGGTTTTTTATTTAACGGCTGGACGGATTCAGACGAAATTTGAAATGGAGATAGCTTATACCCTAGATTAACACATAGGGTAAATTTTATCAAAAAAACCCCCGAATTAATTACATTAATCGAAATCTACGCGGACGAAGTCGCGGGTAAGAGCTCGTATAATTATATAATATGCGTAGTAGCATGAATAGTTGGACAAAAACATAAAAATACAAGAATCTTATTTTAAAACTAGTTTTTTTAACTTATGTCATTGAGGCCGCATTTTACCAAACTTGAATAAGGTCTTATACCTAGATTAATCTCTGAATTTGTATAGACTAATCTCGTAGTAAGTCTTATTCCAAGTTTGGTGAAATGCGGCCTAAATTAATTAAAAAAACGTAACATGACCGTTAGTTCCTCAACAATAGTATTAAATCGATCTCATACATACATACCTTCACGCTTTCATTCGCAGAGTGGGGTAGGCAGAGCTACAGAATCACCAACAACTCCAAAAACTTGTTGATAACTCTGTAACCACAATTTGCACAATTATAACGATCACTTTGTAATTTTGTAACAACAAACTAAAACCGCTTATCTCTTCTACCTTAGCACACCACTTAAACCGAAGGCCTCCCGGGATAAAAATGAAATGTTGGGCTGTAAAAAGTAAGATGTCTGCCGATTGTCCGCCGCGGACCTACGCGCCCCGGGGCGAATTGAGGCGTCACTTTAATTCCGTTTCATCCTGGATCTGGTTTGATTGACATAAAGACGGCTGAACCAAATGGGACGCGTTCCACCGTAATACTTATGAAAGAAAGAGACTAATTGGAGCTCATAACCAGGCAGTACAAACCATATCGTCTTTGATTTGTTATGGTATTGCTTTTAAATCGGCTGTAACGACTGCTTGCTCTCATGAAGATACATACATACATACGCCACATAACGCCTTCATTCCTAGAGTGGGGTAGGCAGAGCTACAGAATCACCAACAACTCCAAAAAACTTGTTGATAACTCTGTAACCATAATTTGCACAATTAGGCTAAGATGTTTAACAGTGTATATTAGTGACAGGTAGCAAGCCCATCGCCTAACAGTACTACAAGGCTTTATTCCCTTAGTCGCCTCTTACGACATCCATGGGAAGACATGGAGTGGCACTATTAAAACATTTACACGCCAAGAATTTACCAGCGCTTCACAAGAGGAGACCACTGCTGAGAACGCCGCAAGAAACTCAGCAGTCAGTCATTTTTTAAATATATTTAATATTACAATGATACTACTTGTCTAGATATAATATTATATAAATCTATGAATAGTTCATTAAAAAATATATCAAATTACCTGCGTAGTTTCTGCAGGAAAACACACCAAAATCTTGCGAGAGAGATAGAGAGAGAAAACGAAAAGTCAGAAGCCTGGACACTCGACGTCTCGTAATAGTGCGTGTATAATGCATATGCCTTTTGGTTTTAATCAGCAACATGAAAGTATTGCTTACTGAAGATTTTATTTTCTTTTCAAGTAATGCGGTGCCGTAACTCAAATGACAGACTCTATACGTTTTTTAAACGGTATACCTTCGTCGTATTTCAAAGTAACATATTTATAAAACGTCAAAACGAACCATCCATCATGTTGGTACTGCGATGTGCAAAACTGTCTAAGGATAATTTATATTATTTATGTCTAGACGAGAATATTCTGCACATGCAATATCGATAATCTCTTTATATTACTTACCATATTAAAATTGATATTTTTGAAGTTACTTCTGATAGTAGGGCTCACGTTTTATACGAGATAAAAAATTGTATCAGGGCACGATCACACATACAGGGTGTCCCAGAAATAGCACGTCACAGTGACACTGGAGATTCCCCAGCCTCAGACGAACCAAACCAGCCTAACATGACCTCAGTAAAAGTTGCACCGTTTTCGAGTTATACCAATTTAAAGATTTTTCCAAATTTTCACCTCTTTTGACATTGTAAGTGCTCGCATTTACTGGGATAGCTTCAGAATTTAGTTTTTTTTATTTGTGCGCGTTTATAAATAGTTGATTAAGATGATAGAAGCATTATTATGTCAATAACTAATGTAAAAGTTGGAAAAATACTGTAATGAACTTGACTTAAATTATCATCAACATAGTAATTTAAACTTTGAACACCTTCCATAACTTTTTTTTACTACAAACGAAATTAGCAAATAACTTTAAAAACATGCGTATTTTATGCCAATTCTAAAATGGTATGACACATGATATCTTAATGCATAAAAGTAGGAATTCGTATGACATTTGCCAATATGGATCCTCGGAAATCAATGCTAATCATCTAAAAAAATATCTTGTACTCTACGATATCTCATTTGTTTGTGCTCCTTTGAAGAATATGATTGATTTTTGGTTGACCTTGGTTCAAAGATAATAAAAAACGGGTTTAATTTTCATTAGTTTTTACAGTAAATGTTCGAATTGTTTCCCTCCGACTCTAAGGCACAAATGGCATCTTCGAATAAAATTTCGGTTTAATTTTCGTAAACTGGTTTCCGATATGTCTCGGGCTGCATTGAAGACACGTCGCCGTAGTTCCTTTTTGTTACTTATTGGTTTTGAATAAGTATTGTCTTTCAGACATCACCAGAAAAAAAAATTTTTTTCAAAACGAAATCAACTTCCGTTAAGAGTGCCGAGTAGTCGTTTCAGTTCCACAAACAAAATCAGAGTCACGAAACGCAAGGTAACGAACTATGAGTAGTTTGGGTCACAGGGCTACAACTGCAATAAATTAATAACAGACTATCCTACAATTCTTTACATGATAAACTTGCAAAGCGGCTAATCGCGTTTCATTTGTTAGTTTGGTTGCCGGGATCCTTATTGGCAAATGTGATACGAATTCCTTTTTTGCATTAAGATATCATGTGTCACTCTGATTTTGTTTGTGGAACTGAAACGACTACTCGGCACTCTTAACGGAAGTTGATTTCGTTTTGAAAAATGTTTTTAAGCTATTGCATAGCTTCTATCGCGGGCCTTGAGCGCGGGGACCGAATCCAGAAATTCCGTAACGAAAAAACCTCACGCTCCCCACTCCGACGGGCAAGGAGGTGTGGCTTGAAGGCCGTGCATCGTCTAACGTCGTTTCAGTTCGGCAGTCTTCGACACGGCGTTGTGTGCGTTTGTACGACATGCAATAGCTTTACCGCGGCAGTCCCCGAGTGCCACACGTCTTTTTTTTTTTCTGGTGATGTCTGAAAGACAATACTTATTCAAAACCAATAAGTAACGAAAAGGAACTACGGCGACGTGTCTTCAATGCAGCCCGAGACATATCGGAAACCAGTTTACGAAAATTAAACCGAAATTTTATTCGAAGATGCCATTTGTGCCTTAAGATATCATATGTCATACCATTTTAGAATTGGCATAAAATACGCATGCTTTTAAAGTTATTTGCTCATTTCGTTTGTAGTAAAAAAAAGTTATGGCAGGTGTTCAAAGTTTAAATTACTATGTTGATGATAATTTAAGTCAAGTTCATTACAGTATTTTTCCAACTTTTACATTAGTTATTGACATAATAACGCTTTTATCATCTTAATCAACTATTCATAAACGCGCACAAATAAAAAAAACTAAATTCTAAAGCTATCCCAGTAAATGCGAGCACTTACAATGTCAAAAGAGGTGAAATATTGGAAAAATCTTTACATTGGTATAACTCGAAAACGGTGTAACTTTTACTGAGGTCATGTTAGGCTGGTTTGGTTAGTCTGAGGCTGGGGTATCTCCAGTGTCACTGTAACGTGCTATTTTTGGGACACCCTGTATAACCGGTATATAACAATAGGGGATGCAAATAACCGGTTATAACCGGGTATTGTCATACAACAACGGTTAATACCCGGTAAAATTACATTCCCTACACAGGAATTTACCTTGAGGCTTCTCTGCGTTCTAGTAACTATGATAAAATAATAGTACATTGTGTATTAAGGTCGGTAAGTAAGGAATTACGATCGAGGCTCTAGTAGAAGCCCGAAGTCGAAGACTGAGGGCTTTCTGAGTCGAGGTTCGTAATTCCTGTACCGACCGTGAAACATACAATGTTTTTCATCACATTTGCGAGTAAATAAATAAAATTATAGGACAGAAAACACTTATAATACTTACACAAGTCAGCACAACTATTATTACGAATTACTTGAACTTTTTTTAAGCGGATGACGGGCGGACTCCACAGATTATACAAATGTTTCGTTCAGAAACGTTAAGGGCAAATACTTACGTAGGTTTACATATAGCCCTGAAGGAGTGTAAAAAAAAACGACGTTTTGATACAGAATACTATTAAAATCGATTATTAAGAACATTAATTGAGTATTTAAGTAACATGTAGCGAGATTGCAATGAAATTCCTGTTTAAATAACATTTTAAGACAATTTTTCAATTGCGTGTAAACTCTTTGCTTGAACTTGCATGACCTGTGTGCTGTGCTATAAATTAAAAAAAAATTACTTACCGACCTTGGGTTTCATGGTAAATAAAAAGGTCGAGGGTTTTATATCGGGCATTGCGGCCAAGTTAATCTGTATGTTTAGATACTGTTTACGTGATGAAATAGTAGTTTATGCAACTGATGCATAATGAGATGCCTTAAAAAACGAGTGTGGTTTTAAGTATGAAACGAGCGTCGGCGAGTTTCATAATATCACACGAGTGTTTTAAGGCCCGCTTACGTACAGTTGCATATACTACTTGGCCTACACACACATATCAAAATAAATCTCAGATGGGTTCAGAAACCGTGTGACTTGACCACAAAAATGGCGGCAAAACAAACTTGTGCTGTCAGTGTTACGAGAATGGTTTTTTTTTAAATCAATTAACAATTCGTATCGATAACTATTTTAATATATATGGATACTAGAATAGGGACCCTCTTGAGTTTTGATAGCTGTATGTTCCAAATTTAAACTCATAACCTTACAGAAATCGATAATGTTATGACATTACAGTACAGATTTTACCTACTACCACAGACAAGAAAATTCTCATTGTAAAATTGGTTGTAATAATGCTGGTCATTTCCTAAGGTTTTTTGAACGCATTTTAGAGCACTAATGATATCTGCGTAGATATATTAGTTTTCCGCGTCTGCCTGCCAGTCCGTATATTCACTAACTCCTATGAAACGTCTACCACTACCACCAAGACGAAAATTGACACCCCCCTGATCTCCGAAGCTAAAGACCTAAAATTAAAAAAAATACAAACAAGAAAACCTATTAGAATTCTAAGAAAAAAAACGTATGTAAAGAACCCTCTCCACGCGAGTTCAACTCGCACTTGGCCGATTTTTTTTCTTTTTAAACTCCCGAGACCAGGCCCAAGGCTTCTAATCAACTTTGTTAAACCTTGGCCTTTGACGAGTTATGGTATTGTTTTTTAATCTTAATCGTAACCTTGACAACACGTCAAAGGCCGTATGGTTTTGCCCCGGAGAATAGAGGCAAAGTATAAATTCTTCAGTGTGTGTTGCCAGTGATGACCTACGGATCCGAGACGTGGGCGCTAACAATGGGCCTCATAAGAAAGCTCAAGGTCACTCAGAGGGCTGTGGAGAGGGCTATGCTCGGGGTTTCTCTGCGTGATAGAATCAGAAATGATGTATCCGCAGGAGAACTAAGGTTACCGACATAGCCCGAAGAATAGCTGAACTGAAGTGGCAGTGGGCGGGGCACATCACACGCAGGACTGATGGCCGATGGGGTCAGAAGGTTCTTGAGTGGCATCCATGAGCTGTGGGTAGGCCCCTAACAAGATGGAGTGACGACCTTGTAAGGATCGCGGGAAAGCGGTGGATGCGAAAAGCACAAGACCGGTCTGAGTGGAGAGCCTTGGGGGAGGCCTATGTCCAGCAGTGGACGTCTTTTGGCTGACATGATGATGATGATAAAAAAAATCAACCGATTTTAAAGTAGGTTCCCAATGAGCCCCTAAAACGTTATGGCCGGCAGCTCATACAAATTCAAATCACTTCAAATACGTCGCAAAATCGTTTCGTTTCCCTCGAGGCCCTAATCTTAATATCCAAAGCAATAGAACGATAATTATCCTCGTGATCGTCCCATTTCTAATGAACAATGTCGTTTATCCGGCGATCGACGACTCCCCGCCGCCGTCGCGGAGCGTGTGTCGCAATCGTTTCAGCGACAGTGTCGCGTGTAATGGATTGCGAGAGGCGCTGGCGCGAGCGAGATGGCCCGCGCTAAGAAAAGCGGCGGACTGCGGGCCTGGTATGGTTGTATTTGTCACGCCATAATCGCAGCCATATTAGGCCCCCGGGAATGCTTTTCGTTGTATTTTTACTACCAGTCTGTCAGTTCTTTTGACACTTACATAAACAATCTGTGACCGTAAATATTGTGTGTGTGTGTGTTAACGTGTGTCTTTCTCTCTGTCTGTGTGCGTGTGTGTGTGTGTGTCTCTGTGTGTGTGTTAACGTGTGTCTCTCTCTCTGTCTGTGTGCGTGTGTGTGTGCGTGTGTGTGTCTCTGTGTGTGTGTCAACGTGTCTCTCTCTCTCTCTCTCTCTCTGTGTGTGTGTGTGTGTGTGTGTGTGCGTGTGTGTGTATGTATGTCGTCGTAATCAAGCTGTGTAAGCCACTTTCTTATTAGTGACTTACTATGGGGTGCCTATTTATACGATGGTGTTTGCAAAACGTTTTAATGGCCAATTGAGAAAAGAAAAGTGTGGTATTTTAATCCGAGCGAACTTCGTACATGTTTTTTGGGTTTTCCAGCGCTCTCGGCCTCTTATGTCCGCTTGGAAGACCTCGTCGTGAAGTTTGCCATAATTTTACATAAGTTTTCTCAGGAACAGTTGGCGAACAGTGAGAACATTAGCAACATTGTCGAGTTGTTTATAAGCACATAAAAGTGCGTGTTGCCAGTGATGACTTACGGATCCGAGACGTGGGCGCTAACGATGGGCCTCATAAGAAAGCTCAAGGTCACTCAGAGGGCTATGGAGAGGGCTATGCTCGGGGTTTCTCTGCGTGATAGAATCAGAAATGATGATATCCGCAGGAGAACTAAGGTTACCGACATAGCCCGAAGAATAGCTAAACTGAAGTGTCAGTGGGCGGGGCACATCGCACGCATGACTGATGGCCGATGGGGTCAGGTTTTTGAGTGGCGTCCGCGGACCGGGACACGAGCTGGGTAGGCCTCCAACAAGATGGAGTGACGACCTTGTAAGGATCGCGGGAAAGCGGTGGATGCGAAAAGCACAAGACCGGTCTGAGTGGAGAGCCTTGGGGGAGGCCTATGTCCAGCAGTGGACGTCTTTCGGCTGACATGATGATGATGACATAAAAGCAATTCAATGGTGACACGGTATAAATGACATCGAGTTTTTGACCTGTTATTCTATTTTCAACGATTTGATAGTTCTTATTTACTTTACAGTGATGGCGGTCCAGTTAAAAATAATACCAAGGTAAAATACGATTTGGATGTTAACACCTCGAATAGAGGCGCAGGTCAACGAATAGACAGATTACGTAGGCTTAGTAATATGTATGTATGTATACTCTTTATTGTGTCTTTGCTGTGTGGTTGCCGGCTTAGAATAGTGCCACTACATGTCTTCCCGTGGAAGTCGTAAGAGGCGGCTAAGGGAATAAAGGCTTGTAGTACTGTTAGGCGATGGGCTTGCTACCTGTCACTAATATACACTGTTAAACATCTTAGCCTAATTGTGCAAATTGTGGTTACAGAGTTATCAACAAGTTTTTACAGTTGTTGGTAATTCTGTAGCTCTGCCTACCCCACTCTGGGAATGAAGGCGTGAAGGTATGTATGTATGTACTAGAATAAAAAGGAAATGCAAGCAATATAACATAAAAAACCAGACACGTGCGAGACGAGCTCGCCCACCGAGGGTCCCGCAAATGACGCGGTTAACTCAATTCAAAATTCGCCGTTCCTTGCATAAAGACCCTGTTTTTTTGTGGTTTAATCAAAAATGTTAAGTTTTTAGATTTTTCCCTATACTGGTAGTATAAGACGGTATTACTTGCCAAATTTCACAGTCAACGGAAAATACCCTATAAATTTTGATTCCCTTGAGTGTCGAAATATAAGTTTTTGGGACATAAAGTTAACTTAGAAGTTTGCTTTTTACTGCTTCAAAGGACTGTAGATTTTAGTATATGTATGTATGTATGTAAACTCTTTATTGCACAAAAATATAAATATTACCAAATAAATATTAAAGTAATGTACAAAGGCGAACTTATCCCTAAATGGGAATGGGAATGGGAATGGGATGGGGTATATGGTTGTAATTTCAACTCGATATCTTTATGCGTTCTGGAGATAAAGGGTCTTGACAGACGGACGGACGGACGGACGGACAGACAGACAGACAGACGCACGAGTGTTCCTATAAGGGTTCCGTTTTTTTCTTTTGAGGTACGGAACCCTAAAAGCAAGTACAAAGAGGAAGTTATCCTTTCTTATTCCCATTGCCAGTTTTTGGGAGTGTGTGTGTAACCTTCTTTGGTTTCTTTTGATGGTTTTTAATTATTTTTTTTATATCATAGTAAGGCGAAAACGAGCACACAGGCCACCTGATGGTAAGTGGAAACTGTGACCCATAGACATTCTCATTCACAAGACCGCAATCCTAAGACTGCAAATGCGTTGCCAACCCTGAGGACGAAGATGGAATGCCTCTATGCTAGTAATTTCACCGGCTGTCTTATCCCCAAACCGGAACACAACAATGCGAACACTGTTGCTTGGCGGTAGGTTAATGGATAAGATGGTGGTACCAACCTGGACGAACCCTGCACAAGGTCCTCCCACAAGTTCCAACGGAAACGGGAGACCAGCGCCGAGTATATTGCGAGCATCACGCTGGGTTTGGACCATTTTGTGACAGTATTATTTTTGTGCGTAGGTATTTCTCTATCCATTTATTTTGTTTCACACTAACAAATGATTTTCTTGATTTTTCTTTTAAAAATAATCCAAGTTAATCCGCTTCTCTTATACACTTAGAGCATACAATAAGGGAGCACTACTCCGCTAAACGTTGCCAAGTTTTTTCAACTCTATCTGCCATAATAGAGCTCTTATTTCCACGTGTTAAACTCCATTTTCGTGTTTACTCTCCTTTTAACGTTCCTATTGTTGGAACAGTCTAGTAGGTGACATTTTGTTTTGGCTTTAACCTTTTTTCGGTTTATTTCCAAAGTTGGTATTGATGAGTTAAGTGACTAAAGAACTTTTAGACGGTTGAAGGAGTGACACAGCCTATCTATACTAATGTAATGGATTTGAAAGCGTTTGGTTTGTTTGTCTTCACGATTTAAAGTATATACACCGTGGGAACGAGTAACCCGACAAATTTTAACCATCGATTCTAGAGCCAATTTGTAGTATATAATGTGATATAACATGTAGCCCAATAACGCATAATTTCAGAGTTTTTAATTATTAAAAAAAAAAACAATTAATTGAATTTAAACTCTGTCACCTTAACGTAAAGCAATATTTTCTAAGAAAGATTCATCTTGTAAATAGCAATGTCATCAACGTACAACGTAAATTAATTTAATCAATTTCTAAGTAAATAATGCTTTAGGTGACAAAGTTCAAATTAAATTAACTATGGTTTTTTTTTTATAATAAATATCTTGGAAATTATGCTTTATTGGACTACATGTTATATCACATTATATACTACAAATTGGCTCTAGAATCGATGTTTAAAATTTGTCGGGTTACTCGTTCCCACGGTGTATATCTAAATGTTAATGAAAATAAACATCAAGGGCCTAATATTTATAATAAATGGGTAAGGACCAAAAAGTAAGCAATGCTTACTCACTCCATTAAATTTTCTATGAAACCTGACGTACAGACCTCGTCATGTTGTTCTCCTAGACATTAGGTATTTTATTTGTATTTTATTTACGTTACATTTGTAATGATTTTATTTGTGTTAGTTTTAAAAAGAATTATTTATTACTTTATTACCTTGTAATGTAATTTAGATACTTTTAAGTATTATTGTATTTAATCATTGAAACAAATGACCTTCTGCTGGAGTTTCTTGCGGCGCTTCTTCTCCGCAATGATGGTCGTGTCCGAAGCGCTGGTAGGTTCACTCCATGTTACCGACGTGTAAAAGAGCCCTCATGTGGCCAATTTACTGAATAAATATTTTAAATTTTTGAATTTGAATTTTGAAAACTTTTCCGTTGTGACTCGAAAATTAGCCATACAATTGTATGTTACATTAACAATTAAAAGTTAAAATAAAAATAAGCTACTCAAATATTAAAGATGTAAATAATAATCACTACTATAAATAGAATACCCCCTACAGGTTCGCTCGCGGCATGGTCCCTATGACACTGGCTGCATTATCTCTAAAATTATAATAAAAAAAAATTACATTTATCTATCGAAAGAATTATTATATTGTAGAACGACATAAAATAATACAACAACCATAACACAATAACTGAAAAATAAAACTAAAATTAAATAAGACTAACTCTAAATATATAAATTAACTAAAACATTAAATCTAAGAATGGCCCCTGCGGCATTGTACCACAGATGCTGGCAGCATTTCCTCGCTGGATGGTTAAACTTATACGTTGAGCGAGGAAACTGCCAGCTCTTCGGTCTCCCGTGACGTCAATGAGCCTCTTCGAAATTTCTTCGAAGAGGCTTCGAGCGCTAGGACCCCACGGAACAAGGGTCTCGACGCCGAATGGAATAAACATATATTCTGGGCCGAGACCATTATATTTTCCTACCTTCATGCTTTCGGCCGCTTCAGCAGCCGCACCAGCCCTATTAGAGGTCCGGTGGAGATGTGATGGGGCTAGCGTGTCTACACAGGTTGCATCCCACACTAGCACCAAAATAGATTTGAGATCGTCATAACGAGCCCTTTCATTTGATATATTGTATGTAGGTATGCTTTTCGTCTTACAACGGAACTTTTTTCGACTTCGTAGTTTGTATGGTAATAATAAATGTTTAAAACAAAAAATGAAAATGAAACAAAAAACATTTCGTTAAACTTACTTAAGTCTATTTTTTTTTATTTTTTTTTATATGAGGGGACAGTGTCACACCAATTGACCTAGTCCCAAACTAAGCTCTGGGCTTGTACGGTCAGTGTTAACGGAAAAAAAAAAAAAAAAAAAAAAAAAAAAAAAAAAAAAAAAAAAAAAAAAAAAAAAAAAAAAAAAAAGAATGTTAACGGAAAATTAACATGTTTTTATTTACTTTTATATCATCGTGTAATTTATCAACCATGTGTGGTTGTCTGTCGCCGGCCTTATAACCATAGTCTAGGAATCTAGTTTATGTATAGATTTAAAATCTATGTTTGTTTTTGGTTACTACTTCCCTTCCGCCCTGTCAATTCACGAGCGTGCGGACGCATATTTCAAGCATATTTCATTTTTATTACTGTATATCGTGATAAGTGTTTACTGTGATTAAATCAGTTCAAATCAACAGTTGTTCATAATTTCACGTCTCAAGAGCCATCAGCGACGCTTCGAACCCGCCGTCTGCGGCTCTAAAGAGAATCACAATCATCACCCACCAGCGTGTCGTTAATATAGCCCGTCAGGACCACGGCTACTGAATATTGCGCACATTTTTGGTGGCCCATGAGGGGAAAACGGCTTGTGAACGCGGAGTTCACCATGCAAGCATCAATATTCATCAACAAGGCGGCGTAAGCAACATCAAGGTCGCAACGCCCGGCAAGTATCGATCGTCATCGAAAATCAGTGTGGTTATTTGCATTCATTCATTAGAATCAGTGATCATTTCAGTGTGTTGTGTGTGATTAAGTGGTACCGTGTCAATCGGCTACTTATTCAACACGCCATATTTGTTACGTCATTCATTTGAGGTTATCTCGCGCGGAGCGGGATAAGCAACCGGTAACGGTTGTCAGGTTGGCAACACTCAGCGACGTCAGTGCTTTATGGACATTAAGTTTATGTTACCTGTCAACGTCAATGTCAACTTGACTTGACAGTGTACTTAGGTTAGGAATTCATTATCATCGTTACCGGTGTTTATAAACAAACTTCTAAGTTCATTTCTCACCAACCGGTGAATTATTTAATTGTAAGTGTGTATTGAGATTTCAAAATGTCGGTACGAAGTGCGCGTACGCAATTTAGCTCCAAGTACCAAATGTTATTGGACTTTGCCGCTACGGTGAGTGACACAACAAGTTCTATTGCCGCCGCAGTCGCTAGGCGACATTTTAACCAGTACTTCGGTTTATTTGTTCAAGCTTATGAGCTACTAGTGGGGGCCGGAGATGAGGTAGATGAGGACGACATGGCTTCCTATAGGGCTAAATTTAGTGAGATAAATAGGTTACTAATTAAAATCGAGGAGCTCTGTGAAACCGACGCGTCTGTTCCGCCTCGAACAAAGCTGCGGTCACAAACTATAGCGAAATTGCCCGCTATCGAGTTGCCTAAGTTTTCAGGCAATCTCATGGACTGGATACCATATTTCGACTTGTTTTCATCCCTTGTTCATGATAGGGAAAACATGACCGACTCTGAGAAACATTATTATCTCAGGGCATCCTTGGAGGGTGAAGCCCTACATATAGTCAGGCAGCTACCTATAGATGATGCCAATTACTCGGTAGCCATCAAGCTGTTACAAAATAGGTACCAAAATCAGCGGGTCTTGCTAGACACTTACATTGGTAGGATTGTCAATATCCCCTTAATCCTTAATGTTTCAGATTTAAGGGCTCACTTTCAGGATCCTCTTCAGGAAGCCCTTCAAGCATTAGAGAAGATGAAGCAGCCTGTCAAAGAGTGGTCTTACATACTACTATACTTGGTATTACACAAACTTCCTGCTCGCATTAGGGCATTGTTTGAGGAGAGGTTCGGTGTAGACCGAGACACTCTGCCTACTATTCACCAACTTCTGGAGTTGGTGGATGAACAGTGCCGCCTGCAGCAGACAGTTGCTCTGACACCGGAGAATGCCAAGACACCACAGCGTGTGTCTCCACCGCCTGTGCGTTCATCAGTACAGCGGCCAACTCAACGCCAAGTGACGTCTGGCAAACCCCATCAACACACTCAGGTGATGTCATCATCTTCCGATCAAGGACCATCATCATCAGCTCGTCAGGTGAGACCTCAATGTTCTTTTTGTGGTGTCCAGGGACACTCTCTCTATAGGTGCTCTGGCTTTCAACAGCTGTCACGGTCTAACCGTAGATCGTGGGCTACTCAGACCGGCCATTGTTATCGATGCTTGAGGAAACACTATGCCAATGAGTGTAATCATAAGAACTGGTGTGCTCATTGTGGATCCCCAGCGCATAACTCGCTAATCTGCAATGCCGATGGGGACACCACTGCTCCTCAGCAGCCGGATCAACCTGCCGCTCGCCTGGTCAAACAGCAGGCCGCTGATGTGATCCGGGGAGATGCGGGCTCATCATCAGCGCCTCAATGGAAGGCTACACCGGTGCGCGCGCATCATTATCGTAGGCTGCCAGTTGGTGCAAGAGCACACTATGCTCAGACACAGTTCAATACCCTCAGGTTCGGCTCTACGCAGGGCTCTGATCAACAATGAGATGCGGTTGCTGTTGGTGCACTTCAGGGTCCATCACTCCCTATAACCATCTGCCCTACTGCAATGGTTATGGTCAGGTCAGGTGATGGCACATATGTCAAGGTCAGGGCACTGTTAGATACAGGAGCTGCTGTTTCAGTTGTCAAACATTCATTAGTTCATAACTTAAATTTGCACCAACAGTGTAACAGTAATTCTTTGTATGGAGTAGGTCATCAACCAGTTAGTACACCTGGCCTTATTGCCAAATTGGTCATCAAACCTGTCAGTACTGAATTACCAGTTGTTAGCACCATGGCAATGGTAGTGTACACATTATCAGGAAATATTCCGGCATATGATACTCAATTAAAGAATCAATTAAGGTCATCAAATATCATACTTGCTGATAGCAACTTTGATAAAGCTAGAGATGTTGACATTATATTAGGTGCAGATGTACTTAACTATGTGCTTGATGGTTCTAAGATACCCACCAACATTCCAGGGATAGCAGCTTACGGATCATACTTTGGTCACGTCATCATGGGAGCCATACCAACTCCACAGACTTCTTCGACGGAGACATCGCCCGCCCAGTCAGCTGGCACGTCAGTGGAAGACTATGGACTTCATGCAGTCAGGCTGGAGGAAGTATTGGAGAAGTTTTGGAAGGTTGAGGAGCCACCCTCAAAGCCAGCTGTTCATCCAGATCATTTGGAATGTGAAAGGTTGTATAATTCAAGTACTCAACGTATGCCAGACGGCAAATATATGGTTAGGTTACCATTACTGTCAACAAGGCCACCATTGGGTGAATCAAAGGCCTTAGCTATTCATAGGTTGCGATCTTTGGAAAGAAAGATGGCTAGAAATTCAGTATTTGCTAATAAATACAAGGATTTCATGAAAGAGTATGAAACTCTTGGTCATATGTCAAAATCAGAGTTTCAGTTTGATTCAGAACATTTCATCATACCGCATCATGGTATATTCAAAAAAGGAACAGATAAGATCCGTGTCGTATTTGACGGTAGTGGCCGCTCTAGTACTGGGACCTCATTAAATCAGTGCCTTCATACAGGCCAACCTTTACAAAATGATATTACTCAAATATTGTTGAATTTCAGACGACATCAAATAGTCTTCACAACCGACATCAAGCAGATGTTTCGAATGACCTGGATACACCCTGAAGACAGGAGGTATCAGCTCATCTTGTGGCGAGAGAACCCGTCTGAACCAATTCAGGTATACGAGTTAAATACTAATACCTATGGACTACGGTCGAGTCCGTTCATTTCAATTCGGACACTGTTACGTCTAGCCGATGATTGGGAGGCCGATCATCATGAATCACTAGCATCAGACGTCATCAGACGAGATATCTTCGTCGACGACATTCTAACGGGCGCGGATTCACTATCAGACGCGCAACACCTCAAATCGGAACTCATCGCGCTTATGAAAAGCGCCGGATATGAGCTTAGGAAATGGTCATCGAATTGCAATAAACTACTGCAAGATTTACCCCAAGAACACTGCGAGCAACCCCGACAGTTTGACACTGATGATAAAAGCTTTATTAAAGTGTTAGGGATTCAATGGGACCCAGTATCAGACTCAATGTCATATCAGATCAATGTACCATTAGGTCAACCGATTACTAAGCGTCATATCCTTAGTACAATAGCACGCCTATATGATCCGTGTGGATATTGCGCGCCTATTGTGTTCAGATTCAAAGTGTTCCTTCAATCACTATTCTCAGATGGACTATCGTGGGATGAACACGTCAGCCATCATCAATGTCGTCAGTGGGACGAACTCATTCAAGACTTAAACTATTTGTCGAATTTGCAGATTCCTAGATGTGTTGCACTACCGCAGGCTGTCTCATATTCACTTCACGGATTTGGAGACGCTTCGGAGGCCGGATATGCTGCGAGCGTCTACCTCAGGACAGTGGATGCGTCAGGGAGCGTCATGGTACGTTTACTTTTAGCTAAATCACGAGTAGCTTCTCTGAAATCAAAGCAAACAATACCAAAGCTCGAGCTCAGTGCAGCTCACCTAGTGTACAAGTTATTAAATCACGTAGCAGAGTCGTATGACCATTCAATTCAATTTGATAGCATCAATGCTTGGTCAGATAGCACCATTGTGTTATCATGGTTAAATACCAAACCTCACATGCTGCAAACATTCGAATGCAATCGAGTACAGGATATTCAGAACTCCAAACGTCACATGACATGGCGTCACATAAGGTCTGAACTAAATCCTGCAGATGTCGCTTCAAGGGGTCTGTCAGCGAAAGAGCTACTTGGATTTAATTTATGGTGGTCACCAGACTGGTTACTGAGGGAAGAGTCACAATGGCCTTCACTACCAGTCTCGATGCCTCACGACTTACCTGGATTCAAGAAATTAGTCCATTTTGTTACCCCTGTCGAGCCATGGGAAGAGACGTTATTGTCACGCGTCAGCTCGTTCAGTAAACTCATCAATGTTACGTCATTTGTACTCAGATTTTGCAGGAATGCCAGATTACCGAGGGAAAAACGGAATCTTACGTCTTCATTATCACTCGACGAGACTCGTGAAGCTACGAAACATTGGATTAAGAAAATTCAAATGGATTCATACAAGGATGAAATCATATTGATCAAACAAGGAAAAATGCTCTGTAAATCACTACAGAAATTAAGTGTATTCGTGGATGACGAACACTTTATCAGAGTCGGTGGACGACTACGGAAATCAGCATTGCCATATGGGGCAAGGCATCCCTATTTGATACCTAAGGATCATAGGTGGGGGCAATTACTGATCGAATATTATCACAAGTCATATTGTCACGCTGCGACAAACGCGCTCATATCGATACTCAGGCGAGAGTATTGGATCACTTCAGTCAGGCGACAAGTGTCTAGGGTTATCCGAAACTGTTTGGTTTGTTTCAGATTTAATGCGTCGACTCAGCCACCGTTTATGGCTGATCTGCCCGCTGATAGAGTCACAGCCGCACGACCATTTTCAGGCGTAGCGACTGACTTTGCTGGGCCGTTCTTAGTCAAAAGCAGTTTATTAAGAAATGCTAAATCAGTCAAAGCTTACCTGTGTGTCTTTGTATGTCTAGGTACAAAAGCTGTTCATCTCGAGGTCGTCTCTTCGTTGAGCGTCGAGGCCTTCATTGCGGCATTCACCAGGTTTGTCAGTCGTCGCGGTCTGCCTTCGCTTATCAGATCGGATCGAGGTACAAATTTTACTGGTTCTAATTCGTATCTGAAGGAGATCAATCAGTTCTTGTTGGACAACGAGATCATCCTCAAGGAGGAGTTTAGAAAACAGAGTATTCGTTGGGAGTTCAATCCTCCTGCATCGCCCCACATGGGAGGCCTATTCGAGGCTGCCGTCAAGAGCGCTAAAAACCTCCTCAAGAGAGAGGTGGGCGATATCATTTTAACATTTGAGGAATTATCTACTTTATTTTCTAAAATTGAGTCAATACTTAATTCCCGGCCCCTAGTACCTATGTCAGAGGACCCCTGTGATCTCGAAGTTCTTACACCCGGTCATTTCATCATTGGTCAACCACTAGTAGCCTTGCCAGAAGCTCACTGGCGGGAAACTAAAATCTCGCGATTATCACGCTTTCAAGTCATTCAGAAAATGTATCAGTCAATTTGGTCACGATGGCATATTGAATATCTCACTACACTACAGTCACGTAATAAATGGTATAGTCATACTAACAACGTAGAGCTCAATGACTTAGTTCTTATTATTGATGAAAACTCGCCGCCTCTGCAATGGCGAAGAGGTCGAGTTATAGAATTGTTCAAAGGATCAGATCAAGTTGTTAGATCAGTTAAATTAAAGACTCAATCTGGAGAGCTTGTAAGGCCAGTGGTCAAGTTGTGTAAACTACCAATAATTTAAGTTAACCATTTATGTGTCTGTTCATATAGTGTTAAACTTGTGCATTTATTACGTATTCATTATGTCAGTTTATTCATAGTGTTTCAACTTATGTTAAACTATGTTTTTGTATCAATATCATGTGTCCTTATACTATAAGTAGAGTTCATTAGGGACTTCAAGTATTCAGTTCATTTTTCCCCTGGCGGCGGCAGGAATGTTAACGGAAAATTAACATGTTTTTATTTACTTTTATATCATCGTGTAATTTATCAACCATGTGTGGTTGTCTGTCGCCGGCCTTATAACCATAGTCTAGGAATCTAGTTTATGTATAGATTTAAAATCTATGTTTGTTTTTGGTTACTACTTCCCTTCCGCCCTGTCAATTCACGAGCGTGCGGACGCATATTTCAAGCATATTTCATTTTTATTACTGTATATCGTGATAAGTGTTTACTGTGATTAAATCAGTTCAAATCAACAGTTGTTCATAATTTCACGTCTCAAGAGCCATCAGCGACGCTTCGAACCCGCCGTCTGCGGCTCTAAAGAGAATCACAATCATCACCCACCAGCGTGTCGTTAATATAGCCCGTCAGGACCACGGCTACTGAATATTGCGCACAGTCAGCGTCAAAAGAAAGTGATCACTTAAATACCTTGTCGCTTTACTGTCACATAAGCAATGTCAAACAAGGTTGTCTAAAGTGTTAATGCGATAAAGTACAAAAGTAGCTTGAAGTGACCAGTTACTTTTGACGCTGACTGTACTATGGGTACTAGACAAGGATATAAAGACTTATATAGAGAAATATATACTTAAATACATAGAAAACATCCATGACTCAGGAACAAATATTCGCGCTCATCACACAAATATCTGCCCTTATCGGGATTTGAACCCAGGACCGCTAGCTTCGTAGGCAGGGTCACTACCAACTAGGCCAGCGCGTCGTCAACGGACGGTATTGAAACTATAAGAGTTCCTAGTAACTACGGAACCCTAAAAAACACATACACACAATTTTTATCCTGCACTTTCATCCCCCGATCATTTGCTAATAGTTTTCGGAATCCCTAAATCATCCTCGCTATACAATATATCACGCGTGTAACGTTGTTTTATCACAAACCGCCCTGTTCTACTTTTTGTGTGTCGACCTCTACCTTTAACACTCAAATTAAGCTTCCAAAACATATGTTGTATCTTCCTATCTCGTTTACGCGTTGGGTTTTAGAAGCAGACGGCATTAGGTTGTCGAATTTTTGGATATGCGCCGGGTGGTTTTTATGGTTCGTTTAGAGCGGTTTAGTGCTTGTGGTTTAGTGTTGCTTTAGTTGTACTTTAGTAAGGTGTTATTAATGAACTGATGTTTTACTTAATAATATGGCATAATGTAAACAATATACAGAGAATTATGAGTTTAAACATTCAATTTAAGAAATTTAAGCCACTGAGTGGCTACGTCGTTTAGGCAGAGAAATGTATACTTAAATACATAGAAAACATCCATGACTTCGGAATAAACATTCGCGTTCATCACATAAATGTCTGCTCTCATCAGGGTTTGAGCTTCGTAGGCAGGGTCGGTACTAACTAGGCCAATTTGATTTGCGTGGCGGGCCAATGTGTATTGAAAACCCAATACCGACCTTGTTTAGTCACCTACTCGATCCAGCACTAACCCAATGTAAGCCCAGCACGGTTCCATACTCGTTGCGCCGTGCAACCTAATGGCTCGGAAACAGTTGTTTGATGTCGATATACGCGCCGATGTATCATGCAAGCTAGGTTACCTGCGCTCGTGGGCCGGCGGTAATCTAGAGTAGCCAAACAAGCTAACTCGATCTTATTAAGATATAGAAATATCTTATCTTATCTTACAGATGGTTCCTTTCAGATACACTTCTTCTTTCGATCGGATCTTTTGTGAAATTATAGTCATAGTCATAGTCATAGTATTTTATTTGTTCAACACAGGTGGGTACATAATATATACAGGTCTTATTCTACGGTTGTTTCACTGCGCTGTGCCGCAAGGCATACAAATTTTAGACTGTCAATGGCATGCTGCATGGATTTACAGTTTACATTATTTCAATGACATAAAAATTAATTTATGCTATAGTAACATTTTTGTACTAGAAAATTGTATAGCTGTTTTTTAAAATCTGACATATTTTCTTTACTTACAATTTCTGCTGGTATTTTATTATATATTTTTGGGGCCATTCCAAGTATACTTTTTCTAAAAAGGACAGTCTTAGAAAACATCGCTCTCATTTTATTCTTGAGACGCGTACTCTTAAAATTATTAAATAAGGTCAGATTACTTTTCACAAAAATTACTACTTTGTAAATATATAAGCTAGGAAGAGTTAGTACTTATGCCTAATTCTTGGAAATATGGTTTACAGGAATCCATGTAATGAATGCCACATAAGGCTCTTATACATTTTTTCTGCGCTTTAAATACTATTTCTCTGTACGTCGAATTTGCCCAGAATATAATTACCCTATTACATATGTACCGTGTGGTTGCGGGCTTAGAATAGTGCCACTCCATGTCTTCCCGTGGAAGTCGTAAGAGGCGACTAAGGGAATAAAGGCTTGTAGTACTGTAAGGCGATGGGCTTGCTACCTGATTCTGAGGCTCTGCCTACCCCAACCTGGGAATTAGGGCGTGAAGGTATGTATGTATGTGTATTAAATACATTTAGCTTTTAGTGTCATGGTCACTTTACCCACAAAACCCAAGATTACTGGCGAATGAAATTATTTCCTATTAATGCTTGATGCATGCACTGCTCCGCTTGGAGCCGGTTTAGAACACTGGGGTATTTAAATTGAGATTGCTGATTTTTTTTTATGCTGCAGGGGGCGAACGATGTATCGGGTCACCGAATGGTTTATCATTCAGACTGTAACAATCGTTTTCCAAGAGAAATTAATAAGTTCAAAAACAGAATTTTTGCCCCGTTCTCTCAAGTATGAGTGAGATTTAGGTAATGCAGCCAGTGTCATAGGGACCATGTCGCGAGCGGACCTGCTAGAGGGGGTGCGCTTTTTATAGTAGTGATTATTATTAGTATCTTTAATAGTTAAGTAGCTTAGTTTGATTTTAATTTAAATATATTTCGTTTTAACTTTTAATTGTTAACAGTATTGTTGTAAATTTTAGTATATATAATTAATTAGTAACATTTTTGGTTCTGTCTATCAAGAATTTTCATAAGTTAGCAATGTATTTTTTCTTAAAACCTCCTACTTTTACAGGATTATTATAAAACTTAGCCTAACCTATAGTTTCTATAGGAATGATTCCTTATATTTTAAGAAATTCAGAAAAACTCATGATCAATTTTATTGTAGAAGGGTAATAAGTTGTATGGCCATGACTATAACTATACCCCTTATGGGTCTCTGCAACCCAAACCGGCTTGCTTGAGCTTTGAAACAATAATAGTTTATGCAACTGATGCATAATGAGAGGTCTTAAAATACGAGTGTGGTTTTATGAAACGAGTGTCATCGAGTTTCATAATAGAATCACACGAGTACAAGGCCTAATTATGTACAATTGCATACACTACTTTATCTACACACATATTATTATCATAAGTTTAGAATTATATATTTTCGTAACAGCAAAAAAATAACAAACAAATGACAACAATAATGGCGACAATTCGGTCCTCCGTCAAGACGGATGATTTTTTTAAATCATAGACAAAATAACGAAGTCCCTATTCTCAAGTCACTCGAGATCAAGTCGTTTGGTTTATATTTAAAAACATACTGACTTGACGTTTTGAGTCTCTTGAATTTTGACAGCTGTTCCAAATTTAAACTCATAACCAGACCTAGGAATATACGGGGCAAATTAAATGACAGCTAGGGATTGCCTATATCGATAAACTGAATTAGCGATGCTTTTCCAATATACTTGTGATGGCCCCCATTTTTTGTAAGTGTGTATTATTTATTTTGTTTTGCCCCTACCACCTCCTGGAAATTGAAGTCTTTTCGCCACCTGAAATGAATTCATCAGTCGAGAAGGAGAAAATTAACGCCCAAAAATTTTGAACAAATTCTGATGGTTTACTTTAACCATAGTAAATGGAACAGTAATTCTGAAAGACACAACTAGGAAAAAAATATGATGATTATGAGTGAGGGTTCAAAAATCCTTTTAAAATAAAGAAGAACCAGAACTATGTTGCTATTTTATCTTATTTTCATACGTTTAATAAAAAAATATTTTTACAAACAAAACGGGGCGATCTCTAGTATATGGGAAAAGCATCGATAATTGAGTTGATCGATAAAGGCAATCCCTAGCTGTCATTTAATTTTGCCCCGTATATTCCTAGGTCTGCTCATAACCTTATCAAAATCTATACTGTAGTTAACATTACAGTACAGATTGTACCTACTACCACAGACAAGATAGTTCTCATAGTAAAATTGGTTGTAATAATGCTGGTCTACGGGTTATAAACGCATATGAGGACTTATGATATGCGTGTAGATAAGGTATTTTTGCCACACAAAAAAAACATCTTTTCATCGACTAAACCAGAGATTATCACCGGTGGAACTAAGTTGGAATTAATTCGTCGCCGATGGGTGTACCGCTCAGCTTGAGACTAGCTTAAGACACTTTGGGGGATTTGAGAGCACTGAAGCGTTGTATGTTGCGGTGTGTCACGAGATGAAGCGGAGATGCTGCCCTCCTTAGAAAAAAGGCGTATGTCGCATCCCAAGTAACACAGATAGCTGTATAACTATTCACTTTTAGACCTATTTGAAACTCTGTGCTTATTAAGACTCTTTTAAGAGTACACTGGTGATCCTACAGCTGCATAATAGCTGTAAGTGATATTTAAACAGCTTAGGCTCATTAAGAGCTGCATTAAGGCTACTACCCCACAGACAGCACCCGTTCATGAGTATGACGCGTATCTCAGCCATCGCCTCCCTCAACTATGGAAATACGGCTGTCACATGCATCATCTTAGAATAATGAAATCGGAGTATAGTGCGCTGGTGTTACTAAATTCCTATTACATATTCAACTTGTGAGAGGACCTTGTGCAGAGTCCATCCGGGTTAGTACCACCATCTTATCCATTAACCTACCGCCAAGCAGCAGTGTACGCATTGTTGTGTTCCGGTTTGGGGATAAGACAGCCGGTGAAATGACTAGCATAGATGCATTCCATCTTAGTCCTCAGGGTTGGCAGTGCATTTGCAGTCTTGTGAATGCGAATGTCAATGGGTCACAGTTTCTGCTTACCACCAGGTGGCCTGTGTGCTCGTTTGCCTTCCCTATGACATAAAAAAAAAACACGAATATCAAATATGCAGCCCCAATAGGAAAATACCTCACGCCATTAATTAATTCCCGCGCCATATAACGGCCCTCCAAATAATTGCAACCGAATTACTGTCTCGTTAGGCCGCGGTCTGAATTATCACTTCAAATATGGATTGCGTGCAATTTGGAATTGCGCATTTCTTGCTAGCAATAATTTACAATATTCCTAAATGCAATAGATTTCAGGTTTGTTATTAATACTAATTATATAATTGATGTTGTAAAGTGTATTTATTTGTATACTAGCGGCCTGCCAGCAGCGGCTTCGGCCAGCTGCAAATTTCTGACATCCCCGGTGAATTTTTCAATTATTTTCTGTCATACAAACCTTGTCCTGACAGTGACGAACACAACAAAAAAGAAATCAGCCAAATCAGTTCAGCCGTTCTCGAGTTTTGCGCTTAGCAACACATTTAGCAAATCATTTTTATTTTTTATATTGATACAGGGTATTTTTTAATAGGTGCACAAGTTTCAATATTTACTCCCGTGATTTCATAAGATTACTATTTAAAGAAATTAATATTTATTAGCGTCACAGTTTATTTATGAGAATATTATTAAAATAATATAAAATCAAGACTCTTTCGTTAAGAATTGTGATATACATAATTTGAATACAAGAAATTAAAATAAAATTGCTATTAAAAAATTCGTGTCCGTAAGATTATAAAAATAAATCATTTTGTAGATCAATCCATCCAATTCTATAATAAACTAGCGGCCCGCCAGCGGCTTCGCCCCGCTGCAAATTCCTGACTTCCCCGGTGGATTTTTCAATTATTTTCTTTCATAAAAACCTTGTTCTGACATTCACAAACACAACAAAAAAGAAATCAGCCAAAGCGGTTCTGTCGTTCTAGAGTTTTGCGCTTAGCAACACATTTAGCGATTCATTTTTATTGTATAGATTACCTGGCGTTGTTTTAAAGTTATCATTTCACGAAATTCTCAAAAACAGCGCGCCCTCTGTCGCGTGACCATTACAAGTGACGTCAGGACTCAATCGATAGGCCAAACGCTACAGTCGATGACGTTTCAGGTTTTACTTCTATAGGCAATTGTCGAAAAACTTCAACAACATTGCATATTAACAAACGTGTAAAATTGATTGAATTTTCCAATTCAACGCCGGTGGTTTCATGGACCGTGTAGTGCACTAACGGGGTGCATTCCAACCGCAGTTGCAGAGTCGTGTTATATATTCAGCATCAACATACTTTACATCATTATACTTTCTGAAAAAATAAACAGATTTTTTTTTTTTTTTTTTTTTACCCAAGTCTATAACAACCTTAACAGCTGATCATCTATTTACTAAACAGTTAAAACTATTGAGTGCAAAATGCTACTACACCATCAATGAATACATAGCAGATAAAATAACCTTGCAAATATATTTATATAATGTATTTGTAAAATCTATTAATATTTAAAATAAAAATTTTAGGTTATTTGTTATACAAGGGGGGAAAGTTGTATTTTACCTGCGAGTGTTCAGCTACACTACAAATGTGTGCCAATTAAAATTGACAAAGATGTAAACACAACCAAATAAACCAATTTACCACTATTACTCGATATTCACGTGGTTTTAAAGATACAGTGAGGTCTTAGCAAAGATTTATACGCTTGATCTTTACTTTTACATTAATTTTAAGATTAAAAAACTATTAATTATACGCTATTTTAAATAAAAACATGCTTGATGAATATTTGAGGTTATCTGTCAAACAGTATAAAAATTGTTTACATCTTTGGCAAGTTCAATTGTCACAGGCTATACACAAATAAACTACGTACATTACTGGCTGTTTGTTGCGTTTTATTAATAGCCGGAGCACGTAGGAATAGACAACATATTCTATTGGAAGTGTGCACTAACAAACGCCATTGTTATTCGATTGTACGAGTATGTTGTACAACTAATAACGCCGCTTGCACTAGATTCTCTGAATTGAAATGGTGATAGATCAAAAAAAGTGACTCACCTTTTTTACGTTCTAATTCGAAAGAATAGGTACTTTTAAGGGAACGATTTCAATATTTTTTTTATATACATTAGCGAATAGTTTTTTTAAATTTCTTTATTTATTTAGCAGACATTTTATGGACGACATGATTATTTTAAATTTGGGGTGTTATCTTCTAATAAATTACAACAATTAAATGATATCTAATGATATAAAGTATGATATTCCTTGATATGGTTTTTGAATTAAAGTATTTGTAAAAATATGAAAAAATTAGTGAAATAAAAATAAATACATGATAAGTAACATTGGTTCTTGAGTGGCGTCCGCGGACCGTGAGACGAGCTGTAGGTAGGCTTCCAACAAGATGGAGTGACGACCTTGTAAGGATTGCGGGAACCGAAAGCGGTGGATGCGAAAAGCACAATACCGGTCTGATTGGAGAGCCTTGGGGGAGGCCTATGTCCAGTAGTGGACGTCCTTCGGCTGACATGATGAAGTAACATTACTTTGACGACATTATCCAAACAGAGTTGGTTTTTTTTTTTAAAGCTTGCTTCTCGTAAGACTTGTTGTTGAGAATATTTTTTAACTATTTTTAAATAAATGGTCTTCCTTTTCGTCTTGAATAATCGCAGGTGCCTCGTTATTATATTTGTATAAATCTCACATTATGGACTGTGTCTATAAATTGCTAGGTTTGATTTTGGTAAGTTAAGTCCTTTTTGAATGAATGTATGTCATGTATGAATGTGGAAGAAGCGAAAGAAATTTGTCAAGATCGTAGCAAGAAGAAAGAAGTGGTCTCTGCCTACCCCTCTGGGAAACGGGTAAGTAATACGAGATATAAGAACTGATAATATAACACTCATAATATATACGCTCACTTTGTATAAACACGTTTAGTATAACGTTCACTGGATATAATGAACGGAAGATATAATTTCAAAATATCTATTTCCATAAAGTATAACGTTATTAATATATAATATCAATTTATATGACTATTAAAACGTATAACTTTCATAACACCTAAGATTTAAAAGATATATTAATCAAATTATCTAACATCAAAAAACATAATACACGTATATTATAAAAACATGCATATGTTATTTGAAATTAATAGTTATTTGTTCAACAAGAGAGCAAAATTGGTTTTTGCTGCGAGTGATGATTCAAAGATACGAGACGTAAAAAACTTTGGTCTCGTGTGAGACATACAACTTTTCACCTCAGCAGCGAGAACAACACAGCGTGAAGCTGGTAGGGCCAACGCAGGTCTTCCGTTGTGACCATTTGGTGAATACACGACTAAATAACGACACGATCGCATATGCATCAATCACAAGCATTTTTGCAAAATACTAATAAAATAAAAAGTGGAAAAAATAAACATGAAACAGATAAAACCTGTCACTCAACTTGATAATGCCGTAGTGCAAACACAACTTTATACAGCTTTATGTAGTCTGTGGCTTTAAAAAAAACCTAACTAGGCCTTGTCTATGGCTATTGGCTACAATAATCCCGCTATTTTTGAAATGCGTTCTGAAACTGCCCCCGCGGTTTATGTCACGAAATTAAAGATTGTTAAAACGATAGCAAAATTATGTAGATACATGATAAACTTCTTATTTTTCATTAATTTTGTCTTCAAAACATTAAATAAAAAAAATGATTATACCTACTGTATAAAATAGTTATAATAAACACAATTTCAAACTTTAACAGATAGTTTTATTTGCAATTTTACGGTTATGTGTGCATCCGAACGTGCGTTTCTTTTTGGCCCTACTATGTGTGGAATTTGAAAATCGAACTTCGAATCAAGTGGTTTCTATCTCTCGCTTTTTTCCTATCGAAGTGAAAGTGACAGAACAAAGTGAAGTTCAATTTTTTCGAATGTTGTGAGTAGCCCCAGCACATCTCACGGCATTTAAAAAAAATAATTAAAAAGCTACTTTGCCTCTCGCTCGCAGCAAAATTGAATTTTGCTCACTGTTTTTAAGCAGCAAAACCTGCTTGTTTGAACTGCTGAGGTGAAAATTCTATTTTCAGAATTAAGTAGCCTTCTTAATTAACAATCAACCTTACCTTACTAACTTTACGGGCAGCAGCCTGAATTTTCTGGGCAGAAAAAAAAAACCTCGAAGGTCTAGGCGGGAGCAAAGCTCCCAAAGGCCTTCTAACCTAACCTAACCGAGTCGGTTCTGACCTGATTCGTCATGCTCGTGGCATTTTCTGGTTAATTAAAACAAATTACAAGCAAGACCGTTCTGGTAGACTCGAGTTCATAAATATGTGTACACTTTAGTACCTTGTCTATTTATTTAATGTCATGTTTAAACTGCCATAAGTATATGAATTGTCACAGCGATTAAAATGACAAAGTACTACAGGGTACACATATCTATGAACTCGACTGTACCCGCTCCTTACAGTACCCACCCATTGAGTATAGCATACGATATTAGATCTTATAATCCTTATACTAAAATATATTATGTATTAGGACCGTTATATGTCATGTATGTTATACGAACTGAAATAAGACAATGTGAGTATTATAGACAAAAACATTATATAAAATGAATATTATGTTAATTGACCGTTATTCCTTATGAAAATATTGATTTTGTTATTATAGCTAACGTTTATTATATCTTGTAAACGTTATTAACATAAAATTATAGATTTTGTTGTTATATCTCGTGAGACGCACCCCTGGGAAACATGCGTGATTTAATGTAATGTAAAGTCCTTTTTTGAAGGGCATCTTTAACTTGCCGGAAACATTCACACACACAAACATACATACTTGTAGTATGTAAATGAAAGGGAGGGTGAGGGATTGCTTCAAGTGCGATCAAGATAATTCCTCCTACTTTACCAGTCTTTAAAATATGTGAAATTGACAAGATTTCATATTTTCAAGACTTTAATTTTCTTCGTTTTATAGATACTGTTTGGAAGGAGGAAGACACTAATAGTTTTATTTTTTCCCTAGGATGTATAATTATTTTATTATTAATTTATTAAGATGTTCTTATTCTAAAAGGGCGTAACTTCATTTCTACGACACAATGGACATATTACGTTAGTCCAATCTGTATAAAAAAAAAGTTTTTCTTTTTAATAATGGCGGTCAACCGATCTCAAGTATCTATCCATCTGTCAATAGTGTCAATGTCAAACTTGAAGTATGGCAGCTTTTTTTCTCGTGAAAAAGGCAATGGTATTATATCTATTCAGGCATAGTATTGGTAAAACTCGTTTTTTTTTTAACTTACTTGTAATTTTGTCAATAAAGAAAAATAAATCTAAATAAATATTTTGCCGTGTTCAGGACGCAAAACCCTTTCGATTTGTATAGTAATTTGCAGGTGTCACCAAAATGAAATGTTGTCAATTGGCCTAACCTCGGTTGGCAAGCACCCGACTCACGCGCAACTGCATATTCATAGAAAAACCGAGTCAATTAACACAATAAACATTTTTGGAGTTACGTGGTTTGCACGAATAGGAACAATATGTTGACATGTTTTAGGTATATATGGGTTACTAGCTTCAGCCTGCGATTTCATCCGTATAAATTTCGATTATTCTTATTGCCTCAGGATTTTTACATTTTCCAGGATAATAAGTACCTATCTTGTGTTAATCCAGAATATAAGCTATTTTCATTTAAAAGGACAATGGGCAAAATGTCCCCACCCACCAACAGGAACGAAACATACCTCATTTGATAGATCTTGGCAACCTGATGATTTTTTACTATGACGACGATCGTCCTATGTATGGGGTTTTCTTGGAAAACCATGTTTTATTTTTAAATATATTTTTGGTCATTTAGTTGACAGTTACCGGAAAAAAGTTACACAAACATTTTTTACTAGCAATAATAAACAAATAGGTTTCTTAAAAAGAAAGAACACAAAAATTCGCTTATAAAGCTATATATTTGTTTACATCTACATACATTGCCTAATACTACTCAACTAATTATTATATACATATATCACGGTGTTAACTTAAAACTCATCTATTACTCCAATACTAATAAATATGCCAGGGTTAAAAGAAAAACAATCGAAAGGTCCAGTATGCAAGCAGAGGTCATCAGGTCACAGAAATCGTATGATAAACTGGTAAGTCTAATAACGATAACGCAGAGACAGACTACAATTGAGATGCATGTCCTCTGTCTTGCGAACTTAGAAGTGACATCGACATCCCATAAAACATTTGACTACCGCCCGAAAAAAAAACGAATATCGAACGAGCCGAGAACTACCCATTTATACTGATTTCTTTTAAAGAGTCTATACGTAACTTCATGTTATTATTATCTTTAGTTAAAACTGTCGAACAAAACTAAAGATTTCTGTCATAAATACATGTATATGAAGTATTATTGCTAGTTAAAAATGTTTGTGTAACTTTTTTCCTGTACCTGTCAACTAAATGACCAAAAAATATATAAAAACAAAACACGGTTTTCCAAGAAAACCCCATACATAGGGCGATCGTCGTCATAATAAAAAATCATCAATGTTATGTTATGTTATGTTATGACTGACTGTGTAGTTGGTATGTCTCTACCGTAACTACTTCACCCGGGCACGGGTAGCGATGCCCTTAGCGGGGGGCATGCTGAACCCTAAGTTAGAGGTGCGGTGGTGGTCGCACCTCTGGAGGGGTGCCTCCGTCGGGAGTCAGGCCGGTCGAGCGCAGCTCGGCCGGCTGAGTGTCTTGAAGGACTTCGTTTTCTTCGGTTGCTTCCAAGTGTTCGGTTTCTTCGGTTGCTTGAGTATGTTCGGTTTCTTCGGTTTCTTCGATCTTCTCGATCCCTGCAGTGATGCTATGAGGCTCAGGTCCGGATCTGGGGGGGCGGCCGCGACGTCCCTGGCGCCGAAGCTTCTTGCGGTCTTCATTGCACTCATCCACTGCGAGTTAGATGGGATCGGTGGGATCGAGCAGGATGTGCTTGGGGCGCCTGACGGGTGCCCCGAGCGCAGCGAGCACGTCGGGATCGGACGGGGTGAGTTGGGGAGTGTAGGAGGTGGCACGGACGATGAGCGGGTTGGGGTGGTGTGGGCCTTTATCAAAGAAGCGCCTAGACGCGTCCTTGATAGTGTGCCTAATCGACGGGACGCCGAGGTCCCTGTGAAGGTCCGCGTTGCGAACAAACCAAGGGGCCCCCGCGACCGATCGGAGAAGATTGTTCTGAAATGTCTGTAGAGTGTTTATGTGTAAGTCGTGAGCTTGTGCGAATGCCACGCTGGCATATGTGAAAACCGGTCGGATACATACTTTGTATAGTGTTAGTTTGTTGCGAGCGCTAAGTTTGCTGCGACGGTTGAGCAGGGGACCGAGACGACCCTTGATCATCTTGGCCCTGTTGAGTGCTATTTTGATGTGCTGACTGAAGTTCAGGTGTCTGTCCAGGGTCACGCCGAGGTATTTGACCTTTGGTGACCAAGGAATGGGTCTATCGAAAAGAACGATATTCTCGAGGTGGAAATGGCGGAGGGACGGGTAAAACCAGACAGCCGCACTCTTCTCGGGGTTAACCTCTATCCTCCAGAGTTTAAACCACCGACCTAGGTCGGTGATCGCCTCCTGGAGGTAGCGCTGGATGACGGAGGCGTATTTGTTGGTGGTGAAGAGTGCGGTGTCGTCAGCGAATAGGGCGAGCTGCACGTTGGGATGGCGCGGGATATCATTAGTGTATAATGAATAGAGGATGGGAGAGAGCACGGACCCTTGCGGGACCCCGGCTCTGATAGGATGGGGGCGGGAGAGCGAGCCTTCCACTCGATAGCGAAAGCTTCTGTTACTGAGGAAGCCCCTCAGTATTAGGACTAGCCCAATGGGCATACCCATAAGCTGAAGCTTATAAATAAGCCCATTGTGCCAGACCTTATCAAAAGCCTTCGCTACGTCGAGGAAGATAGCGCCCGTGGGAATTCCTCTCGCGAAGGTGGAGAAGCCATCCAGTATGTGCTCCGTGAGGCGGTGCACCTGGTGGACGCATGAGTGTCGGGCTCTGAATCCGAATTGCTCGTCGATGAGGATCGAGTTGGAGCTCAGGAAGGAGTGAATGCGGGATAAAAGGACCCGTTCGTACAGCTTGCCCATGGTGTTGAGTAAGCTAATAGGACGATAGCTGGAAGGATCGGGGCGTGGTTTTCCCGGTTTGTGGATACCGATCACCACTGCGGTCTTCCACGCCTCGGGGAAGTGACAGTTGGACATGCAAGCGTTAAAGATAGCTACAAGGAAGAGAAGTAGAGCGGAGGGAAGCAGTTTGAGAATATCGTTCGGAATGCCGTCGGCACCCGGCGCCTTTCTCGGTCGCAGAACCCTGATCAGATCCTGAACCTCCTCGAGTGTTACGGGAGGGACGCCTGTGTACTTCGGAGTCGACCCAAGCGATATGGGCCTCGTCCGGGTACAACGTACTGGGAGAGCACTGCGACTCGAGGCTGGCGGCAAGGACGTCGGCCTTGTCGCCGTCCTCGAACGCAGGGCCGGAGTTGTCGGGGTGGTTTAGAGGGGGCATAGGGGAGGCTGTGTCGGATTTGATGCACCTAGCCAACCGCCAATAAGCGGTGTGACTCGGTTCGATGTCGGATAACAGATCGTTCCAAGAGTCGTTTATCAAAGTCGCGACGCCGGTTTTGACCTGGTTTTGAAGCGCACGCAGCCTAACTCTATTCTGTTCGGTCGGGTAAGAGTCGTAATGTCTGGTCGCGGCGTTTTTGGCCCTCACCAACTCCCTCAGCTCTCGAGTGAGCGGGGGACGTCTGTCCCTATAGGAGGGCACGACTTTCGCGGAGCTTTTTAGCACTGAGCTGAGGTGATCGGTGAGAGCCCCAATCGCCTTGTCCGCGTCGTCGGTACTCGTCAGAGTCTCTGTTAGGTCAGTGAGGTCGGTCGGGTCGTCTTGGAGTCTGTCCTTGACGACCTTCCAGTCCGTGATAGTCTTGGTCTGGGGGAGCGAGTCGGAGGGGAGGCCTAATGTTACAACAAGAGGTCTGTGGTCGGAGTCGAGTTCGTGTCGCACTTCTATAGAACGCAGCACGAGTGATACGTTCTTTAGAAGTACTAAGTCCAGTATGTCGGGTCTGTGGTCAACTTTGTGGGGAAAGTGGGTGGGTTCTAGTGGAGCTATGAGGTCCACTGATAGCTCATCCACTATCCCGTGCAGTCTGACACCGTTTCCGTTAGTCGTAGTCGCATTCCATGATGTATGCTTCGAATTAAAGTCCCCTGCCAGAATGACAGAAGGCCCTAGGGCTAAAAGAGCTTGAATGTCGGTCGTGAGTATGTCCTTGTTCGGTGAAAGGTAGGCTGACGCCACTATGACCGAGCTGTGCCCGGTCATAGCGAGACGGCAGACTGACACTTCCAGATTAGAAAGGGGCGGAGGGTCGAGAGGGCAACAGTGGAGGTTGCGTCTGTAATAGATTAGGGTGCCCCCTAATCTATTGTCGAGTCGATCGTTACGAACAGTCAAGTAGTTAGGTATACAAAACCTGCGCGTGCTCGGTTTGAGAAACGACTCCTGTACAAGAAATAAGTCTAAATCGTTATCTTTGATGAAATTTAAGACAAGCTCCTTCTGACCCTTAATACCGTTGGCATTAAAGGAGGCGAGCTTGAGCGATCTAGGCTTAATCTTTAAAGATCCGTTATCCATTAAATGGGGAAATGGGAGCACGGCCGCCGATACCGGCGATGACGTGTCTGTACTCTGACATTAACTCTATCATTCGGAGGCCCGATGCACCTCGAAGCTTCTCCTCCAGCACGGCAAGGCTCTCGCTAAAAGCGAGCGCCCGGCATACTAGGGGATAAGCCGAGAGGTCCACAGGGGGAGAACCACTACCACACATCTGAGTCATCGCCGGTACCTTCGGGGGCGCGGGGGATGGGGCAGGTTGGCTAAGTCTAGGAGGGGCGGCGGCCCAGGGGTTAGACTTAGCGAGTGCGGGACGTGTAGGTTCGTAAGCGGGTGCACTTCTGAGTGGCGGAAAGTGTACCTGGCTACTTAGTGCGGGCCTAGGGCCCTGTGAGGTCTGAGGGTTTGGTGGGTGCGAGCTCCTCTGGCCCGCCCAGCCGGTTACTCGCGGAGCCTTGGGGCAGCCACGGTAGTTAGCCGTGTGACCCAATTGTCCGCAAAGTACACAGCCGGGAGGGTCAGGGGTGCCCTTAACCCGAGCACACTCAGAAGTGCCATGATTGCCTAGACACTTAACGCATCTAGGCGTCCCATGGCAGTTCTTCTGGCTGTGCCCGTAGTTCTGACACCGGTGGCACTGGGAAAGCGCAGAGGTCTTCCTAGGAGGCTCAACGCTGATCCCCGACAGTTTTGACACATGTGTCAATTTAAAAATTTGTTTACCCTCCGGGGTATTATCGCTAATGACTAAAATTAGGTCAAGATTGCCCATATGTCGGTTTTTCAGACGATGAACCTCCTGGATAGGGAGGCCCTGACTGACCAGGTCTAGTTTAATGGTGGCGGTGTCTATCTCCTTCGGGACACCTCGGATTACCGTTCTCAGGACTTTGTCCTCGGCCGGGGTAAAAGTATGATACGCGACCTTGCGCGTGTTCAAAAGACGCGTAAGGTTTCGGTAATCCGAAATCTCCGCGACTTGCACACTAAACCCTAATACAGTGTTCCTAGCACGTGTAAAACGGATGTTATTGGTCGTGATGGCCTGAGAGAGGTCATCCCACATCCCTTTGTTATGAATAACAATGGGCGGGGGAGCCTTAAGTTTGGGTTGGGAATGAGAAGCGGGAGTGACAGTGGACGACTCACCAGTGGTCTTTGAGGGCACACTCTCGTTGCGGGGCCCTCTAGGGGTCTTAGCCGGTCGCTCGCTGGGAGGCGGAGATAACGCTGCCTTCTTCTTTGAGGCCTTGCGGTGGGACACGGTGCTCCACTCCTCGTGGGCCGTGTCCATATCGACCGTTTCGGAGGTCGAAGGAGTTAGTATCGAGCCTCTTGCTGGGCTCGATGACAGTCTGCGTGTGCGGACTAACTCCTTTTTCTGGGTCGGTGGAGAGCGCGATCGTCCGCTCTGGGACTTTGCCTTCTTGGCGTTGGAGTCGGGGGCGGCGGTGGATGCCGCGGAGAATGGCGCCACGAATGGGGTTCGTGAGCGCGGCCGGGCCCGCATCTTGGGGTCCGCGGCCAGCGAGCTGCGACGGGCAGCTCGCAAGTCGGCTTCCGCGACCTCGCGGACGTGCAAGCGGCTTGCTTCGTCGTCCGATGATTCCGAGTCAACGGAGATCATGGGCGGAGCGTCGGGTGAGGAAGGAGAAGAGGTCGGGAAGGTCGGTTCCAACGTCGGAACCGCATGAATAACCGCCCGCGACGGCGGCGGCGGCTGAGCGCAGGCGAAGCTCATCAGAGCGGTCAAGAGGCCCGCGAACTGTGGCACACTCTCCTCGAAGCGGAGGAGAAGGTCACGGACATCGGGTCCAATGCCGGACGCGCACTGACCCGGAAGGCACTTATCCATCATGGATAAACAATAAGTCACTGTCTTAATAACGAGTCTCTATCTCTATTAAGAGCAGCATCACTGCACTGGTCACAATAACAACACTGCAATCCAGCGCGTCGGAGCGAACTCTACGACGGCGTAGGCGACGGGGGCGTAGCGCATCGGAGCGCACTCAACGATGGCGTAGCGGGGCGTAGCGGCGGGAGCGACGGAGCGGTACGTGTTGTCACGGCGAGCGCAGAAACACGAATCCCAAAAATCATCAAGTTGCCGAGATCTATTAAATGAGATATGTTTCTTTTCTGTTGGTGGGTGGGGACAGTGCCCATACAAATTTGCCCATTGTCCTTTCAACCTAATCCGTTCCACACAAACATTCGCATTTATGTATAATGTTAACAGCATAACTATGATTTTACAATAATGGGTTGTTGCAGGCTATTTTCTGCATCTCGACGACTCAAGTATGCGCCTATATTGCACACCGGGTCGGTGGCATACCTCTTGCCAACCCAGTTCCACCAGGAAGCCTAGCAGAGCCTTGATGATGATTCTGGTAGCGACCTTGGCTCTGGTCGGCTTTAGCTCTAGTCTAGGAGATGACGACGACGATGACAACGCGTTGACCTAGTCGGTAGTGACCTTGGCTATGAAGATTCAAATCCCGGTAAGGGCAGATATTTGATTATATGCGATAACAAACAGTTAGGTCTTCTATCAAAAAGTTGCGATCAGAATTATGAAAGTTCGGAATCGTGACAAAGCACTTATGTTAGTTACAGCGCCGACCGTAGGGTAGACGTACCGCTTTTGGTATTTTTTTAACAAATATGTTAAGTATTATGAAATTACCAACATATTGTTATACATTTTCTTTATTTTAATCTTTAGCCTATTTGTGCAAATTGTGGTTACTGAATTGTCAACAACTTTTTGAAGTTGTAATTCTGTAGCTCTGCCTACCCCACTCTGGGATTACAGGCGTGAAGGTATGTATGTATGTAGTCTTAACTATTTATGAATATTATTTTTAATGTTTCAATATTGTCCCGCGTGGTTGCCGGGTTAAAATAGTACCACTCCATTTGTTCCCGTGGATGTCGTAAGAGGCGACTAAGGGAATAAAGGCTTGTAGTACTGTTAGGCGATGGGCTTGCAACCTGTCACTAATACGCTGCTGGTAAACATTTTGGTCTATTCCGACTAGTTACATTGTTAGTTCCATTGATGGAACTAGATGGACTTTTTTTCCTAGTAGTTACATTCAACGAAGATGGATTCCATAATGGAAATACATGGACTTTTTTTCCAAGTAGTTACATTAATAATACTTATAATAAATATTATTAGATCAAATGATCATTATTTAACTGCGTTTTTTTTAATTTTTCGCCATAAGGGACTCGACTCGCTTTAAAAATGCATTTTTTTATATAGGCAAAGAAATTGAAAATAAGACCTTAATTCGTTTTATATAAATTTATTATAAGTATCCAACATCTTAGCCTAATTGTGCAAAATGTGGTTACAGAATTATAAACCAATTTTAAAAATTGTTGATAATTCTTTAGCTTAGTCTTCCCCACTTTGGGAATAAAGGTCACGCAGTTCATAAAAAAAAAAAAAGTTTCAATATTTTTGATACTCCCTTCAACCTTATATGGCTTAAAATAGCAGTGTCCACAAACGGTAATTGTACCTTACCACTGTTCCAAGATGTTCTACTGTTTTGTTACACTGTGCCCAATGAGCCCACTGTACGTATGTCCCTGTGTTCCACGCTACAGCCATTTCACGCGGCATTATTGTTACACCTCTATTTACTTTTATGTGCGGCGCAAATGTGCGGTGAGGCCCGTATGGTTTTTATTTTGCTGGTTTAAATTCGCTCGCCATACATGACAGTGTTTTGTTGGTGGTTTTGTTTGCTTCGCATTTACTATTTTAAGAGTATGAATAGCCATCAAAACAAATATTGTTTTGTTAGTTTTGACGATTGACACAGCAAATATAGGTTTATACATACATACATTAAATCACGCCTGTTTCCCAGAGGGTTAGGCAGAGACCACTTCTTTCCACTTGCTACTACTACTTGGTTTATGTTTAGTAAAATAATTCCTTTAAGTACCGGAAACCGACGTGCGTGCATGACTCGATGTATGAATGTGGAAGAAGCGAAAGAAATTTGTCAAGATCGTAGCAAGTGGAAAGAAGTGGTCTCTGCCTACCCCTCTGGGAAACAGGTGCGATTTAATGTATGTATGTATGCAAATAATTCCTCAGTGCATTGCACTTGTGGGAGGACCTTGTGCAGGGTCCGCCCGGGTTGGTACCACCATCTTATCCATTAACCTACCGCCAAGCAGCAGTGTTCGCATTGTTGTGTTCCGGTTTGGGGATAAGACAGCCGGTGAAATGACTAGCATATAGGCATTCCATCTTAGTCCTGAGGGTTGGCAACGCATTTGCAGTCTTGTGAATGCGAATGTCTATGGGTAACAGTTTCCACTTACCATCAGGTGGCCTGTGTGCTCGTTTGCCTTCCAACGCTAAAAAAAAATATAATATGGTTTGGCTGTCTGTTATCTACTTTGCGACCTTTTTTCTGCGTTAAGTCTTAACGGACCTGACCTTGACCTTGAACTTTGAACCCTCTGTGCTGTTTGAAGAACGAGAGCAGTTCTACGATTACCTTTTGTTTGATATTAACAAAAAGATCTTAGTGATACCGACGGCAAATTCATATTTCCCAAACTATACCATTTACCGAATTTCACTTTCAAACTTATGTATGAAAAATCATCATAAAGAACGACTTAATCGTCATTAACTGGCTCTGAATGCTGCGGCCGTTAGAGCGGTGCCACACAAGTTGCCGGTGCGTGAGATAAATAATTAGGCCAGGAGAGTACTTTAACCTTGGTTTAAGTCCCCTGCCTCACCGGGACGCCATGGCAACGTCGCTGGCCACGTCTCCCAAACAAATTAAAGTAGCCAAACCGTCGCCGAGTGAGTGAGGCCATCTACTTTTCAATATGAATTATTTGGCTACGGTGGCCGGCGACGTCACCATGGCGTCTCGGTGAGGCAGGGGACTAATAAGTACAAGTCGTTGATGCCTAAAGCTTACTATAGGGTCGAGGACTATCTAGCAGATAAAAATGCTTGGCCTAAACTAAACACCTAAATAACGTTATAATAACTTAGTCATAAAAAATATGTAAACATTGTTTACTGTCTAGGGGACATGGTTTCTGTAGGAGAATGTATCGAAACTTTTTATGCAGGTTGTCTTGCACCGTCATAGGTACAAATGTATAACTTGTATAATTTCTAATTTTTTTTGTTACTTTTTTTGACAATTCTGAGTTTTGACACATTTTCCTGCTTAACTACGCATGCATATTATATTTTTTTGTTTTATGTGAGATTCATTGTGTTATATAATGATCGGTTAAGTTTATTATTGTATAATATCATAAGCAATATTTAAAAAACGACTAACTGTTGAGTTTCTTGCGGCGTTTCTTCCCAGCAGTGGTCTCTTGCGAAGCGCTGGTAGATTTTTGACGTGTAAAAGTGCCTGTGCGACCTACTTACTGAATAAACATCTTTTATCTTTTTTATCCACAAGAGTAGGTCACGTTTAGTACGTGACGTTGTTTTAGGAAGTCTGCTGATGCTATTACATTATACATGTTACTAACTGTGGCATCAGCAGTTACGTCACGTCATAACGTGTTGGTTAAGGTTCTCTATGACGAACCTTTTTGGAAATCATAGTTAGGAGAGGGTTTGGGTTCTGTACTTGTGCGTCGGCGCATCGATGTGATTTCAACATGGAGTGGCGCAAGTGTGTCAACGCATCGTGTGTAGCAATTGGCAATTTCTGAAACATTTTCCCTTGTGGGAGGACCTTGTGCAGGGTCCGTCCGGGTTGGTACCACCATCTTATCCGTTAACCTACCGCCAAGCAGCAGTGGTCGCATTGTTGTGTTCCGGTTCGGGGATAAGACAGCCGGTGAAATGACTAGCATAGAGGCATTCCATCTTAGTCCTCAGGGTTTTGCAGTCTTGTGAATGCGAATGTCTATGGGTAACAGTTTCCACTTACCATCAGGTGGCCTGTGTGCTCGTTTGCTTTCCCATGCAATAAAAAAAAAAAGTCACGACGCAACGCACAGGCAACGCTCGTGTGGCATGCCTCTTAGTTTTAGACTCGTAGCTTATTGCACGAGTGCAGACAAATTAGGTTATTACAAGTGAAAGGCAGAAAATGTAATAGGGTTGTCACCTTCAAGACTCATATCTCGACGTATTTATCAAGTTGAACCTATTTATCAGAGTCACATGGTGATTCGTAATCTTGACATTTGCCAGCCGTATTTTTCTTTGTGCAAAATTGAAAGACGTGACATCACACACACATCGACATATAAACCCGCTTAAAAAAAGACGAGTGTACTTTTTAAGTAGGATGAAATTCTATTTAAGAAATAAAGTAGTCTTAATTAATAATAATAAATAAATATCAGGGGACAATCTCACACCAATTGACCTAGTCCCAAACTAAGCTCTAGGCTTGTACTATGGGTACTAGACAACGATATAAATACTTATATAGAGAAATAAATACTTAAATACATAGAAAACATCCATGACTCAGGAACAAATATTCGCGCTCATCACACAAATATCTGCCCTTACCGGGATTTGAACCCAGGACCGCTCGCTTCGTAGGCAGGGTCACTACCAACTAGGCCAGCGCGTCGTCAATTATATTCAAAAGCCATTGGGTCCTTTTAGGTAAGAGGTTATTATAAATTACTTTGTAGTAACTTATTAATTTATTAATTTACTCTATCAAAATACCCTATAACTTTTGATTCCTTTGAGTGTCGAAATATACATTACAAACGGCCTTGTCTTTTTTTTACGTTAACTTAGACGTTTGATTTTTTTTCACAGCTTCAAGGGACTGTAGACCTAAGAATATAGTTTTGATTTCAACTGGATGTCTTTACGCGTTCTGGAGATAAAAGGTCGTGACGGACGGTCGGACAACAAAGTGATCTTATAACGGTTCCGTTTTTTTTGTTTTGAGGTACGGAACCCTAAAAATGAGCTATTCTATTCGCCTGTTTTTCTTTTTGTGGTTATTTATTACTCGGTTTCTCCGCCTTCAACGATGGCTAATGTCGTTTGTCTAATAACACCATTCGCATCAAAGTAACAATCACACAACTTCCTCCACAAACTTTCCCATTATGTAATTGCGATGTACGAGCTCTTTGAACACCCACGTGAAACAAACTATCCCAATCATCATCATCATCATCATGTCAGCCGAAGGACGTCTACTGCTGGACATAGGCCTCCCCCAAGGCTCTCCACTCGGACCGGTCTTGTGCTTTTCGCATCCACCGCTTTCCCGCGATCCTTACAAGGTCGTCACTCCATCTTGTTGGAGGCCTACCTACAGCTCGTTTCCCGGTCCGCGGAAGCCACTCAAGAACCTTCTAACCCCATCGGCCATCAGTCCTACGTGCGATGTGCCCCACCCACTGCCACTTCAGTTTAGCTATTCTTCGGGCTACGTCGGTACCTAACCTTAGTTCCTATCCCACTACCCATACAAAAGTCAATGTTATCAAAACAAAACTATACAAAAACATAAAACTTTCCGCAATTCGTATATCCGTAAAGTAAAACTAATATCCCAATCGTTAATCGTGGGATTATTCTGATTCACCGATTCTACGTAATACGTTTGCAAAGTGATATTAAGCTTTTGTTGTTTACGATTCCCTTTTACAAAATAGTTGGCGTTTACGACGCAGTTAGCCTAGTCGGTAGTGACCCTGCCTGCGGAGCTAGCGGTCCTGGGATCGATTCCCGGTCAGGGCAAATATTTGTGTGATGAGTGCGAGTAGAGTCACGTGGGGCAAGTGTGCGCACTTTTATTTCAAGCTATTATCAAAATCAAATTATAAGCATGAAAGAAAAATGAAAATATGTATCTAGCACAGTATTTATTTAGGTAATGATTTAATCAAGAAATTATCAATAAAACTTTGCCACTTCGAAGAAAAATCACCTTAATTCAACCAGCTCAAAATGCGCACACTTACCCCATACTGCGGGTAAGTGTGCGCAGTTAAGAGAACTTTGTGGTTTTTTTAATATTCTTAGGAGACTGATTTTGATCAAACTTACCTCATTTTATTAAGACATAATATAGCTTCAAATGATATGCAAAATATAAGGCTTAAATACATTTTTAACAGATATAAAGATCATTTACTCGTGTCAATTTTCGCCATGACAGCAAATTTTACCTTTACAGCTTCGGTTTCTGAATATTTTCTTTTTCAAGTGAACTAATGACACCATCTGGATTTTTCTCGCATAAACTAATTCTCTACCAACATACCTTTAATTTGTCGACACATATCACAAACTTCTCCCTCCCCATTCCTAAACAAAGGGGTTGCGCACAGTTACCCCATATGACTCTATGTTTATTTTTGTCTAGTACCCATTAGTACAAGCCTAGAGCTTAGTTTGGGACTAGGTCAATTTGTGTGAGATTGACCCAATTTTTTTTTACATTACTATGCAGATAATAATTCTATCCTGGCACAATGCACGACCATGAAGTTTCTGAATATTGATAATGTTACATACATACATAAACTCACGCCTTCATGCCCAGAGTGGGGCAAGCAGAGCTAAAGAATTACCAACAACTCTAAAAACTTGATGATAATTCTGTAACCACATTTTGCTTTTAGGCGTAAATGTTTACCAGTGTATTAATGACAGGTCGCAAGCCCATTGCCTAACAGTACTACAAACCTTTGTTAACTTAGTCGCTTCTTACGAGATCCACGGGAAGACATGGAGTGGTACTATTCTAACCCGGCAACCACGCGGGTTCGGCAACAACACGGGTTATCAATCTTATAGGTAATTAAAAAATCTCATACTACAGTAGTTACTAACTCTAATGTTGACGTTACGATAACACTTCAAATAAAAATGGTTTGAATAGAATAGAGGCCCAGGCCCTCTATTCAACACGGTAAAAACCATATCGTGCTTGAGCTGTTATCGTGTTGTCACCGTTTTGATAGCTCTTATTTACTTGGCAGTAATGGTGACTGACGTCATAACAATACCATAACAGATTAACTACGATATAAGTTTCACCGCCTAGAATACCGGCCCAGATCACACACGTAATATATACTTGATAATGTCTTGCTAATACCATCTTATTGGCTGCATGCCCGCGTTTCCTGTTCACGGCATATGTGACCGCACATTGATGCATAATACGGCTTGCCTTTGTTACACGGACATTTATTTCGTACAACGTTACAGCTCAAATAATTTTTATTTCATCAGCATATTCTACTGCGGGATCTGGTACGGTTGGGGGTAAAAATAAATCTCGCACAAATGTGCAAAATTACTATAGCAATAAAGTCTGTGTATTTTTGAGACTTTGTGGGTGAGCCTGCCGTGTGGCCGAAATACTCGTATATTTGCCACAATGGGTCGTTTCCCAACCGCTTTTTTTTTTGCGAAACCATTTTTTTTCCTGTAACTGTAAATATTTCAGGATTAATTTCAGTACCACCGCGTTTGGTTAGTTTTTATAAAATCTTTCTAGGTTAAACAAAGCGAGGTTTTGGTTGGCAAATGAAACATATTTTGCCGAAACAAAGGTGACCCAGCCCTTGCCCTGAGCCCTTGACTGTATAGATCAAAAAACTTTTTTTTATTTAAATTTCCATACACGCTATATCATAACGTATCTTTCCCATTTCAATAATCAGTTTCTTATTATCGACGGGAAACATTCTTATTACAACCCTAAGGTAAGACGAAACCCTGAGGAAAAAAAAAAGAAAACTTCCGTGCTATACATATAATATTTCAACGGTTGTTTAATCCAAACATACATACTTGGACCAAAGGTCCTGCCATAGTGATGGGACACAAAATACAACCTTGTCCTAGGGTCTTGACCACCATTATTACCCACCAAGCAGCAGCTCTACCGTCCGATGGCAAAACGCTGCAAGTAAAAAACCATCGTTTCGAGTAAAATATTTAAAGATTTCGAAGAGTCACGCTTAAAAACACCTATTATTGTTCACTCAGTTGCCGCGTGTTGATTTGATGGTGATGCAGATTAAGCAAAACGCTGGAAGTGGTCCGTTCCTCGTTCCGAGGTAGTGGCCATTGAATACTTACAGCGTAATGTTTTATGTTTTATTACACTATTACAATCACTTTTTATCATTCATCATCATCATGTCAGCCGAAAGACGTCCACTGCTGGACATAGGCCTCCCCCAAGGCTCTCCACTCAGACCGGTCTTGTGCTTTTCGCATCCACCGCTTTCCCGCGATCCTTATAAGGTCGTCACTCCATCTTGTTGGAGGCCTACCCACAGCTCGTATCCCGGTCCGCGGACGCCACTCAAGGACCTTCTGACCCCATCGGCCATCAGTCCCGCCGCTTCAGTTTAGCTATTCTTCGGGCTATGTCGGTAACCTTAGTTCTCCTGCGGATATCATCATTTCTATCATTAGATATCATTTAATTGTTGTAAATAATTAGAAAATGCCATCCCAAATTTAAAATAATCATGTCGTCCATAAAATGACTGCTATATAAATAAAAATATTAAAACAAAAGTATTGGGTCAAACATAAAATTAATGAAATTGTTCTCTTAAAATTACCTGTTCTTACGAATTAGAATGTAAAAACCGTGAGTTTTTTTTTTGGTCGATCAATTGCAGTCATGATGTGTTGGCTAGTCTTATGCAGAGTTACCGCGTTTTGACAGTTTTCTACCGAATTAACTAGAACATATTATTTTAAGTTCTTTTGTAGGTATGATAGAAGCACTCACGACGAGTCGTTTGAGGCATGTTAACACAAAACGCCTTCCATTTTAGTTCGAGAACGATAAACAGAGAGGTGATCGTTTATCGTTCTCAGCACTTTGAAAATAGCTCGCGGTCACTTCATATCGTATACTGATTGATTATTGGACTCGCGGCCAAAATGTGGAAATGAGATTGTTTGGCGCGAAGCCACGAATTTTATATGTCACTGGATGCACCATCAGTGCATACTTGAAAACACGTTAAAATGTGCCTTTAACAGCGTTTACAGAGTTCTGCATCATATCAAGGCGTTGCAAACACGCACATTAGCAATAAAGTCCCATTAGTAGACCGACACCTTCTGTCACTTTAAATCCAAGGTTAAAAGTAACAGCAATTGTGCAATTGTTTTTGCTAAACTAAATAGTACTTATTCTTAATTTCGGAACTAAATATATAAATATCAGGGGACAAGGTCACCTGATCATTTTTGTTCATCGTCCTTTAGTACGAAATCTTTGTTGAGATATTGGCTTGATAATTTCAATACTAAATCAAAACATTTCCTTTTCGGGCTGGCAACGGGAAAATTTATTATTGATGGTTTTTATAGAGCGTCAGTAGCCTAGGTTTCAGGTGTTCGCGGTCGTAAGGTACTGAGTTTAAGTCCGAGCAGTTGCCATGTACCAATTCTAATTTAAGTACATCACCCGAAGCACAGTATAAGAACAGTAGAACGTCTTCAAACAAAGGTACATCGCGCGGCTCGCGGCGGTGGGCGGGGCTAAACTCCCACTTTATACTAAATCTCAGGATACTACTACGAGTGTACATTAGTCGGGGCTGCGGCGTCCTTGCGCTCGGTTACGTTTTGTTGGTAGTGCGCGTACTTACCTATCGCTATCGAGCGACAATACAATGTCGCTGCCGAAAAGACGTAAATATTGTTCTGTATACGGATGTCAATAATACTGAGAAGCTAGAGAAGGTGTTTTGTACCGCTTTCAAAAAAGATTGTTTACTTATATAGCAGAATTGGTTGCAATATTTTTGAAGATATGAAAAATAATAATTTTACTTTGCCGTGTCCATGCTTCCCAAAAGAATTTCTCCAAAAATTGTATATACGAATGAGAATTTATTTTACACTTAAAAGCAATAACCAACAGTTTAGAATATCACGAAATAGACGAAAATATTTTAGTGTTTCTAATTTGTAAATATACCTAGTTTTTAATTCGTGAAGTTTTATTTATTACCACACATACCTAACCTTGCATTTGAGGGGTATAGAATCAAAGACAGCTAAGTCCATATGGGCTCAGTATGGACTTAGCTGTCTTTGATTCTATACGCCTCATTTATACGTAGCGTAAGTACCTACATAATTATAAATAAAAACGTAAAACCTGCACTCAACTCCTGGTCTACAGGAGTTCTTTTATAATGCCGCGCTGCGCGCACTGCCAATGCTCAAAGGAAGCCGCGCGGCGGCGGCGACGCGTGCCGGCGATAACAGGTAAATAGTCAAAGGAACCGCCTTGCGCGAAAGCGGCATTATCAAAAGGTCAAAAAGGAATTTACATATCACATCCATCACATACCTATAAATATATAATTTAGTGTCAACAGATAAAATTATATAAGTAAAATAATTTAAATTTGGTACTTAGGTACAGTCACCCAATAAAAATGTTGAGCATACTTAGAACCATGTCATTGTGAATGTCATAGTCATTGTCATGTGTGTCATTTGATGTTCTGTTTGAAATTTACTATGACAACGCACTAAAGTGCTTAACATTTTCGTTGGGGTACTGTACCTAACAATATTTATACTTACTTACTTTAAGTTTGTGTAATTTATGAAAATTAATATTCTTATAAATCATAGAAAGTATGGCCAAGTAGGTGACTTAAATTGAAAAACAAGTTTGGACAACCCTGACGCCCGAGCGGCAATTGTTATCAGAATCTCCTAAAGGGCCGGAGTCGAGCTACTTTTCTATTTATACTATGCCCGAAGTTTCGACGTAGAATATAAAAATCAGGGGACAATGTCACACCAATTGACCTAGTCCCAATTTAAGCTCTAGGCTTGTACTATGGGTACTAGACAACGATATAAATACTTATATAGAGAAATATATACTTAAATACAGGAACAAATATTCGCGCTCATCACATAAATATCTGCCCTTACCGGGTTTTGAACCCTGGACCGCTAGTTTCATAGGCAGGATCACTACTAGGCCAGCGTGTCGTCAAATAAATAATTCGAGGTTTTAGGGTGCTCCCCAAAAATATTTACGGGGATGCAACAAAGAAGTTGCATTGTGAAACTATGGTATGCAGAACAAAATACATTATTAAAGTAAATCGCATAGATGATAAAACTAACAACGACACGACGACGAATATCTATTTAATATGCACCCAGAGATTCGACAACTTAAAACATCAGTCCAATAAGGCCTAATTTCATAATAAATATTGTAATAGAGGATCCTCTTGAATCACCGAAACTCTTTTGATCAAATATTTTTATTAATTTTTAGTATTTTTAGATGTTATGTAATTATATTTTTTGATTATGTTAAACATGGGTTATGTACGTTTAGTTAGGTTTGATATAACCAGAGCTCGGCAGGGATGAGCCATTTTTACGTCATTAATGTCAAGTGTAGATATGAATATACATACATCTTAAAAATTAATATTAAAAGAAAATAAAACTTTTTAAATTATAATTGAACTAAAATGACAACACATTATAAATATAAATATAACGTAAAAAATAAGGAAAAGCAAGTGTTATAGCAAGTAGCTAAACAATCACTTGGACTGACTGTAGGATGACCTTATTAGAAGGAGGCCAGAGTCTAGTCCATAGAGGCCATTAATCTAACGCAGTGTTTGCATTCAGCTTCATTGTGCTCCGCCGTCCAGCCGGCGACGGGCCAAATAAATAGTACACCATACGTAAGAGGTTGCAACAGGTTTAAGTGTTGCTTTGCCTCCAAAGCTCCGCTAACCGAGTTCGATTCCCTCAGGCATGTAAAGATAAAGATAAAGACATTTATTCAGTTAATAGGCCGCACGGGCACTTTTACACGTCAAGAATCTAAGAGCGCTTCGCAAGAGACCACTGCTGAGAAGAAACGCAGCAAGAAACTCAGCAATCAGTAATTTTTTTTAATATAACTACTTAATATGTTGTCCCACTCCATGTCTTCCCGTGGATGTCGTAAGAGGCGACTAAGGGAATAAAGGCTTGCAGTACTGTTAGGCGATGGGCTTGCAACCTGTCACTAATACACTGGGAAACATCTTAGCCTACTGGTGCAAAATGTGGTTACAGAATTATAAAGAAGTTTTAAGACTTGTTGGTAATTCTTTTGCTCTGCCTACCCTACTCTGGAAATGAAGGCGTGAGTTTATGTATGTATGTATATTTAATATTACAAATGGTACTACTTAGTCTAGCATTATATAAATCTATATATAGTAAATTAAAAAATATATCAAATATCCTGCGTAGTTTCCGCAGGGAAACACACCAAAATCTTAAGAGGGAGATAAAGAGAGAGAAGATAAGTCTTAGGTTTGGTCCCGTGAAGATTGCATGTAAAAATATAGGAAGGGACCTAAATATTTTGCTCTCGGGTAGCGTGATTTTATTGATCAAAATAGCGGTCGATGAACTAAAATTAATTTCTCTATTTTCTGCTTTAAATACTGGCTTCTAACTCACAGAGTTAATTTTAGCTGTGGTTTTGAACCAGTGCAGAGTTTTAGTTGAATTAGGTACGTCAGACGGTGTGTCTAAGGATTTATAATTGATTAACATAAAGTTTTAATTGATTTAAAACTTCAATATCGCTTCAACTAGTCTTGGTAGTAATCATTAATTTCAATTAGAACTAATCTACCCTACAAACTAATTCGGTAACTAATATAAATTACACAAAGGAATGAAAATTACTACATCCCAATATAATCGTTACTTTTATTATTAAATAAAAAAGAGGGACTAATCTTGTATAAATTGATCCGTTTAATACCGAATTAAAAAGTTCGTTCTACGAATACTTAACAACGATATACCTACTTAAATACATTATAACACCTAACAATAAGACACAAGCGTTTGTTTTTAAAGGTATTTAAAAAAATAAACGGTTATAAACATCTATATTGTTAGTAACATGCCTATTCTATGTTAGATATACACAAATTAAAATTAAATTTAAAAAAAAACGCTGGTCACTGGGTGAACACATGTACAGTCAGCTGCATAGAAAAGGATACCCTTACGAGGAGGGGTCTGGTAAGCATCGTTTTTTTTCAAAAACCTGTAGTTAAATTTATATGATTTTTCGGTGAATTGAAGATTTTACTATTGTCTACACATAAACTCAAAATCCTTTTAATCTAACCACAAGTTTTCGAAAAAAAAACAATCCTTACCAGGAGGGGGGTATCCTTTTCTCTGCAGCCTGTACCTGGTGACCACCGCCATAATAGTGCCGAGTCAAATCGGTCCACGAACACAGTCAGGATACCATTGCTGCTGCCTCGGAGCCGGGCCTGCAACGCTGAGCAGCGCGTGCGCATGATGGCGGGGCACCCACTATGTAAATTTTTGATTAGTTAATGGGTCAACTGGTAGAGAATACCATTTGGCATTAGATCCGCCATTTGTACCTTATTTCATGCAATAAAGATTAAATAAATAAATAAGCCCAGAACCACTAACTTCGTGAGAGGGGTCTGTTAGAAGAGTTGTTTAATGCCTATTATTATGCAACAGAATAAAATAGAATAGAATAACTTTTTTTCAGGCTACAAGGCCCATATTAACAAATAACTTACAGACTAACTATGCATAACAAATACAGGGTAAAACGTAAGTCGTGAATCGTGTCATTTTTTTCTTAATCCTTACTCGCCTAATAATCACTTACACCATAACGTGACTCAAATAATCATTCTTTTATTTGCTCAAAAAATTATTTTTTATCCTAATTTATTTTAATTCTGGGACACCCAACATTACGATGGATAGCTGTCACGAAGTTCGAAGAGAATGTTCAAACTCTTTGCGATTTACTGGCTGGATAGTGTTTAGGCAATAACCGTGAATAACGTCAACGTTGTAAACATTTCTCAAAAGAAAATTAAAGCTATCTATTTGAATAAATAAGAGAAATATGCCAACTCCGTATCCTTATACAGCATATAATAAAATTTCACCGTGTATAACTTTTAAAAAAACAGGACTTACTAATACACTTTCGTGGTGGCCACGAAATCACCGAAATGTGCAACCCATCGGCCAGAATTCCATGATCATTTGCCATGTGATTGTTAACTGTGTGATAGCTTGTATTTCATTACACTTTAATAGCGGCCGACTAACCAATAACATGTCAAAAGCAATAACATTGTGCCGAGTAGAATTGAGCTACTGATTCGTGAAATTACGCCCAAAATAAACGTGAATATTCGATTATGAATAACGCTTCGTAACTACTAGAAGTTATTGGTTCCATTGTCCAATTCCCACGTATAAACCGTTCATTAACTCCACCCAGGCAACGTGATGGAGCGTTCCAATTATTTTTCAATTCTGTTAAAAGCTGCGGTAACTGATAATTGTGGAACACGCGTCATATTCAATTGATAACATTTAGTCCTGTCGTTTTGTGAAGTGATTAATGTCGTAAGGAAAAACAATTAAATAAATTCAATAATACTAGAGGTTAAAATTGAATGACTTAAATAGGAGTTTTAGTTTTTGAAATAAGCTGTTTATTGACTGTATTTCAACCTTGAGCTTTATTTCACTTTAACTTTCAGAATTTACTTTCATACAATTACATACGTGCATACATACATACCTTCACGCCTGTAATCCCAGAGTGGGGTGTAGGCAGAGCTACAGAATTACCTACAACTTTAAAAACTTGTTGATAATTCTGTAACCACATTCTGCACAAAAAGGCTAAGATGTTTAACAGCGTATTAGTGACAGGTTGCAAGCCCATCGCCTAATAGTACTACAAGCCTTTATTCCCTTGGTCGCCTCTTACGACATCCACGGGATGACATGGAGTGGCACTATTCTATCCCGGCAACCTCTCATACAATTACCTACTATTTTACCCCCATTGAAAAAGAGAAATATTTGTATCTATTTATCTTTCTGGCGGTAAACATAATAATTAGATCACAACCCGAAAGTTTATTTTTATCAAGCAATTTTATTTATTTATTTGGTTAAAACTTTATTCCGCAATACACAAAGTGGGTACGAATGGCGGACTTAATGCCTTTAGGCATTCTCTACCAGTCAAGTTATCTATTTAATTGAGTCACAATTACTGACGGTAAATTTTATGCTTATATTTATTGAAACTAATCTGACAGCCTGGCGCCATTCCACGTCACATCACTTAAACTTTATTACTTTATCTACAATTTTTTATCATTTTACCTCAGACATATAAATGTACATACAAATGTGTTCTTTTGTTTATCACTTTTTATCAGTTCAGGGTTCAAACAGCGGTCAAGCTAAGACGTAACAAACAGACAAACAAACCAACTTTCCTCATCACATATTATATTAGTATTGAATGCCTATTAGTAGGAATATAGGAACATATTCGTTTGGTTAAGGAGAGATAGTAGGAATTAGGGATTCATTTGCCAATGACGTTATGTTCGTAGCAGGTTGCTACGCATGTAGCATGTAACATTTGCTACGAACATAACCTCATTGGCAAATAATTCTACAAGTGGATCACATTTTGTAGAGTAGGTTTTTTTTATGACCCATAATGCCTTGATATATCATTGACTTGAATCTCAAATTGACTTAGTCCGATAAAGCCAGAAATTTAAAATTGTTTCATTATTAAAATACCAGAAATGTCATCCAAAAGGTTTAGCTAAAACGAAACTGAATGACTTAAAACTAAAACATCTCAAATGTATGGCTCAAAATGTAAATAAGACCTATCGAAACTGTTTTTAAGTTAATTATTTTAATTATCGTTCCTGACGTAGAGACCTCGGCATGTTGTTCTCCTAGTCATTGTTTTTGTTATTATTTTATTGACCTTACATTTGTAATGATTTAATTTGTGTTAGTTTTATACATAATTATTTATTAGTTTGCATACCATCACGCCTTCATCCCAGAGTGGGGTAGGCAGAGCTACAGAATTACCAACAACTGTAACAATTTGTTGTTAATTCTATAACTATATTATGCACAAACAGGCTAAGATGTTCTAAGTGCTCCACGTTATCAATTGGGTGACTCTACATCATGTGCCTGTTACAGTATAATTGGACTTATACCATTGTTCACTGACAGGGCTACCATGCACATAACAGAGGTTTTTGATGAAGTTTAAGTTCTTATAACTCAGTCAAAACTGAATGTCAATTTATGAAAATATATATTATAATTATCCATAATTATACTGATTTTTGACGATTAAAATAAAAAAAAAAAAGTGAAACATGACTATAAAAACACAAAATTGGACATAACTTTTTCATCTTGGCGTCAATTGATATGGAAACTACATCTAAATATTCTTTATTAATATACATCTATACTGCCGTGCTAAGCCAAAAAGTCCTATAGGCGTTTTGACGGTTTCAAGGTCGCAACCTAAAACTCCATCTAAAACCGGACTTTTCTTATTTCTTTTGTACTTATGGTTTAGTTAAAAAAAGAGCCATACGTTTGTTATATTTTGAACTCAAAATTATATATATTTTTAACTTAAAACGGACTTACGACTTTTTTGCTAAGCACTTGAGTATATTCTTTACGTGTTATACGACATTTTATGTTATTTTTCTATGAAAGTTTATATAGCAATGTAAAAAAATATTTGAGTGGATGAAGTGTGGTAAAAAAAAGAGAAAAATAATTAAATTGACTTTATTGCTCTTCACAAACTCCTCCTTTTTCAATATTAAACCAAAAAAAAACAACTTGTTTCAACTTAAATTTAAGAAAATTATTGTCAGTCAATTCTTTAATTGTCTCACTACAATTTAAAGAAAACATTTCTTTTTTTGGTTTGTATTAAGTAAGAAAATGTACATTAGTATGTACTAAACTTTTATTTATAAGTACTCCTAGCAAATGTTATAAAAATAAACAGATCTAGTCATATTATTATAAATTGATGACTCATCTTGAAGCAATCTAATTGTGTTTTGTAAGTTACATTTATTATGAAATGTAATCAATACTTATAAAATGAGATCTCTATTTTTTCCAATTAATAGTTATTTAATTAATAAATATCACAACATCCTTATGAGCAAAATATAACTTATTTAGAATAGACAACTAAATGAATATCTTTTTCAATAATTAACAACATATAAAATCAAAAAATTAATGAACGAAATAAGTAGTCTTTAATGCCCTTATTTACCTCTTATACTTAAACGAGAAATAACCGTGGGGTAGCTAAACCATGCTTTATCCTTATCTGCCAAATTCAAATGTCACAATGACAGATAAGGACAAAGCATGGTTTACGTCCAATTGGCTTAGGAATGCGTTAATATTATCTATTAGTTCATAACGGAACTATACGACTAAATTGTTAAGTATTTTATACATACGTAGATTTCCTTAGGAATTAAGGGAAAAACGGGTTTACGTCTATTTTTTTAGTCGTTTTAAGGCACTTATAATAAAAATACGACTTTTTCGTTAACAGAATCCTATTACTTGTAGCTTAAGGAATCCAACGCAAAAAAAAACAGAATTTGGTAATTTTTGGACATAGGCCTTTTTGGCACAGCACGGCAGAATATATCTCTATCTTTATTAATAAATAATCGAAGGTTTTTTCTAAAGTGAAGAATATGGAAATAAGGGCCAAAAAACTACATTTTGTAGTAAAAATGTCAAATTGAGATGACAGCTAGTTCAACTTTAGAACAGCAGTGTTAATTACAAATAGGTTTTAACAACAACATAAAGTTTAGAGCTTCAGATCGAAGGTCATTTGCCCATGGTAGCCCCTTAAATCTCGGAAGACATTGTATCCATTTCCACTTCTGCCAGTTTGCTCTACTTAGATTTTCCTAAAACAATGATAAAATAATAATAAATAATGTCCCATTGTCTTTATCACTCGTTTTAATGAACCATTAAGTAAGTATCGCAGGAAATAAAGCAGTTTTGTTCGCGATTAATGATGTCTTATCATAGACAATGACAATCTCGACGAAACTGCGTGTCCAAACTAAATTCATTAATTATTGTCACCCTGGGACTTTGCAAGACTGGTGCGTTCCCCTTGTGACTTGGGATAAAATTAAAGTCACTTTGTTGTATTTTCACGGGTAAACATACTTTTTTTAGTGTATGGGAATTTTTCAAACATGCATTTGTCGGAATTTTCAATTTTCTGAACGCTATGTTATGCTGGAAATATTTTTGAAATATTATGCATAATTTAATTGCTATACGTAGGTTAGGTAAAGTTTGATTTATAACCGATATCAAAAATAAAGTCTTTTAAAACATTGCGTTATGAATTCGAGATTTCGATAAATTCGGTATTATTACATCAATTAACATTTACTACTTTTAAATCTTCATCGTCGGTTAGTTTTATTTTGACGGCGGTGAAAAATGTTTATTAAATTGTTCGTGAATTTTTCATACAAAACGTTAATGTATAAACCGTAGAAACTTATTTTTTAAAGATAAGTACAAGATTAGGACTCAGGTTAGACTGCAATTTGTGCCTCATCCAACAAAATACACTCAAGAGCAATGAAAACCGGTACATTTTGTATGGAAATTCCATACAAAGTGACCCGTTTTCATTGGTTTTGTCTACATAATACGCAGGTTAAATCTACAGTAGATCTAAAACTACCAGCTTATCGCATAAATTCCCACGTGGGAATTTTGAATGCCTCCATACAATATTGTGCTGTATTATTAAGCTCGTCAGTTACTGTTTTCGTGTAATTATTTTGTGTTAGCGTTAGCACCTGCATGCTTGCAGTTCCCAAGGCGATTACGTGATTGCACTTTACCGCCGGGCGGCCGTCGGAAAACTGTTATCCCCATACGTCGACATAGGTCGCGGTCAGTTTACCAACACCGCAAATAAGTTTTCGGTAGGTATAAACATTTAAACAGTTTGTAACTCAAGAACCAATGAAGTCTACTTAGTCGTCATAGTTTTCCTTTAAAATTTGTTATAAGTGCTTTCATTTAAGATATTTCTCAGATTTTTTGTATTTGTAGTTTCGGCTGAAAGACGCTTGACTCTAACTAAAATTAGCGCTTTAAAGCTTAATATTTCATCACCGGATCCCTTAACCGATAAAAAAAATTCACAAACCCGCAATATTTTTGAAAGATCTATCAAACGACACCCTACTATAGGGTAGAAGAGAAAAAAAAACATCCCCAAATTACGTGTAAGGGAACGTACACTAAAAAAATCTTTTCACAACACTGCTCGGAAATATGGCCATAGATGCTCTTGTTTAGGGTCACAACACGTCACTTATAAGGACAGACCAAGAATGTTTTTTTCGGCATTTGCTGATTGGTCGAGAACATTGTTGTCCAACTTTAATAACCAATGAAAATCAATCAATCAATTTTTGTGTCATAGCTCCTTAAAATTAAAAATTGGAATCGACCAATCATAACACACCATTTCGTGTCGTAAAATATTAGGTGTATTTTTGCTAAAAGATACACAGAGTAAAAACTATGTCACTGCTTTTTTTTTGACTAACACTATTCACATTAACATGAATTAAAATTTGAGTTTTGAATATGAATTTTTATTTTATTTCCTCTCAGTAGTTGTGAAAAGCACTATGTCTGCCTCGGTAGAAAGTGCAATTTATGGACTCGTGCACTCGTACATAACACTCGTCCAAAAATCTCGTACTTTCTATCCACTGCAACAATGTACTATTTTTCTATATTGTATTTCACCTCTATGTTGGCGTGAGTAATATGTATATTCATGCCATATTACAGCTTTCTAGTACTAAGAGACTCTAGTCTGACTACGGAACCTTAAAAAAGATTGAATGCTTATGAATAACGGGGAAAGTGTACGAGCTGTAAGTGGAGCACACTCACGAAATTTACGGTTTTTGATCAAAATACTAAACAAGACAGACTAACTTTAATTAAATTGATTTTAGTTAATAAACTTCTGCGAAATCTCTGATACGCTAATAAAAGATTTAAAGGAATATTTGAATATAGTTAAACTATTTGGCTGTTTTGGGAATTAGTTTATACTAGGTTTTGTCTGTCCATGTGACGACGCACTGGCCTAGTTGGTAGTGACCCTGCCTACGAAGCTAGTGATCCTGGGTTCTCATCCCGGTATGGGCAGATATTTGTGTGCTGAGCGCGACAATTCGTTCCCGAGTCATGGTTGTTTTCTATGTATTTAAGTATACAGGGTGTAAGGGACGGCTCACCGAAAACTGAAACCATAGCTTCAGACCATTGTACTGAACTGAAATCCAGTCGAAATTTTCCCAGGAAAACGATAATTTTCTCGTTTTTTACGTGAAAATGCCGTTTTCACAGTTTTATTTACATAATGAGCTTCAGTATGTCATAATATGTTGTCCTAGATCGGTTTATATGCAAAAATATGAAAAAAAAAACGAGAAAATTTTCGTTTTCCCGGGAAAATTTCCACTGGATTTCAGTTCAGTACAATGGTCTGAAGTTATGGTTTCCGTTTTCGGTGAGCCGCCTTCTCTAAGAAGTGGGACTACATAAGCTTATTATGATCAATAAAAAGTTATTTTAAAATGGTAGGTTTTTTTGCGTTTTCAAAGGCAGTATTTTGTTATTTAAAACATTTATACCTGTAATAATAAACTCTTTTCGCACTGAAAAACGCAAAGAACCCATTAGTACAGTTTGGAATAAAAATAGAAAAAAAAGTTTTCCTTTACCTCGCTAGCGCTTGTAAGAAAAATTGTGAATATATGTAAGAGTTCCTAGTTAAAGAAACTTCTGTTGTCGGTTGTAAGAAGCGGCTTAAGTTGGCAACGCAAACAGAGCTGGTGTAGATGGCAGCCGGTGGAACAACCAGTGAAGATTAAACCTCGGTTAACTTTATTACTCGGCTAACAAAATTATGAAAGGCAATATTTAACATATGAAATCGAACCGAGTATGTGACGACCTTGTTAGGATCGCGGGAATGCGGTGGATGCGAAAAGCACAAGACCGGTCTGAGTGGAGAGCCTTGGGGGAGGCCTATATCCAGCAGTGGGCGTTTTTCGGCTGACATGATGATGATGATGATATGAAATCGAAGCTTTGAAAACTGACAAATAGGGTAGTCTTGACTGGGGAGAGGACTTACTTGGAAAGGGTGGTGGAGGATATTGAATGTACCTCACCCTCCAACAGTCACGAGATGCATGTCAATATGTTCATAAGGACCCTAAAAAAATACAAAATATTTGTTTTAGTTACAAAATTGACAGGTTATTTATTTTCAAAGAAATTTCATACGATAAGATTATGATTTTTTTAAACCTATACACAGGGCGTTCGTAATGTTGCCAAGATCTACAGTGTGTCTCTGACCTTGGGGCTTTAATTTCAACGATCGATTCTACTCGTTAAACTGAACTACATTTGTTCTGCAACATGAAAAAATAACTTAAATTTAGATAACTAATTGATGTTAAAGTCTAATTGTAAAATCAGTGTATTACATACTGGCCATGTAATCACTATCTCATGGTACGGGGGCGACATTACCTTGGTACGAGGGCTAAAGGAAAATGGAGAATTGGATCGCGTACATTGAAAATTAGATTTAACTTGTATGATAAAAAATAAATTTAAACTGAACATATTTTTAACAACTTACAGAACAAAAGAAGTTTAGTTTCAGGAGTAGAATTGATCTATGCATTTAAAGCCCCAAGGTCAGAGGCACCCTGTATAACTGATTGCGAGACACTTTTCATTTCTATTTATAGGTGGGGACATTTTTGTCCATCGTCCTTTAGTACAAAATCATTTTGGGATATGGGCTTGATAATTTCAATACTAAATTAAAACATTTTCTTTTCGGGCTGGCAACGGGAAAACTTATTATTGATGGTGTTTATAGAGCGTCAGTAGCCTAGGTTTCAGGTGTTCACGGTCGTAAGGTACTGAGTTTAAGTCCGAGCAGTTGCCATGTACCAATTCTAATTTAAGTGGTTCCCTAATGATTCGCCGACAATTATTTGGCAGATTATTGATTGGCAGACAACGTTTCGCCGAGTAACGGTACGCCGATGGATTTGTTCGTAGATGTATTGTTTCGCAGACTAACGTTTCGTAACTCAACCTTTAGCAGCTGTTTTAGTTGGCTTATGAGTCAGTAAGCTGAATCACTATTGGCAGAGATTCGTTTAGCCTATTAATCACTACACATTTTGAATGTTTGCTCGAAAAACTGTTCGCTTTTAAACGGTTCAACTATTATTCATCATCATATTAACTGTTTGCCACCTTTTCGTTTTGCACTGGAAATGGCATCAAATACTGCGAATGTGTCTGGATTACGCTATGACATCATTGGTGGTTTTATATGCCGTGTAATAAACACTGATTAATGGCGGTAGAAATTCTTCGTGATTTCCTTATGTACCCGCATAAGTTTTGATGTTATTACTGTTGTCATTTAGTCGTTGGCTCGGTTTATTAATAGTTTACCTATTTTTAAATTGACTTAGTTGTGTTTGTTAATTACTGGGAAGATAAAAAAAAAAAACCTCGAAGGTCAAGGCGGTCAAGCTCCCGCCTTGACCTTCTAACCTAACCTAACCTATCCGAGTCGGATCTGCCCTTACTTTAAGTTACTTAACTAAAAAAATGCCGAAACAAAAATCGACTGAACCTTAAATCTACTAAACAATAATGATGCCATATCACAACTCTGCCTATCATGTTTCGACGAACAGCTGTTCGGTAAAATGAAACAATTACGAAACAAACAATCGACTAAACGTAACTCTGCGTATCGCTTTACTGTCTACCGACTATTCGGCGAAACAAATAATAGGCGTAACGAAATTATACCAAACGTTACTCGGCCAAAAGAAAGGTCTGCCAATAGTTGTCTGCGAAACAAAAATCTGCGTAATTAAACTCGGCGAAACGACAGGTCACCAATTTAAGTACATTACCCGAAATTCCTACGGTAGAAAAGAAATATCGTGGGGAAATCAGTATATTTCAACAAAAAAAAAAACCAGCGGAGTGTAAGAAGGATAATTAAATAAAATACCAAGGCTAGTTACAGAGGTTTGGCTATTCATATACAATAAAATTAAAATAGTATCGTTTATTTCCATTACGTTCATATGTGTACAGATTACCCATGGCCATCACACTGGGCTAAGCCTTTCTTGTGGGGATCGTTTGTAACATTTACCAAGTACAAGTATAAGTCGAACGCTATTACTAGATAATTATAGATGGATATAAGGTAAGTAAATAATGGTGACAATATTATACCACTTAAAATTTGATAATATAGGTATATATTTCATTTTTTATTTTTTCATGCTAACAAGAAAAAAATAGGAGAAAAGAGATATCACTTTAAACAACACTTAAACGTTTGGTTTAACCGGTCGCAAGAAAAACCGAGCTAGTCAAAGTTTAAAGTCGCGAAGTTAGTATCGAGCCTTAATGAATGACATGTTTCGTAACCAAGTCTCTCGACAAACACACTCGAGCCAATTTGAACTTTGTCACGCTGAGAATATGTGTGTTATTGGATTTGATCGTTGTTGATATTTAGGTTCAATTTATTTTGGCAAAATCTTTTTACAAAATTATCATTTTTTGGTATCAATAGTTTAGGTAGGTATATGCGAAAGAAATTTGTCAAGAAGTGGAAAGAAGTGGTCTCTGCCTACCCCTCTGGGAAACAGGCGTGATTTAATGTATGTTTGTATGTAGGTATATGTATGTATGTATGTAAACTCTTTATTGCACAAAAATGAAAATATTACAATATAAATATTAAACTAATGTACAAAGGCGAACTTGTCCCTAACTTGTAGATAAGTTAGGACAATGCATAGGGTTGGACACATACAAGTTTGCACAAAAAATATCAAAAACATATGATAATACTTATAAATAAATAAGTATTAAACGAATAAACCAGTACTCAAAGTAATACAAACTTAGGTACCTACGTATAAAATACACATATAATATATAATAGGTTCCCTTGTAACTAATAAAAGTCGATGTTTCTCCTAATTCTCGGATTGAATTAAAATTCTGAATATTTATTTGTTACCATCTGTGATGATGATGAAGACAACGGAAGGTGGCCATGGAAGAAAATAAACTGTAAGGGAAGTGTCGTCTAGTCTTTATATATATAATTCTTCTGTACGTGTGTTGACAGTGAACTCCTCCTCAACGACTGGACCGATTTCAATGTTTTTTTTTGTGTGTGTTCAAGTGGATTCGAGGATCGTTTAGATTCACAAATAAACCCGGCAGATGGCGTGGTCCTGCATGGCAGATATCATGCAGGACAACATCTGTCAGGTCCGCTAGTTTTATATAAAAAAACAAATAATCAACTCCTAAAAACTCCTAATCGTCCTGGCCATGATCGCCGACCGCCTGGATTGTCCGTACATGGATCACTGCATTAGTCTTCATGTTCGGACCCAGGTGACTCGTACTCGTAAGGTTATGTAGAAATATATACAGGGTTATTGATCTCGACCTATTCCCCTCTAGGGGTTATGGGAAAGGTAATTTGCAAGCATATTGGTTCCATAATACCCTATGCAAAAGTGAACCATTACTGAGATAATTTAAAATTAAGTTTTTCTCTAAAAAAGTCAGGAACGCATCTTCAAATATTTACAAAAAAAATATGTACTTTGATTTTTTTTTTACTAGCTTTTGTACAAAGTAAAGTTGCTGTTCTTATGCAATATTAAAAGTAGAATTATCTGTACATGTTTAAGAATGCGAGACCAAAAAGTAAAAAAAAAACATGTTTTTTTATCAGTTTATCCAATATAAATGACACAAAAACAGAAAAAAATACTTTTGCGTAGGGTATTTATTATGGGACTAAAATGATTGCAAATGATCTCCCCCATAACCCCTAGAGGGGAATAGGTCGACTTACCTATAACCCTGTATATTATTCAATGTATCACTAACATAGATGTAAGGATAATCTCTTCTTGTCACTAACCAAACGAATCATAGTTAATTTAAATAAATTATTTGAATTTGAATTTTAAATGTAGTCTACATGATCCTAACCTCATTCCTGGGCATGACCTCACGGAACCCTAGCTCTAAACAGGTCACACATTCACACCGGATACCGTATCAAAGAGCCTTTCACACGGTATCTCCGGACGAGCCATCTCGCATGTTTGCTCGTGCCGCAACGCCTTAGAATACATTAATGGGCATGGTAATGAGGGACGGGATATGGAGGGGGTGTGGTAAATTTCACGTTTCTGTTTGAGTTCAAATTGTCGACAAGTTTGTTATGTGAGTTACAGCGATATGGAAGTGAAGAGAATAATAAAATAATACTACTTATCACAACATAATTGGGATCGTTCATATTTATACAATTACTCTAATTCGATAACCATTTCGAGGAATAGGGTTTAAAAGTCATACTGCATTATTAAGTTTTTAAAATATTTATCTATTTTGGATATTTTAGCTTTCCTAGGTGCATCTTACGGGTAAGAAATAGTATGTTTTTAATACACTATTAAAATCACTTTTTATCATTAAATATCATTTAATTGTTGTAATTGCCCCGTGTGGTTGCCGGGTTAGAAAAGTGCCACTCCATGTCTTCCCGTGGATGTCGTAAGAGGCGACTAAGGGAATATAGGCTGTTAGGCGATGGGCTTGCAACCTGTCACTAATACGCTGGTAAACATCTTAGCCTAATTGTGCAAATGGTGGTTACAGAGTTATCAACAAGTTTTTTAGAGTTGTTGGTAATTCTGTAGCTCTGCCTACCCCACTCTGGGAATGAAGGCGTGAAGGTATGTATGTATGTAATTGTTGTAATTTGCTAGAAAATTCCAACTCTTTAAGATAACCATGTCATCAATAAATTGTCTGCTAAATAAATAAAGATATTAAACCAAAACTATTGGGTCTCTTAAAATTACCTATTCTTTCGAATTAGAATGTAAAAACCGTGAGTTATATTTTATGGTATATCCCAAATGGTCCTTGTTGTAGTCGTTTATCGCTTAACACTCGGGAGACATCTATTTAAAAAAAATTAGGTACAATAGCTTTTACCCGCGACTCTGCCGACTTTAAAATCAATTATTGATATTTCCTTGGGAATATTCCATACCATATGTCCTTCCCTAGGGTTCAAGATATCTTCACACCAAATTTCATCGATATTGGTTAAGCGGTTTAGGTAAGGAAGAACTAGTAAGAAAAAACATTTTTGTAACGGTACTATCGATGTCAAAGATATGTTTATACTTTAGTACCTTGTCACTTTATCCCCTATGACATTCTTTTTTTTTATTTGAAAAAGGGGGCAGACGAGCAAGCGAGCCAACTGATGGTAAGTGATCATCACGACCCATAAACACCCGCAGCACCAGAGGAATCGCAGGTGCGCTGCCGGCGTTTGAGAAAAAAGTAGGCTCGTTTTCATATATTTCAATTTCATAATAATATGGTAGTTTAAACATGACGTTAAATAAACAAGGTACTAATGTGTAAACATATTTATAACGTCGACTGTACATTCTAAATAACGTATATTTTGTCACAGTCAAAGGATCTTTGAAATTCGAACTTCTGTCGCTCTTATATTGGCATAATATCAAATAGCGTAGGATGGAACGCAAATATTCGATATTTCAACGTTTGCTGTGTTTTCTAACTCGCGAAGATATACAAAATTATGCGACGGTTTACTATGACATGTTTATTATGACATCGAAAACAGCTATGTATTTGGCCATCTTAGAGTGGCTAAGGTAGGAGTGAACGACGCACGCGATTTCGTACGCGAAATAGTACATTACTGCAGAGTCCGGGAAAATGGCTGTTGCGGGATGAGTAGAGTTAGCGCGCTATATACCAGTGCAGCAACCACCCTTCCCAGCTGAGGCTTGTATAGTGCTTTTCTTCAACACAATGTATGTATGTAAACTCTTTATTGCACAAAAATATAAAAATTTAACTGATGTACAATGGCATCCCTAAATAGGATCTCTTCCAGCTAACCCTGAAGTAGATGAGTTAGGACAATGCATACAAGTTTGCACAAAAAATATCAAAAACAGATGATAATACTTATAAATAAATAAATAAAAAACACGGACTGTTTTTGATTTTGTTTGATGTTTAATAAAGGGATTTTTCATTATACTTCATAGAAAACTAATGTTAATTATAAAGTTTAAAGTTTCAGACAGTTTAATCCATACGAAAATCGCAAAACTAATTATCTTATTGAAATCGGACACCGGAGTGAGAAAACGCCCAGAGGAATTAGACGTCACTTTAACACTTACCAATTATAATTTTTACTAAATCATTACTAATTTGTTCCGTTATTAACCGACAATAGTACGCTCGTAAAAGTAGAATTAATTTCCCATTACTATCCCTATTTCTTACCATTGAGAGTCGACTTTTGGAAAATCCGGTCTTAGTGCATCCTAAGGGTATCCGAGGAATGTAACCTCCAAAATGTCAAGTTCCTTGATCCAGCAGTTTGCGCTGAGAATTGTCTATCAGTTAATCAGTAAAATCTACTTAAACTATTAAAACTACAAAAAAGTTATTATTCCAAGTCCAGACATCATTGAAAATACGAAAGATTACAAATCATAGTCTCATTTCCTCTGTCCCTAAGCCAAGCAACACCCATACAACAACCATAAAAAAACATAGTTAAGATCATAGCCATGATAGCCGTGGCTTTACCGCCCTAATTGCCATGTCATTGCTGTCACTTCAATCCCCTCTTTAAACTAAGACACAAAAAGCGCCCCCCAAATTGCTAACTTAACGACCTATTTGTCGTTAGCAATAGATCGCTCATTCGCCTTAAAGAGTTAATTCTAATGGGAGTAACTTTAACGAGGAAACTTTTATTACTCTGGGCAAAAAAGTTGAAAAGCTTTTCAGCTCGTCCGAAGTTTCAATACCTAATTTTGGTGTTCTGAATACTAATTGGGAACGAGTAATTGACTATAAGCTTTTACATCTTTAAGGGGAAGGTTAATTATCGATTGACTTTTGAGATAAATAACTTAAAGCTTAAGTTACATTTGTAAGTTATCACTGTAAGTTTTGATGCAAAGCTACGTGCAAGACAGAGATGCAGATATTTGCATCTCACTCTTACCCATAATTGCGCCACAAAACTTACTCGGCCTTATTGTGTCAATAATATTCTTATTTGTATACATAAAATCCATTGCCATTGGTTAGTATTAAAAAAACTCGAAAATAGCTCAATCGATTTAAATAAAAATATACTATAGTGTGCGCAATAATAGTAATGAAAAAAATACCAAGGCGACGCGGGGCATAAACAGCTAGTTACGAAATCAACCAATAGGTACCCTACTTTTATAACAGCAAAAAACCAACAAACAAAATATGACAACAATAATGGCGGCATTTCGATCCTCCGTCACGACGAATGTTTTTTTAATATCATAGATAAACGAATGGAGTACCTATGAATACTAGAATTAGAGGCCCTCTTGAGTTATGACAGCTGTTCCAAATTTAAACTCATAACGTTACAAAAAGCTAAACTGTGATAACAAAATGTTCCCTAAATGCTGGCAGCATTGCCACGTTGAATAGCAAATTAAATCTTTGAGTCAAGTACAGGCCAGCGTGTTGGTTACGAGTTGCGACCTACTTTGAAAGATCTTTAAAAATACGGTGTTCACCACGGTACTAAAGTTTCGACCCCAACACGCTGAAATACGTAACTTCGATCAAGTTGAATGTGTCAGTTAAATATAAGTATTTATGACTTGCAAGCGCTAGCGACTGTTCGCGTACATAGACGTGGCTTATCGCAGTTCCCTCGGAAACTGTCTGTCGAAGGCGATGCCCCTCGAACATTCGCGCTAAACTAAATTATTAATTGAGCAAGCCAAGTTTTCTACCTGATAATGTAATAGAAATATTACTAACTTCCCAACAAAAAAGGCAAAACAAGGAAAAAAGGCGAGAAAACTAAAAGCCCGCGGGAACCTAGAACTTTTGAACTTAATATACATTTGTTATATTATCAAAGAGATACAAAAACAATACAATAAATATAAAAAAATGATGTACAAACGAAGTTACCCTTGTGTTCTAGAAATTAGAGCGTTCTTATTGCTCTCAAATATTTCTGATAATGTTCTCAGTAATATCTTTAGGGGATTTTCTAATACTTATTTCGAGAAAAATCTTTTACAAGTATAGTCAACCAAAATACTTCAAAGAAGAGAGATATACATACATACATTAAATCACGCGTGTATCCCAGAAGAGTAGGCAGAGACCACTTCTTTCCACTTGCTACGGTCTTGACAAATTTCTTTCGTTTCTTCCACATACATACATAGAGTCATGCACGCACGTCGGTTTCGGGTACTTAGGCCCTTTTCCAGTATTTCTCTGATTTGATTGAAGAAGAGATGCACTCGCGGTCAAATAATACTGGTCAGAATGCGTTTTTCATACTAAAGAGGCTATTTGGAAGCCTTGGTTCCTCGCCAGGAGATACTTTTAGTAAAATCTGATGATGGACACCCCGAGCATCGATACAGGACTTACAGATTGCCTAAGATACCCAACGGATTGAATCTGCGGTTAACGCCGGAATTGTGCATGTTCAGAAAAACATATAAAATGGCAATTAAATGTAAGGAAATCCAAATACTGACCCATGCTCTCTCGCTGTGGTGTTAACTGATTGTGCGTTCTGTTAGGTATCTTAAGCACTTTTGACCTCTACTGTTTAACCTCGGAGTATCCACCATTAAACCTCACTCAAAACATGCCTTGTGTCCAGGAACCAAGGCTTCGAAATAGCCTCGTTTGTATGAAAAACGCACTCTGACCCGTATTATTTGACCGAGAGTGTATAATGAATGAAGAGATGTGAAAAAATCAGAACTTTGGATATTTTCAGTGCATGAATAAAACAAAACTTAAAAGTTTGTGGAAAATTCTCTTATTAGATTTTTGCCAATTTTGGAAATGTCGCACTTGTACATCAAAAGAGTATCAACTCAAAATCCTTGCTAGTATTGTTTATAGTTCATAGCAGTTTTATTAAAGTTCATTTTAAAATACAGTTATATTTTGAGTTACTACTGTGTTGTGTCACGTCCTACCGGGTGGCAAGAAAAACTCGATAAAAGTTTAAAGAATTTATTGAAAAGAACTCCGGTAGTGTGAACAGAAGAGGGTAGTAGGTTCGTAGGGTGTGGTCTGATTCTGTGAAGTGGATAGCACTTCCCTCATAATTAGAGTGACGCGGAGCGGCGGTGGAGGTAACCCGTCGGCAGCCCGACGGTGTACGATGCCAGGATCCTGGCGTCAGGGGGGTAGCACCCGGTGTGTAGCACCGGACCCCACTCGACGATCCTGGTCCCGGAGATAGACGCCGCGCCGGCCAAGTAGGTGAGTAGAGGAGGAGTAGATGGGTAGTTGCGATGGTCTGCTCTTAGCGGTGGACGCTCCTAGCGGAGGTGTACTCCCAGCGGTGATTATGAACGGTGAACGGTGAAAGGTAAACGGTGATCGTTGCTCCCTGAACGGTGAACGGTGCTCCCCGATTTGGGGATTTGCACCGATTTTATAGATATGTATTAAGTACCTATACGAACGTTAATACTAGTGTTCCAAGTGTAGTAGTTGAGGCGGTAAAGAGGACGAATGAAATGAGCGCGGCCCTTTTATAACCTTTCGCCCATTTCGGTTAATTTTGAATATGAGTAGGGCGAACAAAGAAATGCTAGAAAGCCAATTCGCGTCATGAGTGAAAATATCGGGTCATGTAGGTAAGACACCAACATACCCTGCATTATTTTCTCATGCGCTGAATCGGATAAGAAAGAATACATTATTTAATTATTTTATGAACGAGTATCAATTAAAAGGTTATTTATATGTATGTTGAAGTTAATTTTATTAAAAGATTTAAATATAAGTAAAGTTACACAGAATGGCTAGTAACGCCATCTGTTGGATAAGTGTCGTCAACACTTGACAAAGATCGATTTGTGGTTAACGCAACTCAAATAATCTATGGAATCGAGCTGTCTGTTTGACAGTTATTAGTAAACAATTCATAAAGATGTTTACAATACGAATTTAAATGAAAATGAAGTGAAATTGAAGTGAATTGAAGTGAATTAAGCTTGTTTGTATGTTAAAATGCAGCACAGGTAAACAGCGTAACAACTGCATTGTTACAGTTGATCTAGTACATCTTATTATACTAGTCTTCAGTTAAATGCTTCATGTAATATTAAAGGTTCAAATATAAAGTTTACGTTTTTCCTTCAGCAAGTTCATTTTCCTCTTACATTTGAAACCGTAGATGCGTTCATAAGCTCGTATTCGGTCGGGCGGAATGATTAATTGGATCTACGGCGTTCGCCAGTCAGAAAGTCAATATTAAACGAGAGTCTAACACAAATTGACTTTTCACATCACCTATTCGGAAAGGGGACTTTTCTTCCCCGCTAGGAGGGATCAAAGTGGCATTTTTCTGTTCTAGAACATAATCGACTACAGTTTATTTTTCATCGTTTAAGTGCATACTATTTGCACATAATCGATAAATCCCTAAGATCTTTATTTTCCTACCAGTTGTTGTGAAAACCAGTATGTGTCACACGTTCAGACTGTTCTTGATACTGCTGTCGCTGTTGCTGGCTGTTCCAGATCCTGCTCAGCGTGTGTGTATTGGAGTGTTTTTTTTAAAGTATTTATATCATTGCCCCGTGTGGTTGCCGGGTTAGAATAGTGCCACTCCATGTCTTCCCGTGGATGTCGTACGAGGCGACTAAGGGAATATAGGCTTGTAGTACTGTTAGGCGATGGGCTTGCAACCTGACACCAATACACTGGTAAACATCTTAGCCTATTTGTGCAAAATGTGGTTAAAGAATTGACAACAATTTTTTGAAGTTGTAATTCTGTAGCTCTACCTACCCCACTCTGGGATTACAGGCGTGAAGGTATGTATGTATGTTATATCATTGTCTAGTACCTATACTACCCTAGAACTTATTTTCGAACTAAGTTAACTGATGTGAGATTGTCATCTGATATATTAAAAAAAACTTAATTAATTTGATGATCGTCGTCACTTGGCGGTCAGTCGATCTCGTCTTTTGAAAACTGATAATTTGTATTGAGCGATAGTTTTAAATCGGTGCATATGAATATAGTCATAAGGCATAATTTGACGACGCGTAGGCCTAGCTGGTACGAAGCTAGCAGTCCTGGGTTCAAATCCCGGTAAGGGCAGATATTTGTGTGATGAGCGCGAATATTTGTTCCTGAGTCTTGGGTGTTTTCTATGTATTTAAGTATATATTTTTCTATATAAGTATGTTTATCGTTGTCTAGTACCCATAGTAAAAGCCTAGAGCTTAGTTCGGGACTAGGTCAATTTGTGTGAAATTGTTTCCTGATATTTATTTTATTATTTTTATTTATAAAGTCGGTGATATTGCTTAACCTATGTGATACTATATCACGTCGTATAAAGTTAACGTTTAGTTTAGTTTAGTTTAGTTTATTTATTCATCAATGTAATATTACAATATAAATTGCATTGCATGTCAAAAAATACGAAATTACATTGAGATCGTCAAAACATAAATACTAGTTATCAAAAAATACAAGAATAATTAATTAACACAACAACAATTAAATATCGAATTATGGTCACTCGTCCGATGTCAATACGTACAATGATTAATAAATTTCAACACAATAATAAATTTACATGTCCAGCTTCATATATTCATCCACGGAGTATAATGGATTATCCAATAAAAGGTTTCTTAGCTGATGTTTAAATGCTTCGTCGGATTGTACATTTTTAAGTTGAGCGGGTAGACGCTCGTAGTACGTGGGACTGATGACACGCGGGTTCTTACCCGCAAGCGAGCTTAAGGTTCAAATTATGATGGTTGGTTGAAACCAGCGACGAGCGGTAGGTAGATTTGCTCACCGATGGAAATCTGCTCAATATTTTAACACCAATAAGTACTCGTAACGAGATTAAAATCTCTGAAAAACATGAAAATTAATACGACGCAGATTAACGAACTTTCCTACCTTCTATTAAAGTTCAGTTTTGATAAAGCGATTTTTTATGGATGGAAAACCCGTTCATACATATCGGGATTCGTTAGCAGTTTCTAAAAAAAAACGGTGCTGCGTAAAATCGAAATCTAAAACCTCTGGTTCCAAGTAATTTTGTCGGGATTCAGTAGAAATCATTGGTTTTTTAAATTTTGAAGCTGAAAAAGTGAAGGTAAGTTAAAGCCGGGCTTAAAATCAATCAAGTAATAAGCTCACATATATTATACACACATCATTCATGTCCAGGAATAAAAAATATCACGTCACGACGCGGTAAGCTGTAAAATAGTAAAATAATAGAGGAATATTTTTTATCCCGTATTAAACATTAAAGGCCGTATGGCCTCGTTAGTCTGAAAAAACTTGTACAAGTATATTCATGACATTGATTATTGATTATTATTTACATCTTTAATATTTGAGTAGCTTCATCATATCAGCCTGTTGCAGTCCACTGCTGGTCCATCTAGCTGGGGGGCGACCTACACTACGTTTGCCTAAGCGTGGTCTCCATTCGAGAACCTTCCTGCTCAACCTCTCGTCGGTTCTGCGACAGACATGGCCAGCCCACTGCCACTTCAGGTTTGAGTAGCTTAGTTTTATGTTAATTTAAATAAGTTTAGTTTTAACTTTTAATTGTAGTACCTATATTATACCGGGTGGAACAAAAAAAGGGGACTTTTAAGAAAACGGGTTTTTTTTTAGTCTTGTACTTTATTTTTCACCAATTAACTATATTAATATTTCTAATCTGCACGTTAGCAACCCTACCAAGTAAATCCAATGACGTTATTAAAGGTACACCGTCATACACAAGCACGAGCGGCAGCGTGCTCGTGTATGATGCATCGCATGTAAAGTGAAGTTGATGACATGCGTCAATTTAAAATGTAAATAACTTTGAACTAGTAGTAGTAGGGTTGTCACTGATATTAAATTGATTAATTTTAATCATTCTGTTTTACTTTTAAGTCCAACTTTACAATTATAATAAATCGATTGTAGATCACTTAGATAACACTATCCTTTCAGCTCAGTCCCCCGTTTTGTTCCACCCTGTATTCAATAAATAAAATTCGTCTCAAAATTAAAAAAAAAGACACTTTATACAATATTTTTATATAATTTTATTCTCAATGAGTTTCCATAGATGCTAAACATACCGAAAAAATACGAAACGTATGTAATTAACAAGTGACTTATCCCATTAGTAAAAGTAATTGCTAATTATAATTTGAAACCATTCCAAATCTGTTGTATCAATACCATTTTTTTTTGAAATGGTTCCATTCATTAAGCTTTATCTTTTAATAATAATATATACATATATACCTTCACGCCTGTAATCCCAGAGTGGGATAGGCAGAGCTACAGAATTATCTACAACTTTAAAAACTTGTTGATAATTCTGTAACCACATTTTGCACAAATAGGCTAAGATATTTACCAGCGTATTAGTGACAGGTTGCAAGCCCATCGCCTAACAGTACTACAAGCCTTTATTCCCTTAGCCACCTCTTACGACATTCACGGGATGACACGGAGTGGCACTTTTGTAACCCGGCAACCACACGGGAATAATGATAATCTTGTAAAATTATTTAAAGTCGTATAAAGCAGCACTAAACATCCGTAATTTCGTACCTTTCAGTCTTGCTTTGACGCAAACGCCCTTCAAATAATTTTGTGTTTTAATTAATAAAACAAGGTTCTACAGGAACAATTTAAACAATTTACGCGAGATGACAGAAAAAAGGTAAAATTAATTAATAAAGAGTTTCGATTTATTCATTTTGCTCTGTTCTTCTACGTGTTTAATTTCGAGCCTATTGTTAATAAATCGTAAATATTTCTGAACAATATCAAAACTTACGTTTTACTAGTGTGGTTGCCGGGTTAGAATAGTGCTACTCCATGTCTTCCCGTGGATGTCGTAAGAGCCGACTAACGGCCGAACCCTATATTCAAACCGAGGATAGATAAGGCTTACTTCGGGTTAAAATTTGACATTTGCCCATACAAAATATGTCAAATTTTAATCCGAAGTAAGCCTATCTGTCCGCGGATTGAATATTATGTAGGGTTTGGGCGTAAGGGAATAAAGGCTTGTAGTACTGTTAGGCGATGGGCTTGCAGCCTGTCAGTAATACACTGGTAAACATCTTAGCCCAATTGTGCAAAATGTGGTTACTGAATTATCCATACGTTTTTAGAGTTGTTGGTCATTCTGTAACTCTGCCTACCCCTCTCTGGGAATGAAGGCCTGAGTTTATGTATGTAAGTTTTACGACACGTCAACTGACCGTTACTTTCAATAGCTAAAATTGTCTATTATTTCGAACATGAAGTACATTCGGTAGTTAGGACAACCGCTATTGATAAAATACGGTACTTACAGGGTCTGTTTAAAAAATGACCACAAAGATGAACAAAGTATTATATAAAGACAAGTAAAAAATTATTTAAAAAAATTAAAAACATCAGAAGTAACAAATATATAAACTACTTTGTGCTCATAGTCAAAGCTTAACATTTAATTTACAATTTATTTATTTATTTTAAAAATAACGACTCTAATTTAAAATTCAAAATTCTTTATTTCTTTAACAAACCAGTACAAATCTTATGATGGCCGGCGTCTCCTTGTAAGTTATTTTAAAAAACTTGTGCCAGGAGGCACCGCTCTTCCATATCTACATTTTATATTATAGGTAGTATAGTAGAACTAGTTACCATTCTTAAAACTATTTTACCAAAATTTCATTTTGTGTGTTTGTGTGTGTGTGTGTACGCGTGCGTGGTTGTGTTTTGTGTGCGCGCGTGTGCGTGTGTGTGCGCGTGCGTGCGTGCGCGCGCGTGTGTGTGTGTGTGTGTGTGTGCGCGTGCGCGCGCGTGTGTGTGTGTGTGTGTGTGTGTGTGTGTGTGTGTGTGTGTGTGTGTGTGTGTGTGTGTGTGTGCGTGCGTGCGTGTGTGTGTCAAGACTATATTTCCTAGCAGATAGCAGACTCTCAGAGCCGTAAATACGGCCTTTAGTTCAGTAAGCCACCGAATCTCACCAAAACAAACGAGACTTTAACCAACGATCAATACGTTGAAATCGCGTCCGAAAAAGCTGGGAAATAAACTTCCCAACCAAGTTAAGGTATAAATCAATCGGCAGATTTGACAATCCCTCTCCGATTCCGAGAAAAACAACGTGGCTGCATACTAAACAGGTGTGGGACTGGCGCACGGTAAATAAACGCAGAAGTTGATCCTGACAGTTTCCAGCCAGTTAACCTTTTGAACGCCACAGTCGGCTCTGGCCGACAACTGAAAGTCGTGCCACTGACGCCACCGACGGCCACAGCCGACACAAGTTAGAGATTAAAAGAGACTTTGTTTCGTATGGATTAAGTTGTAATTTGCTTAGCATAGCAAACATGTTTGGCGTGTGAGTGACGCATTTTGTATTTGACGTACGGCGTTCAAAAGGTTAAAAGGACTTTATTACTAGCTACTCCCCGTGAATTTGGCCGCGTAGATCTCGATTATCGTAATTCCTTCGGAAACTTTGCGAGCTATCTGTTAGCAATATGATAACATATCAAAAGCACTGTTCAAATAAATAAATATCGGGGGACTATGTCACACCTATTGACTTAGTTCCAAACTATGCTTTAGGCTTGTATTCTGGGTACTAGACAACGATATAAATACTTATAAAGAGGAATATATACTTAAATACATAGAAAACATCCATGACTCAGAAACAAACATTCGCGCTCATTACACAGATCTCTCTGCCCTTATTGGGATTTGAACCCAGGACCGCTAGCTTCGTAGGCAGGGTCACTACCAACTAGGCCAGCAAGATGTCCGAGTACACCAAGTATAATAGAGACCCTGTTGACGTTAGCTCTAAGTAAATAAAAGGGGACATAACGTTAATAATATGATAACGATATCGAAGCAAGATGGCTTAATGCAACGTGGTATGCACTTGTTTGCCTTCTCGATGGTAAAAAACTAAACAAGCATTATTTTTGATTTCAAAGGCAGCGATCGTTTCGTAAAGAGTCTGTCGATTCCATTTTGGTTCCCGCGCTAAACGAATGTTTGCTGTTTGCATAGGCAATGGAGTATTCCCGGCAAGGCAACAAATCTGGACGGTTTGCGATTGGATCTACTGTGCTGGCAAAATGAAACGGTATACGTTTGTGAATTCACACAGTAAGCATAGTTTTTGGGATTATGACCATTAGTAGGTTTTCTCTGCTTGCTCCATGTCATGTAAGTAAGGCTAAGGGACTGTTGCCCTTCCCGCCATTTAAGGACGGGCATGAAAAAGTTTTTGCGAAACTCAGAACTTAGCGTTTTTTATTTCTCGTTCTATTACTCATGTAGCTCTGCCTACCCCACTCTGGGAATGAAGGCGTGAAGGTATGTATGTATGTATGTATTACTCATGTTTCCGTGGTTTCATCTGTTGGTTTTAACGGAAGACCAGCGCTGACTTTAATTACGTAAAATTATAGTTAAAAATGTACTGTTCCATGTTTTTTTTTTTGGTATTCAATAATGAGTATTTGTATTGTATTGTATTGGGTAATTTGACAAAAGGCCATGTTCTATTTAAGATGTTATTTAGCTTGTTTTTTTTATGGAGTTTTTTTTTAATTAGCCTGGAAATCAGGGTTGCTCACAAATCGGCCAAACGTCTCGTCTAAAAAGTCTGGGATTGTAAAGCTTGTTTTAGTTACACATGTTTAAACCCGAGCTTCTGTCATAAGCTTCTGTGTTTATTTATTTTGCGGGTGGGACTTGCCTAATGTAGTGGGACAAAGTTTTATAAAGTCCACTCGGGGATTCCCCGACAATCGAGTTTTGGATCCTTCCAAAGAGTGCGTAGTCATAGGGGACGATTTTATCCGTTACCCTTGTTTCAATAGATTTTTAAATGTAACCTGTTAGTTTGTGATTATATCAGAGCCGTGTATTTATCTCATCAGAATCGCTGGAAATTCCTCTAAACCTATCGTGTGAGGTTAAAAAAGAATTTTACGGCTAAAGAGATTTATTTTCCTCATAAGAATTACAAAATTCACTTACAGAGAAAAATGCACTTTGTTATTTTTTTTATAAATGGCGGGCATACAAGTATAGACTTAAAAGCTTTAAATTAAGTTGGTGTAGTTAAATATTTTAACCACACCACGTAACGAGTACAATCTACGAGTAAATGGAATTGTATTGTTATTACTTTTGTATTTTTTTTTATACTGATTCAAAATGAAAAAGGTTTTGAATTCATGACTTTCTTTATTTTTGACAAATTAAGGTCGCAATTGAATTCTCATTTCTTTTGATTTACTCTAGTAAATCACATATGTTTACAATGGAACAAAGGATGAGAGTCGCTGGACAAGACGAGTCCTTGAATGAAGACCCAGGGCTGATACTAGAGGGCGCGGCAGACCACCGCAACGCTGGATGGACGACATTCGACGGCACGGCGGTCGGGACTGGATGAGATGGGCACAAGATCGCCATGAATGGAAGAAGAGAGAAGAAGGCCTACATTCAAGATTGGATCACCAAAAGCCCACCATGATGATGATGATGACTAATAATTTTGATCTTTCAAAGCGCCTGGTCGACGTCACTCGTGACCAAAACTTCGTCCTTTACTTGGCACAAAGATAAAGGCTCTTGTTCTACCCCAGACGATGAGCGAGTAGCCAGTAGAGCCAGCGATCAACTGTAATATGTAAGGTGCTAACAAATTAGATACCGATATTTTAAGAGATAGTACCTTACATAAAAACAATTAACTGACAAGATGTTGCATTTAACAATATCATGTAAACAGTTGTTTGTCATATGTCGTTATGATTATCTCCAGATTGGCGGGAAAACTGAGGTTATTGACTAGCAGAGTCCTAGCCTTTGATAAATTTATTTAAAGCAATTAACATGACATTGACATTTTAGTATTTCATTTATCAACGTGAAGTGGCCAGTCAAGTGATTGTTAAGAGGTTCTACAAGATATTCAGAGGAATCAGTGACTATTAATTATTTAATTAACAGGGTGTTTGTACGAAACAAAGTTGTTTCCCTATTTTTTTCCAAAAACTACCATAAAATCTTAAATTTTTTATACTTAAATCTAGTCCGAGAGCCGAGTACTATCAGCTGTAAAAATATCGGTATGTAATTTGTTAGGCACCTTATATGCAGCTCTTTTATTGTAACGGGTTAAATGTCTTTTTCTCAAAAATGACCGGAAAAGTTGACATTACTAACTCCATACTGAGACGCGAAGTACATAGTTTATAGACAGTTCCTAAATAAAATAAAAATACATTGCGTGCTCGCTACGCAAGCCCGCAATGTTGCATACAAATTTCATTGTTATCTAGTTTGTAACTTTAAAAAAAGTGAATACGGTCATAATAAAATGAGGGCACAAGTCTTATACATCCATATTTTATTCGAAACGTAACTTTTTATCTGTTTCTGGAATAGCTTGAGTTTTTTTCTAAAAAAGCTTGCGTTTCTCCTTGTCATGAACATAAAGGCGGTAAAGAGTGATGGTTTTTTCACGTGAAGTTTCTGCTCATATGCAATTCAAAAAATTAGTGATGAAGATTTTACTCCAACACAATTTTTTTCTTGCGATTTTTGAGAAAGCACTATATATGCGTCGTTTATTCGTTTAGTTTTTTTTCTTCTAATTATTAGTATTATCATCTGTTTTTGATATTTTTTGTGCAAACTTATATGTGTCCAACCCTATGCATTGTCCTTACTCATTAACTTCAGGGTTAGCTGGAAGAGATCCCATTTAGGGATAAGTTCGCCTTTGTACATTACTTTAATATTTATATTGTAATATTTATATTTTTGTGCAATAAAGAGTTTACATACATACATACATACATACATATGCCTCGGCAGGAATGCCTAGGCAATAATGTACTATTGTTGGAGAGAGAATTCTCGCCGGCAGTGTTAACAGCCAGCAATAATATTAATATGAGTGTATTTTTATTGATGTAATTATCTTTTGTTCGTTTCTTGTTCGAGACAGTAGTTTATGCTGAGCTAATCGCATCCTTACCGGCCGCGGCGGTGCCTGAGCATTGTCATTCAACGCGGCAATGCTGCCAGCATCAGGGAATGATGCCCACTGGTAGCGGTTTCTTAGATTAGTGTAGTTTTTAACCCCCGAGGCAAAAAGAGGAGCGTGTGTGTGAGTCTATCTGTGTATGTTTTTGGCATCGTAACTCCTAAACCGAATAGGATGTTTTTTTTTAAATTGAAAGCAGGTATTTTAGCTAGGTTTTATGAAAATCGGTTGGGCTCTTTAAAATATATCAGGGGGGTTATTATGACATAGCTATGCAGTTCATTTTACGGTGAGTGTAAAGGACAGAGCTGTAGCAGTTATATAGCTCTGTCCTTTTCTCTCAGCGTAAAGTGAACTGCATAGTTATTTCATAATAACCCCTCAGGTCTGAAATAAAGGGTCACCAGGTCAGGGTTAGTAAGTTTGTAAGTTCGTTTGTTTGTCTTTACTTTAACTTTTTCACCTCTAGTGTTAGGTGGGCAATTAAATATTTTAAAAATCGTGTCGTGATCGCATCGTACCTCGATAAAACATTATTGCGGACAAGTTTCCAGGCCCTTTAAGTTTCTGGTCCGATTGTGGAATACATTTTTACCTTTCTAGTAAATCCGGTTAAAGGCGGTTCACTGACGATTTTGTTTTGACTGCAATATAACTATTTATACTCGTAGATGAAACGCCCTATATAGTGGCATCTCTTTATTTCTTTCTTTATCTTATCCATTAACCTACCGCCAAGCAGCAGTGTTCGCATTGTTGTGTTCTGGTTTGGGGATAAGACAGCCGGTGAAATGACTAGCATAGAGGCATTCCATCTTAGTCCTCAGGGTTGGCAACGCATTTGCAGTCTTAGGATTGCATTGCAGTTTTGTGAATGCGAATGTCTATGGGTCACAGTTTCCACTTACCATCAGGTGGCCTGTGTGCTCGTTTGTCTTCTCTATGCCATAAAAAAAAAAAAAAAAAACGGCCCTGCTAATTTTCATTAAATCTAGCTACCATTTTGATTAAATTATCGCTCTTTGAAAAAATACCGCGTCCAAATCAATGCATAGGTTTGCGAGCTACAACGCCACAGACAAACAAGTAACAACCACTTATCTCAGCCGAGGTTTGTAAACTTAGTGCTCTAAAATGCGTTCAGAAACCGTAGAAAATGACAAGCGTTATTGCAACCAATTTTATTATGAGAACTTTCTTGTCTGTGGTAGTTATGAGTTTAAATTTGGAATAGCTGTCAAAACTCAAAAGGGCCTCTATTCTAGTATCCATCTTCTTCTTCTTCTTTGCCCCCGCGGCGACTTGAACAGCTACTACCGCGGGGATATTATGGCGTTTCCACGTCAAGTGATTTTGCCAGTGTCAAGTATATATAAGTATAAATCAATATAGCAATAAAACACAATCCAATCTTCTCTAGGAAGATTGGGGGCAACGTTGTACGGTGATTTGTAGGTCAGAGGTCAAGATAGTTTTAATCTCTGCACCACTGTGAGTCCACTTGAAACGAGAAGAAAGATGCCAGATATACGAAATAAGTCCAAGTCTTCAATCACTGTGCGACACAAAGGCATAAAAAGTACAAATCACTATCAGAAAAGAACTTTGAACACCTAATTACCCAAAAATTAAAGTCTAAAACAAATTACACGTCCGCCATCTTTTAACGTTGCAAATGGCCTCCTCTAGTATCCATAAATATTAAATCAGTTATCGATACGAAACGTCCATTCAGTATGTTTTTTTAATATCTACGTCACGGCATTTGATCTCGAATGACATGAGAACAGGCGCTCATTCGATTGTCTATGATTAAAAAAACATTCATATTTGTGACACAGCACAATTTTGTTTTGTCGCCATTTTCGTGGTCAAGTCGTCGGCTTCTCTACCCATCTAAGAGTACTTATGATATGTGTGTAGATAAAGTAGTGTTATTTTTTTAATTGCATGGGATGGCAAACGAGCACACATGCCACCTGATGGTAAGTGGAAACTGTGACCCATAGACATTCGCATTCACAAGACTGCAAATGCGTTGCCAACCCTGAGGACTAAGATGGAATGCCTCTATGCTAGTAATTTCACCGGCTGTCTTATCCCCTAAACCGGAACACAACAATGCGAACACTGCTGCTTGGCGGTAGGTTAATGGATAAAGATGGTGGTACCCACCCGGATGGGCCCTGCACAAGGTCCTCCCACAAGTGAAGTGTATGCAACTGTACATAATTAGGAATTAAAACACTCGTGTGATCCTTTTATGAAACTTGCTGACACTCGTTTCATAAAATCACTCTCGTATTTTAATGCCTCTCATTATGCATCAGTTGCATAAACTACAATTATGTCTAAAATATGATTGAGTTAGTTAGAAGGACGTCGGTATGGTAATCACTCATAAGACAGTGAGTTGGCCGGGGGCATTATATTAGCGGAACTAACGTACTCATGAATAGGCACTCGGGCAAGTTGCTGACACTTGGAGCCAAGTTCCGGACTGCACAAGCAGGCCGCGCTCTTCTTGGAGCCCGTTGATTGGTCCTCAGTGCTTAAATGAGTTAAACACTTTTCCGGAAAATTAATGTAAATAAGAACTTCAAAAACGTTGACTACGAAAACCAAAAAAAAACTAATTGGTTTTTAATGTGTTGCATGGAGGCCTCATTCACATGTAACACCCATGTATCTTTAGATCACTACGTAGCATTTGAAATACCTACTCGAGATCCCTATACCCAAACTGTTTAGCGTGCGAAACAAGCGTAACAAGTGTTAAGTGATTTTATTTTTATTCGTGATTATTTTTTGACATTAGATCTCAATTTGGCACGGTCCAGAATAATGTACTTACATACTATAATGTTCACATTTTTGTTTGTATAGTGTTTTTATTTTTTGCTGACTCATAATCTAAAAAATATATTCCCGACTATTTATTTTGTCCAAATTAAGGGATAGGATACTTATAAAACATGGAATAAGTTCGCCTTTGTGCTGGTTTTTTGTTGTTATATTGCCTTTTTTTTCTTTTTGTTTCTTGTAGGTACAATCAAGAGTATACATACATACATACAAAAGGGTACTTAAGTTAATCCCATTACAACTACTTAAGTTTACTAACAGACTTCACAGTCACAAGCAAGATATAAACTACAAATGCCATCCCAATATCACCTGTTCAAATTAGGGTTACGTAAATTATCCCGCCGGAACCTCGCCTGACTACGGAACCCGAGGCATAATGCGCTGGTCTGTGGTTGACCTGATGCGAAAGATATATTGCCTTCCTGACGCTCACTGGAGCGACGGTAGAGTGCTAAATGGTGCGAAATTACAAGGGAATTAATGGCAAAGGGTTTTTAGTTGGGGAGGGATAGTAATGTCGGTTATTTAGTTATAGCAATAGTAAGGCCCACGTCAAATTTCGTTAGTTCGAAAAAGAATCTTGTATCAGTCGAATAAAGTCAAAAGTCACTTTGACAAATGTCCTAGATTTAGGACGTAGGGCCTTACGAGGATTGTGCTAGGTATAGCAGTGACCGGATTATCTGTTTTTTTAACGCAACGTCTTTTAACAAACGGACTATCTACGCAGAATTTTGGTTTCATCAAAATGCAACCAAACTAAAAGCCATTAAAAAAAATTACGTTAAGCAAATTACTTAAATAAGGACTTAAGTTTCCTATATGTCGACGCGCTGGCCTAGTTGGTAGTGACCCTGCCTACGAAGCTAGCGGTCCTGGGTTCAAATCCCGGTAAGGGCAGATATTTGTGTGATGAGCGCGAATATTTGTTCCTGAGTCATGGATGTTTACTATGTATTTAAGTATATATTTCTCTATATAAGTATTTATATCGTTGTCTAGTACCCATAGTACAAGCCTAGAGCTTAGTTTGGGACTAGGTCAATTGGTGTGACATTGTCCCATGATATCTATTTATATTATTATTTATATTGCCTATATTTCCTATATTCCTATATTTGCGGGTTGAAGAACCTTGTGCAGGGTCCGTCCGGGTTGGTACCACCATCTTATCCATTCATCCAAGAATAAAAATTAAGTATTTAAATACGTCTAAAGGTATGTTATAATTCTTATTCTTAAATTAAGCTTAATAAGTGGCTTTTACTCCCTTAAGTTATATTATACAGATAGTCCGCGGAAATCACACGCGGGAACAATCACTTGTGGACTAAAGAGAAACATGTAGGGTTAGCCCAAGGCGCTTCTATCAAGTCTCATTATAAACAAACTGTTTTTCACTTTGAAATGTAACCTTTATCAACTTATAAGATTTATAAATCCACTTACGTAGCCTCGTAGTATGAAAGCGTTCTTAAGATCAAAGTGATGCTACACTCGAGTCGTGTGGGGAGTAAAATTTAATTTAGAAGTGCAACGCAGAGGCTTCCACAATTATACCGTACCTGCTGAGGAACTCACGTTTGAAGGATTATAGTTTAACTCCCTTAACCCGTAAGTTGGGCACCGGCTTGCGAGTTAGGACTTGTTTTTAACCCGGTTAGAATAAGGGCGGATTAGTCTATTCAATCCGGTTTACCCTTGTTTTATAGACATTAATTTCATAGAACGTATAGATTTGCAGATTTTTCATTTCATAGAAACCTATTTCTGCTGAACCTGTGTTGATTTAAGGTTATCTGGAATATGATGCACGTAGGTTAGGTAAGATTAGACTTGTTCACCGGGGCGCACCGGAAGACTGAAGGTGCCTTAGTAAACCAAGCCACCCTCCCGGAGTCATTATCGTCGAGGTGCCACAGCCGAATGCGCTTGTTCGTGTTTGCGAGGCACCTCCCTGACTGACGCAGGTGGGTGACCGCTGGGTTTTTAGTGGTCCGGCCGCCCTCGGTTGGTGAGTCCCACATAACCATCCCAGATCCCCCTGGACCTTGGTGGAATGCGTAAACGTATTTCCCAAGCGTGAAAAAAAAAAGGTTAGGCTTGTACTTGACTTTACTTGTTCCAGCAGAAAATAGCTTTCTATGAAATTAAAAATCTGCGAAGTGACACGTTCTTTGAAATGAGTGTATATGTCTATGAAACAAGAGGCACCGATACTATCCATGATCCATCCATACTGAACCATTGATATACATATAACATTAACATGTTGATATTACATACATATAAATGTAAATACTTTACTAATACTGAATAAATGTTTGTCTAATACATTTCAGCGACTAAAAAGCTGAACCGATTTTAATGAAATTAAGTAAGAAGATACCAAAAATCCAAGGGACTATGCACTATTACCAATGGAATCGCGATAGTATTATTCTTCTTGAGTTGTACGACGCGCTGGCCTAGTTGGTAATGACCCTGCCTACGAAGTTAGCGGTCCTGGGTTCAAATCCCGGTAAGGGCAGATATTTGTGTGATGAGCGCGAATATTTGTGCCTGAGTAATGGATGTTTACTATGTATTTAAGTATATATTTCTGTATACATATAAGTATTTATGTCGTTGTTGAGTACCCATAATACAAGCCTAGAGCTTAGTTTGGGACTAGGTCAATTGGTGTGACATTGTCCCCTCATATTTATTTATTTATTTATTTATAACTTCCAAAGCACTCTGTCGACAGAATTTTATTAGATCGTTTAAACTTACGATAAATCAAAATAACCTTTTATTTTTAGTTGGGGGACACTGGAATGACATGGTTACAAAATTACTATTAGCTACATCTCAAAATGTCTATCTCGCAAAATTACCATTCTGCTATTTTCATTTTGTCTATCTTAGCAAAATCACCAGAGGACCGCATTACGGGGCTCCTATTCTGAAGCAATTTGCGTTTCGGGCATTTGAAGTTATCTTAAACCTAACCTTGTAAACTTGTTGAGTTTAAAAACAAGGCATTGTAGAAAACTACAACAAACAATGCAGTTTAAATAATGGTTAGAAATTTAAAAAAATATGCTGTTTTCTACGTCTATTTGTAAGTGTATAGTACAAAAAGTTGTATAGAATCACGTACAACATCCACGTTAACGCTTTCAGTGCCAATTTTTCCCATTTCCATATGAATCGGACCCTGAATCGAGTTCTCAAACGTGTTAAAAGCGGGGCGTAAAAATATCCCCTGTAATGTTATTCCACTGCTGCGCTGCCTATTTGCGCTGCCGGTCCGCTGCCCAGCAAACCGGCAATGTACACAGAACGCATCCGTGCGTGGCGCGGCACGATTGGACTGTTAAAATGAGCCGTGTTGGTGGTGTTCACATGTACAATAAAATCAGAGCGTTAACTGTACTCAGCTGTATATTGCTTTCACACTCTATTTAGCATAAATAATAAATATATCTACTGACGGATGCCAACGAGAAATCGAATGACTTTTGAGCGCTCGATTTCAAAACCGAGCGGTAGAAAATATTCGAATACGAAAATCTTTCACGATTTATTTTCGAATGGTCCCAAACTCTATATTTTTGATATTATCACTCGTAAGTGAGGGATTGACTAAATAGTATTGTTAAGTTGGAACTTGTTTCAATATACGCAGAAAGTCGATGTTTTACCGGTTTTTTTATTCGTATTTTAATTGCGAATAAATGTGTGAAGCTAACAAAAGATAACAAGCAATGTAATATTTCAGTGGCAATAAGATTTTTTTACGCTTATTTAACAAATTCTTGACTGGTTATAAATGTAGGAAAAATGAAACGCTGTCTCGTCTGTGGATATCTATGGCATTGTGCTAGGTTTGTTTATGCTTCGTGACTTCCCGGCATACACACCCAAATTGGGTAACCCAACAGGTTTGAAAGATGTCAAATGATACTTTCTATTGATAGAATTCAAAACGAATGCCACGGACCACTCGTGTTCATATTAACTATCGCTCGCAAGTCAAAAATAGCATTTAATATTTTTTGTCAGTTTCGAGCGCTCGAAAGTCAAAAATCGGCCCCCTGAGCATCAATCTTACAAATCACGTTTGAAATACAATACTATCCAAAAACCAATAGTCGCCAGACTCACTGCCCTCCTAAGCTAATACGCAGTATGTCAGATACAAATCCTGTAGCAATATCAACCTTATTACTAAGAGAAGAGAACTAAAACTGCTTTGGTTATTTATTTTGGGATTCTGATTATTTGCTTAGGAAGGCAGCTCAAGCGGTACTGGGCCGGAGATGTTTTGTCGCGTGCCGGATATCAACTGGGCAAAAACCGCCACAAACTGGATCCTACAAGATAGAATTTGACATCGCGGCTGACCTAGGCGTAAATACTTGTTACTTGTGGGAGGACCTTGTGCAGGGTCCGTCCGGGTTGGTACCACCATCTAATCCATTAACCTACCGCCAAGCAGCAGCGTTCGCATTGTTGTGTTCCGGTTTGGGGATAAGACAGCCGGTGAAATGACTAGCATAGAGGCATTCCATCTTAGTCCTCAGGGCATTAGCAGTCTTAGGATTGCGGTCTTGTGAATGCGAATGTCTGTGGGTCACAGTTTTCACTTACCATCAGGTGGCCTATGTGCTCGTTTGCCTTCCTATGCCTTAACAAAATCACGTCACGTCAGACCTAGGCGCAAATGGCGAGAACAGCTTGACGCTCTTAGAAGGGACTGGCAGGAGGCTGCACAATACAGGAATGCGTGGAAGCCGTAGAAGGACGAGAGGGAGGACTTTGCCTCGCAGTGGGACACTCATCATCATGTCTGCTGGACAATAGGCCTCCCCCAAGGCTCTCCACTCAGACCGGTCTTGTGCTTTTCGCATCCACCGCGTTCCCGCGATCCTTACAAGGTCGTCACTCCATCTTGTTGGAGGCCTACCCACAGCTCGTGTCCCGGTCCGCGGACGCCACGCAAGAACCTTCTGACCCCATCGGCTATCAGTCCTGCGAGCGATGTGCCCCGCCCACTGCAACTTAAGTTTAGCTATTCTTCGGGCTATGTCGGTAACCTTAGTTCTCCTGCGGATATCATCATTTCTGATTCTATCACGCAGAGAAACCCCGAGCATAGCCCTCTCCATAGCCCTCTGAGTGACTTTGAGCTTCCTTATGAGGCCCATTGTTAGCGCCCACGTCTCAGATCCGTAAGTCATCAGTGTCATCACTGGCAAACACACTGGTCAAGAATTTTTGACTTCAAAAACTGCGGTAATTTGCACTAACACACACACACACACTGACTTTAATAAATAATTTAAAATAAAATAGAACCCATAGTTCAAGCCTAGAGCTTAGTTTGGAGCTATGTTGTGTAGGATTGTCGTGTAATATTATTGATTGATTTATTTATTACTCGATCATATATGAAACGATTTTGAGTATTATTATTTATTTAATCGTATGGCAGTTGATGAGTCGCTTTTAATGTAAACAAAAATATATTCTAATAATTATATAAAACTATATCGTCGGTGAAACAGCAAAGCCGCGTAAGTAACATTTTTAATAAGGAGCAAAATGCACCTTTGTAATAACTAGGGTTAGGATTTTGGTGGCATATCGTGGTTTTAGAATTCATGGAGTCGCTATTTCCTAATTATAATAATAATAATAATAATAATAATAATGCTTTATTCAGTAACTAAAAACTAGGTTACAATAATGGTAGATGCCTCTTTTTAAGTAAAAAATGTACTTGTGTTAAGAGAACATCGCTCTTCCAAGTGCAGTTGGCTCAAAACATGACAAATAGTAGGTACTATTTTATACTATATTGTACAATTATTTAGAATTAATTAGTTTTTTTTTTTTTTTTTTTTTTTTAATTATAATAATACATGACACTTTGATTTTGACCTTCAGGATGGACATGTTTCAAAATGAACTAAATACATTTTTGGTTCGGTTATTCAATACCTACTCATATTAGCTTATTTTTAATGCTTTCACAGCAGAGATATCCTCCATACCAAAATGTATTTAAATTGGATTAGCTGTTTAATGAATAAATGAATTTTAAATTATTAAAATACTGAAGGTCAAAATCAAAGTGTTAAGTATTAAAATAAATAGCAAACAGCGACTCCATGGATTCTAGAACCACGATTTGCCACCAAAAGTCCTAACTCTAGTAATAACACATTAAGGTTTATTTTGCTCTATCATAAATTTGTTAGTTACGCAATTTTGCAGTCTCACCGACGATATCCCATGTCTTCGCCCAGAGGGCTGCGTTCTTACCAATTACAGTCTCTCACTCGCTCTCATACGATCTTATTAAGAGCGAGTGAGAGAGAAGTACTTAACCGAAGCCTCTTCTAAGTACTCACAGACTGTATGAATATTTAATGAAATATTAAATACATAAACTCTACTTTTTATATGCAGTCCAGAAACGAATCAGTACAATGTAAATTCAACTTTGTAACGCTTGAGATACGTTATGGAATAGATTGTGATTAAACATAAACGTTTTATGCCCGGTTTCTGAAGTCACTAGTTAAACCTTTAATAGCTATTGATCCGTTAAAGTTATGTTTAGGTTAAACGACGTTTATCTCTTCGTGCGTTTCTGAGTGCTCTACGAACAGTTCGATAACTATTGACAGATAAATAGTTCCTTCCGCTGCCGCTAGATGGATCTTAATAGTTTGTCATACGTAGACTGCTGTTAATGCCTTAATTCAACATCAATTCCGGTTGATTTTTGTAAAAATAATAATTTGGTCAGTTAAGTTAAACCTAGTTTAAACGGAGTTTATCTTTGAGTCGTTGTTCGGAAACGCAGTTGTCAAAGTTAACGGACCAATAGCGTTTACGGACAGATAAACCACCGATAAAAGTACTTCAGAAACCGGGCATGAGTGTTGCAAGTCTAAAGATAGGTATATAGAATTATGGTCTTCGGTGAGTAAGATGTAAGAAGTGTGTTATGAGGTAAGGCTTCATACATTTTGCTATTTGTTGATAATGAAAACTGTGACGCTATAACGTATTTTTAGGGTTCCGTACTCAAAGGGTAAAAACGGGAATTCTAATGAATCAATTCTCATCTTAGATATGTGAATTATAACGAGAAAACATCTAACTGCGTAGGACGTGGTAACTGAGTAGAGAAGTTAATTCTCCCAAAAATCGCCACCTTCACGGCCGCGTGGAAGTTATTAACAAATAACTCAAATTATTATGAGTTTTGTAATGCATGTGGCACACCATTAGAATCGGCATAAGCTGGAGATGTTTTTAGGAAATTTGAAGAGCTGTAATCACTTTCGTTTTTTTTAAATTTCGTTGTAAAGTTAATCTTGAAAATTTTCTTTACTGATTTCTGAAACTTTGAGAGCCCCCATTTTTTTTAAATGTTGCTATACGCTTCCAATAACACTTTTATTCGAACACTACAATATTTAACTTTCTAACAAAATGATAATTTTGTGGATACACAAAATTGTTCCTTTTTTTTCGGGGTTTCAAGGTCGAATTTTTGGTAACTTTTAATAATAAAAAAAAAAACGGTATTAAACAGCCCCTAGACAAATAAAGGGTTAAAGTACCTGAAATGGATAGCTAATGGCCTCTTCTAACGCTCTACCAAACACCCTATATAAGCACGAGAGTGATGGATGTTTTATCCATGCACTGTAAGACTCCTTGCTATATAACTAACAATCTCTAGTAAATTACAAATATTTAATCGTAATATTCAGAAAAACTCGTTTGAACAAGTGACACTCGGATGCCGGATACCCGGATAAGTAATGTTGATCCAAGCCTTTTAAACCGTGTAGCCGCTATATGATAATCATATTGTGAACACTATGATAGTTCTGATTCACTTGAGAGCAACTAAAACCGGAAGCAGCAGTGTTCGCATTGTTGTGTTCCGGTTGGGGATAAGACAGCCGGTGTAATGACTAGCATAGAGGCATTCCATCTTAGTCCTCAGGGTTGGCAGTGCATTTGCAGTCTTGTGAATGCGAATGTCTAATGGGTCTCAGTTTCCACTTACCATCAGGTGGTCTGTGTGCTCGTTTGCCTTACTACGCCGTAAAAAAAAAAAAATTAAAAACGAGATGGGCTATACAAATAGGAATAACACTCCTGTCGATAGTTAAATTGTGTTATAGTTCTAATAGTAATTTGGTAATAAGGGAATGCTTTAATGGTTCGGTCATTTGGAAAGGATGGATGAAAGAAGATTGACGAAAGAGATATACAGATCGAAAGCAAGTGGAAGGGTCGGAAGGGGCCGCCCTAGACGTACTTTTTTGAATCAAATCGGAGAAATACTGGTAAAGGGCCGAATCTTAACTACCCAAATCCGACGTGCGTGCATGACTCGATGTATGAATGTTGAAGAAGCGAAAGAAATTTGTCAAGATCGTAGTAAGTGGAAAGAAGTGGTCTCTGCCTACCCCTCTGGGAAACAGGCGTGATTTAATGTATGTATGTATGAAGTAATTTGGTAATGTTTAACAAATCTTATATTTTCACCATCGTCCCTCTTACCTTCTCCTCATGGACCACAAACAATACATTCTCCAGCCTGAATATTAAACGCCGGTCCGGCTGATTAAGCCCCGGCCTCCTCGGGGCTCCTCGTGATGGATAGAGCGCAGTTTGAGCTCAAAATGTGCAGCATTAACAAAACTGACTGGCGAAGCGATTGTTTTTCATTACAATAAATAAATATCAAGGGGACAATCTCAAACTCTTTTATGCTTACTGGGAATTGAACACGGCGGGATGACTGAGTCATCTGCGTTTATTGAATAAAATATCTCAAACAAATCATACTTCCATACTTGTAGGAGGACCTTGTGCAGGGTCCGTCCGGGCCAAGTAGCAGTGTTTGCATTGTTGTGTTCCGGTTTGGGGATAAGACAGCCGGTGAAATGACTAGCATAGAGGCATTCCATCTTAGTCCTCAGGATTATCAGTGCATTTGCAGTCTTGTGAATGCGAATGTCTATGTGTCACAGTTTCCACTTACCATCAGGTGGCCTGTGTGCTCGTTTGCCTTCCTATTCCATAAAAATAAAAAATAAACTTACAAAACGTCACGCCTTCATTCCCAGAGTGGGGTAGCAGAGCTGCAGAATTACCAATAACTTTAAAAATTTGTTGTTAGTTCTGACACCACATTTTGCACATTCATGCTAAGATGTTTACCATCGTGTCAGGTTGTAAGCCCATTGCCTAACAGTGCTACAAGCCTTTATACCGTTAGCCGTGGAGACTTTCTACATCTCCCTTGTTTGTGTTTGTTGTTTTGTTTTATTGTTTAATTACCTACTTACCTATATTTAATTTTAATTTGACATTTGGAGACTCTTTACATCTCCGGAATTGTATTATTATTTTAACCTGAGATTTTTATTAATTTAATTATTATTACTACTGGGACCTGTACATCCCTGTGACATTTAAATTAGATAGCTTATGTTTAGTATTGTAATAAGTTCTTTATTTAAAAAAATGGCTTACTGTTGAGTTTCTTGCGGTGCTTCTTCTCAACAATGGTCTCTTGAAGCGCTGGTAGATGGTAGATTCAGACTTGTAAAAGTGCCTACAGGGCCTACTTACAGAATAAATGATTTTATTTTATTTTATTTTTATTTTTATCCACGGAGACATGGAGTGGCACTATTCTAAACAGGCAACCACACGAGTGAAAATAAATAAACTTCATCTTAAACAAAATACTTTGTTACATTTATAAACATTCCATATTCAAATTGCTCAGTAGGTAGGCCTAAGATGCAACTATTACTTATGTTTCTGTAATCTATCGAGTTGAAATGTATGAAGTTGACCATAACCGGTTGACGCGATCTGTCATAACAAAAAAAAAAGAAAACTGTTCATTCATAGAGCCTACTTTTAATGTTTCCATCCTTATTAAATAGTCCTACACTACTAACCGTTGGTTGTCCGTGGGAGCTTACTTCTATTGTTTGAACTCAGGGACAATCGCCGGTTGGTGTCCCATCACTTTACTAAATTAAACTTGTCTAAAGGGCCTCTGCGTGTTGGCTTCGGCGCCATGTACGCCATCCAACCCATATTCCCGTGATTGGTATAGACATACATATAATAATAATATTATCAGATTTGTCAGATCCATAGGTTGTTAGTTACAAAAACACTTATAACATACATACATACATAAACTCACGCCTTGATTCCCAGAGTGGGGTAGGCAGAGCTACAAAATTACCAACCACTCTTAAATAAGTTGTTGATAATTCTGTAACCACGTTTTGCACAAATCAGGCTAAGATGATTACCAGTGTATTAGTGACAGGTTGCAAGCCCATCGCCTAAGAGTACTAGAAGCCTTTACAAACACAAACACTTATAAAACTTATAAAAACTACTTTAGTACCTACATTAACATTAAAAAGTAACATAAACTGTAATCTCAGTTTCGTAAGACATGAAGGTCGGTGTATCGGCGGAGAATATCCGAATCCCACCTTCCTGATATCATTTTCAGGATGCTATTTGCGCTCCCTCTCATCTGCCTCACCACAGAGGCCGTCTTCTTTCATACTACGGCATAAAACTCCTCTACGCTAGCTCCGGCAAACATCCTAGAGGCGCTACAGAATCGAGGAAGCCCAAACAGCATCCTGAAAATGTTATATTGGATTCGCAGGGTATTGTAAGTAGGGCCTTGGCCTTAAACTAGCCCACAGGCCGCACGTATAGAAGCTTTGACAGTAAGCTCTAAATAAAGTCAGCTTCACTTAAACACTGCAGCGCGCGGATCTGTGTGCCAGCATCCCGCCTCGGACCGAAAACGCCCTGCGCTCCCGCTCTATATCGAGATCTTTCAGGTACTCGGTCACAATATGACCTAGGTATTTGAAATGTATCATAGCTTACGTCAATCTTCTTTATTAATTTATTTATTTAAACTCTTTGCTCTAAATACAATAAAGTACAAATGGCGGACTTAATGCCCAATGGCATTCTCTACCAGTCAACCAGTAGGCGAAACAGAAAAAGATCGGTGCGAAGAAAAAAAAAGCGTTGAAAAAAATCTGTTTAAATAAAATATACAAGATACGGGTATACAAAATATAAATATACGTAAATACGTTATATAACTATAATAATACATATAAAATATATAAATAAACAGATATGGCGATGTATGTGAAATCGATTTACGACTCCGCTTGTTCCAGCAGATGCATATGAAGCATCCGCTTGAAGCTGTTAAGCTTTATCTTCTTAACATAGTATAAAATGATCTGCCATGTCACGCACAACTCATCTATCTTAAGTTAGACGAGTTACGCCTAACCACCGCGAAACGGTCTTATTTTGGATGCTTTATATGGCCCACAAACAATCGCGTAAAAATTATCGTTACTTTTTGAATTATTTGATATGACCAATTCGTTCAACTTCATTTTTTAATAACTCTGTCATGCACATCTCATCTATTTCAAGTTATAATAGTTGTGCGTGGCCGCTCACAATTTTGCGACGCTGCCACTTGTCGTTTAACGTGGAGTTAGACGAGATACGCGTGACGGGACTCCAAAAAATTAATACGTGGCTAACCTCCAACTTACTTACGCTTAACATTGAAAAAACCAATTATATTTGTTTTACTAAAAACAATAGTACTCAACCACCTAATGAATTAAGCCTCAGAATACATACCTATAACTGCAGCCTTGATACACCTTGTGATTGTACGCTAGTACTAGGGAAAACAAACTCAACTAAATATCTAGGAGTTATAATCGATCAGCGTCTTTCATGGCACCCACATATAGAATATTTAAATAACAGAATAAGAAAACTGACATGGATATTCAAAACTCTTAGACATGTTACTACAAAAACCCTATTAACCCAAATTTATTCTGCACTTGCACAATCGATCATGACATACCTGTATCTCGATTTGGGGTGGCGCAACTAAAGTCAAATTTCATGAAATAGAGATGTCTACTAAAAGCAATGTTTTTCAAACCATATAGATATCCTACTTCTGAACTTTATAATGAATGCAATATTTTAAGTATCCGTAAACTTTACATTATGTCAGTGGTGATGAAACTCCACAAATCTATAGCATTTTATCCTGCGACTCTTAACCGAAGAAGAACTTACAATGTTGCAAAAGTTCCTCCAAGTAAATCTGCTTTTGCCAAAAGGCAGTTTGAGGTGCAGTCTGCGTTTTTGTATAACAGAATAAATGAAATACTGCATATATATCCTTTAAACGCATATGACTGCAAAGCTAAAGTCATACAATGGATCCAAGAGCTCAGTTATGAGGAAACTGAGGGGCTGCTTAGTCTAGGCAGATAATGTTTTATACACACACGCGCAAAGACACACACACACACACACACACACACACACACACACTCGTATAAATAAGCTACTAAATAGCTAGAAATATAAAATATTTAAATAGTTTTTAATTTAACAATTCATTTATAAATGTACTAGATTTGGAAGAGCGAGGCCTCCTGACACAGGTATTAGATACTTAATAGGAGGTCTCAACAACCTTGTAATTAGCACTTAAGTTGTTAAATGAAAAAACCTTTATTATATAGAACATTCAGAAGTCACATACTTTTGGTTACGCAAAACTCGTTTAATTTAAGTTATAACATGACGCGTAACCACCTTTGTATGGAGCAGTGGTTATGGCAAACTCATTTAACTGAATTAAAAAGGTAAATAAAGCAATAAATAAAAAAATAAAAAATACCTCTTGTACTAGACCCTATTTTAAGGTGATTTAGCTAGAAATAATGTGCAGATAAATTAAAATAACAATTCTATCATCTTTTGTTTGTAAAAAGTTGTTTAAGCGTTTTTCTCAAAATTCACTTTTTAAATATAGATGAGTTGTGCGTGACACGGCAGTGAAGTCGCTTCCACTCACTGTCTTGTCTTGTGTGTGCTTAGATCTTTAAAACTACTCAACGGATTTTACTTAATGCAGTTTTCAGCATCAGATACTCGTCGAATGATTGAAGAGGAAGGCTTTGATTTATAATTAATTCTGGCTTTTTTATTCATCAAAAAAGTAGCAAGGAATTATCAGATTTTTATTTTTATTGTTTGCTATTATGAAGCAGTTTATTCTTTCTAGTAATGTGTAGATATCTTACTATCAAATAAAATACAATAATATTGAAATGTGTAAGATACCTTGAATTTTCTCAATATTTATTGCAATGTACTTTATAACTTTTTGTACAACACAGTTTGACAATCTTCGCTTGCCGTTTTCTACAATACCACAATTGAATTTCCATTTTCAGAACTTGTTTTATGCTTTTAAGAATATTATTATACGAATAATTCATACCAATAAACTGGATTTTACGTTGGGTAGTAAGGAAGTTTCTCCAATCTAACCTCTGGCAAGGGTTTTTCTATGGGAGACAAATTTCCGTAAAAATGGCAAATACACAATTTTAGAAAACCCATGTAACTACCTCTAACTAAAGTCAAATCAAAAATATTAAATAATGATCAAAAGACAATTCAATAAGGTATTAACTAGCCCATCAAACGTAAAAAAAAACTATGTTTATGACAAACACCTCATAAATTCTCTCAAAAGGCACTGTTCAAATTTTTTTAGGTGAGATTTAATGTAAAAGGCGAAAACGTGAAATCCCTCTTTAATTTTTACCATTCTTATTGTTTATTTTATTTAATAGTATCTACAGATTACTATTACAAATGCACTGCTTAGAAATTAGCACAAAATAAAAATAAATTCCATATTATACTGCTACTTTTTATCGGGACCACTCCTTATTAACTCAACTCAACTTAAGCTCAATTTGCTAGACATTTAAACCCAAACCATTAAATACTTGAGAGATTAAATTAAGCAATGCTTTAAAAATCTCAAAACAAGTTCACTACCATAGTACCTGAAAAGCAAAACATCGTAAATCCAATATGGCCGTCAACCCGTTTGTAGTTATGCCTTATTAGTATTACTTAAAATCCCGCGGTTGAGAATCTTTATTGTAAAACGACATAAAATAATACAACAACCATAACACAATAACTGAAAAATAAAACAAAAATTAAATATGACTAACTCTAAATATATAAATTAACTAAAACATTAAATCTAAGAATGGCCCCTGCGGCATTGTACCAAAGATGCTGGCAGCATTTCCTCGCTGGATGGTTAAACTTATACGTTGAGCGAGGAAACTGCCAGCTCTGCGGTCTCCCGTGACGTCAATGAGCCTCTTCGTAATTTCTTTCTTTCGTTTCATACTCTCTTAAAATTGTAAATAATGCTAACTTCGACATGGACTTACTGCGTTATTCTACGGAACAAAATTTAACCTACCTCAGTGCTTACCTATCAAAAACTTCAAAGTAATTGTCAAACTTTCAAAACTTACAAAGCGCAACTAAATTTCAAGCTCGAACTTTCAACGGCAAAGATTCCCAAAGTTCCAAAGCTTTATAAAACAAAACAAGTTGAAGGCTTTACTTTAATCATTTTCGTGAAAACTAGCGCAGCTGTAGCTAAGTGTAACGAAATTTATGGTAAAGATAAATTATAAACCTTGAAGATATTAAAATTTGGACGCCTGCAACTTGGTACGCGTTTATTTTAATATTATATTTGAATATTTCCTCATTTTTGTATGAATTCTAATTATTATATTGCTCTAATTTTAGTAAAGTATGAATCGGCCCCAAACGCCAAATTAATTGACGTTTTGTTGATTTATTTTCCCAAGCATAACATGCTATTTCACCTGATCATGACAAATCTCTCTCCCTTCTTCCACATTCATACATCGAGTCATGCATGCGCGTCGGTTTCATTTGTTAATTTAGTATTTTTCATTCATAAAAATAGAATTAAGTTGTAAAAAAATATTATTTTTATCTCTTTCCGTAAACGAGTACCTTCCTTAAAATCTGACATTGGTGAAATCATACTGGCATCACAAATGACATAATTATTACCACAAAACAATGATACCTACAATACAAGATGATTAAATTAAAAAACAGTTTACAAATCAGAAAATATTCCAAAACAAAAAAAAAAAGTGTGGCTAACTTTTAAAAATGTTTGATTATTTCAAATTCCGAATGTTTCTCCGAGATCCCGAGTACTTTATTTAAAACTGTAGCAGCGATTAAACTTTAAAACTGTAGACATGCTCCAAATTTAAAATTCACCGTTCAAACTCGTCACATGCACCTTATCGCGGCGCCATTTCTTAAGCTACAGGGTGAATAAAATAGCAGAAGTGTAGACTTTGATCGCTGTATTAACAAGTCCTTTAAAAAAAAACACAAGTAAATGAGAAAAAAAATCGTCTGACATTCCTGGTGACTATTAGAAAAATAACTAAAAATATATAATAACAATCCACAAAGAACAGAGAAATGCGTACAAAAAGTACATGGAAACGTAATTACTCGCAACGTAATACATACTACTACAGGTAAAATGACTAAAATAGAGGCATTCCATCATAGTACGCATGGTTGGCCACATATTTGCACCTTCATTTATTTTCAGAAACGTTCACTTTTAGGGAACCAATACTTTAATGTCACTTGTAACTCACTATACGAATGGTCTTAACCCTTAATTTGGCAAATTAAAAAAGTAGGGAATTCAAAGCCTTTGTGATTTTGAATCAGCATTTTTTTTTATTAAACATTCCTAACATAAAAAGTGAACATTATAGTATGTTCACTGTGATGTTAAAGAAACGGTATACCTACGAAGCTAGTTGTCCCGGGTTTGAGTTCCTGAGTGTTACTTGTTTTCTCTTTTCTTCTTTATATAAGTATACATATCGTTGTCTAGTCTACAAGCCTAGAGCTTAGTTTAAGACTAGGTCAATTTGTGCGATAATATTCTTCAATATTTATTTCAAAATTTAAGGGGTCCTTTTTCAAGTTGTGAGAAACTAGTAATTTCAGGTGTGTTCTTTCACACCCTAAATTATTAATGATCATAATATCATATAACCAATCAACGTGTATACAGCGTGCTCACAAATAATGGGCGTATCTAGTGAAAATAATTAGTGTATGCCTTAACAATGTATGAGGTACAGAGGTAAGTTACGGAGGTTCAATACTCATAATGATAAAGGTTTATCGACGCTTTGGTAACTAATAAATCATAATAACATAATATCAATTTCGTTGCTTTTATATTATAGAAAAGGCATTACTGGACGGGACATAATTTTTTCACTTTTGTTTTTTCACTGGTAAAGTCAATAACAAAGAGATGTATCCACTTTTGGTATTTATTAACATGGAACAAGGTGAAAAAGCGGAAACCTTACTTGTAGTCGACACACTTACCATAATGAAAGATAATTTTTTATCCTGGCTAAAACAATCGTTCGTAGTTCTGCAATTAATTAACCTCAAATAACTACATATAAAAAAACCCTACGAAGTACTGAGATCCGTTACTTGGCTAAAGAATACAGCTAGTTATTTCACTGGCTGTCTTCCCAATTCACCAAATCACAACAATTCTAACACTGCTTGCATAAGGTCCTAACATAAATAAATGCTTCAAACCTCATTCATATCGCTTTAATCGTGTAAAAAAAATCATAGAATGACGGATAACACCCAATTTTTGTAGCAGCGTATGAAAATAGATCATCAATTACATTTACGATATTCTTTATCTCTATTTGTATTTGGCACTAAAGTAAACACCCAAAACTCTTCGCTACTGTCCTTAATTACGCCGCAACGTAATGAGCGCCTCGAGGCGTAAAGCAGAATAGCGTAATTTGGTTAAGAGTGTTCAGATTATCAGGCACCTGCGGCCTGGCTGATGCGACGATTTCGGAGCCTCCTGTAGATAGCGTTGAGGAAGAAAGTAGATTCGAGACATATTTTAAAGAAAAAAGATCAAAAACGTTTCGTGAGTAAGAACAACAAAGAATACAGAAATCCTCACGCGAAGATAATAGTTAGGTAATGGTCCCAACTGACTATCCTACATTTAAGTCAGCGCTGGTCTTCCTTTGGAACTTTCAGGGGAAACCACGGAAGATTACATAGGTATAATAGTTTGAACACAAACACAAATTGTAGCTAAGAAAAAAAAGGATAGGAACTTTTTATGCCCTACTTTTGGCTAAATAGGCAATGGTCCCTTAGCCTTAGATAAACAGCGTAACTATAAGTAATAAAACTCAAACCGGCCAAGTGCAAAGTTTTTTGATAGATTTCTCATAGGTTTTTGTGGAATCTGCAAGCAATTTTGGATTTTTGTCATTTTTTTTCATTATAAGTATTTCAGGGAGATCAGGGGGGGGGGGCTCAATTTTCGTCTGCTTTCATGCATAAAATCAAAACTTTTTTTATTTCACAATAATATTTTTTTTAATGTTCTTATTTGTCCCCCGAAAATGACGCTTATTTAAAAAAAATGCGTTTACTTTGCACATCTGTGTTTGGGTTACATTACATTACAATTACACCATTCTACCAATTTTCAACTGATTTGTTTGTAGATTCCGAGCAAATTGGCTGTGACAGACGGACGGACAGACGCACGAGTGATCCTACATAGTGATCCAATTAACACTTATTACACACCAGTAAAATTTAGTCAAATTGAAAAAAAATTTAACAAAGACAATTAATTACCTTATTTGTTTGCCATCAACGTATCACTTAATCACAAAGTTTATTAAAAAAAATAAGGTTTTTAACATATATTTTTTTCAACCCCCGTTAATAAATTGGGATTGTTCATATTTTTTTACAATTACTCTGATTCGAAAACCATTTCGATGAATAGGGTTTTAAACCCGTTCTGCATCATTAAGTTTTTGAAATATTTATCTATTTCGGATATTTCAACAAAAGTATATTTAACCTTGGTTTGACTTTCGTTTTCGGCTTGAAGCCCTCCTAGGTGTATCTTACGGTTTAGGTGAAAACAGCTTGGTAAAAAACCGCTTGAAATAATATGTTTAATACACTACTACAATCGATTTGTATCATTAGATATCATTTAATTGTTGTAATTTATTAGAAAATGCCAACCCAAATTTAAAATTATCACGACATCCATAAAATATCCTCTAAATAAATAAAGATATTAAAACAAAACTATTGGCTCAAATACAAAATTAATTATTATTATTATTAATTAGCCCAATATAGTGTCCCACTGCTGGGCAAAGGCCGCCTCCCTTGATTTCCACACCTCTCTCTCTGTGGCCATCTTCGGCCAATCCTTTAGAAAAACGTCCAAGTCATCCCGCCATCTCCGCTTGGGTCTGCCTCGCCGTCTGTAGTCGTCCTGGGGGACCCACTAAGTTGCTGCACCTTTGTGGGTGCATGCGACAAACATGCCCGGCCCAGGCCCACTTTATCTGGGCAGTCTTTTTTCCAACATCGGCTAAATTAAATTAAAATGTAAAAAAACCGTGCGTTATTTTTCTTAGTCTATCCCAATTCTCTGTTCTTAAAACAGCTGTGTCTCTGGCTTAAAATTCTCGTGTGCAAATATCGAGAGCTGTGTAATATCATGTTACGTATGCCGGGAATTCCGGGCACGTCGGTGTCGCGAGCGCTGCTGCCGGGATCAACCTGGATATGTTGTAATTAATAAGGAAATAGTTCGTGATGTATGTTTGACTAAAGCAACACAAGAACTTCATTTGACGTCATAAATACATACGTAAACTCGCGCCTTCATTCCCAAAGTGGGGTAGGCAGAGCTAAAGAATCACCAACAACTTCCAAAACCTCTTGATAATTCTGTAACCACACTTTACCAGCGTATTAGTGACAGGTTGCAAGCCCTTCGCCTAACAGTACTACAAGCCTCTATTCCCTTAGTCGCCTCTTACGACATCCACGGGAAGAAATGGAGTAGTACTATTCTTACCCAGCAACCACACGGGGGGGGGGAGGGGGGGTTTACGTTATAATATACATATTTAAACTCGCACCCTCATTCCTAGAGTGGGTGGGCAGAGCTATAGAATTACCAACAACTCAAAAAAGCTTGATGATAATTATGTAACCACATTGACGTCATATATTGTTCTTAGTAAAGTTATGACTAAAATAATAAAATTAAATCAATTAGGATCGTATCAAGAAACTAATTTTGGCTGATATACCTGTCTTTCGACGAGCACCTCAGGCATAGATCCATTTGAACTATTCGTACCATCTCTAAGAAAAAATACCAAACCCAAAATAACTGACGTAGCACGGAGAATTAGCAAACTGAAGTGGTAGTAGACTGGCCATTACGCCAACTAGCGTTTCTATACGTTCCTTTTTTAAACCAATCGCGTCACTTGTAGATGACGTGATATGAAAAGTCACGTGATCTAGCAGTGACGACATTGGTTTTGGTTATGCTAATAAAGAAGTATGCCATTCAATGTTATAGAAACATTTTCGACGAAAAAATTTTAGCACATAAAATTTTAGGTCAGTCGAAGGGCACTTAACCGAAATATATCGATTCGAGCAGCATAAATAATGTTCATTTTGAAATGCGTGGCGTTTCTGAAGAACTGGTTTAATACGTTAACCGGGATTCCGAGCCTTAATCACAGACACACATGTAATTTATAACTCTCTTTTAACAGGGCTTTTAAAGTAACGCCAACAGATCCTATTCTGAGTTAAGTACTAATCATTCAACTTATCTGATAGTACATCCTGTACCAAAATAAAACATTTCCCGCCACGACGGCGCTTATGTGTCACTAGATTGACGCTGAAATATTGTTCTATTTCGTAAATTAAATGCCAACCCAAGTCCAACATGTGGCTAAAATAGAGAAACAATAAAGCTATTCTAGGCCTACATTACAAATAACTGTGCAGTATAAATATCTGCCGTGTGGTTGCCGGGTTAGAATAGTGCCACTCCATGTCTTCCCGTGGATGTCGTAAAATGCGACTAAGGGAATATAGGCTTGTAGTACTATTAGGCGATGGGCTTGCAACCTGTTACTAATACGCTGGTAAACATCTTAGCCTATTTGTGCTGAATGTGGTTACTGACTTATCAACAAGTTTTAAAGCTGTTGATAATTCTGTAGCTTTGCCTACCCCACTCTGGGATTACAGGCGTGAAGGTATGTATGTATAAATATCACGGGACAAGAAGCCCTAATTAGAAAATCAAAGTGTGAAGTTACGTTAGCTCTATCCCTTTCTCTCGATCTAGTCTCGAATGACGAGACAGGGATGAACTTCGATTTTCAAACTATGTTCTAGGTTTGTAAGATAAGTGCTTTGTTACTTAAAGGTATCAAACGCGTTAAACGGCCAAGGTACACCAGCGTGCACCTAGGTTTATACAGGATGTCGGGTTTCTTGAGGTCCAAATGAAAAAATTAAATAGGTCATCTTGAGGGCTACCACAAAGATCCCCATGTATGTTCAGCGATTTTTAGTACTTTCAGAGATATTGATAATTTTAATCGGAATTTTAGTAATTTTTTCCGTGTGTCCATCGTACGAGAAACCCTTAAGCTCTTGTATTATTTCAATGTTTTTCAGTCTTTTCTTACATATTTAGAATCATTATTTTACGACGCGCTGGCCTAGTTGGTAGTGACCCTGCCTACGAAGCTAGCGATCCTGGGTTCAAATCCCGGTAAGGGCAGATATTGGTGTGATGAGCGCGAATATTTGTTCCTGAGTCATGGATGTTTACTATGTATTTAAGTACATATTTCTCTATATAAGTATTTATATCGTTGTCTAGTACCCATAGTACAAGCCTAGAGCTTAGTTTGGGACTAGGTCAATTGGTGTGACATTGTCCCCTGATATTTATTTATTATGAACTTAAGATGTTTTTAAAGCTACATTCCAGTTTTTACTTTATGACAACTTTTTGTGTAATCACACAAAGTTAGTTTTTCCATACTAGATGAAACACAAACATGAGGTTCACTTAGTTCTAACGGCTTTCATTACTATTAATGTGGTCGCAGTTCTAACCTAACCTAGTTAAAAGAAATTGATTTAAAATGCATAATAACAAGAAAATTATAGTTATACTAAATGAGTGTTGTGTTATTCAATCGATATTATGCTAAACGTTCATTATGCTTTTCGTTTATTTTTTATTTTTTTATTTTTATGGCATAGAGTTGATAAACGAGCACACAGGCCACCTGATGGTAAGCGGAAACTGTGACCCATAGACATTCGCATTCACAAGACTGCAATGCGATCCTGAGACTGCAAATGCGTCATCCGCACTGGCCGGTTAGTTTAATGAAATTATACAAAATGTTTATATTAATACATATACTGATTGAAGCCTTGCTAGTTTTGTTTCAAGCTCGTAGAAGTTGCATTAAAGTTGATATTAAAATACATTTGTATTTTTGAGTTACTACTGTTTTGATCTAGAGTCCATAGCATAACTACTTCCGCGATGCTCTAGATTACCTCTTAAAGTACTAGAAACCTGTCAAACCTGCCATAGCCCATAATGTCTCTCTAGTAAGACTCACGCAAATCTGCCGGAATAACTTCTAGAAGATTATGGAACTTCAGATTCAATTTAGTCGGTCTACTACCTGCTTGGAATAAGCGGAATAATCCGGTTTGCGATACACAGAGCATGGGAAATTAGGTTTTGTAGCAGGTTTTTGATGCTTCTAACAAAGGGTTCGTCAGAAGGACGAGACAGGTTTTTTATTATATTGTTAATACATAACAAACAAGCGAGAAATTTCAATGTGGTTACTGAAATCAAAGAAATAATAATAAAAACTGCCCAGGTGCAAGTGGGACTTGCGCACGAAGGGATCCCTACAATTATCCATAAAAAATCACGTTTGTTGTATTTTTTTATAAATAAATATAAATGGACAATGTCACACCAATTGACTAACAAAACTAAGCTCTAGGCTTGTACTATGGGTACTAGACAATGATGTAAATACTTAAATATAGAAACATATACTTAAATACATAGAAAAGATCCATGACTCAGGAAGAAATATTCGCGCTCATCACACAAATATCTGCCCTTAACCGGGATTTAAATCCAGGACCGCTAGCTTTATAGGCAGGGTCACTACCAACTACGCTAGCGTGCCGTCAAAAAAAGTTATTTTATTTCTTTGACCTTAAGTACCGTACTCGATGGTACTTTAATAAAAAAAACAGGTCCATAGGTAATTGTCGTATAAAGGAACACTTCCATTATACGGACACCTACATTTAGTCGCATTATTTGCTTAGAATAAGCGGGACAGTACAGGGTGTGGCTATACTTGGTACAGAACAACCTTGATTACAATTACAATATACTGCGTACATATCCTATAGTACGCTTAAACCCTGGTAAAAAAAAGTTAGCAAATTCTAGTCTCATTGGATTTTGATATACCTACTAAGTCTAAAAAAAAAAGATTAATAACAAAGAAAATTAAATGGTAAAGGCGTCTAAAACAACGAAATTGAGAAACCTGACGGCAAGTTTTGTTACGTCCTGTATGTGACAAATAGGGTAAATACCCATGTTATGTACTTTCAAAACACCATCTTTTTTTATAGTACGTAGTCATCAGTACTAGCAACGAAAAATAATTATTATCATTCATTAATTCATAAGACAAATCTAACAACTAACAACACATCGTGTGTCGAAATTGGGCCAGTTGACCAGCTTCTCCTTGGGTAACAAGAACCATACATACAAACCATACTTAGGTGAAAAACATTACCCTTTTTCAGACATCATCATCATCATTATGTCAGCTGAAAGATGTCCACTGCTGGACATAGGACTGCCCCAGAATCTCCACTCAGACCGGTCCTGTGCTTTTCGCATCCCCCGCGTTCCCTCGATGTTTACAAGATCCTCCATCTTGTTGGAGGCCTACCTACAGCTCGTCTCCCGGTCCACGGGTCCTTCAGATGTCAGGATAAAATAAATTAAATAATTGACAATATCTAAGGAAAAAAAAATTAAATTTCGCAATATTCAAGCTCCCTGTACACCTCGGAGTTTGAACCGTCAAAGCACACAAACCCGTGATTATCGCGAGACAAAACTTGGCTTCAAATTAAACAGCAGATTAGAGTTCACGCGGCAAAACCGCTGCACTGGATTATAAACCGTGAATCTAGCGGGTTAAAGTTAAAATTGGTGTGATGAGTACGTCGTAGTTTGTAACTTTAATACTGAATAGGTAGCCAATTAAATATCAAATTATCTTCCATTATAAATTGAACTTTTTTATTTGATTGTTAAAGTTGCTTTAGTGTGAATAGGATAACTTGGCACTTGAAAACTTGGCTTTAAATTAAATAGCAGATAAAAGCTTGTCGTTCACAGTTGAAATGGTTTCTTTGAATTATGAGTCCAAGTTAGTGTTCATTTAGGTTTAAAATTGATGTTCCTTTTTATGAAGATATTACGTAATTAAAAGTATGATGCGATCTAATTATTTATCTGCAGTTCACTTACATACACGTATTATTATTTTTAAAAGCCTTTGGTAGAACACAGGTAATCTGAAATTTAATATTTATTTGTTCTTCTTGATTATTGAAATGAATTTTGAAATTGAAACTTGGCTTTTAAAATATATGTATTACGTAATATTTTCTCGTACTGTGCCTTGTAAATGTATCAGTATAAATATAAGAAACAGATTAAAATCAAATAAATACGTCTAAATACAATCAAACATAAGTCCTTTAATTAACGATTTCATTTTTTTATTAATTACTTATGTTAATTTTGAATTGAAAATTGAATCTTATATTTCACTCAGTAAAGTTGCTATTTGTACAACAGCATCGCGCACTTACAAAACTTGGCTTCAAAATATACGCTAGATAAGAGTTCGTAGTCAAAAGAGCGTCACGTCAATAGGATCTTAAACTGTAATCTGTCCTAAGTAAGGTTGAAATTACTACAAGCTCGTGTAATTGTGTGTGTAATTAACACCCATTGAAACGTGTACGACATAGAGCTAATTGTAACAGCCGTTATTTAAGAGATGTTGACTTTCGTTACGCAAAACTAATTCTTACTAGTTGTCCGTGCCCGGCGTCGCCCCGATGTAATTTCTTTGTTATAAAAAATCATTCTCCTGATAATTAAAAATACAACAAAAAAGAAAATATTCAAATCGGTCGAGGCATTCGCGAGTTATAGCGTTACCAAGGGAAACATGGATTCATTTTTACAAGCGTTTTTTAATTTGCTATGTATGTTTTTATGTATACAGGGTTATTGGTAAGTCGACCTATACCCCTCTATGGGTTAGGGGGGGGATCATTTGCAATCATTTTGGTCCCATAATACTATACGCAAAAGTTAGTAAATTTTTCTCTCTTTGTGTCATTTATGTTAGATAAACTTATAAAAATACAGTTTTTTTTTTTAGTCTCGCTTTCTTACATCTCTCTCGTGTACAGATAATTCTTCTTTTATATTGCATAACAAAATACCTTACCTTGTACAAAAGCTATTTAAAAAAATGATTTAATGTGCTAATATTTTTTTTGTAAATTTTTGAAGATGCGTTCCTGACTTTTTTAGCAAACAAGTTAAATTTAAATCATCTCAGAAATGGTTCACTATTGCATAGGGGTAAGGAACAAAAGGTTGAACCACAGTTAAGCGCAGTTAACCATACAAACAATGAAGTCGAAAAAAGTTCCGTTGTGCGACGAAAAGTATCCCTACAATTGTAGGCCTAACTTTCGTGTCACAATGGAAAAGTTTCATAGAAAATTTAATTAAGTAAGTTAGCGTAGACAACTTTTTGGTCCTTACCCAAATGGTATGTAATAGTAACACTAACTTTTGCGTAGGGTATTATGGGACCAAAATGATTGCAAATGATTTCCCCGATAACCCCTAGAGGGGAATAGGTCGACTTACCAATAACCCTGTATAATAAACTTTTAATAATACCAGTCAAAACTTTCCGCACTTAAAATAGCAAAAATAGGTAAACCAGGTAAAATCTTCAACTTCGCCAGAACTCTCAAACTATGTGTATTTTTATTAAAACTTTAAATTAACTCTGCCGTACTTTGTTGTGGCTCCGTAAAGTTGTCTTCCCTGAAAGTGGCAAATTCATAAAACTGTTTACTTTGAATATTTCAACGTTCGCAAATGAGAATTTGATTCTAGATAAAAAACCTGAGAACTGTGACGCGGCCTCGTACAGGTTCCGTACCTCGATGATGATGATGATGATAAGTGAGGACGCCCAGCCGAAGCAGGCGGGCAGTCGATTCGGTCAGCCGTTCATTCTGCCCTATTCCCCTCAGTCGTGCCTCAGGTTACTGGCCCGGCGGCGCTCCCATCCAGCATCGATCCCATCTTCCTGTCTTCCTACAGAACAACAGTGCGTCCCGTAGGTTGATGCTTTTGAGATCTTCTGTGGACAAAACGTCCTCTCCGAATGTGTGGTATCTCAGTGACGAGTACATGACACACTCGGCTAGGACGTGTTGACTAGTTTCCTCTTTGCCACAGTGTGGGCATTGAGGGTTCTGTTTAATACCTATTACCGTCAGATGTCTGTTGAGCGGACAGTGTCCAGTCAGAATTCCTGTTAGTATGCTTAGGTTATACTTACCCAGGTTTAGAAGGTACCTTGTTCTGTTTTTATTAACCCTTCCTATCATGAGTTGGGATTGTCTGCACCCTTGCGTCATCCCCCATGCCTCATTTGTTTTCTTTTCCATTCTTCTGGCGATAACTCCTTTGGTTACCATCTCCGATATCGGTAATACCGGTTCCGGGCCTAGGTATTGTTGGTCCGCACCTGCTCTGGCTAGTTCGTCTGCCTTCTCGTTTCCTACTGCTCCACTGTGTCCTGACACCCACGCCAGTGTTACATCGGATCGGTTCCGTACCTCATTACAAATTAAAATGCCAGAAGAAACACGAATGGAGCATTTGCCCTTTTAACTTATAGCTCTATATAAAAAATAGATGATTGTTCAACAAGGGACTAAAACAACACGTCATAATGATACGAGATGTTTAGCCACGCGAGCGAGAGTGGCTATAGCCCGAGTGTCATTATGGTTGTTTAGTCTCGTGTTAAACACTCTATTTTTCCGTTTTTATGCGAGGAAAAAAAATACGTTCTATACTAAATTACAATATTCATTATAAAAAAAAAAAAAAAATTGTTCCGAGTTTAAAATAAATAAAATATAGTGACACTTTAAATGCTTGCATATTTAGCCAATAGATTCCAACTTTAGAACTATTTTAAAACTAATTGGTCCATAAATAATAAAATGAATTTATCTTTAATTTAATAAAAAGATTCATATTCGTAATCATCATTGTTTTTTATATATTTTTTCTCAGTTGTCATTTTGAGGTTATTTCCACGCCCTTAAAATGTCCATGTCCATACACAACCACTGAAAATGGCGATAATCCTCCATTCGAAAACACCGTGATTGGGTTGTGTTAACTTGTGTTTGGGTTTCCAAAGTAAATTAAAAAAAAAACTTTTATCCCTAGAGATTAATAAGAAGCTTTAGTCCCGATATGCAGAGATTACCATTTTTAAGAGCATGAGAAGTGAAAGTGAAAGAATAAATGTTTTTTTTTTCTTTCTATTTTAGGTATTCATTTGTTGGAGGAGTTGTCAAGTCTCATACGTTTTCATTACACAAGCCTAGAACTTAATTAATTTTGGAACTAGGTTAATTTGCTTGAGGTCAACCCCTTATATCCATTTAGGTTAGAGTTGTCCCAAATTTCACTTCGATGTGATTAAAAATACCCGAATTCATTACACATGATATTTATTATATTTTTAACAACATTGTAAATAAATGAAGCTATTATAAGCCACTAACCAAAAATAATTTATGAATTTTCATCGTACCATAACTATTACAGCTATATAGCACTACAACCTAAACCGTCAATATTTCACTCAGTCAAGTGGCATTATGAATAGCCCGTGGCCTCGTGAGCGATGCGGCCCAACAAGATGGCCGCTATCAAAATGGCGGCTAATATGTTGCGGCTGCGTGCAATTGGTCAACTGTCAACGTGTGACCAAATAAGTACAGATGTGACACTTTGTTTAAATAGCTTTTATTATTGCATTGGATACAGTTGCATTGCCATTGTTTAAATTGTGCTGAAAACGATGCTGTATTATCGATGGTTAATTTACTAACTTTTATTAAAAACTCAGTTGTTCACTCAAATAGCACGTTACTTAATTCCCAAGTCACTTTAATCATTCAATTACATTGAATTTGATTCTATAGGAAATTATACAAAATCCAGAATCATCGATCTTTACAAAGAAAGGTATGCTCTTAATTTTACAAATGTCAAAATGAATAAAACCAACTATGCAACATGTAACTTTTGTTACTAAAAATCGTATAACTATTTTTCTTTTGATAAATGGAGTGATTAATAGTAGATTGTTCAACAAGGGACTAAAACAAGCCATAATGACACGAGATGTTTAGCCACGCGAGCGAGCTTGCGAGCGAGGGTGGCTGTAGTTCGAGTGTCATTATGGTCGTTTAGTCTCGCGTTAAACACTCTACTTTTCACTTTGAATGCGAGGAAAAAAACGACGTTCGCGCGTTCTAAACAAAATTACAACATTTATTATAAAAAAGTTTCTAACAATTAAAACTAACAATTAGGTATCTTATTATTACTATCGTTAATCTAACATTAATAAAATAAAAGTAGCTAACCAAATCTACGATATATTAAAAGTGCAATTATACCTTATTATTTCGTTGATGTTTTAAATGCTTGCATATTTAGCCAACAGATTCAAACTTGGAAACCATTTTAAAAGTAATTGGACCACGTATAATAAAAGAGTTCGGCCTTAATATGATTAAATAGATTCATATTCGTAATAATTAATCGTGTTTCACGAAATTAATTCCTTTTTTTTTATATATTTGCACAGTTGTCATTTTGAGGTTATTTCGACACCCAAAAATATGGTCCATACACAATCACTGAAAATGGCGATAATCCTCCATTCACAAACACCGTGATTGGTTGTTTAGGGGTTTCCAAAGTTAATTAAAAAAAAATACTTTAATCCCTAGAGATTAATAAGGAGCTTTAGTCCCGATTCGCAGAGATTTAAGTAGCATTTTAGGAGCATGAGAAGTGAAAAAAACATTAAAAAAGGCTTGTTATATACATACATACAATAAATCACGCCCGTTTCCCAGAGGGTTAGACAGAGACCACTTCTTTCCACTTACTACGATCTTGACAATTTTCTTTCGCTTCTTCTACATATTTTTTAATATTCTATTATTATTATTTTTTCTATGCCAAGTGTAACTTAACAAAACAAAAAGTAAACATTCTGCAGTTAAATACTCTATGTCGTTTGCCAGGTAGTAAAATCCATCTTAATCTTTGACCCGTATTTATGTTTTAGATTTACACAGATTAAGACGGCGTAGGCTGTTGGTATAGGGCCAAAATCAACTAACCTACTGGGTATTTAAGTCCTATAGAATTATAACTTTTAGTATTGCCAAGTATTTAAACTATAGTAACTTTCAGTCAAATTTGAATGTTATTCTACGTGGTAAAAGCAAATCGTATTTGACCTTATTGTTTCTTACTCAGCGGTCATTACTGTCAAGTAAATAAGAGCTATCAAAACGTTGATAAGATAATACGATAGCAGTTCAAAGACGATTTGGTTTTTACCGCGTAGAATAGAGGCCCTGGGCCTAGGTAAAACTAAATTGTTGTTGTCATGTTATTGGTTAGTTTTTAAATCGGTCGCCATTACTGTTCAGGAAACAAGAGTTTTGTTGACAAAACGATAACATGTCAAAAGCAATATCCTTTTCCCGAGTAGAATAAATAGTATCAAACAAATTAATCCAAAATTAATGTTTTTAATGAATATTAGGGAAGAATTTATCACAAATTAACGTAGCTCTAGGCTTTTACTATTTTACTAGACAGCGATTTACATACTTATTTAGAGAAAAACACAATTATAAACATAGAAAATTTCGAATATTTTGGAATAAATACCCACGCTCATCACAAAAATCCAGCTCCGCAGGCGGGGTCGCTACCAACTACGCAAAAATGTGTCACGCCAACTGAACGATTATAATAGGTTTGACCTTTACATTATAACATGGCCTTCAATGGACCTTGTTAGGGCCCTATCAGACCTCGTGCTTATCACATCAATTAGGGCAGCATTACCACTGGCGCTTGTGGTTGAAGCTTTTAGGGACCTTAGGACCTTCCTACGCAGTGTATGTTAAACAGCACTCGCATGCCGTTTGTACAAGGGGTAGAATTTTGAAGCTACAAAAATGTCAAGTGTTTATAATTGGTTTCTTGTAAAGACAGACACTGGACGTGTACAAGTGCCCGTGCCGCCTACTTACGGAATAAAAGTCTTTTATCTTATCTTTTAAGGGCTCCTGGGGTTGTTAACATTTGACCCTAAAATGGTTCCTTACAAAAAATGGAAAAACGGAACCCTTATACCATCACTCGTGCGTCTGTCTGTCTATCCGTCTGGCACGGTCATTGAGTTGAATTTTGGTACACGATGTGCAAAGTATTTTTTTAAATTAGTTGTTCGGGGGTAAAATTAGGAAAAAAAAAATTTTGCTTTCCTTACTGTGTCACATCTCAAATGAAAAGGCTCATTATTACAATCTCAAATATATTTTTGTTATTAGTGTAAAAAAAATCGTTTTGATTTTATTCAGGAAAGAAGACGAAAATCTACCATTCCCCCGCCCTGATCTCAAATACCCCTGATGCTCCGATGAATGCCCTGATACAAACTTGTGGGAGGACCTTGTGCAGGGTCCGTCCGGGTTGGTACCACCATCTTATCCATTAACCTACCGCCAAACAGCAGTGTTCGCATTGTTGTGTTCCGGTTTGGGGATAAGACAGCCGGTGAAATGACTAGCATAGAGGCATTCCATCTTAGTCCTCAGGGTTGGCAACGCATTTGCAGTCTTGTGAATGCAAATGTCTATGGGTCACAGTTTCCACTTACCATTAGGTGGCCTGTGTGCTCGTTTGCCATCTCATGCCATAAAAAAAAAAAAAAAAAAATGTACTTCATTGCTTTTAGATTACAGGAAAACCCTATAAAAAACCTATCAAAAAAAAAAAAACATTTGTATGGAACCCTCTCCACGCGAGTTCAAATTGGTCGGTTTTTTTGTTAATGATTTTAATAAATTAATAAAGATAAGATAAAGATAAAGACATTTATTCAGTAAGTAGGCCGCACGGGCACTTTTACACGTCAAGAATCTACCAGCGCTTCACAAGAGGAGACCACTGCTGAGAAGAAGCGCCGCAAGAAACTCAGCAGTCAGTCATTTTTTTAAATATATTTAATATTACAATGGTACTACTTAGTCTAGCATTATATAAATCTATAAATAGCAAATTAAAAAATATTTCAAATATCCTGCGTAGTTTCCGCAGGAAAACACACCAAAATCTTAAGATAGAAAGAGAGAAAAGGAAAAAAAGAACTCCTACGTATGTGTATATAAGACGGTGCAAGATGACCACATAAGATTGATATGTTTTCCTACATCAACGGTGTCCCCCAGACAAGATAAAGATTTTGAATTTGAAAAAAAACAAATAAAAAATATATTATTGATTAAGTTTCGGGTTTAGGCCAAGCATGTTTGTCTATTAAATAGTCCTCGATCCTATAATACGCTTTAGACATTAACGACTTTTTCAAGTAATTTTTGAGTGCTGGAAAGGGTAACTTTAATACTACCTCAGGTAATTTATTATAGAAATGAATGCATTGACCAACAAATGATTTATGTACTTTACGGACGCGGAATTTTCGAATAGCTATTTTATTTTTATTTCTAGTATTTAAATTATGTATATCAGAATTTTTTGTGAAAGAATCCAAATTTTTTATAACATAAATAATATTCTCATAAATAAATTGTGACGCTACAGTTAAGATATTAATTTCCTTAAAAAGATCTCTTAAGGAGTCACGGGAATTTAAGTTGTAAATAGAACGAATGGCCCTTTTTTGTAACACAAATATAGTTTGTATGTCAGCTGCCTTACCCCAAACCAGAATACCGTACGACATAACACTATGGAAATAACTATAATAAACTAAGCGAGCTGTCTCAACATTGGTTAGTTTTCTAATTTTCCTAACTGCGTAAGCTGCCGAACTTAGTTTACCTGCCAGTACAGCTATATGGGGACTCCATTGCAAATTTTTATCTATTGTTATGCCTAGGAAAACTGCCTTATCTACGATTTGCAAACACTCGTCATTTAGAATAATACTAGAATCTAACGGTTTAACATTAGGCAAAGCGAATCTAACACATTTAGTTTTCTTAGCATTTAGATGCAAATTGTTGCTAGTAAACCAATTAAGTACTTTAACTAGTGTGGAGTTTATGCTACTGAAGTCTATGGATTTTCTGTCTACCTTGAAAATTAGTGAAGTATCATCAGCATAAAGTACAATATCACAAAGTTTATCTACTGATGGTGGCAAGTCATTTATGTAAACCAAAAATAGAAAAGGACCTAAAATAGAGCCTTGAGGCACACCTATTTTCACTGTAGCTCCATCAGATTGTGTTTTGTTTACAACAACTGTTTGAGTTCTATCACTGAGATAAGAAGACATAAGACTTATAGCTTTATTAGACAATCCATAATGTTCTAATTTTAAAATAAGGGTCGTATGAACCACGCAATCAAAAGCTTTAGAAAGGTCACAAAATATTCCTACTGCATCGCAAGATTGCTCCCAACTGTTATATATATATTTAATGAGAACAGATGCCGCATCAATTGTTGATCGACCTCTGGTAAAGCCAAACTGGTTATTGTTAAGTAGTTTATTTCTATTAAAGTGACCTAACATATCATTCAGAATTAGTTTCTCAAAGACTTTACTTAAAACTGGTAGTATGGAAATGGGACGGAAGTTCGTAATATCACTCATCTCACCCGATTTAAAAAGAGGTATGACTTTACTATATTTCATAAGATCTCGAAAGATCCCTTCTGAAATGCAATTATTGTAAATTAATGCTAGATGGGGTGCAATTACACCTATGATAGGAAAAAGTACACTAACTGATGTGCCCCACAAATCCTCAGTCTTCTTTAAACTAAGCGTTTTAAATACTTTGACTATTGAAACTGAATTTATAGGGCTGAATTCAAAGTTTATATTACATTTACTGACATTAGTGCAAAGTAATGATTGAGCTTGAACCGCGGATGATTTGAGACATTTCGTAGTATTAATGGCTATGTTGGAAAAATAATCTTCGAATGCTAAGGCGACGTCTTTATTTGACGTGATTTGTTTGTCACCTGAGTTTAGGGTGACCTGATTATCGCGAGTTTTAGTTTTACCCGTTTCTCTATTTATAATATTCCATACAGTTTTTACCTTATTGTCAGACGATTTGAGTTTAAGACTAAGAAAATTTGCCTTGGCAGTTTTAAACAAACTTGCTTAAAGGTCTTTGAATAACTTTTAACATAATTTAGGAAGTCAGCGTTCTTATTGTCCTCCCTCTCTCTTTAAAGGTTGTAAAGCCTATTTCTACTTTTATGAATACCTGCAGTAGCCCATTCGCTAAATTTGGTTTTCGACCTAGTTAAAGTTTTCATTTTAAAATGGTTATTAAATTGATGCAGAATTACGCCAAACAAGTCATTATAAATACTATTACACTCATTATGTATGAAAGGATTGTATCTTGTCAATTGATTAAAACCACTGTTATTTAATACACTGTGTCAGAGAAACCACAAGAGTCAAGAACTTCGCGTACACATTAAAGGTCCGTTATGGTCTGAATGTCGATAGAAGTGACCTACGCTTAAACGGTACGATGTGAAAACAACGTTATACTTAGAAGAGTAAGGTTGAATATTGTGTGCGATATGAGTTAAGGGTGGAGTAAGTAAGCATAGACAAGTATGTCAATAAAAACGCGACGACACGTTAACCTAGTAACCTAGTTGGTAGTGACTCTGCTTGCGAAACTAGCGGTTCTGGGTTCGATTCCCGTTCAAATATAATATTTGAGTGATGAACGTGAGTCTTGGGTGTTATCTACGTATTTAAGTATTTATTATAATATAATATTAATATTGGTTAATATTGGCGCAGCTGCGCTCCGCTCGACTCCGCCTCAGCGAAGCCACAGCCTTACCCAGCTTGAGACAATCTGAAAACATTAAGGTTTCGGCAGATATTAACTTTCTACGATTTGAAAATTCCGCGAAATGATACAATCTTTGTAACAATACTAATAATTAATTGTCGGTAGCGGCTTTTAGTCAAATTGAGTCCCTTGTATAATATAATTAATAAACCATTAGAATCGCTTCGCTACATGTCTACGGCGTAGGCTGCTACGAAAAACCGTACAGAGCGACAGCTCTCAGGTGTTTCGGGATTGTACTTATCTCTCACTTGCTCATAGTAAAAGCGCATAATAGCGAGTGAGAGATAAGTACAAACCCGAGGCACCTTCTAAGCGCTCAAAGACTGTAGCTTGTTTCGATAGACGGTTACTACGAAGCACTTTTCGAAATGAGTATAACTTGTCCCTTTTTCTCGTAATTTTAGACTGTATTGAGAGAAAGAGATAAAGGTATATATCTAAGTCCCATTTTTAAACTAGATTCAATAAATTAGTGTAATTCAAGTAAAACGTTTCGTTTCACTTTATAACCCCCGACAAAAAAGAGTGGTGTTTTAAGTTTATTGTTTTTATCAGTCTATTTGTGTATCAGTTTATTAAGAATAAGAATAAGAATATAATTTATTGTATAACCATGTAAAATCAAGATGGATAAATTAGGTACATAATAGTTCCAACGGTGACCTGCTCAGGGTGTATAATATAAATATAATAAAAACCGGCCAAGTGCGAGTCGGACTCGCGCACGTAGGGTTCCGTACAACTATACATCTAAATAAATGTTTTTCTTTATTCTTTATTATATTTGAGTTGATTGAATGAAAGGTAAAATGCGGTTTACGATTTATAACGTATTAAAAAAAAACTAATTATTAGATCTCGTTCAAACCAATTTTCGGTGGAAGTTTGCATGGTAATGTACATCATATATTATTTTTACATTTATCATTCCCTTATTTTAGAAGTTACGGGGGGGGGGACACACATTTTTCCACTTTGGAAGCGTCTCTCGCGCAAACTATTCAGTTTAGAAAAAAATTATAATAGAAACCTCAATATCATTTTTGAATACCTATCCATAGATACCCCACACGTATGAGTTTGATGAAAAAAAAATTTTTGAGTTTCAGTTCTAAGTATGGGGAACCCCAAAAATTTATTGTTTTTTTTCTATTTTTGTATGAAAATCTTAATGCGGTTCACCGAATACATCTACTTACCAAGTTTCCACAGTATAGCTCTTATAGTTACGGAATAAAGTGGCTGTGACATACGGACGGACAGACGGACAGACATGACGAATCTATAAGGGTTCCGTTTTTTGCCATTTGGCTACGGAACCCTAAAAATGAATCGCTAAATGTGTTGCTGAGCGCAAAACTCGAGAACGGCTGAACCGATTTGGCTGATTTCTCTTTTGTTGTGTTCGTCATTGTCAGAGCAAGGTTTTTATGGAAGGTCAGAAATTTGCAGCAGGGCGAAGCCACTGGCGGGCCGCTAGTATAAACTTAAAAATATGTTGGCTTGTCTTTAAGGTCAAAAAACTATTTAAGATTGTAAAACACATTATTGATTAGCCACGTCTTTAAGTGGCGCTTGCATTTGTCTGTCTCATAGTAGCTCCATAAGAATAGACCGATTTGGATATTGTTTCTTTTTTTTTTAAAAAGCTTGTTTAATTAAGATGGTTCTTCATTAAGTTTTATTAAAATTGATTGCATCGTTTAAGATATATCAGCTATAAAATAAATGTTTAACCCATCGTATGCTTAGGGCACGGATCCGTGCTCAAAATTTGAATATCTTTTTGTATTTTTTTTAATCCTAATTTTATGGACTATATCTTAATCAAAAGAGACTAGAACTTTTTTTTTTTTTTATATCATAGTAAGGCAGACGAGCACACAGGCCACCTGATGGTAAGTGGAAACTGTGACCCATAGACATTCGCATTCACAAGACCGCAATCCTAAGACTGAAAATGCGTTGCCAACCCTGAGGCCGAACATGGAATGCCTCTATGCTAGTCATCTATGCTCTATGTTGGTACTTTTTTGACCTCCCGCATACGAGGGGTTAAAAAACAAAAAGAAACAAAGAGCAAAAAATTACTTCTTTATAATGGTACGTGAATACAGTAGACGGTAGGCTAAGTAGTTGAATATTATTTTTCTGTTATTGCACTAACTTAGATGTAAAAATTGTATGTTCTAACTAACACATGGATCTAGTTATCTGAATAAAAACATTTATTACTAATAGGTCAGTCCAAATGAAGTCTGCTTTTGGTTAAAATATTGTAGGATGCCAACCTTCACTTTTAAATTCGTTTGGAATTCTTTATTTTATTTATTTATATAGAAAAGTATATACTTAATAAAAAACATACATGACTCGGGAACAAATAGTTCCCAAAACCGGCTGCGTTCAAAGGCCAATCTCTCTTTCTCTCTCTCGCTTTTCTCTCTCACAAATCCAAGACCTATTCTAAATCCTTTTCGGTACACTTGGTCAGGTTATGGAATCGGCTGCAGGCCGGCATTAGACAATCACAATCAGTTGATTCCTTAAAAGGCAAATTGAAGAAGTCCTGGCTTGATTCTCGCTGCTAAATATTGTATCAACTGTTCTCTGCATGTGTAGTTTATATCTAGTTTATGTAAGTTTAAGAATGTATATAGATGTATTAATATAGTATATTTTTGTATATCTATTTATGTAGATATTTGAATGAATTTATTTTTTAAAGTTAGGTTTTATTTGTTACTTTATTTTTTTTGCTCTTTCCTAAAATGAAGTTCTAGACTTTTCTCAATTTCTCCAGGGTTAGCTGGAAGAAACCCGTTAAAGGGATAAGTTCGCCTTTGTACATAAAATGTTGTACAATAGAGTACATACATACATACAAATATTCGCGCTCATCACACAAATATCTGCCCTTGTCCGGATTTGAACCTTGGACCGCTAACTTCGTAGGAAGGGCCAATACCAGCCAAGTACTTTGTGTGTTTGTACGCCTCTCCGTGCCATAATAGAACAGCTACCCCAAGGACACACCCCTATCGGTGGTGTAGCGGCCGTAATTATTTTGTTATTGAGCGACGTCATTAAGCGCGTCTTCATATCACGACCTGAGGGTCGTAAAAGTGTACTGTGACGTCATGTGACACACAGACACGGAGGATTGTGCTTGTGCAACATTATATACGTATTAATGCGGTAAGTTTCTGCAAATAAAGAATTTATAAGAAATATGTGCTTGTATATTTCTAGAAAAAGTCTACTACAAGTTATGTTGTAATTAGAGAACAGCCCTAATAGATGGCGCTCGTGTCGCCTGTGAAGTCGGTGCTGCAGTTTGCTGCATCTTCAGACTACAATAACTTCATTCGAATGGAGAAAAAAAGCCCTCCCCTCCTTGTTATTTTGACCCACTTTTGGCTCGATACTAATTGGTGCGGTGCGGTTGTTACCTCTATAGTCGTGCAACTTTTTAATTATATGCAAAATAGTTCAAGTTTTATTAAAATCCGGATTTAATTGATATTCTGCGCGTTTTTCTTAATAAATATTTGCGCTGTGCTAAGATTTTATTTTCTACTCGCGTACTATAAACCGCTATTATTGATATCGATAATGGTATCAGAATATCACTTATTGCGTAACCGAGGCGTGAAAACAATTCTATAATGAGCGTTGCTATGATAATAAAAGTTCTAAGGATTATTATTATAGAATTGTTATTACCATGGTTACGGACATTCCAGATATCAGACATCCTCCTAATTTGTATAATAAACCAATCAAAATATGTTAACCCCAAGTATAATTACGTATATTGAAGACAAAATTAATTTTGAGACTAATTATGTATTTAACATTTTTTTTTATCATGTTACTAAAAATAGATGATAAATCGTTATTTTGGTTACCATGGTTACAATCAATATAGATATGAAGAAAATGGCGTTTCGTTGCTGTAATAGCTGTTCTAGTCACTAAGTATTAAAATTTGCATTTTGTTTGTTGCAAATTGTAATCATTTAGCAATAAAATTCACCAACTATTAACACGAATCGGAATAAAAAATATGAAAATAGCTTTGCTGAGAAGTTGTAATTTATTAGCAGTTTTTTTTGGAAAGTATACAGGAAAAGTTAATTGTCCAATTAGTTGTAGTTTTTACAATAACCGAAGTGTTTCTTGTAGTTTAGTTTGAGTTCTGAAGAATTTAGTTTACACCGCCTGCCATGTATTTTTGTCATTTTTATTTCTCTGTCCAAGGTTGTCTGGAAGAGATCGCTATTTAGCGGTAAGACCGCCTGTTGTATACCTATAGTTAAAATGTACTGTTCCGTGTTTTGTTTTTTTTGGTGTTCAATAAAGAGTATTTGTAGTGTATTGTATTGTCATTATCATTTTAAGCTTGTAGAAAAAAAATGTATTCAATGGTCGCGCTCTAGCCTCAGCACTCGTACCTTAAGAAGCTTCATTATGTACCAGTTACATAGATAACAATTACAGCATGTGGAAGGTAAACCAGCACACATGCCACCTGATGGTAAGAGGGTCTGTGATCTATAGACATTTTCACTATTATACTAACACTTGTCAACCCTGAGGACTAAGATGGAATGCCTCTATGCTAGTCACTTCACCGGTTGTGTGTGCACCACACCGGAACACAGCAATGCGTGAAATAAATCATATCGTCTTTGACTTGTTATGGTATTATTTTCAAGTTGCCCGCCGTTATGGTCAAGTAAATAAGAGCTATCAAACGTTGACAATTAAATACGATAACAAGTCAAAGTCGATATGGTTTTACAGGCTAGAATCTTGACCTAGTTCAAACTTTTCGCTTTTATTAAAGCCGATGTTGTCTCCACAGTCAGTCTGTGTGTATCACAAGCGATAGACATACGTTTTATTATAGTTGGTGTCATGTTGCGTTGATGGCGTTGGCCGTTACGAGCCGCATGTTATAGCCGAAAATGGACCATTCTCGGCCGAAACGGCCCCTTCGGCCCATTTTTGGCCGAATATTGCGATTGTAGTTATGCAACCCCAAGTCTCTTATTGTTTTGCGAGCGATAGTTTTAAAAACACGAGGCTATAACTAAATAAAAAGCAAGCTATAAAAGCCCGAATGCATTTTTTATACTGTCGTCGATATGCATACCTATACGTTAATAATTGTAATTTTGCCATTATTTTTTACATTTCAATTTTAACAGTTTAGGTATCCTATGTCACCCGGGATGCTGAAAAGATTTTAACGATACCACACACATCTCAATCGGCTGCGTTTAGAAGTTATGGTGGACTAAAGAATCGTACATACATACATGTCATGTATGAACCCTGAAAACATTGCACTGCTTTTTTTGGCCAATCGTGTAAAAAGGTGGTGGTTTTAGTTGTATATCTGCGTGTCTCTTTCGTATCGTAGCTCCTGTTCATATGTAGAACAGCGCCATCTAGACGACACGGGTGGTACCTGTAACCTCCACTAGGTGACTGGGATTTATTGTATCGATTTAATGTAACTAGTTTTTAAAATAGTTGACAAGATCACTCAGAGACGTCGCTGTATACGAACCTGTAAATAGAAGAAGATTTAGTAGCTCTTTCTCTTTGAAATTATACACTAACGAAGACGCAAACCTTTCTCTCCATCTCCCATCTCCGCATCAAACGGCTATACAGGGTGACTGGAAATTCGCCGTATTCCTTGAAAGGGGTTATTCTACAGCTCATTTGTAACGATTTAAATCCAGTCAACCAGGGGTCAAAACTCATTGGTTATCGAGTTATTCACGTTTTTAGAATTTTAAAAAAATACCCGCCCTTCGATCTAAAACTAGTCATTGTGTAAAAACTTCGTCATTTAGAAATAAAAAAAAGCATTTTTCAAATAGCCAATAAATTACTGATTACGAAAAGTAATAAAAAATGCCAAAGAAATGCAAAGTTTTGCAAATAAAAGGATTTGAAGTTAAAAGTTCTGTAACAATGTGTCAATTTTGTAACATTTTAAAGAATAGGTAACTAAAAAAAAGTACAACACTTCGCGTACAAATGACAGGAATAGTTTGTTCAATTCATAAGCTGTCTAAAAAGTACAATTTATGACATTTTAAAATTAATTTTCATTTAAAAATGTACAATTAATAATAATAGCAGAAATGTTCGCGGTTAAGCTTCATCGTTTCAACCAAAACAATCTTTTGACCCACAACGTTCTCTTATTACACTGTTTCTAATCCTATCACACACTTTCACCCCAACCTTTCTTCTCAATACTCTCATGTCTACTGCATTAATTCTATTTTCATGTTTCTTCTTCCATATTCAACTTATTCAAATTATTTGATTGACATGCATTTCATCTAATTTTATAAAATTTTGCAATGAAAGTACTCTTTCAAAGTATTTATCGGTCTTTTTAGACTATTTTGTCGGATATTGTTATCCATCCAGTAGTTATAAATGTACTGTATTGGAAAAAGTTCGGCTTCAAAGGAAACTCCGTCTTATTACTTCGAGCTCAAGACAATGCGATCGCTATTAATTTAACTTTAATGGCACTTAAGACACTAAGATAAGGTGCCAAGAATTTAAACTATTAGTTAATAGTTAACTTTACTTTTAAACTTGAAAGCTCTAGACGTAATTTTCTAAAGTTGCCAAAAATTCGTCATTAATCTGTCCAGCACTTGTTTATTTGAAAATTAAATAAATATCGAAGGAAAGTCAGCAACAGAAGAACCTACCGCCATTGTTTCCATTGTTGTGTTCTGGTTTGGGGATAAGACATCAGCCGATGAAAAGACTAGCATAGAGGCATTCCATCTGAGTCCTCAGGGTTGGCAGTGCATTTGCAGTCTTGGTGAATGCGAATGTCTATGGGTCACAGTTTCCACTTACCATCAGGTGGCCTGTGTGCTCGATTGCTTTCCTATGCCATAAAAAAAAAACAAAAAAGACTTAATAATGTGCAGCTGTTAGAAGCCCTGACATACATCATCACACATTCATTAGTACATTCAATCGTCCAAGCATTCGAGTAATTAAATGGCACACACAGTTAAGAACTAAACAGACAAAGAGCTCTAAAATATGTTAACGTTTAACTAATTCAAAACTATGTTAACAGGTTTACTTGTGGGAGGACCTTGTGCAGGGTCTGTCCGGGTTGGTACCACCATCTTATCCATTAACCTACCTCCAAGCAGCAGTGTTTACATTGTTGTGTTCTGGTTTGGGGATAAGACAGCCGGTGAAATGACTAGCATAGAGGCATTCCATCTTAGTCCTCAGGGTTGGCAACGCATTTGCAGTCTTAGGATTGCGGTCTTGTGAATGCGAATGTCTATGGGTCACAGTTTCCACTTACCATCATGTGGCCTGTATGCTCGTTTGCCACTCAATGCCATAAAAAAAGGTTAACGAGCATTAAGTTGTTGTGAACATCACCTTTATAAATGGTGTTCTTCACTTGGCACTTTTTGTTTCGCACAGTGAAACTGTGGAACTCCCTTCGGTTATGACATTGGCTCCTTCAAAAAAAGAGCTTTCATTTCCCTAATTGGCCTACAACTCTTCAAGAAATGCTGGTGTTTAACGGTGGTGGTGCTTCTCACCAGGTAACCTACATGCTCGTTGGCCTCCATATCTTGAAACCAAAAAAAAACATAAAACAATTTCTACAATCGAAATTCCTCTTAATATTTGAATTAGACCCAAGTCACCAGCGTAAACACGACCTAAAAAACTGACCCCTCAAGAAGCTAAAAATATCTAACACTTTATAATAAGCCAGTGAAAACAAAAATAGGTGAGCCTGTCAACTTTCGGAAAAAATGCCTTATATCGAATGATACTTTCACTAAAATTGCGTCTGTATACTGTTTATATAACGTTCAGTTTTCTTTGGATAGCAAAATGGAGATGCGACTTTTTCTAGTTGGATTCTAGTGCGCCTCTAGCGTGCCTCTTGACACACCACGGCTTTTAGTCGCTTTCAACTGAAGAGTTGAGTCTAAGGGAACCTAAATTCCGAGCCTTTGTTGACGATGTTTTGCATAAAGGGTTAGCAGAGTTCATGATTTAAGGCCGAGCGTTATTTGGGTGCTTAAATGTATAATTCATGTTAATTCATTCTTATTTTTAACCTGGCGTTAAAAGGGTTTGTTTGGAACCTTCTTAACCACATATTTTTGTATCTGAATATGACGATAATTATGAGGTCTTGTTGGTAGTGATCCTGCCTACAAAGCTACCTAGCTAGCTTGGGTTTAATTCCCGGAGTAGGCAAATATACGTGTGACGAGTCTTGGATGTTTTATATGAATTGAAGTATTTATTTCTCTATACTAAGAATGTATATCGTTGTCTAGTACCCATAATACAAGCTTAGAGCTTAGTTTGGGATTAGGTCAATATTTATATAATTATTATTCATTCATCTACACGTGCAGTTACAATTTTTTGTTGGTTACAACCTAACCTAACCTAACTTACGTAACCTTTGCTTAAAATAACATATAAACAATAAATTCTCAGCAGAAATTAGCTTTCGATGAAATGATACTCTTACATTCGATCAATTGAGTTTAGGTCATGCAGCTTTTTACAGGTCAATCAGGATGGTGCTGTACATTGAAATATTTAAAAAACATAGGTACTTTCACTAGCGCTGGCAAAAGTACCTATCGCGATTGTTCATTATATTGATGTTATATGTAAACAATACAAAAACAAACAAAAAAACAATAATATTTACTGCATAAATTATACACATCAAGTTTAATGGAAATGCATGCAATATTGTTATTTTAAAAATATAGTTATTGTGTGGTTGCCGGGTTAGAATAGTGCCACTCCATGTCTTCCCGTGGATGTCGTAAGAGGCGACTAAGGGAATAAAGGCTTGCAGTACTGTTAGGAGATGGGCTTGCCACCTGTCACTAATACACTGGGAAACATCTTAGCCTACTTGTGCAAAATGTGGTTACAGAATTATCAAGATTTTTTAAGACTTGTTGTTAATTCTTTAGCTCTGCCTACCCCTCACTGGGACTGACGGCGTGAGTTTATGTATGTACGTATTGTTATTTTAAGAACTAGGTAGAAGATGCTCATGCACTTAAAGCATTGTCACAAGATATTGACACTGGGCCCTACACTAGGCGTAGCCTCTCGTATAGAAAAATAAGAAGAAATACATTCGTTCACCAACCATAAGAGCAGGTACACATTGGGCGCTTTCAAACACGCGTTTTGAGAACAAGGAGTTCTGTGGATGTGTACACATGCAAAAAGGCGCTTCTGGTCAAGCGTGCGTCAAACGCGCGTTCACATATTCCCGCACGAACGCACGTTGCGCGGGCGTTAGCCGCACGCTTCGAAATACATGCGCCGCCATTTTGTCGTACATTTGATCGCGCGCTTTCGTGTAGAGTGAACATATGTTTCACCAAAATGGAGACTCATCGATTTGATCTATTTCCAAACTGAGCCAGTATGAACACCCTGGTAACGCTTGTCGAACGCCGCATGAGCGCTGTATGTCCGCGTCAAACGCGCGCCGAACGCAACGCCGAGCGTCTAATGTGTACTAGCCCTTAGACACGCATTATACACAAAAAATAAGAAGACAGTGAAGGTAACAGGGACAGCACGCAATGTAGGGTGAACTGCCTATTGTTGGCCACCTACTAAATATTGAACTTTAATATTAGGTAATAGAGAGGATAATTCAACAATCACTAGATGCCAGTACCTAAATGGTATTTCAGAGGCCAATAAATAGGTGTTTTACCCTATGTCCTTGCGGCGGTGAAACGGACACCGGCTCAGCAAAATGCTGAGGTGCGAGAAACACCTACAGCCAACCGACCAATACAGAAATGGGTTTGCATAAAGTTGCGAAAAGCTAATAAAATACACTACACAAAGGAATATATATGTAGTTAATAAATAAATAAGTAACAAGGGACAATCTCACACAAATTGACCTAAGTCCAAACTAAGCTCTAGGCTTATAAGTATATATATATATATATCTGGGGACTATGTCACACCAATTGACCTAGTCCCAAACTAAGCTCTAGGCTTGTACTATGGGTACTAGACAACGATATAAATACTTAAATAGAGAAATGTATACTTAAAATACATAGAAAACATCCATGACTCAGGAACAAATATTTGCGCTCATCACACAAATATCTGCACTTACCGGGATTTGAACCCAGGACCGCTAGCTTCATAGGCAGGGTCACTACCAACTAGGCCAGCGCGTCGTCAGTATGGGCACTAGGCAACGATAAACTTACTTATATAGATAAATACATACCTAAATACATAGAAAACACCCAAGGCTCAGGAACAAATACTCGTACTCATCACACAAATATTTGCCCGTACCGGGGATTGAACCCTGGACCGCTAGCTTTGCAGGCTGGGTCACTACTCACTACCGACTAGGCTACCGCGTCGTCTAAATTAATGTATTATAAATTTTAATGTGCCCATAAAAGTGTCCCTTTGTGTGTGTGTTTGTGTGTGTGTGTGTTTTCGTCTCTTTGTGCGATAGTCAAAGTTGTTCGTAAATCCGTCTCTCAGGTTAAAACATTTTAAATATTGTTTTCTATCAATAACAATCAAATCTAAAAAATAAAACCCAGAACCATGTGCTTGAGATACCCAGGCTGAAACCATTGTACCAGAGCCTTTTCAAAAACAAACATAAATATGCAATTATTTTTAAGCCCACTCACCGCCCGGCCTTGTAAAATCCCTTTTCACTGCATTTTCCAACGGCGGATGCGGTTACATCCGTGCATGCACTTGCATTACGGCTTTTATCTTGATGAGTAAGGTAAAAACAAGTTGATATAGTTTTACGGAGACTTGGTTAAAAAGGTTTTAGGAAATATACATTTTCTAGCTTTGGTCTACTAAAAAGATGTTTGTAGGTAGCCTCGGACATTGACATCTTTACCCGACTGCAGAGAAGGGTTATGTTTTTCCAGTGTATCTATGTGTCTATTTCTGTTTCACGGATGTTTTTTTTTATATTATGAGCATACGTCGTTATCGCGGAAGCAAAAACAAATCTATTAAAGAACACATAACAGAATGTCTGTTTAGTATAGGTAAACGGGAAATTCTGCCTATACATTTTAAGCCTCTAAGAAGTTCTTCATATCTAGCACGAAGTTTTTTCTGGAAATGGTCAATAAAACTTGTCTTAAACTAAGTAAACGCTTCTATAAGTCAATGTCCCAACTTTAATAATAAAAATAATAATTAAAGTCCAGTACTTTTCTTCAAAATTAGTTTTAACTTTTTAAATATATGTTTTCAATTTGAACTCAAATTTTATTCAAATATATTTTGTATGTTTTTGTATTTATAAAATCAATTAAGAATAACAAATGTCTAAAGTAGCAGGAAAAGTGACTGAAGAGGTTGACGTTAGGATTGCGTAGCTAATCTCTTTAAATATGTACTACTAATCAAGTCAAGTACGGAGATAAGATATTTGAGAGAAAATTTATACATTTTGAACTCGTAGGTATAAACGTTTCTCGATACGAGTGTCACTACTGTTATTGCCTATTTGCCATAATCTTTCACAACTGTCAAATCTTCTCTGGAAAAGAGGGAGACCAAATAGAACTTACCAAATCAATTAAGAGAAAAATATGTTTTTTTTAACTGCCTTCATAAAATGCGTGATTATAATAAGCTTATATAATCCCACTTCTTAGTTGATATGGAACTTTAAGACATTTCAAGCTAGCCGCAAGCAACGCCGCGAGAAAGTTATAGTAATATTAAAACAATTAAATATTCTTCGTTGTAGTTGCTCAACTATCTTAATCGAGATATCTTATCACCACCCTTGGAATAGGTACCGTTGAGAAGTTCCGGTGGCCACCTGTGCTTCATCATCAGTTCTACTTTACCAAATGATACTTTCTGAATGCAAATGCTAGACTTGTTATTTAAAATTCTAAAATTGCTATATGTTTGCCTACAATATTTGAGGAGTTTCCTCAATTCCTCACTGATCTCATCAGATTCAGATTTGGTGATAATGGCTACCTTGGAAGTATACTCTATCAAACTAAAAAAATTTTTTTTAAATCTGTCCACGATTGACGGTAAAATCAGTGAGCATACCTTTACGTATTAAAGAAAAGGCTTGGAATAGGGAAGAAATGAAATTACTCCAACGACAAGATCATAGCTCTTAAGTAAAATGACACAATTTCCACCACCATCATTTAGATGGTTGGCAGTCCACAACTGTGCGTTTCACCCAGAATTTCCTGCCTCGCACAACCAAACTATGGAATGGTCTGTCGCCTGCGGTATTTCCGGACCGACCTTCAAACCTTCAAGAAAAGAGCGTACTCTCATCTGAAAGGCCGGCAACGCACCTGTGACTCCTTTGGTACTGCAGGTGTCTATGGGTGACGGTGATCGCTTACCATCAGGCGATCCGTCTGCTCGTTTGCCTCCTATACCATAAAAATAAAGATGATGATGTAATTGTAAACGCGAAAGTTAAAAAATAGCTTTACGTAAGACTTTAATAATACAGCTATTATAAGCGTTGCAACTAGATTAACTTATCTTCGTCATAAAGTATTCTAGAATGTTTAATTAGAGCGCTTCATTAGATACTGCATTTGTTCCGCTGCATTTCTAAGCGCATCCTGCGGTTCTAATATTTCGAGAACTAAATGCCATTCGTGCTGCTAAACGACGATACACACGACGAGTTTGTAACTAAATAAAACCGGGCAAGAGCATGTCAGACCATGCTCAGTGTAGGGTTCCGAAGCCGACTACAAACAAATTAGAGAAAAAACTTAACTTTGCCGTTGGAAAACTGTTATCTCCATACATCATTATAGGTCGCGGTCAGTTTACCAACACCGCAAATAAGTTTTTGGTAGGTATAAACAAGTAAACCGTTTGTAACTCAAGAACCACTTAAGTCTACTTAGTAGTTAGCCACTTAGGTAGCCACCTGATGGTAAGTGGAAACTGTGACCCATAGACATTCGCATTCACAAGACTGCAAATGCACTGCCAACCCTGAGGACTAAGATGGAATGCCTCTATGCTAGTCATTTCACCGGCTGTCTTATCTCCAAACCGGAACACAACAATGCGAACACTGCTGCTAGGCGGTAGGTTAATGGATAAGATGGTGGTACCAACCCGGACGGACCCTGCACAAGGTCCTCCCACAAGTAAAGTAATGTGCTTTCATTTAAGATAGTTTTCAGATTTGACTCTAACAAAAATTTGCGCTTTAGAGCTTAATATTTCATAAACGGATACTTAAATCGAAAAATTATTTTCAAAAACCCGCAATCTTTTTAAAAGACCTATCCATCGACACCACTATGGGGTAGACGAGAAAAAAAAACATCCCCACGTTACGATTGGACATAGTAACGGACATACATGTCATACATACATACAAGTCAAACACATAAGCCACCTTTAAAAACGGGTTGGCCATAGTTCACATAATTTTGCGACCCCGACTATCGGAAGTCCGAATCATCATTTTTGCACCATAAATTCAGAGATCGGACAAATGGATGTCATTACTCGCAATAATGTGGACATGACTCCAAAGATTTTAATTAAACAAATTAAATTACATTAATTGATTTGTTACCCGAACCTTAATCTTGATCCTTTACAGGTCAATAATAAATAAATAATACAAAGACGTGAGGAGTGGCCATTATTATTAACCTTCCGATACCCCGATACATATAGGGAAAAAACAAAACAGTCATTAATGTCTTAAATTAGAATTCATTTTTTTTTACTAGCTCCTTTGGGAGCCGGCGGGTACCGAAAGGTTAATCTACTTAAGTTTGTTCTATTAACATCCGTGGATTGCAAAAGAAGCTTTTCACATCGTAAGTTTATTTTAACGTTGAAAAGGAATAAACCAACCACGGAAAATATATTATTAAATAAAATTAAATATTCTATGCATTATTTTTAGGGTATGTAATCAATTAATGTTATTTAATTTGTTTAATTAAAATCTTTGGAGTCATGTCCACATTCTTGCGAGTAATGACACCCATTTGTCCGATCTCTGCATAATAGTCTAAGGCGGTTGTCACAACGCTCCGCTGTAGTGCTTTGCACTGTAGAATCTTGATTTGTACGCAAAAACCCTTGTCACACTGGCTCCGTCTATCCGTGCGGGGGTGCGGATCGCACGACGCGATGCGGTGCGGGCGCAGGGTATGCCACACCGAGCTCGTCGTGCATCGCAGTTCCGGACGGAGATACGGAGGAAATCCGTCGTCACCGCACGCGAATTGGGATTCGAAAACCATTTCGAGGAATAGGGTTGTAAAGTCGTACTGCATTATTAACTTTTTGAAATATTGATATGTTTCGGATATTTCGACAAAAGTATAATAATTTAACCTTTGTTTGACTTTCGATTTCGGCTTGAAGCCCTCCTAGGTGCATCTTACGGGTTAGAGGAAACCGCTTGAAATTGTATGTGTTGTTATGTTTTAATATACTATTTCATTTACTTTTTATCATTAATAGTCCGTGAGCCCGGTCCAAAATTGCCTACGTCATATGACATCACGATAAAACGCATGGCACACCCTCAGAAAAGTTGTGCTGAGCGAGAATCAAAAGATTATCGCACTTAAAATTGTCCGGAAATTTGAAAAATGCCTTCACTTCCGGTCAAAATTTCAAGGTTATTTTACATCATGTGACATCAGTACGAAACACGTGGCATCATTTAGCCCTTTTGACCGTGGAGACAGGAAACATAAGTCTGTCAGTTCTGATATGGCCGGAAGTACTTGACAGACGGTGAAAAAGATGGCCACTGGATACCCCTTCCTACGTCATGTGACATCTTGACGAAAATTATTATAAACGTTTTGAAATAATAGTGTATTTAAGAATAAATAAGTCTGCCAAGCCATTTCTGGCCGGAAGTCCTTTATAAGCGATTTTTTAACTACTACTACTAAGCAGCAGTGTTCGCATCGTTGTGTTCCGGTTTGGGGATAAGACAGCCGGTGAAATGACTAGCATAGAGGCATTCCATCTTAGTCCTCAGGGTTGGCAACGCATTTGCAGTCTTGTGAATGCAAATGTCTATGGGTCACAGTTTCCACTTACCATCAGGTGACCTGTGTGCTTGTTTGCCTTCCCATGCTATAAAAAATAAAAAAATAAAACTAGGTAGAAGTGATCGAATCATGTTAAATGTCCACGATTTAACAAATTATGATCGATTAACAAGGATTATCGACTCATCTGTCTGATGAAAATGCCATCCCAAATTTAATATAATCATGTATCCATAAAATGTCTGCTAAATAAATAAAAACATGAAACCAATACTATTGGGTCAAATACAAAATTAATGAAATTGGTCTATTAAAATTACCTATTCTTTCGAATTAGGATATAAAAACCGCGACTTTTATTTTTTGGTCTATCCCAATTCGTCGCTCCGCACGCCGCAACGGGATGCTGCGGCAGTGTGGCAACCGCCTAAGATACGGTATTACAAATATATACCCTCGTCAGTTATCTATTAATGATGAGCAAAATATGCTGAAAACTAAAACTGTGTGGGTATAATTGTTCATGCATGATACATTGCCTACTTTAGTTGAAAAGTTTGTAGGGCTTGCCTATGTTAAACGCGCAATGGAAATGTAACGATCGAACTTTAGCTTTAGTCGCTCGGCTTCTTGGTAGTGGTACTATTATCATTAAATATTTAACAACATCGTCAGGACCTAATGTAGCTCAGCAACCTATTTGCGATATATCAATCTAGCATATTTTGTTTATCGTTAATAGATAACTGATGAGGGTATATATTTCTTACTAGCGACCCGCCCGCGGCTTCGCCCGCGTGGAATGTATTGTACATATAAACCTTCCTTAAGAATCACTCTATCTATTAAAAAAAACCGCATCAAAATCCGTTGCGTAGTTTTAAAGATTTAAGCATACATAGGGACAGACAGCGCAAGCGACTTTGTTTTATACTATGTAGTGATGATGATACCGTATTTCTTACTATAATAATATCTGTTCGTAACTAGTTTACCCGTGTGGTTGCCGGGTTAGAATGATGCCACTCCATGTCTTCCCGTGGATGTCGTAAGAGGCGACTAAGGGAATAAAGGCTTGTAGTACTGTTAGGCGATGGGCTTGCAACCTGTCACTAATACACTGGGAAACATCTTAGCCTAATTGTGCAAAATGTGGTTAAGTACAGAATTATCGACCAGTTTTTAGAGTTGTAGGTAATTCTGTAGCTCTGCCTATACCCCTCTCTGGGAACGGCGTGAATTTATGTATGTATGTAACTAGTTTCTTTTTTATACTAACGATCATGATTCATAGTCATAACGTAAGTAAACAAAAAAAAATTACGTACTTAACTGTATACTTACACTATTTTTTTTTAACTTGAACATCCTAAGCATTAAATTTGTGGAGTGTATAAGAAGAGAAGAATAGTTGCATAAGTTTATGATCAAAATAATGATGAAGAATACCATAGAATACGTACCTAGTAGGAGAAAATATCGGCAAAACAATTTTATGTGAGTGAATTCTATTTTATTTATCATCCCGATCCGACGTTTAAAACAGATCCTTCTATTGTTTTATTACTTAATGAAATGTAAACAAATTTAAATTGAATGAAAGTGTAATTTAAAAGCCTTTGCTTTTAATTCGGCCGCAATTACTGTTAAGTAAATAAGAGCCATAATAACATTGACAACACGATTACCTACATGTCAAAGGTAATAAAAACAGGAGTAGAATAGACCCCTGTTTGGATACCTTGATAACTATTTTATTAGCTGGTATAGGGTCAAGTCACCAGTAGTCGGCCAGATACCAGTATCCGACCTTATATGAGTGCGAAGGATAGGGGTCGGGTTGCATAAAGTTTGAAGTCATATTTTTGATAGGCACACGTGGATTCGTCTACTCATCAATACGCATAACTGTAAATAGTCATACATTTATGCGCATAACGTTTTTAATCATAATTTTTAAGAACATATTGTGCAACGCGCATAAATTTGATGCCCATAAAATTATTTAACCATAATGGTTATAAAGTTTTTCCGCACTTTTATAAAAAAAAAAACCCTAACCTATCCGCGATCCGAGTCAGTTTTGCCACTAACTTTATATTATAACTAAATAAATGTATGATATTCTATATTTTGGTTAAACCAATTATAACTACGTATAATTATGACAGGGAATAATTATGCCATAGTATAATTTATGCCAAAAAAAATAATGAGCATCAACTTTATGCGTAATGTGCTATGACAATCGAAATTATGACAATAGTTGTTATGCGACCAGACGGCCACCCGAGTGCGAAGAATGGGAACTATATATTTTGTACTCTTCCCACTCATACAAAGTATAGGGAGAGGCTGACTCCTGGTCTCTGGCTGACTACTGGTGACTTTACCCTACAATACAATACAAATACTCTTTATTGAACACCAAAAAAAAAACAAAACACAGAACAGTACATTTTCACTATAGGTATACAACAGGCGGTCTTACCGCTAAATAGCGATCTCTTCCAGACAACCTCGGACAGAGAAATAATAATGACAAAAATAAATGGCAGGCGGTGTAAACTAAAATCTTCAGAACTCAAACTAAACTACAAGAAACACTTCTGTTATTGTAAAAACTACTTACACATATTATAAACTACATATAAATATACACATACACAAAGTAAATGAGTTAATAAATACATAATTTAGTATATATTTGTATGTACACACGCTAAATACATTTTATTGTACACCTATAAAATATATATATACATAAATTCTAGAAATCAGCCAAACAAAGATAACACACGAGGTCATAGGATGGTAAAAATAAAAGTAAAGGAAATCTTAGAAAAACTACGGAAGCGATAGATAGTAGTCCTTTAGCTTGCTTTTAAAAATATAAATAGACTGAGCACGCCTTACTTCTGTAAGCAAAGCGTTCTATACATACATACAGTTTCCTCGAACATCATCAAGTTAACTAGAAGAGATACTTTCAAGGGATAAGTTTTCCATTGTACACGTTAATCTTAAGTTTATGTGAGTAACCTATGATTTTGTTGTGTCCAGTAAAGAGTTTGTGACACTGTACAAGTTGGTTTTGCCGCCATTTTTGTGGTCAAGTTGTATGCTTCTAAAGCCATATTAGAGTACTTATAATGTGTGTAGATAAAGTAATATATTTAGCTATACATAATTAAGCCTTGAAACACTCGTGCTTTAAGGACTCATTATGCATCAGCTTCATCATCATGTCAGCCGAAAAACTTCCACTGCTGGACATAGGCCTCCTCCAAGGCTCTCCACTCAGACCGGTCTAGTGCTTTTCGCATCCTCTGCTTTCCCGCGATCCTTACAAGGTCGTCACTCCATCTTGTTGGAGGCCTACCCACAGCTCGTGTCCCGGTCCGCGAACGCCACTCAAGAACCTTCTGACCACATCGGCCATCAGTCCTGCGATGTGCCCGCCCACTGCCACTTCAGTTTAGCTATTCTTCGGGCTATGTCGGTAACCTTAGTTCTCAGCTACATGAACTACTATTATCGTTGTCTTGTCCACATTTTACAAGTTTGTTACTCTTAAGTCGTAAGAGGCGACTAAGGGAATAAAGGCTTGTAGAACTGTTAGGCGATGGGCTTGCTACCTGTCACTAATATACACTGTTAAACATCTTAGCCTAATTGTGCAAATTGTGGTTACAGAGTTATCAACAAGTTTTTGGAGTTGTTGGTAATTCTGTAGCTCTGCCTACCCCACTCTGGGAACGAAGGCGTGAAGGTATGTATGTATGTTACTCTTTTACAATGAAATGGTGCATTGTAAAGGAGTACCAAACTAACCGACACACACAAACTTTCTTATATATAATAGTGGGATTAGAAGAACCCCGCTACTCCATCGCATGCAGCATGTGTAAAGCCCCTTACACACTCGCAACGACGGTGATTAAACCACGCGCACACCGCTGAAATGTTCACAGATTAGTGCGGCTCGGGGCGCAGCCAATTCGCGGGGCTCGTTAAAAGTTCGCCAGGAAACAAGCTGACGACGCTGCAGTTTATACGTGTCACTAGTTGGATAAAAAATGTAATTTATTATTAACGTGACGTTACATTTTTATATAATAATCATAATCTTTATTTGCTTCAAAAATGGTACAATAAGGTGTTAAATATTTGGACCCGAACAATACATTTTGTCGCTTGCAAACTTTGAATATAATGTGTACAGTTTATTTTTATTTTTTATTAAATTACATAAGATATAATTCATTTCAATTTTTAAACACTTTTTTATTCAGCTATTTGTACAGTTTCATTCTAAATGGCTTAAACGGAAGCTCAGTAATCTCTTTACGTCACAAAAAAACATACAAATTTAGCTTCAGCTGTTATCGTGTCTTGCCCCCTAAATCGAGTCCCGTTTTCACGATTTTTGAATATGTTGTAGTTATTATAAAGAACTAAACTTAAACTTATTTCATTCTAAGAAGTATTTTCGTGGAAAAGAAAATGTACAGTTTCGCATTTCGTATGGATTTTTTTCTTCACAATACTCTTAAGTTCTGTAGGCAAATACAGACAGATGAATAGACAAATAAACTCCTTTTTTTTTATGGCATGGTAAGGCAAACGAGCACACAGGCCACCTGATGGTAAGTGAAAACTGTGACCCATAGACATTCGCATTCACAAGACTGCGAATGCGTTGCCAACCCTGAGGACTAAGATGGAATGCCTCTATGCTAGTCATTTCACCGGCTGTCTTATCCCCAAACCGGAACACAACAATGCGAACACTGCTGCTTGGCGGTAGGTTAATGGATAAGATAGTGGTACCAACCCGGACAGACCCTGCACAAGGTCCTCCCACAAGTAATTTATTTAATAATGTTATTATGTATTTAGGGGTCATCCATAAAGTACGTCACACGAATTTCATGATTTTTTGAGCCCCCCCCCGTCCTTGTCACAGGTGGTCACATTTATGAGACCCATAGTGTGACATTACATGTTTGGCAAATTTCACATCGAAAAATTATTAAATTAAAACAGCAGTTCCGAAATTAGTTTTATTTCCATTTAAATTAAGTACTTTTTTATGAAATCAACAATATTTCAAATGAATACCTCTAGATATATTAGATTTTGAAATGTGATGTCACTTAACTTAGGACCGCTCCCACCCCTTGTCACACCATGTTACACTTTGTCGACCCCCTCCCCCCCCTCTTTACGTGTGATGTACTTTATGGATGACCCCTTATGAACACGATGGACATAATTTCAATTTAAGTTTTAAAAGTTAAAATAAAGCGACACTTCGTAACGTAATTATCAAAAGAATAACAGTAAAATACTTTAAATCGTAGCTCGCAAATTCAATAACCATTCCTTTTCAATCGAGTTAAAGTCTTTAAACCAATTTAAAATAATTCTAAAATGTTATCTTCAAGATACGCTCGACCCATGATAAATATTGCATGCCTACCCACATAAAAGTTTTATCTTAAATCGTTAGGATAAAGTCAGGGTACGTTTTATTACTGTACATTGATTTTTTATGCGATTAGTGGGGCTAGAGCCTACGTGCCTGTTCAGAGATTCACTTTAAATTGAAGTACATTTATGTACTTATAAATGATTATGTGGTAAACTTACTGCTTCTCTAGCTGTACCTAGCATGAACGTTTACCTTCTATCGACTACAGGGGCTCTATTCTAGTCGGAAAAAACCATATCATGTTTGATCTCCTAAACGAAAAAATGTTGATGTCCTTTGATTGTTATTAACTCGGCTACCATTATCTATACAGGGTTTCCAGTAAATAATGGATAACCTTCTACCCATCCATGGGGCACCTCAGGCTGGTCCCGAAAAAGGACTTACAGGTTTAGTAAAAGTTACATGGTTTTCGAGATAATCGAACTTTTCTATTTTCTTAATAATTAGCACCTTGCTTCACTGTAATGACCGCCAAGGCCACAAATAAAGAGATTTTGTCGTTCTGTTTGCTGTTAAATATTCTTTAATAGTGATGCTAACGGATGTGTCTTAGAGCATTATGGTAGCGATACTAATTTCTTGTTAAACATATCTTAATTTATAACATCACATTTTGCTTTAAAGTTTGCAACAAATTTGACTGCTTGTGGTGAAAAAAATTGTATGAAGACCAGAGTGGCCAATATGTTGAAAAATAGTGTATCTAATACTGATTCTAAACTGGTATAACACATGGTGTTTACGTCTTTACAGATAAAGTTATTGCTGTTAGTATTCACTAAGAGCGAATTTTACCAAAACACCAAGTTATCGATAAGTAACTCTTTACTTGATTGGGTTAGTCATATCATAAAAAAACGCTTCTCTTATGAAAACCAACGTCTAATTACTGCAAAATAATGAATCACAGAATACTTGAAACCTACATCAACAATAATATTTATAAATAAAAACCAGAATCTGTTTATTAAAAACAATACTGTTTAGTTACTATAACAAGTGTCCAATCAAGAAAGAGTTGAGAAACTTGGTGTTTTGGTAAATAAAACGTGTCTACGACATGTTTGTTTAGTGACAGCAAGTGAAAACCAGATATAACGAATGTGAAATGCGACTACTTATTTGGTACTTACATTTATTCAACTTTTAATGCAATTCTTTTATTAGTTTTAAATAATATTTAGGATGTTAACTAAGTACATACTTTGCTTACAATCTCTCCTTTCTCTGCTGAGTAATACATACTTTTTTACAATTTTATTACCTAATGTGTATTTTTGGCTATGAATTTTTTATCCGTTTTGATGTTTTCTTTTGACATTTATCAAGTACAGTTTTGATTCCACGAAGAACCATATTTTGGGTAACTATTTGGATTTTGTTTGCGACGACCTAGTTAGCTTTGCCCTGGACTTCGAAAAGGATATAACGACATGCCTAGGCATCAATACGAACCCCGTGAGTATGCTAATATGCATTATATTTATGGAGAATGCAAAGGCAATGCCAATGCAGCTGCTACATTGTACGCAAGCAGATATCCGAATACTCGTCATCTCGATTACCGAGTTTTTGTAAGAGTCCACAATGCTTTTTGTGAAGGGAGAATGCCTGGTCAAAGTGTGGGTGGTAATGGCGAAGGCAGACCTCGAGATACGAGCATTGAGGAACTTGTGCTCGCTGAACTGGAAACAGATCGCTCAACTTCTACACGAGCTATATCAAGAAGTTCAGGCATTACAAAGTCGACCTTTCACAACATTTTAAAAAGACACCAACGATACCCGTTTCATATCACAAGGGTGCAAACTCTGGAGCCTAGGGACTATGCTCCTAGAGTAGAATTTTGTCGTATCATGTTAAGAAAAATGGAAGAAGATCCAATGTTTTTCGATAAAATTCTGTGGAGTGACGAATCTACCTGCCAAAGACATGGTTTCTTCAACATGCATAACTACCATAGCTGGCAATTAAAAGGAGAGAATTCACATTTAATGCGAGAGGATCACTCTCAATCATCAATCTCTCAATCAATTTAAAATTAATTTGTGGTCGGGGATCTTAAAAGGGAAAATAATTGGTCCTTTTGAGCTATCCCAGACTTTGAATGGAGCCAGATATTTGGAGTTCCTTGAAAACGAACTTCCCATTTTATTGGAAGATGTGCCCTTAAACTTAAGAACGACGATGTGGCTGCAAAATGATGGTTGCTCTGCTCATTTCGCGGTTCAAGTTCGAAATTACCAAAATGAAACTTTTCCTAATAGATGGATCGGCCGTGCGGGTTCTATAGCATGGGCTCCACGCTCTCCGGACCTGAACCCGCTGGATTTTTTTTTTGGGGTTGCTTAATAGAAAAAGTTTACTTTTTTTTTTATGGCATGGGAAGGCAAACGAGCACACAGGCCACCTGATGGTAAGTGGAAACTCCAAACCAATTAACTCTGTGCAAGAACTGCGTCAAAATATTCTAACGGCTGTTCAAGAAATTACCGAACGACAGTACACCCGAATGTTAAAAAGAAATTTTATTAAAAGGTGCAGAGCTAGTATCAGAGTTGAGGGAAGGCAGTTCGAACACTTGTTATAGTACCTAAACAGTATTGTTTTTAATAAACAGATTCGGTTTTTATTTACAAAAATTATTGTTGATGTAGGTTTCAAGTATTCTGCGATTTCATTATTTTGCAGTAATTAGACGTTGGTTTTCATAAGAGAAGCGTTTTTTATGATATGACTAACCCAATCAAGTAAAGAGTTACTTATCGATAACTTGTTGTTTTGGTAAAATTCGCTCTTAGTGAATACTAACAGCAATAACTTTATCTGTAAAGACGTAAACACCATGTGCTATACCAGTTTAGAATCAGTATTAGATACACTATTTTTCAACATATTGGCCACTCTGGTCTTCATACAATTTTTTTTCACCACGAGCAGTCAAAGTTGTTGCAAACTTTAAAACAAAATGTGATGTTATAAATTAAAATATGTTTAACAAGAAATTAGTATCGCTACCATAATGTTCTAAGACACATCCGTTAGCATCACTATTAAAGAATATTTAACAGCAAACAGAACGACAAAATCTCTTTATTTGTGACCTTGGCGGTCATTACAGTGAAGCAAGGTGCTAATTATTAAGAAAATAGAAAAGTTCGATTATCTCGAAAACCATGCAACTTTTACTAAACCTGTAAGTCCTTTCTAGGGACCAGCCTGAGGTGCCCCATGGATGGGTAGAAGGTTATCCATTATTTACTGGACACCCTGTATAATAAATATGAATCACTAAATTGGTGGCTAAGCGCAAGACTCGAGAATGGCTGAACCGATTTTTCTGATTTCTTTTTTTTTGTGTTCTGCAATGTCAGAAAAAGGTTTGTATTAAAGAAAGAAAATAATTGAAAAATTTACCGGAAAAGTCAGAATATTGCAGCGGGGCGGAGCCCTATCAATACGTTGACTATATGATAACGGGTCAAAGACAATATGGTTTTGACCGCCTAGAACCTTGGCCCTGGGCCGGTATTCTAGTAGGCAGTAAAAACGATATTATAGTTAATCTGTTATGGTACTGTTATGACACTTATGACGTCAGCCAACACTACTGTCAAGTAAATAAGAGCTATCAAAACGATGACAATACAATAACAGCTCAAACACGATATGGTTGTTGCCGTGTTGAATAGGGCCCAGCGGGGTTATTATGACATGGTTATGCAGTTCATTTTTTTTTTTTTTTTTTTTTTTTTTTTTTATATCATAGGAAGGCAAACGAGCACACAGGCCACCTGATGGTAAGTGGAAACTGTGACCCATAGACATTCGCATTCACAAGACCGCAATCCTAAGACTGCAAATGCGTTGCCAACCCTGAGGACGAAGATGGAATGCCTCTATGCTAGTAATTTCACCGGCTGTCTTATCCCCAAACCGGAACACAACAATGCGAACACCGCTGCTTGGCGGTAGGTTAATGGATAAGATGGTGGTACCGACCCGGACGGACCCTGCACAAGGTCCTCCCACAAGTAAATAAGTAGTAAGTATATCAGTTATATAGCTCTGTCCTTTTCTCTCAGCGTAAACTGAACGGCATTGTTGTGCCATAATAACCCCACAGGGCTTCTTATTATACTGGTTATAACCATATTGTCTTTGCCGTTTATCGTATTGCAAACGTTACGATAGCTCTTATTTACTTTACAGTATGGCGGCTGACGTCATAACAATACCATAATTAGGGTTAGGACTTTTGGTGGCATATCGTGGTTCTAGAATCCATGGAGTCGATATTTCCTAATTATTATTACACGTGACACTTTGATTTTGACCTTCAGCATGGTCATATTTCAAAATGAACTAAATATATTTTTAGTTCAGTTTATCCATACCTACTCATATTTGCTTGTTTGTAAATTAATTTAAATTGGCTTAGCGGTTCAATAAAAAAAAGATTTTGGAAATATTAAAAACCGAAGGTCAAAATCAAAGTGGTATGTATTTTAATAATTAGGAAATATCGACTCCATGGGTTCTAGAACCACGATATGCCACCAAAAGTCCTAACCCTAACCATAATACATCAAGGCAAAAAAGTTATACCCAGAAGGAAACAGGCCCTGATCAAGTGCATAAAATCACATGGCATAGTGAATATGAAAAATCCTTTATCCTGCGTCTTTTCGTCTTGCTGTCTCAATTAACTTATTGATGTGTACTAAAACCGACTGAGAAGGCATGATAAATACGAACTTTTCATAGAGGCATTTCATCTTACTCCTCAGGGTTGTCAACGCCTTTCATAAAAAATACATATCGTCGGTGAAACTGCAAAACCGCGTAAGTAATATTTTAAATAAGGAGCAAAATGCACCTTTTTAATAAGAATGTAAGGTTTATTTTGCTGTAACATAAATTTGTCAGTTACGCGGTTACGCAATATCACTGACGATATAAAATAATAAGTAAAATATAGGAAGATATAAAATTATTCTCAAAGACAACGGCTGCGACCATTTCATGACTTTTCAGCCAGAAATAATAACGAAGATGAAAAAAAAAGAGGCAGTAATGTCCTTGTGAGCTCGTAGAGCCGATTTATGTGACAGAGCGGGCTAAAAAACCCACTTTATAGCGAATCCTTTAAATTGGTTAAAAAGATTAGTTTGCCACATTATCCTTAAGGTTATATTTATGTTCGTTCCTTGCATAGAACATGGACTTAGCTAAAACACTTCGGCAAAGTAAATCCCTAGAGCTTAGTTTGGGACTAGGTCAATTTGTGTGAGACTGTCTCCTGACTTTTTTTTTTTCTTTTGCATACATCCGTGTAAGCATAAAACATATAAAGTTTTCATAGGTATACTTTTATAAGAAAATCAAATGAATATGAATACTTGTATTACTACTACTAATTAGTTTTTGTGACAATTCTGAGTTTTGACACATTTTCCTGCTCAACTACGCATGAATATATTTATTTTTTGTTTTATGTGAGATTCATTGTTTAGATTTTATTTAGATTCATAATGCTAGGAATATTTAATAAAACAACTGACTGTTGAGTTTCTTGCGGCTTTTCTTCTCAGCAGTGGTCTCTTGCGCAGCGCTGGTAGACTTTTGACGTGTAAAAGTGCCCGTGCGGCCTACTTACTGAATAAACATATTTTATCTTGCCGAGTAAAAATTCAGGGGTTCTATTGTTCTTGATAAAACCATATTGAATTTTATATTGTTACAGTATTGTGATAGTTTTTATTAACATTATCAGTAATGGTAGCCAAGTTAATACTAAAATATGGCAAAGCAATACGGTTTTATCGAGTGGAATAGTCTCGTCTTATGTTATGGTTGCCAATTTTTTTTTGGGAAAATAAAATAAACCCTATTTCCAAATAAAAAGTATTCTTCCAATTTATCTATTTATTTGTTTAAAAACTGTACTGTACTGTAATGAAACTTCACGCATGTTCTGAAATTTCACAGGTCTTGATTCGTTAGGAATTTATATAATAATTACTTTGCTGTGAAAGAAACTGAAAGACGTTCACTAATTTAATTGATTTAAAAAAAAACACGTAGCGTTTCTCCATCCTTGTTTCTAAAAATAACCAAAGCACTTTCTAACAAAAGAATTCAATTAAAAGAGGTAATAAACGTCCTAAGTCACGGGCTCGGTCAATTATACCGTATAGTTGCAACTGCGGGACAAATGAAGACGAATCGCGCGGCAGAATGTTAGGTTCCCAGAGGGTCTCGGTGGTACCACAGGAAAGTCAAAGTTCAGTGAGAACAGATTCTTTAAACCACAATTTTTTTATGGCATATGAAGGCAAACGAGCACACAGGCCACCTGATGGTAAGTGGAAACTGTGACCCATAGACATTCGCATGATGATGATGATGATGATGATAAGTGGGGACGCCCAGCCGAAGCAGGCGGGCAGTCGATTCGGTTGCCCGTTCATTCTGCCCTATTCCCCTCAGTCGTGCCTCAGGTTACTGGCCCGGCGGCGCTCCCATCCAGCATCGATCCCATCTTCCTGTCTTCCTACAGAACAACAATGCGTCCCGTAAGTTGATGCTTTTGAGATCTTCTGTGGACAAAACGTCCTTTCCGAATGTGTGGTATCTCAGTGACGAGTACATGACACACTCGGCTAGGACGTGTTGACTAGTTTCCTCTTTGCCACAGTGTGGGCATTGAGGGTTCTGTTTAATACCTATTACCGTCAGATGTCTGTTGAGCGGACAGTGTCCAGTCAGAATTCCTGTTAGTATGCTTAGGTTGTACTTACCCAGGTTTAGAAGGTACCTTGTTCTGTTTTTATTAACCCTTCCTATCATGAGTTTGGATTGTCTGCACCCTTGCGTCATCCCCCATGCCTCATTTGTTTTCTTTTCCATTCTTCTGGCGATAACTCCTTTGGTTACCATCTCCGATATTGGTAATACCGGTTCCGGGCCTAGGTACTGTTGGTCCGCACCTGCTCTGGCTAGTTCGTCTGCCTTCTCGTTTCCCACTGCTCCACTGTGTCCTGGCACCCACGCCAGTGTTACATGGGATGTGGTGCCTAGAGTGTTCAGTTCATTCCTACACTCTTGTACTAGAGATGATTTGATCACCGGATTGTCTAGTGCTTTGAGTGCCGCTTGGCTATCTGAGTATATTATAACGTGACTACCCGTTACATTGCTTTTTTCCTTGAGGCTCAGGGCACACTTCATGATGGCGAAGACTTCTGCCTGAAACACACTGGTGGAGCCCCCTAGTGGTATCGTCGTGTGCTCATCTGATTCTTGGCTATATATGCCCGCTCCCGCTCTTTTGGTTGAGGATTTCCATGAACCGTCTGTGAAGCATGTCACTTTGGGTTGTGGTATTTCTCTCTCCCAGCTGTCTCTCTCTCCTATGTGGATTCTGTATTTCTTGTCGAACCTCTTTCTTTTCTTGATTAGGTCATTGTTTACCATGAGCATATCCATGTTTGACATTGACTCTTTCTGTATGCTTGCGTGTCTCTTGTCCATCTCGGACCCGATCCACTCCCTGCTCGCTTTTATTCTATACCACTGTTCTGTGGCTCTCTTCTCCACCTCTATGTGTACCGGGTTCAATCCTAGCATGATCTCCAGGGCTTGTGTAGGTGCTGTTCTCATTGCCCCGGTTGTCATCAGACATGCTAGTCTTTGAACCTTTGTTAATTCTTTGTCTATATCTTTTATCTTTGCTCTGTGCCACCACACGATGGCTCCATAAAGGAGTCTGGGTAGGACCACCGCTCTGTATATCCATTGCGTTATCCTTGGTCTTAGTCCCCATCTCCTTCCTATGGCTTTCCTGCATTGCCACAGGGCTATAGTGGCTCTTCTGCATTGCTCCTTTACATGTGTCTTGTATAGCAGCTTGCTGTCTAGTACTACTCCAAGGTATTTTATTTCCTTGAGTGTTTCTATCTCTTCACCTTTTATTTTTATTGGTGTTAGGACGGGCAGCTTCCTTTTGTTGGTGAAGAGTACTATTTTCGTCTTGGTCGGGTTCAGGTCTAGTCCCCTGTTCTGACACCAATTTAGTACCTGTTTTATCCCTCTTGTCATGACTTCTCTCATTACACTGAGGACTTTTCCCCTCACTAAGAGTACCCCGTCATCCGAATACGCTTGCATGTGTATACCTCTTGTGTTAGTTTCTCTTATGAGCGAGTCTAGTAGGAGACACCATAGGAGTGGTGACAGACAGCCTCCTTGTGGGAATCCACGGCTCGTCTTTATCCTTATTGAGTCTCCCCCCAGTTGTGCTGTGATCGCTCTCTCTTCTAACATGGCCATTATCCATCTCCTGACTGCGGGGTCTATGTCATCCCTCCGTATACATTTCTTTATTGCACTAAAAGTAGCTCTGTCGAATGCTCCCTCTACGTCGAAGAAGCATCCCAGTGCCAACTCCTTGTCTTCTAATGCTCTTTCTATCCTTGTAGTCAGGTTGTGCAGAGCTGTCTCTGTTGATTTACCTTCCATGTAGGCGTGTTGATGCCCGTGTAAGGGCAGTCTACCGCCTTGCATGCTTGTCCTTATCTGTGTATCTATGATCTTCTCCAATGCCTTCAAAACAAATGATGAGAGGCTTATGCTTCTGAAGGATTTAGCGTCCTTGTAGTTTTTCTTGCCTGGTTTAGGTAAAAATATTACCTTTACCTCGCTCCAGATTTTCGGGATGTGGCCTAGCACCAGACTTCTTTCATAAATTTCTTTCAGATGGTTCCAGATGTATTTCCACCCCTTTTGTAGTAGTGCGGGTATCACTCCATCTGGTCCTGCCGCTTTGTAGGGGGCGAAGGAGTTTATAGCCCATTCCCCCACTTCATCACTTATCTTGAGGTTCATCGTTTCCCCTGCTTCCCTTATCTCGTTATTATTTTTTCCTACTGTAGCCTCATGTAAGTTGTCCTCCCTGCAATCGGGAAAGTGTGTTTTTACCATGTGCTGCAGTACTTCTTTGGGGTCCGTCAGTTCGGTCGATCCTACTATCAGGCTACCCAGTTGGCAGGTTCTCTCGTTCGACAGTACCCTTACTAATCTCGCTGCCTCTGTGTAGCGTTGTATCTCTCCCGTGAATGTTTTCCATCCCTGTGCTCTCAGTTTCTCTCTAGTATTAGTATATTTGTTCCTAATGCTTCTGTATTCGTGCCAGCACTGATCATTGTTCCTTTTCAGAGCTGATCTTAGCGCTTTACGAGATCTCTTCCTCAGTTTCTGTATCTCTTTATTCCACCACGGCTGTCCCTTGTCTCCGTTGCTCGTTTTTTCCGGACACGCCGATAGGTAGGCTTCTGATATGGCCTTGTTCAGATCTTCTGCAGCTCTGTCCAGCTCCTCACTCGTATCTGGTCTTCTATGGCTCGGTGTCCATTTACTCAGTATATCGTTATATTGCTCCCAATCCGTTTTTCTAGGGTTTCTTATTTTCGTTCTTTCCGTGTAGTAGTCCAGGCCGTACAGTAGTCTTCTGTGGTCCGACATACTGTCCTCCCTGTCCACCCTCCAGTCTCTTACATGTTTGCCTATCTCCCCTGAGGTAATTGTTATATCCAATACCTCCTCTCTAGCCCTGGTTACAAAGGTTGGGGTTGTCCCTGTGTTATGTATGTCCAGGTCATTACTTACAATAAATTCTAGTAGTGCTTCCCCCTTCTTGTTGGTGTCGGTGCTCCCCCACACCTCATGATGTGAGTTTGCATCGCAGCCTACAAGAATGGGTGTTTTCTTACCTTTATATCTTATAATCGTTTCCTCCAATTCTCTAGTTGGCGCGTTGCTTTCACCTGGGATGTAGCATGTTGCCATCGCTGCTTTGATTCTCTCTCCACTCCTTGTCACGAGGTTGATTTCTACCACGACTAGGTCTCTGAAACATATGGTCACAAGGCATCCCATATTTCTTAAGTCTCTACTAACATAAATGCATGCCCTAGGTGGTAACTCACCATTTCTTTCGAAGTGTAGGTCACCCCCCAGGCTTCCCAGGCCTGTGACCTGGTTTTTCCATACATACGGTTCTTGCATCAGGACTATATCAATCTTTTCCCTTACTATGTATTGACATAGTTCCGACATTGCGTCCTTACAATGCTGAAGGTTTACTTGACATATTCTTATTTTTTTGTAGTTTGTGTTGTGTGTGTTGTTGTGTAGTGCTGGTTGTTTGTCTGTGTTGTCCATTGCTGGTTGTGTTTATGTGTAGTGTTGCTGCCCCCCGTTTCCCTAGACTGAGGAGCCCCCTTCGGTTTCCATCCGTGGTGGATGGTCATCGATCGGGGCTGCCTCTGCCTGGTTTTCGGGTTGCAGCGCTGGGTCGCCACAACTGCACTTGCAGCTACAGCTCCCCCTCCCACCCGGGGTCTCTGCCTCCGCATCTTTCCTCCGGGGCTGAGCCCTGACCAATCGCGCCCTGATGCGTGTGGCTTGGAAAAATAGCCATTGGCTAGTCTCCGCACCCCACGCATCCTCTACGCTCTTGGGCACCGAGTAACACACCCGGATACCCGTGGCCAGGTTCTCCCGCCCCACCTGCGTCCACTCTTGGAGTTTCAGCTCCCCTTCCCTGTCCCAGTTTTGGGCTCTCAGGTAGAGAAGCGGATCCTCCAGGAGCTCCTCCGGCGGGCCTGGGATCCAGACATTGACCCGGGTGTTGCTCAACATCCGGGCCTGCAGCCTATGCCCCTGAGGCTCCCCCAGGTCCTTCTCAAGAAGCCACTCCCTCGCCTCTGCCGTGGATGGTGTCACAAGGAAAAATCCCTCTGACACCAATCCCGACATGGCGAACTGGAGTTGCCTCCCTCGAATTCCCTGCTCCTTAATCGCCTCCGTAATGAAACGGCTGACAATTCTCCGGACTTCGGTCCCTAGCGACTCATCCAGCGGTACACCGTCCTCGCGGCAGATCGCCACTGCGAGCTCCCGTGTTTCCCTTGCGGTCGCACGGGTGCTCGCGAGCGAGTCACCGCGGTTTGGTCTCTTCGCTGGAGGCCGTGTCGAGGGTCCTTCGTCCGGGTCAGTTGTCTGCCGTTTCAACTTCGGCGCCCTCCCTGGCGGCGGGGGCCTCCCCTTCGCCTGAATGTGGCGAGGGTTTTCTCCCGCCGCCATCGCTAACCTATGCTGGTTCCTCCTGGCCTGTCTAGCCCTCTTTTTCTCTGCCTTGGTCGGTAGTCTGCTGAACTCGCCTCCCTCCGTCGGGGTTGCCGCCGTGGCGGTTCCCTCCTCCGAAGTTGATGGTGGGTTCAGCAAACGCTCCTCGTCGTCCAAGGACAGATTCACCAGCTCACTCCACGGCATCTGCAGGGGTCCCCCTTGCACCTTCTTGTCGGTGCTTGGCATCCCTCCTGCTTCTGCCCCTTCCGCTCCCTTACACTCTGGCGTCTGCGGGGGTCCCCCTTGCACCATCTTGTTGGTGCTCGGCTTCCCTCCCACTTCTGCCTCTTTCGCTCCCTTTCTTTCATCTTTTTTTTTTGTTTGTTTTGGCTTCCATACTTGTCCTTCTTAATATTCATCCGACTCGCTCCCCACCCTCCTCGGAGCCCTCCTACTGGGGATGGTTTGACCCATCAGGGATACGAGTCCGATATAGCGCTCCGGGGTGAGCTGTCAAGTGAGCCCGCACGATGTCAAGCCCTCCGTCACCACTACAGCGACTCGGGGCCGTACTCCGCCGGCTACTGACCTCATCACCCCAGAACGCTCGCCCGCGGCCAGAAGACTGTAGACGCGACAGCCGATTGATTCTGACTGGCTGGGCCAGAACCTCCCGTGTGAGATGAATCCCGAGCCAAAGTGGCGTGTTGTTATCCGAGGGTAACTACTCCGACCCTCTTCAAACTCAGCCTACCAGGATCTCGTTCTCCACCCGTACGGGTCCCCCTGTCCAACGAGCACACAGGCCACCTGATGGTAAGTGGAAACTGTGACCCATAGACATTCGCATTCACAAGGATGCAAATGCGCTGACAACCCTGAGGACTAAGATGGAATGCCTCTATGCTTGTCATTTCACCGGCTGTCTTATCTCCAAACCGGAACATAATTATGCAAACACTGCTGCTTGGCGGTAGGTTAATGGATAAGATGGTGGTGGCAACCCGGACTGATACTGCACAAGGTCCTCCCACAAGTAAAAAATATGTTCTCAATAAAATACGAAAATACCGCAAAATATCACCAAAAGTGAAATTGAAATTAAAATTGGCCAAGAAATACGCATGAAGCATTTTAAACTGTTAATTAGACAACGATTTGACAGAGAGATCCGATACGTCGTGTGACCATATAAACGCCTTGTTAATAAAACATTGCGGTGTAAATTAATTACGATGTATATAAAAACTGTAAAAAACAAGGCAATTAAATTATTGAATAAGTAAATTAAATTGTAAATTTTAATAAAAATATATAGTAATACCCACAGATTAACTAGAAATAAACACAGAGATAGATAAAATAAAAACATACTAAATACAAATAATATTATTGAAATGCATATTTAATTAGAAGTCAACCAAAAAAAAGTCATACAAAAAAATTAAAACAAAATAATTATACTGACATTACTTATTTACTATGATTAATTAGATTATTACGGGTGTTTTAGTGGGCCAAATAAAATTATAGTAGGGACTTCCCAACGACATTAATTGATGGATATAAAGAGTTTACTTACGTTTTTATATTGTTATACATATGTATGTATAATTTGAATATGGTCGATGAAGGGAGATAATACTGAATTGTACATTGGTGCAAGGCATTTTTTTAGGCCTATGTCAGCAGTGGACGTCTTTCGGCTGATATGATGATGATGATGATGATTTTATGTAGAAAAAAATCGAATCACCGTAAAATAACTCGTTTTTGAAAAAATAAAAAAAAAAACCTTAAAATGTATTAAAATATATGGGTATCTAATTCCAAAAAATATTTCAGGATAATCTTGTAAATATTTACAGAAAAATGATAATAAAATAATAATAATTTATGTTTGTGACAGGAATCAGTTTGTGAAAGGTTTTTTAGGAAATGATGGTTAAATAAAAGTATTATCGTCGATAGTGAAAACAGGTTAATTCCTTTCCTGCTAAGCTTGTTCCGATGAACTATATTCACTTTAAAAGTTAGTTGAAGTAAGTATTAAAAATAGTTATCGATAAATTTGACATTGGCAGGAAGACCCTAGTTAATTGTCATTTTTGCCGCTAACACTCCCATATCTGGTAATTATGTTTACTAGTTAGCTTTATCTATGGCATTAAATAAATAATTCCCTAGTGGTACGTATCATGAGTCATGTTCATTCATGTGTAAGTGAGATGGCAATATGTTATTAAATGAACATGTTTTAGACGTAAATTAGCACTCTTCTGACCTATGTTTATTATGTTAGTGTGTATATTTTTTAATTTAACGACAATTATTAGCCTCTACAACTGTTCAAAAAAGACACAGCCACCCACAAACCGACTTTTTTAACAGCATAGTTTCTTATAAACTGAAAAAAAATGTATTTCCACAGTCATCGTTTCATAAAATTTACTGTTACAACTCACTACTTACTCACGCTACAAACTATTCCCAATACCCGTAGTACCACTGCGGGACAATACATCGACGATTCAAACGCTGGAGGATTGAAAGTTTTCCTATGTTTTCCCAGTATCTTCCCATTGTCTGCGGTCTTATTTATAGTGAAATCTCTGCCGTATAACAGAACCGCTTCGGGATCTATTTTTTTTTTAGACGTTAATGCTTTCCATGTAAATCTATACACCGTGGGAACGAGTAACCCGACAAATTTTAAATATCGATTCTAGAGCCAATTTGTAGTATATAATGTGATATAACATGTAGTCCAATAAAGCATAATTTCCAAGACATTTATTATAAAAAAAATTATTCCATAGTTAATTTAATTTGAACTTTGTCACCTATACCTAAAGCATTATTTACTAAGAAATTGATTAAATTAATTTACGTTGTACGTTGATGACATTGTTATTTACAAGATGAATCTTTCTTAGAAAATATTGCTTTACGTTAAGGTGACAAAGTTTAAATTCAATTAATTATGTTTTTTTTTTTATAATTAAAAACTCTGAAATTATGCGTTATTGGGCTACATGTTATATCACATTATATACTACAAATTGGCTCTAGAATCGATGGTTAAAATTTGTCGGGTTACTCGTTCCCACGGTGTATAACTCGAAGTAAAGAGTTGAGAGTGGTTCTCGTTGTACATAAAAATAGGACCTGGTTAATTTCAAACAAATTTGAAGATATACATTGAATAAAAATGAATGCAGTTTAAATTTTCCATCTACAGTATTCAAGGTACATTCTTTCCATGTGGCATAGCCGTGGGACGCCCTGTATAAGTAGATAAAAAAGCGCTGTTCGTACAATTTTTAGTTTTCCCTACCAAAATGGTAAAAAAATAACCCTTATGGTGAGACTTCGTTGTCTGTCTATGTGTCTGTCTGTCTTTATGCCACAGCAGGGTTTCTCAGCAACTATAAATGCTATCAACTTGAAATTCGGCATAGTTGTACAAATTGCTTGCACCCATGTTATTTTTTGTGTGTCATGTGGGGTCTAGAATGGAGGAGGAGGTTCTACTCACTTTCGGTCTATATATCTCTTTCGTCAATCTTCTTTCATCCATTCTTTCCAATTGACCGAACCATTGAAGCAGGCCTTTTTCAATCTTAGTCAATACATCTTTCTTTTATCTAAATATTACTCGTGGTTATAATATTTTTTGAGATTATTTAGTGAGCGCAGTGGCAGGCACTTTTCAAAGCTTCTGTAAACAACAGACAACCCAAATCCATTTAAAATATTATCTGCTTCTTCACTTGCTGCGTCAGAAAATTCTCAGTGATGTCTAAAGCGAGATGAGGCGTGAATTATATTGTTATCGACCTTTGCTTATAGAGAAGTTAGATAACGATTATGCTGTATTACCTCCTAATATGTGCACAAGCATAAGTAGATATCAAGATCAATAAATTAGTAAATATCTGGGGACAATCTTACACAAATTGATCTAACCTAGGCTCTAGTCTTCTAAAAGTACCGTGGTTACTAGGCAACGACTAAAACATAAAATCCAAGACTCAGAAATAAATACTCGCGCTCATGACGTAAATATTTGCCTTAACTGGGATTCGAACCTGTGATAGCTAGCTTCGTAATTAGGGCCACTAATGTCATCATCATCATCATCATGTCAGCCGAATGACGTCCACTGCTCTGCTAGACATAGGCTTCCCTCAAGGCTCTCCACTCAGACCGGTCTTGTGCTTTTCGCATCCACCGCGTCCCCACGATCCTTACAAGGTCGTCACTCCATATTGTAGGCGGTCTACCTACAGCTCGTCTCCCGGTCCGCGGACGCCACTCAAGAACATTCTGACCCCATCGGCCATCAGTCCTGCGAGCGTTGAGAATAGTTTTTGACGCGTTTCCGTATCGTCAACGTTTTGATAGCTCTTATTGACTTAACAATGTAATGTCAAAAACATTATGGTTTTATTAAGGTGAAAAGAGGCCTTGGGCCTTTATAACCTAGTTTGATTAAACCATCTTGCTTTCATATCGTAATCACACCATTGACGTTGTGATAGCACTATGCGTCAAGTGAATACAGGTGAAAATAACGTCAAGAACAATGATGATGGTCAAAAATGATCCGTGTACTAGTTTGATGTAGATAAGTGGTACATTTGTTTAGGTTATGTAGAAAAAGTACCAAATACACTGGCATAGCGATCCAAATGGGAGAACGCCTATTGATTTTTTTTTAATTTTTTTTAAGACATTTTATGCTTATGCTTGTAAACAGATTTTTATGTGCCAAATAGATTATTTTTATTTTCATTTCATCATTGAATCGTCACAAAAAAAAGTTATCCTATTTACCCAATAATAACTTTAAGATTTGGCTGCAGTAACCACCACGCACCCTCGTACCTCCCTGCTCCCTAACCAAAGCCCCTCAGTCAAACTGTCGCCGTTGTCAGAATTCGTACATTCCCCAGATTTAATACAAGCCTTACATCTCGCAGACTAGATATTACACTTTAATAGTGCGATATGTTACTGCTGCGAGTAGAGATGGTCGATCGTGTACCGTGTACCAGTTCAAATATAGATAAATGGTACATTCAATAATAAATTTGATTTCACTTCAAAATCACAGTTCTAGGATGTTAAGTTAGCTAAAGTTAAAACAGTAGCTTAATGTTTTTTTTATTGTTCAGGTACTTTTAATAGGTCATAAAGACAAATGTTAAAAAAGAGCATTAAATTAAAGTCCAAAAGGCTTCCTCTACCAGTCGACTATCATCAGTTTCTCGCTTTCTTTCAAAGTAAAAGTGTATAGACACTCTGATTATTATTTTTGTTAAGACGATATGAAATATGTTCACGGTATGTATGTACCTAAGTGCGTATTGCATGTAAGCAAGTTTGTTACGCCATACGGTTCCCACACGGTGACAACGTGACTCACTGAGTCACCCAATTTTGACGATAACCGATTGCCGGACTCCCACGAAAGTGCTGAGTGAACATTATCGACTTTGGTGATAATCAAGGTGCAGCGAGAGTCTTACGTTCTCCATCGCGGTAGCATAAGGTCGTGTGATCGATCTGGATCAATAAATTAAGTTAGTTATATAAACCTCACTGTATCTGCACCTTTGTTAAGAGATTAAAGTTCACTTCGAAAATCAAGTGTTCGTTTCTTGAAGAGTCCCTCCGGCGGCCGTAGCTCGTTTTTAGTTATAAAATATTAGTATATAAACACACAGAAAATAAATTACCTGTGTTGAAACAGCTCATTTTTACAACAGTCACCTAGCTGTTTTACTTAATTTAAAAATCGATTAGTATTACAATTAGTTACTGATAATGTATTGTATGCATGTACCAAATTACGGGAACGCGGTGGATGCAAAAATCACAATACCGGTCTGAGTGGATAGCCTTGGGGGAGGCCTATGTCCAGCAGTGGACGTCTTTCGGCTGACATGATGATGATGATGTACCAAATTAAATCGGTACAAGTACCACTTTCAACTGCAACTTTACCAACCCTATTTGTAAGTGTTAACCCGAATATCGCGCGAACGTGTCGCGATATAACGGCGGTAAAACACGCCGCGTTTTCATTTGTTGCACTAATAACTCGCCGTACGTGACTTAAATTCTGCGGTTTGTAATTTTGATATTATATGACGCGGGAGTTTGAGCTTTACGTAACTGTCAGAAATTACGATAATTCTGAAGAGATATATAATAAACGAGTTTTTACTTCTGGGGTCCGTTTCTGAAAAAGTATTACTCTAATAATATATTTTCTCGTATTATTAACGAGACAAAACACTAATATAATTGGACCAATAAGCTTTGAGAAATGGGCCCCAGTTGTTTATTTGTTTCCTGATATTTATCAATCAATCAATCAATCAATCAATCAATCATTTATTGTTATCACATAGAGGCACATACATTGAAAATAAAAGGTGTTGTTATTCTAGATTAAGTCAGTTCCACATGGACGCCCTGCAAGGGCACCTACAATATTTAGGTAGTTAAAAGCAGGACAAAAACAAAAAATATGATACCTACATGCATAAAAGTCCTAATTCTATGTTTGACAAATAAAATCAATAAATATGTTAGTAAATTAATATCAAAAAAATATTGTTACTTAATATATTATTATTTAACTGTCAGCATATTTTAACACTATAGAACAAATGTCGCAAAAGCCACTTTGTGAGCTTAGTTTCCAAAATCCAAACCCTGCAAAATTTTCAGATTATCAGGAAGTCTATCATATACTTTAATACACATATTGAAAGCCTTCCTTTTATACATGTCCGTACGGCAGAGAGGTTGACATAGCAGATGCTTATACTGGGCCCGTACCGTTCTGGTTGAAGCGTTCCAGCGGGATTTAAATTAATTAAAATGCTTGTTTGTAAACAAACAAACTTTCCGTATATACATGCAGGCAAGTGGCAATATGTTCAATTTCTTAAAAATCGGCTTACAGCTAGCCATGAACCAAGAACTCGTTATTGCACGGAGACACTTCTTCTGAATAAAAACCCTTTCAACGTCCACCGAATTACCCCACAATATTAGACCGTAACTTAGGACTGACATCATTTAGATGACGATATATTAAGACAATTAGTGTAATGAATAATAACTGCAATGGTTTATAAAAAACCGAGCAAGACCTTGTCTAACCATGCTCAGTGTAGTGTTCCAACGTGTTTTTCAAGATTTTATTTTACCGCTTGGCTGTCGTAACTAGTATGTATATTTATACCAAATTACAGCTGTCTAGTACTAAGACTCTCTGCGCTAGGCTGTGGACGGACGGACGGACATGGCGAAACTAACTACACTCGCGGTCAAATAATACGGGTCAGAGTGCGTTTTTCATACTAAAGAGGCTATTTCAAACCCTTGGTTCCTCGCCAGGGGATGCTTTTAGTGAAATCTGATGATGGACACCCCGAGCATCGATCCAGGACTTCCAGAGTGCCTAGGACACCCAACTGATTGAATCTGCGGTTAACGCCGGAATTGTGCATGTTCAGGAAAAACCTATAAAATGGCAGAAAATGTAAGGAAATCCAAATGCTGACCCAAACTCTCTCGCTGTGGTGTTACCTGATTGTGCGATCAGTTAGGTATCTTAAGCACTTTTGACCTCCTCTATTGAACCTAAGAGTATCCACTATTAAACCTCACTCAAAACAACCAATGCCCTAGAACCAAGGCTTCAAAATAGCCTCGTTTGTATGAAAAACGCACTCTGACCCGTATTATTTGACCGAGAGTGTATAAGGGTTCCTAATTTGACCAAGGAACCTTAGAAAGTATTTCTAAAAACTTTAAATACAAATGCAAAGGTAACTTTGTTTCTTTCGTTTTCAAAGTTAAAGTACGTATCCCAGTAACGGCTGATATTGGTGTGATGAGCGCGAATATTTAATTTTGTTCCTGAGTCATTGTTCAGTGTTCGCATTGTTGTGTTCCGGTTTGGGGATAAGACAGCCGGTGAAATGACTAGCATAGAGGCATTCCATCTTTGTCCTGAGGGTTGGCAGTGCATTTGCAGTCTTGTGAATGCGAATGTATATGGGTCACAGTTTCCACTTACCATCAGGTGGCCTGTGTGCTCGATTGCCTTCCTATGCCATACAATAAATAAATAAATTTTGTTGAAAAACGCATCAAAATCCGTAACGTAGTTTAAAAGATCTAAGCGAACATACAGACGGACAGACGGTGGGAAGCAACTTCCTTTTTTTACGATTTAAAAAAGATTAGATAAGTAAAGGAAATATCATATTATTGTTTACATAACTTAAGTACTTAACCCCAATTATGTTAAAAATACCATTATCGACACTCTTTACACAAATTGTCCTTATCTCAAACTGAAAGCTAAACGAAAACGTATACTACACCGTGTTTTTCTTGATTTACGATAACTTCGGCATATTACTAGGTACATCCGTAGAAACTACATGGTAGATAAAAAAAAAAAATATTGAAAAAAAAAAAAATGTTTTCTGTTTAGAACAAAGTAATTAAATTTTGTATCTTTGGTCATTCTAAAAGGACCTTTGGAGTTAACTAATAGATAGATAATCAGTGTCAAATATGTCAATGTTGGCGTGACATACTCGAACACACACCATTATGAGCCTTTTACACCAGTTCAACGTGATTAAATTATTAAATTTTAATTTGAAATATCTTTAAAACCGTAAGAGTTATCATTTGTCTGTCTTCGGGAAATTAACTTTATTTGACCTAAAGAACGTTCCCTTAAAGTTATCGTATATCAAAAAAACACGGTGTATAGGTAATTCTAGTTATTTCCTGCGACTCTGTCTGCGTAGAAATTCTTTATTGTAATTGCTTCTGGAATTGTTGAATTTCCAGGGATAAAAATAACCCGGTGTCGTGTCCCGGGGTTGAGCTATTTGTATACGAAATTCCATTAAAATCAGTACAGCGGTTAAAAAAATATTGTTTTTACAAATATATGAAAACTCCTGGTATAGCAGTGTCCCTTTCATTCAGCCCCCGTATCAAGGTCCCCGGAAAATCCGGAAATCGGTCCTTTTTATTTGGGAGCTACGAAATCAGACACACACATACACGTATACACTTGTTAGACTTATAAAACCCTTTATCGGGAATTAATTAAAAGAACGGAAAACTTAATGGTGTTTCGTGAACACAGGCAGTTAGCAGAGATCGTTTAGCGAACAACTCAGTGGCAATTTGTTTTTACACGAGCATTGCCCGGCTTTTACGCCGCGGTGGGCAAAAAGAATGCTATTCAGTCTTAAACTGGTTGAACATTAAAGGGTTGATACCCTTGGGAGGGAGTGGAAGTATTCCTATTATCTTTGCTAGGGAAACACACATGCTAAGACGTTGACCAACTTTGTAGAAATTAAGGATAAGGATGGCTAGATAGAACTCTGGAAAATATAACCTTACTTTTTACCGCTAAAAATATAATATTCATCATAATAAAAATAAAAATGGCGATGTCAAGCAGTTAGTGAAGAAGCTTCTTCTGCCACTTGACAAAAGTTCGTAACAGCCTTTAGTCGGGTGGCAATAAGGTGCTCACATACTCCTTTGATATACTAAGGTGGAGTCAGATTGAGCTGGACTCCCTGGAAGGTCCGTCTACTGTTAAAATCACGTCGCATGTTGCACCCACGCTCATCTGTCATGAGATTGTACATCCCGAAAAAATATGGAGGTCGAGGCATTTTAAGTGCTATGAGTGTGGGATGCATCGTCATATATTATGGTTGCAGTAGACTGGAGCTTCACGCCGGGTGTGTAATGATCAGTATAAAAATACATACATACATACATAAACTCACGCCTTCATTCCCAGAGTGGGGTAGGCAGAGCGACAGAATTACCAACAACTCTAAAAACTTGTTGATAATTCTGTAACCACATTTTGCATAATCAGACTAAGATGTTTACCAGCGTATTAGTGACAGGTTGCAAGCCCATCGCCTAACAGTACTACAAGCCTTTATTCCCTTAGTCGCCTCCTACGACATCCACGGGAAGACATGGAGTGGCACTATTCTAACCCGAAAACCACACGGCAATATAATTTCATTTGATATAATAACATTTGATATAATTTTGCCGTGTGGTTGCCTGCTTAGAATTTGCCGTGTGGTTGCCGGCTTAGGATTGTGCCACTCCATGTCTTCCCGTGGAAGTCGTAAGAGGCGACTAAGGGAATAAAAGCTTGTAGTACTGTTAGGCGATGGGCTTGCAACCTGTCACTAATATACACTGTTAAACATCTTAGCCTAGTTGTGCAAATTGTGGTTACAGAGTTATCAACAAGTTTTTAGAGTTGTTGGTAATTCTGTCGCTCTGCCTACCCCACTCTGGGAATGAAGGCGTGAGTTTATGTATGTATGTATGTATGATATAATTTTAAAGGATATAATCACTCATTTTATATAATAAACGATTGGTATATTATCAAAATATCATTTATTTATTATAAACATCATTTGGTATAATCATCATTTTGTATAAAAATCATATTGTATAACTATCATGTGGTATATTATTTTACTAGCGACCCGCCCGCGGCTTCGCCCGCGTGGAATGTATTATACATATAAACCTTCCTTAAGAATCACTCTATCTATTAAAAAAAACCGCATCAAAATCCGTTGCGTAGTTTTAAAGATTTAAGCATACATAGGGACAGACAGCGCAAGCGACTTTGTTTTATACTATGTAGTGATATTGCCACATTTTTTATTATTTTTTGGTACAACTGTCCTAACAAGGCTCGACGTAGACTTTTTAGCGTCTGCAAACTGCTTACGGTTCTGTGCCCTCTTTGAGGGGAACCGAAGGTTTTGTCTGTTCAAATTTGACGAGGTCATAATCAACGAACAAATATATTCCGACGGATGGCACGGTCGACATTTGTCGAGCGTGCCGTTGCCCCGGTGAGTCCCTCAGACATATAATTTCCGGTTGTTCGCATTTGGCCAACAGCGAGTACTTGCACAGACACGTGAACAGGATCATCCATCAGCAACTTGCTCTTGAATATGGTATTTTTGAGTCTGAAGTGCTGTACTAAAAATACACACCGGCGCTAGTTCTCAAAAATGGTCGTGCTACGCTCTATTGGGATCGATCTTTTATAATAGACAGGACTATTGGGTATTCCCTTGGTTGATATAACAACTTTTCTTCTATTTTCGGTTTGCCTAATATTGTTTGGAATATTTAACCATTTGTCAAACATCACTTTTCATATTTTTTATTTAGTATAATGATTTGTTGATCGAACCACGTTAACTCTAATAGACGTTTTGCACCATTTTTGTATAGTCTAATATTCTTATACCTAATGATTAAGTTACCTAACTATCGTTTTTTAATCTAAATGATTATACTGATAATTTCAAATATTTTTTATTACATCGATTACACCGATATTTTATGCAAGTTAAGTCGAATTCTATTTAAAAACCGACTTCAGGTCACCCCGTATCCACGTGGCTGCCCTACCCCTAGAGTGTTTTTGCAAAACGCGGAGCCAGAAGCTGCGGAGCGAAGGTCTCGCATGCGAGTGTAGGGTGGGCCCTTCGAGCGAGAGTTCTGGCGGGAGCCTACTAATTTCCAATATCTGCCCCGTTGATTCATTTTTATATAAAATAAAAAATAAAAAATGATTATATAAAAAATATTATTTTACCAAGTGATTATTAGGCAATAAGAGTATTATACTAACTTATATTATGCACTACAAAAATTATACAAACCGAAATTATATAGTTTAACCCTTAAATTGGCAACGTATCTAATAATGCACATACCATAATGTTCACTTTTTTATTTTTTGGTTACTATATTTTTTATGCTGATTTCAAATTAAATAGGGTTTGAATTCACGACTTTTTTATTTTTGCCAATTTAAGGGTTAAGTGTTTATGAAAAATAATATCATATTAAACGATTATAAGGCGAAGTGAATGTTTATGGCAAGTGATTTTAGACAAACTGAAATAAGGCCAATGGCAAATAGATCAAAAGTTGTTATACCAATCATTAGACAACCGACTATTGTCCCCAGTAAGCCTGATATCGTGTTGACAGATCGATATCAACGCCGAGCAAAGCTCGTCAAAATGTACTAAAACTCAATAGGTATTCAAAATAAGCATCTTTTCTTTACCAACATATCTCTCTGCCGTAGCAGTTAAATGATTACCATAAAAACAAATATTTAAAAATAAATAAAAACGGTTAATGATCATACATACCTTCGGTTTCAATATCCATTGCGGCAAAAGATCACACAAATCACTAATTATGCAGAATAATTGAAAAACAACAAGTGGTAATTACGGTCGTAACTGATAACGATGTTGCGGACAATCAATAGTTGCACTTTCGCGGTCGATAACAGAATGAAGATAATTAGAAAATGGCATCTAATTTATACTTTTGTGTAGTTCGGACTTAGTAGATGTACAAATAATTACTAATTTAATGATTCCTAATTGGTATTTTTTTGATTTTTGACATATGGGAGGAACCAGTGTGCATTGGTCCGTCGAAGTCCGTCATAATTCTACCTTTAAAAGTTAGATAAAAGAGTATTTTAAAAGATTTCATGCACAGTAAATCCCACTTTTTCCCCTTTTTTTTGTAATTGAGGTACTACGCCAACGCATTTTATTCGTAGCATTATATTTATTTATATTTATTTATTTTAGTACATTATATTTATTTCATAAAAAAAATGTTTTTACTACTTTTTCGAATTACGAGAGTTAAACTAGAATAATAAGATTTTTTTATACACCATTTTAGTTTTAGTTCGGTTATAATTCTTATGTATTAAGTAAATAATGTGTTATTATAAAAATAAATGTGTTTTACATTAAATTAAACCGTTTTTCTCATAAATCTATCCAATACTCTGCGTTTAGTATTTTTGTCGCACCTTAGTATGGGCGAGGAACCATAGTGCAACGTCACTATCCCGCATGACGAGAAACTCGTGAGGGTCCAGAAGGACCAGCTCAGCAAGTACCTTGACTTGACTTACTAGGTTACCGCCATGTGGTATGTTGATCGACGATAATTTTCCCGATAGGTAGTTGTTTTGGCGGTATCCCGACTTTTGACCAAATCATCATTCAAATGAATCGTTTTACAAACTACAAGCAAGTCAAGTTGCCTTGACAGGGGATCCAAATAGAGTCGCTTTCTATTTCTTCGCTCCACTGTACTTGTCACTGCACTTGTCACTGTACTTGTTACTGCACTTGTCACTGTACTTGTCACTGTACTTGTCACTGTACTTGTCACTATACTTGTCACTGTACTTGTCACTGTACTTGTCTCTGTACTTTTATTTTACTTTATTATTATTGCATGTGAAGGCAAACGAGCATACAGACCACCTGATGGTAAGTGGAAACTGTGACCCATAGACATTCGCATTCACAAGACTGCAAATGCGTTGTCAACCCTGAGGACTAAGATGGAATGCCTCTATGCTAGTCATTTCACCGGCTGTCTTATCCCCAAACCGGAACACAACAATGCAAACACTGCTGCTTGGCGGTAGGTTAATGGATAAGATGGTGGTACCAACCCGGACGAACCCTGCACAAGGTCCTCCCACAAGTAGACTTGTCACTGTACTTGTCACTGTACTTGACCAATGCAAATCTGGCTTTAGGTTCGTCCTGGTTGTGGAATTAACAGTAAAAGTAAGCAGAGAAAGTAAATGAAAAAAGAATATTAGATATATATTAGTTTTTTTTACATAATTATCAACGATAATATCCAAAAATAGTTTTTTAAGCTTGCTTTTTATTATTTAATTTAAAACCAAAATATTTCGTCTAATTGCTAGAGACCGATGCAGATGAAAAATTGTGAGAATTTAAGTTTACCCAGTCATCCAGTCTACCTGTGACCGCTTTGATATTTATTTTCACAAAAACTGTTTAAACATAGCTTTGTAGACAAAGTGTTTGAAATTATATTCAGTGAAGTTAGATTATATATTAGATTTGAGGTAAAGGTTTTCCATTCGTTTTAGTCTCTTAAATTGCAGTGTGTTTTTGGTATATTTTGAATCATAGTTTAACGTAAAAGTATATAAATAACGCTTTTCAAGCCAGTACCGTAATCAAATAATATAATAAACTAGTCTCGATTGTAATGCAGGGGCATTACCAAGATACCAACGACATAAATAAAAAAAAACTTTATGAACCTAACTTGGTGTTTTATTTTGACATTGTAGCGGGCGCCTCGGTACAGATGAGTTCTTAATGCGGCCCTTAGGCCGTATTAATAAACTGTTGTGAACTGTAATGCTCGTCTTTTTTTTTTTTTTTTTTTTTTTCTTTGCCCCCGCGGCGACTTGAATATCTACTACCGCGGGGATATGGCGTTTCCACGTGAAGTGATTTCGCCAGTGTCAAGGTTTATATAAGTATAAATCAATATAGCAATAAAACACAATCCAATCTTCTCTAGGAAGATTGGGGGCAACGTTGTACGGTCAGAGGTCAAGATAGTTTTAACCTCTGCACCACTGCGAGTCCACTTGAAACGAGAAGAAAGATGCCAGATACACGAAATAAGTCCAAGTCTTCAATCACTGTGCGACACAAAGGCATGTCAATAATGACAGCTATCTATGGTTTGACGTTTACTTTGACGTTTCTTGACGGGCGTCTCAGCCAAGATGAGTTTCTTAATACGGCCCTAAGAGCTGAGCTCACTTTCAAATTCAAATTCAAAATAATTTATTTCAGAAATTACATTTCCATATTGCACAACAAATTAAAATAAACATTAAAATTAAAATCAAAATTAAAGTTTAAACTAGAACCGTAATTAAAATGAAAATTACACAAAACTTTCACAACTAAAACTAAAACACAAATACTAATAAGTAAGATTGCTTCCTACATGGAGCTGCATACAGCGAACCATGTAGGGGCAATCAAACCTACTCGCTATCATGTCCAGGATGCTGTTGCCGCTACCGCGCACTCTGCTCAGCAGAGACGAGCACCGCATGCGCAGAGTGGTGTAGAAGCAATCGATGCGCGCCTCCGCGGACCAGGCACTGCAGCGACGCGGCAGCCGCACCAGCACCCTGAACGATACTGTACGCGTAGGGCGCTAAACGATCTTCGAGTATAGTTGTCCCACAAGGCGCATGTATACAAGGAAGTGCAGAAAGCTCTGAAAAGAGTAACTTTCACCTCCCTGGAACACCGCGCCAACCGAAGCGAGCTGAGACACCCTTGAATCTCTAAACACGAACTGTTTCAGATTCTGTGATTCTGTTATGATTTATCATATCGTCATCGAGAGGTGACGGTGATTAAAAATAATCTGTGGAAACGTTGTTCCGTAGAGGAATAACGTTGTCGAAAAGTTAAGGCAATTTTAAAACTTGACTTCAGAATAAAATGTGGTTTAATTATTAATTAAAATCACTAACGTAGCCTCTACCATGCCTATCTAACCTATAAGAGCTAAATATAACAACTCCAGAGATCATGTTCCAGTATGAACCGGACAAAACCGGATACGACCGGCGCTCGTAGTTACCGGTTCATTAAAACTTGGCCGAGTATCGTTCCGGAACCTCACTCAATTTATGTACTCAACATGTTATGGAGAATAATGGGAAAGCGAACTTGTACGAGGAAATTGTAGGTGATGAAACATTGTTTGGTTGAAGGAGGTCTGTATTTAATCAATTTACAAAGCCAACATGAAATTGCGGCACAATGCTGAGCGGGGTCCTATTCAACGTAATTTAAATTAATAAATAAATCAGGAGACAATGTCACACCAATTGAACTACAAGGAAAGGTACCCAACTGTCCGGCTCCGATTTGATTTATTTTTAAATATGCTAGAAAGTAGTCTAAAATAACGGACACGTGTTTTTTTTTGAGTTGTCCTCCAAAGTACTAAAAAGTGACCAAAACCTTTAAGGTTTGTACAGAGTTTTGTTAAAGCAAATTGCTAGTTAATTCCTGGTTTGAATAAATGTGTGTAAGTAAATGTAGAGAACATGAAAAAATAACGGATCTGTGTTTTGTTATTTCGGCTCAAACTTATATTTTACAAAAAAAAACACCTTCAAAGTTTCATACTTCTCATGGTTTCGCTCACTTCACTTTTTTTTGTCCTAATACCTCGATTAGTCCAAGCATTTTTGTCTATTAGATAGTCCTCGATCCTATAATACACCTTGGGCTTTTCAAGTATTTTTTAAGTGAGAAAAGGGTAACGTTAAAACTACGTCAGGTAATTTATTATAGAAAATTAACTTACTAACTACTACTACAAAATTAAATTAACAAGCATTATTATTATTACTAAAAAAGCAAGTAGGTAGAAGTCGTTAACAAAAAAAAACATTTTCATTTCCATCTTTATTTTTCGCACTTTATGTAAAACGTAGAATTAAAGGGAGAAGCCGCCTCTTCGCAAGTTTGTTAAGTATATTCCACGTAATATTATTATTCCGAACAACGCAGCTATAATAGATTTATTGTTGATAGCGAATAAAGGATCAGGCAAATAATACCAGCATGATAATAAGCTTTATCAATAAGCAGTAAACCAACCGTTGTGCTTTTCACGGAGCTTAGAAAGCTGTAGAGAAGGTACCTATACAATAAAAAAAATTATTGTACACGCCGCACGGGACATTATCAAGAACTTTATATTTCAACTTTTCAAAAATATAACTACATACATACATACACGCCTTCATTCCCAGAGTGGGGTAGGCGAACTATAAAAACTTGTTGTTAATTCTGCAACCACATTTAGCACAATCAGACTAAGACGTTTACCATGTGTTTATTAGTGACAGTGCCGTGTGGTTGCCGGCTTAGAATTGTGCCACTCCATATCTTCCCGTGGATGTCGTAAGAGGCGACTAAGGGAATAAAGGCTTGTAGTAATGTTAGGCGATGGGCTTGCCACCTGTCACTAATATGCACTGTTGAGCATCTTAGCCTAATTGTGCAAATTGTGGTTACAGAGTTATCAACAAGTTTTTGGAGTTGTTGGTAATTCTGTTGCTCTGCCTACCCCACTCAGGGAATGACGGCGTGAATGTATGTATGTATGTATGTATTAGTGACAGGTTGCAAGCCCATCGCCTAACAGTACTTCCAGATTTATTCCCTTAGTCGCCTCTTACGGAATCCACGGGAAGACATGGAGTGGCACAATTCTAAGCCGGCAACCACACGGCACTGTCACTAATAAACACATGGTAAACGTCTTAGTCTGATTGTGCTAAATGTGGTTGCAGAATTAACAACAAGTTTTTATAGTTCGCCAACCCCACTTTGTGAATGAAGGCGTGTATGTATGTATGTAGTTATATTTTTGAAAAGTTGAAATATAAAGTTCTTGGTAATGTCCCGTGCGGCGTGTACAATAAAAAAAAAGGAGTGGCAAATGAAATGTAATTTTTGAAATATTATCAAAACAAAATACAATGGAATCAAAAGTGTGTTTATAGTTCCAAAGTTACATGTAAAATTATTTATCAGTAGGTTTCGACAACTAAAAGTCACCGATTGAAAATCTAAAAAACACATTCTCACGTAAACAAAAAAAAACCTTTTACTGCCTAAATAAATATATTCACATTTTAAAAGATGACACCATTTACAGTCGGCCTCATAAGTAGCTGCGCACTTTTATACCTTGTCGCTTTAACGCTTTTGACAGGTAAGTGAAGCAGTTCAAACATGACGTTAATATGACAAAGTACTAAAGTGTTCGGCTACTTATAAGGTCGACCGTACCACTAATACTACAACTACTCGTATTCATAATTTCAGCCCAGTAACTTCAGGCATGACAGAGAAAGAAAATTATGAGTGACAGAAGAACCGATAAAAAAAATAAGGAACAATTTTAGCTAGCCCCAAATTAAGCTCAAAGCTTGTAACATGGATACTAGATAATGATAAACATACATATCGTTACTACTTTAGAAAAAACTCGTATTAGCAATTTGAAGTTGTATGACTTTGAACTTAGTTCTCTTCATATTTAAGTTTAAAATCGTACGTCACGAAATATGAGATCCGAGGTTGTTTCAAACAATGACGATATACAGGGTGCCTCTGACCTTGGGGCTTTAAATGCAACGATCAGTAATAATTCTACTCGCTAAACTGAACTCCTTTTGTTCTGCAACATTAACTTAAGTTTAGATAACTAATTGATGTTAAAGCCTAATTGTAAAATCAGTGTATTCCATCATGGCCATAATAATCACTATCTCATGGTACGGGGGCGACATTTCCTTGGTACGAGGGCTAAAGGAAATGGGGAATTGGATCGCTTACATTGAACATTACATTTAACTTGTATGAAATAATTAAAATTCAAGTTGAACATATAATTAACAACTACAGAACAAAAGAAGTCCAGTTTCAGGAGTAGAAACGATCAATGCAATACAAATATACAGGATTAAGTCTCTGAATAATGTTGTTACAGTAGGTAAGCATGTTTATTGTATGTATTTATTTGTGTTTTATATGTCAATTAATATCATTGTATTGTATTAGTACTTATACCCATATTCTATGATTTATGTTTAGCTGATTTCTTAAAGTAAGAACCAACCTTTGACTTGGTTCTGTTTGGCCAATTGGTTGACTGGTACAGAGTGCCTTAAGGCCCGTCCGCCATTTGTACTTTTCTTTTATTGTGCAATAAAGTTGAAATAAATAAATAAATAAAGCCCCAAGGTCAGAGGCACCCTGTATAGAGAAAAACATAGTTAATCACTTACCTAGTCGGTCCTAAAGTTCTGTCACAAATAAGAATAATGATAAAAACAAAAGTACCAATCAGTTTTTAATAATTTATATACCAATTTAAAGTACATTTAATAGAAAATTAATATAACTTAAAACTATTCAAAATGACTTCCCTTGTTTTTAATACACCGCCGCAATAAACGCCGCGGCCAGTCGTCTATCGCAGCACGCACCATATTCATGTCTATTTCAGCGACTGCTTTTCTAATAGATTACTTCAGGCTCTCCAAATTTGTATGTGGTTTAGCACAGACCTTCTCCTCTAAGACCTGCCAAATTTTGTAGTCCAAAGGATTAAGGTCCGGACTGGAGGAAGGCCAATCTTCGTGTCTTATAAAGTCGATTTTTTGACGCTCAAACCAGGCTTGAGTGGTCTTGGCTTTGTGTGCAGGTGCAGAATCCTGCTGGAACATAAAATGATGTCCTGAAAATAGCGTGTTGGGCAGATCTTTGACAACCTGATCCAAAACCGTCTCTTGGTACACTATTGCACTGATTTTGACCCCTTTTTCGCAAAAATGAACCTCAGTTGGCCCGTAATAAGATACTCCCAACCAAACCATCACTGATGATGGATGATGCCCATGTTGCACCCGCGGAGCGGTTTTTTTTGCTTCTTCAGAGCTCTTAGCGTACATTCTATCATTCTGTTTATTATACTTTTCTTCAATATCGAAATTTTTTTCGTCTGTAAATAGGATATCGCGGTGTCGATTTTTGGCGTACTGTTTTAACAACTTTCGGGATCTTTTAAGCCTGATTGTTTTTAGACGGGCATTAAGCATGTGTCCACACTTTTTTTTGTATGCTCGTATACTAAGATCTTCGTTTAAAATCTTTCTGAGGGTATTTCTACTCACACCCATCTGCAAAGCCATCAACTTCTGTTTTCGGACAGGATTTCTTGCTATACGGGCCTTGATCGCTTTGATCACTGCTGGTGTTCTTACGGAGCGTGGACGGCCAGTTCTTTTTATGTCCTCAACACTAGAGACTTCATTGTGCCTATCAATAGTACGGTACACAAACCTAAGCGTTATATTTAATTTTTTGAGCAACTTGAAAACGGTACTTGGCAAGTGCCCACAGCGGTGCAACGCTAAAACAGCTATTCGGTTTTCTTTCAATGTCCACTCCATCGTGAGAAATCGCAGCAAATGACTGTTTTTTGTTTTAACAAAATTGTTAAACATTCAAAAATGGAATAAAAAAACATTTTCTTAAAATTATGTTCTAAATTAAAAAATAATGTGCCAGTTACAGAACTTTAGGACCGACTAAGTACATACAATACAACCAAGACCCGGGGACAAATACCAGCGCTCACCACACAATTATTCATCAATAGATAGAATGATTTAAGATGAATATTAAAAAAAAAAAAAACTTGTCTATTTGTTATATGAATCAGCTTTTCCCTATTGAAATGAATATTCCCTATTGTCAGTAAAATAAGCAACGAAGTTAACATTAACATTTGAAACAATTAAAAAGTAACTCCATAATTTCTTCACTCCTCGGCTTAAACCATTCGAGTTCGCTGAAATAATTGAATTTAATCGCTAGCAGCGAGTTAAAGCGGATTTTATGTCGAGGGGGGACGAGGGACTCCGGTGAGACTCGAATAGGCCTAGTTTTATTACTTGGTACCTTTTTGGGCGTTCATGATATTTGGAAGGATTACTGAAGGTACTTTTTATAATTAGGAGTTGACAAATTCCGTGTTAATTATGATAGCCATTTGATGGTATTAAGCCGTGTGGTTGCCGGTTTAGAATTGTGCCACTCCATGTCTTCCCGTGGAAGTCGTAAGAGGCGACTAAGGGAATAAAGGCTTGTAGTACTGTTAGGCGATGGGCTTGCTACCTGTCACTAATATACACTGTTAAACATCTTAGCCTAATTTGTGCAAATTGTGGTTACAGAGTCATCAACAAGTTTTTAGAGTGTTGGTAATTCTGTAGCTCTGCTTACCTCACTTTGGGAATGAAGGCGTGATGGTATGTATATGGTATGTACCTAATTATGATATGGGCTATTTTTTACTGACTTATTTTATTTATTTATTTATTAGCGGCATCAACGACACTTAACTTATAAAATTGTGGCTTGCAAGTGATCCTGGACTTTTGTGTGTAATATATTGAATAAATATGTATTATATTTAGCTTTATAAAGGCTCTGTCATCCCGGCTCATAGACACCTCCGTAAATCCTAGAGCTGGTGCTTACCTCTCCCAAAGGATTGGCCTAGCTATCCGGATAGGTAATGCAGTCAGTGTCATAGGGACCATGCCGCGAGCGGACCTGCTAGAGGGGGTGTTCTTTTTATAGTCGTGATTATGTTAATTTAAATAAGTATAATTTGTTAGTCCTACTTAAATCTTAACTTAATTAAGTGCTTCCAAAATACCATAATAAATGTAATTATATTGTTCTTATTGTTGTTGTTTTTGTTATTATTATTGGTTTTCTTTTTATTCATGGTTTTCATAAGCAGACGACTAGGTTAGGTTACCAAGGCTCAAATTCAGCTTAGCTGCGCTCATGCTCTTTTCATTACCGCAATCTGTGTAACCTGTCTATATGGAAAATGTCTAAATGTAATGAAATAAATGAATTTGATTTTGAATTGATTTGAAAAAATCCCTTAAAGGGTTCAGTTTGCCTTTGTACTTACTTGTTTTTTTTGTTATATTGCCTGTGTTTTTTTCCTTGTACAATAAGGAGTATATATACATACATACACTTCGTCAGTTATAGTTTGCGTCACTTTGAAAGTAAAAGCAGTTAAGAAAATTCTAATGTGTACTGTTGGTCAAAGTCCATTTGTGCGTCAAAAAACATTGAAATCGACAAGATGCGATGTATTAATTCAAAGTATGGACATGTAACGACAAAATTTTCATTTTATTTTATTTTTCTGTATTGTGGAAAAAAACAGACACAGACATTAGAAAAATAATATACAAAATAGAACATAGAATTAAATAAAAGTGGCCTTATACCCTGGGGCAATTTCCACTGAGACTTATACAATAAATTAAAGTAGTGGCAATGCCGTAGGAACGAAACATACAATCACAAACCTCATGCTTTAATATAAAAATAGACAGGCCATGCTAATGAGTTGAACTATTAACAACTTATAAATTATAAAATGTGTTTTTTATATAGGTGGTATATACATTTTCTCAGTCTCATTACACACACAGAAAATAACGTCAAATATGATATAAATCAAACACTTATTTGTCCCCCATTCCTTTTCCTTGTAATTTTTAAATGTACAGGGCGAACGATATGAAGTGTTACCAAATTCACAAAATCGAGCCTGGTATCAAAGTAAATGCGACTTACTATCGGGAAAATGTTTTGGAAGCTGCGTTGGAGCCTTGGGCACGCAAACATTTCGGTAGTAGACCGTGGACATTACAACAAGACTCGGCCCTGGCTCATAAAGCTCGTGTGAACCAAGAATAGCTGAGCAACGCGTTCCACATTTCATTTCGTCCACACAATGGCTTTCGAATTCCCGAAACGCGAACCCGATGGACTTTTCTATTTGGTCCATTGTGGAGAGCAAGGTGAGGAGAAGAAAACATGTCAGTATGGATGCACTGAAGGAAGCGATCGTACGTAATTGGCATTGCATACCGCAGGATCACATTCGTGCAGAGTGCAACTCATTTTTCTACTGTCTGAAGGCTATAGACAGCAAAAGGTGGTCATATCGAGTTAACATAAAGTAATTTTAAAAATTTGATATCTTTTCCCCTTTTTTTTCTTAATAATAAATAATTTGTGACAGCAAAAAAAAACCTAGCGTTTTCAATTTGGTAACACTTCATATCGTTCGCCCTGTAGGTACGTTGATCCTTTTCGATATTTGAAAAATATGGCTTTATTTTTGTATCCAGACAACGATTTTATTGGACTTAGTGATTTTATTAGTTTTACTTGTCGATTGTGTAACAGGTGGTTATTACAATTTCATACTCAATGGAGTTCAAGCTTAAACGTATCTCTTCTTCTTCTTCTTTGCCCCCGCGGCGACTTGAACAGCTACTACCGCGGGGATATGGCGTTTCCACGTGAAGTGATTTCGCCAGTGTCAAGTATATATAAGTAAAAATCAATATAGCAATAAAACACAATCCAATCTTCTCTAGAAAGATTGGGGGCAACGTTGTACGGTCAGAGGTCAAGATAGTTTTAACCTCTGCACCACTGCGAGTCCACTTGAAACGAAAAGAAAGATGCCAGATATACGAAATAAGTCTTCAATCACTGTGCGACACAAAGGCATAAAAAGTACAAATCACTATCAGAAAAGAACTTTGAACACCTAATTACCCAAAAATTAAAGTCTTAAACAAATTACACGTCCGCCATCTTTTAACGTTGCAAATGACCCCAAACGTATCTCAATAAGTTATGAATACGTTGCCTGCCAATTGTCACTTGAGTGACGCGTAATGACAAGCCTGTCACCTAAGTGCCCGATATCTTGACTTATAAGTTGACAGGCATCAAAGGGTAAACAATTATGGCCAAGGGTTTAACTCTGCGCAGTACGGAGTAAAATCAGTAGAGAAACCTTTATTTCAAATAAATAAATAAAATCAGGGGATTATGTCGCACAAATTGAGCTAGTCCCAAACTAAGCTCTAGGCTTGTACTATGGGGCTAACAAAATATTCGCGCTCATCACACAAATATCTGCTTTTACCAGGATTTGAACCCAGGATCACTAGCTTCGTTGGTAGGGGTACGAGCAACTAGGCCAACGCGTCGTCTTTTATATCATCACTAGCTGTTGCCCACGACTCCGTCCATGAAGAAGTCGTTTATTGCTCTTCCCTTGGGTACATTTTTCCAGGAAAAAAATAGCCTTTGTGCTATTCCAGACCACTCTATAGGCTATTCTATCTCTGCCAAATTTCATGCTGTATAATGGGTACAACGATATAAATACTCATCATCATCATCACCATTAGCCTATATCAGTCCACTGCTGGACGTAGACCTCCCGTAATGAGCGCCATTTTACCCTCTCCTTGGCCTGTCGCATCCAACATCTGCCAGCAGCGTTTCGCTAATCATCACTTCATCTTGCCGGAGGGCGTCCTACGTCTATCCCAACGGTTATCGGTTCTTCTACAAATATGGCCAGCCCACTGTCACTTCAGCTTGCTGATTCTCTGTGCAATGTTGGTTACTTATACAGAGAAATAATAAATACAAAAAAAACTTCAAATATTCATGTTCATCACACAAATATCTGCCCTTACCTGGATTTGGAACCCAGAGCCGCTAGGCCAACCAACTAGGCCAACGCGTCATCATTAATTGTGATTTACCTTCAAAACACTTATCCTCTTATTCATAAACGCACAATAAACCAATTTTAGTTGAAGTATTCTTTGTCCCTTTCTGTCAAATTCAAGTGTCATAATGTAAGATAAAGACAGAGCAAATTAAAAGCACACACCATTAAATTTTCACTGTAAATTATGATGTAGTAACGGTCTAAAGATTGTAGAAATTTACACCAGCCGTGTACAGTTTACTCGTTATAAGTAATGGTTTGACTACCACCTACACCGATACTGTCGTCCCCAATAACGCGTAATAGCTTATTGATTGTAGAGCCACTTTATGGATAATTGCGGTGTTGTGCTGGTGAGCCTATTGTTCCACTAATTGCCACGTTTAGCGTTTCGCATTATTCACTTTTCCATACTAAAGTTTAAATAAAAAACAGTTCGTCTTCAGTCTTTTTGGAGTTTCTGTTTCCTATTGCCGCTTAAAGGCTCTAGCCATACATTACGCTTGCTATCGTTAAATTAAAAAGATACATACATTAAATCACGCCTGTTTCCCAGAGGGGTAGGCAGAGACCACTTCTTTCCACTTGCTACGATCTTGACAAATTTCTTTCGCTTCTTCAACATTCAAAAGATAAAAGATGTTTATTTAGTAAGGAGGCCGCACGGGCACTTTTACACGTCAAAAATCTACCAGCGCTTCGCAAGGGACAACTGCTGCGAAGAAATGCCGCAAGAAATAGTCAGTCTAAAATATTGCTTATATAATAATAAACTTAAGCTAGCATTATAAATAAGGCAATGAACTCACATAAAACAAAAAATAAATATATTCATGTGTAGTTGAACAGGAAAATATGTCAAAACTCATAAGAATTAATAAGTAGTAGTAATAAAAAAAAATATAAATTTTAAAAATTATACTTACCTATGACGGTGCAAGACAACCCACATAAAAAGTTTCGATAGATTCTCCTACAGAAACCGTGTCCCCTAGACAAAGATAATGTTTACATATTTTTTATGACTAAGTTATTATTAAGGTGGTGTTTAGTTTAGGCCAAGCATTTTTATCTGTTAGATAGTCATCGACCCTATAGTAAGCTTTAGACATCAACGACTTTTTCAAGTAAGTTTTAATTACTGGAAATGGTAAGTAACTTTAAAACAACGTTATTCAAATGATGTGATATCTTAACAAAAGAGTCTTCTATTCATCGGTCATCGTCATCGGTAGAACACGTGACTCTTAGTACCATATCTACCAGGCTAGTACGTGTAATAGAGCTAGGCAAGGCTCCAGGTGACGTCAATGCGCGTCTTAGTCAGAATTCTCGGACAAAGCCGTATAGAAGCTTTGGAGAGAGCTAAAGCTGTTTGGAACTGGTTTTGTATGGATGCATGATGTTACTCTATACTGAATAGTAATAGAATGCCCGGTGAACTGGGCCGTTTGTGATTGGGTTTGTGTTGAACTACATCTGAGACTTGCTTTAGTTTTAAATAAAAATCAGGGGACAAACTCACGCCCAAACTGTAATGCTTGTCTCGAGATACGTCAAATATGTCAGTTGCCTATGGCTTGGCATTTGATTTGACGTGTCTTGTGACTCGTATCTCAGTCAAGATAAGTTTAGTAATACGGCCTTAAGTTCTACTAAATGATAGGCAATTTACGTTAAACATTGTATGTAAATTTTGAGAACTTATTGTGCAATTAAAAATTGATATACACTTTTTACAATTACTAATTTTGTGTAGTCGTGCAGTTCATTTAAGTTATTTTTTTTAATTTTTTTATTATAATTTTTTCATTCACGTAAGGTCCCATTTGTGCTATTATTAAATGTATTACGCTCGTGTTAGTTTAAAACAACTTTTCAAATTGTGAAAGTTTCTTATTAGAAATTCTCGGAAATTTCTATAAATATTCTTGAATTTGGTATGGAAAGAGAACAATATCAATGCTCTCGAATGTTTCCAATAATATTCTCAGTAATTTCTTGAGAAGATTTGTTAACTTCTGAGAATGTTCTGCAACTTGTACATTGCTAAGCATAGTACACTTTAGATCGGGGACAACTTTTCTTCTTCAAGAGTTTACACATAAGTAGTAAAAAATAGTTTTGCATTTAATTTTAATTCCAAAACATGTTTTTTTTTTGTCATAGAGAAGACAAACGAGCACACAGACCACCTGATGGTAAGTGAAAACTGTGACCCATAGACATTCGCATTCACAAGACTGCAAATGCACTGCCAACCCTGAGGACTAAGATGGAATGCCTCTATGCTAGTCATTTCACCGGCTGTCTTATCCCCAAACCGGAACACAACAATGCAAACACTGCTGTTTGGCGGTAGGTTAATGGATAAGATGGTGGTAGCGATCCGGACGGACCCAGCACAAGGTCTTACCACCCGCATGTGGTAGTTAAAGAGATCTTACAAGATTTTACTTGAAAACCCAGAAAATATTTAAAAACACCAAGTAAAACCAGCTTGATCTACTTAAACATGCAAATGTGGAAGGTAAAAACGAAATTAAAATTACCTAAAACAGCTTTTCCGCACCCTTCCCGCGTAACAGTTTTTTAAAATGTTTACGTTCCCCTAATTACGGTGCTATTTGTTTTGCGGACTGTTTGCCTAAAAAGATAACAAATAAATTAATTACGTTTTTTAAGAAAGATTAACAGAGGGTTCACTTGGAATAAGTATTTGTCAAAAAAACATTTTGAGACAAATTTTTGAAAAATTAAAAAAAAAAAAACTATCTTCTTCTTCTTCTAAAAACTCACCTATTATTACTGTTATGACTCTTAGTAATGTTTGCAAAACATTTACACAAAAATGAATTAAGTATCTGTATCTACCTATTTCGACTTTAGAGATCGTAAATTCATTGCATTTAGGTGTGGTAATTAGTCATATTTTCTATGGACTAATTACTAATCGCAACACACACTGGTCAAAGACTTTTGACTTCAAAGTGTGTCTTGCCAGTAGTGATGACCTATGGATCTGAGACGTGGGCGCTAACAATGGGAACTAAGGTTACCGACATAGCCCGAAGAATAGCTAAACTGAAATGGCAGTAGGCGGGGCACATCGCTCGCAGGACTGATGGCCGATGGGGTCTGAATGTTCTTGAGTGGCGTCCGCGGACCGGGAGACGAGCTGTAGGTAGGCCTCCAACAAGATGGAGTGACGACCTTGTAAGGATCGCGGGAACGCGGTGGATGCGAAAAGCACAAGACCGGTCTGAGTGGAGAGCCTTGGGGGAAGCGTCCAGCAATGAACGTCTTTCGGCTGACATGATGATGATAATGAATTACTAATCGATTTTACTTTTTTTAAAGCACGAAAATTTTGTGATTACTTTCATCAATTAGTGACGTACCCATTAATTTTAATCGAAAAGGTGTCCTCTTTCTACGTGAAACTGATATTTTGCATATAAATTATGTCATAAAATGGTTAACAACACAAAGTATTTAAATTTTGTAATAAAATTTAATTATCTCCTATGAGTGTATTATGACAAAGCGGTCAAGTATTTTAATGAAGCATTTAAAACATTATGCTTAATTAAATTATAATATAAAATCTATACAGGGTTATTTTTACACACATTTTATCATATGAATTTGTATCGTTAATATGATATATTACAATAAAAAATTCAGTGTTTTATTTTGCAAATTATCCAATTTTTACGTTCGTGTGTGGGCCACCAACACTTTAACCAAGTCATACTAGAAAATCACTTTTTAAATACCTCAACAGTAAAAACCTTTTTACAGCACGCTACTTTGCTGGGACCCCTGCATTAGAGGGTCTATGAATATCGTTAGTGGAATCATTGAATCGGCAATATCTGTAATGTTTTTTTAAGCTAGAATAAAAATAACATGTCGCACTGCTAGATCAAGACAGTACCAACCCACAAGCATTGTTAGTTTTGTTTCAAGCTTATAAACGTTGTATTAAAGTTCATTTTAAAATACAGTTGTTTTGAGTTACTACACTTTTGATCTGGCAGTGGGAATGAGTCGGATTATCGATTAAAAAAAATTACCCATTTTATTGATGCTTGTTATGATTTTATACAAGTTAGTGTAATTTGATATAATAGTATTAATTAGCTTTTCCCGTTCCGAGATAATTAGTGTACCAGCTTATCCTTTGTGTTAATATATTATTTTAATTTGTTGATGGACGCATTTATCCAAGATCATAACTACTTTATCTCTGATTTGGTACAACTTAACTGTCAATCGATTGACTTGCTCAAGTGTTGCTATAGAACAATATATGTGTTACTTAGTTTATGTTTTTGGTTATAATTATAAATATTTTAGCGTATTGGTTCTTTTAGTAATTTATTGTAATTTGTTAAAGAAGGGTCACTGAAAATTAGCGCCATTTGTATCTATTTTTATACCGTAAACATATCCTTATATTATTTATTATTTAATTTTTAGGATTTCGTTGGGTAGTAAGCCTTTGCTGTCTGTCTATCTGTCTGTCTGTCAGCGAGCTGTATCTCATAAACTGTAATAGCTAGAATCTAGACGCTTAAAATTTTCACATTATGTGTTTCTATTGCCGGTATAACAACAAATAATAAAAAATCTAACAATTAAAATTACCTCATACAAAAAAGGTGTTTTATGCTCGATCTTAATTGTAAGGTGGTGCGGAACCCTTCGTGCAGAATCGCCCACTCATCTGAGTGACCAATGAAGATAAACAGAGAGAAACTGTCTCTGTCGTGCACATGAGATTCTTATGTAAAATCTATATTGATCTCTTTCTACATTTTCTCACTTCTGTCTTTAATGGGCAGTTAAGTGTGTGGCTGTTTGTACGAGATCGACTCGCATTATTAGTTTTGGAATAAAATACCCTCAAACACATTTTAAAAACAAAACATTTTCTATGTATTTAAGTATTTATTTATCTATATAAGTATTTATATCGTTGTCTATTACCCATAGTACAAGCCAAGAGCTTAGTTTGGGACTAGGTCAATTGGTGTGACATTGTCCCCTGATATTTATTTATTTAATAGCATGGAGTGATCTAGCTGTTTTTCGTTTTATTTTTTAAACAAGCCTCACTGCTTTTCGTTTCTCGCCATCTTTAAATTACTTTTTCGAGTGCCCGACTTGTTCTAAATTACTTGTTCAGTGAGACAATTGATTCATCAAAGAAGTCCCCGTTTCTCAGTTTTGGGGATGTTCTGTTAGACATTTACTTTACTGGTCTTTCTTTTCCTTTTGGTTAAAAATTCTGCTGTTTTAAAAAAAAAAAAGGTTTTTTTTGGAAACCAATTAAAGGTACAAAGATTTTTCAAAAGTTACCAACTTTGTAGGTTGCTGGTCAACATCTTAGCCTATTTGTGCAAATTGTGTTTACTGAATTATCAACAACTTTTTAAGTTGTAATTCTGTAGCTCTGCCTAGCCCACTCTGGGATTACAGGCGTGGCGTGATAAAAGGTTAAAGGGTAATTCTAATAAAAGTGGCACAGACAGGTTAAAGTTTCTCCAAAAAAAAAAGTAGTGGTTTTTTACCTTCTTTGCTTAGAATAAGCTTCTTGGTGTTCCAATTGTTACATATTTATAAAAGGGAACGGAATATTCATGAAAATAAAAGAATTATGGCTTGTTGAAATATGGAGATGAAGGTGAAAGTGTTATTAGACAGGTTAGAAGAGAAAAGGTTCCAGGTTAAACAGAGTTATATTAAAATACAAATTACTATAAAAAAGAAATTCCCTACATTTACTTTGGTAGAGCACTGTTAATGGGTACTGCTTCATAAAGCATCTGTACAGTTTTTCAGGGAAATTATATGTAAGTTATTAAATTAAAAATATTTAAAATATTCATTCACTTTAGCTTGCCAATAGTCACACTAACCTGCACAATGTCTCTTTAACCTGTCAAGAGTTACATTAACCTGTGCCTAACCTTATCTAACCAAGTTACAGGTAAAAGTTACACAGGTTAGAGTTAAAAGTATGTTTACAAGACATTTACTCTTAAACCGACGAAAATATGAATGTTCCACTCTTAGTAATATAAGTAGATACATCAGAATACCACGTTCAAATGATTATTTAATTATGTCCCATACCGTTAACATTAAATAATCGAGACAAGATAAAGTTAACATACCCGTTACAAACTCCAGATTACCGCATTTGATCAATAATTTCCACAAAACTATGACAGATAGCCTCCAACCGTTTCGTATAGTGGAGAGCCAAACACAGGCCGAATGTTTACCGAGAAATATGGTGTGCCTATTATTTTTCGTATGTGAGTGAGATACAATATCACCGACACACAGGTTACAGTTAAAATATCACTGGACAAACAGTCGTGTGTTAAAATTGATGGATATGCATATATTTTTAAAACCATATCATAACTATTGAATGTCATAATATTCTTCTTGAAATATATTATAAAACATATATAATAAAATATACACAAATAGTTCAAAGACCTTAAAAACTGGAAGCAAGTCGCATTTGGACAAGACAGGTTATAGTAAAAAATGGTGCCTACCATTTTTTTCTAACAAATTTAATGATTTTTTTTAAAAAAAGTGCCTTGGCCTCGATGCACATGGTCGGTGCTTATCTATGAACGTTTTTAGTTTTTCTGAAAAACAAACATTTAACACACTTTGTATTCAAAAACTCATTGACAGGTTACGGTGCCACTTTTTTTAGAACGACCCTAAAATGGATTGCCTCTATGCTAATAATTTCACCAGTTGTCTTATTCTTTGGCGGGAAGTTAAGGGATTGTTAAGATGACGGTAGCGATCAGAAAGGGTCCGTTCTGATCGCACAAGGTCCTTCCAATTTTATTACTCTAAGCAGATAATAATAAATGATTCCTTATTTCAAATTGTAAAAATCTTACTCGCTCAAAAATGACTATTCCACGAGTCTACGATTAATTTAGCGAAATATGCCAGCACGGCAGACTGGATATTAAATTTAAAATTGCAACGGCGCTAGGCGGCGAAGGAAACAATTAAATTGAAAACATTATGCAAATATTACCAGTTCAGAGGTTTTGCGACGGAGCCAAGTGCTGTGAAAGTGCATTTTCCCGGAGCAAAATTGTTTTTTTGTTTGTTAAAAATATCTTTCACGGGACTTACTCAATATGCGGTTCAAATTAACCAAGTTCTAAATTTTAGGGTACTAGTGGAAGAAGGGTACAAGTCGACTTAACTCGTAATAAAAAGGTATATAAATGAACGGAGTATACCAGACTTAAACCCTTTTCCACTTGATCTTCAGAAGAATTAAGAAGCCACATGCTGCTAAACACTCACAAAAATCAAAAGGGATGGCTTTATGTGCTTCCGCGCAAAATCGTGAGATGGTGACTTGTACATGGACGAAATTGCAGGCAAAAGGTAACCTTAATACTTAGATATACAATAAAAACAACAGCGCCTGGCGCTTAGTTGGTGGTGCCTATTTGCCTTTGACCTACCAATTATGCCAACCGTGACGTCAAATAGCTGTTTTACTTTTTTAATCCTTGGACAAGGCAAACGAGTGCACCAGCCCACCTGATGGTAAGTGGGATCTGTGGCCCATAGAAATTTGCATTCTTAAGCCTACAATCTTAAGACCGCAAATGCATTGCCAACCCAGAGGACCAAGATGGCTGAGACACACGTAATAGGCGTGATTGGGTGCTGTCTGTGGGGTCCAATCTGTTCACGCTTGTGTGTTCGTGTATCGTTCCTGACGTAGTGCAGAGACCTTGTCGTGTTGTTTTCTTAGTCATTATTTTTATTTTATTGACCTTACATTAAATTTGTAATTATTTTATTTGTGTAAGCTTTAAAAATAATTATGAATTACTTTATTACCTTGTAATTTTACTTATTTTTGAGTATTATTGTATTTAATAATTGAAAATTTTACCTTCTGCTGGAGTTTCTCGCGGCGCTTCTCCGCAATGATGGTCTTGTCCGAAGCGCTAGTAGATTCACTCCATGTTACCGACGTGTAAAAGAGCCCTCACGTAGCCAATTTACTGAATAAACATTTTGAGTTTTGGATTTTGATGGGGCCTCTATTCTAATAACTTGACCGATTGTATTATCCCCCTCACCAGAACACGACAATGGGAATGCTGGTAAGATAAGATGGTTGTTATGTAGCGTTCCGGACAGACCTTGCATAAGGCCCTACCACCCCTATTTTTTACGTTTTTACTTTCCTCCCTTAATACAATTATCCACTACATAGTCGCTGTCTCCGCGCAAGTCAATCGCCATCGCAATCGACTTCAAAGTGGAACAACTCGCCTTCGGCCTGTCAAAATGAAAGCGATTGCGATTGCAAGTGCGTTAGGCAATAAGCCTGCAGGTTCTAAAACCAGTCATGTTGCCACATACCTCTGGGCTTGTGGCGATTGTTTGAAATTAGAGGTCAACCGCGACACGACGCCGCAATAGGAATCAATGTGACATCAACTGATGGCAACACTGAAGCCATTAAGGTCAATGTTAGCGGCGCCTGCGGTGCTTTCAAATTCAAACTCAAATAAATTATTGAATACGGTGGTATTGTTTTAAAAATAATCATCATCATCATGTCAGCCGAAAGACGTCCACTGCTGGACATAGGCCTCCCCCAAGGCTCTCCACTCAGACCGGTCTTGTGCTTTTCGCATCCACCGCGTTCCCGCGATCCTTACAAGGTCGTCACTCCATCTTGTTGGAGGCCTACCTACAGCTCGTCTCCCGGTCCGCGGATGCCACTCAAGAACCTTAAAAATAATATTGTATCACTATGTTTTACCCTTAGGTGTAAAATTAATATAATGTTACTTATGCAGCAAATAGAAAATTTAAACCTCATAATTTTATAAAGGCTGAGCGTGAAATGATCCCTTAATAAATACAATAGAATACAATAGCAGATTGTTCAACAAGGGACTAAAACAAGTTATAATGACACTCGTGTCATTATTATTGGTTAGTCTTGCATAAAACGCTCTACTTTTCAGTTCGAATGCAATGAAAAAAAACGACGTCCTGAAAATAATTACAACGACGTATTAGTCGAGTTGGTAGTGACCCTGCCTGCGAAGCTAGCGGTCCCGGGTTCAAATCCCGGTAAAGGCATGTATTTGCAAGATGAGCGAAGTATTTGTTCCTGAATCTTGAACGTTTTCTGTCTATTTAAGTATGTACAAGCCTGACACGGTCAACTTTTGTGAGATTGTCCCCCGATAAGTATCTATTACTAATGATTTTGCTAAATAGCAATTTGTTATAGTCTTTACTATCTGAACTGAGCCGATCTTCTACACAAAGGCCATTGTTTGTAAACAATACCATTGTCATTCTTTGTGTCCGTAACACCAAGCCGATTACATACAAAAAAGTTAGAACTACATTGAATGTACATTGAATTATCAACCCTACCCTCTTAGTCAGTAAAAAATGTAAAGTGTCAGGATACAGATAAAAGTCTTTATTATTTGAACTGTTCTTATTCCCTACACAATACTATCATCTACACAAAACTTATATCTGTATCCTGACACTTTACATTTTTTATTGACTAAGAGGGTAGGGTTGATAATTAAATGTACATTCAATGTAGTTCTAACTTTTTTGTATGTAATCGGCTTGGTGTTACGGACATAAAGAAAGACAATGGTATTGTTTACAAACAATGGCCTTTGTGTAGAAGATCGGCTCAGTTCAAATAGTAAAGACTATACCTTGCTTAACTATTACTACCTATATAGAATAGATAAATATTTTATCACACAGTAAAAAATAAAAACCGCACCCCGAAAAATTACGAAGCACTAAAAAAAAACAAATGCGCTCCAAACTACGATTTGATGAATATTTAGTTTTTTTACTGTGCAGATCAGTTTTATTAGGTCCCAGGTTTTGTGGCGCATTTAACACCCTGAAAGATGTAAAAATATGTATACCTACTTGCCTTACGAGAATAAATAATAAGAAAAGAAAATAAAATAATATAAACTACGCTGGTTTACACTAATACCATAGTAAAAAACGTCAATATACTCGTAATGTATGTATAGGTAGAGACAATCAGAAATAACTGCAGGAAATAGCGGAAAATTCCTCTTAAATGAGTGGGGATGAAGTGAAATAAATCTTTTAGCATGCAGTAAGTCCGACTGCTGCGAGGGCATTAGCATTATAAAAGGGATAAGCGTTCCGTACATCTAAGGCCGGCATTGTGGCTTCACGGTCCAAGGGAACCTTTTACCGGGATTTAAAAACGACTTCCGAAATGAAATTTCATTTTTAAACTAAACAGAAAGTCGGAAGATGCTTAGAATAATCAAAAAGGAAGGTAAGATTACAGGTGATGGGATATTTTTACTAATATATAAATGCGAAAGTTTGTTTGTTACTCAATCATACAGAACGGCTTAAGTGATTTGGATAGACAGACACATAAAGAATCCACAGGCAGAAAACTTATTAAAACCCGTCTTTTTGCGTCACAGGTTTAAAATACTTAAATTAACTAAACATAACCATGGCCTCCCAACTCGAACAACGTATAATTATTACTTTAATAAACTCATAGATGGCGTCACAGGTATCGAGCGAAACATTTGAATCAGTAATCGTGAAGATTGAATGATTTTTGCACCTTAATAAATTCAACGTACCTTAATTACATCAAAAACATCCCTCTCTACATAAAGTAGGGTATATTTTTTAAGTTTAATAAATGCAATAAATTTTATATTAACTCCATCTAACTCATAAAAAACTTATAAGCTTTCAAGCTTGCTACGCCTTATTAGGTACTGTCACTAGATGGTGCCATCACGGATCGCGAAACTACTATGCACTCACAGACCCCAAGCGTTTCGTTTTTACAAATTCTTGTTTGATGCGTAAAATCAATACTCAAAATACTTCTTTTATATTAAAAACAAAAAAACAATAGAGAAAATAATGTCTTGACGAATATAAATGAATATTACAAAATACTGTTTTGGCGGTTTCGGTGTATTAAAATGTTAGTACAAACACGGAACAAACAACGTGCTATCTTTAACCATTGAAGTATCAAAACGCGCTGACAGTTTGTGTACAAACATTTAAACTACACTCGGCGTCAAAAAAATCGCACCTTTTGAAATTTTGACTTCAAGCGAATAAAGCTCTTAACTTATTTATTGTACCCTACCAATATTAGTATCATTTGAAAGCACAGTTAATAAACTTTAAAATCGGGCCAAACCGACCTTGTGTGCGTCTCCAGCACTGGAGGTGGACGTGGCCAGGGGTCCCTGACTGCTCATCGGTACATCACAGAGATCCTGGAGAACCACGTGGTCCCGTATGCTGGTTTTGTCGGGCCTGAATTCACATTCATGCACGACAACGCCCGCTCTCATACGGCGTTGATTGTTCGGGACTACCTGGATCAGGTTGGGATCCCCGTGATGCAGTGCCCAGCGAGGTCCTGACCTGAACCCGCGGTGCGGTCTCGTGATACTGCCCCTGCCACCCTTGAACAGCTTCGGGACGCCGTCATCGAGGAGTGGAGTGACATTCCTCAAGAACGCATCGTGACGTTGGTGAGGTCAATGAAGGATCGCATGGAGGCTGTAATTAGGGCTAGGGGAGGTAACACTAGGTTTTAAGTTTAGTTTTAAGAATTTGTTTTACTGTATTTTTTAATTTTGTTATGTTTTTAAATTGTGTAATTTTGGCGTGAATAAATGTTTTTCCTCTTTTCATGAAAAACTTTTTTTTAAGCTTAGTAATCATTATCACATTTTTATAAATTAAAGGATTCAATAACCTTTAAAATGAGGCCCCACACTCATACCTTATCTTAGATTTAATAGGGTTTATAGCTGCTTGAAGTCAACATACCAAAAGGTGCGATTTTTTTGACGCCGAGTGTATAACATTGTTTCGTTGGATTCGGATAAAGTTGAAGTTGAAGGCGATATTTCCTTTTTATGTAAATACGCACGCTTAAGTACGCTCACCAAACTATTTTTAACTTAATCTTAATTCTCATGTAAGTGAATTGTAAAATTCTTATGAGAAAATAAATTCTTTAAACCTAATAAACCAGTTATTTTTACCTATTGCTTTTATTTATTGTCAGCAAAAAACTTCCCAAACATGTCATTAAAACTTTCCTATTTTGTCCTGGACATCATTAATCAGGGCAGATGTTCCTATGAATTATTAAAACGCTACAACAATGTCACCGGTAGGATTAATAGCCATTCATTACATATTAATTTTAAGTCAACAATTTTCTTGACGTCTCATTCTTGAAGTCAATGCCATCTGGTGATAGGTTACTAAAACTATTAGGTAGGCTGCCAGCATCCAGTGGTGGCTCAGATACGGCATCTACTGGTGTAACTACGGGACTAAAATTGCCTACCGAATTGCCTACATTAGGACGGCACGCTTTTGCTGTATGAGATTGGGTATCTGTACTTGTATTCTGTTATCTGTGACATAACTAAACACTGGACCCGATTCTACGTGCACATCGCTTAAATATTCTAAAACTAAATTGTATTGTGACAGCAGATTTAACCAGTGCTATTCCAGACTGTCAAGCTGACAATGTATAAGATAGCCTAAAATAAGAAGCGTCACATTCAAATTAGCGCTGTCATGGCGCTGTCATTTGATTATGACAGCTGCCCATAGAATAGAAAAGTGTTTTTTCTCAAACCTGCTCGGAAAAAACGGTATTCCGATTGAAAGACAAGGACGGAAAGAGCCTCATTTTACTCCTAGGGTTAAAAAACTATATGAAAACACTTTCCGTCCATGTCCATATATTTTTTTAAAATGCTGTCAATTTGCATACAAAATCAAAAGGACCCAGACAAAAATTCCAAACAGCCCAGGTAACTGCTCGCTTTTTTAGCACAGTGCGTGTGTTTCTTTTTGAATTTGCATTTCAATGTCTATGGTTAGTATTTAAAAACAATTGACAGTCGGTAACATTCGTTCATTCTGCATAATATAATTGTGAAACCGAATATTAAACTATTTGTTGTGTGAAATACTTACTATAAAAAATGAGCTCAAGCGACGAAAGCGACGAAATAGGTACCACACCGCCTATATTAAAATCTGAAGCTGCCTCGGTTAGGCAAAACCTGCTTCCCGCTAAATCTAAGTAAAAATATAACTGAACTTATGACCAATTTATGCTGTGGAGGGCAAACAAAAATGAAAATTAAATTACTTGCTTTTTAGAAATGTATTTGTATTATTTCCTCACATGTTTGAGAAAAGCATTATGTTATGCCTCGGCGGAAACGAGGATTTCCTGACTCGTATTTTAGCAGGCCTCGCTGTTGCTCGGCCTGCTAACCACCTCGTCAGGAAAACCCTTACTTTCCCCGCCTAGGCAACAATGTACTATAGCGCCACCTAAATAAAATTAGGAAGTTAAGAGGCCACTGTGGAATCGGATTCACTGTATGTTGAGTTATTTTTATGAAGCTTCCACAGTAAACTGCAGTTGATTTTATATAGTATATGAATAGTGCTTTGCAAAGATGTGTGAACCCACAACGGTTTGGCAAAGAAATTCCAACCCACAGTCGGGTAAAGTAAGACGAAAACGCGATGATTTCTGATAAAAAAACACAGTTTTGTTTACTTGGTTGGTATACAGTAATTAATTTGTACTACTGTCAACATTCCTACTGTGCATGCATGCAACATTTCTACATCAATGCTCTGAAATGTGTAAAAAACATCCTTAGTATAGGTAATTACTTGGCAAGATTTACAAATTTCTGTGAATGTTTGCCAATTTTTTAATACATTGATTCAATTCATTTGCAATACAGAGCTGATTATATTTAAACAACATATCATTCTAAGAACGTAAGTAAATATCAAAGCGTATATCTACACTAGTTTTCACCTGAAATATGGCCACAATAGAGTATTTTATATTTCAACTCCGCGTTGCCTTGCAGCTTCCTGCCTATTATAATAGTATTGTGGCTCCTGACAGTAGAATTTGTTGCTTTTCTGATTTCCTTGAATGTCAGTCCAGTCTGCTCTATGAATTGGATTTATATTGTTTACTCTGTGGAGATTCCGCTTTGCTATCGTATGGAGAAAAATGGAGCATTTATTCGAGTTTTATTTTATACAACAACGCAAGTTCTCGCGGTCAGTGGTTTAGTTTAATTTAGTTTATTTATTTAATGGAAAAATTGCAATATAAATTTACATTACGTGTATAAATTAAAAGTATCGTCATGATGATTGTCAAAAACTATAATAATTAAAATCATTTCATTAATAAAGATCGTCATAATAATAAATTTTATTTTCGTATTAGTAATCTCATGCAATTTTAATTTATAATGTTTTATTTTGAAGCAGTGGTTGGAGCATGCATTTGATAGGGATGAAAATTGGAAAATAATAAGGTTTTATTTAAGTAAATAGACTATAATGTTGCCTTGATACAAATAACTTTGAATCAAATTATTTGCAACAATTAACATTTAAAAAAAATCTTGTGTAATAGAAAGGGACGTCTATACATTGCAAGCGGTTTTTGACATACTCATTTAATTGTACTGCAAAGACAAAAATAATTTAAAATATAGCAGCAAGAAACACTTTTATACATCTAAAATGTTATCTATATCCTGTCTCAGAAATAACTATTTTATACATTTTCTTTTTGTGTTGAGAGACAAATGTCCTTCAAGGTGGATTATCGTTAAAAATGTCTAAATAAAAATCGCTGTAGCCAACACGGGTTTACGTCAATATCTATGGGTAATCGCGAATGGGAAAAGTGGGGGTTGCCGCCTATTTGGCTGTCCTCAATTTTTCCTGCGGGTATTTTCTTTCAATTGCAGATTTTCGCAATCGTTATTCGATTAAAATACGTAATTTTAAGCGGTCTTTGTTTTGCAGTTGCCCAAAGGGTCAAAGCACCCAAAAATAGGTGCACCGATTTCTCAAGCTTAACATAACAAATTAAATTTTTGAAATAGGTTTAATGTGCCGTGTGGTGCCGGTAGAATAGAATAGCACCACCCCATATCCTCCCGTGGGTATCGTAGAAGGCGATTAAGGGATTAAGGGATTATTACATTGGAAAGATCTCCTCCGGGCGGGATAGGCGTCGTTAGCATTGGGCTGCTACCTATCTAGGAGAAGGAAAACTCCGAATTCAAACCGGGCGGGATAGGCGTCGTTAACATTGAGCTGCTACCTATCTAGGAGAAGGAAAACTCCAAATTCAAACCCGACCCTGCAAAATGGACCATGCGAGCACCATTTAAAAAGTTTATACCCCAGGAGGGTACTGGCAATGCCAGAGAATCCCTCCCCAGGCCTAGCCTGGGCAGCCCTTCGTACTCTGGGGGGGGGCAAAATAGTGCGCGTATGTTCGGATCCCTCCGGGGATCGGAACGGTGGCGATGCCGTTTGCCACGCGTCACGCTGTGTTCGCAGGGGGGTTGGCAAAAAGCGGGCCGCTGAAAGCCGCCTTGCTACGATGAATGTTTGTGGAGGGATGGAACATAAATTAGATGAGGTATGTATGATGATGAAAGAGAGAAAGCTAGATGTTCTATGTGTGACTGAAACGAAGAAAAAAGGGGTGAGTACGTCCACACACGGAACCTTGACGGCATTGTGGTCCGGAGTTCCGGTATCCGAGCACGGTCGTCAGGGAGTTGGTATCGTACTCACAGAGCGAATGGCTGAATGTATGCAAGAGTATGAATGTGTGAGCCCAAGACTTCTCTGGGTGAGACTCAAGGTAGGTCTCACCCGTTTATTCGTAATTGGGGCTTATGCCCCAGATACGAATAAATCGAAAAAAGAAAGGGAGGAGTTTTGGGAAAGTTTGCATGAGGTTTCAACAAAATGCAAGGAGAATGAAAGGATTATTTTGCTAGGTGATTTTAATGGTTGGACTGGCGTGCAAAGGGATGGTTATGAGTCGGTACTGGGTAAGTATGGTGATGAGCGAGTGAACGAGAATGGCAAATGCCTTCTCAATGTATGTTTGGCTAAGAATCTCTGCGTGACAAACACTTTGTTTGATCACAAAGAGATTCATCAGTATACATGGAGACGGCAGAATGAGAAGTCTTTGATAGACTTGATGATTGTTGATGAACGGTTGCGTAACAAAGTTGTAGATACCAGAGCATTTCGAGGAGTTAGCGTAGGTTCAGATCACTACTTAGTGGTAACACGAGTAAGGGGTCTGTTCACACGTTGGCACCATCGTGTTCCCGTACCTACCACTGCGTTAGAGAGGATAAAAGTAGAGAAACTGAAAGACGAAGTTATACAAGATGAGTACGTAAGAAAGCTGAAAGATTGTTTTGAATGTGTCGATAAGATGAATGACAGTGAAGTTGAGAATAATGTTAATAATGTATGGGAGATTATGAAGAATGGCATGGTCAAATCGGCCACTGAAGTATGCGGTGTAGTCAAAAGAAGAAAAAGCAAGAATGAACGTCCGGAATGGTGGGATAGAGAGGTAGATGATGTAGTGAAAGAGAAGAAAAAGTGTTGGTTGGATTTTGTAGCTGTAGATCCAGGACAAGATCTAAGCGACAGAAAGAAAAAAGAGTATAATAGATCAAAGAAAAGAGTGAAAGACGTTGTAGCTAGAAAGAAAGATTTACTGAATGAAAAGTATGATAGGAGTTTCTCTGACAACTTCCGGTCGAATATTAAACTCTTTTGGAGCTTGATTAAATCGGCTCGGGGGAAATCAGAGAAAACTAAATTAAGCGCGGTGAGGGATGAGTCTGGAAACTTAATATGTGAGGAAGAAAAAATGCTTGATAGATGGAAAACCTATTTTGAAAGCTTGTTTGAATGCGAAGATATTTCTCGTGAGCCAGAAAGCATGAGTAAAGGTGCAAGTAGCGAAGATGAAAGTGAGATTAGTATGAGTGAAATCATGAAAGCATTAAAAAGTATGAAAGCGGGAAAATCAGCAGGTTGTGATAGAGTGTCGATAGAAATGCTGAGGAGAGGAGATGGCCTGGTGGGTAGTCTGTTGTACCGCCTTTTCAATGCATGTTGGAGTAGCGGCCGAGTCCCGGAAGATTGGGTCAAGGCCGTTATCGTCCCACTGTATAAAGGAAAGGGGTCACAGCAAGACTGCAAAAACTACCGCGGTATCAGCCTCCTTAGTGTTGTCGGCAAAGTATATGCGAAGATTTTAATTGAAAGGGTATTGAATGTTACGAATGACAAAATCTGGGATGTACAAGCGGGATTTCGAAAGGGAATGGGATGTACGGATCAGGTCTTTTCACTACGGTCCATCACAGAAAAGTTCTTGGCTGTCAACCAAAAGGTTTTCTGTGCTTTTGTGGACCTGGAAAAGGCCTATGATAGGGTAGATAGAAAGGAGTTGTGGACGGTGTTGTCTATGTATGGAGTGAGCAGCAACCTGGTGCAGGCTTTGAGGTCCCTTTATGAGGGCTCCAGAGCCTGTGTCAGGATCAATGGGGCATACTCGGCCTGGTTTAACATCTCTAAAGGTGTTAGACAGGGCTGTGTTGCCTCACCATGGCTGTTCAATCTATTCATGGACAGTTGTATGTGGGATTTGAAAGAGTATGATAAGGGTTTGCGTGTGCAAGAGTTGCTAATCAAATGCCTCTTATATGCCGATGATCAAGTTATACTTGCCCCATCGGTACTTGAGTTGCAGGAGATGGTGACAGTGATGAATGAGGGATTTAAGCAAAAGGGGATGAAAGTAAATGTTGCCAAGACCAAGATCATGGTGATAGAGAAGGATGAAGAGATGACTGAGTGCGTGATAAATATAAATGGTGAATTAGTAGAACAAGTGAGCGAATTTGTATACCTGGGAAGTGTGTTTACAAGAGATGGTAAGTGTGAGAAGGATATCGAGAGGAGGGTAAATGCGGGGAATCAAATTAATGGGGCCCTGTACTCCTTTGTGAGCAGACAGGGCGTTTCACAAAAAGCCCGGCTGGCTGTTCACAATGGAGTGCTGGCCCCTACCCTGATGTATGCTAGTGAATGTTGGGTGTGGCAGGACAAGCATGTAAGTCGTGTAAATGCAGTTGAAATGCGCTCTTTGCGTAGTATGTGTGGTGTGAAACTTATTGATAGAGTTAGAAATGAAAAAATCAGAGAGAAGTGTGGAATAAAAGAAGATGTAGTGACTAAGATTGAAAAGGGCATGCTTCGATGGTTCGGTCATTTGGAAAGGATGGATGAGGGAAGATTGACGAAAGAGATATACAGATCGAAAGTGTGTGGAAGGGTCGGAAGGGGCCGCCCTAGGCGTACTTTTTCGAATCAAATCGGAGAAATACTGGAAAAGGGCCGAATCTTAAGTACCCGAAACCGACGTGCGTGCATGACTCGATGTATGAATGTTGAAGAAGCGAAGGAAATTTGTCAGGATCGTAGCAAGTGGAAAGAAGTGGTCTCTGCCTACCCCTCTGAGAAACAGGCGTGATTTAATGTATGTATGTAGGTTTAATGTGACAAAACGAAGATGGAAAATTTTGCAATAAAGATAACAATTTTGTGGAAATGCTTATATCAGAAAACAGTAAGAATAAAGGAAAAACCAGCCTCAATGGGCATACCTACTGGGATCCATTGAATAGGGCTCATCGTGGCAGATAGCATTTTTATGGCAGTGTGGTATGTATGGTATGTATGGTGGTAAGATCATTGCAGCGTTTGTCCAAATCCACCACCATCTTATCAGTCTACTGCATTGTTGTGTTAAGGTGTAGGGATAAAACAATTATTAAAATTACATACATACGAGGGGCGTTCAATAAATTCTCGGTATTGGTATCTTGCAAACCTTTTTAGTAAACTTCTTAATACTGGCCGCTAAGAGTCATTCATCGACAGTAAAAAAAAGTAAATTTGAAGCCCACACGTTCTTTTGTTTTTCTGCTACTGATGAACAAACGTGACCACCATGAGCGATTTTACAATGATAATTAAATTGGAGCATCGAGCCGTGATAAAATTCTTGACTAAACAGGGTAAAAATCAAAAGTGTATTAAAGAAGAAATGGATTTAGTTTACGGTGAGTCCGCTCCTTCATTATCTACTGTCCAAAAGTGGGAGGGAGAGCATAGAAGATGACCCTAGACCTGGTCGGCCTGTTGAAGCTACTTCACCAGAAAACATTCAAAAAGTGGAGAAAATTATACTGGAAGATGGTCGAGTGAAGGTTAGGTCTATAGCACAAAAAACCAATATTTCTATTGGTACAATACATGATATTATCTACGATCATCTTAACATGTCCAAAGTTAGTGCAAGATGGGTACCACGAATGTTGACATCGTTTCAGAAGCATACGCGTGTTGCTTGTTGTTCCGTCTTCATTGAGCTGTGTGGTGAAAACCCTGATGGTTTGCTCCAAAAAATTGTTACCGGAGATGAAACTTGGGTTCATCATTATGACCCTGAGAGCAAACAAGAGTCGATGCAGTGGCACGTTAAAGGAACACCTCATCCCAAGAAATTCAAAGTCGTCCCTTCAGCTGGCAAGATCATGGCGACAATATTCTGGGATTGTGAAGGGATATTATTAATAGATTATAAAGAAAAAGGTTTAAATATTACAGGAGAGTACTACGCTAACATTTTACGCCAATTACGGGAAGCAATCAAAGAGAAGAGGAGGGGAAAATTGACCAGAGGAGTGCTGCTTCTTCATGACAACGCGCCTGTGCATACTGCTCATGTTGCCAAGGCTGCTGTTCTTGAATCTGGGTTCGAAACAATTACTCACCCACCGTACAGCCAGCGACTACTTTTTGTTTCCCAACCTTAAAAAGGATCTTCGTGGACATCGATTTTCTAATGATAAAGCGTTGAAGGCAGCGGTGGTGGAGCATTTTGACACCAAAGACAAAAAATATTTTTATGAGGGGTTAAAATAACTAATTGACAGATCTTATAAGTGTATAAGCATAGGGGGGGAATATTTAGAAAAATAAAAATAAAACACTAATCGTATGCTTTTGTTTTCCTTCTCATACCGAGAATTTATTGAACGCCCCTCGTACATACCTTCACGCCTTTATTCCCAGAGTGGGGTAGGCAAAGCTACAGAATTACCAACAACTCCAAAAACTTGTTGATAACTCTGTAACCACAATTTGCACAATTAGGCTAAGATGTTTATCAGCGCATTAGTGACAGGTTGCAAGCCCATCGCCTAACAGTACTACAAGCCCTTATTTCCTCAGTCGCCTCGTACGACATCCACGAGAAGACATGGAGTGGCACTATTCTACCCCGGCAACCATACGGGCAACATATTAGTAAAATTACTAGCAAATAATAGAATAGAAAAACATTTATTTCACTTAATTATAAATTATAACAGTATGTGATAAGTAGTGCTGCGAAAATAGTATCCACTCAGCTATATGTTGTACCACCTATTGGAAGTGCGAGGCTGGTTGTCTGTGGACCCACGGACTGGTTTTGCTAGTCAGCATACATTGCACGCTTCTCCCCTCGAGATACAATAGGGAAAGTCTTTATATATAAATGAACTCAGTACCTACACAATAAGTGCTTAATTCGAATGAGTTCTGATTTTAATATAATAGTTAACTTCACTCACCAATATCTTCATACCTATATTTATATTTGCGCCTTAACACGAAACCGTTTACTTTAAACTTGAACATAGAGGCATTCCATCTTAGTTCTCAGGGTTTGCAATGCATTAGCAGTCTTAGGATTGTTGTCCTAAGATTGTATCAGGTGACATCAGGTGGTATGTGTGCTCGATAGCCATCAAGATACTTAAAAAAAACAATTGCTTTTATCCCAATATTGTAAATGCGTTGATTTTACTACATTTGTATTATTAATGCATCTTTTTTTGGATTATGAGATATTTTTACCAGATTTGTAGTGAACTTAATTATTTTATTTCTACTTACTTATTTGTCAGTAGTATTTAAAAAAAATAGGATTTTGTGCACAGGACCTCTCTTTCTTCTCTACTCGTTAAAACAATACCGCTTTTGACATGTCACTTGCGGGATAAAAGTCAAACATATAATTATGTATACACATTTACAAATCGCCAAATATTTAAACGCCCCTATACTCCTAACAATAAGGTATAAAATTAAGTATGTGACACGATGGCTGTCAAGATGTATATATCCAAGCCAACGTGTTTTCAACGTAAACAACGACGTGTGACATACATGTCGTTGTTTTGTCAAAGTTATGAATGACCTTCATTTATTTGGCAATAGCGGACGCGTTGAAAACAATACTTTACATACGTAAAGTCACGCCTTCATTCCCAGAGTGGGGTAGGCAGAGTTACAGAATTACCAATCACTCTAACATACTTACCTAAACCTATATTGATAAGCTTTTGGCATGGCTACATTGATAAAATAGAGCTTTAATTCCTCCTTGTTTACGTGTTCCTTTACGTTGTTTTTATAAAAGTTCCCAAAGCTCTCAGCGGAGCTTACACCCGCGACATTAAAAGCTATCGTTTATGAAAACTTTATTATTCCCAATAACTCAGGCTAAAACAGTTTAAAGCAATAAAACTTCACCGCTGTCGATGAAACTTTGGGAACCTTAGACAGGCTTCAAAGTCGTCTCGTAATTTCTTAGGAAAATTCCATCAAAGCAACAAGTTCCATAATACTTGCCAGTTAAACTTTGAGGATTTTAGGACGGTCTAATTGAAGAGCGAGCGAGAATTGACGATTGTTTTTATTTGAATCGATCGCCGATCTATTTCTGCTTACGTAAGTTAATAAAGGAGTTAGACGCAGTTGAAAGGTGCCCCCTTATTCCACCGACAATTTTTTATGAATTAAAATAAAAAAAATCAGGGGACAAACACACACAAATTGACTTAGTACTAGTAGTAGTATGTGGGATCCCCTTGAAATATCGACAAACATTTCATCGAATGTGTAATTTCACCGAATTTCATTTCATTGAAAGCTAATTTCTGCTGAAACCTTATTGTTTTCAGATTATCTTAAGCATTCGTTACGTAGGTTAGGTTAGGTTAGACCGGTGACGGCAAAAAAAATAAAGCTCCTGCCCTTGGAAATGCCTGTCGATGAAATGAAAATTCGGCGATGTGAATCGTTCTATGAAATGAGTTTCGATATTTCAAGGGTAAACCAGTAGTAGTATTAGTAGCTTGTACTATGGGCACTAGAAAACGATATAAATACTTATACAGAGAAATAAATACTTAAATACATATAAAGCATCCAAGACTGAGAAACAAATACTCGTGCTCATCACACAAATATTTGCCCATGGGAATCAAACCCGAGACCGCTTAGTATTGGAGGCAGGGTCACTACCAAGTAGGCTAACTTGTAGTCTAATGTCTGCCTTCAAACGTCCTAAGCTGCAGTCTTATTGCCAGACGGAAAGCGGAGTCTTAGTAAATGGGGTTTTTACCTTTTGGATACGTAACCTTAATAACCAGGAACGTTCGCTGTGTTAAGTCAATGTTTGTAAAACAAATATTTTTACGAATTAAAAAAAAACCCATGCATAATCATTATTATGTCAAGGGTGTCTCTGACCTTGGGGCTTTAAATGCATGGATCGTTTCTACTCCTGAAACTGAACTTCTTTTGTTCTGTAAGTTGTTAAAATATGAACAACTAGGCCAGACAGAGGCCGGGAAGTAGGGGGTTGCCGGCCGAGTTATACAGTGTGTGACATCCATAAGAACATATATTTTACGTAAAGATAGCTTTAAGTGTTGTTAGCCGTTTAAAGAAGGAGTTAAGTTATTAGCTAAATTACATTTAGTGTAATTCATTTTTAAAGGGTACAACGAGCAGCAATGTTTAACATTAAGTCTAAGTTAATTGCAAGTTAATTGAGGGATAATTGAGGTATGTCTGATACATTGCGTGGCAAATTAGTTAGTATGAAAAAATAAAGTACAACTTATGTTAACAAAACACTTGTTTTTATGATAATTAGGATGCATATTAACTGTTGTCAAAATATATGTTCGTATGGATGTCACACACTGTATAGACGGCGAGGTATGTATAGTGCTTTTCTCAAACATATGCAATGAAATTAAAAAAACATGTGTGTAATAGGCATTAGCGCGGATATTTTTGATCCGATAACCATGCAGCCACTAAAAAAATAAAAAAAATTGCTGTTAGGCTGTTCGTAAACAGAGCCGCCATGTCAACATAAAAATTACTTTCCGGCCTAGGCCTTCAATTTTGTATGATATTCCTTTACAGCTCTCTCGAGTTGCTCCGCCCGGATCGTGATACTTTGAAGCCTCACATAAGTAACATAACGCCAACATTTCATTGCATGTTTGAGAAAAAATAAAATTCATACAAGTTAATTGTAATTTTCAATGTACACGATCCAATTCTCAATTTTCCTTTAGCCCTCGTACCAAGGAAATGTCGCCCCCGTACCATGAGATAGCAATTATATGGCCAGTATTTAATACACTGATTTTACAATTAGACTTTTACATCAATTAGTTATCGAAACTTAAGTTATTTTTTTAATATTGCAGAACAAAATTAGTTCTACTTAGCGAGTAGAATCGATCGTTGCATTGAAAGCCCCAAGGTCAGAGGCATCCTGTATAAGGGGACTTGTAATTGGTAACACCATATTAATGTTTGACACACTTCCCTAAACTAAACCCCTCTCCAAAGTATCATGCTGGCTAATTTGATTTAAAGTATTTATTTTCAAACTTTACATTTATTCCAATTTTAATGCCCTAAGTTTGATTACCCTTCCACAATGTTTTAATGGAGGTTCTGCGGCAAACTAAGCAGAAACGGAAACTTTTGTCTGTCATTAAGAGGCGAAAAACTGCATATCTCGGTCACGTGCTTAGGCATGATAGATATGACCTTTTGCAACTTATAATGATGGGCAAGGTGGCCGGTAAACGGCGAGTTGGTCGGAGAAAGAAGTCGTGGCTCCGCAACATCCGAGAGTGGACTGGAACAGCGAGCGCATCTGAACTGTTTCGACTCGCTAAGGACAGATAACAATTCCAGAAGTTAGTAGCTAACCTTCACTAGTTGGAGGCACTTAAAGAAGAAGAAGAATGTTTAAATAAGATTAATAACGTCAAGTGACGTATATAACACAGGTGTAAATTGTAGGGTGACCACACTTTAGAACTTTAATTATTAGTTTTGTTACAAATTCCCGTGTGGTTGCTGGGTTAGAATAGTGCCGTGTGGTGTCTTCCCGTGGATGTCGTGAGGCGACTAAGGGGATATAGGCTTGTAGTACTGTTAGGCGATGGACTTGCAATCTGTCACTAATACGCTGGTAAACAGCTTAGCCTACTTGTGCAAAATATGGTTACAGAATTATCAACATGATTCTGAAGTTGTTTGTAATTCTTTAGCTCTGCCTACCCCAGTCTGGAATGAAGGCGTGAGTTTATGTAGGTATGTATGAGTTAATTCTTCATTTAAATAAGTCGCAATCTAGTGTTTTTGTATTACCAATATGAAGTCAGCTTGTATTTTAAGGCTCTGTCATCCCGGCTAATAGACACCTCCGGAGATCCTAGAGCTGATGCTTACCTCTCCCAAAGGATTGGGCTAGCTATCCAGAGAGGTAATGCAGCCAGTGTCATAAGGACCATGCCGCGAGCGGACCCTAGAGGGGGAGTTCTTTTTATAGTGGTGTTATTATTTACAACTTTAATATTAGACTAGCTAAGTTTTATATTAATTTGAGTAGCTTAGTTTAATTTTAATTGTATTTTATTAATGCACGTATTTTATCAGAAATGATGATATCCGCAGGAGAACTAAGGTTACCGACATAGCCCGAAGAATAGCTAAACTGAAGTGGCAGTGGGCGGGGCACATCGCACGCAGGACTGATGGCCGATGCGATCAGAAGGTTCTTGAGTGGCGTCCGCGGACCGGGACACGAGCTGTGGGTAGGCCTCCAACAAGATGGAGTGACGACCTTGTAAGGATCGCGAGAAAGCGGTGGATGCGAAAAGCCAAAGACCGGTCTGAGTGGAGAGCCTTGGGGGAGGCCTATGGCCAGCAGTGGACGTCTTTCGGCTGACATGAATGAATGAATGAATGAACGTATTTTTCTTGATCTTTATCTTTAAATATATATTTTAAAATTAACTGTATTGATCTGTAAACTGGTTCCTTGGGCCAGCGGTGTGCGCAGTGTGTCGCCGCGGCTTGATGCGGGCATCCATCAATTCAGTTTTGTTTTACGCCGCATTTGCGTGCGAACTCAATTCGTTTAAATATTTCCAGGAAATTCTGGTTTTAGAACATTGCCTTTTGTAATGTGGGATTATGTAATTATGCGGGCTGTGCTGAAAATACGCTAGAAGTTAAATTACCGAGTTTGATGGTAGACACGATGATGATGTTTTTTTTACAGCTAGTGGATTTTATACAGCCATAGATCTTTCTAAACAACATAACCTAGTTGTGCAAAATTTGGTTACAGAATTAACAACTTTTTTTTTTTGGCCTTTTGGTAATTCTGTAGCTCTGCCTACTCCACTCTGGAAATGAAGGCGTGAGTTTATGTATGTATAGATCTTTCTATATTAAATTTATTTGATTTGATTGAGATTTTTTTGGAGCTCTACCTACCCTACTCAGCAGTGGCTACGCTTTGAAAAGCACTGGCAGCTTTTTGCAATCTATAAAAGTTCGTTCGGCATATTGTTTGAATTGAACAGTGTAACTTTATTACAATTTGGATATACATACAAATAAAATAAAAAAAATGAAACTAAATAAACAAATATATCGTCCGAGTACACACTATGTGGAGTAAGGAAGGGCAGCTCCAACATCAAAATCAAACAGTTCCGCTACTGGTTTCCATTTATGGCTGTGCCTCGAATGCACATGCTGGTCGCTCTAATAATTGATGTTATTACACGAGCTCTCAACTAGCCCAAAACGCAAGACAAGGATCTGTCCCAGCGGGATGCAAGTGCTTCTCCGAGGTGTTTAATAAAAGTGGCCAATTGTGGTGCAAAGACTCCATCCACGGAGGTGACGAGGGGTGTAAAAGTGGCATGACACAACTCACAGGCATTGGTGTATTTGTTTTGCTTTTCTGACTCGGCAGCTTTCAGGACAGAAACAACAGGGCGTGAGATGTAAGAAGGAGCGTCGGTGTCGACGACACGGATGTCAAATAAAATAATGTTATTTATTGTTTGAATTGACTGTGTTTTTTTTATCTTTATCGTTTTATTTGTGCCTAATTAATAATTAGCATAATTAAACTGCGTCAAATATTCGACCGCTCTTATTTACTTTGAAAGTGATGGGATGGCAGACGAGTTAAAAACAATACTTTAACATGTTAAAAGCGATATTGTTTTAAAAAGTAGAATAACCCTTGGTTACGATAAACGCAGCCATAATAGACCCCCACATTCCATCCGAATCGTTATCAACCACTTATCTTTTTACTTACCACAAAGTAGTAGTGTTCGCATTGTTGTGTTCCAGTGTAGGGCTTAGACAACCGGTGAATTTACTAGCATAATGGCATTATCTTAGTCCTCGGGGTTGGCAACACCATCTTATACCACAAAGCAGTAGTGTTCGCATTGGTGGGCTCCAGTGTAGGGCTAAGATAACCGGTGAAACAACCGGTGAAATTACTTTATAGTAAGTATAGAGGTATTCCATCCTAGTCTTTAGGGTTGGCAATGCATTTGCATTCTTAAGATTAAAGTGTTAAGAATGAACATATTTGTATACTCTATATTGTAAAATAATAAAAAAAGAAATACAAAACACGGGAAATGTTAAAAAAAATAAAGAAACTTATTTTAATAAGAAATTTATTCCATCGATTATCTATGGTGATCTCACTTACAATAAGCTGATCGTTGTGCTTATTTGCCTTTCCCTTGCCATTACACTTTAGTTATTTAAGCATTATTTTCGCTAATCACTTAAAATACTGTCATGTCTTAAGACCTTTAGTAATGATCTTTTTTCAGGCCAGCCTCATTGAACACTCACTAGAAGAAAGTATATATCTTCAATGTGTCTTCCAAAGCAAATTAAACCCTAAAACTTACGAATAAGGTTGTAATTTATGTAAAAGTTAAATTTAATTTGTGTCCTTATTAAAGATAAATTTTAGGCATCATTAGGTAAGCGAGGTATGGCGCTGAAAAAACACCAGGCGATTGGTATTTTCAGGTCAAAGTTGTTATCCAGATTATACTTTGGCTTGATTTAGGAGTTTCAATTTATATTTTTGTTCGCTTCTTCACGTTGTTAAATATTCAAAACGTTGTAAGGGCAATTTAATTTGGTATGCTCAGAAAATATTTTTCTTCCACCACGACTGTATTGTCATTTTAGGGCTTTTAATTTTTGCATAATTTTATTAATCTCTGTTATTTTTTATATTTTTTTATATTTATATTACTATGAATCCTATTCAACATAACGTTATGTATATAATGAGTATTTAAATTAATTTAAAACTGGTCTAATTAGAGCAAAAATATATTATGTGAAAAGTTTATTAAGCGAAGACACATTCACTACTCTTTTTATTGCTGTTTTCTGTGTGTCTTATGTGTGTAGTGAATAAATGTATTTTTCTTTTTCTTTCTTTTCTTTCTATATCGAGACACATTAGGAACAAAATGTGTTACGCAAAATCATTCAACGACAATCATTTGACGACGCGCTGGCCTAGTTGGTAGTGACCCTGCCTACGAAGCTAGCGGTCCTGGGTTCAAATCCCGGTAAGGGCAGATATTTGTGTGTTGAGCGCGAATATTTGTTCCTGAGTCATGGATGTTTTCTATGTATTTAAGTATATATTTCTCTATATAAGTATTTATATCGTTGTCTAGTACCCATAGTACAAGCCTAGAGCTTAAATTGGGACTAGGTCAATTGGTGTGACATTGTCCCCTGATATTTATTTTATATTTTATTATAAAAGGGCCCTCCCCTACAGCCAAAATTACAAATACCAAAAACTCTAACAAAAAAGGGGGGACCCTTAACTCTAACAAAAATTAGCGCTGTAAAGCTTATTATTTCATAAACGGATCCCTGAATCAAAAAACTGATTGCACAAACCAGCAATAGAAATACCTATTCAACGACACGTAATAGCGTAGATGAGAAAAAAAAATACATCCCACGTTTCGAATAGGGGAGGTACAAAAAAAAACCTCTTTGTTGGCGTGGCTAATATGTATATTCATGGCAAATTACAGATTTCTAGTACTTAGAATCTCTGAGATGAGATACGGACGGACGGACATGGCGAAACTATAAAGGGTCCCTAGTTTGACCCTAAAAATCAGGTTTGAAGATCATCAGGGGGCTTAGTATGACATAGCTATGCAGTTAAATTTTCGCTGAAAGGAAGGGACGGAGTTATGTAGCATGTATAGCTCTGTCCTTTACACTCAGCGTAAAAAGAACTGCATGGCAATGTCATAATCATACATCGGGGTTTTCGGTGCGGGAATGATTTAAGAAAGAGTAGATATCAACAGATAGGTAATCTGAGAAAATATCATATTATGCCTAATGACTAACTACCTCTCTGCGAATTGCTTACACTATGATACAAGTTTATTTTAACTCATGTAGTACTTTAGCTTTACTACCAAGGCTATAATGATATGAAATAATAATAAAATTAACGTTAATTAATTACCTGCAGTAGGTAAATTTAGTAGTTGACACGATTTTCAAAATAAACTATTAATGTTTTTTCAATATTTGGAACAGTTCATCTGCGACGTCTTGCTGCAAATATTATCCATTTCAATGAAGTGAACGATCTCTCTAAGTCGGCAGTTGTAATAGGAGCATATTTTTTTTTTTCGATCGCATTTCTATTTCCTTGTAAAAATTCGTTCATAGTTTTTTAATTTTCAGTTCAATTAATTTTTCATTAGGTAGAAACCTAGAGTAAAATTCTGTTTTTTAATCTTTGGCTTATGTCAAACATTCCCGCACCGAAAACCCCGATGTATGGTCATAATAACCCCTCTGATCTAAAGAAATTGCCTTGACCTGAAAACTTAAAATCAATAAGCCTAACCGCGAAGTAACCGCATAAAACTAAATCATCTTCATACAGAATCACCTCCACTTTAGCCCATTGTCGGTCGGTTCATCCCGGAATTGCTTCTTTGTCGTCACTCAAAGGGAACGTTATCTGATATTCCTTTGTGCCCCGAAACCTTGTATGTCGGAGATTATGATAATTTAGAGGCTGGAAAACCTCAATTTTCTCGGCGATTAGTCACCAAGTGGCGTGGTTTGTGACGAGGCCTTTTATTGTCAAAAGGTCAAAGGCTGTAGGATGTAGTTTCATTTAAAGGTCAAAGGGCCGTATTAACAAATCCGCCTAAGCTGAAGATATGGCAAAGACGGTTTTACTTGTGGGAGGACCTTGTGCAGGGTCCGTCCGGGTTGGTACATCTTATCCATTAACCCACCGCCAAGCAGCAGTGTTCGCATAGTTGTGTTCCGGTTTGCGGATAAGACAGCCAGTGAAATGACTAGCATAGAGGCATTGACGACGCGCTGGCCTAGTTGGTAGTGACCCTGCCTACGAAGCGAGCGGTCCTGGGTTCAAATCCCGGCAAGGGCAGATATTTGTGTGATGAGCGCGAATATTTGTTCCTGAGTCATGGATGTTTTCTATGTATTTAAGTATTTATTTCTCTATATAAGTATTTATATCGTTGTCTAGTACCCATAGTACAAGCCTAGAGCTTAGTTTGGGACTAGGTCAATTGGTGTGAGATTGTCCCCTGATATTTATTTATTATTTATTATTTATTCCATCTTACTCCTCAGGGTTCGCAGTGCATTTGCAGTCTTGTGAATGCGAATGTCTTTGGGTCACAGTTTCCATTGGCAGGTGGCCTGTGTTCTAGTTTGCCTTCATATGCAATAAAAATAAAAATAAACTCGTTTACTTGGAGTGCCTTGCTCTTGAGACGGGCATCGAAGTCAAGACGAGATTATGAATACGGTTCTAAGTTTAGCTTTTATAACAATATTTATTTGAGTGTAATTATAAATTATTCGATTTTCACTCAACTTTATTTGCATAAAATTATATTTACCGATATACACTCTCGGTCAAATAATACGGGTCAGAGTGCGTTTTTCATACAAACGAGGCTATTTCGAAGCCTTGGTTCCTGGACACTGGCATGTTTTGAGTGAGGTTTAATGGTGGATACTCCGAGATTAAACAGTGGAGGTCAAAAGTGCTTAAGATACCTAACAGATCGCACAATCAGTTAACACCACAGCGAGAGAGCATGGGTCAACATTTGGATTTCCTTACATTTTATTGCCATTTTATATGTTTTTCTGAACATGCACAATTCCGGCGTTAACCGCAGATTTAATCCGTTGGGTATCTTAGGCAATCTGGAAGTCCTGTATCGATGCTCGGGGTGTCCATCATCAGATTTCACTAAAAGCATCTCCTGGCGAGGAACCAAGGCTTCCAAATAGCCTCTTTAGTATGAAAAACGCATTCTGACCCGTATTTAATTATTTGACCGCGAGTGTACTTACTATCTTTGAAACAGTTCAATTTTTTCAGACTTTACTATGGTATAGAATACACGTGTTAGTTTATCAGGGCCTCTTTTTAACACGGTAATCATATCGAGTTTGAGCGGTTATCGTATTGTCACCGTTTTGATATCTCTTATTTACTTTACAGTAATGGCGGCTGACGTCATAACGATACCATAACAGCTTAACTACGATATCGTTTCAACGCCTAGAATACCGGCCTAGGACGCAGTCTGTTTCGAGTAGTACTTGCTAATTAATAAGTATTACTGTTTTTTTTTTAATGAAGTTGTCTTTGTCACCTTCCGTGTTTTCACCGAGTGGTCGCAACGGAAGACCAGCGCTGGCTTCACAGCCAGCACATGCTGAGTTGGAACCGTTTTCGCAACAATCATTGCTACAGCACGTCATCTCTTTTTGTTCTCCTTCTTTTTTAATGTTTTTTTTTTTCAATTTCCTGAATTAAATAAGCCGGTTGTCTCGTCTTGTCTTGTATGCTTACAAAGCATTTTAGTAGATCAGATATTTTTGTAATAATATAAAAAAGAAATTTCATGTAGGACTTTTTTTGTGCCTCAAGAATTCAAATTAAATAAATAATTTACTTAACGCTTGAAGCACACACTGTATATACAAATATATGCGTGTGTGATACATATTGCTGTTTTTAAAAACGTATGGTCGTATGGTAAATGTAAGCACGTGTCCTGAAATAATGTATTTTTTTTTACGTTCCCAAGGTCTAACAAAATAATCTGTTTCACAAAGATTCTAATTACACTTACATACATACATACATACATTAAATCACGCTTGTTTCCCAGAGGGGTAGGCAGAAACCACTTCTTTCCACTTGCTACGATCTTGACAAATTTCTTTCGCTTCTTCAACATTCATACATCGAGTCATGCACGCACGTCGGTTTCGGATACTTAATTTTTTTTTTCCAAATTCTTAATTCGGGCCTTTTCCAGTAATTACACTTTATTAATTAATTAAGAGTATTTTCTCTAGTGGTCTGAACAGCAGCGGCCAATAAGCGTGGATGAAGCTTCCGTCACTTTCTGATTAGTAAGTAAGTGTGAAAGTGACGGATGCTATCTCCCTCGATAAAGGCGACTATAATTATAGGCACAGAAAAACAAAAACCATAGCTCTACGCGCTTCTGTCAAATCCTTCACAGACATTGTAATGTTTGACCACGTGGCATTGACAAGCCAATGAAAACCCTCCCACACAATATATTACAGTCCATTTTCTTTGTTGTCAGATAAACCTCGTGTTTTTCACGCTGTAAAAGATACATTGTCCCGCGAAAAATTCCCTTCGATTTGCTATTGTCAGACCAAGTATCGCGATGATTGACGACGGCTTACCGTATGTGGAGCGTAGGGCTCAATGTACAGTGGATGCTGCGTGAATCTCTTGTTGTTTGGTTCTGTATCTCATTGTGCCAGTTTTATTGTGAGCCCCGTGATGAGGGATTTATCGGGTATTGCTAAAACGTCCGGTTTGGAGTTTGTGTGTTGTTTACTGTTTAATGGAAGTAAAAAATGCTAAATTTTTCTCCGGCGATATTGTTTGGTTTTTAATTGAAAGTTCTTTTTTATTTGCATAGTTATAGGGTTAAGAATAAAAAATGCTATAAAGACCATTTTTTCATCTCCAAAATTTCAGAGTCAAAAAGTCCATTTTTGAAAAAATAAACAAAACCTTACAAAATCTTTTGAATATTTTATTTTATCTTTATAGTTAGTTTAACTTACTGTTGACCCGCCCGGGCGTCTCACGGGAAGCTTAAAAAATAACCTGTATCCGATGGCTAACGAATTTGAAAATATCACCCGATGGGCTAATCTAAAGATAGCCTGTAAATTTCCTCAAAATTAGTCCATCCGTTTTGAAATCCATAGGGAAAATACACACATATTTACATTGATTATTACACAGGCCACTAAACTTGGTAAAACAATATTGCTTTTGACATGTTTCCGTATAGTCATCGTTTGGATAACTCTTATTTACTTGACAGTAACGGTGCACCGCGGTGGCTGAGTTAAAAACAATACCATAACAGGTCGAAAGAATATTGTCTTACCAAGTTGAATACAGGCCTTAATACATACATACATACATGCTTTCACGCCTTCATTCCCAGAGTGGGGTAGGCAGAGCTACAGAGTTACAAACAACTCTAAAAACTTGTTGATAACTCTGTAACCACAATTTGCACAATTAGGCTAAGATGTTTAACAGTGTATATTAGTGACAAGTAGCAAGCCCATCGCCTAGCAGTACTACAAGCCTTTATTCCCTTAGTCGCCTCTTACGACATCCACGGGAAGACATGGAGTGGCACCATTCTAAGCCGGCAACCACACGGCCTTAATAGATTTCGGTAAATTCGGTAGCTAAGTAGTTTAACGTGCATGACTCGATGTATGAATGTTGAAGAAGCGAAAGAAAATTGACAAGATCGTAGCAAGTGGAAAGAAGTGGTCTCTGCCTACCCCTCTGGGAAACAGGCGTGATTTCATGTATGTATGTTTGTAAGTAGTTTTACTAATGTTGCCTACATTTTACTTGTTTTTTCTAGCCTCTTTGAGTGCCCCACTTACGGAATGCAATTTAACCAGTTATTAACCGTTTTTGTATGAAAATAACCGTTAAAAACCGGTTGTAACCAGTTATTTTTATTCCCTAGCTGGGCAACGTAATAACAAAAAATGCCATATTCACAAGATTCCAAGTCCTTACAAAAGTTTTGCTCAACACTTCTCAAACTCTCGTGTTTTTACCCAATTTACTTACAAAAGCTAAAAGCTCGGTAAACAAACTTTAAAGTAAAACATTCGTTGAATACTTTAAACTAAACTTCCATTCTACCCAGACCTATAATAACCAGCAACTTTAAGGCCACGAGAGCCCAACTAACTCTGGTCAAACGTATATAGCGTGTTTATTTGTACCCCTTTAAGCTTATCGTTGGCTTGTACTGGGTCGAAACACGAATTGGGACACTACAAATATGTATTCAAATAGCTACTCTAAAGATGCAGGTGTAAGGTTCAATTTGGCAACAAGAAACTGATAAGGTTATACAGGATAAAGATAGGAACGTCAATTGTATGATAGCGGAGTCCATGTTTGGGTGATGTTTGGACAACTTACATGCCTAAAGTAATTTATTTGGGGCAAACTGAGATTGGGTTGTTTACTGACTGTTTTGGTAGAAAAGTTGGGATATGTATTGAATGCTTAATTATAAACTACTAGCTTTTGCCCGCGGTTTCGTCCGTATAGATTTCAATTATAGTTATTCCCACGGGAACTTTTAAATTTTCCGGAATAAAATCTTTCCAGGATCTACCCTCTATGTGCACCCAGTTTCATTCCGATCAGGGGCCCTAGACAAGATGCATTACGCCGAGTCGCTTTTCTGTTCGTTTCGTTTTTAAACCAATCGCGTCACTGCTAGATCACGTAATACGAAAAGTCACGTGATCTAGCAGTGACGCGATTGGTTTAAAAACGAAACGAACAGAAAAGCGACTCGGCGTAATGCATCTTGTCTAGGGCCCCAGGTGAGTTATTACGACAATGCAGTTCTGTTTACGCTGAGAGAAAAGGACAGATCTATATAACTGCTATAGCTCTGTCCTTTACGCTCAACGTAAAAATAAAATAATTGCATATGTATGTAATTATAACCCCATGTAATTGTAACAAACATCCAAACATTCAAAATTTCACATTCATAGTAAGATTGTATGTGGTATATCTTTTCTAGTCAAGGTTTTTTCCGTCATCCGCGTTGAATGTGCGTGAAGTCTTAATTGCAAAAACAGAAAAAATGGAACTATATTTACAAGAATAGACGACGCGCTGGCCTAGTTGGTAGTGCACTGCCTACGAAGCTAGCGGGTTCAAATCCCGGTAAGTACAGATATTTGTATGATGCGCGCGAATATTTATTCCTGAGTCATGGATGTTTTCTATGTATTTAAGAATATATTTCTCAATATAAGTATTTATATCGTATCGTATAAAAGTCGAATTCCAGCTACCGACGTTTTCCTTCGTCCGAAAATTCATAAGTCGGAAAAAAAAAACCTATTAACTGTTCAAAATTTTTAAGGAGATATACCTACGGGAACTGTAGGTTAGTTTAGATTAGGTTGGGTTATATAACAATCCAGGAAAGTAAGACGGCTTCAGAAAATCGGTTTTCAGGCATAGTCTTGTCACGAACTTTAATTGATGAACCACTATAGAACCTTGTCGCATAACACCTACGATTAATTCCCATGTAATTTCTATCTTGTGACTTGACGCTGTCATTATGACAAGGTTCTGATGGATAAAAGTAGGTGATGTTTAGTCAGCCGAAGTTCGAAGGGGACATCACGAAGGTTAAAGGAGTAGAGAGGCTAAGTAGGCGCCCATACTTATGCAAATTTTCAAATTACATTCGTGTGATGTGATGACGCTCAGTATACATTCCAGTAATGGGTGTTTCCTGTGAATTGAAGTTTGTTTTTATTTATTTAATTTCAGGGGTCCTAGTGAAAAAGGGTTATAAGTCTCAAGATCAAGTTAAAACGTTACAAACTTTAAAAAATAAATGTAACAATATTTACTAAATATCCAATTGGCCACACGCGTGCATGCATACATAAACACACACACACGCAATAATTCAATTTTTTTTACAATAATTTCGTTTAAACATTACTCGTAATAAATAGTAGTGAGATGGATTGGGAGCGCTCTCCTCTCTCTTCGATCATCGGGCCCTGAAAACCATCTAGGCTAGTTAACTCTGACACCATGCTGAGTGGCAACGTTTCGGTGCTAATTTTAGATAAGTACTCTAAGTTTGTATTACTCTACTTTTTAAAATGTTTTTGATTTTCTTGTTGTTTATGTCTAATTTTATTTTAGCACCGAATAAACGATTTCTATTTCTATTTTATATTTCTATTTCAAGTGAAAAAGGTCTAGTATACTCCGTTCATGTATATACTCATTTTAATTACGAGTTAAGTCGACTTACACCCTTTTTCCCGAGGACCCCAGAATGAAGCCTATAGCTTAGTTTGAGACTCTGTTAATTAGCGTGAGACTGTCCCCATAATATCACTATTCTACGTATTAATTATTCCTTACAAAATTATTAAGTGCGTACAATACCATTAAAAAAAAAAACCTGCGTACTAGTAAAAATTCCTGCTACGCAATAAACCTCCCCAAAACTACCAATTACCTATTCATTGTTACATACATACATACCTTCACGCCTTCATCCCCAGAGTGGGGTAGGCAGAGCTACAGAAATACCAACAACTCCAAGAACTTGTTGATAACTCTGTAACCAACCACAATTTGCACAATTAGGCTAAGATGTTTAACAGTGTATATTAGTGACAGGTAGCAAGCCCATCGCCTTAACAGAACTACAAGCCTTTATTCCCTTAGTCGCCTCTTACGACTTCCACGGGAAGACATGGAGTGGCACAATTCTAAGCCCGCAACCACACGGCACTTATTAAATATTCCTTACAAAATTATTAAGTGCGTACAATACCATTAAAAAAACCTGCATACTAGTAAAAAGTCCTACTACGCAATACACCTTCCCAAAAAACCAATGAATCATTGTTAGTTTAGCTAATACATCCTTAGTTTAGCCCTGCATGTAGTGAATACGAATTAATCCATTTTTCATATAAATCAGTGCCATCTATTGTACAATCATCGAACTAATCCGTCGGCCATACATTTCAATATACTGGCATGACCATAAATCCAGAGCGGCGTATAAATAACATACAAATTTTATTATTCAGTCAATAACAGTTTTTATTACTTTGTTATGGAAAATAATTACGAACTTGGCTTGGCTTTGTGCCGTGTTCTATATTTATTGTTGCTGTATCCGATATACAGGGTCATAATAAATGCATTGTGTCAGCGAGGCATATTCGTGTGGTGAGCGTTTTTTGCTTTTTATTCACGTTGTTTTTGATATTGGCTGGTTATTGTTCAATTATTTTTTTGATGTTGGCTGTTACGTAATGATTTCACCAAGTCAATTGAGTGAGTATAATCAGTAGTTCCCGTTCTCTTATCGTAGTGTCGTCACTTTTTTGTAGGTATTTAATTTTTATTTTGGGTGTGTAATGTTAGGCATAAAAACTAATGGTCTAATAATCATTTTACATACCTAACACGAATTGCGTAATTTCGAGCTGTATAATAATTAATAAACCATCGATATAATAGTCATGATGCATAAAACGAAATGCATCATTTCAAAAACTATAATGTTCATAAATTAAAAAATTAATAGTTCTAACGGCTTGCATTACTATTAATGTGGTCACAGTTCTAACCTAACCTAACCTAGTTAGAAAAAATTGACTTAAAATGTATAATGTAAGAAAATCATAGCTTTACTAAATGAGTGTTATGCTTTTCGATCGTATACCAGATAAAATTATACAATTGGTTTTTGTGGTAAACGTTCATTATGCTTTTTATGGGGTAGGGGTCGGGTTGCATAAAGTTTAAAGTCATATTTTTGATGGGCATACAAGGATTCGTCATACTCATCATTGCGCATAACTGTAAATTGTCATACATTTAAGCGCATAAAGTTTTTAATCATAATGTTTAAGAACATATTGTGTAACGCGCATAAATTTGATGCGCATAAAATTATTTAACCATACTTTATAATGGTATGGCTTTATAAATAAACTTTTTCCGCTCTTTTATAAAAAAATAACCCTAACCTACCCGCGATCCGAGTCGGTTTTGGCACTAACTTTATATTATATTAATATTTTGACTTAATAAATGTATGCCTTTCTACATTATGATTAAACCAATTATGACTCCGTACAATTATGACAAGGAACAATTATGCCTAGTTAATATATGCCAAAAAAAAAAATGAGCATCAACTTTATGCGTAAAGTGTTATGACAATCGATATTATGACAATAGTTGTTATGCGACCAGACCGCCACCCCTTTTTATGATTAGTTAAATGAAATTATACAAAATGTTTTCATACTGATTAAAGCGCATCCTTTTATTTTATCTACTATCTAAAGGTCGATGGTATTGCACTTAGAAATATAATGTCATGTCACTGACAATAAGTCAAAGACAATCACTACTAAAAATGTGATAAAACAGAATAAGTATCAATTATTACTGGTAGAGAATGCCTTACGGCATTAAGTTCACCTTTTATGTAATAATTTTAAGCGTATTAAAGTGTAATAAAGATTAAATAAATAAATCATTAGGAATCAGCAAAGTTTTTAAAACCTAATCAAGTTTTTTTTTTTTTCATGTTCACACATTCACATTACGTTGTTTTTTCCATATAATGTGAAAAGCTGGGATACCTAGTATGGAGAAATAAACTTCATGTGATAACTTGAAAAAAAGGGCCATTTAAGGGTTTAAAAAATACAAAAAAAAACAGATCAAAATTATTAATATCTCCGAAACTAATAAAAATCGCTGAACATAGCGGGTTGATATCTGTTTATGGGACACCTTGTAGGTATGTATGCATTTCCCACTTGAAAACCCCGCTACTACAAGCTATGGAATAACACTTTACAGATACGTAAAGTTACGTTTGTTCTAGGCATTTACTCTAAAATGCCAGCTCAACATAAACTTGGCTCATTTTTACCATTTCCACATTCCTCCGGCTAAGCTTTTCTATGTGTCATTGTTTATTATCAAATGCCGTGTATAAAGCAGGCACCTGCAATAAGGCATTTTGTCGTCGTGGTATAAATCAAGCTTGTTCCGAGCCGAGGAGTTATGGGTTTGTGGCACGCGAGGTAGTTTACAGATTTGTACACGCTAAATAAACAGACAACGTGACAAACTTCGTCTCTGATTATATCCATAAGGGATAAACGTCGTCCTGCTTACCATTAGTTCAACCAATAACCAAAGCAGTTTTAGTTCTCTACTCTTAGTAATACAGTTGATATTGCTACAGGAATTTTATGTGACATACTGCGTATTAGCTTAAGAGGGCATTATTATGGTTGTTATATACATACATACATACCTTCACGCCTGTAATCCCGGAGTGGGGTAGGCAGAGCTACAGATTTACCTACAACTTTCAAAACTTGTTGATAATTCTGTAACCACATTCTGCACAAATAGGCTAAGATGTTTACCAGCGTATTAGTGACAGGTTGCAAGCCCATCGCCTAACAGTACTACAAGCCTTTATTCCCTTAGTCGCCTCTTACGACATCCACGGGAAGACATGGAGTGGCACTATTCTAACCCGGCAACATGGGGAGGTTGTTATATATCTTAAAGTATTGTTTTTAATGACGACGCGTTGGCACTCTCTCGTTCTCACGACTCTGAAACCAATATTCGCGTTCATCACAGAAATACCTGCCCTAACCAGGATTCGAACTCGGGACTAGCTTCGTAGGTATGGCCACTATGAGTGAGTCCCATTTGTTCTATAGAACATGACGTCATCGGACAAAATGAGACTTTTTCTTCTCACTATGTTCTATGGAACTACATACTAGCATTTCACCCGACTTTTTTTATTAGTGACGACATAGAACAAAATAGGAATTTAGTTTTCCAAAATTGTTCTATGAAACATGACGTAATAGAACAATTTGAGAAAATATTATCCCTTTTTTTACTATAGAAATATATACTAGCTTTTGCTCCTGTTTTGTCTGTGAATGCACAGAACTAAATGGGAATCGCTTTTCCCAAATACTTCCATGATGAGATATATGTATAAGACGTGAATGACATTAATCACTGACGTTAATACCACGTACATTTTACAATAAAAAAAAAGAAACTATGTACTCGCAACATAATATTTTTATTTTGCAAAACAAACTAAAAACAATTCTTCTTACTGCTAATATATTATTATTTTAAACAGACTGCAATAAAAAAAATCCATTCCTTCTTTGAACTGAAACATTCTTATTATTATTAAAAAGTCCCCGGAAAATACTTATTTAGTAAAAAGAGCTCTCCAGCACAAAATTTACAATATAAATCAGAAACATTGATGGGTACAGTCAGCGTCAAAAGAAACTGATCACTTAAATACCTTGTCGCTTTACTGTCACATAAGCAATGTCAAACAAGATGGTCTAATGTGTTAATGCGATTAAGTACAAAAGTAGCTTGAAGTGACCAGTTACTTTTGACGCTGACTGTACCTACATAGTTATTCTGCATCGGGTACCGAAGATGTACGCAGTCCTGGCAACGGCCCGTGAATGACATACCCTCTTCACTCAAAATTACACTGTAATCTTGCATTGAATAAAAAAATAAATCTACAAAGATTGTATTTGGTAACTGCAACTGTTTTAACATGAAATACGCATTATCAATATTTACTAAAAAGTACAAACTGTTCTATAGTACAAATAGGGATAATATTTTCTCAAATTGTTCTATGACGTCATGTTCTACATTGTTTGTTCTATGGAACTATTTGAGACCAAAAAGTACAAACTGTTCTATAGTACAAATAGGGATAATATTTTCTCAAATTGTTCTATGACGTCATGTTCTAGATTGTTTGTTCTATGGAACTATTTGAGACCAAAAAGTACAAACTGTTCTATAGTACAAATAGGGATAATATTTTCTCAAATTGTTCTATGACGTCATGTTCTACATTGTTTGTTCTATGGAACTATTTGAGACCAAAAAGTACAAACTGTTCTATAGTACAAATAGGGATAATATTTTCTCAAATTGTTCTATGACGTCATGTTCTATGGAACAAATGGGACTCACTCGCCACTATAAAGTCCAACTCGTATTTAGACTTTTTCGTAGCCACTTCGTACTAAGATTCCAAACAGCTGCAACTGTTTGGAATCTTACGCAAAGTTAATCACACTTAAAAAAAAAAACAAATTGACTATTCTAAGATTTATTTCCTCTGAGTATACATTACTAGGATCATCCATTTACAGAAAGTTGTAACGAGCTAGCTTAACTGCTTACCAAGGATATCCCCAGTCCTGTATCACCGGAAACGACGCCATGTTGCTCGCCGGAAGTGTTTATTTGCCTCGCAAGCCGCTAGAGAAAATTGCAATTCTTATAACTTATCTTACTTGGACTGGACATGGCAAAAATAACCATGGCCTACTAAAATAGAGTTCATTTTTGAGGTTTTAGATTAGGCAAATACTCGTTATGCTTTTTTAAATGTGGGTAGAATGCGATTTTAATACATCTAGATGCTACTTTAACTAGGGTATACCACTTTGTTAAACAATAATCTAAAGGTAGTGAAATATGAAGAATGTTTTTTAGGGTTCCGTACCCAAAAGGTAAATACGGAATCCTATTACTAAGACTCCGCTGTCTGTCTATCCATCTGTCTGTCACCAGGCTGTATCTCATGAACCGTGATAGCTAGACAGTTAAAATTTTCACAGATGGTGTACATTTTTCTGTTGCTGCTATAACAACAAATACTAAAAACATAATAAAATATATAGGTATTTAAATTAAAATTAAATAAAAAAAATTAAATATCGTTTATTTCAAGTAATTGCACTCATAATAATATAACAAAACAAATAATTCAAATAATTCACAAAGCTTCACAATAAATAATCAATTCAACATACACATACATACATAAACTCACGCCTTCATTCCCAGAGTGGGGTAGGCAGAGCTAAAGAATTACCAACAAGTCTTAAAACTTCTTAATAATTCTGTAACCACATTTTGCACAAGTAGGCTAAGATGTTTCCCAGTTTATTAGTGACAGGTGGCAAGCCCATCGCCTAACAGTACTACAAGCCTTTATTCCCTTAGTCGCCTCTTACGACATCCACGGGAAGACATGGAGTGGCGCTATTCTAACCCGGCAACCACACGGGTAAAAAAATGAAATAAATCATGCTAGTCATCACCTTAAACTACGTTTGACGTGCCTAAGGTGTGTTACTTAATGAGGGCTTCCATACAACAAACGTGATTTTTATAGATATCGGTACGAAATCCTCTGTGCGCGAGTCCAACTCGTACTTGGCTGGTTTTTATTTTGCCCATGGCAACTTAGAACCATCACCACTAAACTAACTTTCTTGTAAAAACAACAGCATCCAAATCGGTTTACCCAATTAGGTGCTGCGATGCAGCAGAAAGACCCATTGATATACCGACTAGAGACGTAATAGTACATTGTTGCAGAGGATAGAAAGTACGAGATTTTTGGACGAGTCATAGTGTACGAGTCCATAAATTGCACTTTCTACCGAGGCAGACATAGTGCTTTTCACTACTACTGAGAGAAAATAAAATAAAATTGTATGTATTATCGCCAATTTTACCCGTGGGACCCCTATTCTCGTGGCTTTCGAGATTAATAAACTAACATTCGAGATGAAGATGTCAACTCCACATAAAATTGTATTTGTTTCGCCTTATCTCCCATGTAATTTTATCTCTAGTGGTTCGAGATTAGGGGCCAAGTTTGAATTACATAAAAAAAAGCAGTGACATAGTTTTTAGTCTGTTTCTTTTAGCAAAAATACACCTAATATTTTACGACACAAAATGGTGTGTTATGATTGGTCGATTCCAATTTTTCATTTTAAGGAGCTATGACACAAAAATTGATTGATTGATTTTCATTGGTTATTAAAGTTGGACAACAATGTTCTCGACCAATCAGCAAATGCCGACAAAAACATTATTGGTCTGTCCTTATAAGTGACGTTTTGTGACCCCAAACAAGAGCATCTATGGCCATATTTCCGAGCAGTGTTGTAAAAAACTAATTATACTACCTACCTACCTTTATTTTTTGACGGGAGTTAAAAAAATACGCGCGTCTGACTCAAGATTCTGCACCTAAGTCATTAAACCTTAAAAAAAACCCTTCGCTCACTGGGAAAGTCACAGGAAGAACTTCATTCCAAATTCTTGTACTGCCTATGGGCTAGAAAAGTTAACTTTAGCCATTTCCTAAGAAAAAAATCAAAACAGACGGACAACCAAATCTTATTAGGGTTCAGTGTTTCAGTATTAAGTACGGAACCTTAAAACTCTTTAAAAAAAAAAATCGAACCTAATTTCCTTCAATTCAAGCCATATTTTATTAGCTACTTACAATCTCCACACATGTTCCAACTTAAAATTCACCCCGGTGAAATCGTAAAATTATGTAATAGGGTTGCGCAAAGTATTAAGACGTCCTTACACCTGATCGGCGGCAGCCCTGGGGCGCGTTATCGGAATCTGCATAATCTGTTCCCGAAGGATGAAGCGGTTGCGAGAGATTCTTGTGGCGTTGTCTTCGAATTTTGAATTTTGATTCTGGAATCTTACGTTTTTAATTATCGAGGTCATGGTTTGGTTTCGTGCCAGTATTTTTATCACGGTGGAGCAAAAAGGAGGTTTTAATATTTTAGCTCGTTCTTTTTTTAAAGTTGTTATAAAATGAGGCGTCTTTGTCTTCGTCTTCCATGTGTAGATATGTGACGTCATACTAAATCCATTAGGTAAGTCCGATCTCGTACTAAAAATACCGCGCTAAGTGTGGTGAGTGTAAAAAATTAATTAATCGAACATTTTTATAATGATAATATTGCTAACAGAAAAGCTATTTCCACCCTAGTTAGTTTAAATCTTGATAGTTTTCTATTTTTATTAATTATTTCATAAAATTTGTGACTAATCTTACTTACCGATGAAGACACTGAATCTCTCCGAAATTTTGATTTTGATGTGACGGTTAAATAAAACCAAAATACAACAAGCGATGACAGCGCCCTTCGTCGGCTTTATTAATAATCCCGATCCTCAGTGAGGGCAGATGTTTGTAACAGAACTTGTTAAGAAAGAGAGCATGTACATGTGATCATTATTTATAATAATGAAGTATTTTTTATAAAATATTGAAAGGTTAATATTCATTGCAAAATACTACCTGCACGATGACAGCGCCGGGCCACCTGGAGGCTGTAGTCCGGTCGCATAGCAAAAATACCGAGTTGAGTGTGAAAAGTGTATAGTATTAATGTATTTTTTGTAAAATGGTCACCATCATCGTCTTCACCATCATCACCACCATCATCATCGTCATCAACATCATCACCATCACCATCATCAACATTATCATCATTATCCTCATCACCATCATCATCATTATCCTCATCACCATCATAATTATCCTCATCACCATCATCATCATCGTCATTATTGTCATCACCATAACTATCACCATCACTATCATCATCATCATCATCATTATCATCATCATCATTATCCTCATCACCATCACCATTATTTTACTCTTAGCAGGGGTCGGCGCAGTGTTTTTCTTCCAAACATTCCTATCAGCCGACATCCCAGTATTCACTCCCTTGTTTCTTCTTCACGCATTCCATCCATCTCTTCTTAGGTTCCCTCCTTCCACTGGCCCTCCAGATTCATATTTGAAACTCTTTTCGTCACATGGCTTTCATTTCTCCTAATATAATGTAAATCTACTAATTCTCTTTCATGATTCCTCTCACAGGAACCACTTTTAAGCTTTACGTACTCGTTCCTTGCCCTATCCGTTATTTTCTTTTTCCAATATTTTAAAGGTTATTTATTACCTGTGCGAAGACAGCGCCCCCTGTAGGCTGGATTAATAATCCCGGTCTAGTCGCAGAGCCGCGCATGACATAGTCCCGGGCCGCGGGATTACACAGCGTGCGCAAATTAAACTGTCTGTTTAAAAATACCGAGCTGTACCGATTAAATTCAATGAAATTAATAATTTATATAATAATCTCCAGTTCGTAAAAAGAGCACAGCAAAAATGATAAAAGGAACTGGTTTGAAAAAATTACCAGTTTCAGACACAATTATTATTGCACTAACCAAAAACAACTTACGGTTTTCTAAATCACGCCAAAACATAACAACAACACACACAAAAACTTTTTTGTTTTTAATTCTTGGAATTAGTCCTTAGAACAGTGTTGCCATATCCGCGCAGACTCTGCCGCCGAATTTGGGATCTAAAGTAGCCAAGTACACAATACGAGTATGTATTTTCCCCGTGAATATAAAAACGGTTAAATAATAGTAAGAACAATTTATTACAATATTTTTTGTATTATACGATTAAAAAAAATTTAAAGCCGGCGTGGAAATTTTGTCCTAGTAAGAGAAAGTCCGCCATTTCAAATTCTGAACATCCGGTCCAAATTCGAGAGTGCCTACATCGAAATTCGTGTCCAGCAGGTCCAAACTAGTAAAATAAACACATTTGGCCAATTTTTTTGAGAAAAGTGAAACAGACTATATTCCCTAGAGTTTTTTTTTTCCATAAACAAAAGTACTTATACACTGTTTCTTCGTTCGTATGTCACGTTAGCGCCACTGAATACCAACGTCGCGGTTAATTCCGTGACATAGTGCTGAGTGGCGTCACTTTCGACGTTACACAATCACCATGGCAACATTATCTTAAAATTTTATTGTATTTTTTTCATTTAATTCTTTATTTTTATTTTTTTACGTCTGTGTCGCCATATTTTTATATTGTTCATCTTTGTTCCGTTTTTATTCTTGTGCTTGTCAGTTAAGTGCTTCTATTAAAATTTCAATCCTATTTTATTTCTAACATTTATCTGTAAATTATAATGTAATACGTCTTACTAATATTTTTTTTCATTTATTAACATTTATTTCCAATACAAAAATTAAAACTAAACGTATTTTAAATTAAAATAAAACTTAGCTACTCAAAACGATTACTTTCTAACTGCTTATCCATATCAAATTGCATCGTAATCAGATGAAAAGTATAGCGATGCTTATCCTTTAACCTACTGCCTAGCAGCAGCGTTCGCATTGTTGTGTTCCGATGTGGGGATAAGATAACCGTTGAAATTGATAGCATAGAAACATTACATCTGAGTCTTAGGAAGTCGTGGGATTAAAGTCTTTAAATTTCAAGGGAATATAGGCTTGTAGTACTGTTAGGCGATAGGCTTGCAACCTATCACTAATAATTATGCTCGTAAACATCTTAGCCTATTTGTGCAAATTGTGGTTACTGAATTATCAACCACTTCTTAAGTTGTAGTTCTGTAGCTCTGCCTAGCCCACTCCGGGATTACAGGCGTGAAGGTATGTACGTATGTAATTTCAAATGTCTCAGGTGACACTTACCACCAGGAGGCCCGAGTCCATCATGTCAGCCGAAAGACACCCACTGCTGGACATAGGCCAAGGCTCGAAACAGACCGTCTTGTGCTACTCGCATCCACCGCGTTCCCGCGATCCTTACAAGGTCGTCACTCCATCTTGTTGGAGGCCTACCTACAGCTCGTCTCCCGGTCCGCTGACGCCACTCAAGAACCTTCTGGCCCCATCGGCCATCTTTTCCCCCCCAACGGTTCTAGATCAAACCAATTACTATGAGGCCCGCGTCCACCTTTTAAAAAAAAAAAATTGCAAAGGAAATTAATTAATTTCTAGTTTCTTGATCTTAAGTACGAAAATATAAATTATGCGAATTCTAATGTTATTTCATTACCTTTTCTTACAGTGCAGTTGACGGTAAAAGTGTATAAGACATTATTTTTCATGACGCAGCTCTTTCGAGCCCAGATTACCGTTAAATTGAATTGTTCCGCGCAAGCGCTGTGAGAAATAATAACATCAGTGTTATAGAAGGAGAAAATTATTCTGCCAAGCATTACTAACTTCGTATTACTGTAGTTCGTAAGTACAAGGTGTTTTTTCATTTTGTTTTGAACCTGGAAAATTTCTCACAAAATGTACTTGAAGTTTTTTTATTAAGAAGTTTTAAGTGACAGTTCCTGAGTCGTGGTTATGGTGAAAGTTAACAGAAAACATAAATTAAAATTATTTTAGTATTATTTTTTTTCTTTTTATGGCATAGAGAAGACAAACGAGCACACAGGCCACCTGATGGTAAGTGGAAACTGTGACCCATAGACATTCGCATTCACAAGACTGCAATGCAATCATAAGACTGCAAATGCGTTGCCAACCCTGAGGACTAAGATGGAATGCCTCTATGCTAGTCATTTCACCGGCTGTCTTATCCCCAAACCGGAACACAACAATGCGAACACTGCTGTTTGGCGGTAGGTTATTGGATAAGATGGTGGTAGCGATCCGGACGGACCCTGCACAAGGTCCTACCACCCACACTACTATTTATTAAAATAAAGTATAAATGTGGTTACAAAATTATCAAGAAGTTTTAAAAGTTGTTGGTAATTCTTTAGCTCTGCCTACCCCACTCTGGGAATGAAGGCGTGAGTTTATGTAAGTAAGTATACATGATTTGTATCGAGAACATTTTAAAATTCCGAAACACTTTTTTCGAATATTAATTTGTTGGAGCTATTTTAAATTAAATGCATAAATTAAGTGTCATACTTAGGTTAGGCTAGGTTTGATTTATAAGCTATAACAAAAAGTTTAGTCTTCTATCAAAAAATGGGTTCGGAATTGTCAAAATTTGGAATTTGGATCAATTTGGAATTATGACTATTTGGAATCATGTAGTGTAGCCATGATACATGAACTATCAGTTTACTTAATTATTTTAAGTGTTGATTAAATTGGGATAGTTCATATTTTTACAATTACTCTAATTCGAAAACCATTTCGAGGAATAGGGTTTTGAAGTACATAGTTCTGCATTATAAAGTTTTTTAAATATTTATCTATTTCGGATATTTCGACCAAAGTGTACCTTTGTTTGACTTTCGTTTTCGGCTTGAAGCTCTCTTAGATGTATCTTACGGGTTAGGCGAAAACCGCTTGAAATAGTATGTTTTAATAAACTATTACAATCACGTTTTGTTATTAGATATCATTTAATTGTTGCAATTTTTTATAAATTGCCAGTCCAAGTTTAAAATAATCATGTCATCCATAAAATGTCTGTTAAATAAATAAAGATATTAATCAAAACTATTGGGTCTTATACAAAATTAATGAAATAGGAATCTTAAAATTCGAATTAGAATGTATAAACTATGAGTATGCCACTCCATGTCTTCCCGTGGAAGTCGTAAGAGGCGACTAAGGGAATATAGGCTTGTAGCATAGTACTGTTGGGCGATGGGCTTGCTACCTGTCACTAATATACACTGTTAAACATCTTAGGCTAATTGTGCAAATTGTGGTTACAGAGTTATCAACAAGTTTTTGGAGTTGTTGGTAATTCTGTAGCTCTGCCTACCCCACTCTGGGTATGAAGGCGTGAGTTCATGTATGTATGAATGTAAACTATGAGTTATATTTTTGGACTATCTCAATTGAGACGTATAAAATAAGTCTTCAGGGTTGGCAACTCATTTGGAATCTGAGCATTGTAGCTGTGAGAATGCTGGTGTCTACGGGTCTTAGATCAAAAAGGACGGATATTAAAACAGCCTCTGAAGTGCCATATCGCCGGTGATACTGCAAAACCACGTAAGTAACAAATTTACGAAAGAGCAAAATAAACCTTACTACGTTAGTCAAAAGGTGCATTTTGCTCCTTATTAAAATGTTACTAACGCGGTTTTGCAGTTTCACCGACGACATTTAACAAAGCTTACTTGTGGGAGGACCTTGTGCAGGGTCCGTCCGGGTTGGTACCACCATCTTATCCATTAACCTACCGCCAAGCAGCAGTGTTCGCATTGCTGTGTTCCGGTTTGGGGATAAGACAGCCGGTAAAATGACTAGCATAGAGGCATTCCATCTTAGTCCTCAGGGTTGGCAACGCATTTGCAGTCTTGTGAATGCGAATGTCTATGGGTCACAGTTTCCACTTACCATCAGGTGGCCTGTGTGCTCGTTTGCCTTCCCATGCTATAAAAAAAAAAAAAAGCTGTTAACAGTGTGAGCCTAGTTTCGTATGGGACTATTTCAAATTAATGTTATGATGTCTCCTTGATATTAACTTAATTAAGGTTTCACTAGACCAAGTCTGTTACTTGGAAAACAATAATGTCTTGCTAAACTCCCTTAAGTTCTAATTTCCGCCAGGTGTTAGCACTTCACGGAAATTGCTAGACGCGGGGCATAATGAAACATGTTCTGCAATTCGGTGCTATAATCACGTTATTATACCACACTGTTGGTCCCAGTAGAGTAATGTTAACATTATTACCATCAAATATTATTACACCCGTAACGTCTGCTAATAATACAATCATTGAATCTGATTTATGTACTAGCATTTGCCTGCGACTCCTTTCGCGTATTATCTAATCCAGACACTGAGCATGCTCCCGACATGTGCTTACCTTTTTTTTAGGGTTCCGTAGTCAAACTAGGAACCCTTATAGTTTCGCCATGTCCGTCCGTCCGCAGCCTGGCTCAGAGACTCTTAGAAAGCTGTAATTTAGCTTAAATATAAATTAGTAACGTCAAAAAAGTGGTTAAATAAAATCACGAAAAAAATTTTTTTTTGTGTTCTATTCTAACATCTTCCCCTACACGTAACGTGGGGATGTATTTTTTTCTCGTCCACCCCATAGTGTGGAGTGTCGTTGGATAGGTCTTTCAAAAATGATGAGTTTGAAGAAACAATTCTTCGATTAAGATAACCGTTTATGAAATATGAAGTTTCAAAGCGCTAATTTTTGTTAGAGTCAAATGTGCATTTAGAGGGGGGGGGCTACAGCCAAAACTACAAACACTAAAATCCTGGAAAATATCTTTAATTAAAGCACATAATAATGAATTTAATAAAAAAAACTATCAATACTAAGCAGACTTCAATGGTTCTTGAGTTCCAATCGGTTTAAAAGTTTAAACCTACCGAAAACTTATTTGCAGTGTTGGTAAACTAACTGCGTCCTGTGTCGATGGATAACAGTTTTCCAACGGCAAAGTAAAGTTTGTCGCGAGGTCTAATTTGTTTGTAGTAACGGCTTCGGAACCCTACACTGAGCATGGTCCGACATGCTCTAGCCCGTTTTTTTTAAATATCTTCTATTCATATTTAGAATAGATACCTTGGCGCTTGCCAGTACGTTATATTACCCCCAGTTCCATTAATCTGCTAATTTACATAAGGTCATAATTTATGCCCGTCGTTAAAACACACTGAATAATGCGCTGACCAAAATGTATTCTCGCGTCAGTATATTACGGGTTAATATATTTATGTTGACAAAACGTATTACAGACGCTATATTAAATGGTGTCAAAAACATTAATTTGTTGTTCAAATACCTTTGTTGTTTTAACATAATAAATAATAATAGTTGGGTGGGTTGGTTGGCTGCATACGAAGCTAGCCGTCTCCTGTTTGATTCCCCGCATTGGCAAATATTTGTGTGATGAGCGCGTGTATTGTATATATGTAAGTATTTATTTATATCTAGAGCTTACTTTGGGACTAGGTCAATTTGTGTGAGATGGCGCCCTTGATATTTATTTATTTTGTACTTACCTAATTCATAAACGTACAATAAAACCATTTCAATTGTATGCTTTGTCACTTTCTGTCAAATTCAAATGTCATAATGAACGAAAAGGTCAAACCATATTAGTTATTCGTGCACTTATTTATGATAGGGTATTTATTTAATATCCGTATCACTACAAAGAGTAAATGAGGGTAGTTTATTCCAGTCAAACATTTTTCATGATCATTAGTAGAAAAAAATTGGACATGTTTTCCAGTATTTGGTTAAACATTATTATAATCTCAAGGATCACCGTTTTCGGATCCTAGGGAAATAATTTCCGCTTTAAAAAAGTAATAATTATGATAATTATTATGAATGGATTTTCAAATCGCATTTCTCAACCAAATATGAAACACCGTAAAAGAGATCAGCAAAAGTGAAATTAAAATTAAAATCGGCCAAGAATCACGGATGTCACAAGAATTTTATTCCGCTTATTAAACAGTATTTTCCTTTTCGTTTAATTATACAATTCTAAATTCAATTTCAAGTGTTCAATCCGTGACTTGTGATACCTTGATGATGGTTTTCTTGACGAGGACGCTTCAATTACTGCAAGACCTACACAAACGATCATCAGCAGATGCTTTATAAAGAGAATCACCTTTGTTTAGAAAAAAAAAAACCACTAATTTAATGCAGCTCCACCCAACATTTACATCCTTTAGTTTCACCAATTTTGACAAAGCCATACATCCCATTATAAATTGTCTGTTCTCTTCAAAATTCATGTATTTACTACGTAGTTGCCAATTTGAAACTTTCCAGACATCATGGCTTCTAATGACAATACCCTTCAATCAACTCTTTCCAAATTATTAAACATTCATTTAAGTTTAAAGCCATGGGATCAAGCAGTTCTCCCAATTCGTTACGTTGTTTTTTTTTATGGCATAGGAAGGCGAACGAGCACACAGGCCACCTGATGGTAAGTGGAAACTGTGACTCATAAACATTCGCATTCACAAGACCGCAATCCTAAGACTGCTAATGCGTAGCCAACCCTGAGGACTAAGATAGAATGCCTCTAATCTAGTAATTTCACCGGCTGTTTTATACCCAAACCGGAACACAAAAATGCAAACACTGCTGCTTGGCGGTAGGTTAATGGATAAGATGGTGGTACAGTCAGCTGCAGAGAAAAGGATACCCCCCCTCCTGGTAAGGATTGTTTTTTTTCGGAAACCTGTGGTTAGATTTAAATGATTTTGAGTTTATGTGTAGAAAACAGTAAAATCATCAATTCAGCGAAAAATCATATAAATTTAACCACAGGTTTTTGTAAAAAATCGATCCTTACCAGGAGGGGGGGTATCCTTTTCTCTGCAGCTGACTGTACCAACCCGGACGGACGGAAGGTCCTCCCACAAGTACCACTTGGTATTACTACCGGCTTTCCTGTCCTCTTCTTATGGTTCGTTATTTCTCGTCAGTATCTTCGTAAATCACCCACAGATACTTCACGTTAAGATTGATCTGGTGGATGCTTGGTGTGAGTTGTGCCATGGAGTGGATATACCAGTCAAGAGGCATATCCAAATAACATGGGATATACCAAGTCTTACATGAATTCATGTAGCCTTCTAACAAAATAGTCCGGACGATTCAGATCACACCCGTCTCCTCACTGCCTCAGCAGGTGAATCGCATCACTGGCTCCATGCGCTTCCTTCACGAAATTTAGGCACAGTCTTGGATCCATAGCATTGCTTGCAGGTAAGGACCAGGACTCAGGACTTGTGCCCGTGGCAAGGAGTTGTGTTAGCTGGGACGACATGACCTTCCTTGTTTAGAAGAGCCTGGCGTTTGTATCACCACCTCACAATATGATCTAGTCCGTCGTTCGTTTTGCCACCGCCTCAGTACCAGTTATCCTGGAACCCGCAAGTATGGTTCAGGACGACGGCAAGTGCCGTGGAAACTGGGTAGGGCACTGGTGTGGGACGTGACATTTGTAGACACATTCACCAGTTCCCACATCCAGCCAACCAGGTCGGTGCAGTAGCTGATCAGACCCAGACCCTCAAGTGCCGCAAAAAAATATTTTTATTAAAAGGTTACAAGTAGAGCATACAGTGAAGACCATGGGGCCTTGGTCAGCTGATATGAATAGTTTCATTAACGCCCTGTCATCCCGACTCCTAGACGCTTTCGGAGATCCTACAGCTGGTGCTTACCTCTCTCAAAGGATTGGGCTTGCTATCCACAGAGGAATACAGCCAGTGTCAGGCACCATGCCGCGGGCGAAGCTGTTAATGGGTGTGTTCTTTTATATTTGTTTGGATAATTATTACTTATGTAGGTTATTCAGTTAGTGAGTGAAGGGTAGGAAGGGGCCGCCATGGGCGTACTTTTTCGAATCAAATCGGAGAAATACTGGAAAAGGGCTGAAACCGACGTTCGTGCATGACTCGATGTATAAATGTGAAAGAAACGAAAGAAATTGGTCAAGATCGTAGCAAGTGGAAAGAGGTGGTCTCTGCCTACCCCTCTGGGAAACAGGCGTGATTTATGTATGTATGTATGTAAGTAGGTTAGTTTTGTATTAATTTTAAAACGTTGAATTTTATATGGTTTCTAAAATTTTGTAATCTACTGATTTATTATTGAGTTTATGTTTATTCATGAATTATATAATATATTCTATATGTTTTTGGTTACGCAGCATTATCATACTTTGTTTTTTTTTTAAGTTTTCGAACAATATTTCACCGTCCGCAATAATGTTCTCAATAGATTCATGAATATTCCAAGTACTGCCACTAAGATTCCAAGTAACTAATCTCAGTATTCCATCTTATATCGAGTGAAGTAAACAATGCCAACGTAAATAGCCTTTAAGTACCCAGTAGTAGTATTTGTTCTAAGAAGCCCTGAAATATTCTTGAACACAAGTTCGAATTCCGTTTATTCTCTTACACATATATATATATCATATTGAATAGAACTAATGTTTACAAATCCAATGCTCAGATAAGTTTATTTAGTGATTACAGTGAAGACGTTACATGATCTAAAGGAAAAAGTAACAAAAAAAAAAACTCCTCGCTCTTTAAGGTTATCACCATGGATCGGAAATTCGGATCGATATTTACCTAAAGTTGGCAAAATCCCGGAAAAAGATAGGCAAACATGGCGTCGGCTTCTTAAAAATATTATTTTAATAATTTAAGTTCTGGGATTTTGGGATTCTACAAAACGTTAATATAATAATTACTTTACATGTAGGATAAAACGTTCTGTTTTGCTCCTATAAATTTGTTAGGTTAATAAGTTACAGGTAAATTAAATAACATTTGGTTATATGTATACATGGAAAATAACTTCAAACAGTTAATATAAATAAATAATTATGAATTAATGCCGGTGTAATTTATTTAATTTGAAATCCCGGAAATTTTATATGAATTATATGATTGAGTCCACCTCCATACAACTGAACAACAAAGCCGGGGCTAAAGTATAGGTAAATATTGATCCGAATTTCCGATCCCTGGTTATCACAACATATCTTTCACTTTCTCTCAACCTAAACTGAACTTCTTTAGCATGTCATTGTAGCCCCCCTGTGTTTTTTTCCTAGAAAACATGTCTTGCAAAAAAAACAAAAATAACGGTAGCATACAAACTTCAATCAATTCAATTCAATTCTTTGATTTATGGCTACTGTCCAGTGGGACAATTCTACCAGTGTCAAGGTTGGAAGTTACACGTGATCGGTGAAAATGCTTTACCAGAAACAGAACATACAAACTTAGATTTTCATAATAATCAGACTTGACGGATATTTTTTGACAGCTACGCTATTTAAGCGTCGGTCACAAACCCCTGTCCGCACAATGCAACTTGTCTTATCTGTAATTACGGCAATAACTAGTTACATCACTTTAAAGCCTGAGCAATCGGCTTAAAATTGCCGCCACAGAATGCAAAATAAAAATGAAACTCTAATATTGGCTCTGGAAGTTTCATTTAATTTGGTCACAAATACTGGCTGGTTTGAACACTTTGAACGCACACAATCGTTCGAAATTCAATTAAAGACCGCGAAGGCGGGTATTGTTTCTCATTTCGAATTTGAAATTGGAGTATTCGAATCATTTCGTTCGATTTGGTACTAATTGACGGTCGGTTGTTTGATGTGCCTTTATTCAGGTAGGATTTAGGTATGTAGTTTAGGATTGTATTGGAATTTTGCATTATGAAATTTGAATATTAAGGCAATTTCATTCCACAAGAACATTTTAACGATGTTTGCCGCCTTTTCTAATATTAATCTATTCTACTTTGTAAAACAATATTGCCTTTCACATGTAATCGTATTGTTTTCAATTCGGCTGTCATTACTGTCAATTAAATAAGAGCTACCGTAACGTTGACAACGTTACGGTTTTACTCATTAGAAAGAAGCTCATTTAACAATATGAATGTATAATTGGGATGGTTAATATTTTTACAATTACTCTAATTCGAAAACCATTTCCAGGAATAGGGTTTTAAAGCCGGTCTGCATCATTAAGTTTTTGAAATAATTATCTATTTTGGATAATTATCTATTTATGAAATACGCCGTTTTGATGCTCTATTAGTCACTTTTATTTTATTTTTTACTTTTTGTGTAGACATCATTTAATTGTAGTAATTTATTAGATAATGCCATCCCAAATTTAAAATAATCATGTCATCCATAAAATATCAGATAATTGAATAAATATATCAAAATAAATCTATTGCGTCAAATACAAATTTAATGAAATGGGTCTCTTCAAATTACCTAATCTTTTGAATAACAATGTAAAAACCATGAGTTTTTTTTTGGTGCATCCCCATTTACAGCTTTAATAATTATCAATACACTCAAGAAATGGCAAAAACACGAGCTAATAATGATTCCAAAACACTGTATTGGATAAATAAAACAAAAAAACCCAACCAGCAAAGTGTAGCAATCACTACTTAAAACCTAAAACTGCTTTTGACTACTTAAAAACTACCACCACTTAATAGGATAATTCTACCAACTTACGAAACCAAAAAATACAATATTAATACGAATTATGCTTAACCAACGCCGCCTAGTGTGTAGAGCTTCTCTATTTGCAGGGTGATTAAAAAAAGTAATAATGGAAATTCCCGGCAGCATCGTGCAGGGTGTTGGCCGTGTTATACGCTGACATGAGCCTCCATAGCTACATTGGAAATTGCTATCGGTATTGCTATTCGGAAAATAAACATTATTCATTTGCTAAATCGGCCACAATAGCGGTTTCTGAGAGATAGGTTTCAGGCTTTTAAAAAGACGTTAGGTTTTAGTGCCTCAAAATAGGACCACAGAGCTCTTGGCATGTCAGTAACAATTAAATATGGTATAAATCTTTTGGCGTTTTGGATTATCATAAGCAGTTGGAGCGCCGCGTGAAACTAGGGTTTAAAAAAAAATAGAAATGAAATGTTACGTAATGTCAGCTGAAGATTCAACAAGTTTAAAAAACGACTAAAAATGTTTTTGGTTTGCTTATAATCAGAACACACGGTCAAACAAACTCACCACCACCATTTGTCTTCATGTTTACTAATGACGCGTTAAGCTTAGTAGATAGCGACCCTGCCTACGAAGAAAACTGTCCTGAGTTCGATACCCGGATTTTTTTTGAGTGATGAACGCTAGCATTCAATTGACAACAATTAATTATGTGCTAAGGTAGTAAAATAAAATACCGTTTCTGGCTTTTACACTGCTGATTACAGTAAAAATATCTTTGGATTTTTTATGCAGTAGTTTTTTTTTATATTTAGGAAAAACAGTAAAAAAAGTTGGATTGTGAATGTTAGTGCCCTTAGTCCATTTATTACCAAAGGAATCGTAAAAAATATACAACTGTCATGTTCATTTTTATCTGTCTGACGAAAGAAACTCAAAGCACATGCAAAGCAGTAAACGCAAAATAGTTTATTCATTTTAATGGCGTCTACAAATTATGTAATTAATTAAATTACGCAAAATAACAAATTTGTAAACGAACGGCCGCGAATGATTGACAAGTGAGTGACATGACATGACAGTCAGTTCTGTTTCTGTTTGTTTATTTGTAGTTACTTTATTTTATTTCATAATATGCTAAGATCACGACATCAGTATTCCTAAGTTTGTATATACGGTCTTCTTAATGACTATTTCTTTAATAAATTATTAACGACGAATTTAAGTTAAATAAAGAAAAACCGAGAAATACGGGTACTCTAATTATTAACCAGCTATTATAAATGCGAAAAAACAATAATGCTTTTTTTTTTAATGTGGTCAATTCTGAGTGTTGGATTATATTTCTCTATTATGTTATGTTAATGGTTACCTAGTATCCATGCTACAAACCTAGAGCTTAGTTTGGGAATAAGCCAATTTATGTGATATTAACCTCTTGTATTAATTTAAGTGCAGTAGCAATTCCTTGCTCAACCAATAGCAATATCCATAGCGATTATTTTATTAATTTTGCATTTTTGATGTTTAAACGTAATACATCAACGTATAATATTAAAAAAATGTAGTGAATGAGAGCAGGCGAGCGGCTAGATTAAAATGGCGATCGTGACATTTGCACTGAGGCATTCTTGTTGGAGAATAAACACCCAGCTGGAATGAAGAGTGTATTACTGAAATGATCAGATCAAGAATTTTAAGACTTGTTGGTAATTCTTTAGCTCTGCCTACCCCACTCTGGGAATGAAGGCGTGAGTTTATGTATGTATGTATGATCAGATCGATAGTAACAGCTGTCACTTTGGTATAATCAGTATTCAGTTTTTTGTTTTTTTTTAATTTTATTTTGCATACATGCTACCGTGCAACGTCATTTGACAACAAGGTTTATCTTTTAAAAACCCAGGTTTGTAAGTCTCAAAAGCATACCATATTTTATTTATTTCAAATTGTTTTCATTATTATTTACTGTGTTAAAAAAAAAACTTTTTTTGTTTCACCCGCTTTGGACTGAATATTTAAAAAATAAAAATAACATTGTATGCATTTAAGACAAAGCTCTTTATGCATATTTTTCAGAACGCCTTTTGTAAAGGGCACGCCATCTTGGACTGAAAACACTATAACTACTATTAATTTATTACTTACTTAGGTCTTGAGTCGGTACTCGATTGTTTTTCCTTTTAGAAATTTATAGCGGATGTAGATTTAAAAAGTATCCTGTTCCGAGAGCCTAAGTAAATTTAATCATATTTGCTTTAACGGTAAATTGGTTTATGATTGTTTAGTGATATTATTTTAATCACGTTTTCAGGGTTCCGTACCCAAAGGGTAAGAACGGGGCCCTATTACTAAGACTCCGGTGTCCGTCTATCCGTCTGTCCGTCTGTCCATTTTTCCGTCTGTCCGTCTGTCACCAGGCTGTATCTCACGAATCGTGATAGCTAGACAGTTAAAATTAACAACAAATACTAAAAACCGAATAAAAATAAAATTTTAGGCTCCCATACAACAAACGTGATTTTTTTTGCCGTTTTTTGCTCGATATTAATAACGGCAACAGGTACACTCTTGAAATATTCACAGCATATTAAGTTAAGAATATGTTCACTTAAAAAAAAAAGTGAATTAGATTTTTTTTTATCCGACTCGCACTTGGCCGATTTTATAATTTAAATTGCTATATTAAATTTAATACTCACAGCAAAATGAAAACTGAGGTTTATTAAGAAGCATCTTTATGAACTATACATTGAGATCTCAAATAAACTACCTAAATTAAAAGTCCTAAAGTAATATTTTATGTCAGTCAGGCTACATAAACAATTAAAAATATAATTAAAATGTGTGTTAGTTTTGCTCTAGTTTAAAACCTGTACGCCCAGCCACCAATAGACCTATAAAAATTGCACCCTCATAACATAACACACGCGTTCGCTTTAAGACTAGACGATATATTCAAGCTATATCAACCAGATTGTATTACTTACAAAGATAACCTAGAGTCAAACAGAATCCCAAATCTAATTTCAATACTCCTCCCACTGAGTCGAACACGTGACACAGTAATCTAACAACATTGAATCAAATCTAACCCTGTCAGTGCAGCGCTAGCTACAACCGTTCATTATTTCGATTATCTCTACTAGCGCTAGCGTCTCGGGACAATGCTCGCCGTAAACTAGTCTTGCGCTAATGTCTCTAGTGAATGGCACAAGTTTGATGCAATTTGAGGTTTTGATGGTGCTGAGGCTTTGCACTTAAAAAAAACAATTGTTTGCTTCTTATTACATTATGATTGTTGTGTATAAAAGCCTTGATTCCATAGGAGCCCGGTGTTAAATAAATCTAAGTAACCCTGTCAGTGCAGCGCTAGCTACAATAGATCATTATTTCGATTATCTATACTAGTGCTAGCACCGTGAATGGTGCAGGTTTAGCGAGCAAAGAAGCTGCTTAATTTTGGACCTGAGGCTTTGCACTTAAAAAAAAAATGATTACTTCTTACAAGATTGTGATTGTGGTGGACAAAAACCTTTTTTTTTTTCAAGATTTGAGTTACTGACTAATATGTATAGTTATGCTAAATTATAAATAGCTCTCTAGTACTAAGAGTTTCTGATCTAGGCTGCGGACGGACAGACTAACGGACACGGCGAAACTATAAGGGTTCCTAGATTGACTACGGAACCCTAATAATGGGGTCTAAAATGCGCCCCCCCCCCCCCAGGTACCTACTCACCATAACAGTGACACAAAGCAAAAGGATTTCATCCAAAACTTAATTCATTTGAACTGCAATAATGTCACTATTCAAATTTCGCAATTTAGTGTCACTGTTGGATTTAATGTGATTAAAGTCGAATAACGCTCGTAGCGTTCAAATTGCCCCATACCCCCCTACAGTCAAAGTGTACCCCTAAATTCGTTCCGGGCCCCGAGCCAATGCATCAGGCGCGCCGAGCGTGCTGTTTACTGGATGTGGCTTTCGTACGGGCAAAGGGTCTCAAATACACGGGATCACACTTGGAAGGAACCAGGATAGTAAGTAACAAAAACAAAATTAAAAAAAAATGACCTTACCATTTTACTCGTCATTCGAGAGTAATCTTGGAAGAGGGGTGAAAATAAGCTAGTTTTAATTTTTTTTTTATGTAGCATAGGATGGCAAACGAGCACACAGGCCACCTGATGGTAAGTGGAAACTGTGACCGTTAGACATTCGCATTCACAAGACCGCAATCCTAAGACTGCAAATGCGTTGCCAACCCTGAGGACTAAGATGGAATGCCTCTATGCTAGTCATTTCACCGGCTGTCTTATCCCCAAACCGGAACACAACAATGCGAACACTGCTGCTTGGCGGTAGGTTAATGGATAAGATGGTGGTACCAACCCGGACGGACCCTGCACAAGGTCCTCCCACAAGTAAAGGTCCAAAAATACGGCTGCAAATCACTTCCATTAAGAGCCCTCATGGTAGTGTTCCTCCACCTGGACCTCAATAAACCGGTGGGATATACTTCAGGTTGTAACACGTATAGACACACACACAACTAGAGCTCACCCACTTTCGTGAGATAAAACAACTGTATGTATTTATTTTCATTTGTTTTTAAATTCACTCTGAACTGGTTGAAAGCGTAAAAATGGGTCCCTATTACTAAGACTCCGCTGTCCGTCTGTCCGTCTGTCCGTCTGTCACCAGGCTGTATCTCACGAACCGTGATAGCTAGACTATTGAAATTTTCACAGATGATGTATTTCTATTGCCGTTATAAGAACAAATACTAAAAACAGAATAAAATATATATTTAAGCGGGGCTCCCATACAACAAAGCGATACCAAGCATACCGCGAGGTGTTTTTGAATTTTGTAGTCGTATTAAAAGAATGTGAAACGGGTTATCTTATATTTTATTCGCTGAATCAAGTCGGACAAGAAATTCACAGAAAAAATGGCCGCTGTTCAGAGTAAATGGCAGCATGATCCATTTTTTACAAGCTCCTTACTCATTTATCGGTTTGTAGTTCTACCTGTCACCACTTGAAATATATTCCCACACTTTAGCTCGACTTTAACTTGCACTAAAACTTCAAAATTTAACTATTCAATTGTCATAAATTTTATTTCCTCAATTCCATTTTGGGCTCGATCCAGCTGCCATCGGTCGGTAAATCACCGGCTAATCCGGCCGTTTGTCACGCTGATAAAACTGAATATACTTACCGTCTTATAACTGAAAGCTTTATTAAACCATTAAGGATTTACTTGAGGAGTTTACGGCCGGTTATCATTGGGGTAGTTTAAAATGTGAAAGGAATTGGAAATGAGCGAAAAAGAGAAACACAGTTTCCAGTTTACAGTTTTCTTTGTTGGACATACGTTTGTTTAATTTTGTTTTAGTGGTGGTAGGATTATGGATACAAGGTCCGTCCATCCGCCAAGTAGCAGTGTTCACTTTGTTGTGTTCCAAGCGGTGAAATCCTACTATAATATTTTGAATGCGAAAGTTTGTTCGTTTCTGTGTTTGTGTGTGTGTCTGATGTGTGACAATTATTATAAGACAACTATGGTTTGGGTTTTTTTACGTTTGCTCGAAAGATCACTTCGAATATTTTCATTTAGACATTATTTGTTTTGTTTTTGTACCGACTTGAGAAATGATCTATTCTTTATTACTGGTTTTGGAGTACAAATAATTGTCCCATGTAGGTAATGATTTTGTTCTTATTCGCACTGAAATATTAAATTGCTTGTTTATTTGCAATTAAAACATGAATAAAAAGAACATTTTTACTAAGTTAATCCTTTTCGAGTGAAAATCTTAAAAATATGGAATTTGGGACCATTCGAAAATAAATCGTGAAAGATTATCGCATTAGAATATTTTCTACCGCTCAGTTTTGAAATCGAACACTCGAATGTCAAAAATCGGTCCCCTGGACGGACCCTGCACAAGACCTTGTTATAATAATACCTGCTGTGCGGTTGGGAATCCTCAGTGAGCCCAACTCGAACTTGGCCATTTTTTGAAAATAATGTACTGGTCTTCTAATTAAATTAAAACTAATACTGATAAGTATCGTGACACCATAATGCCCACCTAGTGAGCAAACATAATTAATTTTCTTACCTCCTCACGCCATTGCATGTTCACGCCTTGTTAGCTTGTGGAACTCTATAAAAATACCACTTTGTAGCGCCGTAATATCGCGCGCACTAAAAGTAAGTATAAAACCACTAATGACGTATAAAATATGAAACTTAGTATTTTTTATGTTTTTCCACGATTATTATAGTACCTGTGTGGTTGCCGGGTTAGAATAGTGCCACGCCATGTCTTCTCGTGGATGTCGTAAGAGCAGGGACCGGAAAACCCCTTTATTCGACTAAGTCTATCGATCGGGTAACTACATCATATGCTCTCCCAAACGTTAGCGTATCCCTATCGTTAGGCTTACCCTAATGAATGATTAACCATTGAGGTTACCAGTTTCGTAAGGGTTTCGGATTTAAGCACTTAGCATTACGTTAGTGTTACCCTATTAATTCTCCCTCTCCGTTGACTCTGTTTCGCAGATTCGTGTGATTGGTTGGTTCAAGCCTGTGTGTGGATAGCCAATCAATTGCTAAGTAGTGCAAAAATAATTTGTATGGACTGCGCGTAGAGATTAAAATAGCTTGAAGCCGTTCAATAAACACTTCATAGGGAAAGCCTAACGAGGGTTTTAAGGAATTGGTAAGCGCTTAGTCGAATTAATTGTATCGTATGGGATAGCTCTTCATTGGGGTAAGTCGAAGATATGCTTATCGCATCGTTAGGGTTTGTAAAAACCAGTCAATTATATACCCTAACGAAAACCTTTTAAAGGGTAAGCGGTTCCGGTCCCTGCGTAAGAGGCGACTAAGGGAATAATAAAGGCTTCTAGGCTCTTATGTGATGAGCTTGCAACCTGTCACTGTCTGTTGCCTGATTGTGCAAAACGTGGTTACATAATTATCAACAACTTATTTAAGAGTGCTTCGTAATTCTGTAGCTCTGCCTACCCCATTCTGGGAATGAAGGCGTGAGTTTATGTATGTATGTATGTATGTATTATAGTAGGTTCTCGTGTTATCAACATGTTTAAGAACCTGTGAGGCTAGAAAAGGCCATTGTTAGAAGGCCAGTTTATCTTACGATAGGTACCAAAACCGACGTGCGTGCATGACTAGTGCCCGGTTCCTATATTCAAGAAACGAATCGTTTCCCTTACGGGCAGTAGCGTTATGACATTTGCTACGTACAAAATGTGTCAACTTTTAACGAGACGTCACAACTCTACCAACGGTTTTGAATATAGGAACGCGTGGCCATTTGCAACGTTAAAAGATGGCGGACGTGTAATTTGTTTTAGACTTTAATTTTTGGGTAATTAGGTGTTCAAAGTTCTTTTCTGATAGTGATTTGTACTTTTTATGCCTTTGTGTCGCACAGTGATTGAAGACTTGGACTTATTTCGTGTATCTGGCATCTTTCTTCTCGTTTCAAGTGGACTCGCAGTGGTGCAGAGGTTAAAACTATCTTGACCTCTGACCTACAAATCACCGTACAACGTTACCCCCAATCTTCCTAGAGAAGATTGGATTGTGTTTTATTGCTATATTGATTTCTACTCATATAAACCTTGACACTGGCGAAATCACTTCACGTGGAAACGCCATAATATCCCTGCGGTAGTAGCTGTTCAAGTCGCCGCGGGGACAAAAAAAATAATAATAATATAGGAACGCACCATTAATGTATGAATGTGGAAGACGCGAAAGAAATTGGTCAAGATCGTAGCAAGTGGAAAGAAGTGGTCTCTGCCTACCCCTCTGGGAAACAGGCGTGATTAAATGTATGTATGTATGTAACGTGGTCCGGGTAATGCTGCCGTGGGGCTTCCCGGTGCTCCAATTGTTGCCGGTACAGCCTTGCCGCTAAATGTCCATTACCTTGAGCTGCACCATAATAATTATGCATCTCTGCATAATCACTAAGAGTGTAGTTCATGTTGCTACACGAAAGTAAATTCAATCACTAGGCTAAGTTCAAAAGTCCAAAACACAAGCACAGGTCGGTCGTAAGGCTAATCAATCAGAGTCCAGTTAACAAAGCGAGAAGAATTCAGAAATTAAACGTAACGAGAGCAGAAGTAACTATTCGTTATTTCACAATAAAAGACGTGATTCCTTTCTTAAGACAAAGGAAGAACAAATTTATTTGTTCATAAAAATACACGGCTCTATTGATGGCCAGTACCAAATTAGGTTCGACCAAATAAAAAACAGTTTTTATGTTACAGACTCTTTATTACACATTCTACCTTAGTACGTTTGAAAGTCGAATCCAGCAAACTATGACCTATTAAGTGTCACTTTTTTTGTATTATTCTGAAAGTTTAGAGACTGGCCAAGTTTTTAAAATTACTTCTGATCTTTGAATGCTAAGATTTTTAGGTTTTTTTTAATTTACAAAATCATACTTCGATTTGCTCAAAGGTAAAACTTTCACTTTTGGTCAATTTTATTGTAACTTGCGTTAAGGTTGGGAAGCTGATTATTGTATGTGTGAAAGTACAGTTTGTGAGGATAATGTCGCAAAATAAAACATCCAGAAAAAACGTAACCAAAAAAAGTTACATGTTAATAAACAGCTCGGCCCGAAAATTCTTGAAAAAATCTTTAAAAATTAATTACTCGAAAACAACAAAAAATCGGCCAACATACATGGGGTATATTCGGATAGCCCCGGATGTGAGGCATCTAAATTTTTTTTTTAGACGTCAATCTTTGGACCACCCTGTATAAGTATTCTGTGCGTATATTTACATTTTGATTGAAGTCCAGTCAACCCGTAATCGGGCCGGTGCAGCAGCTGATCAGGCCCAAACCATGAAGCGCCGCAAATATTCATCATTATTAAATAATTACGAATATGTGGCACTTGCAGTGGAGACCATGGGTCCTTGGTCGGCCGATATGAAAAGCTTTATTAAGGCTCTGTCATCTTGGCACATAGACAACTCCGGAGATCCTAGAGCTGAATCTTACCTCTCCTAAAGGATTGGGCTAGTTATCCAGAGAGGTAATGCAGCCAGTGTCATAGAGACCATGCCGCGAGCGGACTTGCTAGAGGGGATGTTCTTTTTATAGTGGTGATTATTATTTACAACTTGAAATAAGTTTAGTTTTAATTTTTATTTGTTCTACCTATATTATTTTATCTTAAATATAATAATAATTGAATGTCGTATGAAATTACTAAAACAGTAAAGCTCAACATTCTCCATTTCCAAGCACCTGGCAAGTGTCATCGAGCGCTCAAGCAAACAGCAAACGAAGTAAACTCAGTATAAAATGTATCGTTTTCCCCCCGCTTAAGTTGATGAGCCGCAAAATATTACACAGTTTTCAACCAGTAATTGGGATTGTTCATATTTCCACGATTACTCCAATTCGAAAACCATTTCGAGGAATAGGGTTTTAAAGCCGTTCTGCATTATTAAGTTTTTGAAATATTTATCTATTTCGGATATTTCAACAAAAGTATAATTTAACCTTTGTTTGACTTTTATTTTCGGCTTGAAGCCCTCCTAGGTGTATCTTACGGATTAGGTGAAAACCGCTTCAAATAGTATGTTTTAATACATTATAACAATGACTTTATATCATTAGATATCATTTAATTGTGGTCATTTATTAGAAAATGCCATCCTAAATTTTTAATAATCATGACATCCATAAAATGTCTGCTAAATAAATAAGGATATTAAAATAAAACTATTGGGTCAAATACAAAATGAATGAAATAGGTCTCTTAAAATGACCTATTCTCTCTAACTAGAATGTAAAAACCGTGAGTTATTTTTTTTGGTCTATCCCAATTATAGGAGTTACCTTCGTTTCGTCGATTTTTTTTTTGCCAAACTGATTCATTTCCCAAAAATATTATTTGGACAAACGCTTCTTTTTCCGATACTGTAAATATTTCAAGATTAAAAAAAACTAACCTTACCTAACCTCTAGGGTTCTACACGATGGTCTTGAAATAAATCCTGATATAATTTACAGTTTCCGGAAAAACCCCAACCCCAATAAGACTCAGGTCTGCGCGTTCACTGCAAAGAAAACTCCCTTTGTTGTTTCCCCTATATTCCAGAGCACTTCCCTTGTTGCAAAACCGACTCTTGGGATTCTCGGCGCTGACATATCGAGCACCGTCCAATTTCGTGGTCATTTGGAAGATAAGGCTAAGTTAGCTTCTAAAAAACTGGGTGTCCTTGGTCGAGCTAGACGGTATTTCACACCGGCACATCGCCTCCAACTTTATAAGGCGCAAGTTAGGCCCCATATGGAATACTGTTGCCACCTTTGGGCCGGGGCACCACAGTATCAGCTGCTTCCTCTTGACCGTGTACAACGCCGTGCGTCTCGAATCGTCGACGACGATGTTCTCACCAGTCGGCTTGACCACCTTGCTTTGCGGAGAGACATTGCATCCTTGTGTGTCTTCTACCGCATATATCATGGGGAGTGCTCTGATGAATTGTTCGAGCTAATAACTGCTGCAAAATTCCACCACCGTACTACTCGCCACAAATTGAAATTTCATCCACAGCACCTGGATGACTGGCAGAGTACCACAGTACGTTTCAAAAGAAACTTCTTGCCACGTACGACTGCACTGTGGAATCAATTGCCTGCAATGGTATTTCCGGACCGATACAACATGGCAACCTTCAAGAAACGAGCCTACACTTTCTTAAAAGGCCGGCAGCGCACCTTTAACCCCCCTGGTGTTTCTAGTGTCCATGGGCGACGGTGATCACTTACCATCGGGTGAGCCGCCTGCTCGTCTGCCTCCGACTATTATAAAAAAATAAAAATAAAATAAAATAAAAAAAGCAGTTTGGTCAAATGAAATGTTTGGGAAATGAATAAGTTTGGCAATTTTTTTTTGACGAAACGAAAGGCTCCCTAATTATAGCCTTATTACCTACGTGATATACATATTATTAACAATTGTTTTGTAATAAATTATTTTAGTCACGCATGGCGTTTGACGTAGAGACCTCGTCATGTTTATATTCTCATCTACACTAATAATAACATAAAAGAGAGGAAAGATTTGTATTTTTGTAACAAATAAACTCAAAACTACTGGACCGATTTCAAAAACTATTTCACCATTAAGTGCAATGGCAAATTACCCCTGAGTAAAGTAGGCTACCTGAACGGAACCTGTGGGATGACCAAAATGCGAATTCTACGAGTATCAAGTCACAAGCGTAGTCATCATTTTTAATATTTTAATGTTTATTGACCAAGTATTTGTAGTCATTTTAATTTTGCTAGTTTTTTTAATTATTATTTGTTACTTTATCGACTTGTAATGTAACTTACTTTTAAGTATTATTGTGTTTTATGATTGAAAAAATGACCTCCTGCTGGAGTTTCATGCAGCGATTCTCCTCCACAATACTGGGGTCCTAGTGGAAAAGGGATCTTTAAATGACTTATACCATTTTTACATGATGATCTTTTCCGAAGCGTACTTTGTATTACCGAAGTGTAAAAACGCCTCATGTGGCCAATTTACCGAATAAATATTTTGTTTTTTTTGACATTTGTAGTCTCTCACTAACATAAACAGCATTAAGCCGGAACCCCACTGCGGCCCGTGGTCGAGCGCACGTGGGTATAAATACGCTTCATATAAAAATGTAGCTAGATACAGCGCCACACGTATACGCTAAGCACTAAATGACGTCACTAATACATGCCTTGGTCCAAAGTTTTACCCACGCACACGCTGGAGAGTGGCATTCGATTTACTCCAGCGCACAAAAAAGCTATGCATATAGATAAAGGTTTCTAAGCGGGGCCTTATTATTTAACTTATGTACCAATAATTTAACTTGTGGGAGGACCTTGTGCAGGGTCCGTCCGGGTTGGTACCACCATCTTATCCATTAACCTACCGCCAAGCAGCAGTGTTCGCATTTTTGTGTTCCGGTTTGGGGATAAGACAGCCGGTGAAATGACTAGCATAGAGGCATTCCATCTTAGTCCTCAGAGTTGGCAACGCATTTGCAGTCTTGTGAATGCGAATGTCTATGGGTCACAATTTCCACTTACCATCAGGTGGCCTGTGTGCTCGTTTGCCTCCCCTTGATATAAAAAAAAAACTTACCTCCACTTAGTTAAGAACTATATAAACCTACTAGTTTTGGAAGAGCGAGACCTCCTGACAGGTACATTACATACCTACTAGGAGGCCTCAACCACTATTCTACTTTCCACCTATGTTCTATACACCTAATAAATTATGTTTGATTTTAATTTTGATTTTTGAAGTAGATACATACCTCTTGCTCATTGCGGCGCATGGACAAACGACATGAGTTGATCGATCACGTCACGTGGGTAGTTACGTGAGCTGGGAGTTGGAGGATTTGAGAAAAACCAAGATGTAAAATAAAGGTCCTTTAATTAGGAAATTTCAAGATTAATTAGGAGCTAATTCTAAAGACAGGCGCCTAATGGTCGATGTGTGAACCAAGAGTGAATCAGTCTGAATTAAGCTAATACACGAAATCTCGGCCGCGGCGGTGGTCGCGGTCACGTTATGCTGCATCTGCGCAACGTGCATCAGTTGCTGGAACTGAGTCCAGGTGGCTGAGTACGTAACACGCGTGCGTTAGTTGCTGTGGAAATGTTGGCACACGTTGCTAGAGCAAGCAAAGTAACCACATGGGTATATGGTGATCGTTCAAATACGTTGCCAAACCTGAGAACTAAGATGGAATACCTCTATGCTAGTAATTTCACTCGTCTTTTTATACCAACACATTTTTTTTTTCTCATTAATTTATATTTTATTTGTATTATTAATAAGGATAATATTGCGCTGGCTTCATAAAATGTACCTACTTATACTTATTTACTTAGTTATAACTCTTTTTTCGTATTCCTTATCTTATGTATCTGATTTAATGTATCACTGTTGATGTCCCAAATAAAATAAATAAATAAACATTTCGCACGTTAAATCCAACAGTGACATTAAATATGAATAAAACTATTGGATGGACATTATTGCGGTTATAAAGAATTAAATTTTGTATAAATGCGTTTTTTGTGTAGTAGCTCTTGGATTTATCGTGCGATTTGTTTGGCGGCAGATTTACAGTTGTACATAATTTAAACTGTTTACTGCGGAGCAAAGTCTTTGACAACAGCGGTTGTATTAAATAACATCAAGGAAGCTGCGGTTACAGCCTCTTTGCAGTAATTGCGGAGTTTGGGCTCTCGTTACTAAAATTGAACATAGTCATGACTTTTGTTGGGCTTAGAATTTACAGATGTATAATTATAACCTAGAAAATTAATACGTAGCTAAAACATTTAGTATTTATGTAAATAGATTCTGCTCGCGACTTTGTCTGCGGAGTTTTCTATTAGCGTTACTCCTGCGTGTTCTTTTTTTTATGGCAGGGGAAGGCAAACGAGCACACATGCCACCTGATGGTAAGTGGAAACTGTGACCCATAGACATTCGCATTCACAAGACTGCAAATGCGTTACCAACCCTGAGGACTAAGATGGAATGCCTCTATGCTAGTCATTTCACCGGCTGTCTTATCCCCAAACCGGAACACAACAATGCGAACACTGCTGCTTGGCGGTAGGTTAATGGATATTCTTTTTTAGAATCAAAAGTAGCTTATTTGTTAATCCAGGGTATAAGCTATCTCCATTTAAAAGTTCATCCAAATCCGTCCAACTCTTGCAGGTTGGAATAGTAACAAAGAAACATACAAACTTTCGCCTTTATAATATTAGTACAAAAATGTGAACTCTTCTTTCACAGCTCTAGCTTCTTTCGTAGATAATTTTTCACTGCCAAAGCATCATCGTCTTTGGACGTTTTAAAATAAGGTCAAAATTAACAAAAACCAAAAATACGAGAAGAAGCTTGCAGAGAATTTGTGGTGTTTGGTAATTTCTATCTTATTACAACACAATCAAAGACGATGATGCTTTGGCAGTGAGAAGTTGTGCTCGCTTCGCATCGCTGTATGAGCGCCCTTAAACGGTTCTATCGATTTTCCCGAACCCTATATGACAGCCATAAAAAGTACAAACTTAGCGGAATTTATGCAAGTTTTCTTAGTAACTCAGAATATAAAACGACTACGTCTAAAGCTGACGCAAAACGTGATTTCATTGAAAAATAAGCTCACGCTTCGCTGCGTGTTTATCTGATTTTAATCACGAAAGATCAAAGTTTCCTTTGAAGCTTTAATTAAAGCCAGCTCACATGCTCCTTACGGGGAAAGCTTTATCGAAACGCCGCGCGGCGTAAAGCTCTTGTTACTCCAGTGATTGTCGGTTTCGATGGTAACAATTAATAATAATTGTTTTTAATTAAATAATAATTACTAGCATTTAAATAAATAAATAATGAGGGGATATGCACACATACATAAAACCAGTCCCAAACTAACCTCTAGGTTTGTACGATGGGTACTAGACAATGACATAAATACTTCGAAAGAGAAACCTCCAGTGAAAATTGCATCAAAATACGTTGCGTTGTTCAGGAGTTACTGGATATACAGACATACATACGCGGAAAGTGACTGTTTTAAACTATTTTAAGATAAAGAAGATAAAGTTATGAGTTTGAGTATATATTTGGGTATTCAATTACTTGGTAAACATTTCACAAAGTGATTCATTTAACAAACATAATTATCATTTTACACAACGCTTTTTTTGAAACTGATTTTATTTCAGGACCATCTTGTTACGTTAGGTTATAATAATAATAATAATATCAGGAGATAATGCCACACCAATTGACCTAGTCCCAAACTTAGCTCTAGCCTTGTACTATGGGTACTAGAAAACGATATAAATATAAATATAGAGTTATATATATATATATCCATAACTCAGAACCAAATACTAGCGTTCATAACACAAATATTTGCCTATACTGGGAATAGAACCCGGGACTGCTAGCTCGTTAATTTAGTTGTTAGTAGATAGTTAAGTTGTTTTTCTTATTCTAATTTTAATTAATGGCTTTCATTCCTGTTTAGGTGTATTTCGCCAATGTCGAGTTATTTATAGACACTCCCGTGACGAGCAGGTAGGCCTCCAACAAGATGGAGTGACGACCTTGTCAGGATCGCGGGAACGCAGTGGATGCGAAAAGCACAAGACCGGTCTGAGTGGAGCCTTGGGGGAGGCCTATGTCCAGCAGTGGACGTCTATCGGCTGACATGATGATGATGATGATGAGTCTTTCTCTAATGGACTAAACTGAAGCACGAGGGTAGCTCCCCGCGCTTCTGTCAGGTTCTAAGTTGTTTTTATTTTCCGCGCTGAGCTAAGCGAAGGTAAGGTAATAAACCGTCTATTACCATACCTTCAGCAAAATTACGGCAAAGGCTTTGCAAAATTTCATAGTTCTAGGTCAACGGAAAATACCCCATAAATGTTGATTCCCTTGAGTGTCGAAATATACGTTTTTTGCGGCATAAACGGCCGGATGTTTTTTACGTTAACTTAGAAGTATTGATTTTTTCACAGCTTCAAGGTACTGTAGACTTGAGTATATGGTTTTAATTTCCACTCGATACCTTTAGGCGTTCCGGCGATAAATGATCTTGACGGACAGACAGACGTATGGACGGATAGACAGACAGACGGACAACAAAGAGATCCTATCCTTTTATTTTTTTTGAGGTATGGAACCCTAAAAATATGAAAATGAACAAATAAATTAATCACTACAAACACCAGTATACTTAACGTTTTTGAATTCGCGAATCAAATTTCTGATTCATTTATAAGCATACCATAACAAGCTTAAATTATAGGTACTAGAGCGATTCTACGAACGATTAAGCCAGAAGCAAATTTCAGCGAAATCTGTTCAAATTTACCTTAACTTAATCCTAATTGGCAACTTGCTTGTGGAGCTAAATGGTATGACGCGTTAGCAAAATACTACATACATACACGCCTTCATTCCCAGAGTGGGGTAGGCAGAGCTACAGAATTACCAACAACTCTAAAAAACTTGTTGATAACTCTGTAACCACAATTTGCACAATTAGGCTAAGATGTTTACCAGCGTATTAGTGACAGGTTGCAAGCCCATCGCCTAACAGTACTACAAGCCTATATTCCCTTAGTCGCCTCTTACGACATCCACGGGAAGACATGGAGTGGCACTATTCTAACCCGGCAACCACACGGGGCAAAATACTGTTGCTGTATTAAAGCAAATAACGTAAATATGCATGTTTGTCAGTGTTATTGGTACCACCATCAAATCCATTGCTTTTGACGTAGAGACCTCGTCGTGTTGTTCTCATAGTCATTATTTTATTTTATTGTGTATTGACCTAACATCACTACATAGTATAAAACAAAGTCGCTTGCGCTGTCTGTCCCTATGTATGCTTAAATCTTTAAAACTACGCAACGGATTTTGATGCGGTTTTTTTTAATAGATAGAGTGACTCTTAAGGAAGGTTTATATGTATAATACATTCCACGCGGGCGAAGCCGCGGGCGGGTCGCTAGTTTGTAATAAATTTATTTTTGCTAGTTTTAAGAATTTATTGTTGATTACTTTATTACCTTACTAACGACCCGCCCGCGGCTTCGCCCGCGTGGAATGTATTATACATATAAACCTTCCTTAAGAATCACTCTATCTATTAAAAAAAACCGCATCAAAATCCGTTGCGTAGTTTTAAAGATTTAAGCATACATAGGGACAGACAGCGCAAGCGACTTTGTTTTATACTATGTAGTGATTATTACTTAATGTTACTTAATTTTAAGTATAATTATGTTTTTATGATTGAAAAAATGACCTTCTGCTGGAGTTTCTTGCGGCGCTTCTTCTCCGCAATGATGGTCTTGTCCGAAGCGCTGGTAGGTATCACTGTACATTACCGACGTGTAAAAGAGCCCGCATGTGGCCAATTTACTGAAAAAATATTTTGAATTTTGAAGTTTCATTAACCTACCGCCAAGCAGCAGTGTTTGTATTGTTGTGTTCCGGTTTGGGGATAAGACAGCCGGTGAAATGACTAGCAGAGAGGCATTCCATCTTAGTCCTCAGGGTTGGCGGTGCATTTGCAGTCTTGTGAATGCGAATGTCTATGGGTCACAGTTTCCATTTACCATCAGGTGGCCTGTGTGCTCGTTTGCCTTCCTATGCCATAAAAAAAAAACTCTATTACGGTTAATGCCGCATCCATTTTGATAAAAACATTTTTAATATTAAGGTTTGATATGATAGCTATAAAAATGTACAAAGATAAGCCATTAAAAAATTGTTCGTAACCCTTTCTAGCAAATATGTTACATGTCTAATCACTGTCTTATTAGCAGTTTAAAATGTTGATTTTAATTTCATGCTTCGATTGTATTGTCATATTTAATTGCGAAAATCGATTTAAAAAATCCATGTATATTTCCTATTAATCATTCGGTTGTCAGTTTTCTTTGTTAGATTTATCTAAACCATAACAAAACACTCCTATCCAAAGTTGCCACTGAGCTGTAATGCTGCACTGAAACTTAATTTAGTGCTACAAACAAAATCAGCTCAAGAACACAGTCATGCTGAAATTCTAAGAAACTTAACTGAAACTTAAAGACTGATGCGGAATACTAAAGTTTGCCCAAGTTCTTACATAATAAGATTGCAGTGATTATGAAAACTTGAAGAGTATTCAGTTTTCGTAGTCGCAGTATTCCGTGAGTCGTTAAAACTACCTCTTCAAGTCTGTAATTGCGTTATTGTTTATCCAGACAGCGAGCGTAAAATAGCACTTTATTGGTAGCAAGAAATATTGTCATGGTGTTTTGATTCTTAATGTTTACTAAATCTTGCAGGAATTGTTAGAGAGCACTGAATATTTTTAGAAACTAATTGTATTTTCCCTTGCCAGGTTCGACCAATGTTTATAGGAAATTTTAAGCTGGCGATCTATGAGTTTTTGTTGGGTCACCTTTGTTTCGGCGAAACATGTTTTCCCAACAACAAAAACAATATGTTTTGTGCAAAATGTGGTTACTGAAATATCAACAAATTTTTGGTAATTTTGTAGCTCTGCCTAGCCCAATCTGGGATTACAGGCGTGAAGGTATGTATGTATGTATGTCTATGTTTTCCCAACTGTTTCATTTGCAAACCCGCTTTGTTTTCTGTAACCGTTAATATTACAGGATCTTATAAAAACTAACCTAACCTATAGGGTTACACGGTGGTACTAAAATAAATCCTGAAATATTTACAGTCACAGAAAAAAAAATGGGTTGGTCTTTAACTTGAGTCTGCAAAGTAAAGTTATATTAAACGCACCAATTTTAAGCAAGCTTTCTACGAAAAAAAACGTATTTTTCTCAAACATGCAATGAAATGTTGGCGTTATGTTAGTTATTTTAGGCTTCATAGTATCACGTTCCGGGCGGAGCAACTCGATAGAGCTGTAAAGGAATATCATACAAAATTGAAGGCCTAGGCCGGGAAGTAATTTATTTTTATTTTTATGTTGACATGGCGGCTGTGTTTATGAACAGCCTAATAGCTAAATATTTTTTATTTATTTTTTTGTGGCTTTATGGTTATCGGACCAAAAATATCCGCGCTAATGGCTATTACACACATGTTTTTAGGGTTCCGTACCTCAAAAGGAAAAAACGGAACCCTTATAGGATCACTTTGTTGTCCGTCTGTCTGTCTGTCAAGACCCTTTATCACGGGAACGCGAGGAGGTATCGAGTAGAAATTAAAACCATATACTTCGGTCTACAGCCCCGTGAAACTGTGAAAAAATCAAGCTCCTACGTTAACGTAAAAAAAAGATACGGCCGTTTATGCCGCAAAAAACGTGTATTTCGACACTGTCGAGGGAATCAAAATGTATAGGGTATTTCCCGATGACCTAGAACTATGAAATTTCGCAAGTAGCACCGTCTTATACTACAAGTATAGGGAAAAGTCTGAAATTTGTAAATTTTAATTAAATAACAAAAAAATCAGGGCCTTTATGCAGGAAACGACGTGTGATCAATGAAGTGTTAGCTACTCGCTAGCAGATGGCGTTAGTAATCGTAAATGATGGTAATTTTGAATGTTACTTCTACAAAAGAAAACCAAGTTCTCAATAGATGTCGCTGTTACTTGTTTGACTTGATTCCTACATCGCGCTGACAAGATTTCCCCAGTGAATAACATAAGGCTCGGGAACTTTCAAGAAACGCGTTGATGAGAAATTTCGTATTATGCTCCAGTGTTGCCAGGTCTCCTGATTTATCAGGAGATCTACTGAATTTGGCATATGTCTACTGATCTACTGAATTTGCAAAAGAAATTTAGATAATCTACTGAATTTTGTATATATCTGAATTTACTTTAGGTTTTTTGTAGAAAGATCAATGGATTTTTTAATGTAATTGCAAGCATTTTCCGTACAAAGAACGTATCTAGCACTCATTGGGAATCTACCTTTATAGTGCGGGTGCGTAAAATGGAATGATTCGAATCATAGGTACTCTAATCTATGGAAGCGACTGCGACTACTATATTATCCTATAATCTGTGACTGTGTTTAACGTTCTTTCTATTTTGTTTGAGTTTGATTAATTGATCAGATCAGTTTGAGTTTGAGTTGGCGGCAAACAAAATACAAATGCAAACACTGTCTTTTCTGCTGTAGCACTCCAGTTGTGTAGTGAAGTGAAGTACTATTAGTGTTAGTGCTAAATATAATTAGGTAAGTCAATGAATTTATTATGATTAACGTGGTTTGATTAAGAAGATAATGCAAAAGCTGTTGTAAAAGGTTATTCAGGTATTATAACAAAATCTCCTGATTTTTTGACCTTATATCTACTGAATGTTTCAGATTGGACCTGGCAACACTGTTATGCTCCTATATTAAAATATAAATTATGTAGATTGTATGTATAGATACTAATATAATAATAACTGTAACTATAACTAAGAAATAAACGTTAACGCAGTTCTAGATTCAATTACTTTGTTTGTATGATTAAACACCTAAAATTACAAATTACTGCATATCCAGGTAGGTACACATTAGCAGCGGAAATATTTAAAATTGACTGAGTATCAGCTAAGTGTCTACCTTCTGTAAAAACCAAATCTTCCCTCTTTATAATAATAATATACCTAATAGGTAGTTAGAGATAAATAATATTAAACATAATAAGTAGGTGAATCTCGTTATTATTATACGGACTTTATCATCTACCCTACGCCTACGTCGAGGCAAGACCGCGCAATACATTGACGAGTTGGTTTTCACCCCTCCGGGGTATGTTGGGCCAAATGTCAGAAAGTCCAGTGTGTCAAAATGACCAGGAAATAATGCCCAATTGTTAAAATGCCCAGTTGTCATAACATCCAGGTGTCAAAACAACAAATTGTTAAAAAGTTAAATTGTCATAATGTCCAGTTATCAAAACATCCAATTGATAGAATGCCCAGTTGTCATAATGTCCAGTTATCAAAACAAAAAGACGTGTGGCACTCGGGGACTGCCGCGGTAAAGCTATTGCATGTCGTACAAACGCACACAACGCCGTGTCGAAGACTGCCGAACTGAAACGACGTTAGACGATGCACGGCCTTCAAGCCACACCTCCTTGCCCGTCGGAGTGGGGAGCGTGAGGTTTTTTCGTTACGGAATTTCTGGATTCGGTCCCCGCGCTCAAGGCCCGCGATAGAAGCTATGCAATAGCTTAAAAAATACCAATGTCCATAAGCTATAATAAGGGATAGGTGGAACAGGGCCTAGGTAGGTTTAGGTTATGTTAGTTTTGCAGCAGGCCCGGAGGGCCAAACCACCCAGAAATAGGAGCTCTGCGTGAGCAGAGCTCCGTCGATACTGTTTAATGGCATTGAAATTTTCATATGAGTGTCGACCTCCTATTGCTGGGTGGTTTGGCCCTCCGGGCCTGCTGCAAAACTAACATCTCAACTAAATCTACCTGTCGTCATTTTTATATCATCTGGATGTTATGACTTCTTGGACATTCTGAGACTTGTGCATATTGACTAACGGTCTTTATAACATCTGGACGTTATGACTACTTGGACATTCTGACACTTGTACATATTGACAACCGGTCTTTATAACATCCGGACATTATGTCACCTTGGACATTCTGACACTTGGCCCAATACACCCCGGAGGCGTTTTCACGTTTGCGGCGAGAGCGACGTTAACGACGCAATGTACTTGTACTGGAATGCTTTTGCTGGAATAATGTGAACCGGGAAATAAAGTAATTTCCTACACGATTCTTGATTCCTAAGGGGCTATTGCCTAACGCAATCGCAATAGCAATCGTTTTCATTTTGAAAATCGAAAGCTTGTCTGAATACAAAATGAGCACACTTGTTCCGCTTTAAAGTCGATTGCGACTGCGTGTGCGTGAGGCAATAGACCAGCTGAACTATTATATATGTACCTACGAATTTGTGCGGAACCCTCGGTGCGCGAGTCCGACTCGCACTTGACCGTTTTTTTTATTTGCCATGCCATGGGTTGCCAGCCTCGTAACTATCCGGACTCGCTTCGCTCGGCCGTCTATATAACTCGGCCGGCAACGCCCTACTTCCCGGCCTCTGTAGTAATGTACTATAAATCGGTTCATTCGTTTGGGACACAGGAAGACACAACATAATACACAAATATAAAACACACATGTGTATTTGTACCTGTGTTTGTTTGTACACAAATACATGTCATGTTAAACTTATTCAAATCCTTTCTTGTTTGTCGTACGTTAAAAAGTCAGATCAAACAATACAACATTTCGAAGCAGAAAAAATGCAACAACTGCAACTTAACAAAATGTTTCTGAATCAGCATTTCATTAACTTAGCAATTCATTTTAATTTTCTGCAATTAATAAAACTTACATGATACGAAGAACTATAAGAGAAGAAAATAATTAATTGTTTAAATTTTATTTTTATTAAGTTACATTTCCAAAGAGATGTCAAATGCACAACACTCCGATGACACGCGAATCACAACCTTAAAGTAACGTGTTTCGGTCTTTTTTACGATGTTTTTATGTTTTTCAGTGGTTACAAACCCGTGGTGCAAATATATCTGTCATTGGCGTTGAAAAGGGTTAAAGGAAAAAGAAATAGGCCAAGTTCATGTCGGCCCACTGCGATGAATTCCGTAAACGTGCCTCTCACAGTCTTCGTTTTTAGAGTGGAATTATTTAATCTACAACACAAAAAAGTGTTGTGTTTGACGCACAAACAGGTAAAAAAAGATAGAGGTTATTATTGAAAATCCAGGCAGCCGTTACAATCAATATAACTTTTTTTAGATACTTAACATAAACACTTAGTCCACTAAGCAGCTCTAGGCTTATGCCACGAGTCATTCTTCTTATGAAAAATAAATAAATCAAAGACGGGATATTCATGCTCATCACATTAATAATTATTTCCTTCTATGCTGAAAGTACAGGCAGCAATTTTGATTTGTTTAAAATGAGACTGAAACCTATAAGTACTTATATGTTGTAACTTTGTACTTACAAAACCTAGAGCTTAGTTTTGGAACTAAGTCAACTAGCTGGCTGACTGACGTTGTCCTGTCCAAATTTGAAAGTTCATTTTGTCACGACTTTTTCAATATTCCGGACTACATCCCAACTTTTCCCGTAAAACCTTACACAAACATTTAAAAAAATGCCAAATTTGCCAGCCAGCTAACAGCATTTAATTTTTAGGGTTCAGTACCTGAAGGTACACGAGACATTAATATGCCTACATTATCTTTCCGTCCGTCCGTCTTAACTTTATAGAGCTAGCTATATCTTATGAACAGGAATAGAGGGCATTTTAATATGTGTGAAATAATGAAGACCATACAAGAATCGTATTTTTTTTCAAAAGTTTTGCTTTTTTTGTTATATCGTTTGGTTGGTATGATTGTATCGCAAACTCTGAAAAAAAACAACAAATACCATAAAAATGTCAAGTGTGAGTTGGACTCACGCTGATTTGATTCGAGATCTAATTCCAATATTAATATAATTGTTTCACACACACGCACACACTCACTCACTCACACACACACACACACACACACACACACACACACACACACACACACACACACACACACACACACACACACACACACACTTAATATAAAGTTAATTAGTATATAAGAATTCGAATTGAAATGGATTCATTTCATGTGTAAGCTTTGGTTTGTAGAACGTTTAATACTTATGATTGTTTTTATTAAATATTTACTTGAGAGGTCTCCTGTCACAGGTATTAATACTATACTTACTAGGAGGTCTCAACCTTTTCAAGTTTTGTAACCTGAATTTCTAACAAAAATAATCATTTTTTCAATTGTACTGAAATTATGCCTCCAGACTAGCACTTGGAAAGTTTCTAATCGATATACTTTTCGGTAATAAGCCTATTTCGTACTTTACCAAACTGTAATAATTTACTTGTCTGGAATCTTAAACCTTTGGCGAAGTTTAAATCAAATCGCCTCGGATTCCCGGGCATGTGTCAGGTCGTGTTATTGATGATTCCGAAGTAATTTCAACTTACTTATTTACTTAAGCCGAAGGTTGCGAACGCATGGCTGGGGGCGTTTGGAAATTTATACTGAGGGCTGTCTGTTAGGAGTTCTGATAGCACGTGTAATCAATTAAAAAGGTTAGTTTGTTTTAAATGAAACGAGCGACCTGCCCTCGTTTCTTCTCAGCAGTGGTAAAAGTGCCCGTGCGGCCTACTTACTGAATAAATCGTAAAAAATTAGTCGTAAATCGATTTAATACACATCGCCATATCTGTTTATTTATATATTTTATATGTATTATTATATTTATATTATGTATTTACGTATATTTATATCTTGTATATATTTTATTTAAACAGTTTATTTTTTTCAACGCTTTTTTTTTTTTTTTCTTCGCACCGATCTTCTTTTTCTGTTTCGTCTACTGGTTGACTGGTAGAGAATGCCATTGGGCATTAAGTCCGCCATTTGTACTTTATTGTATTTTGTGCAAAGAAGTTTAAATAAATAAATAAACATCTCTTTTTGCGCACTGCAATGGCTGGACGGTTCTGGATGAAATGGAGATAGCTTGTACCCTGGATTACCACATAGAATACATTCCGGAATATTCAAAAGTTTCCAAGGTAATAACTATAAGCGAAATCTACGCGAATGAAGTCACGGTCAGAAGCTAGTATGTTATAAACATTAAAAAGCAAAAAAAAAACCGAAGTTTTTTTTTTTTTTTAAGAATCTTGACTATCGCAAGTGCGCCATCAAGAAAAGACTGATGACGTATTATTTATCAAATTTGTTTGAGCCGTTAAGTATTTACAAGCGGACATAGGAGTAAACATACATACATACAGATCAAACACTTAATAAAGTGGAAAAGATGGAATCATAGCCGATGTTCCAACAAATTAGAATGACGGCCCCAATGATAGACACTTTTAGCTGACAGGCACCGGTAATGGACACTTCACTCTTAATACAAATTTCATACAGTCCTAAATTCATTGTTCAAAACAAATGAACAACCCTTGTCTTCTGTAAAATAAGAATCAAGTCATTGGTCCTTGTCCATTACTGGTTCTGTCACCCTGCGATACACTTTGCAAAGTCCGAACGACCAAGAGCGGGACAACATCCTTCTGACCGGCCTCTCACCGGCGTCGCGCGTTACATTATCTGTAGTCGCCACAGTGTCATTCATGTCACATTTTCACATTAACCCTTATTACCAAGGTTTAAGAGTCATACCAGGCAAATATTGTGCTGTTAATTGCGTTTGAAGTGGCAAACAATTAGGAATCTTAACTTCTTGGGACAAAGTTAATTTTCTCGAATGGTTAGAACTTTTAGGCATTCTATCCCATCCTATGTTATTGGAATTTTAAATCCCTAGATACGGCTGATATCTACACCATTTCAATCTTTTAGGTAATCTATGCAGTTACATCATCTTGACATTTTATCCAAGCCGATACTTAAAACATCCCGTCACATCACATTTTTCTGACATTTTCGCGGGTTCGTTTTTTTTGAAAATCCAATGCATCCCATTTTTATGGGCACGCGGTCCGGTTCTATCTATCTGCAGCTGACTATACCAAACCTCGAATAAAATCAATATCCTAGAAAATTCTTTAGCACCTAATAAAATTTCAGATAAAGTTAAGAGGTCAAAGTAAAATCTGTGTAACCCTGTTATCCAGTTTTATGCGCACTAAGTCACTATTTAACTTGACCTCTCTTACTCCTTGAATAGTGAGTGTCAGTTAGATAGCCGTAAAATTGAAGGATGTAGGTCCAAAATGGCCCTATCTCCTTTAATGTTCCGCCGTAAAGGTTGGCTTAGCGCTATTGTTCGTTTTTTAACACGAAAATGGACTTTAAAACGATAATCTACGTACTTTAGCATTGGGTAAGTTTGTATATACATGACTGTATTTTTAGTTTTAATTTTTTTGGTACGTATAATACGCCTAGGCGCCTTTATACTACACAGTAAAATTATAGTAGGGATCCTCTTGCTTACGCATAATCATAAATCGTCTGAATGTATGATTTCGCAGTATACTAATTTCACATAATAATTATTTTACTGATACCTTCGATTTATTTGAAAGTTATAAGGTTAAGCTAACCTAACCTACTCTATTCCACCAGGATTACACAATACATAAAAAAAACCGTTTAATCTGGAGAAAAAAAATGCCAAAAAAAAAAATCGGCGTAACTATACATATTACCGACGCGACGTTTAATAGAGCCCTTTTATAGCCAATTTACTGAATAAATATTTTGAGTGTTAAATTTTGAATTCAGCCGTCCGATCACTAAAAGGCCGTTAGGTAGCATTTCGTCAAATATCAGTTTTATACTAGTCGATAGAGAAAAAAAATGTCTTTTGCGCTATTCGCACTGCCAGATCAAAAGTGTAGTAACTCAAAATACAATTGTATTTTAAAATCAACTTTAATACAGCGTCTATGAGCTTAAAAAAAACTAACAATGATTTTGAGTTGATACTGTCTTGATCTAGCAGTGTGATAAGTATATAAAACTCAAAATTGACAAAATGCTACTTAACGGCCTTTTAGTGATCGGACGGCTGAATTGCCTTTGACGTGATATCGTATTGTTTTTCAACCCGGTCGCCATTACGGTCAAGTAAATAAGAGCTATCGTAACGTTGACAATATGATAACCGGTCAAAAGCAATATGGTTTTTACCCAGTAGAATAAAGATTTAGGTCTATACAAACAAATTTACAATATTTCGGCTCCGATGTATTTAAGAGATTTAAATTATATTATTCAAAGGTTCGTCCCGAGAAGGTCCAAACTGAAAATTCAAAATTTTAATCATAAAAATCGCCCTATTACTGCAAATACCTGCTAAGTGACATTTTGGCGAAAATGATTTTATTACACCATCGAACTGCATTTTTCAAGCTTTATATGCTGGTAAAACCCTTTTTTCGACATGACCCTTGGATGCGAAGATAGGTACATCATAAAGTATCATTTTGTCAATTTTCTAGAATTATGTACTAGTAGAAACTGAAATGTCTATGATAACAAAATCTTTTTTGTTTTATCTCCACCAAAAATTGATTATTGGATCTTAGCTTTTATTTGCAAATCCTTTTTATAATATTATTGCCATTTTGTGTTCTGAATGTAAGTTTGTATACGTACTTTACCGTTATTTGCATAAAAGTTGTTATAGTGTAATACTCATATTACGACATCCAAAATAGACTAAACGTGTTTAGCGTTTTTTACCAGAATATTTTAATATCATTATACTTCATTATTAAACAGCTATAAAAAGTTACAGTGACTTAGTTGTTTTTGCCTGTAACTTTATTCCAGTTTTAACGTGTAGTCGTACAGGAAGAACCAGCTAAGTGTGCTTCCAAGCTTCGCGACCGACGTAGCTAACTTCACTCAGTTGCGGCTCACGCGCCGATGTCACAGTGTTGATGTTTGTAGCTGTCGTTAAAAAAGTAGTTCAATAGTTGTTTAGAAGCTAAATCTAACGATACATGTAGGTACCTACCTACGACTACGTTACTAAGCGGCTCGTGGATATCTATAACTTTTCGCGCCTGTGTTCATCCGCAATATGTATAGTCTCTGTAATGTTCGATACTTAAAACATTACAATTTAGTAAGTGAATACAATACCATGCATTGCATCGCCTAGCGCAAGCCAGTCGATTGATGTGGGTACCTACCTACCTACTTTATCAGGTGGCTCCTGGCTACGTGCACTTTTCTGTGGCATGACAATACATGGCAAGAAGGGAAGCGCGGAGATAGGTACAATTTTATACCATTACTTGTCTTCTTGCATCCCACGTCACGTCACAAGTACCTATCTCTTTGTTCTCCGACACCTGCGGTGGACAGAACCGTAACCAAAATGTTGCAGCTATTTTGCTTTGGGCTGTTAACGAAATAGAGCACTTAGAGGTAATAGAACAGAAATTTCTTGAGTCCTGGCATTCCTATATGGAAGCAGATTCCATGCACAGCAGCATTGAAAGTGCGAAAAAACACAAGGACTTATTCTCAATGACAGATTGGAAAAACATTTTTAAGAGTGCTAGATCAAAAGGAGTCTACAAAGCAGGCAACAAGAAAGTGAAGAAAGATCATAACAATGTTAAAGAGTTTAAGTACAATGAGTTCTATGACCTGAAACAACTTGCTGAAGCTACAATAAAAAACAAAACTAAAGACTGCAATGGGAACAAAGTTTCTTGGCTAAAGATTAAAAAAAAAATATGTAAAGGGTGACCCAAAAATCTACTTCAATTATAAATTATAATGCATCTGAAGAGTATTAAAATTTTGATACGGATGCCGTTGTACGAGGGGCGTTCAATAAATTCTCGGTATGAGAAGGAAAACAAAAGCATACGATTAGTGTTTTATTTTTATTTTTCTATATATTCCCCCCCCTATGTTTATACACTTATAATATAAGATCTGTCAATTAGTTTTTTTAACCCCTCATAAAAATATTTTTTGTCTTTGGTGTCAAAATGCTCCAGCACCGCTGCCTTCAACGCTTCATCATTAGAAAACCGATGTCCACAAAGATCCTTTTTAAGGTTGGGAAACAAAAAGTAGTCGCTGGGGGCCAAGTCTGGACTTTACGGCGGGTGAGTAAGTGTTTCGAACCCAGATTCAAAAACAGCAGCCTTGGCAACATGAGCAGTATGCACAGGGGCGTTGTCATGAAGAAGCAGCACTCCTCTGGTCAATTTTCCCCTCCTCTTCTCTTTGATTGCTTCCCGTAATTGGCGTAAAATGTTAGCGTAGTACTCTCCTGTAATATTTAAACCCTTTTCTTTATAATCTATTAATAATATCCCTTCACAATCCCAGAATATTGTCGCCATGATCTTGCCAGCTGAGGGGACGACTTTGAATTTCTTGGGATGAGGTGTTCCTTTAACTTGCCACTGCATCGACTCTTGTTTGCTCTGAGGGTCCTAATGATGAACCCAAGTTTCATCTCCGGTAACAATTTTTTGGAGCAAACCATCAGGATTTTCACCACACAGTTCAATGAAGTCGGACCAACAAGCAACACGCGTGTGCTTCTGAAACGGTGTCAACATTCGTGGTACCCATCTCGCACTAACTTTGGACATGTTAAGATGATCGTGGGTAATATCATGTATTGTACCAATAGAAATATTGGTTTTTTGTGCTATAGACCTAACCTTCACTCGACCATCTTCCAGTATAATTTTCTCCACTTTTTGAATGTTTTCTGGTGAAGTAGCTTCAACAGGCCGACCAGGTCTAGGGTCATCTTCTATGCTCTCCCTTCCACGCTTAAATTCATTTGACCACTTTTGGACAGTAGATAATGAAGGAGCGGACTCACGGTAAACTAAATCCATTTCTTCTTTAATACATTTTTGATTTTTTCCCTGTTTAGTCAAGAATTTTATCACGGCTCGATGCTCCAATTTAATTATCATTGTAAAATCGCTCAAGGTGATCATGTTTGTTCAGCAGTAGCAGAAAAACAAAAGAACGTGTAGGCTTCAAATTTACTTTTTTTTACTGTCAATGAATGACTCTTCGCGGCCAGTATTAAGAAGTTTACTAAAAAGGTTTGCAAGATACCAAAACCGAGAATTTATTGAACGCCCCTCCTACCATCTCGCATAAATGCTACTCCTCAATCTGGCACAGCACAAGAAAAGGAAAGCAACGCAACAAGTCCAATCCGAATTCTGTGGAACCACCTGCAACTCCTGAATCACTCCTACGACATGGATTAGAGAAGTTGTACAATAAACCTTCGGCGATCTCTGCAGCAAAGAAAAAATATTTACGGAGTCTTTGTCAAAAAGGTATCATTCCGGAAGAATACCACGGTTGGTATCATGGGCTCCATTGTGAGACCGATATTGTCGACAGAGTTCCGGATATTGCAGCCTCAGATTCAAGCAGCGATGAAGATTGTTAGCTTTGTACCTCATTGTTTTGTATTTTGATTAATAAAGTAGCTTGCTATACTGATTAAAAGATGTTTATTTATTTCAACCATTAATAGATATACCATTATTACACAGTTAGTATATTTATTTGTTATACAAGTGGTGAAAGTTGTATTTTACCTGCGAGTGTTCATTTGAAACACGAGCTAGCGAAAGGATTCTATGATTGACCACGAGCGCAGCGAGTGGTTCAAAAATAGAATCCTGAGCGTAGCAAGTGTTTCAAGACACGAGACGTAAAATAACTTTTCACCCGTGTATAACACAAAACTTTTCACCTCACTACAGCGAGGAAACTAAGAAAAGGGTTTGTACTGTAAGCTCAGTTCCGCATTTTGCACGGTTTTCTTTAATTCCACAGGTGTTAATACGTCTTTATCACTCGAATCACTCATTTTTAATAACAAAACAAACTAGAAAAACATGCGAATATTTTAACGTTGACGGCTTTGACGTAATAGAAAAGTTTTGACGTAAGTTTTTTTTTTATTATTTCGGATGCGTTTTGTTTGCACATCGACGTATTTGGACTGTCAGAACATTTTATCCGTTTTTAAAACAAGAATGAAGGTTAATTTTGAATGCTGATATTTATGAATTAAAATAAAGTAGTAAGACTGTATTTAGTGTTTTTTACTCGATGCAACTCATTAATTGTGATGTTAAAAATTCAGCACTTGTAAGGTTTTACGTTTGGTTAGCTGTCAAATATCACTTAAGCTGCCTTCAAATGTCAAAACTCTTCCCTCACTTGTGGATAAAAAGCGATTTCCTCAATAGATATCAAACGAACAAAAAGGGCTTTCCGAGCTAGTGAGATGAAAATTCATTTTAACTACTTTCTTAAATAAAAACATTAAAAATGAGTAGATTTAGTGAAGTTAAGATACTTTTAAGAAGGTATTCCAAAATTCTGTACAGGTAAAACCGGCTATATTGTTGATGATTTTAAGTAAAATAAAAAATACTCGCCAATCTACAGGTATTTTTGATTATTTTGTGGTTTTTAGGCATATGGTACAAAAACTAAAGCTTCATAAAATAGAAACATGTTCATAAACACTTAACTGAACGAGATATACAAAAATATATTTGTACAGGTAAAACCTGCTAAGTGTGCGACTATTTTTTTTCAATCTCGTTTTTATGGTCAAATAATTTCATTCTAGGTCTTTTCAATGAGTAAAATGTAAACTAGATACAATAAGGCTTAAGAGTATATAAAAACACTTAATTTTTTTACAGGTTTCAATAGAAAAAAATGTGGTCAAACATTAAAATGGCCATAATCTCAAAATTAGATTTTTGCAGATAGCGGGTATTTGCAGTAATAGGACGAAATCATCATATTGTCAGCCGAAAGACGTCCACTGCTGGACATAGGCCTCCCCCGAGGCTCTCCACTCAGACCGGTCTTGTGCTTTTCGCATCCACCGCGTTCCCGCGATCCTTACAAGGTCGTCACTCCATCTTGTTGGAGGCCTACCTACAGCTAAACTTTAATACCTAGTTTATTTTCTCCCAGAAGCAATGTTAATATCGGTAACCGTTTTCGAGTAACAGCTTTTTAATATTTAATGCAATGTGCATGGTTGACCGTTGTCTAACTAAAAAATATATTTAAACCCTAACGTTGAAATCATTATTAAATGTAAGCATTATTTTTTCATTTTCTTTTTAATACCTACTAAACCTTAACCAATACCATACGATAAGCCAGTATGTATTTCACCACTAAAAATCGATTATACATATAAACATACATACATTCACTTCAGGCACAAATACAGAATTTCAAACATCTCTAAAAAAACGTGTTGTTAATTTGGAACCGCTGTCAAAACTCAAGAGCGTCTCTATTCTAGTATCTATATTAAAACAGTAATCGATACGAAACGTCAATTCAGTATTTTTTTTAAATATAAACCGTACAAAATTTGATCTAAAGTGACATGAGAATAGGGACTTCATTCGTTTGTCTATGGTATAAAAAAAAACATTTGTATTCTTGACACTGACACAGCATAAGTTGGTTTTGCCGCCGTTTTTGTCGTCACGTCGTCGGCTTCTGAACCCATCTAATACTTCTAATATGTGTAGGTATAAATAAAGTAGTTTATGCAACTGAAATCCACACTCATATTTTAAGGCCCCTCATTATGCATCAGTTGCATAAACTACTATTACCAAGTGTACATTAGTGATCTCGATTATATTATGTTGAATATTTTACTATTGAAAATATGTTCATTTTGAATATTATCTATTATACTACGAGTATACCACTTACGAAATTCCGCCCACCTGAAATAATACCAAACTTTTCCAAAAATACAACACTTTGTAATTTCTGATTTACGTACATTTATTCATTCATACTTGTAATTGATAGGTGGCTTGAACTTTCAATTTTTGTTTTTAATAAATTAAATCTTACACTGAGCACGACAACGAATTTAACCCGGAGAGCGATATGTCAAAGTTGTACATAAAAATTAAACCTTATGTCAAACTAATAAGTCACGTATTGTCAAAAATTCAGTTGTGGTGGACACCTGAGGAGTTACGATTATATTTTATTCAAACCGTCTGCCAATCTATGGATGAATGAATATAGAATGAAATTAACGATCGAAGTCTCACCTTATCTTGCAGGTATGGGCCCCTTTTGGATACACTTCGACCCCTGTAGGACCCTTTATGCAATAACCCTCTTACACACTCAGCTGTTGGAAGGTGCAGGCTTCTCCATAATCTTTCCCTTCACCGTGAGTGTACTTAAGTTAGAAAAACTTATTCCGCAACAGACTTTAGGCTTTTACTTGTAGGAGGACCTTGTGCAGGGTCCATCCGGGTTGGCATCACCATCTTATCCATCAACTTACCGCCAAGCAGCAGTGTTTGCATTGTTGTGTTCCGGTTTGGGGATAAGACAGCCGGTGAAATGACTAGCATACAGGCATTCCATCTTAGTCCTCAGGGTTGGCAGTGCATTTGCAGTCTTGTGAATGCGAATATTTATAGGTCACAGTTTCCACTTACCATCAGGTGGCCTGTGTGCCTTCCTATGCCATAAAAAAAACTGCAGGAGTTTGAACTTGGTACCTTACGATCACGAGTCGACCCTCTAATGTCCGGTTCCTATATTCAATCCGCGGACAGATAGGCTTACTTCGGATTAAAATTTGACACATTTTGTATGGGCAAATGTCAAATTTTAACCCGAGGTAAGCCTTATCTATCCTCGGATTGAATATAGGAACCCGACATAAGTCACTTAGGTTACCGACGATGCTCTTAAGGACGCTTTATAACTACCATAACACATTGCCAATTACTCCTTATCGGGGCCATTGTGAATGGTAATCGCATAGTCTGGCACTGGCAGTATAATCAAAATCAATTCAATGCCAAGATAATCTTGTTTCAAATCCTATGTATAGTTGATTGACTTATACAATGCCCAGGCGTTGGCAGATCGCATGTGAATGCATATAGAGTTATGTCGATATCGAGTTAGCAGCTGCTTCGACAGATGGTGTGAAACGTAAGCGAAAAGCGATAAATTACAAAGGGGCTAAAAAACTGGCTTAACGCAAACGATTTTAGAAAAATGACAAAATGTATGGAGTTTTCCGTGTGGTTGCCGGGTTAGAATAGTGCCACTCCATCTTCCCGTGGATGTCGTAAGAGGCGACTAAGGGAATAAAGGCTTGTATTACTGTTAGGCGATGGGCTTACAACCTGTCACTAATGCGCTGGTAAACATCTTAAGCCTATTTGTGCAAATTGTGGTTACTGAATTATCAACGACTTTTTGAAGTTGTAATTCTGTAGCTCTGCCTAGCCCACTCTGGGATTACAGGCGTGAAGGTATGTATGTATGTATGGATGGAGTTGACGTAGGCGCTTGACGCCACCGGTTGACAGCTAACGTCAATCCTATACATTTTGTATCTTGTCTGGGTCTAAAACTTTGGATATGAAATGCAATTACTTTACACTTCCAAATACGAATTTCCAATCCCACTAATAATATTATACATGCAAAAGTTTGTGTGTGTTATATATACTTCATTTAATTTAGAACGAGAAACCACACCAACATTATATTGCGGCTCGTGAACTGTAATCTCTTTACAATTTGTACTAGAGTAACAATTGACGACACGCAAATAAAGTGACATTAAAACAATTTTATTTTGCGGCTCCCAGACTATATTGTACTGTACTATTTGCTAGGTAATAAATAGTTGACCAAACGCAATATAATTTTATTGTGGTTTCTCATCCTAAAATAAATGAACTATAGTTTGTAACATCTTCACTCTGCAATAGCTGGACGGATTTAGATAAAATTCGGAATGTAAATATGTTATTCACTGAATTAACTTGTGGGAGGACCTTGCGTAGGGTCCGTCCGGGTTGGTACCATCATCCTATCCATTAACCTACCGCCAAGCAGCAGTGTTTGCATTATTGTGTTCCGGTTTGGGGATAAGAGAGCCGGTGAAATGACTAGCATAGAGGCATTCCATCTTAGTCCCCAGGGTTGGCAACGCATTTGCAGTCTTAGGATTGCGGTCTTGTGAATGCGAATGTCTATGGGTCACAGTTTCCACTTACCATCAGGTGGTCTGTGTGCTCGTTTGCCTTCCTATGCCACAAAAAAAAACACATATGCTACTTTTTAACAGTTCCCGAGGGATAAACGATCGTCGAAATCTACACGGACGAAGTCGCAAGCAGAAGCTAGTGTATAAATATTCCTCGAAGTGGATATTTTCCTGAGTTTTGTACCGCACAGCTTATCTCGTGGCATTCAAGAAAGATTCCGGGCTTCCTCGCCAAGCATCGAGTATGCAAAAAGCTTATAAATACCGATGGCGGCATGCAACCTATTTGAAGTGTGAAATAACTGGGTAATTCCTTTTTACCCGACTGCTGAAGGAGGAGAATAATGTGTTTATCAGTCTATATCATCATATTCATCATCATCATGTCAGCGGAAAGATGTCCACTGCTGGACAAAGGACTCCCCCAAGGCTCTCCACTCAGACCGGTCCTGAGATTTTCGCATACACCGCGTTCCCGCGATTATTTATTTATTTTATTTTATGGCATAGGAAGGCAATCCACCTGATGGTAAGTGGAAACTGTGACCCATAGACATTCGCATTCACAAGACTGCAAATGCACTGCCAACCCTGAGGACTAAGATGGAATGCCTCTATGCTAGTCATTTCATCGGCTGTCTTATCCCCAAACCGGAACACAACAATGCGTACACTGCTGCTTGGCGGTAGGTTAATGGATAAGATGGTGGTACCAACCCGGACGGACCCTGCACAAGGTCCTCCCACAAGTAAAGGAAAGGATATTCACAATGTCGTCACTCCATCTTGTTAGAGGCCTACCTACAGCTCGTCTCAATATTATGTACGTATATGTTTGTTCCTTTGTGGCACTGTAGAAACTAAACGCATGGACCGATTCTGATGATTCTTATGGCAGTCGATTTGTCTTAATCTTGTGAGTGTCACTTAAGATAGGACAGTAATTAAAAATGCGAATTAGACGACGCGCTGGCCTACTTAGTTGGTAGTGACCCTGCCTACGAAGCGAGCGGTCCTGGGTTCAAATCCCGGTAAAGGCAGATATTTGTGTGATGAGCGCGAATATTTGTTCCTGAGTCATGGATGTTTTCTATGTATTTAAGTATTTATTTCTCTATATCGCTGTCTAGTACCCATAGTACAAGCCTAGAGCTTAGTTTGGGACTAGGTCAATTGGTGTGAGATCGTCCCCTGATATTTATTTATTTATTTATGCTTGGCCTAAATTAAACACCTAAATAAATAGGTTATGTTAACATTTTAAATTGTCTAGGGGATACGGGTTCTGTTAAATATTTTATATTATTACTATTTATGAGCTCTTCTGAACATACTGAGTTTTGAAACATTTTCCTGCTCAACTTTCCATAATGTAATGTTAGATTCATTGTTGTATATAATGCTGGGTTAAGTTTTATAATTGTATAATAGGTATCATAAGCAATATTTAAAAAACCACTGACTTGAGTTTCTTGTGGCGTTTCTTCTCAGCAGTGGTCTCTTGTAGATTTCAGACGCGTAAAAGTGCCCGTGCGGCCTTTTTACTGAATAAACATATTTTATCTTTTTTTTAAATTCAATATGGCGGCAGCAAGACACATCGCAAAAAAAGAAAAATTTCTTAAATCATTTTTCATTTTGAACGATCATTTAAGGTTGGTTAGCAACAATAGTCGGGTTTTTTTAAGCTCGCTTTTTGATGTTAATTTAAATTCAGAACTAACTCTGTTTGATCGTTTTACTTAAGGGAATATACAATTTTTCGGAATATAAACTAACTTTTGCCCGCTATTTCGTCCACGTAATTACGATTAACGTTAATTAATTTTCATGGTGTAGGGCTATCTATGTTGAAAATGTCATCCAAATCCATTGCAGCGTGAAGGAGTAACAGACAAACATTACTTTCTTATTTATAATTAGAATATTATGGCCTATCCATTGATCTAACACGAGTAATTGTAGCTGTTAATGAGTGATTGACTTTTAAATTTGTTTACCTTCTCACACAAATTGGGGTCCTTGTGAAAAAGTGTATAACTGTCTCGAAGATCAAGTGAAACAGGGTTTAAGTCTAGTAGGTATACTCCGGGGTCTCACTAGCACCCCAGCAAGTAGGTTCATAAAAACCTATTTTTCCTGAAATTGTTTTTTTTTTTTTTTTTTTTTTTTTTTATATCATAGGAAGGCAAACGAGCACACAGGCCACCTGATGGTAAGTGGAAACTGTGACCCATAGACATTCGCATTCACAAGACCGCAATCCTAAGACTGCAAATGCGTTGCCAACCCTGAGGCCGAAGATGGAATGCCTCTATGCTAACTGTTAACAGTGATAAAGTAAAAGGATCTCTATTCTACTCGGTAAAACCATATTGCCTTTGTAAATACCAATAAATAAAATCACCGGGTTAGAATAGTACCACTTCATGTCTTCTCGTGGATGTCGTAAGAGGCGACTAAGGGAATAATAAAGGCTTCTAGTACTCTTAGGCGATGGGCTTGCAACCTGTCACTAATACACTGGTAAACATTGTGAATGCGAATGTCTATGGGTCACAGTTTCTACTTACCATCAGGTGGCCTGTGTGCTCGTTTGCCTTCCCATGCTGTAAAAAAAAAAAAAAACATCTTAGCCTGATTGTGCAAAACGTGGTTACAGAATTATCAACAACTTATTTAAGAGTGCTTGGTAATTCTGTCGCTCTGCCTACCCCACCCTGGGAATGAAGGCGTGAGTTTATGTATGTATGTAATGTATGTATGTAATAAAAAATAAAAAGTAACGTTATCGTATTGTTATTTACTAAAGTTCATAACAAAATAAGTATTTACTTTTACGTTTATCTTAAATACGTAACCCTCGGGGCGCGAGTTCGACTCGCATCTGACCGGTTTTTGAGAGAGCAATTGAAAGTACAAGGCCTGAGCTTTGAGACTAACGCCCAAACCCTATATTCAATCCGCGGACAGATAGGCTTAGTTCGGATTAAAATTTGACACATTTTGTATGGGCAAATGTCAAATCTTAACCCGAAGTAAGCCTTATCTATCCTCGGTTTGAATATAGGGTTCGGCCGTAAGTCAATTTATGTGACGTTTTCCTTAACCTTTATTCGTATGTTTTTATTATTTATGTCGAGAGACGAGCTGTAGGTAGGTCTCCAACAAGATGGAGTGACGACCTTGTAAGAATCGCGGGAACGCGGTGGATGCGAAAAGCACAAGACCGGTCTGAGTGGAGGGCCTTGGGGGAGGCCTATGTCCAGCAGTGGACGTCTTTCGGCTGACATGATGATTATATATGTCTAAGACCTTACATAAGAGGAGCCCAGGGGGGTTTCCATGACATACGAAAGCAGTTCAATTAAGGTTGAAAGAAAGGGACAGAACTGTAGCAGTTAAACAGCTCTGTCCCTTCTTTCAATCTTAACGTTATGTTAAGTAGGATTGTCATTGTGACCCTACAGCGTTGAAATGTAAAACACTCAATAGGCCATTGGAGTCCATATTAGCTCACATAAAAAAAATGTAATCAGTATGTACATATTGTTATTCATAATCATAGGCATACCTCGAACAAATCATGCGGATGACGTAAAAATGACGTACCTAATTTTGCACACAGAATGATGTCTGTATTGCAACATCCGTATGTCATATTGCACGAAGTAACAGATTAACCGCGTATAATTTCAAGAAATCTATACAGAATTATCTGAATGATAGGATGATGTACTTAGTGAATAAAATAAATGTTACGAGATTTGTTTACGTAAGTACGGTAATTGATAAGAAAAGTTAATTAATAAGATAAAACTCACTGTTTTTGCATATTCACCATCAATGCATTTTTTAATGAAACTGCGGAATTTTTTATTTTGTAGTTGCACCCAGGGTATGTTTGCGGCAATCATAAAATTTGTGAGGTCCATGTTAAATTCACTTTTCGTTTTTTTTTGTTCTATGTTTTTGATGTGTTTGGTTGTCTCCAAATGCACTTTAATGTTGCTTATTTTCGGTGCTATGTTTTGATCACAGCACGAGCAATACACGTTTTTATCACGTATCTCCAAAAACGGAAAATTACCACAATATTCTTGTAAACGCGACATTCTTTTGCGTCTTTTGAAAAAATTGTAAAGAAAAATCTAAATAATTACGAAGTCACTTAATTGTTCAACTGAATGACAATGTCAGTCAAAGATGTTATGTACCTACTCGGCTCATGTTAAGTGGCGATACCGTTTTATTAAAGAGGTTGATAATTGATAAGTAGTAATTGTTTATGAAAATACTTTTTGAAATCATCCTATGAGCGGTTTGACGTCATCCGCATGATTTTTTCGAGGTCATAGGAATAATTCATAGTTTATTTTTAAAAAACTGTTTTTAATCCTGGCTTTTATAAAACAAACCTAACCTTACCTCATTTACCAGTTAAATATTTCAAAAATGCTGAAATAAAAACAGTTTCCTTGACTAACATTGTTCAACTTGTGATAATTATAAATGGCCATACATTCTGACTAAAAATAATTATGTGAAACAGAGCACTCCCATGCATTCGAACTAAAAATACATACATACATACATACCTTCACGCCTTCATTTCCAGAGTGGGGTAGGCAGAGCTACAGAATTACCAACAACTCTAAAAACTTGTTGATAATTCTGTAACCACAATTTGCACAATTAGTTTAACTAAAAATGCGCTCCCATACTAGTTTCATCATGAATTTCCAAGTAACTCCTTTCAAAATTCCTGTCCTTGATTGCAAATGATCCGAGTGAATGTTCAGTAATCACTATGAAGCGTTTAAATTGACGTATTAGGCTCCGAATAGCGGAACAATCGCCGGAATCAGACCAAAATAATCTGATATTCGGTTCTATTCTAATCGGAAACAGTATACTTTATACAGTGAGCTTAGGTGCTTCGAGTATGTATGTCTCCCTCACTCGCTCTACACCCTCCGGCGTTTTAAGTCAAAGACCTTGACGTTGTAAGAGCTTGACGTTCTAAGACCTTGAAGTTGTACGACCTGGACGTTGTAAGACCTTGACGGTATAAGACCTTGACATTACAAGACAAAGACTTTTCAAGACTTTGACGTTGTCCTATCTGGACATAATTAAAGCACTTGATATTTCAAGACTTTGTGTGTTATTGTTATGTTATGTTATGACTGACTGTGTAGTTGGTATGTCTCTACCGTAACTACTTCACCCGGGCACGGGTAGCGATGCCCTTAGCGGGGGGCATGCTGAACCCTAAGACTTTGTGTGTTAACGCAAGAGGCTCTTAATAAGGCGTATGAGAGCGAGTGAGACAAGTACAAACCCCGTAGCACCTTCTAGAAACTATCGCACTTTAATTCACTGGCGACCCGCCCTTGCTCCGCTCCGGCTATTGCGAGTTTTCTGTAAGATTACATAAAACCAGAATTTATTATAGGAAAAATTAAAGATTCAGTGAAAAATTATTAACCTGACGTGAAAATCGCATCAGAATACGTTGCTTTGTTCAGGAGTTACTGGATATACAGACATACATACGCGGAAAGTGACTGTTTTATGATATGTTAAGATAAAGAAGATAAAGTTTTAATTCAATTTAAGCCTTATCAAAAATCTGCGTTACCAATATCCTTCAGCCATAACAATATTAAATTAGAAACCGTAAACTCTGCTCCATTGTTGGGTGTAGATCTAGACACGAATCTTAACTGGAAATCACATATCCAAAAGCTATCAAAGAAACTTTCCTCCTTTATATACGCTCTCCAGCATCTAAAACGCTGCACTGACCTCCAGACGGCGCTGACTGCGTACTACGCTTACGGTTACTCGAGAATGTCATACGGTCTCATATTATGGGGACACAGCCCCGATATCGATAAAATCTTCATCCTGCAAAAGAAATGTATAAGAATACTAGCTAATATAGATCAACTTGAATCTTGTCGGCCCCATTTTATTAAGCATGAAATGCTCACCCTAACTTCAATGTACATATTTGAATCAAGCAAGTTTATAAGAAAACACTCGCATCTATACACGCCGATAACAGAAATAAGAAGAAATGAGAGGAATCTTAATAAACTAAAATTACCCTTTTCTAGACTAAAAATAGTTACATCCAGCCCTCATCACAACATGATTAAAATATACAATCACCTGCCAAATTATATAAAAAACCTAGACAGGCCAAATATGTTTACTAAACAATTAAAATTATTCTTAATTAACAAATGTTTCTATAACCTAGATGACTTTTTTAATGTGAACTATTAATAATGTAGATTAAGAATAAGTAGAATATAGTTTTAATGATTACTGCAATAAGTGTATGTAATACCTCATACATCTTATTGCTAAGATTGTGATAATGTGCAATAACTTAAAATAAGGATATTTAAATAGTTAGCCCTCTCGTGTGTTGCTGTGCCCTTGCAGGGCGTCATATGCATACCTGTCTGTAGTTCCATTTATTTATTTATTTATTTATTTATTTATTTATTCATAAAATTTGCAACATAACAGTAACATAACGAAATGTGACACGCAATAAACGATTTTGAATTTGAATTTGAATTTGAAAGTTATGAGTTTAAGTATATTTTTGGGTATTCAATTACTTGGTAAACATTTCACAAAGTGTTTATTTTCACAAACATAATTACCATTTTCCAAAAAGATTTTTTTGAAACTGAATTTATTTCAAGACCAATTTGCTACGTTAGGTTATAATAATAATATCAGTGGACAATGCCACACCAATTAAACTAGCCCCAAACTAAGCTCTAGGTACTAGACAATGATATAAATAATTATATAGAGTAATATATACATCCATAACTCAGGAACAAATATTCGCGCTCATCACACCAATATCTGCCCATACCGGGAGTTCAACCAAGGACCACAAGCTTCGTATTTGTCTGGCTAGGTTAGATTTATAAAAATCTTATAATATTTACAGTTCTGGAGAAAAAAACTTTTTGCAAAATGATGTTTGTGAAATTAATCAGTTTGTGAAAACGTCTTAAGGAAATGATAGGGAGCGTTTTTTTAGAAATAGTAGATATAAGTGAGCAATAAAAATAAAATAAAAAATCTTGCAAGATTAACTTCCCAAATGCTTAGTAACCCGGATCGCAGCCGTCATTGAAGGAATGGCCATAAATAACCCTTCCGCTGCCTTTGTTCATAAATGCGAACCTCTTCGGATTAACCCATGCATATGCATATACGTTAGAAAACGTGCTCATAAAGATAAGCTTGTTTTTTATACTTTTATACAAAGTTTCTTATGCTTTGCCAAAAGGCGTTAAGTTTCTTTATGGATAGAAAGTTTGCACGACACTTTGTAGAGGTATATTTCTGAAGTTAAAAGAAAAGTATGTAAGGAAATAGGTTTTTTTACCGACTTTAAAAATAAGTAGTCTCTTTCTATATTCGAGTGTGTTTTTCGTTATGTCTGTTAACCGATATCTCTGTTAATTTTCAATTAAAAAAAAATGTTTTATGTTCGGTGGTCGTATTGTCACCATGTTGGTATCTGATGATGATTCCGTGAGGAATTGAGCGAACTCCTCTAGTATTTATTGGCAAAAAATATTAATACGATATTCTAAATAAAAACACGCTTGGTTAATATTTGAGGTTATGTGTCAAACTACTAACTTGTTTACATCTTTTCAATTTAAATTGACACAGACTACACGTTAAACTTATAAGTATAACACTCTTTTCTCGTTGGAGGAGACTTTACGCACTAGAATTGCCTTTGAAGGTCACCAATATTAAGTACCTAATAATAAATTGTAATCAGCCAATAACATTTCCAATACACGCAATAAAAATTTTCATACATACATTAAATTACACCTGTTTCCCAGAGGGGTAGGCAAAGACCACTTCTTTCCACTTGCTACGATCTTGAAAAAAATATTTCGCTTCTTCCACATTCATACATCGAGTCATGCACGCACGTCGGTTTCGGGTACTCGGGGATTCGGCCCTTTTCCAGTATTTCTCCGATTTGGTTCGAAAATGTACGCCTAGGGCGGCCCCTTCCGCCCCTTCCAATCACTTTCGATCTGTATATCTCTTTTGTCAATCTTCTATAGCTATTTTCGTGCTCTAAAATTTAAGAGTACCTACACAAAAAAACACAGGCTAAAGAATAAAATCGATAAACATAAAATACTTAAAACCTAAAAAAAAGCAAGCTAATTAGTACCGGAAAACTAGACGGTATTCATTGCGCGCTCCGGTTGCCGAGCTTCGCTGAAGCCACATAATGAGACGTAATGCGAATATTAACTCGAGCAGCAGTCAGGCTTGTAAGGAATGTGATGCCTTACTGATTAAATAAGTATAAAGGTAATTTATTAACTTGAGAGTTGCCGTTTACTTGGAAATTCATAGCATTTTCATGTAAGGAAATTCAAGGACACTGCCCTTTTATTTACTATTGTTGAATCTTCTACTTGGATTTGGCAGACTCCTCAGTTTTTAGGGTTCCGTACCCAAAGGGTAAAAACGGGACCCTATTACTAAGAGTCCGTTGTCCGTCTGTCACCAGGCTGTATCTCACAAACCAAAAAAAAAACGCGATGCGATTACTTTGTTTCCTATATAACATCCTGTACGATCCTAAATCTCCTGATTATCTAAAATATTTTTTTAAATTTCTTGGTTCCACCCACCTCCGTCAGCTACGATCCTCTGACAATCTCACACTATCCATCCCTCTTCACCGCACAGGCTTCATGTCCAGCTCTTTCGCACTTCAGGCAGCACGACTTTGGAACGACCTTCCCCTTGATATCAAGCAAGCTCCGAACAAGTTTGCTTTTAAAAAGAAAGTTCGCGATTTTTTTTTCTTTTTGTAGGTAGAATAGTCATCATCTTGTTTTTCTTAATGTGTTATCTGTAATGTTTTGTGCTTATCCTCATTTTTATATTTTTTTTTATATTATGTATTTATATAAGTATTTATATTTATTTTAATGTATTGGTATGTAGGTATATATTATAACGTTTAAGCAACATATATGTTAGACCCTATGTTGCACCGCCACCACAATCTCTGCTTTGCCCAAAGGTTAACTGGTAGAGAATGCCTTACGGCATTAAGTTCGCCTTTTGTATACGAAGTGTATTCTTTTGTGCAATAAAGATTAAATAAATAATAAATAAACCATGATAGCTAGACAGTTGCAATTATCACAGATGATGTATTTCTGTTGCCGCTATAACGACAAAAAACTAAAAAGAGACTTAAATAGGTACAATCAATAAAAAATAAAAAAATAATAAAAGATGCTTATTCACTAAGTAGGCGCTTCGCAAGAGACCACTGCTGAAAAGGAACGCCGCAAGAAACTCAACAGTAAGTCGTTTTTTTTTTAAATTGCTTATATTTTACAATAATAAACTTAACCTAGCATTATATAAAATAATGAATCTCACATAAAACCAAAAATTAATATATTCATGCGTAGTTGAGCAGGAAAATGTGTCAAAACTCAGAATTGTCACAAAACTAATAAGCAACAGTAATAAAAAAAATGGAAAGTATACAAGTTATACTTACCTGGGACGGTGCAAGACAACCTGCATAAAAGTTTCGATACATTCTCCTACAGAAACGGTGTCCCCTAGACAATATACAATGTTTACATATTTTTTATGACTAAGTTATTATTAAATTACTACCGGCCCGCCAGCGGCTTCGCCCCGCTGCAAATTTCTGACTTCCCCGGTAGATTTTTCCATTATTTTCTTTCATACAAACCTTGTCCTGACAATGACGAACACAGCAAAAAAGAAATCAGCCGAATCGGTTCAGCCGTTCTCGAGTTTTAGCGAGACTAACGAACAGCAATTCATTTTTATTTATTTAGATTTAGGTGTTGGCCAACCATTTTTATCTGTGGTAATGCTACGGGACCCTTCGTGCCCGAGTCCAACTCGCACTTGGCCGGTTTTTTATTTATATCTGGTACTGCCTGTTCCTTGAAGGGTAGCGCCTAGTTAATTCAGGTGTTGTCGGAGTCAGCCTTCAACAGTGTTCATCTTTATTTAGGTACAGTCAGCGTCAAAATAAACTGATCACTTAAATACCTTGTCGCTTTGCTGTCCAATAAGCAATGTCAAACAAGATTGTCTAATGTGTTAATGCGATAAAGTACAAAAGTAGCTTGAAGTGACCAGTTACTTTTGACGCTGACTGTACTGGCAGATGAAATGAAATTAAAATGATATGAAAAAGTATATCAGTAAATTGGCCACATGAGGGCTCTTTTACACGTTGGTAACATGGAGTGAATCTACTAGCCCTTCGGACAAGACCATCATTGCAGGGAAGAAGTGCTCTAAAAAACTCTAGCAGGTTTTTTTTAAAACCATGTAACACAATCATGATCACATAAATCACATAAATGAATCACAAAAATAAATCACAAAATCACAAAAATAAATCATACAAACACAATCAAAAAGTAAGCAACATCACATGGCAATAATAAATTAACAAAAAGAAATAATAGGTCTGACCTGCCAAGATGCACTACGCTAGCTAGCGTTTCTATTCGTTCACTGGTAGATGACGTGATACGAAAAGTCACGTGATCTACCAGTGTGTCGCGATTGGTTTAAAAACGAAACGAATAGAAACGCTAGCTAGCGAAGTGCATCTTGGCAGGGCCTCTGTTATTATCTGCCTTAAGGAATTTCTTCGAGGTTATTTTATTTTTTTCGTAGGTAAAGTTGGAGGTCCCTAACTCCTCTTTACTTATTAATGAGTAGGATAGGTAACTTTAGTTTAGCAGCTAATAACTTAGCTAATAGCTTCTAAAGAAGAGATCGCTGTGAGGAAAAGCGCTACAAGAAACAAAAACTTGAAGAGCGCCTTTTCTTTATTCAAATCTTCTTACTTATATTTTTGGTTTTTGTTCCCAAAATCAACAAAGCAACTTGTTTTTCATTATATGTTTGTTTTAATTAAATATAGTTACTACAATTGAAAGTTAAAACCAAACTTATTTAAATTAAAATAAAACTAAGCTACTCAAATTAAAATAAAACTAAGCTACTGTTACATTAAAGATGTAAATAATAATCACCACTATAAAAAGAACACGCCTAGCAGGTCCGCTCGCGGCATAGTCTCTATGACACTAGCTGCATTACCTCTCTGGATAGCTAGCCCAATCCGAGGTAAGAACCAGCTCTAGGATCTCCGGAGGTGTCTTTGAGCAGGGATGACAGAGCCTTCATAAAGCTTTTCATATCAGCTGACCAAGGACCCATGGTCTCGACTGCAAGTGCCAAGAATTCGTAATTATTTAATAATTGTTTAGACAGTGTGAACCTGCATAATTTCATAACTTTACAATAGATGTACAAAACCAACAGAATCTCCAGCTATGAAATCATTTCATTTAGCCAACAACCTTCATTACCTCTGTCCTAGAATCAAACGAGTTGTCAAACGATTCAGGCCTTTTTTCACACAAAAGGGCGAATTAGAGCGACGGGCGAAAGAAATTACATTAATTCTTGGAAAGTTCGTCTTAAAGTCTAAGGGAATCTTCAAAGGGTACCTTAAGGTACGGAATTGAGTTCGCGGATTACTTTATTTTTACGAAGTTGTTTTTATAATGTTACAAAGTACTGGATTAATTACATTTTTGTTTGGGTTATTAAAAATGGGAACAAAGACCGTCAAAAATTGAAGCTCAGTCGACACTAATTCATTTTGTATCCTAAAACTCATTTCCATGTGATTTTTCGAAGCATTTATTCTTTTTCATGTATCGTTTTTGTGTTACAAAAAAAAATCGTTCTATTTAAAACTTAAATTCCCGTGACTTCTTAAAAGAACTGAAGCGTCCCAATTTATTTATTAGAATATTATTTATGTAATTAAGAATTTAGATCCTCTTACCAAAAATTCTAATGTACATAATTTAAGTACTACTAGAAAAATACTAATAGTACTAGAAAAAAAAAACGCTATTCGAAAATTCCGCGTCCGTAAAGTATATAAATCATTTGTTGGTCAAATTACCGGACGTAGTTTTAAAGTTATGAAGAGATTAATGAATGTAGAGGAAGCGAAAGTTGTATGTTTAGACCGGTGCACCTGGCTTTCCATAGTCTGCCTACCACATTGGGAGACAGGCGTGAAGTTATGTATGTATGTGTTGTATTAACAAATCTGAAAAAAAACTTACTATCTATTACGATTCAATCAATACAACTAGTTGTACTCTTTAAAATTAGCACAGACAGACAGACGGACCGAATACTAATCCAGGTACAGAACGCTAAAACTAATTGGCCAATCGAAGTGCACTCTAAAAGTCAATAACTAAAACCGAATGCCTACTTCAAATGAAATGTAACGTGTGAACCACAAATTCACAAAGCCCTGGCGCTCACCCAAGTACCGAGATGTAACAAATCGTTCCAGGACCAGAATTTGTTTGTGCGTTTGTAAGCGGCAGCTTCTAAACTGTAGTTGCAGGTAAAATATTCGTTTTGGGAAACTGAAGCTTCTTTTTTTGTGTTGTGAAGGCGAAGTGGTTTATGTTTTCGATAGCTAACACTGACCCCTTTTTGAATAAATAGATGAATAAGTTTCCTTTTTCATCTTTATTTGTGGATAAACATCCGTCACTTTCTGACACGTATAAGAAGTACGAGAGTGACGGGTGTTTTATCCACATTTTGTCACGCGATAAACGCAACCATACTATTGTCGCTGGTTACTCATGCTTAAGATAACTGTAGTGCAAAGATAGTCACTATCCTAATCGTAACTAATATTATAAATACGAAAGTAACTCTGTCTGTCAGTCTCGCTTTCACGCTAAAACTACTGAACGTATTAAATGAAATTTGGTACACAGATAGTCTTGAGCCTGAGAAAGGACATAAGCTACTTTTGATTGCGAAAAAAAGGTTGTAAGGGGTTAAAAGGGGGGATGGAATGCGGACGGAGTCGTGGGCAAAAGCTAGAATATAATAAAACAAAGTCCCCTGCCGCGTCTATCTGTACCTATGTACGCGATAATCTCAAAAAAGACTGAACGTATTTTCATGTCGTTTTCACCATGAGTCAGATATTTTTCACGGTAGGTTTTTTTATAAATTCTTGTTTATAAACGAGTGTTATAGAAAACTAACATAATCTTAAGCGAAGCGAGCGTCACTTGTTTATAAATAATTTAAAAAAAAACACAAATTGGTCAATTCCCTAATTGAGCTCAAGACATCGAATTGGGCATTAGGCAATGATTTAAATTACTTGTACATAGAGAAACATTAATATATACTAGAAATTAAATACATCCAATATCCACGCTGGCGTCTTGGAATCTCAAAATCGATAGTTGCGTAGGCAGGATCATTAGCAATTAGACTAACTACAACGTCAATTATATGCCTTCAAGGGGAATATATTATTTTATCGAAATATCGTGTAATGAACCAAACATTATGCTGAATTATCATTCCATCGAAAGGCATTTCGCCGTGTAACTAATATAATTACATACATACATAAACTCACGCCTTCATTCCTAAAGTGGGGTAGGCAGAGCTAAAGAATTACAAACAACTTTTAAAACTTCTTGATAATTCTGTAACCACATTTTGCACAAGTAGGCTAAGATGTTTCCCAGCGTATTAGTGACAGGTGGCAAGCAAGGTTGCCAGGTGAGAATAGTGTCAATCCGTTTCTTCCCGTGGATGTCGTACGAGGCGATTAAGGGAAAATAGGCTTGTAGTACTGTTAGGCGATGGGCTTGCAACCTGTCACTAATACGCTGGTAAACATCTTAACTAAATATTATGCGAAATGTGTTAACAGAATGATTAACAACTTTTTAGAGTTGTTGTTTATTTTGTATCTCTGCCAACCCTTCTCTGGGAATCACGGCGTTTTTATGTATGTATGTATTTTACTATATAATAGTCCAAATGCAATGTTTTGTTTGTTTGTTCAAATCATATGTGGTGTTTTATCAGTGCCTCTATTCCACTAGTAAAACCAATATTGCCTTTGCTATTATTATTGGCAATGCTACGATAGCCCTTATGTCCATCCATCTAATCAGCCTGCATTCACCCACTACTGGCTATACGTCCCTTCCTTATCAAGCCATTCACCTCGGTTCTGCGCTAGTCACATCCATTGTCTCGTATGCTGCCCTCCTACGGAGAAAAAGCGCATGTGCATAAATTCATAGAAGCATATTAAACTCTCATGGGTTATAAACAGGGATCGGAAATTCGGATCGATATTTACCTTAAGGCAAAGGCAAACATGGCGTCGGCTTCTTAAAAATATTATTTTAATAATATAAGTTCTGGGATTCTGGGATTCTACAAAATGTTAATATAATAATTAGGTACTTTGCATGTAGGATAAAACATTCATTTTTGCTAAATTCGTTAGGTTCATGAGTTACAGGTAAATTAAATAACATTTGGTAAATCTTTACATGAAAAATAATTTCAAATAGTTCCGATCCCTGGTTATAAATAAGGTTGGATTTTCAATACAGTTCATATAGTAGATACGCCTTTTCTCCTTAGGAGGGCAGTATGTACTTGAGGGTAATGGAGGCTCAGTTAAAAACAATACAATAATCCGATAACATTTGCCCTGTATTTATTGTATTGTTATGATCTACACTATGAAAACAACATTTGGTCGCTGCGTGAGCAAAAGTCGCTAAAAAAACGTAAAAACACAGCGATTTTTGCACACGCAGCGACGATTTAGTCAATGCAAATTGAGATTTTGCTTAGATTAAGACAGCACAGTATAAAGGAGTTTTTTTGTATGTATAGATACCTTTTTAGATAGATTTGTTGTTAGGAGGATTATAAAACAAAAATTAAGAGTGTCGTTGTCAAAAAAAAAACAAACTTAGGTCCGGGCGAGAACGTTTATCACCCCCTAAATCAAATCCAATTTCCACAATTTTTGAATGAGTTCAAAATTTTATGAAAAACTAGGTTTGTACGTATACGTATTACATTTTTTATGTATTTATTTTGGACAGGAACACGTACAGACCTAGTTTATTATAATATCTACAGCATCATTATTTAAAAATCATCAAATTCGGACTTGGTTTAAGGGGAGAGAAACGTTACTACATTTTGTATGGGTTTTTTAGCTTCACAATAATAATATAATAATAATAATATTTTTATTCAAGTAATATTTACACGAGAATTAAATCTAAAGTACAATAATTCTAACTCTAAGGCCTAATATTATCTTATCTAATGCCTGAACTAGGATTCCCTGTGTTTCAGGCAGATATGGACTAACTTAACATAACATAGGTACTATCTCAAATACTCAAAAGTATAAATTAAATTATAATATAGATCTTAATTAAATAAAAGCTTATGTAATTACTTTTACTACGTAAATAACAATAACAGAACTTATAATTAGGTCATAACAATTAATAACTTCTCTGTATCGTCGTACGACATAGTGAGTAGAGCATCGCGTAGAGTTTTCTTACAATTTTTGTGGCAGAGTGGATATGTTAGTAATAAGGCGGGTACTTGATGAAATGGATATGTGGGTAGACGGGGGAACAGGAGGTCAGTCTAAATAGATAGCTTGCTCTCGTATGTCGGTGTTTGATTCAGCTCCCTGAAACCCCGGAACTAACAGTGGCGACGAACGGACTTTTACGCGTGTGTATTTAGTGCGGTATTATAAAAATAAAAATGAATAATACGACACTCGGGGTGTTAAATGTGTTCGATTGCGAAACGCAAGAATGGGTGCTGTTCAAAGGTCGTTTAGAACAATGGTTCCTGGCGAATGACATTAATGACGACTGTGATAAATCCGGCACGAAGAGGCGAGCTATTTTACTGAGTAGTTTATCAGAAACTACATGCAGACTCATCAGGGATTTAGCACTCCCTAAAGACGTCGGTACCCTATCTTACGTCGAGGTGACTGCATTATTGGACGGTCATTTTAGGACAAAGAAATGTAGCTTCGCGGAGCGATCGAAGTTTCACAGCGCTGTGCAAAAGAGTGAAGAAACATTAGCCGAGTGGGCAGCGCGCGTGAGAGGACTGGCGTTAGACTGCGGATTCTCCAGCGAGACCCTGGATGACACTCTGCGTGACCGGTTCGTGATCGGCCTGGGCGGTGGCCCGGCGCGGGACCGCTTGTTCAGCGAGCCCTTGGACGGCCTAACGCTGATGAAAGCGCTGCAGCTAGCGGAGGGTATAGCGTGCGCCCGAGCCGGCGCGCGGCAGGCGGCGCCCGGGGCGGCCGCGCCAGCGACGCTTGCGCTCGACGTGCACAAAATGGCGGTGCGCCCGGCGGCCAGCGCGACGGCCGGCGGAGCTCGCGGAGGCGGATTTCGATCGTCTAGCGGAAATTGGCGTAGTTCGAGTTATGGATTGCAGTGTGTAGTTTGCGGACTTGTAGGCCACGACAGTAAAATATGTCGGTATAGACATTTCTCGTGTAAAAAGTGTGGTGACAAAGGTCATTTAAAGCGTGTATGTGGATCTAAGGGAGTACCTATTACTCATCATTTCCTACAGTGCTGTTCGGAGGGAAGCGATGATGGTAAGCGATTAATTTTTAATATCCGTAGTTATCAAGGTGAACCTATGCAGGAGTCAGTAGTCGTGGGTGACATTACTGTGCAGTTTGAAGTTGATACGGGCTCTGCCGTTACCGCGATATCCGATGCGATATATTTAAAGCATTTTGCTAGCCATCCACTGCGTAAAAGTAATAAAGTGCTGCAAAGTTACAACGGCAGTATTATCGAAACACTAGGTACCATATCAATACCGTTTTCGTACCAGTCCATGACAGAGGATATCAACGTATTTGTAGTTAAGGGTGGAGGCCCACCGTTACTGGGTCGGGACTTTTTGGCAAAATTTCAACTGCATATTAGTCCAGTAAATTCATGTAAAATAGTGGACAATGACGCGGGAGTTTTTATGACCCAATATCCGCGGTTATTTTCCGATGAGCTCGGCTGCTGTAAGGGCGTCGAGGTTAAACTGCAGTTAAAACCAGACTCGCACCCGATTTATATTAAAGCTAGGACGGTCCCATTTGCTCTTAGACCTAAATTAGAACAAGAGATTAACCGGTTATTGAAGTTAGGTATAATTGAACCTGTTAGCTTTTCGGATTATGCTAGCCCGATAGTTCCGGTGTTGAAAAATGATGGAAACATACGATTGTGTGCCGATTACTCTGCTACATTGAATACGCCACTTTTAGTAGAAAAGTATCCCTTACCTCGTACAGAAGAGTTATTTTCTAATTTGCATGGGGGTCAACAATTTACCAAGCTAGATTTGTCCGGTGCGTACAACCAGCTGAGACTGTGTAGCGAGTCTCAAGGCCTTACGTGTATTAACACGCACAAAGGGCTATTTAAGTATACGCGTTTAGTGTTTGGGCTAGCTAGTGCGCCGGCTATATTTCAACGAACTTTAGAAAATATACTTACGGATATGGACGGGGTACTTCAATTTCTAGACGACATTTTGATAACAGGGAGAACTAGGGAAGAGCATGTCGCAAGGTTACACGAAGTGTTTAGACGGTTGGAAATGGCTGGGTTAGTATTAAAAAGGGAGAAATGTAGCTTCTTTCAAGATTCAGTTTCATATTTATTAGTTGTAATTGACAAACAGGGGTTGCGCAAATCGCCAGAGAAAGTCAAAGCTATTTTAGAAGCTACTAGGCCAACAAATGTTACAGAGGTAAAATCATTTTTAGGCATGGTGAATTATTACAGAAACTTCATTAAAAATGCCTCCAGTATTCTAGCACCGATGCATAAACTACTGCAAAAGGGGGTACCTTGGCATTGGGATAAAGAGCATGAGGATGCCTTTATTGCCATAAAAAATGTACTTTCCTCGGATAATACACTTGCGCATTACAACCAGGAAGCTCGAATAATTGTTAGTGTCGACGCGTCACCCTGGGGGCTGGCTGCAATTTTATCACAAGTGGATCACACGGGCAAAGAGAGACCGGTCGCTTTTGCGTCCCGATCTTTAAACACAGCAGAAAAGCAATATAGCCAAATCCAAAAAGAGGCAACCGCGATTATATTTGGTATTCGTAAATTCCACCAATACCTATATGGTAGGGCGGAGCCATTTACCCTAAGAACAGACCATAAACCTCTTCTGTCAATTTTTCGTCCCGGAAAGGGCGTGCCAGAGGTGTCGGCTAATAGGCTACAAAGGTACGCGCTCTTCTTATCGGCTTATAACTATGTTATAGAGTACGTGAGCAGTGCACACAACTGTGCTGATTTCCTTAGTCGCAACATACCACGAGAGCCGGCCGCCGCAGCGCCGCGCAGTGAGAACGGCAGCGGGATCCCGGACTCGGTTAAAGTTCCGTCACACAATGGGTTGCGCGACGCGCTGTATGTTAACTTCGTGTGGGGCACCGACTCCCCTCCGTTATCTCTGCGCGACATCGGTGCAGCCACGGATAGTGACAGTATTTTATCACAAGTCAAACTATTTACCTTGAATGGATGGCCTGCTAAAGTTACGGATAAACAATTAAAGCCGTATTTCGATTGCCGTTACGAATTAGCTGTAGAAAAGGAGTGTATAATGCGAGGTTCCAGATTACTAATTCCAGATAGGTATAAAAAATATATTGTAGACGAGTTACACATTGGACATTTAGGTTATATGAAGATGAAAAGCGAGGCGCGCGTTCGTTTCTGGTGGCCCGGGCTGGGCGCAGCGCTAGAGCGCGCCGCCGGCGCTTGCGCCACGTGCCGGCACCTCCGCCCCGCGCCGCCGCGCGCGCCGCTCACGCCGTGGCCCTACCCGGCAGAGCCATGGGCAAGAGCACATCTAGATTTTTTAGGGCCTTTAAATGGCTATGTCTATTTGATAATAGTTGATGCTTTTTCCAAGTGGGTAGAGGCATATGACGTCACTACGGGATACAGTACTAGTGTAGTAATACAGAAATTGTGTGACGTAATGGCTAGATTCGGGGTCATAAAAACCATTTGTACGGACAACGGTCCTTCTTTCGTTTCGACAGAGTTTGAGAAATTTTGCCAAATCAACGGTATTACGCATTTAACGTCCCCGTCATACCACCCGGCCAGTAACGGTCAAGCCGAAAGCTATGTCAAAATTATAAAAAGAGCTCTGAAATCGATTTTATCGTCAGGCTCAAGAGGCAAAGAAATTAGTATAAGATTAAATGAATTTTTATTTCATTACCGCAATTCTGTTCACTCCACGACAAACAGATCACCTGCAGAGATCATCTTTGGTAAAAAACTACGCTCCCGCTTAGATTTACTTAAAACGCAACCCTCGTTACCTTCTGACGCAGCACTGGTGGAAACTGTACGAGAGAATCAGTGTTTACAGAGTAGGTACTACCAAGGAAAAAGGAACGTAGAATTAGCAGTCGGTGAGGTAGTCTTAGTTAAAATATACCAAAATCAAAAATCCTTTTGGACCCAAGGGGTTATCAAAAAAGTATTAGGTAAATCCACGTATATAGTGAAAGTGAGTGTCAGTAACAAGACAATTAAAAGACATAAAAACCAAATTCACAAATTAAAGGGGGAAAGTGAGGTATCGCAGCCCACGAGCACTGCCGAGGGCGACTCGTCGCCGGATCTGCACAGCCCGCGACCTACGGGAGAGGATGATTTCGACGCGATTATTACGGTCCTACCGACGAGATCCCACACCGAGTCGGTTAGCCGTCCCCCGGAAGCCTGTCCGGTCATCGCAGTAGAAGCGGGGCACGAGGACATGGCTGCTGGCTCCGAGCACTCCCCAGCAGCGCTAGAGATGGATGAATGGGCGGAGTGTCAAGAGAGTGCCGCAGAGAGCGGCGCCCCCGCCGCCGCGGGCCCCGCGCCCGACCGCGCGGAAGAGCGCGAGCGGGCCGCTGAAGCCGCCGCCGCGGTCCCACGGCGGCCTCGTAAACCCGTAGATTATAGGAAATACTTTTGATTATTTGTTAAATATTGGTGGAGGAATGTTAGTAATAAGGCGGGTACTTGATGAAATGGATATGTGGGTAGACGGGGGAACAGGAGGTCAGTCTAAATAGATAGCTTGCTCTCGTATGTCGGTGTTTGATTCAGCTCCCTGAAACCCCGGAACTAACAGGATACAAATCTAACTTGGCATTAAGTCTATTGTAGAGAAAGGGACCTAAGAATATAAAAAAACTGGAGGAAAACTTATGCATAAGTCTTATATTTTGCTGGCAAACAATATCTTTACGTCTTTTGTTAGTATAATCGCTATTGTATGGAGTAGCAGTGTGTTGTTTTAGAACCGAATTAAATATAAATAACTGTCGGACGGTTAGTACTTCACACGATCTATATAAGAGGTTAGTAGGGTATAGGAATGGGCGAGATGTAGAGACCTTTAATACTGCTCTCTGTGCTCTCTCTAGATTTATTAATATGCTTTTTGCCAAGCCACCCCAAGAAGTTATGCAGTAACTCAATACCGATTGACATAAAGCAAAGTAAACTTGTTTAATGAGAGGCAGATCTGCTATGGAACGTAGCTTTTTGAATACAAATATTAATTTACGTATTCTATTGCACAGAATGTCAATATGTGGTCTGAAAGACAGAGATTCATCAAGAACGATTCCTAAATATTTCATATTGGTAGTAGTGGCTATTACGGGACAGCGACAATCGTTGTTTGCTGGATCATTGCAGTTGTGCGCATACAGGTTGGTGTTAGTTCTTAGCCTAGGCGATTTCCGCATACAAAAATGCACGTATTGCGTCTTGTTAGCATTTAGGGTTAGTAGGTGATGTTGAAGCCATGTGTTTACAACGTTAAAACCTTGTTGAGCATGCAGATATACTTCTTCAATTGTGTTTGCAAAAAAGAGTAGGGCAGTGTCGTCAGCGTATGAAATGATTTTACCTTGTTTCAGTTTCAGCTCACAGAGATCGTTGATATATATTAGAAATAGGGTTGAGCTTAATATGCTTCCTTGAGGGAGTCCAAAAGTTGTGTTTTTCAGGTCGGAGCTGGTGACATGGCCTATTTTTAGACATTGAGTGCGATCGTCCAGGTAGTTTGAGAATAGTTTTAGTTGGGTGCTTCTAATGCCTATAGATTCAAGCTTGTGCAGTAATATGGGAGCGGAGACGGTGTCAAATGCTTTTGCAAGGTCCAAGAAGATCCCTAATGCCTGTTTACCACTATCAAGTTGCTGGACTAAATGGTTAGTCAATTGATGGACAGCGTCAGCAGTTGATAACTTCGGTCTAAAACCGAATTGGTTTTTAGACAACAGCTTTTTATGTTCTAGGTACTTGATAAGTCGACCATTTATAATTTTTTCTAGTACTTTCGATATTGAGGGGAGAACTGAGATAGGTCTGTAATTAGTTACTTCCACTTTATTGCCAGATTTGTGAACAGGAACTACGACAGCTTTTTTCAGGCATTTGGGAAAAATTCCTTCAGCTAGGCATTTTTGGATAATGTGCGTGAGAGGTGGGACCAATATGTGCTTGAATTGTTTTAGTAATTTATTTGAGATACCATCCCAGCCAACAGCAGAGTGATCCTTCAGGCTTGATATGAGTCTGTCAACCTCTTTTTCGTCAGTATTTAACAGTACAAATGATTTTGCGGTATTTTTGTGGGCGAAGTTGCTTTGAGGGGGTGCAGGTGTATTTCCTTGGAGATTTTCGGCGAGAGTTTTCCCAATATTGACGAAAAAGTCATTTGCGTGGTTTGCGGACAAAAGCGGAGTTGAGCATACTTTTAACAAGCCTGAGGGTGATTCCCGCTGTTTTTCGGTGAACGTAAGAGTTTTAATACACTTCCAGATTAGTTTGCTATTTGACCCCGCCATTTCTAATTGTTTTTTATCGTAGCTAACCTTAATATTTTTGAGTAAGTTATTGCAATAGTTACGATATATTTTGTATGTTAGTTGCAGTGTTATATTTTTAGGGTAAGATTTGGCCTTTGAGTGCAATTTATCCCGATGTCTTATACGCCGGACAAGTCCCGGCGTGATCCACGGTTTGATATTGTGAAGTTTATTGCTGATTGGAACGTTAATATTTATTGTATTATTCGCAATTGCTTGTCGGACACTTTGTATTAGGTACGACATGCAAGTATCTGCGTCAGCAGAACATTTGTAGATTGGGTCAAAGTCAATATTGCATAAATCGCGTTCGAGTCCGTTTTTATTTAATTTAGTACTTATAGTTGGGTGGCCTAGATTACGTGATTTGCGAAATAAGGTTAGTAAAACGGCTCTATGATCTGTCACTGAGGAGTTAGTGACTAATGTTTGGGCTGGGAGATTAGATTTAAGCATGATGTGGTCCAGACAGGAGCCGCTTTGGTGTGTGGGAAGCGTGTGCGCAGGTAGTAAGCTATGATAGGAACATAAATTTAGATAGTTCAGAGTCGCAGGGTCTCTACTATCGGGAAGAATATTGATGTTTATGTCTCCTATAACAATTATGTTTTTGAATGAAGTTAATGAACGGAGGGTTTCGTCCAGAGAATTAGTAAAAATGTTCATATCCTTGAAAGAAGGCGGTCTGTATAAAGCGAGAATTGCGTATTCAGATTCAATCTTAATTAAGAGCCGGTTACAATCCTGCATATTTGGTTCCTCAATAGTGACATTCAGATTATTTTTCACGTAAGCCACTACACCATCGTTTTGGTTATAGTTCCATTGAGTTTTGTGCTTATTGTAATGTGGAATGTTAGGCAGGTTGTCATGATTATTTAGCCAGCATTCAGTCAAAATGATGATGTCGCAGTCTATTCCAAGTCTATGCTGGAATACGCTAAAATTATCGAAATTTTTGAAAATACTACGGATATTCTGTGTTAGTATCGTTAGTGGTTTCCGGTGAGAGTAAATATATTGTTTGCAGTCTTCCGTGTTACAAAGTTTAGAGTCCGCTACAGAGAAGTTATCTAAGTCAGAGATTATACTATTATTCATACTAAGTCGATAAAAACTAATGTAAAAAGAGCCCTGGGAGAAGAGGTTAGCGCGGCGCTCTTAGGCGCCTCCATAGTCAATAGAGTTAATGTACCTTTTCTCTTGCTGGTTAGGTTAGGGTAGTTTTCTTGCCGGGCAGTCACTATCGCCCGTTTCGTGGGCGCAAGGTTTCTTGAAGCGCATGCATGTGGCGCATTTTGCTGCCTCGTTTTTGTTAGGGCACTCTTTTTTTGCGTGACCTTCTCTCCCGCAGTGTCCACAGATCTCCGCCTCCCTCTTGCAGAACTTCGCCGCGTGCCCGTACTGCTGGCATTTAAAACATCTCGTCACCAGGGTGAAGTCTCTGACAGGGCAGGATGACCAGTTAACGAAAACTCGCTCACTTGATATCAAGGCCTTTCTTATGACGGCTGATACTTCAATGATGAAGTTACAAGTTTCAACATTCTTTTTTCCCGATTTGTGGCTCAGTTTGGTTGAAGATAAGAACTGCTCTAGAGACATGTCCTGTATCTTATCGGCTAAGTTTTGATGGTAAACACATTTTAAAACATCGGCATCCTGCATGGCGCTGGGGACTCCAACTATGACGATACGGGGTCTTCTTTTTTGGGGCTCATCTACGGTAAGGCCTGAAGTTGTCAGTTGTGGCGACTGCTTGAGTTTTTGAATGTCATCTTTGGACTCCGTGCTGATTATGACTCCGCCGTTTCTTACCTTACGTAGTCCTCTCACATGGAGCTTCATCTCCTCGGGCTTTATTATTTGTTGCACGAGAGCTTTAGTATCGTCGCTGGACTTAGACTTATCAGTAGGGAAAATAGCTAGGGATCTAATGTTAGAGGGCTGGATCAAAATAGTGTTGTTTTTCTTGAGTGCGTCGGAGAAAGATAAAGGTCTAAAGTCTTTTTTTGTTGACTCTTCAACACACCGTTGCAGCTCTGAGAGGCTAGTAGAGAGGTCCAGTTTTTCGCGGAGGTCTTGACAGGTCTGGAAGTTTTGGGTGGACTTCTGTTTTAGCGCTTCGTATTCAACCGCTAGCTGGGAAGTGGAATGTCCGATGTTGCGGCACAAATTAGTTATCTTGAGCTTTTGCTCGGAGTTCAGTTTCCCTTCTGCGGCGGTGGTGCACACGTCGTTTAGGGACGCGTCGATAAATTTCATCCATTTCTGGATTTCAGCGGTACTCACTAGCATCGGCGGATGGTCCCTCTCGGTAGGCACGGGTCCGGGCGCAGGCGCATGGATGGGCGGGGGAGCGGACGGGTGGTCCGGGCGGGGCGACGGCAACGGCGGAGGACTGCGGGAAGTTAACCCACTTCGATTGAAGGGGCTGGACTCCGCCATTGTTGTAATAATTTATTTTCAGTCCAAACTAAACATTACAACGTAGGCGCTCGTGCACTGACACAGATAATTGTTTGCTGTTTTATGGAGAGGACTAGGTCACGGTTTTGCACTGAGTATTTTCAATTAGATTTATATAATGCACACGTCCGATCTCATTGACGGTCGGTCAGAACAATAAATCGTCCCCGTAGAGCGAAAAGTCACCAAGTTCCAAAATGTCGAAAGCGACTTTTTAATGCCACCGATATTGCAATTTCAGTCTTATTGCTATGTGAATAGCAGTCATGGATCCAATTTTAGAAAGTTGGTAAATTCATTACTTTTTTGTTTTTGCGCATGAATTGAAGTTAAAATTAATTAAATTACTTAATGAATTTATACCAAAACAAAATCGGCCAAAGTGGTTACTTAAGTCATTTTAGTTATTTTTGCCTTATTCAGTTATGCTTCTGACCGAGCACAATTTTATTCCCAAATTCACTAAAACAACTTTGTTACCTGAATTGCAAAGCTTGCTACAAAATGAAATAGAAAATTAACTAAATATTTTTAGTGAACTTACATCTTATTTTCTTAATTAATACTTTAAAAATTAATGACAATTCACTAACTCTAGTCTAAAAGTCACTGAGATTTAGGTCCATAATTTAAAAGATAATAGTAATTATCGCTTATCACTTGCAAAATAAGCTACTTGCTTCGATTTGGCAGTTGGAGCTTATACCGAAACATTAATATCCTTGCGATGAGACTATAATAAGATAAATATGTCATCCCAAAGAAACGTTAGATTTTTCTTTTTAATTTCATAACTTTGAACCTCCGTATCTCAAATCAGCTACCCAACTAGCAAAAATATGTTTTATAAAGGTTTATAAAGACAAAAAAAATATTCTTATACAAATCACATAAACGTTTATAAGGGTGGACTTGGGCCCAAATTATAAGAAATTAAACCTTATGATTACCATATTCCAGCTTTATTATTTGCTATTTATTTTGATATCAGATGTATTACGGTTAGCAATAAGTGTAATTCCCTTATAATTGCCAATTGTAATTCGTTTATATGTTCATAATCCTTATAATTGAAATTTATAAAGCTTGCGTAAGAAGAATTATCTTATAATTGCTTTATAAACTCCAGTCGTAAGAAGCGTGTTCTTGTAACCGCTATGTAAGGATCGTTTATAAGGTAATCCAACTCATAAAAGTCGCAGCAATCATACAACAAGAATTATTGTTACGTGCGTTTCTACAAATGACATGTCATATTTATTTTATTCGTGAACCATTTTGAAAAAGGTAATAAGTCTGTCCTTTTTTCTGATGTTACTTGTGTGTCTTTAATAATTGAAACTAAGTGGAAACTCATTTTTATGAGGATATGGGGTATCGTTTTCAACTCATTTTCAACGCCCCCATGAATTAATAATGTTTTGTGATGAAAAAACTTTGGATTATTTTTCATTCCTTCGTTATTGTTTCTATAAGTCTTTAAGAAAATTACATAACGTGTATAAGCTGTTTACAAGAAAAAAACATTTATAGCGGTTATGTTTTGTATTAAGTATTCTCCATCTTGATATTTTTTAGGGTTCCGTAATGACTAATTAAGACACTTTTTTCCTAGATTTGCCAAACTGAAGACTACCTATGGTTATTTTCATTGATTTGGACCGGTTTCTTAAAAGAGAAGATTTACATCTTGTTCATAGTTTAATTTGGCCTTGGCAAAGTACACATTTTGTAAAGAGAGAATTGTTATAATTGCAAACGAACTACTTCGACCCACATGACATCACATTTCTTTATTAATCGTGAACAAATTCCTTTGACTAAAGCTCTTGCCGGCGAATCACATATAAACGCTCTGATGCTAACTTCAATGGTAAGTTTCTTCCCTGTCAAAGTAGAGAACGTCAAACCTTTTTGTAGTTGGAGCATTTCATTAACAAATGGATTTAAGTATAAGTTTAGATCAGACGGTTTTGTCTTTCCTTCGTATATGCCCACCACAAAGGGAGATATATTTTTTATTTCGGCGATGTTGCACAATATTGGCCAAAGTTGAATATTTGAGCTTTTATAAATTGGTAACCCATCTATATTGACATTTAAAGAGATTTTAGTTGGAAGACCATTGCTTTTTGACAGCGTTTTCTGTAATTGAGTAATTAGACCGTTGTGCCAGTAATGTCCAGTTCCCATCTCTATAATGCATGTATTTTCATCATTTGTTTTAAGCAACGTCCGCGCATCTGATGGCAAAGTGTATGGCAATGCGTCATTTATAATTTTAGATAACTCATTTATAGCTATATGTGCAATGTTATACTTGACAGCCCAATTCCGGATATTCTTACGTAAGTTGTCTTTTTTTAACTCAACAATTACACTTTCGTCCACATCGTAGTCACTTCTTGGTTCCTCACTGTCATATTCAGAATTCACTGCCAGGTTCCGAACGATTAATACCGAAATCCGAACGTTCTGAGTAAAAATGTTGTACGGAACCACTTGCACTTTCAGATGTGCTGTCCTTGACAGAAGAAGTGAGGTTGACATCATTAGAAGTTGTAGGTTTATTAATGTCATTATTCATTTTTTCGTACATCCTTTTCAGTTTCCTCTTGTAACCACCACTTCTCTTGAACTTTTTCCACTTTTCCAAATCCATCTTTTATAATTTTCCTAACGCAAACAAACTTTATTCGTATTATTATGGCGGACTTGTTATATAAAAAAAAGTATATAAGAATTACACGCTTATAATTACTATATAGCAGACTAACCAAGAACTCAACTCTTTTAAAAGTTATATAAATGATATGTATTCCATTGCTATATAAACGTAAAAACTCTGACACCTATAAGATAAAATGCTTTATAACGATCCTGTGCATTTCCTTTACAAGATGAAATAGCCTTAATGATAGCCTTTATATGGCTTTTAATATTATTTGGCTAAAAATCTGTATAATTAGCCATTATAAGGTATTCATAATTTTAGACTTATAGTAGCCATATTATTACGTTTTATTGGCGTTTACCTGACCCAATTATAAAGGTTGTAACCTTATTAACTATAGGTTTTATGGTAGCCATATTATTTAGGTTTGTTGACGTTTACGTAACCAAATTATAAAGTCTGTAGCCATATTAGCTGACTCCTCCGGTAAAGTGCATTTATACGATATTTTGAAATAAACAATGCCTTTAAATGACGACTATAAGAGTTATGGTTATATAGGCCTTTCGTTATAAGGTAATTTTGCTAGTTGGGTAAATACGACTTAGTGATTTTTTCGCTCTACGGGGACGAAATACTCTCACTATCCTATTAAATTAAAACTAAATCTGATAATTAGCAGCTATAATACTTTAAAATAACGTAATCTCTTGAATGCATATTTACGAACATATTCATTAATTAGTACCTATTAAGTAACATTGGTTAAGATTAGAAAACTATTTTCATCAAAATAACGAAGAAAGGGTCTCAGGCCAGAAATAGATTTGACAAGTTGGCACCTTGGGGTAAACTATGTAGTTTTCAGAAAAGTTTTTTGTAAAAGCCAACTGGATTCTATTACTCAGTGTCCGTTATTATTTATTTATTTATTTATTTAATTATTAGGCACGGTACAAAAGTAAATATATAACAATATTCCCGCAAAACTGTTTTTACAGTTTGTCTGCAGGCAGGAGTCTCTATTTAGCTAAGTAAGTAACAAATAAGGTAAGTGAGTACAGGTACATAAGGTTATAAATATGATACACACCTGAGTGACAATTGCTAATGAAAGCAGTTGTCACTCAAGTGTCTGTAGTAAATATTTTTTGAGCTCTTTCTTAAACTTAAAAATATTTGGTTCATGACGGATGTTCGCAGGTAGGCTATTTAGGAGGTAAGGCAGTCTTTTTTTTAACGTTCTGTCTCCAAAATAGTTGGAGACACGGGGAACCTCAAACTTACCCGTGGACACCGATCTAGTAGCATGAGTATGCTCAATGGGTGTAGGGACATGCGCTAGAGTGCCATGGTTGTTAACTGCAAGAAGGTATTTATGTTTTAAGCTTACTGGTAATATTTGACAGATTTTAAATAACTTAGTATAATCTCCTTTACAATTTGCTTTTGTTTTTTTACTAACCATTAATTTTAGGAATCGTAATTGTAAAGCCGTCTGTCGATCAGCGGTATCTTATGAACTGTAAAAGGTAGTAGACAGTTGAAACTTTCACAGAGTATGTATCTTTTGCCGATGTAGTGACAAATCAATAAAAAAATAAAATAGAACTGTGCCTCCTTAATACAAGAATGGTACGGAATGAAAGTGATAGTTTTTTTTTAAATCTCTAATCCAAATAGGCTTACATTTTTCTCTTTTCAGTTGTTTCTCTTGTGAATTACTTCGGATAATTTTGTATAATTTCTTTTCTCGATTGACTTGTATCGAGGATCGCGGTGAAGACTTCCAAACCGCCAAAACAAAGAAAACCCCAAAAGAATCCTCAGACTTCAATGCTTGTGGAAGTGGCTCCAATACTGGGTAAAAAATTGAGCATCAGAAATTACCAACGATGTCGAAAATACTTATATATATTTATGAATATAGATTTTGCTTGCCGTCTATATTCCTCTTTTTAAATCCATGTCGTTTATTTATCGTTAAGATTATTAAAAAAAAATGGTGATAGTCCTAAGGCCCACCATACAATGAAATTCGTTAAAGGAATATGAATCTATTGTGAATGAATTAAAGTCAATTTTCTAATTTGATAATTTGTCATAAAAATAAAAGAAATTCTACTTTACTTCCTTTGCACTAGATCTTTATTTCAATGGCTGTATTATGAACTATTTTTAGTGCAAGGAACCTCAGGAGGGTAAACAAACACACACACCACTGGATGACAGTAAATTGCTCACCAAGAAAAATATTGCCAAATCAGAGATTTTCTTGATGTTGACATAAAAAGCCAAAAAAAATTAATTATAACCACAATAAATAAAAACACTTATTTCACGTGTGACGTCATTTTATCACTATTAAAAAATTAGGGCTCCTATTATTTAAGTAAATGACTAGCTTCTGCCTGCAACTTTGTCCGCGTAGACTTCGATTATCGTTATTTCCCTCGGGAACTTATATAACGTTTCCGGGATGAAAAGTAGCTGGCGTCGTAAGCAATTTGTGTTTGTATTTTTTTCACTTTTTTATTTAATATCGTTATTACTTTGAAATAACCTCGTATCTCATATTTCGTGACGTACGATTTTAAACTTAAACGTGAGAAGAATTAATTTCAAACTCATACATCTCGAAATATCAGATACGAGTTTTTTCTAAAGTAGTAACGATATGCAATGTATGTATGTATGAATATGTGTACGGGTCAAATCTTGCAAGTTAAATTTGAAACACTTCCTAGTTCCCGATGAAGCTGAAAATTTTCACACACCTTTAGTTCTGATGATGGAGACGTAGGGTGGCTATAGAAATTCCTAAACAGCACATGATAAAACGAGGACGTCGAGTAGATGACGACTGTGCAAAAAAAAGTAAGTACAGTCAGCAACAAAAACTTGTACCATTTTTTTTTGTTTAACTTATTTGTATAGTTGGTAAAACTAAAAGACGTACCTTATTGTCTTATTCATATTGTGACATGAGTGACAAAGGTACGTCTTTTGATTGCTTTGGCTGTTACTTTGATAGTTTCCGCAAAAAAGTGAGTGTGACGCAAAGGTCAGTAGAAACATTTAACAATAATGTCGAAGCCACATCCAGCAACATACTCCAACAACTAATAATGTTAGCAGTTGTACCGATAGATCACGGAGCGGGTGACAAATAAAGACGGATCGCGCCGCAATATCGCCGAGTGCCAGCTTGGTGTCAAGCGGTACATATTTGTAGCCAGGCGTGGGCAGGACCTCGGGACGTATTCCCGGAGTTCTTGTACCAAATTAAATGAGCTGGTGTATTCTAGGTTATGTTGAAATGGTCAGTATCTATTCAAATAGATGACTAAACGTGCGCAACACGAGTAAAAGCCTTTGCTGTGACAATGCTTTCATTTAGATACCGGCACAAACATACATACACGGATAAATACACACGCATTAACGCTGGGGGGGTGGAGGTAAGCGTTAAAAAATCTTTTTCACAACACTGCTCGGAAATATGGCCATAGATGCTCTTGTTTGGGGTCACAAAACGTCACTTATAAGGACAGACCAAGAATGTTTTTGTCGGCATTTGCTGATTGGTCGAGAACATTGTTGTCCAACTTTAATGTATGTATGTATGTACATATTAACATTAAGTCCTCTTTTATGCGTTCAAAACCCTTGGGAAATGACCAGCATTAGTACAATCAATTTTACTATGAGATTTTTTTTGTCTGTGGTAGTAGGTAAAATCTGTACTGTTATGTTATTACAGTATAGATTTTTGTAACGTTTTGAGTTTAAATTTGAAACAGCTGTCAAAACTAAAGAGGGTCTCTATTCTAGTATTACATACATGCATACATTAAATCACGCCTGTTTCCCAGAGGGGTAGGCAGAGACCACTTCTTTCCACTAGTATTAATAGATATTAAAACAAATTATCGAGTCGAATCGTCAATTCTGTATGTTTTTTTTAAATAAGCCGCATGACCATTGATCTTGAGTGACTTGAGAATAGGGAGGGTAAACTGACCTATTGTTGGCCGCCTACCGAATATTAGCCACGTAAACTTTAACATAAAGTAATAGAGACGATAATTCAACAGTCACTAGGTGCCAGTAACTGGTATTTTAGAGGCCAGTTACTAGGTGTTTTACCCGACTTCATTCAATTTCTTACTGCGTTTCTCTGCAATGATGGTGTAATCCGAAGCGCTGGTAGATTCACTCCATATTATCGACGTGTAAAAGAGCCTTCATGTGGCCAATTATCTGAATAAATATTTTCATTTTGATTATGCTAAAGGTGACGTGTGATTTGGTGCTACTGGGCCGGTATTATAGACAGTAAAAATTATATCGTAGTTAATCTGTTACGGTATTGTTATGACGTCAGACATTACTGTCAAGTAAATAAGAGTTATCAAAAGAGGCCATTTGCAACGTTAAAAGATGGCGGACGTGTAATTTGTTTTAGACTTTAATTTTTGGGTAATTAGGTGTTCAAAGTTCTTTTCTGATAGTGATTTGTACTTTTTATGCCTTTGTGTCGCACAGTGATTGAAGACTTGGACTTATTTCGTGTATCTGGCATCTTTCTTCTCGTTTCAAGTGGACTCGCAGTGGTGCAGAGGTTAAAACTATCTTGACCTCTGACCTACAAATCACCGTACAACGTTGCCCCCAATCTTCCTAGAGAAGATTGGATTGTGTTTTATTGCTATATTGTTTTATACTCATATAAACCTTGACACTGGCGAAATCACTTCACGTGGAAACGCCATTATCCCTGCGGTAGTAGCTGTTCAAGTCGCCGCGGGGGCAAAAAAAAAAAAAAAAGAGTTATCAAAACGGTGACAGTACAAAAACAGTTCAAACACGGTATGGTTTTTACCGTGTTGAATAGAGTCCTAGGGCCTCTATTCCCGGCGGTTAAAACGATGTCGTCTTTGACCTGTGTGTGTATGACGTATCTGTGTAATTCAGTTTACGCTGACCGAAAAAGACAATCACGTAACTGCTATAGCTCCGTGCTTTACACTCACCGTAAAATGAACTTCAGAACACAAGTTATGGTATTGTGAGTCGCCATTACTGTCAAGTAAATAAGAGCTATCAAAACAGTGACAGTACAAAAACAGTTCAAACACGGTATGGTTTTTTTTTTTTTTTTTTTTTTTTTTTTTTTTGTTTTTTTTTTTTTTTTTTTGGAAACTATGACCCATAGACATTCGCATTCAGAAGACTGCAAATGCGTTGCCAACCCTGAGGACTAAGATGGAATGCCTCTATGCTAGTCATTTCACCGGCTGTCTTATCCCCAAACCGGAACACAACGATGCGAACACTGCTGCTTGGCGGTAGGTTAATGGATAAGATGGTGGTACCAACCCGGACGGACCCTGCACAAGGTCCTCGCACAAGTAAGTAATACCGTGTCGAATAGAGGCACTAGGGGGTTATTATGACGTAACTATGCAGTTCATTTTCCGGCGAGCGTAAAGGACACAGCTATATCAGTTATATAGCTCTATCCTTTTCTCTCAGCGTAAACTGAACTGCATAGCTATGTCATAATAACAGAGTGTCTGCCAAGTAAGGTCGTTAAGATAGATCGTTTTATAAGAAGTTATCTCAATACATGTTTTTTTTTTTTTTTTTTTTTTTTTTTTTGTTTTTTTTTTTTTTTTTTTTTTTTTTTATATCATAGGAAGGCAAACGAGCACACAGGCCACCTGATGGTAAGTGGAAACTGTGACCCATAGACATTCGTATTCATAAGACCGCAATCCTAAGACTGCAAATGCGTTGCGAACCCTGAGGCCGAAGATGGAATGCCTCTATGCTAGTCATTTCACCGGCTGTCTTATCCCCAAACCGGAACACAACAATGCGAACACTGCTGCTTGGCGGTTGGTTAATGGATAAGATGGTGGTACCAACCCGGACGGACCCTGCACAAGGTCCTCCCACCTCCAAAATGATGGACCTTATAACGCAAATGCCTAATTTATAGTGACCCAGCCTATAAAGCCAGCGGTCCCAAATTCGGGGCACATAAGTTTATTATTTATTTACTTGGACGACATATTTATAGCGAATCAAAACGTGGGCGGTTCGTAGGAGGCTGAAGAGTTGTACCGTATTAAATCTTCTAGCATTTGGCCAAATAATGGAAATTTTCCTTTAATTCTAAATGTTAGCGCTGACTAAAAGAATTTTGTCTGGAATCCGAAATCTTTGTTACATTAACAGAAATATTAAGGTCTTTAGTACTTTAGTAATCCTCCTGATGTACGCACCCTTGTCTTAGAATAGGACAAAGGGTAGGATTATTTACAGACTCCTAAGATCTCTATATTTTTTTCTTTAGCAGCCAGCATAAAAAGACGTCGTTATTCTTAATATTTTACTTTGTGCTATAAATAAAATACGAGCATGAGACTAGATAACAAAGATTTTTTTAATACTATTCGTAATAATTCTAGGTTAGCCTAGAAATGAAATGAAATGAAATGAAATAATTTGTTCGTAACAATTGTTATAGGTCAGTGTACATATTACTATTATAATTATTAGTGAAATGGTTATTCGATAACTCATTAAAACTAATTAAATGTTAATAAATTAAAATAATTATTTGTTACCCTGTGAGGGCTAGATTAAAAAACTCATTATAATCATAGAACAGTTGCTCATGGAGCCATTTTTTGAGCTTGTTCTTAAATTGTGTGATGGAAGCCGCATCTATTACGGCTTTAGGCAGGCGATTGTATACAGCGGGTCCCAGGAAGTAGACGGATTGCTCTGTTTTGGCCAGTTTGTGTTTGTCCGCGATTAGCCGGTCCGCATGCCTATTACTACGCAGGGGGAACCTATGGTTTGATCCTTGCCGCTTGTATAGGTTTAGGTTTTCGTGTGTGAAGACCGCCACCTGATACAGGTATAAACACGGGAGAGGAAGTATGTGTAGTTGCGCAAAAAAGTCACGCGCGGGCGTGTCGTCTGCAGCGCCGGTTATCGCCCGCACGGCTCTCTTTTGCATGGAAAACACGCGGCGCCACTGCGAGGCTCGCGCCCATAGCTCCGTGCCGTACGAAAGTAACGAATGTACTGTGGCAAAGTAGCACTCGAGCAGCGCCGAGCGCCCTGCCGTGCGCGCCAACCGCCGCAACGCGAAGCACGCGCTACCCAAACGCTCGCATAACGACTCCGTGTGCGGCGCCCACGTCAGCGCACTGTCCACGTGAAACCCTAGGAGCCGCGCGCAGGCTGCGCGCTGTATAGGGGCAACGCCAGCGCGCGCGCTCAGGGGCGGGCTTGGGTGTCCGTTCAGTTGAAAGGTCAAAAAGCAGGTTTTTTCTTTATTTAAAGCCAGGCCGTTTGATTGGAACCAATCATGCAGCTGCCCCAGCACGTCGTTGACAGCCGTTTCCATTTGGTATTTCTTAGGTGTGGTGATAACTGCCGTGACGTCATCAGCGTACATAAATATTTCAGCACCTCGTATTGCCTGCGGTAAGTCGTTTAGCAGGATGCTAAAAAGCGTGTTCGAGAGGCATGACCCCTGTGGGACTCCCATGAAATTTCCCAGGTCCGAGGATGAAGCACGCCCTCCGTCTCCAACGACGATCTGAGTCCTGTTCGTCATAAAAGACAGCACGAGACTTAGTGCCGGGCCGCGGATGCCGTAATGTGCTAGTTTTCTGGCGACGAGTGAGTGGTCTGCTGTGTCGAAGGCGCGCGACAGGTCGCAGCATACGATCGCACCCACGACGCCCCGCACCACCTCTCGTACAAGATCGGTGGTGGACCGCCCGGCCCGGTATGCATACTGGCTATCGGATAGGACGTTTCCCTTGGCCCAGTAGGACAGCAACCTAGTATTTATTCCCACCTCGAAAGGCTTACTGGGTCCAGGGACTAAGGATATAGGGCGATAAGCTTTAATACTCGATTTTTTCCCCTTACCTTTGTACAGTGGACACACTTTTACCCTCTTTAAGCATTGTGGGAATTGTCCACGCCTCATGCAACTGTTAAACAGATGTGATAAGACGAAGCCTATCGCCGGACTAGCGAATCTTAATAGGTTCGCGGATAAACCGTAGATGTCCGAGCTGTTTTTGGGCGCTATATTACATTTAAATATTTTAAGAACTTCGTACGGTGTGAAGGGTGCGAGCCAGATGGAAGTATCGTTTGCGTGCCGCTGGTGGGCTATGACGGCGAGGCAGGCGCGCGGGTCCGCGATGGGCGCGCCGCACGCAGCCGCCGCCCCCACGAACTCGCGGTTGAGCGCGTCCACCAGCAGCTGCTTGGAGGGGAACGGGCGGCCAGCGGCGTCCACCACCAGGTCGGTGTAGTCAACGCTCTCGCGAGACCCTCGACCCAGCTCTAGGTTAATAGCTCTCCACATAGCTTTGTTCTTATTTGGGTTGTCATGAATTAAAGAGTTGAAAAAATTGGTTCGCTTGGCTTTAATTTTGTGGTTGTATAATTTTAAGAATTTGGTTGCAGTATCAGCTATTTTAAAATCCCCCGGATTATTTTTAGATAGATTAATAAATTCAAATGTCAATAATTTTAGGTCAACGAGTTCTACATCTACCCAAGGATTGCTTTTGGGGTGCACAATAATGTTTTTTTGTGGTATGTGTGTTGCAAGTACGTTAGTTAAGATATTGATAACCGTAGTCGCGAACTGATTGCAATCGTCGCGATACTTGTTCACTACGTCCAGCCAGTCTATTGATTCAAGTGCAGTGACAAAGGCAGTCTTGTTTTTTTGACTAAACACCCGTCTAGTCACGCGCTGTCCCGGGCGGGAGCGCGCAAGCCGCGGCGCGCTGAGCCGCTGCGCCGCATGGTCGCTCAGGTGAGCGTCGACGCAGGACGCGGATACTCGGCCGTCTCGGATGTTTGAGTATGCGTGATCTAAAAGAGTGGCACTTAGACCATCGATTCTAGTAGCGCTCTCAATATACTGGCTGAAATTTTGTGCATACAGTATATCCCGCAGCTTTCTTTTAATGGGCGCACTAGCTAGGAGATCAATATTTATATCACCCATTATAATGGCTGTTAATTTCTCATCGTTAATTTTTGTTAATAAGCTGTTAAACAGATCTAGGTACTCGTTATGATTTGTTAGATTTAAGTGATATACACCTACTATTAATATGTTGTCGTGTAACAGATGGATCGCGCATACATCGAACAACTGTTCGCGAGACAGTTCGCAGTAGTCAGGCCTGTTTATCGCTTTTATATAGGATTTAACGTAGATGCAGCTTCCCCCACGTTCAATAGTTGGTCTACAATAGTATGACATAAGAACGTAATTTGTTAAAGTTACAGATTTAATTTCATGGTTACGTAAAAAATGTTCAGTCAAAATTAAGACATCGCAATTGAGGTCGTCACATAATAACACTTCTAATTTAGCTGTTTTAGCACTTAAACCTCTAATGTTCTGGTGACATACTGTGAGGGTGTCGTTGCTGCTCCGCGAAGTCTGCACGTCCTGCCGCTGGTCCGGCGGCGGCGGCGCTGCGGGGGGGCGCGCGGCTCGCACGCCCGGCGCTGCGACGAAACCACTCGCTTACCTCAGTACCCGGTGGCCAATTGTTGGCGGTCATAAAGTACTTGAACTTGCTGTCGGGGACCGTTAACACGAAAGATGCGTAGTGTTGGTGTCTTAGTTGTAACTTTGCCGCTGTGCATGCTGTATCACCGCTCTTTTTGGCCATATACGATTGGATGGCTTCAGGGGTTGTGTCGTGCTTGAAAAAGCATGCATGTATTTTTTTAATGCGTTCGGTGGTTCTCAACTCGTTATCCACCGGTCCGGTGCCGGTTACGGTTAAGCGCTGCGGTCTTGGTGCCTTACGGTTCCTATGATAGGACACGGTTTGCCACGGTTGCTGATCATTACTGTCGGATTCGACATCATTTTCTCTAATAATGTCGTTCTGTCGTGTTGTGTTGTTGTTTGGAACGGTTTTCATGCCATTTTGCGTACTCACAACGGTCCGTGTGGTTGCGTTAATTTGAGCGGGTAGAGAATATCGCCGCAAGACGCCGGTCGCGGGTAGCGCGCGGCCGTCAGCAGCGGCCGGCTTCGTCATGCTCGGGGCGGCTGGCACGCGATTCTTATCGCGCGTCTTCGTCGCGTCCGATCCGTTCGGGTTAGATTCGCTTGCGGTAGCGTTTTGGCACTTAGCACACGTACGTTGGATATTCTCAAATTTGTTTATTTTATCTTCCAGTCTTTTTAAATCCTTAAGAACACATCCTAATTGTGTTTCTATCGGTGACAGGAACTTTTTTATCACTTTTTCTAAGGTTTCTATGGTGGATTTTGCCATATTACTTAGGTTTTATTAATTAATAAACGCACACGAATAGTCTGCGTGTCACGCTCGCGCAACCGAGCGCGTAGATCTAGATTACAGTGTTTTGTTTTTTGAAGGGATTCGAATTCGATAGCTTGGGTTCGATCTCCATAAGGGTCAAAAATTGTGTCATTTGCGTGATTTTTGGTGGTTTTCTTTGTTTTAATGTTTCTAATTATTAATAAAAGTACGTCCATCGTTAAAACTGCGGCTCCTTACTACTTATGACGAGCAACGATTATGAAAAAACATCGATATGTATAAACCAAATCGAAAAACTGATGTCATAGGAAACAAAATAGACATACATACATTACATACATACTTAAATTCACGCCTTCATTCCCAAAGTGGGGTAGACAGAGCTACGGAATTACCAGCAACTCTAAAACCTTGTTGATAATTCTCTAACCACATTGCATTGGTTGCCGGGTTAGAATAGTGCCACTCCATGTCTTCCCGTGGATGTCGTAAGAGGCGACTAAGGGAATAAAGGCTTGTGGTACTGTTAGGCGATGGGCTTGCATTGCAACCTGTCACTTATATACTGGTAAACATCTTAGCCTTATTGTGCAAAATTTGGTTACAGAATTATCAACCAATTTTTAGAGTTGTTGGTAATTCTGTAGCTCTGCCTACCCCACTCTGGGAATGAAGGCGTGAGTTTATGTATGTATGTATGTAGGCTAAGGTGTTTACCATCGCATTAGTGACCCCTTGTATTTATATAAAAACCTATATGGATCAACGTTACTAACATATTGACCATGTGCTACGTTACACAGCCGAAGTAGTATCAATATGCAGACCGACCGACGAGCAGACTGCCGCTTGAGAAGTTAGCCGCCTATGAATCAAGGGGCCGGTTGCGCTAACCGACGGTTAAACTTAGGTTAACCTAGTTTGTCTTTCAGGATCATAGTTTTAAGTTCTTTGTTTTCTTAATGTTGATTGATAAAGATAGAAGCCACTTTTAATTTTTATTCGATTTTTTGCAATTAAGGCGCTTATCTGTATCTAACAGTTGAATTGTATTTTGTTCCCGACTTATTAGTGTGATATTTTTTTCATTTTCATTTATCCGTTTTTTAAATCGTGTAACGTTTTTTCAACAACAAAAAAATGCTTAATGTTTTATATACTTAATGCTAGGTTAACTTTATTATTATATAAGCAATATTTAAAAACCGACTGACTGTTGAGTTTCTTGCGGCGTTTCTTCTCAGCAGTGGTCTTTTCTGAAGTGCAAAACTGCCCATTCGGTCTACTTACTGAATAAACATCTGTTATCTTTTAATAAAGATATTTGGTAACAAAATAACACCTTACTTATTACCTTTGCACATTCCGTCGTCTCATTGCTATTTTTATTTTCCAGTTTCTCTATTTGATGTTGAACGTATCATGAAATTCTCATTCAGCAATTTAAAACTGTAATCGTCGTTTAACAAACTCCAGTACAATTGGGCTTCGCCGCAAATAAATAAAGACAGATGTCTACCGCTTTATTGGTCGAGTGTACGTCCGACTGAATAAACTATCGGTTACGGCTTACGGTGCAACCGGACTGTTTGAAATGGTTGCTTTTACGATTTCTTGGCATCTATTCCACTTTGCTTTAACCCATATTGCTTGCTATACCCAAATAATAACGCCTATCATAACGGTTACAACATTATCATGATGGTTTTAACGAAACGATACTGTCTCAGAGAAACCAGAACTCTACTCCAAATAGAGGCATTCCATCTTACTCCTCAGGGTTGGCAACGCATTAGCAGTCATAGGATTAGACTAGTCATAGGTCTTGTGAATGCGAATGTCTATGGGTCACAGTCTCCACTTACCATCAGGTGGCCTGTGTGCTCGTTTGCGTTCAAAAAACAAATCTCACTTTTCAATGTCTCAATTTGAACCGATCTTACCTTAACACTCCTTTTTTTCTACTCTCGTACTATAAACCGCTAATATTGATATCGTTAACGGGAAAACAATTCTATAATGAGCGTTGCCATGGTAATAACAGTTCCATAATAATTATTATAGCATTAATATTACCGTGTGGTTGCCGGGTTAGAATAGTGCCACTCCATGTCTTCCCGTGGATGTCGTAAGAGGTGACTGAGGGAATAAAGGCTTGTAGTACTGTTAGGCGATGGGCTTGCAACCTGTCACTAATACGCTGGTAAACATCTTAGCCTATTTGTGCAAATTGTGGTTACTGAATTGTCAACAACTGTTTAAAGTTGTAATTCTGTAGCTCTGCCTACCCCACTCTGGGAATGAAGGCGTGAGTTTATGTATGTATGTATGTAATATTACCATGGTTACATTTACATCGTTGATCGGGTCGCCACTTTCCCGATCACATGGTTGAGAGAGGCGATGGCTGAGATACGCGTCATACTCGTGAACGGGTGCTGTTTGTGGGGTCCGGTCTGTTCACGTTTGCAAGGACTTGTTGTTCAATTTATTATTCTAGTTATATGGCTTTTGACGTAGAGACCTCGTCGTGTTGTTCTAACAATTTATTGTTTATTACTTAATTACCTTATTATTAATTAATGTAACTTACTTTTAAGTATTATTATGCTTTTATGATTGAAAAAATGACCTTCAGGTGGAATTTTTTGCGGCGCTTATTCTCTGTTCTCCGTCTTGTCCGTGTAAAAGAGCCAATTTATTGAATAAATATTTTGTATTTTGAATTTGAATTTTGACTGTCATCCCGGATATCAGTCTTGGCGTTTAGTGAACACTTGAGATCCTTGTTTGTAGAATAAACCGATAAAAATATTTTAATACCAATTTCATTTTTTATTAAATTACAAAAAAATAGATGGTTAATATCAGTGTTGGGCACTCAAGAATAAAATCATTATTTGAATGAAGATTCGTAAGAATAAAATCATTTCGATTTTATTCCTGTCAAAGTTATTCAAATAATTTCGCCGGGAATAATTTGTACGCGGGAAAATTTAATGGAGTTTCTCTGAAGGATCGGATCCGTAATGAGGTGATCCGACAGAAAACTAAGGTTATCGACGTAGTCCATCGAATTAGCAGCTTGAAGTGGCAGTGGGCCGGCCATTTGTGCCGCAGAACCGATAATCGCTGGAGTTATCGTATTCTTGAGTGGAGACCGCGAATCGGCAAACGTAGTGTAGGACGCCCTCAGACTAGGTGGAGTGACGATCTTCGCAAGGTGGCTGGCAAGAGCTGGATGAGAGTGGCCACGAATCGTGCTCGTTGGCGTGCAATGGGAGAGGCCTATGTCCAGCAGTGGACTAATATAGGCTGATGATTCCATTTCAACTAACGAGGTACAAGAATTATTCTTATTCAAATCGATTTGAATGAGAATAACTTTTCTGTTTTATTCTTATTCTTATTCAAGTTAATTTTTGCCCAACACTGGTTAATATCCATCGATTTGTTATTTGGTTACCATGGTTACGTTCATCAACAAAATGGCGTTTCATTTATAATTTGCATATTTTATTGCAATAAAATTCTGAAACTATTAACTCCAATCGGATATCGGAATAATGATAATTATTTTGCTGAAAATATACGAGAAAAGTTACCGATTGTTTATTTTAGTCATTGTCATTTTGAGCTTGTAGAAAAAGTTATGTATGCAACGGTACACAATTAGCTCTTAAGGTGCTCGTGCCTGTAATTAGAGCGGCACCTTAAGAAGTTTTATTTTGTACAATCGCCCACACAGCTGAGTAACCAATGAAGATACACAGAGAGAAACTGTCTCCGTCGTGCACATGAGATTCTTATGTAAAATGTATATTTATCTCTTTCTATATTTTCTCACTTCTGTCTTTAATGGGCAGTTAAGTATGTGGCTGTTTATACCAGTTACATATATAACTGTTATTCATCACAAAACTAGATCTAATAACTTATAACTGTATCTGTAACCCATATAAGGCTTTAGAATATTCACAGAAAAACCTTACCCCACATTTGCCATCACGACTTATGATAACTGCGTGAGGGATCCAATAAAAAAACACTTTTTACACCTCTTTAATGCGACAAAGATATCAAAAACGTTCAGATCTGAAATTCAGACCTTTAACAGAATCGAAATAGGTGTCATATCCATGGCAAATCGCCTGCAAACTTTGTTATAATTTACAAAGTTATGGTAGACTATGTACTAGATTATAATGAGCTCTATGTCGTTGCATTTAAGGCTAGGATGACTGCCTTGTTAATATTGTAAAGTTGTTTGACAATAGTACCAATTCATGAATATATGCATGAAAAGATTTTGAATAGTTCCCGATGTATTCAGTACGAATGTCCGAAGCTTTTTTTCATGGATATTTGTTTTTGGTGATTTATGTTTTTTTACTCAGGGTGATTGGGTTTTTCGGCCATATTGTAATTTTCTGTTGCTCTTGATAAATTATTTATTGGGGTTATGTTAGCGCTAGACGGAATAAATATTGTTGAAGGTTTTCTGGTTTCTTTGGGTTGGTCTTTTTTGCGTGAAACATTGTCGAAGCATTTTGTGCCATCAAAAATGTAATTATTGTTGATTAGGTAAGTTAAATAAAAAAATAATTTTAATGTTAAAAGCTTAGTTCTAGATCCAAGGTTCGAATTTCTACGAAATATATATGATATGATAATAATTTCCTGACATTTAATAGTTTTTTTACAATTAAATAATGATAGAAACAATACCATGCATATCCATATGATAGCGCAAGCTCAGTTTAAGAAAATATTTATTCACATAAGATTGTGCCGTTACAAAAATCTAAAACTATCTAATCATCTTTATAGTTATAAAAACTTTCTTAAATTAAATGGTAGGTAGGTGATGAAAGCTTGCAAAATAATAAAAAAGGAAGTAATATTAAAGGTTAAAGTGTGAAAGGACACATTCAGAAACTTCTTAATATAAATAAAAAATATTACGAAGATAAGTGAACGTCCTTTGTTTCTTTGACAAGAGTCTGGCACAAGTATTTTTCTTTTTTTCTTGGATTTCATTTTCATTTGATAAAGAAAGTATGTCTCGTTCACAATTATTTGATTTTCCAGAAAATGTTCCCCGATATGATTTTTGATAAATATTATTATATTATAAGGAATAAGTATTGAGACGGTATCTTTTATATTTTTGTGTTTTTAGGTAAAATTATATTTTTTTTAATCGTTCCGGATAATTCAAAAAAATCAAGCTTTCTAGGTTGTAGGTGTGAAAAAAGTTTAACATTCATGTTCATTTTTATATTGTTTCATAGATACATGTTTTTTTTTATAACAATGGTAACACTTATGATAAACTCATTTTGAATATGAACATGTCTTTACTTCTAAACAGTAGTCCATGAAATTATTCATTTCTACTTAAAATCAAATCAAACTAAATCACAAACTTCCCCCGTCTAACACTAACCTCGTACTCGTAGCGGTTGCTACGAATACCGTAGCACTTCCGTAGAACTGCTACGGCTATTCATTTTAATTTGTGTATTTTACTCCGCACCGTAGTAGTTGAGATTGCTATCTCAAGAAAGACTTACGAGCTGGGGTCATGGGTTCAAGTCTGGCAGTTGCACAATGAAAATGTCTTACGCTGTTTGTCAAATTTAATGGAGCAGTACATTGTGCTTGTAGTATCTGTTATGAGATAATGGAAGCCTAGCCCTTTTTGTTATAAAACTAGACTTGAAATGTAATATTAAAGTTTATTACTTTACATTACATTAAATCACGCCTGTTTCCCAGAGGGGTAGGCAGAGACCACTTCTTTCCACTTGCTACGATCTTGACAAATTTCTTCCGCTTCTTCGACATTCATACATCGGGTCATGCACGCACGTCGGTTTCAGGTACTTAAAATTCGGCCCTTTTCGAGTATTTCCCCGATTTGATTCGAAAAAGTACGCCTAGGGCGGCCCCTCCTGACGCTTCCACTCACTTTAAAGGTTATTAAATTTTTTGAAATTATTTACTGAAACAAACTTCAACTTTACCTGAGTCTTTGACATCAAAGTTTTTTATAGTTAAAATACAGACGGATATTTTAAAAGAATATCGGGGTAAAATAAATCCTTGTGATAAAAAAAGAAAAAAAGAACGTCGATTTCATTATTTTAATATCCTTTATTCATTTTAAATTATTAACGCGTAAGGTAGAGTTGTTTAATCACTTTAATCAGGTAGTTAACTAACTAGTAAAATATTCTAACTAACATCTGAAATCGCAAACAAAGGCATAGAACCGTAACATTTGGTACAAATTATAAATACCGCGTTCCACTTGTTTATTTTAACAAAACTATTCTAAATTAAACTGTAACAAAGTTAGCAACACACATTTTGAAATTCGAATTGTAACATTCGGGTGAGCTGATATTACTATTTATTTGTAAACAGCTGTTGCAACGGATATCAAGATGGCGTCGCGATGCGGTTCGATATTGGATGTGCACTCGATGTACTGTAACCGAATTTACTTCGGGCGATGTTGACTTTAAATTTAGAAAAACGTTTCAGTAAACTTTTCATTTTGAATTGATATCTTATTAGTAATATGCCTTAGCTATTTCATGTTTTAATTATCTAAATATATATATATACATAATTATGTGTATATATATTATATATTATATATTTAAAAAAATGTCGTTTGATTGATTGTGATTGCTGTGCATAAGCGTCTTGATTCCATAGGAGCCTGACGACACTATCTATAGATACATCAACTAAGACGTTAGATACATCGACTAAGATGTTTCTTGAAAATCGTATTTTTCCAAAAAGCATTAAATAATGAAAGTTCTCCAAATTTCGGCCCAATAACTTTAAACCGTAGGTAATAGGTAAAAGTGTCTTGACTGTCATAATGGACTGACAGACAGACAGCCAAGTCATCTTATAAGGATCCCGTTTTACAGTATTTGCTACTTTAAATACAAAAAATTATAGGATAAAAATTATTCTCTTAATAATAGTACATTATTGCCTAGGCATATATAGTGCTTTTCTCAAAAATCGCAAGATACAAATCGCATATAAACAGAACCTTCACGTGAAATAACATCACTCTTTACCGCCTTTATGTTTATGACAAGGAGAAACGCAAGCTTTTTTAGAAAAAAAAACTCAAGCTATTCCAGACACAGATAAAAAAGTTTGAATAAAATATGGATGTATAAGACTTGTGCCCTCATTTCTTTATGGCCGTTTTCACTTTTTAAAAAGATACAAACTAGATAACAATGAAATTTGTATGCAACATTGCGGGGTTGTGTAGCGAGCACGCAATGTATGTTTTTTTAATTTGGGAACTGTCTGTAAACTACATATGTACTTCGCGTCTCAGTATGGAGTAAGTAATGTCAACTTTTCCGGTCATTTTTGAGAAAATAACATTCATTTCTCTTGACTTTTACTACTATATTGTAAACTCTAAGAATCTTGTTCTTCGTTCAACATCTAAAGAGCTTTCCTCCTGAATTGTTGATCCCCCTATACATACCAAAGCGCGAGGTATTGGAGAGGTTGAGAACTTGTGCCTTTGAGCACCGTACGCATAGAAATTGAACTGTTTGAGAACCCCTGGCTGTACCAAGGGTGTTTTCGATTTAGTTGAAGATGTTTTGAATCCGCTGCCTTTATGGAGAAATTACCTATTCGTTTATTACTACACTTTTCCACAAGATACTTTCAGCTACAAGAAGTTCAATTTTCTTAGCAACTGTATAAAAATGATGATTAAGGTCTTTACATAGTTTTTTTTTTCAATGACCCTCTGCACTATTTCCATTGACCGTGTGGTTGAATGGGGGTTGCTTTAAGGTTTTACGATTTTATGTATTGTGCACAGAAGTTTCAATTTAACTTAAAACTTACTTACTTTAAGTTATATTTATATACGAGAGATAAAAGTTCTACTCTAAGGCTTGTTCAAAAAACGAAAAAGAGCTGTTGATAAGTATCATCATCTCATTTTGCTACTTCATAAACACCTTCATGCCTGTCTCCCAATTAAGATTTTGCATGCCAAATTGTAGCAGAGCATTGCTTCATGTATTTAAACTGACATTTATAACACCTGTGTAGGTCCTTGCAAATAAATATTTTCATTTCATTTTACTATCTAAACCCTTACCATGAGTTACAAATTTCTATTTCTATTCGAAAGAATAGGTAATTTTAAGATTCCAATTCCATTGATTTTGTATTTGACCCAATAGTTTTGTTTAAATATCTTTTCTTATTTAGCAGGCATTTTATTCAAATTCAAATAATTTGTTTCAAATAACTATGACATATGATTTTATGGGTGACATGATTAATTTAAACTTGGGTTGGCATTTTCGAAGAAATAACAACAATTAAATGATATCTAATGATACAAAGTGATTGTAATAGTGTAATTAAATATATTATTTCAAGTGGTTTTCGTCTAACCCGTTGGATACTCCTTAAAGGGCTTCATGCCGAAAACGAAAGTCAAACGGGGTTACGGGGTTTTACGGGTGGTAGGACCTTGTGCAGGGTCCGTCCGGATCGCTACCACCATCTTACCCATTAACCTACCGCCAAACAGCAATGTTCGCATTGTTGTGTTCCGGTTTGGGGATAAGACAGCCGGTGAAATGACTAGCATAGAGGCATTCCATCTTAGTGCTCAGGGTTGGCAACGCATTTGCAGTCTTAGGATTGCATTGCAGTCTTGTGAATGCGAATGTCTATGGGTCACAGTTTCCACTTACCATCAGGTGGCCTGTGTGCTCGTTTGTCTTCTCTATGCCATAAAAAAAAAAACAAAGGTTATATATATTTTTTTCGAAATATCCAAAAAAGAGTAATATATCAAAAACTTAATAGTGCAGAATGGCTTTAAAACCCTAATCCACGAAATGGTTTTCGAATTAGAGTAATTATAAAAATATAAAAAATCACAATTAACGCCTCCTCTGTCTCTCGCAGGCCTCACAGTATTCTTATAGAGTGTCAGGGACATAGCACTCGACTCGCTAGCGAGTACGGTAATTGTAACTCATGGTAAGGGTACTGGTCGGTGGGAAAAACGACAGGCGTGATTTTTTTCTTCTATATTAAGACTTGGGGGAGGCCTATGTCCAGCAGTGGACGTCTTTCGGCTGACATGATGATGATGATGATACTAAAACATACAATATCACGAATGTCATTGTTCAAAACAGTGACCCTAGAGGGAGTTATTTAAGCCAGTTGCAATAATCAGATAGTTGCAACTACAAGACTCCACCTTACAACATGTCAAAAGCTTTTTATTTTACCACATAGAATATTATAGACCCCCTGATTATATTAAAAGGATATTGTTTAAATAAATCACCTCAGTAGGTACTTTTATTATTTCATTCCCAGAGTGGGGTAGGCAGAGCTAAAGAATTACCAACAAATCTTAAAACTTCCTGATAATTCTGTAACCACATTTTACACAAGTAGGCTTAGATGTTTTCCAGTGTATTAGTGACAGGTTGCAAGCCCATTGCCTAACAGTACTACAAGCCTTTATTCCCTTAGTCGCCTCTTCCGACATCCCCGGGAAGACATGGAGTGGTGCTATTCTAACCCGGCAACCACACGGGAACCCCTGATTATATTAAAAGGATATTGATTAAATAATATCACCGCAGTAGGAACTTTTATAATAATGCATTCCCTTATATTTGCTGTTGAAGGAAATCATGCATCAAAAGGAATCCAAAAAGAGTTCCTATCCACTTTACGAGTGTTTGAACGAGTTTACACAAGCAATAAAATATTATGTAAGGCTGTTTATAGAATGGTATACTTTTTCTAAAATACAAGCGCCTTCATGCGGGTTCTGTATTAAATTATAAAAAATGAAACCCTTCTAAGATGGCTTGGCTGCTTGTCTGTAAAGACCTGCTGTCTCTGAAACGGCTGAAGCTACTGGGCTATAATTTGGAATAGGTGTAGTATTTAGTAGTTTTTAAGCTATTGCATAGCTTCTATCGCGGGCCTTGAGCGCGGGGACCGAATCCAGAAATTCCGTAACGAAAAAACCTCACGCTCCCCACTCCGACGGGCAAGGAGGTGTGGCTTGAAGGCCGTGCATCGTCTAACGTCGTTTCAGTTCGGCAGTCTTCGACACGGCGTTGTGTGCGTTTGTACGACATGCAATAGCTTTACCGCGGCAGTCCCCGAGTGCCACACGTCTTTTTTTTTTACAGGATAACGTACAAGCCCAAGTTTTTCATAATATCTACAACATTATTCAAAATCATAGAAAACGGACCAAGTTTTCAGCCCTTCAATTCTTTAGCCTTCTGGGTTTTGCATTCATACAATAATCAATATCTACTCTAAGTCTGAACAACTAATTACTAAAAACAATTAACGTGCAATGTTTCCGGGATTTGTCGAGCTCAATTTGACTTAAAACATAATTTCGTGAACTAACAATTGTATTATCTAGTATATAGATTTACTCTGAATACAATATTAAATTCAGGACCTCTACGCGGTAAAACTAATAAATATTCTGCTTTCGACACGTCACATTATCGTATGATGTATATGTACGTATATGGTATTGATTTTAACACCACTTTTACTGTCAAGTAAATAAAAGCTACCGCAACGTTGAAATCACGTTAAAAGCAATATGTTTTTTTTCGAGTAAAATAGACTCGCAGTACCTATTTGTCCTATTTATCAAGCTTTTTTTTAATGCCGTTTTACGTTTTGTGTGGACAGCTACTTTGTTTTTTTAATGGTGGTAGTACCTTGTGCAGTGTCCGTCGGGATCACTACCACCATCGTATCCTACCTACCTCAGCAGTGTTCGTATTGTTGTGCTCCGGCGTGGTGATAATATAATCGGTGAATTTACTAGCATTCCATCTCTACTGGTAAAGAGATATTCTACCTTAGTCCTCAGGGCTGGCAACGCATACGTTGATACATTAGACTCTTAGGATCACCGTCTTAAGATGGCAGTTATAATTATTAAAATGTATATGGGTCTCAGATCTCGTTTATCATCGTAACCTGTGCTTGTTGGTCTTCTCCAAGTCATACAAAAGACTATTTCCTTTTGGCGAGGTCGGTCACTTTCTAGGGAAGTCAATTTAGAAGATTTCGATGAACGACATGTTCTGACTTAGTCAACTTCGTAATAGGTCCAGTAAGAGGGACGTCATTTTCTGACTTAGTCATCTTCTCAGTAGGTCTATTTCGAGGGACGTCATATTCTGGGTTGGTCATCTTCTGAGTAGGTCTGTTACGAGGGACGTCGTTTTCGGAGTTAGTCTTTTTCTGAGTAGGTCAGAATATGACGTCCTTCGAAATAGACCTACTGAGAAGATGACTAACCCAGAGCATGACGATCTTCAAAATAGACCTACTCAGAAGATGACCAACCCAGAATATGACGTCCCTCGAAATAGAACTACTGAGAAGTTGACTAAGTCAGAACATGTTGTTCATCGAAATGGACTTAAAACGAACATGTCGTTCTTCTAAATTGACATCCCTAGAAAGTGACCGACCTCGCCAAAAGGACTATTATATCCTATAATATTCCAACAAATTTCTGGGACCCTAGTGAAAAATTCCGTGTGGTTGCCGGGTTAGAATAGTGCCACTCCATGTCTTCCCGTGGATGTCGTAAGAGGCGACTAAGGGAATAAAGGCTTGTAGTACTGTTAGGCGATGGGCTTGCAACCTGTCACTAATACGCTGGTAAACATCTTAGCCTATTTGTGCAACATGTGGTTACAGAATTATCAACAAGTTTTTTAGTTAATGCTGTAGCTCTGCCTACCCCTCTCTGGGATTACAGGCGTGAAGATATGTATGTATGTATGTAAATTTCTGGGACCCTAGTGAAAAAGGGTGTAAGTCTCCTGAAGATCAAGTTTAAAAGGGTTTATGTCATGAATACTCCGTTTATGTATATTCTCTTTTGTAGAACAAATTAAGTTGACTTAAACGCTTTTTCAGTAGATCCCCAGATTTAATCCTAATTTGATTCCATGGAGACGTGTGTTTGCCGGCTTAGAATAGTGTCACTCCATTTCTTTTCCGTGGAAGTTGTAAGAGACGACTAAGGGAATAAAGGTCTGTAGTATTGTTAGGCGATGGGTTTGCGACCTGTCACTAATACAAGATGATAATCTTAGCCTGTTTGTGAGGGTGTAACGTTGCGTTTTTATCATGACTTAAACAAACCCAAACTCAGAACTAGCAACATTCTCGAGTAATTTTAGAGGCTGGTAACTGCATTGACGTTTGGTGTCTAATTTTGAATTAGGGTTGTCAGCCTTAGATTTTCTACTCGATTGTTGGGAAATAAAGTAAACATCAAAGTTTATTACTTTATTTCATTTTACATAAATGTATGAAAGTATTTGCTGAACCAAAGTTTTGTAAGAATTTAGGATTCAGGAAGAAGAGTAAATGGTAGCTTTCTCAATCAACGGTTTTATTGTTTTACAAATCAGTAATACCAAAGTTAAAAAGTAAGTCGTTTCAGGGTAAATTCTGGGGTAAATATTGTGGGAGAATTTCTTCATTTGAGGGTGCTCCAGGGTGCTCCCGTGGTTGTGTCCTTGAGCCATCTTGGCTAGATCGTGCATATAACAGGCATCCCAAGATGTGTGTACGAAAGAAGCTTGATTCATCTTGTGCAGGACGGAGGTCATTATTTTGATAGAAGTCTCCTGTGGCTTATTTGGCAAAGGAGCAGCAGATTCAAGAGTTATTTTGTGGCAGTAACAAAATCGTGAGTATTTATTTTGTTGGAATCATACATGTGCACCATGTAACCAAGTTTCTTAACCTCGTGGTTAACTTTCAGTTCTTCAAAACCTAAGAGAGGGTTATTTATGCCGGGATGGAGGGAAAGTCAGCGTTTGAGATAATCTCTATTGGATGGTCTCCGGTAAGCATCTTTTGATCTGCTTTACTCTGCTCTCCGCTTAATTTCTGCCATGTGCATAACCTAATCGAAGCAATTTGGTTCTTTCCAGCTGGATGGGAAATTTAGGGAAATTAAAGAAATCTAGATCATACAAATTTAGGGAAATTAAGAAATTCAGACAATTGATATTTAGAAATTTAGGGAAATTTAGAAAACCTAGAGAATTTGGAAATTATGAAATTTAGGAACAAATTTAGAAATTTAGAAACTTAGGAATAAATTAAGAAATTTAGACAATTGAAATTTAGAACAGTCAAATTTAGATAATTCAGATTTAGAAAGTATACAAAGATATTTCAGAATGCATATAATTTAGATTTAGATTTCATACAGTTGTGTGCTGATAGTAATTTTGATATCATCACATCTGTTAAGTTTGTGTTTGCTTTCCTTTTCTTCAGAACTTTGAAAGCACATGTTTAGTAAATTTCACTTTGCACAAGAGATTTAGTCTGTGAATGAAGAAGCTAAGGGTTGCTAATTTTTGTGTAATTTAGTAGTGCGGGCTAGGACATTTTACCAGCTGCCTTTTGTTTGTGTAGCAAGACCTTGACTATTTTCTTCTTTATACTTCTGCAACAAACTGCTTAGAGCTCTTCAATGTTAGGGGATCTTACTGCTTGCGCCGCCTGAACCTTATATCTTTGCGCGCTTACTGTGCGGCTTGCACTAAGGAGTCTGCATAGAGTCGACGCCCAGAGCATCGCGTTTCAACTCACACTGCCCTGATCCTGTCTGCAGCCAGACAGCCCTTTGCAGTAAGGTGACTTCAGATTGAGGTCTGTGAATTAATTATTTAATTAAACTTTAGGGAATTAGGATATAAAAGTAAAATTGGATATTGGAATTGATGGCATTAGGTTCCTTAGGGACTAACCAACTTTAGCATAGATAATTGTGAACCTATCATAAGAACCATAGTAATTAAGCACGACCCATGCTTTTGCTGAGCTTTTAATGTTTAAAATGTCTGGTCGCTTCAAACCTAAAGGTTTACAATTAAATTCAGTATATCTATAATGTTACAGAAAGAGTAGTAATAAAGATTGTATTCAACTTACTAATTCGTTTCCTTTAGCTCCATGATATAAACCCACTCTTTGTCCAAGGGTCACGCCGGACATTATTATTTTAAGTTTGGTTTAAGATTTAGTACATTTCGTTTACGACGTGTTCCTTCTATTGGCCGGGTCAGGAAGGCATGTCGCAAGGGACTTGGGCATGTGCTGGTTCCAAATTGAAGCATACTAAATACTCGGCGTTGGAATTGACGTATGAGTTGGTTCCAGTCGCGGTGGGAACGGTGGGGCCCTGGTGCTCTGGAAAACTCAAACTCTTTAAGGAATTGGGTCGTCTCGCTAGAGAGAGGGACTGCGACTGTCGTTCTGGATCTTAATAGGTTCAGCAGGTGTCCATTGCCATTCAGCGGGGTAATGCTGCTGGAATTATGGGGACCTTTGAACGTGGTACTTTGGGGGGGGGGGGGGGGGGGGGCGTTTTTAAGGCACAATCAATGAGTTAGGTGAGGCACAAAAATATTATTGAACTAGCTTGTCCCCGTCTGGAACATCTACAACAATTTATATTTAAATCGTTATTAATATCCATAAGACCATTGCTCTTACAATTTTTTATAATAATAGGACATTTTAACAGGTCTCTTTTAAGAGACCTTGTATTTTTGCCTTACACTTGATTGTTTTCTGCTGTCGGGATTTTTGTTTTTTAAATAATTTAAATTTTTAATCGCTTGCTTAAATATAAATGTTATTTATTAAGTGCTACAGAAATATCGATGGGTCTGTAACATTATTTAAGTTTTTGCAAGAATTGAACCTTGGTAAAATGAAAGTAACGCCAAAATAATAAAAATGTTTGCGACAAAATTTAATTTTGTTAAAACCTTCTCAGAAATCCATTTTCTTTTTTAAATTCAAACACGTGCAACAGAAATGGTGCATTTATTAAATGAGTATGAATATGAGTACGTGCTTTGTGAATATGCCTTTAGAGGGTCCGTAAACCGTTCAGTGAGACGGAATCATTTTTATCTTCGTTTGACTCAGTGTTCCGTTACACACATAATTTTGTCACTAGTGTGTCTATGCTTTGTGATAATGTGGGAAGGATTTATTTGTGTTTATGTCAGGAAGGTGATTATGAACACAAAGGTGTAAACGGCTTCGGAACCCTACACTGAGCATGGTCAGACATGCTCTTGCCCGGTTTTTGTCACCATAAACAAAAAATTGAGATCTTAGTCATAATCTCTATCTAATCTTATTAAAAATAAAACAGTAAAAAAGGCTTATTTTTTAATAGTTTCTACTTACTCTAACAACATTAAAAGGTCATTAAATATAATTGGAATCGCACACTTGCACTTCATATCGTTTTTACCATGGTCCCTATTTTAGTCAAGTAGGGTGACGAAACCAGTAATAGATAAGGACCAATAATGGACACTGTATGCTTATTCTACGGGAGATAAGGTTTATTCCTTTGTTTTGCAACAATCAATTAAGGACCGTAGGATATTTGATTTAAGAGTTTAGTGTCGATTATTGGTGCATGTCAGCTTAAAGTGTAAAGTTGTTGAGTTAAGTTTTAATACAATTCAAATATTTTCATGATTATTATTTGATTATGTATAATATACATTGTGCACGTGTATGAAGAGACTTATGAGTGTGGAGGAAGCAAGGGAAATTGGTCTGGATTGTAGCAAGTGGAAGTGTACTCTGCCTACCCCTTTGGGAAAGAGGCATGATTGTATGTATGTATGTGTGTTATATTTGACACTTCTGTTCTTTTAACAATCATAAAAAAAACTTTAGGAAAACAAAAATACCAGAAATAAAATCCTTATGAATCGAGCTCAAAAGATGGACACCCTACCTTTCTCTTTATCTAAAAGGCGTGCGTTGCTTGCGCCGCATAAAATTTATTGGTTTCCCATCGCATCTTACATTGTACCCGTAAAATACGACACCCAGTAACTTGGGCTAGGGCGTTACAAATAACACGGAAGTAATATTACATGTAAAACTATGTTAGAAAAGAATTACGTTTTATTTTATTTTATATTATCTATTTAGAACCTATTGGAGTAGATCTATTTTTTGAGGATTAGTTTAGGATGTAGGCACAATTAATTAATCAACATTTTTACCGCAAATGCTGAATGTAACATTTGTGAAATTGTTTTTTTTACTAAAATATGTAATATATTACTAAAAAGTGTTTACATACACATATACCCTGAAACATAAATAACATTGCAATCAGACTAAAATATTGTTTAACCAACGTATTTAAAAAAAAAAACAAGAATTTTTATTTAGCTTTATTAAGATAAGATAAGAAAAGCATTTATTGTCAAACTGTGTAAAATTGTTATTTTATGTCAAAATCATAAGATTAATAGTTCCAACAGTTTGCCCATTTCAAACGTACAATAACCTTTCATCTATATTTTATTTTTTAATAATTTACAGAAAAAAAATATTACAATTGTAAAAACATTTGCAAAGTAGCTATTCCTTAAGATTATTTTTGAACTGTGCTTTACCTAGCGACTTAATACAATCCGGTAAATGATTATGTATTTTTATTCCAGTGACATAAGTGCTTTTGTTCAGTATATAGCTAGAAGGGCAAACCGTACATGAGTAATTTTTCTTAAAGTCACTTTTTTTATTGAAGTCGTCAGTACGTTCCTTGATAAATAAACTTATTCCTAATAAGAATATAATATACTATTAAAACCTACTACCTCTGTCCCTTTTACCCTGAGGAATACGGTTTTGACAGCTCATAATACAGCACCTTCGGTAGGACAAGGGCACAAGTGCCCCTAAAATCATATAGTACATGGTGCCCTTGTTCTACCGAAGGTGCGATACGGTCTCAGTCTTGCGCCTCAATGGTTTTCAGTACGCTATCAACAAACAAAACAAAGTCAAAGGTGTTAAAACAATTACGGTCATCACTGTCGTCACTCTAAAAATCATTTTGCTTTAATATTTTATCATTTATTTCAGTTGAAATATTAATCTTCTTTCAATTTGCCGTACGCCACCACAAGTACCACTTAATTAAGAAATTTAATGCAGTGAAATGGGACGTCAGTGCTCATTTATTTTTCACAGAGAAAACTTTTGGATCAGGCCCGGTAATCTAGGCGGTTCAAACCACGTAAAAGCCATAATGTCGTCTTTGATTAAATAGTTATCGTATTATAAAAGTTTTTTTTTTTTTTTTTTTTTATTATTTAGCTCTTATTAACTTTACAGTAATGGCGGTCGGGTTAAAAACGATTCTATAACGATGCCGTTTCTACCACCTAGCAATACCCTCGTAAGGACTAGTGTGCAATAGTTTTTTTTTTTATCGCATTGGAAGGCAAACGAGCACACAGGCCACCTGATGGTAAGTGAAAACTGAGACCCATAGACATTCGCATTCACAAGACCGCAATCCTAAGACTGCAAATGCGTTGCCAACCCCGGAGGACTATGTTAGTTTTTTTTTTTTTTTTTTATATCATAGGAAGGCAATCGAGCACACAGGCCACCTGATGGTAAGTGAAAACTGAGACCCATAGACATTCGCATTCACAAGACCGCAATCCTAAGACTGCAAATGCGTTGCCAACCCCGGAGGACTATGTTAGTTTTTTTTTTTTTTTTTTTTATATCATAGGAAGGCAATCGAGCACACAGGCCACCTGATGGTAAGTGAAAACTGAGACCCATAGACATTCGCATTCACAAGACCGCAATCCTAATACTGCAAATGCGTTGCCAACCCTGAGGACTAAGATGGAATGCATCTATCATAGTCATTTCCCCGGCTGTCTTATCCCCAAACCGGAACACAACAATGCGAACACTGCTGCTTGGCGGTAGGTTAATGGATACGATGGTAGTACCAACCCGGACGGACCCTGCACAAGGTCCTCCCACAAGTAGTTGATGGAGGATGTACATAAACAAGGCAATTTACTTTGAACTCTGTAGCAATAAGAAAATGCCAGTTTCGAACAATCGCAATTGAACTTTATTCCTTTGATTGTAGATTCAAAGTCCCAGTTACAAAAAACTCCCATTTTTCAGTATGGTGGGCCCTTTTAGGATACAGGCTCTGCAACGATAAAATTTCTAGATTCTACACGGCAACACATTATTAGAATTACTATTATTTACTTCCGTTTGGTTCCGTGTGGTTACCGGCTTAGAATAGTGCCACTCCATGTCTTCCCGTGGATGTCGTAAGAGGCGACTAAGGGAAAAAAGGCTTGTAGTACTGTTAGGCGATGGGCTTGCCACCTGTCACTAATAATCTGGGAAACATCTTAGCCTACTTGTGCAAAATGTGGTTACAGAATTATCAAGAAGTTTTAAGACTTGTTGGTAATTCTTTAGCTCTGCCTACCCCACTCTGGGAATGAAGGCGTGTATTGTTACGCTCCATTAGGAATAGGAAGCACTAACTGATCCTAGGACTGTGCCTAGGATAAACGTTGAAATGTAATACAAATAAAAAATATTTTTTAACCTAAAGGTAGTTTATTTTATAAATTATAAGTGTCGAAAATAGATAGTTGCGACAAAGATTAGTATAAAAAATAAATAGAAACTAGTTTGGGTGAAGTGACGATAATATAATCCATGGCTGAGGTTAGAAAAGACGAAAATTAAAGATTAACACAAAAATTTAGAGATAAAAAGGTATTTCAAGAATGATTTAAGTACCGTTTCCAAATATTGGCCGAAAAAGAACAAACGTTCATGGAGCGCGCGGGCTCTTCTAGAATTTGGAGAAGCAAATCCGTACAACAATATTAATCAAAGGGACCCTAAAAATATGCGCATATTTTTTGTATCGAAGTTCCGAGATGGGAAATTTAAATGCTTAAATCATTATGAAATTAAACATGTACGCAAATATAAAAAAATATTGAATGTAGTTTCTTTTTAAAATAACAAAAATTAGAAGTTATGCTAAGCTTATCTTGAAAAAGGGTGAAGGTAAAGGTCTCGTAGCCGAAGTCTCCGGAGTCACACGCGTGCGTTGTACACAACGCGTGTAAGTACATGCGTTTCGCTATACGCGTGTGATAGCCCAATAATCGTCCGAAGCTGTTTAGTGGACTACTTCTTCAGGGGGTAGGTGGACTAGAATAAAAAGTACCAATAAGAAACGAACGACAAGACAAACAGAACGGGGCGTAGCGAGGAATGATCTTTACTGCTTAAGATCTTAATAAATAGTAACTTACCCGGATCAAGCCGGTATTATATGGTGCGAATACCACTAGGAAGTTCCTTCCTTTCGCTCAGCAGATAGAGTGACCGTGCACTCAACTATGCGAACTAGGTCACTGTTAAAACTGCAATCGATTAAATGTACGAAGTCGAGAACAAAAAAATATATCCCTTCGGTTACGAGACTGAAGCACCAATGTCAAAAAAAAACATCTTAAATCAATGCCGAACAATCTGACAACACATTCAACATTTTAAAATTATAATCAAAACCATCAACAACGCAGGCCAGCAACTCTAACACGAAAGAGTTTGAACACCTAAAAAATAAACAAAATAAACGCGCGAATTTGAAGCGATTTTGTAGCGGTAACGCTACAGTATGTATTATTTACTTCCGTTTGGTTCCGTGTGGTTGCTGGCTTAGAATAGTGCCACTCCATGTCTTCCCGTGGATGTCGTAAGAGGCGACTAAGGGAATAAAGGCTTGTAGTACTGTTAGGCGGTGGGCTTGCCACCTGTCACTAATACGCTGGTAAACATCTTAGCCTACTTGTGCAAAATGTGGTTACAGAATTATATACAAGTTTTTAAAGTTGTTGGTAATTCTTTAGCTCTGCCTACCCCACTCTGGGAATGAAGGCGTGAGTTTATGTATGTATGTATTATTTACTTCCGTTTGGTTCCGTGTGGTTGCCGGCTTAGAATAGTGCCACTCCATGTCTTCCCGTAGATGTCGGAAGAGGCGACTAAGGGAATAAAGGCTTGTAGTACTGTTAGGCGATGGGCTTGCAACCTGTCACTAATACGCTGGTAAACATCTTAGCCTATTTGTGCAAAATGTGTTTACAGAATTATATACAAGTTTTTAAAGTTGTTGGTAATTCTGTAGCTCTGCCTACCCCACTCTGGGAATGAAGGCGTGAGTTTATGTATGTATGTATGTATTATTTACTTCCGTTTGGTTCCGTGTGGTTGCCGGCTTAGAATAGTGCCACTCCATGTCTTCCCGTAGATGTCGGAAGAGGCGACTAAGGGAATAAAGGCTTGTAGTACTGTTAGGCGATGGGCTTGCAACCTGTCACTAATACGCTGGTAAACATCTTAGCCTATTTGTGCAAAATGTGTTTACAGAATTATATACAAGTTTTTAAAGTTGTTGGTAATTCTGTAGCTCTGCCTATCCCACTCTTGGATGACAGACGTGAAGGTATGTATGTATGTTATTTACTTAAAAGTAATCGCGGCCGAGTTAATATCAATACTTTAACACGTCACATACCATATGATTTGATTCGTACAGTCAACAGCATAAATAAGTGATCATTTCTGTACCTTGTCGCTTTCAATCGTTTCACAATTTTGTATAACATTTCAAACACAAAGTTAAAGTGACAAGGTACATAAATGATCACTTATTTATGCTGTTGACTGTACGAGGTGTGCGAGCGAACTCGCACTTGACTGGCTTTCTATGTAATTTTTTTTATAAATTATAATTTTAAATATATGATCTTTTGGAAAACATGAGAAAATACTTAAAGGAGTTCATTAAACCTTCGTTAAAATGCACGGCTACTTAATATTTTCTCGTTTCCAGACATCGATTGACCTGATTTCTTCCAACTAACAAGCTCGGAATGGCTCGGGATCATTACTCCTTTAATAAAAACTACGCTTTGGAAGCTGAAGCCATGCTAAAAGTGGCTATTACTAAACAGCTAGACTAGGAGCTTGGCGTTTGGCAAAAATATGTTTGCCTAATGTATCATTTCCCAACTGTTTTTTTTGCCAAACCAATGATATATAATTTTTTCAGGATTTATTTCAGTACAGTCAACAGCAAAAGAAACTGATGAAATAGGGTCTCAAAATAGTATATACAATAAATTAAGACAGATGTATCTGATTATTGTAGTTTAGCATTAGTAAATTGGCTCGTAATGTGTCATAAGTAAGTGACATGCCATTCAAACAGTTAAAGTCATTACTGAGTGTTTCAAATTAAACTGATTTTCTAAAATAGCAATATTCAGTAATACTACCAAACTATCACATGTAAGTGAATATAAATGTTTGGGTTTTCATGTCTTCTCAAGACCACCTCGGAATACAAGTCAGACGTTCGGTTAGTGTCGGTTATACTCGTAAGACAAACACGCGAAACAACTATAACACCTCTCATTTCCATCAAGGGTTGAAATAAGTTCCTACTACTTCGCTTTGTTTTTTTTTGCAACATTTAAAATAAATCCTTTTTAACTGCCGTAATTACCCTAGTTTTCATTTGGAGATTTAGTCATTTTGACTTTATCTTGTTGGACACTTGACACACAGGTAGAAAACAAAATTATTCTTTATTGAAATTTTCTATAAAGAGACAGTTATGGCATCGTTTATGATCATTTTCTTTTGACTCATTAAATATTCAGTTGAAAATGACACTTTGTTATAATCTGTTTTATCTGGGGCGTCATGCTTGAACATGTTTTGAAATGTTAATTTTGATCACTTACTTTTTACGTTGACTGTACCATAGTGTTGATCTATTTTACTTTTCTGATTTACCCTACCAAAAATCACTATAATCTTAAAGAGAGAATTAAATTTATTATTCCTTTATTAATAAATAATCTTCGTCTATGTAATAGTTCATAATTAATAATAGCCAAGAAAAATATACCAGAAAAACATAATCCATGTCCAATTATTTAAACCGGGCAAGAGCATGTCGGGCCATGTTCAGTGAAGGTTTTCGAGGCCGTTACTACAAACAAATTAGACCTCGCGACAAACTTCACTTTGCCGTTGGAAAACTGTTATTCCCATAGATCGACATACGTCGCGGTCAGTTTACCAACACCGCCCAAGTAAGTTTTTTGTAGGTATAAACATTTGATTCGTTTGTAACTCAAGAACCACAGAAGTGTACTTATTAGTGATACACTCTCGGTCAAATAATACGGGTCAGAGTGCGTTTTTCATACAAACGAGGCTATTTTGAAGCCTTGGTTCTAGGGCATTGGTTGTTTTGAGTGAGGTTTAATAGTGGATACTCTGAGGTTCAATAGAGGAGGTCAAAAGTGCTTAAGATACCTAACTGATCGCACCATCAGGTAGCACCACAGCGAGAGAGTTTGGCTCAGCATTCGGATTTCTTTACATTATATTGCCATTTTAGATGTTTTTCTGAACATACACAATTCCGGCGTTAACCGCAGATTCAATCAGTTGGGTATCCTAGCTACTCTGAAAGTCTTGTATCGATGCTCGGGGTGTCCATCATCAGATTTCATTAAAAGCATCCCCTGGCGAGGAACCAACGCTTCGAAATAGCCTCTTTAGTATGAAAAACGCACTCTGACCCGTATTATTTGACCGCGAGTGTAGTTTTTCTATTAAATTCATTATATGGCTTTAAATGGAGATATTTTGCAGATTTTTAGCATTTATAGTTTTGGCTGTAGGGGGGGGGGGGACGCTTGACTCTAACAAATATTAAACATTAACCTACCGCAAAACTTTTCAGTGTATTTGCAATCTTAAGCCAGGTTTATTGGCCTCGTATAAACAGTTTTTGAAGACAAGCCAGCGCTGGCTGCCAGCACTGGCGGGAATAGAGCGCCGGCCTATTTTTCAAGCCAGTGACACCCGCCCGCGTGCCCCGCATCCCCCGCGCCAGTGTCAGGACGCGTGTAGATGCATCGCGCCAGTCGCTGGCGCATATCCGTAGACTGTATACGCGTAGAATTATCCAGGAATGAGATGAACCCAGTTGGCCTCATCTAAACAACATGGGCCAGGCCAGCGCTGGCATGTCTGAGGACTGGCGCCAGCGTTACTGGCTTCGTCTAAACCTGGCTTTAGGGTTGCAGTTTTGTGAATTCGAATGTCTATGGGTCACAGTTTCCACTTAACATCGGGTGGCCTGTGTGCTCGTTTGCCTTCTCTATGCCCTAAAAAAAGCATCAAATGAATTTCCAAGCTAATTATAAAAAGCATGTTCATAATAAATTAAATCGCAAAGGGCTGCATAGTAGAAGCTAAGTAATATTTCTTACTAATTTGTAATATTCTTTGATCAACATTTTAACTACGCTGCATTTTGTTGATCATTTTCTTATTACAAGTGAGAACGCTCGGCTTCCTTTGGGAAACCTTTCTTATTAAAAAATCCTTTTCTGCTTGTTATCAATATTTATTACGAGAAATGACAAATGTAATGCGATGAACATAGATATTGGGAACAATTAATATTGATTAAAGATAAGCATGATGATGATAAGTGGGGACGCCCAGCCGAAGCAGGCGGGCAGTCGATTCGGTCAGCCGTTCAATTCTAAAGATAAGCATAGTTATTTGATAAAATATTACTCATAAAGTCTTTTGGCTTGTTTACATTATGTTTTTTTGTTTATATTATATTGGAAACAGGCGTGATTTAATGTATGTATGTATGTAATTATTATTGACTTAGTCATATTGTTAAAATGATTGTCACTCATAACGTGCAAACATGTTTGGATCGTAATAAATGTAACACAAAATTATGACACGAAACTTTTTTTATCGTCGGGAAGTCAATAATTCAAAACAAAATTATTTATTTTCTACTGAAAAGATCCCGAGAAGAGCATGTCCCAACAAGCAAAATCAGTACTTATAGTGTTTTCAAGCCTATTTTTTATTGTACTTATTAGATACTTGTAGTTTGCTACAAACACGGAATTGGGCGCAGTTATAGGAGCATCGCTTTCTTATAACCATCTTATAATCAACTAGCAGAAAGTCACTAGGCCCTATAATACACTTACAGAAGTTCTACCAGAGTACAATTGCTCCTATAACGTTCTGAGACTACCCATTTATAAGTTTTATAACTCTTATAAGTATCTCGCATGAGCATCATACTAAAGCAATCTTATTTATAACGCACTACTAATATACTTAGTTATTAGTTATAAGTACATTTTATAAACATCTTTCCGTTGTTTCGGCCGGTTGGTGTGCTGTGTGGTGTGTTTGTGGGAAATAAATACTAAAAAACAAACGTAAGTACCTATTTTTCTTATTAATCTAACTAATATAATTTGTAATAGTGTAGAGCATATGTAAGTATTGTAAAATACTGTATGTATAGTGTGTGAATTTACCGGGGAAGTCATTTTTATTGTAAATGTCAACCATAATTTGTTTAATTTTACAATGCCCATGGAAAAAGTGTACATATCATATATGTTGTTAAAATAATATTACCACATTTATTATGAACATCCGCCATTTTCTAAAAATTCTCTGCATTGAGTACGTTATAGGACAATTATAAGTAAATTTGCACTTATAGCAGTTTTAATCCAGATAACTTGCCGCCATATTAAAACGTATTAGGGTTCCTCACGAAATATTCTTACTATCTATGAATCCTAAGAAAGTTAATTTAAGTTAAAAATAATGTTTCGGTTTCCGCCATGGTTACAAATTTAAATAAAACTACTTAACGGATTATATCGCGTAACATTTCTTAAATTCACCCCGTATCAAATACACTAGATTACAGATTACAATCATCAATGAGACAATTTTAGTTTATATGTCATGCTTTTTTTAAATAAATGATTGTTGACTTTTCAGTTCTTTTCGAAATGGTGGTATATTTAGACGTTGACTGCTTTTTATGTAAAGATGACCTTATGAAACTCAACGAATGTGAATGGCCATGGTCAATAACACATTTTACCCTATCTGAAAAGTGTTATGGATGTGGACGATTCACTGATTCAAGAATGAATCCCCACTTTATTGTTAACGTAATCAATATTAAGAAACTACTTAATATAAAACAATTGTGGTGTCAAGGCTGCCAATATATGGTCGTGTACAATCATTACATGGAAGATGAGTGTTAATACTGCTATTAAAAAAAAACACAGTCAGTATCAACCAAGTTTTAGAACCTCATAAAATTATTATTTAGATTTCATACAGAATACTGTAACGTCACTCTTTTCATCGTTGTAGTCTATGTTACTTTATTAGTGTGTAATAAGGTCCGGGCATCTCTTGGTAAAACGTTACTTAATCTTTTGTTAACAACAGTAGATAGTTCATTTAAGGCTCGGTGAGGTATATTAAATTTTATAGCCCATGTTCTTATATCTTCAACCAAATCACAATTTTTTTCATACTCGGTGGTTTTTTCTAGGTCAAAGTCGTATTCATCTTGTTCGCTATCCGAGTCTAAAACACAGTCCACCGCGGAACCCTTATTTACTTCACTTGTATTTGCACTTGACGCACCAGGTTCACTTTCTAATACAGATGAACTTGTTCTCGTTAAATTGGGCTTCACTAATTCTGTATTCCATTTTCTCACATTTCTTCTAAAATTACCGCTCCTTTTAAATCGTTTGCATTCGCTTAAATCCATTTCAAACGACTTTCCCAATACGAATTCGAACAATTGATTCAGCAACAAATACCAAACGTTTACTAGTAAGGTGTTTGATCTAATAACTTATAAGATTATTTCACCTAATAAGGCTCTTACCAAGTACAATTTCATTTATAAGAACATTGGACAAGACTAATAGCGATGTAGACTTGTAATAACCTCAGCTTAGTATCTTATAATATCTTGTTCTCTTACAAAATGCTACTATAAGATCAAATATTATTCAGGCCTATTTGATCTTTCTGCAAACTGTTATAGGAGACTTAAACCTATAACTGTCTTAAAAGACGATCTTGTAGGTAACTAGAAGTCTGTAAAATAAAACCAAATGATCTTAAGACTATCTACGCTGGTGAAATGTTACTATAAGTATAAGTATCCTGTAACTGTTCTGTGCTACAATCTTGTAGCAAACTATAAGGCTGAAATATAAACATGAATGCTCTTGAGTATGTTACCGCTTATCGTATGCTATTATAAGTATATGGCTCTACGTCAATGCCTCTATAGGAACGTTATTAGTAAAAAAGTACTTATAGTCTTTATTTATAGGAATACTTTGCTTGTTGGGGTTGGACCATGCTCAGTGTAGGGTTCCGAAGCCATTATACTTCAAACAAATAAGATCTCGCGACAAACTTAACTTTACCGTTGCAAATCTCTTATCCCCATACATCGACATAGGCCGCGGTTAGTTTACCAACACCGCAAATAAGTTTTCGGTAGTTATAAACATTTAAAAAGTTTGTATAGTGGAGTCTTGTAATTGCGACTGTCTGGTTATTGCAACTAACTTGAATAAGTGCCTCTAGCATCACTGTTTTGAACAAAGACAGGCGTGATAATTGTTCTTCTATACTAAGAAATGCAATATCAAGCCTGTCGTTGTTCAAAACAGTGATACTACAGGGAGTTATTTAAGTCAGTTGCAATAACCAGACAGTTGCAATTACAAGACTCCACCTATGTTGTTCATCAGAAACATTGTGGCAGACTGGCCGTTTTCAGCCGAGACCAAGTTTTACTGCTTTATCTTTTAAACAGTTTTTAGATTGCGGGTTGTTTTTTTGAGAATATGTATTATAAAAAAAGATACAATGAAATAATAAAAGGAGTCCATAGGGTTAATTGAGAATCCTCGAGTTTCTTCTTCTTTCATTTATTACTAAGAAAAACGTCAAAATTGTGACGTTGTCCGCTTGCTTTTCGAGTGTAATATAAAGGTTAAAGATACATTTATATTACTCCCCATCGAGCAAAGTCCTTGACGATTCCATTTATTCTTTCTTGCGCCAGCTGATTCGGTTTTATCGCCAGATTCTCCACGTTCCCTTCTATCTTCGGTGCGTCGTCTGGGGAGACGGTCACAATTGCTGTCAAAAGCAACCCCAGGATCAGTCCGAGGGGTTGAGCCTGAAAAGTAAATATGGTCTTTAAAGTATACTCTTTTAACGTTTAACTTGGCATGGCAAGAGGTTTAGTCAAGATGCAAAATGCTATTTATTATTGACGTAAACTGATCGATACCTGTATTTTGAGTCGATATATAACAGAAACGGTAGCAACATTTGCATCCTGGCCAGGCTTACCCAAACAAATTGATAGCTATGTGTCATGTGAGTCAACTAAAAATTGAGACAGAAAACATAGCGTCGGTGAAACTACAAAACAGCGTAAGTAACATTGCATATAAGGAGCAAAATGCACCTTTTTAATAAGACAGTAAAGTTTATTATGCTTAATCATAAATTTTGCGCATGTATGATTTCGCAGAATACTAATTTCGCATAATTGATATTCTACTGACACCGTTGACTTTTTTGAAAAGTTAAAAATAAACCTAACCTAACCTATACTCTCTTCTACCAAGATTACAAAAAACATTTTTAAAAAAAATCGTTCATTCTGGAGATAAATTATGCGAAAATTAATTTCCGCGTAACATCAGCGTAAAAATTTTGGCGAAATAGAAGGAATCCCAATTTATGCATCTTACGTTTCCGGGAAAAAAAGTCATTGAATTACTGTAAGTATATTTGAATGGATTGCTTGAAATTTTGGCATAACACGAACCTTCCCATTTATTTGCTCAAAGTTATTTATTATTGAATTATGATTACATTTCGTTCTGTGTTCCCTATATTTAATAACGTTTTTAAGAAAAAGTCGTGTAGTAGCAGAGGCACTTGCCAATATCTAAAGCGTATTATAGGATCGAGGACTATATAATAGACAAAAATGCTTAGCCTAAACCCGAAACTTAATCAACAATTAAAAAAAAATCAAATTCAAAAGCTTTATCTTGTCTGGGGGATACCGTTGATGTAGGAAAACATATCAATCTTATGTGGTCATCTTGCACCGTCTTATATACACATACGTAGGAGTTCTTTTTTCCTTTTCTCTCTTTCTATCTTAAGATTTTGGTGTGTTTTCCTGCGGAAACTACGCAGGATATTTGAAATATTTTTTTAATTTGCTATTTATAGATTTATATAATGCTAGACTAAGTAGTACCATTGTAATATCAAATATATTTAAAAAAATGACTGACTGCTGAGTTTCTTGCGGCGCTTCTTCTCAGCAGTGGTCTCCTTTTGTGAAGCGCTGGTAGATTCTTGACGTGTAAAAGTGCCCGTGCGGCCTACTTACTGAATAAATGTCTTTATCTTTATCTTTATCTTTATCAGTGTGCGAATGTTATTGTGACTTGCTGATGACCAGCAATGAAACCAAAGTAAGTGCAGTGTGGCCCTTGAGTCAAAAAGTTTGAAGACTCTTGGGGTACACCCATACCTTTGCACACTGACATGAAAACATATATCAGGGGACAATGTCACACCAATTGATCTAGTCCCAAACTAAGCTTTAGGCTTGTATTATGGGTATTAGACAACGATATAAATACTTATATAGAGAAATATATAGTTCATAGTTCATAGTTCATTTTATTGATAATAATAATTACATGTCAAGTAAATCTTTCTTATTATATAAAAAAATATAATAATTATATTAAAATAATTGTAACACTAATCGGTACATAAGTAATTAAATTAAATATAAAACATTGATTCATTTTATGAAAATAAATCTCTGTAGTCATAGAATGCCTTCTCTACAAGCCATTTCTTAAGTTTGTATTTAAAAGTCGACAGATTATTTGCAGCGATAACATCGTCAGGAAGGTGATTATATATATCTTAGGGCCCATGACGTGTGTTAGTTTCTCCGACTTAGTGAGTCGGTGCGCCACGGGCAGTATACTTAAATACATAGTAAACATCCATGACTCAGGAACAAATATTCGCGCTCATCACACAAATATCTGCCCATACCGGGATTTGAACCCAGGACCGCTAGCTTCGTAGGCAGGGTCACTACCAACTAGGCCAGCGCGTCGTCAACATAAGCATCTTGTCTATGGTACTGTTGTAAATACGCTGGCTTTCAACTTTCAAATTAAAAAATACATAACCAACCGTCATGAAAGTCTGTAGAGAAAGCCATTTCAAGCAATAGACGTCTTTCGGCTGATATAATAACGGTTTAAAATCACAAGTTTTGAAAACCCCTTCAAGCGCGAGCGTCATTTGTTTTATGGATCTTCGTAGTGAATTACTTACACGCATCCAATCCGCTTTAAAAGTCTTCTTGGGATAGACTTTTTCCACGTCAACTTGAAGATTTTGCAGTGCTACAGTCAGCTCCTTGTAGTAGTGTTCTTGAAGACGATCATAATGCAGGCGACGGAACTCCTCATCGGACCCGGAGAATATGAAGTTCAGCAGGTCATTTACTGGGTTACCGACTCGTAATGTTTGGTAATCCAACGGTATGATTTCTAGCTTGCCGTTCTGAAATATACACATATTTAAAGTATCCATTGGACACAGAATATAATATTATAGTGGCGGTTTAGTGTAAGGACCTTATGCTGGGTCCATTTAGATCGCTACCACTATCTAACTTTTAGTCTACCACCAAGCAGCAGTGTTCTTATTGTTCTATTCCAGTGTGGGGATAACACTACGCAGGGTTGAACGCATTGGCAGGCTTAAGATTGTTATCTTGAGAATGCAATAGTTTTTTGGATCTCAGATCACGCTTACCATCTGACTACCTCACCATGCTTTAGTAATAGATAGATGCATACACAAATACATGCTCGCAAATTTATTACTCGTGCGTTGCACTGAAAAATATCAAAAATTCATAGATAGGGCCTGGAAGGAACTCTTGGTAACCCTAACTGCGGTTTTAATTCACTCTTTAAAACTATATTCCTTTCGACATATTGTTGTATACAATTCGGATTTTTAATATTTATTAGATTACTCTAATTTAAAAACCATTTCGAGGATAGAGTTTTAAAGCCGTTCTGCATTATTAAGTTTTTGAAATATTTATATCTCTTTTGGACATTTCAACAGAAGTATATTTGACCTTTGTTTGACTTTCGTTTTTGTCTTGAAGCCCTCCTAGATGTATCTTACGGGTTAGGCAAAAACCGCTTGAAACAATATGTTTTTTATACTTACTATTACAATCACTTTTTATCATTAGATATCATTTCATTGTTATACTTTATTAGAAAATTCCAACCAAATTTGAAAATAATATGTCATCCATAAAATGTTTGCTAAATAAATAAAGATATTAAAACAAAACTATTGGGTCTTGTGTTCTAAAACTGTGCGGTGAACTTGTGATTAAAAACCGGGAGTTATTTTTTTTGGTCTACTCTATCCCAATTGGAAGGAAGCCAAGACACGGGTCCAGCTGGGCTGAGCAGCGTTTGGAAAACTCTGTCGGGTCCTGGATCTGTGCGTCCTACCTGTGATGTCATACGGAGCCAAGACTTGGCCACTCACAGCACGACTAATCCACAAGTTCAAATTTGCTCAGCAGGCTATGGAAAGAGCTATGCTTGGTGTATCTCTAAGGAATCTAATCCGGAACGAAGCAATTCGGCAGAGAACCAATGTTATCGACATAGCTCTGCGAATTAGCAAGCTGAAATGGCAATGGGCTGGTCATATTTGCCGTAGAACCGATGGCCGTTGGGGAAGACGAGTTCTAGAGTGGAGACCACGAATTGGCAAACGTGGAGCAGGGCGCCCTCAGACTAGGTGGAGCGATGATATTCGCAAGCTGGTGGTAACTGGGGAAGAAGAGCTGAAGTCCCAGCTCAGTGGCGTGCTATGACTGATGTGGGCTGATGAAGATAATGATATTACATATTGTATTGATTTTAACCCAGCCGCCATTGATTTTTGTATAATATATGTTTGAGCTGAGATAACAAAACATGGATCCGTTATTTTTTCATGTTCTCTAACATATAATCGACCCAGTAATGAACTAGCAATTTTCTTTAACAAAACTCTCTACGGAACTAAAGGTTTTGGTCACTTTTTAATACTTTGGAGGACAATTTCTCCGAATAGGTTGAGTTTGGGCAGCTAAAAAAAAAATACGTATCCGTTATTTTAGACTCTCTAACATATATAAAAATAAATCGAATCGGAGTCGGACAGTTGGGTACCTTTCCTTGTAAGTGTAATAATGTTGAAGACACGTTAGTGACCGAGTTAAAAACACTAGGAAGATACGATTCAGCGGTCAAAAATATTGTATCGATAATAATCACTATAATGCCTGCTTTATGTACTTATACGTGCTTGCATAAATTTTCTACTTATATTATCAAGAAGTTTTAAGACTTGTTGGCAATTCTTTAGCTCTGCCTACCCCACTCTGGGAATGAAGGCGTGAGTTTATGTATGTATGTATGTATGTATTTTTATAATAAAAGACAAAAAGCAAGAAGGGTTGCAATTAGGACAAGTGGTATATCGTTACGTGTATGTAGAGCACATTGATATAAATGTTTGTCAATACGCGATTAACTCGAAGGTCGCGGCTAACACAATTAAAACACTTATCGCTTTAACTTACTTACTTTATCTCCTCTTTCGCAATTTTATGAACGATACGATAATTTCAGGGTTCACTACATTTCCGAACGCAATTTTATGATGGTAGACTTAACTTTTTTATATCGCTTATAAATCTATGGTAACCTAACCTACATATGATATTAAATTATGCATTTAACCTAAAATAGCTCCAGTGTGAATGAATATTTAAAAAAAAGTAATTCGGAATTTTAAGGTGTCCCTTATAATTTCCTAATCTGACACGTGTCGTAAACTATATTTTTGAATGGTACCGTACAAAAAATTAAAAACGGAACCCTGATATGATCACTCGCACGTCTGTCTGTCTGTCTGTCCGTCTGACACATCCAATTTGCTCCGAATCTACTGGACCGAATCAGGTGAAATTTGGAAGGATGGTGTAATCCTATGACCCAAACACAGATATCGTCCATTATTAAAAAAAAAAAACTCCGCATATCGTCGGTGTTACTGCAAAACCACGTAACTGCCAAATTTATGATAGAGCAAAATAAACCTTACTGTATTATCAAAAAGGTGCATTTTGCTCCTTATTTCAAATGTTACTTACGCGGTTTTGCAGTTTCACCGACGATATGCGGAGTTTTTTTTTTAATAATGGCCATTTTCGTGGGATTAATTTTAATTGTAAAATTTAAATTAATGTTTCGCAAACCTTACTGTGTCATATATCAAATGAAAAGGCTCGTTGATGAGGATCTTAAATCTATTTTTGTTATTATTGTAAAATAAATAGTTTTGATTTTATTCACGGAAGAAGACGAAAATTTACCATTCCCCCTGACCTGCGAAACTACTGAGCCTAAAATTTTGAAAAAATACTACTTAGTTCATTGCTTGTAGATTACAGGAAAATCTAAAAGAATTCTATAAACAAACGTATGGACGGAAAAAAACGTAAGTTTTTTCACTTTAAAATCTAACATTACTACTGGATTGGTTTTAAAGAAATGAATTTTGGGGGTACCTATTCTTTTATAGAAACATCTTTAAACAATCGTATCATTACGCAGAATTTTTGCATTTCATTGAAAGGCATTTCTCACCGCATGAGTTATTTTATGTTCGTCGCACTTCTTACCTTACCGAACATTACATATATTTAATTATAAACAATTAAATTGAAAACATTATAGTTTCAGAAGAAAATAACTTTTGATGAAATAAATTCGATAAAATGACTTAATCGATGAAGTTACAATTGTCTATTATGTAGTTACGCAAATCCGAAGCAGGGTACAAGTAAACCACAAAAAATTAATCACTTACTCTCCGTTTATGCATCAAATTGCTCGGTCTGTAGTCACTATGGACTAAAGATGTCGTGTCAGTCATGAAGAGTGCCATCGATTCCTGGAATTCACTCGATGCAAAAAACTTGACCAATTTTTCGGCGTGATCTTTGCTCACAGCCCCGCATCCGTTCTCAATGGCTTGTTTCATAAAATGCTCCATCATGACTTCATTAGCTGCTATGTCTACTTCCATGCGGCTTACAATATTTTCGAAAACAGCAGGATTTTCATCCTTCAAAGCCATCCCTAAAGCATGGAACCTTGCCAGCTGCTGCACTGCTGTTGCAGCATATTCCCAGTTAAACGTCTTCATTCTGTCAAAGTTCCGGTAACCTTTCGCTTCTAAATTCTCAAGAACTAGCGTCTCTTCCATTGGAGTCAAATTCTGACCATAGAACTTGGCTATCACCAACCTTTGATCTTCTGGAACTTTATTTTTTTCATAGAGTCTCTCAAAATTGACAGCTAATTCGTTATAAAACACGCTTTCGATCACATAGACATTAGAGAGCATATTATTTTTTTCTCTGATTTCTTCATTTAGATTTGCTACCTTGGCAAATAAATTCAGATCAGGCTTGGGCGGTTCAGATATAGTCGCCAGGTACAAATCAGTTGTATAGTTAGCGCCATCTGAGGTTATGCTCTTAATAGTAATTGTACCTTGTAGATAGTTTTGCTCTTTAGCAATACGCTCAAGTACTTTTTTTAATTTTTCCTCTGAACTTGACATTTTTACTTTAAAATAATCGCGCTGTTTGCAACACTTCTAGTAATCACCAGTAATAAAACTGTAATGAATCAATACTATTTGCGGTCAGATGGAGGTAGTATCTTATCTTATCAATTGTGATAAATGAGTTCAATTAACTAGTCATCTTACGCAAGTACTTTTTTTCAAAATTAATAATGTCATTTAAGGTTGGAATTGAGGTTAATCTTGCAAGTTCATGTAGGTGCTATGCAGGCGTGGGGAAACCCTAATAAAAAGCCGAGCCATAGTGTTATTATTGTGACCATGTGACCTTTACAAATATTTCAGGCTAGTGGTCGCGTGGTTTTTTCTTATTATGGGCCCCGTTTAATTCCAAGGTATTTGTACCTCGTTGGAGCATTCAACCATGTCAGCCGAAAGACGTCCACTGCTGGACATAGGCCTCCCCCAAGGCTCTCCACTCAGACCGGTCTTGTGCTTTTCGCATCCACCGCTTTCCCGCGATCCCTACAAGGTCGTCACTCCATCTTGTTGGAGGCCTACCCACAGCTCGTCTCCCGGTCCGCGGACGCCACTCAAGAACCTTCTGACCCCATAGGCCATCAGAAGTGCGTGCGATGTGCCCCGCCCACTGCCACTTCAGTTTAGCTATTCTTCGGGCTATGTCGGTAACCTTTGTGCTAATTTACTTTGTGCTAATTGCTAAATTACTTTGTGCTAATGTTACTAAATGTAACGCAAGCTTTGATTTTAGCCACGTAGATTCTGTTTTAATTGTTAAAGTATTCAAATCAATCAGTTTAAAAAAAACCGAGGATTTATGGGGAACGTCAGTTAAAGTCATCCATCATATCATAGATATAATTGCACCTCACTTAGCTTTAATCTACAATAATTGCATTTCAGAGGGGGTATTTCCAAATCTTATGAAATATAGTAAAGTCGTACCACTTTTTAAATCGGGCGACATGAGTGATTTAACGAATTTCCGTCCCATTTCTATTCTACCTGTTTTAAGCAAAGTTTTTGAGAAGTTAATGTTAAAAGATATGTTAGGTCACTTCAATAGTAATAAACTGCTTAACAGTAATCAGTTTGGCTTCACCAGAGGGCGATCCACAACAGATGCAGCATCTGTACTCATTAAATATATATACAATATTTGGGAGAAATCTTGTGATGCTATAGGAATTTTTTGTGACGTTTCCAAAGCTTTCGATTGCGTAGATCATGCGACTCTTATATTAAAATTAGAACATTATGGTCTGTCAAATAATTCTCTAAATCTTATGTCTTCATATCTTAGTGATAGAACACAAATGGTTGTTGTAAACCAAACAAAGTCTATTGGAGCAGCTGTTAAATTAGGTGTGCCTCAGGGCTCTATATTAGGACCTTTCTTATTTTTGGTTTATATTAATGACTTACCACCCACGGTAGATAACCTTTGTGATATTGTGCTATTTGCTGATGATACATCATTAATTTTCAAGGTAGACCGATAATCCGTCGATTACAGTAGGATAAACGCCACACTAGGTAAAGTACTTAATTGGTTTACTAGTAACAATTTGCTACTCAATGCTAAGAAAACTAAATGTGTTAGGTTCGCTTTGCCTAATGTTAGACCGGTAGAATCTAGTATATTTCTTAATAATGAGAGATTGGAAATGGTAGATAAGGCTTAGGGATAACTATAGATAAAAACTTGCAATGGAGTCCCCATATAGCAATACTAGCAGGTAAATTAAGTTCGGCAGCTTATGCTGTTAGGAAAATCAGGCAACTTACTAATGTTGAGACAGCTCGCTTAGTTTATTATAGTTATTTTCATAGTGTTATGTCGTACGGTATTCTGGTTTGGGGAAAAGCTGCTGACATACAGACTATATTCGTGTTGCAAAAAAGAGCCATTCGTTCTATATATAATCTAAACTCCCGTGATTCCTTAAGAGTACTATTTAAAGAAATTAATATTTTGACATTAGCATCACAATTTATTTATGAGAATATTATTTATGTCATTAAAAATCAAGACTCTTTTGTTAAGAATTGTGATATACATAATTTGAATACAAGAAATAAAAATAAAATTGCTATTAAAAAATTTCGTGTCCGTAAGGTTTATAAATCATTTGTAGGTCAATGCATCCTTTTCTTTAATAAATTACCTGACGTTGTTTTAAAGTTACCATTTCCGGTACTTAAAACTTACTTGAAAAAGTCGTTGATGTCTAAAGCTTACTATAGGGTCGAAGACTATCTAACAGATAAAAATGCTTGGCCAACACCTAAATAATTTAATAATAACTTTGTCATAAAAATATGTAAACATTTGTATATTGTCTAGGGGACACGGTTTCTGTAGGAGAATGTATCGAAACTTTTATGCAGGTTGTTTTGCACCGTCACAGGTAAGTATAACTTGTATACTTTCAATTTTTTTTATTACTGTAGCTTATTAGTTTTGTGACAATTCTCAGTTTTGACACATTTTCCTGCTCAACTACGCATGAATATATTATTTTTTGGTTTTATATGAGATTCATTGTTTTATATAATGCTAGGTTAAGTTTATTATTGTTTAATATCATTAGCAATATTTAAAAAACGACTTACTGTTGAGTTTCTTGCGGCGCTTCTTCTCAGCAATGGTCTCTTGTGAAGCGCTGGTAGATTTTTTTGACGTGTAAAAGTGCCCGTGCGGCCTACTTACTGAATAAACATCTTTTATCTTTTTTATCTTTTATCTTAGTTCTCCTGCGGATATCATCATTTCTGATTCTATCACGCAGAGAAACCTCGAGCATAGCCCTCTCCATAGTGACTTTGAGCTTTCTTATGAGGCCCATTGTTAGCGCCCACGTCTCGGATCCGTAGGTCATCACTGGCAACACACACTGGTCAAAGACTTTTGACTTCAAACACTGCGGTAATTTGGACGAAAAGGTGCTGCAACTCTTCCCGAACGCTGCCCAGCCGAGTCGGATTCGACGAGTGACCTCTTTCTCAAAGTTGGACCTACCTAACTGGACCGTTTGTCCCAGGTAAATAATAGTCGTCAACAACTTCGAGCGCAGAGCCTCCGACTATCACAGGAGTTGGCGCGACATGGACGTTGGAGCATTAGCTGAGGCTTATTTCGATAATTTTTTTTTCGATATTTTTTGCTGTCAGAAAATAGTACAGGTGGCTGTTATTTTATAGGCGATTGAGGCAACGACTTGACTCTAACAAAAATTTGCTCTTTAAAGCTTAATATTTCATAAACGGATACCTTAATCGAAACGTCTAAACCACACATAGGGTACAGTAGAAAAAAAAATACATCCCCACGTTACGTGTAGGGGAGCCAGTCTCTGAGCTAGGCCGCGGACGGACAGACGGGCTGACATGGCGAAAATACAAGGATTCCTAGTTTGACTTCCCTAAAAAAATGTTTTTTACAAACCGACGGAGGCAGTGTAGCTTGCCCAAAGCCTACAAAGGAAAAGACATTAATTGGAGCTGTAATTAAAAAGAGCCTTTTTATTAGTGACCTGGCTTGAGACTTATTCCTTCGAAGATTGGAATGCTTTGATCTCGCCAGTGTGACGTTGGCTAAGTGATACACAAGGCCGGTTTGTAGCGGAAGTCAAATGTTCGACAGGCAAACATTTTACCTTGGACACTCAAAAATCTGGTCACGTGTGCGTTGAATTTCTCACCAGGCGTTCAGTGAGGTATTAAAATCAGTTGAAGTAAGGTTTTAATTATTGTTTTAAAAGAAAAGTCAGTCAGGTCAGAGTTTAGAGCCTTGGGGGATGCCTATATCCAGCAGTGGACGTCTTTTGGCTGACATTTCCGCATAGTTAATAATACCCCATGCCCCGATGTCGTATGGTTCACTACATCTGGTAATACATAGAATGTCAAGCACATGACCTTTCGCATTGTGTAGTATAAAAAACAAACCTCACTCTTCCAAACGGTGCGTATTTCACCGACAAAATCAGCAACGTGTCAAACCTATACAAATGGTTATTCAAATCACAACTTGGCAATAAAAAAATGTTACTTTGACAAGGGTGCTACCGCTGTCGGAACTTTCTGATTTATCGGGGAAATTCGCGTCTGCCGCGAACTAACGCTTTTATAGTTAGGCTGACGGGAATACTGAGTAGCAGCGTGGGTTAATGTCTAGATTGTGTTACGGACGAAATCTACGTCACTCGCCGAGTAGCAAGTTTCCCGTGATGGCCGCGAGAGGCGCTGCTAATTATAAAAAAACGGGGAACGCACCGCCGCCGAGTCCTCTTCTCTTCTCAATCTACTGATGACATAGTTACTTAGATGACCCTAGATTAAGAATATGTAGAATATAATTTTTCTCAAAAATGACCGGAAAAGTTGACATTACTAACTCCATACTGAGACGCGAAGTACATAGTTTACAGACAGTTCCCAAATTTAAAAAAAATTACATTGCGTGCTCGCTACACAAGACCGCAATGTTGCATACAAAGGCCGTGCCAGGATAAGCTAAGAGATTTTGCCCCCCTTGAGTTTGGGCTTGTAATTTTTACAGATTGTGTGGCTCTGCATTAGTAATTGTTTTGCCAAATTTGAGCACCCTAAATATAATAGTTTTCGTTTAAAAAAAAAAAAACTATATTTAATTTTTCTTTGATATTTTTTTTTCCTGTTAACCAATTTTAATGAGCTTGGAATATAATGTACATTTAACCAAGATGATCAAATGGCCATAATTATATTTTCATTATGCCATAGAAAAAAAATTCAAAAATCCCATTCAAACTTTTCAGTTTTTTTTTTTATCACTTCCATGTTAGAGACCGCTCTATTTTTTTCACTGGTAAAACTCCCACTAACGTCCTATAATATGTATTTTTTTCAAAATTTTTACTAAGGGAGAACATGGAGTTATCTTGACATGAAATTCTTTACATACATTTCCTAGAACCGCTATAATTTAAATCGGAATGATTGCAACCTCTTTAGAGGAACGTACATGTTGCATATGAAATACTTACTGGCCACTTACATTTCAACTTTTTAAAAAAGTAAAAAAAAAGAACAAAAAGAACTCCTTTCAATTGTCGTGCGTTGGTAACATAATATAAACCATTCCAATATGAATTCATTATCAAAAACAACTGCAATACAACGCGTTTTCCGTAAAAAAGTTAAAACGCTGTATTGTCTCGCAATGAAAACAATTCTGCAAAGTATAAACGAACAATACGATTTCTCTAATAATACACTTCCAATTTTTGATCAGGTAAATATCACAAAGGCATATTGTGCATTTGTATAGTAATTAACGGGTACTTAATTTTAAATAGGTAGTTTAAATAATTAGTACCGTAAAATGGGGCTATTTGGTAATCACGGGGCTATTTGGAACTAGACATGTACGCCGCGCCGGCGCGCCGCCGCCGCCGACCAATCACACGCCGCCGCCGCCGCCGCCATATTGAATCGGCGTGGGTGGACTGACCGCGTCGCTTGCCGCTTAGTCGAGTCTAAGACTCTGAGCTAAGAGTACGAGTGTCTGTTCTTCGTGTATTCCTGCTCCACAAAATGGCGGCGGCGAGTGAAGTATTGGATAAGAATTATATCCAAAAAGTTCGACTAGCAAACTTTACTGTGCGTGCGTTATACGATGCGAAAAGGCGAAACAGTTTCGTTTAATAAGGAAGCTTTACCGTGGCTTTCTGCGTTAGCGCGATCAATCTTAGGAGTACCAGCAACAAGTACTCCTAGTGAAAGAGTTTTCTCGACAGCTGGGCTAGTTTTGTCTGCCAAAAGATCAAGGTTGTCTCATAATCGCGTGAACAAAATAATATTTGTTCATGACAATTATAGTCAATGCAAAAGTTCCATTTTATAGTTGTTTTTTACTTTTTTATAATTTTATATAAGTTACGTTTAATTTGTGTTTTAAGTGCCATAACTATTTTCTTATTTAAATTGATAACTATTTTCTTTAAAATGAAATCACTGCAATTAAAACGTTAAATATTATTTAGTTTTACGTTTGAATTGCAGTGATTTCATAAATTGATCTCATGTTTCATAAACAAATAACATATTATGTTATTAAAATAACACAAAAATGTTTTACTTGAGTTGAGTATTTATAGAACATAAAGATTTTACAAATTGTTTATGTGATTTAAAAAAAAACTAAAGCCGAATTAAGTACTCATTATGTTAAGTTTAAGGAAAGTAGTATGAACAAATGACTGCCTTTATTTGATTTTTATGGTAAATATCTATATGTCGTTCTTGCTCTTAGAAAGTTTTTTTGTTTAATATTTATATTTAAATATGTATAATAAGTTTTGTGTAATTTAACCTCAAGAATTTGATGAGGAACCAATTTCCCAAATAAAAAAGAAATTTTGGTCACGCCGCCGGCGCCACGCCGCCGCTGGCTTATTTCTGCAGGCGCGCCGCCGCCGGAAAAAAAATTGTCGGCGTACATCTCTATTTGGAACTAAGTAATCATAAGCTTTTAGTTGATATATTTTTTGTTATGGCTATGCTAGAACTGTAAAATTTGTTGTCAGGCTAAGTTTTTAGTTCTATTATTGCCATGACAAAAATATATCAACTAAAAGCTTATAATTACTTGGGTTCCAAATAGCCTCGTGGTTCCCAAATAGCCCCGTTTTACGGTAGTAGAAGTAGTAGTAGTAGTAAAACTCTTTATTGTACGTACAAACAAATAATTACCTATGTTTATCCACGGATATGTAATTTGGAAGTCTCATGTAGTATAACTTAACACGCATGTCTTCAATCTAAATGATCAAAAAAACATAGGTAATTATTTGTTTGTACATCTAACGGAAACTTGTATCAACAACTCGCTAGCGCTACCAGTGTCAGACAGCGGAACTAAGGATCCTACAACGTGCTTACGAAGTTTCTAAAGTCGGTTGACATATATACTACTTCCAACTTCATCCCAATAGACTTCGGTCCCCAGGCATAATACCCGCCTGGAGAGAGATCTCTCTATTGTCCTCTCTTCCTACAATGTCAATGTACTTAACTTATTTCAAATATACCAAATTAAAAAAACTATTATTATAAAAGCATTCATTATCGAGAAACCATAGTTAGACCCCTGCCTGCCTGAATCAAGAAGCTTCAACAGATTGGGTAGGTATAGAGCTTGGGTTAATTTAGGGCATGGAGAAAGCAACACATCTGATGGTAAGATTGAGATCCATAGATTATCTTATCTTATCTTGCAGATGTCACTTCGGCCCTTTAGGATATTTTGTGCAAGTAGGTACCCTCTTACACTCTCAGCTGTTTGAATGCGCAGGTTTCCTCACGATGTTTTTCCTTTGCCGTATGAGCATCGGGTAATGCACTTAAGTTAGAAAAACTCATTGGTTTATTACATGGTGACCGCGGGGCTTCAAACTCTGTACCTTACGATCACGACTGGACCCCTTAAGCCTAGGCCACTGGCACTCTAATCTTACGATTACAATCTCAAGATGGTACATGTGTTGACTAACTTTTTTTTGTTGCATAATATTCAAGGCAAACGAACCCACCCTGCGGGTTTATTAAGACATAGCTATGTAGTGCAGTTTACGCTGAGAGAAAAGGACAGAGCTAGGTAACTGCTATAGCTCTGTCCTTTTCACTCGCCGTAAAAGGAACTGCATATTTACGTCTTAATAAAACCCCTGATGGTAAGTGGGATCTGAAACAGTCTACTTTAGTGGGACGAGTTGCGTATCACTGAATAAATGATTTATCTCTCTTACTTTCAAACCCACTCTCACTCGACTACAATCTTAAAATTGCATTCCTAAGATTGCAAATACGTTGCAACCCTGAGAGTTTTACCAGTTATTTCACTGGTTGTCTGATCCCCGTATCGGAACATAAAAATGCGAACACTTCTGGTAGTGAAAGTCTTTTTCTTCTTCTTCAAGTGCCTCTCCAACTAGTGAAGGTTGGCTACTAACTTCTGGAATTGTTGTCTGTCCTTAGTGAGTCGAAACAGTTCAGATGCGCTCGCTGTTCCAGTCCACTGTCGGATGTTGCGGAGCTTCGACTTCTTTCTCCAACCAACTCGCCGTTTACGGGCAACCTTGCCCATCATTATAAGTTGCAAAGTCAAATAAATCAATTGTTACTCTTACTACACGTGTGGTTGCCGGGTTAGAATAGTGCCACTCCATGTCTTCCCGTAGATGTCGTAAGAGGCGACTAAGGGAATATAGGCTTGTAGTACTGTTAGGCGATTGGCTTGCCACCGGTCACTAATACACTGGGAACTTGTGCAAAATGTGGTTACAGAATTATCAAGAAGTTTTAAAACTTGTTGGTAATCCTTTTAGCTCTGCCTACCCCACTCTGGGAATGAAGGCGTGAGTTTATGTATGTATGTTACTCTTGCTTTTTTCTATGTATATATTTTTTTAAGTCAAGCCTTTACGTAACCAACGTCTACCCATGAGGCAAAACATTCAGAAAATACATCAACTAATGGAAACCAATCCGCGGATACCGCAGATTATAACACATTTTTACGCAGCTAGTTTATTATATTTAGCAAATAAAAAGATTCACTTGCTACTTAATTATGTTTTTAATTCGGGATCCCCTTGAAATATCGACAAACATTTCATCTAATGTATCATTTCGACGAATTTCATTTCATCGAAAACTAATCTTAAGCATTCGTTACGTAGGTTAGGTTAGGTTAGACTTGTGTGTAAGATGCAATGCCTTTATGATAGTCATTTTACAGATTGAAGCATTAACCACTTTAGAACCTTGTCGTATAAAGCCAATGATGCTCCTATGTTATTTATATCTCGTCACTTGACGCTGCCATTATGACAAGGTTTTTTGGTGAATCAACATTTTGAAGTCCTTGATACATACCACTGAGTCCGGATTAACATCATCCTGTTGTTTGTATATTCAGAAACTAAATGAGAACACCCACATACACTTAACACAAATGTGGGCAAATACTAAGTGACGAATAGCACCGTTTCATCACACAAAGCAACTTAAACTGGTATCTTGTAATTAAGGCAAACGTACAACTCGTTACTTTGAGTACCTACTCATTTACCAAAGGTGTGACAAAGTTGGTAATTGTATGATACAATACTTTGTAATAGGAGTTACGTTTAAAGTGTAGATAAAGGCTCTATAACGAGGGTTTAGTCGGAAGCATATCGCTTAAGGTAATTTCATTAGTCAGTATCGCGCTTGTAGCAATCCATTGACGAGTTGTTTTGACGTTATCGAGACAGGATCTCTTGCAGCGATGCAATGTATCATTAGTACTTCAACCTGCTAATTAGATATCGATAAGATTGAGACTTTCGGTATATGTAACAAGTCAACCATATAAAATCCATGTTAAATTATATTTAGTTAGAAAGAGATAGGAGAAAATCTTCGTTAGCTTATATCTTGGTAATTTTATAGCTTTTCAAAAAATTATTAGTCTCAACTGTTTGTTAGATAAATGAGTTTTTATTAAAGCTCTGAAAAATGTATAAATATTCCTTATTGTATGAGAATGTGTGACCATCTACATTTTTTTTATGGCATAGGATGGCAAACGATCACACGACCACCTGATAGTAAGTGGAAACTGTGACCCATAGACATTCGCATTCACAGGACTGCAAATGCACTGCCATGCCAACCCGGAGGACTAGGATGCAATGCCTCTGTGCGCTAGAGTTTGCCCCTGATTGTGATGTATTTGCCAGTGGATGGAAGGATGTGTGTATTGAATGTTTTAGGTTATGCGAGAAGATAGATGCCCCCATTTCTTCAGTTTAAACAGTACTTTTCTTCTGTCTACGTATAATGTCATGTCTTACTTTTATTGTGTATTTTTATTTTCTATTGTTAATTTGGTTGTGTTTGTTAATTTATATTTAGTATGTAATTCACAGTGCTCTAGTGAAAATCTGTTATTCAGTAATTATTAAAAAAAAAAAAAAAGTCTAGTCATTTCACCAGCTGTCTTATCCCCAAACCGGAACACAACAATGCGAACACTGCTTCTTGGTTAATGGATAAGATGGTGGTACCAACCCGGACGGACCCTGCACAAGGTCCCACAAGTAAACTCCTACATACATGTATTAATATCCACTAACTCCGCCGCTCTAATCTATCCCACAGCAAACACACCCAAACCACAATCCCAGTAAGGTCCGCAAATTGAGGTGGTTTCCGCCGGGGTCCGAACACGCGACCGACACGACCGTTTCCGCGGCTCAAAGACTGGCCTTCCAGCTAAGTGCTTGGTTAGTTATATGGGTTGCGAACCCATTCAAGATTGTCTTAGTACCTCGATTTTGATGCATATAACTATGGTATGTTGTATGTATGCTAAGTTTTTGGAGATGTTGGTAATTCTGTAGCTCTGCCTACCCCACTCTGGGAATAAAGGCGTGAAGGTATGTATGTGATTGGTCCGACCGATCTCGGTCACGGCGACCGTTCTAAAGGAGACCCTGTTGTCGCTGGTGAGCCCGCATGTGGCTTATGTAGCCAATTTTCTTCATGAAAGTTCTTGCGCATTGTGGGCATGTGAGCTCACCATTGACAATATTGTAGGAAATTGCCGCAGGTGGACGGGCCTTCAGTTCGTCGCGCTTGGCGTCAAGCTCAGAGCGCCGTTGTATGGTTGCTGTTGTAGGTATGTATGTATGTAACTATGGTATACTTATCTATATCTATGATATATGGTATGTATGAATGTTGAAAAAGCGAAAGAAATTTGTCAAGATCGTGGAAAGAAGTGAGTCTCTGCCTACCCTTCTGGGAAACAGGCGTGATTTAATGTATGTATGTATCTACCCAATCGATAAAAGCCCCGGATATCATGGCGACCTATATGATGGAGCTGATTTCTCGTAAACGGCAAGACCGATTTATTTGAAACCTAGCTTTTCAATTGGGCTTGTTAATTTTTTTTTAATTACTCTGATTTGAAAACCATTTCGAGGAATAGGGTGTTAAAGCCGTTCTGCATTAATATTTTTTTAAATATTTATCTATTTCGGACATTTCGCCAAAAGTATATTTTGACCTTTGTTTGACTTTCGTTTTTGGCTTGAAGCCCTCCTAGGTGTATCTTACGGGTTAGGCGAAAACTGCTTGAAATAGTATGTTTTATTACACTATTACAAACACTTTTTATCATTAGTGTTAACGGAAAATTAACATGTTTTTATTTACTTTTATATCATCGTGTAATTTATCAATAATGTGTGGTTGTCTATCGCCGACCTTATAACCATAGTCTATATTTATATTTAAAAAGCTATGATTGGCTTTGAGGTACTACCTCACTTCCGCCCAGTCAATTCACGAGCGTGCGGACGCATATTTTCGTATTATTACTGTATATCGTGATAAGTGTTTACTGTGGATTAAATCAGTTCAAGTCAACAGTTGTTCATTTTTTTTTTTTTTTTTTTATAATAGTCGGAGGCAGACGAGCAGGCGGCTCACCCGATGGTAAGTGATCACCGTCGCCCATGGACACCAGAAACACCAGGGGGGTTAAAGGTGCGCTGCCGGCCTTTTAAGAAAGTGTAGGCTCGTTTCTTGAAGGTTGCCATGTTGTATCGGTCCGGAAATACCATTGCAGGCAATTGATTCCACAGTGCAGTCGTACGTGGCAAGAAGTTTCTTTTGAAACGTACTGTGGTACTCTGCCAGTCATCCAGGTGCTGTGGATGAAATATATTTCACGCCTCAAGAGCCATCAGCGACGCTTCGAACCGGCCGTCTGCGGCTCTTACGAGAATCACCATCATCACCCACCAGCGTGTCGTAATATAACCCGTCAGGACCACGGCTGCCGATTATGGCGCACAATTAGATATCATTTAACTGTAGTAATTTATTAAAAAATGCTAACCCACATACATACATACATAACTTCACGCCTTCATTCCCAGAGTGGAGTAGGCAGAGCAACAGAATTACCAACAACTCTAAAAACTTGTTGATAACTCTGTAACCACAATTTGCACAATTCGGCTAAGATGTATAACAGTGTATATTAGTGACAGGTTGCAAGCCCATTGCCCAACAGTACCACAAGCCTTTATTCCCTTAGTCGCCTCTTACGACTTCCACGGGAAGACATGGAGTGGCACAATTCTAAGCCGGCAACCACACGGCACAAAAAAAAAATGCTAACCCAAATTTAAAATAATCATGTCATCCATAAAATATGTGCTTAATAAATAAAGATATTAAAACAAAACTATTGGCTCAAATTCAAAATTAGTGAAATTGGTCTCTTTAAATTACCTATTCTTTCGAATTAGAATGTAAAAACGGTGAGTTATTTTTTTGGTCTATCCCAATTTAACTAACTTTCCTTTGAAAAACCCGCGTCACGAGATCTTTGTCTCAATTTTCAGCACCTAAATAAAACTTCTGAGCAATTATCATATAAAACTCCCGACAAATCGGGATCAGAGCTCACGTCTAATAAAATAATTTTCATTATACAAAGCTAAGAACACTCACGATTAAATAACTTTTTGACAAAATAAGAAATACAAAATCCGTTCATCCATTTATTTGGAACTACAACGACAGCCAGATAAACAGACACGCACGTCAAAATTATAAAACCCCTCTTTTTTTCAAGGGTGAAAAATACAGTTTTTTTTACGTGGCTAACCTCGGCTGACCATATTGAATCCCTGTACAATCACAACCGTTAATTCAGGACCAATAAAAAATAAATACTTGAAGTCGTCAATGTCATTAGATATGCCGAGTCATTTGTAACTTATGGGAAATACAACTTTATTGTTGTAGATTGTCAGATTGACTTTGAACTTAAGACGGGTTACCAGTTTAAGTTATACAGGGTGCCTCTGACCTTGGGGCTTTAAATTCAACGATCGATTCTACTCGCTAAACTGAACTACTTTTGTTCTGCAACATGAAAAAATAACTTAAATTTAGATAACTAATTGATGTTAAAGTCTAATTGTAAAATCAGTGTATTACATACTGGCCATGTAATCACTATCTCATGGTACGGGGGCGACATTACCTTGGTACGGGGGCTAAAGGAAAATGGAGAATTGGATCGCGTACATTGAAAATTAGATTTAACTTGTATGATAAAAAATAAATTTAAACTGAACATATTTTTAACAACTTACAGAACAAAAGAAGTTTAGTTTCAGGAGTAGAAATGATCTATGCATTTAAAGCCCCAAGGTCAGAGGCACCCTGTATACATTTTAGTTTGAACACTGTTACATTTTGCACCGTAGTTATTGAGGCTTTTTAATATTGTATCTATCCACTGCCTATCTAACATACTCCTCCCCATAATACTTCAGGGCCCAGGTAAAGCACCCATTTAAGGCATGGTAACAGAGCATGACTAATATATCAATTTCTGAAAACAACAAAAATACTTGTATATGAAATTACACAGCAATAAACTTTTTATTAATGACAAAGCATGATACGCAAAATTATAAATTAATAACTATAAGAGTGACAAAGCATGACGTGTTGATCGATCATTAAGTACTAAATAAAGACAAAATAATTTAAAAACTTTACGTGAACGATATCATGTATTTATATACAGATGCCTTGTGACTAATGACGCTATAATTGAGATTATAATCAAATTTACGTCGCGATAACAGTTTCATCGGAATCTTATCTATATTGACGACGCTCTACAAGTCTCCACTAGTTGTTGCGTTACTTAGCTAAACAAATATATCACTGGCTAGTAGATAAAAGTACACTGCCCTGATAAATATCAATGTCATTGTTAGCCAGGCCACTAAGAGCGTCGATGGCGTAGTGGCTTGATGATGATGATGATAAGTGGGGACGCCCAGCCGAAGCAGGCGGGCAGTCGATTCGGTCAGCCGTTCATTCTGCCCTATTCCCCTCAGTCGTGCCTCAGGTTACTGGCCCGGCGGCGCTCCCATCCAGCATCGATCCCATCTTCCTGTCTTCCTACAGAACAACAGTGCGTCCCGTAGGTTGATGCTTTTGAGATCTTCTGTGGACAAAACGTCCTCTCCGAATGTGTGGTATCTCAGTGACGAGTACATGACACACTCGGCTAGGACGTGTTGACTAGTTTCCTCTTTGCCACAGTGTGGGCATTGAGGGTTCTGTTTAATACCTATTACCGTCAGATGTCTGGCGTAGTGGCTTAGGGGGTTGACTAGTGATCGTAGGCACCGAGTTCGAACCCTCGCGGTCACCATGCACCAATGAATTTTTCTTATGTATCCAATGCTCTTATGGTAAAGGAAAAAACTTGTGAGAGTCGTGAGGAATCCTTCACATTCGAAACGCTGAGCTAATGTATCTGTAAGATAAGATAAGATAATGCCATGTCACTGCTGACCATAAACATTTCAATTAACACATTCACGGACCGCAATTCTCAAAATTGCAAGATAAAACACTAACGAATCTCATAATACTTGATTTTTACTTGTGGGAGGACCTTGTGCAGGGTCCGTCCGGGTTGGTACCACCATCTTATCCATTAATCTACCGCCAAGCAGCAGTGTTTGCATTGTAAGATAGCCGGTGAAATTACCTACTAGCATAGAGGCATTCCATCTTAGCCCTCAGGGTTGGCAGCTCATTTGCAGTCTTGATAATGCGAATATCTATGGGTCACATTTTCCCTTCAATCAGGTGGCCTGTGTGCTCGTTTGCCTTCCGATGCCATGAAAAAAAAACTAAATTTTCTAAGCCCATGGACGAACTGTCACAGGTTTCGCTTAACATTATACCACCATATGACCGAAATATATGTATGATATTTCATACAATAAAAAGAACACTTTAATGCCACCTCGTCCACAGCCGCTACTCTTATGGGTAGTGTATGAGGTTGACTTTAGGTCCTGCATGATTCCCATGTTCATAAAACTACGAAACATTCGAAGTTTTTTCAATTTATTATAGAATAAATAATAAACATAAACATTAGGTTTTAGAACAAAGTGGCATACTAAATTCTCAACGATTTGTTGTTGGGATTTGAAGAGGAAGCCGGAGTAATAGTTTAATTTACGACTAGGAAAAGAATAGTAGCACAACAAGAGACAACAAAGAAAGAAGAAGATTGGAGGAGGCCTTCGACCAAGACTCATGCTGACTGAAAGATTAATTATAATTACATTTTTTTTTTAAATTAGGTTCGCCCATTTTAATATTATATGTATAGGGAAGAGTGACAGGGTGTTTACCCCATTATAGGCAAACTCAGCTTGCGTAAAACAATCGCATTTGTGCCGATGCGGCTCAATAACACACTAACACATTGAACAGGCTAAGTACTAGGCTAAAAAAGGACTATCTAACAGATAAAAATGCTTGGCCAACACCTAAATAATTTAATAATAACTTAGCCATAAAAATATGTAAATATTGTATATTGTCTAGGGGACACGGTTTCTGTAGGAGAATGTATCGAAACTTTTATGCATGTTGTCTTGCACCGTCACAGGTAATTATAACTTGTATACTTTCTATATATATATTTTTTTATATTACTGTTGCTTATTAGTTTTGTGACAATTCTGAGTTTTGACACATTTTCCTGCTCAACTACGCATGAATATATAAATTTTTGGTTTTATGTGAGATTCATTGTTTTATATAATGCTAGCTTAAGTTTATTATTGTATAATATCATTAGCAATATTTAAAAAACGACTGACTGTTGAGTTTCTTGCGGCGTTTCTTCTCAGCAGTGGTCTCTTGCGAAGCGCTGGTAGATTTTTGACGTGTAAAAGTGCCCGTGCGGCCTACTTACTGAATAAACCTCTTTTATATTTTATCTTTATCTTAAGGAACTATAAAGTCGCAAGTAACCATGCATAACATAACAAAATTGACATGACACACCAATTAACTAAGTAGGTATATTTGTTAGTATAAGAGTGACAAAGCATGACATGTAAATTATATACCCAAGATAATCTAATTAACCTTACGATGAAAATTTTTAATTATAGTTGGTCGTTAGGGAGTTGGTATATACAGTGTGTCTCTGACCTTGGGGCTTTAAATGCAACGATCAATTCTACTCGCTAAACTAAACTACTTTTGTTCTGCAATATGAAAAAATAACTAAAGTTTAGATATCGAATTCATGTTAAAGTCTAATTGTAAAATCATTGTATTACATACTGGCCATATAATCATTATCTCATGGTACGGGGGCGAGATTTCCTTGGTACGAGGGCTAAACGAAAATGGAGAATTGGATGACGTACATTGAAAATTACATTTAACTTGTATGATAAAAAAATAATTTAAATTGGATATATTTTTAACGACTTACAGAACAAAAGAAGTTTAGTTTCAGGAGTAGAAATGATCTATGTATTTAAAGCCCCAAGGTCAGAGGCACCCTGTACACGTCGTCGGCTTTTTGTAGCGATGCAGTTTTGCGTTTCATGAACGCGCAGCTGCATCGTGACAAGTGGGCGCTTGTCGCATTACCAACGCCCAACAAAAGCGATAAAATCGTTTTGTTTGAATACAAACGCGCGACTGTTACTCGTATCACTTAGACTACAACGATATTTAAAACGGTATAAAAAACCATATTGCTTTTGGTATGCCTCCGTATTGTTAACGTTACAATAGCTCTTAAATATTTAATTGACCTAGTGTTCAAGGTAAAAATAGTACCATAACACGTTAAAACCAATATGGTTCTAACCTATAGAAAAAATACACAGCGGGCCTAATTATGGTCTTGTTTATCGAGGTGGATAAGCGTGGACAACACATCTGTCACACTCTGACCAGTATGTAAGTGTGAGAGTGACGGATGATTTATTTACCGCGATAAAGGCGACCGTGATGGCCAAGGGTGCGTTTATCACATGAAAAAATATTGATAAAACATGCGTCACTTTCTGACACGTGTATAAGTACGAGAGTGACGGATGCTCTATCCACATTTTTGTCCCGCGATAAACGCAACTATACTATGTTCGCAGGGCCGGGGCACGGCTAAAGTTCTTGCTCGGGGGCACAGACACCAGTAACAATACAAAATAAAACAAACAAACCCGCTTTCTTAACAAGCTAAATATTCATTAAAACAAATACTCGTAAACACGAAACAAATTTTAATTAAACTGTTTACAGAACCAGTAATTAACACGATCCCGTTTGCGATTCGTTAATACACTACGTGTTGATTTGCGGGATTATCGACGAATCGCGAGCTTAAATTAATTAACAAATTCTCAAATATTAAATGTTTTATTAACATTTTAAATAGGTGTGTTCCTTTATATTTAGAGCTAATTACATTTATTTCATAATTGTACCGGTGTAAACATACACACACACACACAGATACACACACTCACAAACATTTTAATTTTTGTTGTTTTTAATTAATTAAGATATTTGTTACTTGATTTCATAAGATTTAAAGTTCTTTTATATTTTCTGTTTTAGTTCTAAAATATACTTATGCTAGTCATGGGACAGCGAGCGGGTCTCCTGACACAGGTATTCTTATAGTTAAAAGGAGTCCTCAACCTTGTCTGTAGGTAGGTAGGTAAGAAATAAAACAAAAAACTTACAGAACAAAAGAAGTTTAGTTTCAGGAGAAGAAATGATCTATGCATTTAAAGCCCCAAGGTCAGAGGCACCCTGTATATAAAAAAAACATATTAGACTCAGAAACAAATACTTGCTCATCAGACAAATATTTGCCCATATCGAGATACAAACCCTGGACCGCTACCTTCGTAGGCAGGGTCACTACCAGGGAATGCAATTTAGCCGGTTATTAACCGTTTTTGTATGAAAATAACCGGTTAATACCGGTTATAACCGGTTATAACCGGTTATAACCGGTTATTTGCATTCCCTAGTCATTACCGACTATGCTAACTCATCGTCATTTATTAATAATAATAATAATATTTATTTATTTCAGGCAACTGGGCCCATAGATTGTTAGAAACAAAGAATACTTAAATGGCTAATGTTAGTGTATACAATCTTAACCTAGGTCTTACATAGCTACTTAGGGTCTTGGTACATTGAAAGAAAGAAAGAAAGAAAGAAAGAAATTATTTATTCGTGACAAATTAATGAACACATAAAAATAATAATAAACAAATTGGACACATGCACAGTTTGTCACGAAATGGTTACAACTCAGCGTGTTGCTGGCAGAGCCAGCGCTGGTCTTCCGTTGCGACCATTTGGTGAAGTCACGGCGCAATGACGCCACGATCATACACGAATCACAAAAAAAACCACAAAGATACTGATAAAAAGAAAAATAAAATAAAAAGAAAACTAAAATAAAACTAAAATACAGGCAAAAACAAAAACACGCCACGCAACTACATAACGCCGTCGCGCAAACACCGCTCCACGCAGCTTGATGTAGTCTGTGGCATATAAAAAAAGAAAACTAAACTAGGCTTTATCTATTCTAAGGCATACAAATCAACACAACAATTATTACGTACCGTAAATTGGGAGATGAACCGACATCCACTTCCTGTAAAAAGGATTGTCCCATCTTCCCTCTATATCGGCAAGCAGGGTGTTGGTGCTGCCCCACAGGCGACACATCTGGGAGGCAATTAATACCTAAGTTTTTTTTTTGTAAATCAAGTCATGGTCCCACACGCCAATCACTGACAAGTTTGCAATAAAAGTAGTTTTCTCGTTAAAAGAGGACAATTTTAGGGCGGTGCTACACTTCATTCGTAGCTATTGCCAAGTAAAAAACCACTTAAAAGCAGAGATGCAGTGATGGCAGCTGATATCAGGCTTATAATGCTCGTTTGCTTCTCGACAAACCAAAAAATTACTAGAAGATTAAGAACACGTCCAGTTTGTTTTAAGGATTTTGGATAATATATTTTTGCGCGGGTAATGGTGTCAGAAGGTTCTTGAGTGGCGTGTGCGGACCGGGAGTCGAGCTGTGGGTAGGCCTCTAACAAGATGGAGTGACTACCTTGTAAGGATCGCGGGAACGCGGTGGATGCGAAAAGCACAAGACCGGTCTGAGTAGAGAGCCTCAGGGGAGGCCTATGTCCAGCAATGGACGTCTTTCGGCTGTCATGATGATGATGATGTTTTGTAATGTTACTTTCAAGGGCAAAGGCTTGGACAGCGGTAATGTATTTACAAAGTTTCGTAATGACTCAAGCGCCTGTCATTATATTTATAGCATCTATGTAGTGATGGGCCGCGGTAATATTCCCGTTACCAGTAAGTTTCCGTTTGGGAATATTCCCAGTAAGTTTCTAATGTTACCAGTAATATTCCCAAAAGGTGGGAATATACTATACTGGTGATTTATATGAGATTTAATGATTATATAGTTAGTTAAATAAGCAATATGCATAGATATATTCCTTTCTCTTTTACACATATCACCTTTTTTCTCTTTCACACAAACTGCTTATCTGAAATTGCACAAACACAAAGGACTTAGTTTTGCCCTTGACTCGACTCAGTGCACGTGCTTTTTGTGATGATAGTGAAAAATGTGATAATGATTACTAAGCTTAAAAAAAATCATTTTTCATGAAAATAGGAAAAACATTTATTCACGCCAAAATTACACAATCTAAAAACAACAAAATTAAAAAAATACAGTAAAACAAATTCTTAAAACTAAACTTACAACCTAGTGTTACCTCCCCAAGCCCTAATTACAGCCACCATGCGATCCTTCATTGACCTCACCAACGTCACGATTCGTTCTTGAGGAATGCCACTCCACTCCTCGACGACGGCGTCCCGAAGCTGTTCAAGGGTAGCAGGGGCAGTATCATGAGACCGCACCCGGCGTTTCAGATCATCCCAAAGGTGCTCTATGGGGTTCAGGTCAGGACTTCTCGCTGGCCACTGCATCACGGGGATCCCAACCTGATCCAGGTAGTCCCGAACAATCAACGCCGTATGAGAGCGGCCGTTGTCGTGCATGAATGTGAATTCAGGCCCGACAAAACCAGCATACGGGACCACGTGGTCCTCCAGGATCTCTGTGATGTACCGATGAGCAGTCAGGGACCCCTGGCCACGTCCACCTCCAGTGCGGGAGACGCACACAAGGTCGGTTTTGCCCTGGATTGAAATTCCGCCCCAGAACATGCAGGATCCTCCTCCGTAGCTGACGGTTTCTTCAAAGCAGGCTTGTGAGTACCGTTCTCCCTGCCTCCTGTACACTCTTCTACGCCTATCGTTGCAGAAAAGGCAAACCCTCGTCTCGTCGGAGAAGAGGACAGACTGAAGTCTGACTCGCCTATGCTCTGCTGTCAATTTGGGGCCCGTAGCAGCCCTACGAGGCAGGATTTTCTTCTCTCGCAGCCTTCTTCTTACTGTGGAGACGCTCACCGACGTCCTCCGAGCTGTTCGGAGCTGCTGTTGCACCTCAACAGCGTTGGAGAATCGGTTACGCAAACACGTTGACACAATATAGCGGTCGTCTCTGTCGGAAGTGAAACGTCGTCTCCCAGATCCATGCTTCCTGATGTAGCCTCCAGTCTCCTGGAACCGCTGGGATACTCGTTTCACCCGGAAACGGCTTATGTTGAGTTGTCGAGCAACATCAACCTGCCGTAGTCCTGATTGCAGTAGTGCTACCACTTGAGCTGCTTCTTCTGCCGTGATATCCATTTTTCAGAGTTTTCTCTTACTGGAGCTGTTCAGGTGTGACTTCTGTGATGTCTGGATAGCAAATTACCCATAATTCATTTTTACCCCCCCTTTTATTCGTGTTCAGGGTGGCACAAGTAGTGAGTCCTCTAATGAGTTTTCCATCACTTTTTTTTAAAGACCCTAACGTGTCGTGATCATTGTTTTTACGAAAAAGAACGATTCGCGTTTTTAAAGTTGATTAACTGTGCTTTCAAATGATACTAATATTGGTAGGATACAATAAATAAGTTAAGAGCTTTATTCGCTTGAAATCAAAATTTCAAAAGGTGCGATTTTTTTGACGCCGTGTGTAAGTATTTGTATAATTAAACTGATTTTCCGACTTTTTCTTTCATTTCGATCGAAACTAAGATGTTTTTACCGTGATTTAAAGTGTACTTGGCCATAATTACACGATGGGAATATTCCCAGTAACATTGGAAAAATACCTGGTAATTTTGGGAATATTCCCGGTAACATTGGGAATTTACTTTCTGGGGGGGAGCTCCGTATTTTTTTTTATTCTAAATTGTTCCATTGTTCACCAAATAAGCATAAAACACAAAAAAAATATTACTTTATAATTCAGTTTTTCTATATTTCCCTAAATTTCCAATACTTGGAAATATTACTGGTAACATTACTGGGAATATTCCCGCCATGGGAATATTCCCGGTAACGACCCATCACTACATCTATGCATCTTTGATGGACACAGTGCGATGGAAGCGTCGTCCTAGCTTCTCTGATTATCTTTTTCAGAGGGCGTGTGTGCGAGCGTGCGTATGTGTATTTAGGTATATATAAATAATATGTGGCTGTTTGCGAGTGCATGCTGTACAAATATAGGTTTTCGAAAAAAATTCGAGAGAGTGTGTGTGTAAGGTATAAAATTACATTGATTTGTTTTATTTCTCGTCATTCATCATCATCATCATGTCAGCCGAAAGACGTCCACTGCTGGACATAGACTATATTCCAGGCGACCATGTTAAACGCTCTTCCCTGTCCTCAGGCAACCGCACAAGTCCCGTTTATGGGCGTGGTTAGGCCTCCCCCAAGGCTCTCCACTCAGACCGGTCTTGTGCTTTTCGCATCCACCGCGTTCCCGCGATCCTTACAAGGTCGTCACTCCATCTTGTTGGAGGCCTACCTACAGCTCGTCTCCCGGTCCCCTTTCCGGTCTTCTTGTCATTACCTAACGCTTAATATAACATTTCATACTCGCGCGAACTCGCATACGATTGTCATTATACTCGTATTTAGTATTCTCATAAGGCCCAGTATGCAATAGGATGGTCACAATCAAGGCAATTTACTTTGAACTCTGTATCAATAAGAATAAGGTTTAATTTCCTATGTTCATAAACTGAAAATGGCTTATTTTTTCAGTATAGTGGACCTTACGAGGGTATGTGAGTATCCTCCAGTATCAACACCACCAATAGCCCCCCCCCCCCCCCACCTTTCCCGCTGTCCCAACTTTAATGAATATTGGCTGCGCTATTAATTCATAGCCCTATGACCTTTCCAAATCCTCGCAAACTTGTAAACGCCTGTCATTATATTTAGAGCATCTCTGAATCTTCAAGCATTGACACAACGTGCCGATAGTGCCTGCAGTATATTCCTAAGCAAACTTTTCTAATACAGAATGTGTGTGCTGCGTTCCTTGCTGTTAGTGTGTGTGTGTATTTTTTTATGGCATAGGTAAGCAAACGAGCGCACAGGCCACCTGGTAAGTGGAAACTGTGACCCATAGACATTCGCATTCACAAGACTGCAAACCCCGAGGACTAAGATGGAGTGCCTCTATGCTAGTCATTTCAACGGCTGTCTTATCCCCAAACCGGAACATAACAATGCAAACACTGCTGCTTGAAGGTAGGTTAATGGATAAGTTGGTGGTACCAACCCGGACGGATTCTGAAAGTACAAAAAAAAGAATGTAAGGTATTTTTTTCTTTCTAATTATTACCTAACGATTAATATATAACTTTCCAAACTCTCGCAAAATCGCAAACGCCTGTCACTATAGTCGTATTTACTGAGTTTCGGAGTATCCTCCAGTATCGACACTCCGCCGATAGCGCCCGCATCTCGCTGTCCCAACTTTCCTGATTTATTGCTGTGCTATTAATTTCGGATCCTATAGGCCCAGGAGCTGGTGGTAAAACTTGGGCATAACAAATACGGTGGCGAATTCAAAATTACCTTGTTCGTGTCGGTATAAATCTAGGACGATTCTGCAAGCGGAAATCTTTTAAAATAAATCATTCAAAAATCGTTTTTTTTGTTTTGACATAAGTTCTGTTATGAATTCGAAAAACATTACATGTTTTTTATTTGCCATTAATAAATAAGGAAATAATTAATCGTTTTTTTAACCGTGCTAGTCGAAGAATGAATTATTTGAAGAGAGAGCTTGATATTTATACATTTAACTGTGTAATACCTTCTGTGAGGCGAAAATTAACTAGTTAAAATGTGTTTTCAAATGAGTGATCTTCAAGTTGCGAACTGCATGTTATGAATGTTTACAGTTCTTTTAAGTTCTATTAGGTCTTACATATGAGTGCATTGTTTTAATTTTTATTTGGTTGTGGCACTGTTGTATGTGTCACTCATGTGTATGTTTCCTAAATTATATTTATTTGTTTTGTATTTGTGTTATAGTTCCTGTAATTGGCTCTGTACCTCTATTTAAGTTACTATTTGAATTGTTAAAGCTGTTGGTTCTCCTCAAATATATATTTTTTAAATTATAAATGCAAATGATTATGTGTGTGTGTGCTAGTTTATTTCTCCTTCACGCTGAAACGGCTAGACCAATTTGGATGAAATTTGAAATGGAGATTAGCTTATACCATGGATTAACACAAACGCTACTTCTTATCCCAAAAAAAAAACCTACAGGGAATGAGTAACTATTGAATGCGAATGAAGTCACGAGCAAAAACTAATTGTTTAATATAGAGTTGAATTTCTACTTTAAAGAGTTCTCTCGGAAATTCTTTCGGAAACTTTATAATTTTCCGGGATAAAAAGTATCCTGTCTGTTAATCCAAGATATAAGTTAATTGCTGTACGCCATGCTGGCCGACGTGGCTGGTGACGTGGTGGCTGGTGACGTGTTGTTAGTGACCCTGCCTACGAAGCTAGCGGTCCTGGGTTCAAATCCCGGTAAGGTCAGATATTTGTGTGATGAGCGCGAATATTTGCTCCTGAGTCATGGATGTGTAGTGACTATGTTGTGGTGTCCCCGTAAGATGAAACAAACTTCGAGTCACTATATAGTTTATTTATTATCACAGTAGAAGAATAGGTAGTAAGTATAATTATAACTAATAAATGTGGGAATATTTTATATGTATTTAAGTATATATTTATTTATATAAATATTTATATCGTTGTCTAGTACCCATAGTACAAGCCTAGGGACTAGTTTGGGACTAGGTCAATTGGTGTGACATTGTCCCCTGATATTTATTTATTTATTAATTCGATCGAAATTTTGAAAAGCGAAAAATGCATAGAGTTGACATATTATGCAGTCGTCGCAATTGGCCATTAGCGGTCCTAGTATGGTTAACTTTATTTCGTGACAAAATGTGGGTAAATCATCTGTCACTCTCGTGCTTATGTAAGCGTCAGAAAGGGGGTCCATTTGCAACGTTAAAAGATGGCGGACGTGTAATTTGTTTTAGACTTTAATTTGTGGGTAATTAGGTGTTCAAAGTTCTTTTCTGATAGTGATTTGTACTTTTTATGCCTTTGTGTCGCACAGTGATTGAAGACTTGGACTTATTTCGTGTATCTGGCATCTTTCTTCTCGTTTCAAGTGGACTCGCAGTGGTGCAGAGGTTAAAACTATCTTGACCTTTGACCTACAAATCACCGTACAACGTTGCCCCCAATCTTCCTAGAGAAGATTGGATTGTGTTTTATTACTATATTGATTTATACTCATATATACCTTGACACTGGCGAAATCACTTCACGTGGAAACGCCATATCCCCGCGGTAGTAGCTGTTCAAGTCGCCGCGGGGGCAAAAAAAAAAAAAAAAGCGTCAGAAAGTGACGAAAGTTTATCTACATTGTGTACCGAGGCAGCCATAGTAGGCCCCCAGTTTATATCAATCCTAGCTGGCCTAGTTGGTAGTGAGTGACCCTTTCTACAAAGCTAGCAGTCTTGGGATCAAATCCCGATAAGGGCAGATATTTGTGTAACAAGCGCAAATATTTGTTCCTGAGTCATGGATGTTTTCATGTACCTATTTCACTAAATATTTCCCTAAACAAGTATTTACGCCGTGCCGTGCCGTGTGGTTGCCGGCTTAGAGTTGTGCCATTCCATATCTTCCCGTGGAAGTCGTAAGAGGCGACTAAGGGAATAAAGGCTTGTAGTACTGTTAGGCGATGGGCTTGTTACCTGTCACTAATATACACTGTTAAACATTTTACCCTAATTGTGCAAATTGTGGTTACAGAGTTATCAACAAGTTTTTAGAGTTGTTGGTAATTCTGTTGCTCTGCCTACCCCACTCTGGGAATGAAGGCGTGAAGGTATGTACTATGTACCTAAGTATTTATATCGTTGTCTAGTACCAATAGTACAAGCCTAGCGTTTAGTTTGGGACTAGGTCAATTGGTGTGACATTGTCCCCTGATATTTATTTATTATCAATCGTCATAGTGTAGATTTCCCAAAATAGCTACCTTAGCGTAGTGCATCTTGATGAGGCCCCTGGGTCTCGCCTGGGTACTCATCATCATCATAATGTCAGCCAAAAGACGTCCACTGCTGGACATAGGGCGCCCCGAAAGCACTTTACTCAGACCGGTCTTGTGCTTTTTGATTTTTACAAGCATATAAATAAGGCTTGCGTACTGGTTGACTTTAAATAATACTATTAAAACCAACCAAACATCTGGCGCAAATCTTTATCGTTTTAAATACGGAGTAAATTTTTTTGCGTCTCTATTTTAGGCGGCAAATTCCAAATCATCTTTGACCCATTGTGGTAGGTAACCTTGGCCGCCAGTAGGTACTGTTAAGAAAATAAATGCTAAATATCAAAATGAAACGTTAAAAATACGATAACAAATCTAAAACGATATTGTTTTTACCGTGTTTAATGACCAGGCCGAAAATCGTGTAACTTAACTTTGTAAGAATTTAAATACATTTAAAATATATTATTTTGTAACTGTGGTCAATCTTACGGGATGATAGCGTTGATATAGGGTTGACACTTTCACCTCTTAACATAATTATAAAGCAAAACAAGCAATCAAGCAAATTAGAACCTTATTTAAGAGCATTAAGGTGTTGATTCGTGTAATGACGTATACATTTTAGGACGTTTTTATACTGGTTTTCTTATCTAATTTGTACCTTAAACAAGCCTTTTCAAGCATTAATTAAACAAGATAGTCCTGGGTGAGATAATTTTGTCTGCGTTTGATATTTAAGAATAAAAAGATTTAGGAAGGTTGGTCGAATTTAGGTCAATGAGGACTTTGCACAGGTTGTAATGATAATTTTAGTTCAATTTAATACTTTAGATGAAGTGTGTTTTAGAGACTCGGTTTATATTCTCTTAAGTAATATTATAAATTTGAAAGTCTTTGTGTTAGTTTGTTACTCCTTGACGCTGCAACGGGTGAACGTATTTTGATGAAATTTGGATTAGTTATAGCTCATATACCCTGAAATAATACATGGCTCAAAGGCGGCTTTCAGCGGCCCGTTTTTTGCTAAAGAAAAGAAGAAATGAAAATGATGGATGAAAGAAGATTGACGAAAGAGATATACAGACCAAAAGTGAGTGTTAGGGTTGGATGGGGCCGCCCTAGGCGTACTTTTCGAATCAAATGGGAGAAATACTGTAAGAGGGCCGAATCTTAAGTACTCGAAACCGACGTGTGCATGACTCGATGTATGATTGTGGAAGAAGCGAAAGAGATTTGTCAGGAGACGGGAAACAGGCGTAATTCAATGTATGTATGTATGTACTAATCATCCCGGAAAATTTAAAAGTTCCCCAGGAAATAACGATACTTGAAATCAACGCGTAGGTACTGAGCCGCGAGCGTTCTCTACTATATTTTTAAACTCTTTCGTGACATAATGACTTATAGATAACACAACACGAACGTCTCCCACTACTCTTATTTAATCTCAACGAGGGTCTATTTTCGAGAAAACTTTTCTAAACGCACCTCTAAGGTAAACCAAGGAATATACTCTCTAAATGTCAAGCTCTTTCTCTTTAAAATGTGATTTTTGTCTGTCTGTCACTGAAGTCTTTAATATGTATAGAAAACTTTAGATTCATAGATTGATAAAGTGATAGTTTAAAAAGTTTTATGTTTATCTTTTTCTAGATCTGATGACGTATTGGCCTAGTAGTGACTGCCTAAAAAGCTAGCGGTCTTGGTTCGAATCCCGGTAAGGGCAGCTATTTGTTCCTGAGTCATGGTTGTTTTCTACATACCTTACATACATACATTAAATCACGCCTGTTTCCCAGAGGGGTAGACAGAGACCACTTCTTTCCACTTGCTACGATCCTGACAAATTTATTTCGCTTCTTCAACATTCATACATCGAGTCATGCACGCACGTCGGTTTCGGGTACTTAAGATTTGATGTTGTTTTCTATGAATTTATATCATTGTCTAGTATCCATAGTACAAACCTAGAGTTTTTTTTTGGGACTAGGTCATACATACAATATACATACCTTCACGCCTGTAATCCCAGATTGGGCTAGGCAGAGCTACATAATTACAACTTTAAAAAGTTGCTGATAATTCAGTAACCACAATTTGCACAAATAGGCTAAGATGTTTACTAGTTATTAGTGACAGGTTGCAAGCCCATCGCCTAACAGTACTAGAAGCCTATATTCCCTTTGTCGCCTCTTACGACATCCACGGGAAGACATGGAGTGGCACTTTTCTAACCCGGCAACTCAAGGTCAATTGGTATAAAATTATTGTACCCTGATAATGTCGGTCGAAACATGTCCAAAGCTGGACATAGCCCTTCCTAAAAGATCTCCACCGTGATCGTCCCCGTGCTTCTCCAATTCAGCTGTTACCTGTGACCCTTATCAGATCCTTGATACCTTATGGGAGGCCTGCCAACATTGTCTTCCGGTACGTGGTCGCCACTTTAGAACCTTTCCGCCCCAACGGCCATATTCAGTCCTAAGAGCAATGCTGTCGTAATACCAGACAAGACGGCTAACTTAAATATAGTCGAAGCGTTCTGTACTTTATTGGTCACTATATTAAGTTTAAAATGCTTATACTATTACTATGCAGTTAGTATAGAATGTGCATTTTTACTGCCACTTATAAAAAAATTGACTCCTATATTACGGGTATTATACTCGTACCAATTCTTTTAATTAGAATGTTATTATCTCGTGAATACGGTGACGTACTGGAAGTAAAAAGTTTTGTTTCCTATTTTTTTTTTTCGAAATAACCACAAATTTATTGCTACATTGATTTTAGAGTTGTTGGTAATTCTGTAGCTCTGCCTACCACACTCTGGGAATGAAGGCGTGAAGGTATATATTTATGTATGTATGTATGTTTTGACGAAATTTCATAGGATTTAAATGCATTTTATTCTAAAACATTTTTCTTACAAGTTTTAACACATTCAGTGCTACAAGTGCTACGTGCAAGGCTGTAGCGACATTTTATTCGCGATACCAAAAATCTGCTACGAACAGAAGACCCACTATCGGGTCTTTACCACTTGTGAAAATTCAGACAAATAAACGGGTTAAGTACGAAATTTCGGACTAATCCATTGTCAACAACTACAATTAATATAATATAGCATTTACATACATACATACATTAAACCACGCCTGTTTTTCAGAGGGGTAGGCAAATACCACTTCTTTCCACTTGCTACGATCTTGACAAATTTCTTTCGCTTCTTCCACATTCATACATCGAGTCATGCACGCACGTCGGTTTCAGGTACTTAAGAGTCGGCCCTTTTCCAGAATTTCTCCGATTTGATTCGAAAAAGTACAAAGTAAAAAGTAGCATTTAAAAAAGTAAATTAAGACAAAGAACGCTTAAATATAAATACGGAAACTTTAAGCAGAAATACATGTCGTCTAAACGACCAACATTCTATAAATATAGGAATGGACTTGAAATATAAATTCCTCAGTGCATACTCTTCGAATTGAAGGTTCGGATGTGAAATAACAGCCTGGATGGATCGCATCTCAGGCTACTGCCGAGTGTGAAGGACGCTTTTACACCGTGCTGTAACATATTACTTTATTATCCTACGGAGAAATGGCACAATTACAATTAATTCATAGAAGCATTTTAAACTCTCATAGGTTATGAATAAGGTTTGAAGTGCGATACAATTCATTTAATAGATGTGCCTTTTTTCCATAAGAGGAAATAATTTACCGACAAAAAAGGTATTGCACTCCTAAGCTGTCTTGAAAGTCATAGGCAGACTGTAGCAATATCAAGCTCATTACTAAGAGAAGAAAATAAAAACTGCTTTGGTTAGTCAACTTGAGATTGGCTTGTATCTGTGGATCTGCATGTCTGTCTGTGTGTCGTCTGACTGTAGTATTTAAATACTCAGCTTTGGCAAAGCATTTAATTTTGCAGTCTTGAGATGGTCATCGTGACATTATTTTCTTGAAGTTATATATGTCTAGGCTTTAGAATCGAATTAAAATAATATAGGTACTACAATTAAAAGTTAAAACTAAACTTATTTAAATTTAAATAAAACTAAGCTACTCAAATTAAAATAAAACTAAGCTACTCAAACATTAAAGATGTAAATAATAATCACCACTATAAAAAGAACACCCCCTCTAGCAGGTCCTCTCTGGATAGCTAGCCCAATCCTTTGGGAGAGGTAAGCACCAGCTCTAGGATCTCCGGAGGTGTCTATGAACCGGGATGACAGAGCCTTAATAAAGCTTTTCATATCGGCTGACCAAGGTCCCATGGTGTCCAGTGCCACAAATTCGTAGTCTAATTGCCTTCAAGTGGCCTGGAATAAGCACTTTCCCTTTGACATAAAAACTATAATCGCACTGCCAGATCAAAAGTGTAGTGACTCAAAATACAACTGTATTTTAAAGTCAACTTTAATAAATGTCTATGAGCTTGAAATAAAACTAACAATGATTTTGAGTTGATGCTGTCTTTATCTAGCAGTGCGATATTGTAAATCCACACTAAAAAAAATCCTACTACACAAAGTAGAGCAAATAGTTATTTGTTCAACAAGAGAGCAAAGTTGGTTTTTGCTGCGAGTGATGATTTTGAATCCCGAGTAAGCGAATGATTCTAGGTTAGAATCCTGAGCGTAGCGAGGGATTCAAAGATACGAGACGTAAAAACTTTGGTCTCGTGTGAGACATACAACTTTTCACCTCAGCAGCGAGAACAACACAGCGTGAAGCTGGTAGGGCCAACGCAGGTCTTCCGTTGTGACCATTTGGTGAATAAACGACTAAATAACGACACGATTGCATATGCATCAATCACAAGCATTTTTGCAAAATACTAATAAAATAAAAAGTGGAAAAAATAAACATGAAACAGATAAAACCTGTCACTCAACTTGATAATGCCGTAGTGCAAACACAACTTTATACAGCTTTATGTAGCCTGTGGCTTTAAAAAAAACCTAACTAGGCCTTGTCTATGGCTATTGGCTACAATAATCCCGCTATTTTTGAAATGCGTTCTGAAACTGCCCCCGCGGTTTATGTCACGAAATTTAAGATTGTTAAAACGATAGCAAAATTATGTAGATACATGATAAACTTCTTATTTTTCATTAATTTTGTCTTCAAAACATTAAATAAAAAAAATGATTGTACCTACTGTATAAAATAGTTATAATAAACACATTTCAAACTGTAACAGATAGTTTTATTTGCAATTTTACGGTTATGTGTGCATCCGAACTTGCGTTTCTTTTTGGGCCTACTATGTGTGGAATTTGAAAATCGAACTTCGAATCAAGTTGTTTCTATCTCTCGCTTATTTCCTATCGAAGTGAAAGTGACAGAACAAAGTGAAGTTCAATTTTATCAAATGTTGTGAGTAGCCCCAGCACTGCTCACGGCATTTTTTTTATTTTATTAAAAAGCTACTTTGCCTCTCGCTCGCAGCAAAATTGAATTTTGCTCACTGTTTTTAAGCAGCTAAACCTGCTTGTTTGAGCTGCTGAGAAAAAACAATTAAGTACTCCGTGTACCACGGAGATTTCCATCAAGTGCTTGAAAAACTGTAAACGACAAAACATTCACGTTGACTGATTGAACATTACTATCAAATTAATTTACAATATTTTTATGTATGTATATAAACTCTTAATTGTACAAAACACAGAAATTCAAATTCAATATTTACCAAAAAATAATGTACAAAAGCGAACTTATCCCTTTAAGGGATCTCTTCCAGCTTACCTTTGGGTAATTGAAGAAAATAAGAAAAACTAAATGTGGCAACGAGTAGAAATTTTACCGCAAAATTTAACTGTTTTGGGACCAGTAACAGTTACCTCGGGTTGGTGTGCCACTGGGGCGCAACACCCACCGCCCTTCGAAGCTGCAACGATGAACAGCTCCAACAGTGAACGTCACTCTAAAAAAATACAATTACCTGTTCGATCGTTAGGCTCATAGTATGGTGCAAAGCATTGAATGTAAATAGGCTATGGAGAGGGCTATGCTCGGGGTTTCAATCAGAAATGAAGATATCCGCAGTAGAACTAAGGTTACTGACATTAGCCCAAAGAATAGCTAAACTTAAGTGGCAGTGGGCGGGGCACATCGCAGAACTGATAGCTGATGGGGTCAGAAGGTTCTTGAGTGGTGTCCGCGGACTGGGAGATGAGCTGTAGGTAGACCTCCAACAAGATGGAGTGACGACCTTGTGAAGATCGCGGGAACGCGGTGGATGCGAAAAGCACAAGACCGGTCTGATTGGAGAGCCTTGGAGGAAGCCTATGTCCAGCAGTGGACGTCTTTTGGCTGACATGATGATTGAATGTTCATGTTTTTTCGGTGAAACATACTTTTTATTTAGCCATTGCAATCTTCATAAAATATGGTAGACGAGTATTCGATGCAAATAAACATTAAAGATTGAAAATGAACAAAATCAGCAGAGGGGTTACGGAAAAAAAAGGGGGAGGGGATCTGAGGTATTCGTTCGGAGCGAACAACTAGTTAGCTACTAGACATACCACAACGGTGTAACAACCGCCATCTAAATGGACGGTACCACCCCAACAGGAAATTACCACCCGTCCGGGAAGAATTTAACGATCGAGTTGTCCAAGCGGACTTGCCTGTTACTCGACCGATCACTCGACCATAACGGTACAAGTACTAAGGAGTGTCAAGTGGTTCGCTCTATGAGGGGAGTGGAGTAGGGGTGTCGAGAGTGGTGTAAAGCTTAGCTTAGGGATGTCTTGATGTGTGGCTTTTTAAGACGTGACAATTTTGCGCTTTTTAGGTTCCGTACCCAAAGGGTAAAGACGGGACCCTATTATGAAGACCACTGTTTGTCTGTTTCCAGGCTGTATCTCATGAACCGTGACAGCTAGACAGTGCAAGTGTGAAGTTCATACATTTGCTACTTGCCATTTGACAGCGAATGTATTAACTTCACACTTGCCCTTAACAAAGTGTAAACAGGGTCTTACTCGTTGATTTTACTAATCACTTTACACCTGCACCTCTCTGCACTTGCTACTTCACTAAGTGTAAACAATCCTTAAATATAAGGTGTAGGGTAACATCATTAAGCAAAAAAATGGGATAAATTAAAACTTGAAAAAAAAATCTTTAAAGTGAATCACCAGCACGACTGGCAGAGACTTAGTAGAGGGGTTTAGTTTAGGGAAAATTAGTGTAAAACTTTGATTTTGTATTACCAATTTGAAGTCACCCTAACAAGGCTTTTACTTAGGTACTTGGGTTAATTTAAATATGTAAAATAGGCTGAAATGAATTGTTTTGTTTAATTCGAAGACATAGAAAGTGATTGTCAAACACGGCTAGAGATGAACGAAGATGGCTGGTAAGTGACTGAGTGCGTCTCACTCTGCCGGGTCTCGCCAGAATAAGGTGATGATATTATTTGTGTTAGTTTTAAAAATAAGTTTTAATAAGTTAGGTTTTAATTACTTAGTTTTAAGTTTAAAAAAATAACCTTCTGCTGGAGTTTCTTGCAGAGCTTCTCCGCAATGATGGTCTTGTCCGAAGCGCTAGTAGATTCACTCCATATTACCGACGTGTAAAAGAGTATGCAGCATGTGGCCAATTTACTGAATAAATATTTTGATTTTTGAATTTATTTGCGCTGTTAATGTGAATAAACATTTTTATTTATCTATCCATCTACCCTGTATAAATCTAGGCAAGGGCCCTAGATCTAGGGTCTGCGTTAATTTGCGTAATACGTTAACAAGGAACTTTGTACCCATTATGAACTTGTGCTCATTAGGCTGGACCGGTGTTCGTCTGGCGGTGAGGTGGGGGAGAGGGAAAGGTAGAGTAGATTATGTTTTGTTTCTTCATATTTCAGTTAAAGAGGATAGAAAGAACATGCTTAAATTGTGTAGCTGTCAATTGATTATACAGGGTGCCTCTGACCTTGGAGCTTTAAATGCAACGATCGATTCTCCAAGGTCAATTCCAAGGTCAGAGGCACCCTGTATACAAATGTAGCTATGTTTTAGTGGTTATTATAACTACTAATTTAATATTTATAGATTTATAATAATGATAGACTTAGTAGTACCATTGTAATATTGAATATATAAAAAAAAATCTAACTGCTGAGTTTCTTGCGGCGTTTCTTTTCAGCAGTGGTCTCCTCATGTGAATCTCTGGTAGATTCTTGACGTGTAAAAGTGCCCGTGCGGCCTTCTTACTGAATAAATGTCTTTATTTTCATCTTATTTTATCTTTATCAAACATAATTTAAAATAACGAATTCAATGTCACGCACGACTTGGTGTCAGAAATATTAGCTCTATTATTATATTTTGATCACGATTCTTATAGGAGCGGGGTGGTCCGGAAATCATCCGGCAGATAAAAAGTAATAGTACATATGTGGGGCAATCCGGACATTTGGTATCAATACTGACACCAAAATATGAACTAGCTCTTTTCTGACTCTGTTCGTTTTTTAGGGTACTGTACCAAAATGGTACCAAAGGAACCATTGTGGTGAGACTTCGTTGTCTGTCTGTCTGTATGTCTTAGCATGTTTTCTCAGCAACTTTTTATTTTCATAATTATTAAAAATAAAAGAAGCAGTTTTTAACAATTAAAGCCACTATTAGAAATCTATTAGGGCCTTATCACACTTGCGATTTGCGGGCGAGTTGTAAGCGAGGCGAGTGCGTAGCAAGTTCGCTGCGAAATCGTTACAAAACAAATACACGTCAAAATTAAACAAACACTCGTTTGTTTGTCATCATCATCGTTTAACTTTTCACTTGTGGGAGGACCTTGTGCAGGGTCCGTCCGGGTTAGTACCACCATCTTATCCATTAACCTACCGCCAAGCAGCAGTATTCGCATTGTTGAGTTCCGGTTTGGGGATTAGACAGCCGGTGAAATGACTAGCATAGAAGCATTCCATCTTAGTCCTCAGGGTTGGCAGTGCATTTGCAGTCTTGTGAATGCGAGGTCTATGGATCACAGTTTCCGCTTACCATCAGGTGGCCTGTGTGCTCGTTTGCCTTCCTATGCAATAAAAAAAAAACTTTTAAGCTCTTGTCAGTGGAGTAGTTACCACTTTTCTCAAATCTCTGTCAGCTTTTTCACCCCCTGATACGACACGACATTAGCCTTCTCTCTTATTTTGCTGAAGTAAGAAGCTTCTTAATGTCAGTAAGCCGAAGAATCAGAAGTTAAAAAAACAATAAACCAACGTCCCATAATTCCCAGTTAATCCAGCACATAATAAAGTGGGAAAGCAATATTGTACAGCGCTTTGTTCTCTGTCGCCCGGCGACCCTCACGTAAGCTCCATAAGTTACACCGAACCTTATCCAACCATATTTGATACAGAACTATTAACTACGCAGTCTCATAGTCACCAGACTTATGCCGATTGCCACACAATGTTAAAATAGTTCTTTATATAACTGCAAATTCAAAATTCAAAATTCAAAATATTTATTCAGTAAATTGGCCACATGAGGGCTCTTTTACACGTCGGTAACATGGAGTGAATCTACTAGCGCTTCGGACAAGACCATCTTTGCTGAGAAGAAGCGCCGCAAGAAACTCCAGCAGAAGGTCATTTTTTCAATTATTAATTAGGTACAATAATACTTAAAAGTAAGTTACATTACAAGGTAATAAAGTAATAAATAATTATTAAAGCAATACAAACAAAATCCTTACAAATGTAAAGTCAATACAACATAATGAAGCTTCTTAAAGTACAAGTGGCGAGGTTCGCAAGTTCGCAAGCTCGCTCTCTAATTAAAGGCACGAGTATCTTAAGAAAAAATGATGTACCGTTGCAATCATAACTTATTCTACAAGCTTTAAATGATAATGACAAAAATAAGCAACCGCTAACTTTTCTTGAATATTGTCCTTGATTTTTTTGCTAACAACTTACTTGTTAGCAAAGTCAAAGTAAAAAAATATATTTTAATGGCTCAGTTTCATTGCGCATACTTTTCGTGATACGTTGCGTCGCTGTAATAGCTCTCGGCTCAATTATGTTAAAACAAACCGTTAATGGATTGCTATTAGCATGCGGGCATGGTTTATAATTCGTTGACGATTTGAAAAGTGACTTAGTTGAAGATTCACCTAACTGGTAACAAGAAGTTTGTATGAACCAGCGTTTTCAAATAAAGCTACCGAAACTTATCGTGTTTCGACCGAACTAAACAAATTTCCTTTACCAAATAGGTTTCAGTAATACAGCGTTGGTTACCTATTTAGGGGGGATTTGACCAAACGATAATAAGGTCTTATATACCTAGATGAAACTCAGAATTTGTGTAGACTCTCGGTGTAAGTCTTATTCCAGTTTGGTAAAATCTATGGTTATTAATTTAAAGTTTAGACCTAGCTAACCACGATAGCGTTAATTATCCCGTAATTCTCTGATAGTAGAATCGACAAAGGGAGGCGCTGATGTTTATGGTTTACCTTTACGATAAACAAAGTTAATTATTTTGTCGTTCTTGCTGGGATTAATGGTATTTTGTAATGTTATAATATACAGGGTTATTGGTAATTCGACCTATTCCCTTCTAGGGGTTATGGGGGAGATCATTTCCAATCATTTTGGTCCCATAATACCCTGCGCAAAAGTTTGTAAATTTTTCTGATTTTGTCTCATTTATGTTGGATAAACTGATAAAAAAAACATGTTAAATTATACCTTGCACAAACGCTATTAAAAAAAATTGATTTAAAGTGTTAATTATTTTTTGTAATTTTTGTGAAGATGCGTTTCTGAACGTTTTAGCAAAAAACTTATGTTTAAATTATCTCAGAAATGGTACACTTTTGCATAGGGTCTTATGGGACCAAAATGATTGCAAATGACCTCTCCCATAACCCCTAGAGGGGAATAGGTCGAATTACCAATAACCCTGTATATGGGATACGGAAGATATAAGCTATAAACTAAGCTATAGCTTTTTCCTTTACGTTATAATTTATATAAAACCGGCCAAGTGACCGCCGTTAAAATTTCGAACACCATCTGCGGGAGTTAGAGAACTAACACTTGACTAATTCTAAGGGTGTTTTTATATTATCTTAGATAAATTTGACGCTTGTACGTTAAGTACCATAAAAATGCGGACACCCATTTTATTCATTCCTGTTTTAAAAAGAATAGTTAGTAAGACCGCCGTTCTCAAACAAAACTGATATGTATTACGTATTACGTGTATTATCCCTTGAGTTTCAAGTAACGACGGACACACGGACGGATAGCGTAGGCTCCTGGGGTGTTATTACATAAACATGCCGTTTATTTTAAGGCGAGTGTAAAGGACAGCTATAGTAGTTATATAGCTCTGTCCTTTTCTCACAGCCTTTTCTATACAATATTACACTATAATAATATAACAAATATGTAACAAAGTCTCTGACAATCTGTTTCGAGGTTGTTAGTTTTTTGTAGAGTGACACTTTCAATGCTTGCATATTTAACCAACATATACAAACTTGAAAACTATATTACTAATATTTTTAAATAGATTCATATTCGTAATCATTAATGGTGTTTAACGAAATTTAATCTTTTTTTATATATTTTTGCACAGTTGTTATTTTGTGGTTATTTCTATGACATAAAAATGGACCATACTTATTCACCGAAAATGGCGTTAATCCTCCATTGACAAACACTATTTGGTTGTTTAGCGGTTTCCAGAGTACATAAAAAAAACTTTAATCCCTAGAGAGTAATAAGGACCTTTAGTTCCGATATGCAGAGACTAAAGTAACATTGAAAGAGCGTGAGAAGTGTTTTTTTTTTTTTACGCATTGTTAAGCTAGGGCACTTGGACACTCCCTAAATAACAGCTATCGTATCTTTGACATTATCATAACATCTCAAAGGCTATATGGTTAAACTAGTCATAGTCATAGTATTTTATTTGTCCAACACAGGTGGGTACATAATATATACAGGTCTTATTCTACGGTTGTTTCACTGCGCTGTGCCGCAAGGCATACAAATTAAAGACAGTCAATGGCATGTTGCATGCATTTAGAGTTTACTTTATTTCAGTTACATAAAAAATCATTTATGCTATAGTAACATTTTTGTACTAGAAAATTGTATAGCTGTTTTTTAAAATCTGACATATTTTCTTTACTTACAATATCTGCTGGTATTTTATTATATATTTTTGGGGCCATTCCAAGTATACTTTTTCTAAAAAGGGCTTTTCCTGAGACGCGTACTCTTAAACTTGTTAAATAAGGTCAGATTACTCAAAACATAGTACTTCGTAAATATATAAGTTGGGAAAGTTAGTATGCGTAATTCTTGGAAATATGGTTTACAGGAATCCATGTAATGAATGCCACATAAGGCTCTTATATATTTTTTCTAAGTAGAATAAAGATCATATAACGGTAACATCGCAAAGAACAAACAATTTACACTTATTTGTCTTCCAACAAACCCAGGCTGCTCGGGGCAATTAAGAAAAGTTCCGCACGTTTTAATGCTCCTGTTTAAGTAACGCTGAACCCTAAAACTTCACCATTAAGGCGGCGGAGTGTTCAGCATCCAGGGTCGCGACCATGTCCCGTGTAGCTATTTAACGGAGCTTATAGTAAACAGTTTCAAACCAGCAGTATAGCAAAAAATATAACGAAATGCGGGAATATCGTAGGCTCGAATAAGACGGGCAAAAAAAATGCAGAAGTTGTTTTTTTTGTTTTTTTGTTTTGTACATACATACCTTCACGCCTTCATTCCCAGAGTGGGGTAGGCAGAGCTATAGAATTACCAACAACTCTAAAAACTTGTTACCACATATATTTTTTAGTATATGAATATTAAAGATAGTTTTTTTAACTTAAGATCAATGTATAGATGTATTGAAACTCTTATAAACCAAAATTAAACATATGCATTAACAAGTCTAACGAAAAGCAAACTTAAAATAACCCAACTGCTGTTTGGATAATGTCGCGTAAATAATGTTACGTATCTTGCATATCGTCGGTGAAACTGCAAAACCGCGTAAGTAACATTTTAAATACGAAGCAAAATGCACCTTTTCAATAAGCTACTAAGGTTTATTTTGCTCTATCATAAATTTGTTAGTTACGCGGTTTTGCAGTATAACCGACGATATATTTTTTATTTCACCAATTTCACATTTAAATAGTTTTAATTATAGCCTATAACACTCTAGTGGTTAATACGAATCGGTTTAGCCGTTTAGTAGTTATGACCGGACATTGAGTCGGACATATATACTTTTTTTTATGGCATAGGGAATGCAACACAGGCCACCTGATGGTAAGTGGAAACTGTGACCCACAGACATTCGTATTCACAAGACTGCAAATGCACTGCCAACCCTGAGGACGAAGATGGAATGCCTCTATGCTAGTCAATTCACCGGCTGTCTTATCCCCAAACCGGAACACAACAATGCGAACACTGCATTATGATTATGCATGATGGTTGTATTAATTTAACTCTAGTTCTAGAGCAATCAGAACGATTTTGTTGTATTTTTGTAGTGAATAAGATTGAAAAGGGCATGCTGCGATGGTTCAGTCATTTGGAAAGGATGGATGAAAGAAGATTAACGAAAGAGATATACAGATCCAAAGTGATTGGAAGGGCGGAAGGGGCCGCCCTAGGCGTACTTTTTCGAATAAAATCGGAGAAATACTGGAAAAGAAAACGTTTAAGTTTGTGATTTTATTTATTGTTTTTTTCAGAGTTTTTTTACTAAATCGTACCTATTTCTGTGGTTTTTTTAAAGGAAATTTTGTGACTGATTAACAATAAACAATAATGTTAAATTTACTCGCATTGTTGGACAAAAGCACTTCGACGTCTCGGCCACGCTAACTCAACTCGTCTCTCAACAGCAATATAATACAATATACTATTTTTGCTTTTGCTCTCCTAACATACTGTTTATTTTAAATACGCTGTGGTTTATACGCTTAAGCTCGAGCTCTTTCTACCGGATTATCGACCACGCACTTCACTAGATTTATTTAATACGGTTTACGGGTCTTACGCAGAAATTTTAACTTTACGCACTAGGGGCCCAAAATTGGAACTTGGGTCCATTTCAGTTAGACAGGAGCCTGATTAAACATCATCTTATCGCATTTGGTACTTTCAACTCACTTATTGCAAGTAAAAAGTACCTTTTGTCCATTCTTGGCTTAAGTTATATCCATACCAAATTTAATCAAAATCTGTTCAGCATTTTAGCCGTAAAAGCGTAACAAACAGACACAGTAAATATGGAAATGGATTGATTACTGATTACTATTCGTATGGACGCTGCCTAAAGTCCATCCCCTACTACGTCCACGCTTAGTCAGATTTACGAGTGATGAAGTGAAATGCAATATTAATGACCTCTAACACTTACTTAATGCGAACTAAACCTGAAATCTACGTACTTATATTTAATTATACGGGCACCGTTTAGTGGTCGCAATTAAGATTAGTCGTGGGCCTAAATAGCGTTTACGGGCAACAGCACTTAATTTATGGCAGTTTTCGTTCTCACAAACAGCTGAATAGCTTAATTTGTACCTTTGGAATGGACTTAAAGCAGATTAAAGAAATACAATGAAATGTTGATACTAATTAGGTATTAAATCTGGGTGTTAAATTGAGAAATTGTAAAACATAGTGAAAATCTAGACATTGTTTTTGGGTTGACCTTTTTTGGCGTTATGATGGCCATCATAATCTGATGATAACTCGGCTTTAAACCACGTTGACATTTTGTAATGCGAATGCTTCAATTTTACTCATTTTAGGTTTTGCTGGTGTTAGTTGGACCTGACTATGACTAGTTTAGAGGGATTCCAGCTCTGTCCTCAGGATTGGCAACGCATTCGCAGTCTTAGGATTTCAGTCTTGTGAATGCGAATGTCAACGTACGTAGACATGATTAGTTCCTGAGATACAGGCAACTAAAGTGTTTATACCTACTACAATCACCTAAGACAGCACCAAATAACTTTAAACAGATAATTAGTTCATACTAGATAGTTTTTGTGAAGTAACGGCTTCGGAACCTCACACTGAGCAAGGTCACATAGGAACAAGGAACACAGTGATACTACTTAGTCTAGCATTATACAAACCTAATTTTTTTTTTTTATAGCATGGGAAGGCAAACGAGCACACAGGCCACCTGATGTTAAGTGGAATCTGTGACCCATAGACATTCGCATTCACAAGACTGCAAATGCGTTGCCAACCCTGAGGACTAAGATGGAATGCCTCTATGCTAGTCATTTCACCGGCTGTCTTATCCCCAAACCGGAACACAACGATGCAAACACTGCTACTTGGCGGTAGGTTAATGGATAAGATGGTGGTACCAACCCGGACGGGCCCTGCACAAGGTCCTCCCACAAATATTAAATTAAATATAATCATTATCAAATAGCATGCGCAGTTCAGCAGGAAAATATTTCAAAAATATTACAAGAGACATAGAGGGAGAAAACGGAAAAATAAAAAGGTTCGATATGTTTTCCTGTATCAACGGTGTCCCCTAGCCAAGATACTATTTTTGCATTTGCACAAATTATTAATGACTATATTTCGGGTTTAGGCCAAGCATTTTTGTCTGTCAGATAGTCCTCGACCCTATAGTACGCTTTAGACAATAACGACTTTGTATCAAACGAGTTGTATCAAACAGTCATTCAGTACAGGGCGAACGACATGAAGTGTTACCAAATTCACAAAATCGAGCCTGGTGTCAAAGTAAATGCGACTTACTATCGGGAAAATGTTTTGGAAGCTGCGTTGGAGCCTTGGGCACGCAAACATTTCGGTAGTAGACCGTGGACATTACAACAAGACTCGGCCCCGGCTCATAAAGCTCGTGTGAACCGAGAATGGCTGAACAACGCGTGCCACAATTTATTTCGTCCACATAATGTCTTTCGAATTCCCCAAACGCGAACCCGATGGACTTCTATTATCTGGTCCATTGTGGAGAGCAAGGTGAGGAGAAGAAAACATGCCAGTATGGATGCATTGAAGAAAGCGATCGTACGTAATTGCCATTGCATACCGCAGGATCACATTCGTGCAGCGTGCAACTCATTTTTCTACCGTCTGAAGGCCATAGACAGCAGAAGGTGGTCATATCGAGTTAAAATAAAGTAATCTTAAAAATTTGATATCTTTTTCTCATTTTTTTCTTAATAATGAATAATTAAAGACAACAAAAAAAAATCGTAGCCTTTTGAATTTGGTAACACTTCATATCGTTCGCCCTGTAATACGACTATACCGCAATATGCTCAACCGTGGCTAGCGATGGAATTTGAAATACCCAGAACAAAACAATGCAAAACACTGCTTAGTAAAAGAGTAAGATGATAGCGATTTGGATGGACCCTACTCATTGTTGTGCCTGAGAACTGAGCAAATAATGGAGTTAAAAGGTACCGACAGGATTTCCGTTGTAATTTACAAAGACCAAGTTTAGTTTTTTTTTCTCGATAAGCAGATGATGGCATAGCAACTTGAATGGGCAATAAAAATTATATCTCGAAAAAAAATAAGTATTTTTTTATTACTAGTTTTTTTTTTACATAGTTAAGGCAAACAAGCAAACATACTACCAGGGTCCTAATATGCCTGCGTTTATCGTGTAACCAATTGTAGATAAAACAACCGTCACTTTCTGATGCTTATACACTCGGCGTCAAAAATATCGCCCCTCCGCGAAAATCAGATTCAAGCTAATCTAGACCTTACCGAATTTATGTCACCTAATTAATATAAGTATCAATTTAAAGCACGTTTAGTGTGTTTGAAATTAACAATGTTTAATTAAAAGGAAACATAATGGCTTGTTAATCAGACCGTTTCGAAAAAAAAGTGCAAATACTCGAAGGGTCGCGAGTTGTGCCCGTTTCCAGGGGTATAAAATGCCTGTAAAAGGTAAATTGTCGGTAAAACTGCAAAACCGCGTAAGTAATATTTTTAATTAGGAGCATAATGCACCTTTTTAATAACATCTTAAGGTTTCTTTTGCTGTATCATAAATTTGTTAGTTACGCGGTTTTTCAGTATCACCGACGAAATGTCAATCATTAACTATCCTAATGTATAAGCACGCTGCCCTCCTACGGAGAAAAGGCGCATGTGCAATTAATTCATAGAAGCATATTCAACTTTCATAGATTTATAATAAGCATACCTGGGATAACTCGGGGCAAGTTCTAGGGATTTGATATCGATAAAAAAGATGTCGATATAATTAAATTAATACATGTGCACATTGCACATTCTCGATTACTGTAAAGAGGTTCGATGTCATATCTGATATCGAGCCTCTTAAGATAATAAAAGTATGCGGATGTCATTCCAATCAAAATTACAATATACAGTCAGTACCAATCATATTCCGAGTACGTTTAGCAGTTTAAAGTAGATATTTTCAACTAGACCGCAATCATTAATACCGACGAATATGGAAAAAATATTGATTGTATATTATGAAAACTGTTGTAAAATAAACAAATAAATATACGTGTTAATTTGTTTATTTTTTATCTAAAAATGAGGAGAAAATAAGTAATATTTATTTATGTCAAATAACATTTAGATGTTGGCAGTAACATCAATATATTTTATATCGATAAAATATTTTGCTACATCACTTTCGTACAGATGCCCCGAGTTATCCCAGGTATGATAATAAGGTTGAATGTTCAATACAATTCATATAGTAGATACGCCTTTTCTCCGTAGGAGGGTGGCACGAGTGTGATGGATGCTTTATCAATATTTTATCTCGCGATAAACAAAACCATACTAGGCTGATGGTAAGTTTTGACACCCATTGACGTTTGCATTATCAATGTTAAGACGGTAATCTTAAGTCAAATGCTTTGCCAACCCTCAGGTGGAATGCTTCCATGCAATAAATTGTACCGGATGTCTTATTACCGGAACACAGCAATTCGAACACTGCTGGTCGGCAGTTGGTTAAAGAAAAAGACTGGTAGCGATCCATATACCATACAAGGACCTAACACCATTAAGTACAAGAAATACTTACAAGAAAAAATACCTTAACACAGTTTTCCATATTTTCCGTAAGTAGGTTGATTGATGTACACCGAAGTTTGGCTTTCAGCTACGTCAGTAATATTACTTACTTTTAGCGCTTCAATAGACCCGAAACGCCTGGCTCAAAGTTTATTAGTATTTTCTACCTCGAAAGCACCAGCTTGGATTGGAACATAAATTCTAGAGAACGATGCTTGATTAATTGTATTAGTCGTTGATTAGAACCTAATTTTAAGGCGGACTGATCACAGCTAAAAATATGAAAAATATCTACATAAAGTACTCAATATAAAAAATCAACATGTACCTTAAATGTTAAATTGTAATTATTGCAATGTAATGTGTCTTTAATTGGACCAATGACATTTTATATTAAGATACATCATCTGCACTGCGCGCAAAAGACATACATACATACACACATAAACTCACGCCTTCATTCCCAGAGTGGGGTAGGCAGAGCTAAAGAATTACCAACAAGTCTTAAAACTTCTTGATAATTGTTTAACCACAATTTGCACAAGTAGGCTAAGATGTTTCCCAGTGTATTAGTGACAGGTGGCAAGCCCATCGCCTAGCAATACTACAAGCCTTTATTCCCTTAGTCGCCTCTTACGACATCCACGGGAAGACATGGAGTGGCACTATTCTAACCCGGCAACCACACGGCCAAAAAGAGCGCAAAAGAGTTCCTCAAAAAGGAAGGTAATTTACCTTACTACTGTTTGATTGCGCCGCGGCCGCTGACACGCACGCATCAAAGACAATACAATTTTACTAACGAAAAGTAACAAGTATATTTTATAATAAATGCCATCTTGTGTTTTTTGTGGCTGCCGAAATTATACTGTAACTGAAAAGGAAGAAAGGATGTCTCATTTCATTCGTAAGTATCGTAAATATTTTTTTACATTTTGTTTACATCACACCACAATTTGTTTAATTTGCACTGGCGTCACTATTACCTGTGAAACATGAGATACAAAATTAAATATCGCATGAGTGCGATTAAGGCGGGTAGCTACATGGTGGCCGTGACCGGGCACCTGTCTTGGCGAGAATGGAAAGTAATTTGAAACAACTATTTATCTTTTTCTAACAATAGCGTTCGCTACGGATTGCCGGCTATGTCTGTAGAAATATGGTAACGTAGTAACTGTCAGTAATTGACGGCGGGTTTTAAATGCGTTTAGTATGAGCGTAACGTATCTTAACACTTTCATTGCCAAGGTCTCTGATTCTCATACAAAATCGACCCGCCTAGCGGGTTGGCGGCAATGAAAGTGTTAATATTGAACTGGACACAGTCCTTTACACAAAATCTGTGATCTGATGATTTTTGGAGTGTGTATTAAATGGCAATGAGTCAGTGTGTGTTGTGTGAGTGAGTGTGTGTACTATTTGTGTGTGTGTGTTGGTGATGTGTGTGTGGTGTGTGGCCTACGAAGCCAAGGTTCGATTCCTGGTATGGGTAAATATTTGCGGAATGAGGTGAGTATTATTTCTGAGTCTTAGATGTTTTCTATGTATTTAAATATTTAATTATCCAATAGTTGTATATATTTATTCCGTTACCTAGTACCCATAGTAAAAGCATAGACCTTAGACGTTAGATTGCACTCTGATATAAACTTTATAATAAAACGTCAAAATATAAACCCTCAAAAATAAACACCGACGTGATGCCATTTACACCCAAAATGAAAAGTGTAAAGTTACAAATTTCCAAAGGTCCCTCGAACCACAAATGGGAACACAATTAACTCCAAATCGGGTGAGAGCTGGCATGACTTGCACATTTTATTATATTTTCCTGTGGTGTTATTCGTTCATGTACCAAAAACGAGATTTTGAATAAGATATTCAAATATTATAAAATTATTTTATTTTTAAACAAGTAATCACAACAATTAAGTAAAAATCATATCAGATTAAATTTATTTACTTATATGAATCTGATATTTAATTTATTATTTATTATTATTTATCTTTATCTTCTTTTCGATATGCAATATAAAAATCAATTTCCATTCCTAAGTCTTGCAAAAACACGATAATGGCTCAACCAAATTTAATAAAAATATATATGTTGTGATCGTCATGATTAGGACAAGGTTTTATACGATAAACGAACAGGTGACGCCGGGCACGGACAGCTGTTAGTACTCAATAAAAACCAAAAAAATAGAAGGCCCACATGGCAATGTACTTACCACAGATTGTATTTACTAGCAAGTGTTTTTTTTTTACTTCAACTTGGGTATGTTTCGGTAGAAAACTGGCATAAAGTAAACACACAAACACAAAAAGCACAACAAAAATAAACAAATAACAATTTTTTTTTAGAATTGTTGGTAATTCTGTAGCTAATAATAAGTGGCAGATAACCGGATTGTTTTAATTTTCTGGCATAGATAACGCAAACGAAAACACAGCAGGAATATTGCCTAACGTAATCGCAAACGTTTTATTTTGACAGTCCGAAGGCGATTCTGCTCTCAAAATGAAATTAATTCGTCGGTGACACTGCAAAACCGCGTAACTGACAAATTTATGATGGAGCAAAATGAACCTTACCGTCTTATTAAAAAGGTGCATTTTGCTCCTTATTTAGAACGTTACTTAAGCGGTTTTGCAGTTTCACCGACGAATTGTTCCACTTTGATGTTGATTGCGATTACGAGTACGATACGATAGGCATCAGGCCATTTGCAATTAAGTATGGTCGTTCCTCACATTTTGGCATATATTCTATTCAACTCTGTGAATTCTAATTTCTTTTGATAAGTTAAAATATTATTTATAAGTTGCCTTAAAATAAATTAGTAACATGTCGAAAGCAATTCGTTTTTACTGATTGGAATAGAACCCGTTACATAAGCGTTATGTAGGTATTTGATCCTCGTACATGCATGACTAGAGTCTAAGGTAAGACTTCAAAAATAATCCTTTATTTTATTCTTATTGATAATGTCATGTTTTTATTATTTATTATTTCGTTTTTTTTTTTTGTTGTAATTTTAATAATTAATTTACTACTACTATAACTATTTGATTTTATTATGGCACGAATGTTTTTTTTTTAATGCAATGTAATTTTTATTTTCTTTAATTCTATTTTATTTAATCTTAATGTAATTGCCTACTAACATACAATAATGAACTTTTGTAACTTACTTATTATGGAATTTAATTCTGAATTACACGATTATTATTATTATGCAGATATTTATTTAATTTTCTGGAAATTAGGTTTTTTACATAGGTATTCAAATATAAAAGTAAAATAACAATACCGATACAAAAAATAAACACAATAAAAACTTGACCTACGGAAAATTATTATTAAATATTATTATTATCATTAACCCTCTAAATTCCACGTAGATTTCGCTTCCCCGATAAAGAGTAACCCTATTGAACCTGAAATTCCTATGAAAGCCCGACCTAATTTCGGTGGAAAAATAACCCTTTCGGGCGCATTAGCTGCGGCTGACCCGCTTGGGGGTATTGTAGGGTAACCCCTTTTTGGGTTTACCTGGAAATATAAAGTAGCAAAATATCTTCCAGTTAGTAGGTCAGGGCCTCTATTTTAGGCGGTAAAAACATATCGTCTTTGATCTGTTATGGTGTTGTTTTTAACACGGCTAGGTTAATATGAGCTATCCAAAGGTTGACAATACGATAATATCACAATCTGTTGCTTCACTTAAATCTAGGATGATGAAGTACTGGCTTGACTCTTGTTCCTGATCTAAGACTGTTTGTCCTTTCTACTTTTCATACTTATATTATATTTATTTATTTATTTATCTAATTATGTAATTATTATACACATAAACTCACGCCTTCGCTCCCAGAGAGGGGTAGGCAGAGCTAGAGAACTACCTACAACCCTAAAAACTTGTCGATAATTCTGTAACCACATTTTGCACAATTAGGCTAAGATGTTTACCAGCGCATTTATGTAATTATTATAATTATAAATAAATGAATAAAAAGTAAATAAATATCAGGGGACAATGTCACACCAATTTACCTAGTCCCAATTTAAGCTCTAGGCTTGTAGTATGGGTACTAGACAACGATATAAATACTTATATACAAAAATTAATACTTAAATACATAGTAAACCTCCATGACTCAGGAACAAATATTCGCGCTCATCACACAAATATCTGCCCTTACCGGGATTTGAACCCAGGACCGCTAGCTTCGTAGTAAGGGTCACTACCAACTAGGCCAGCGCGTCGTATAAGTATATAATTATAAACCTATGTATTTATTTGCTAGTCTTATTTTTATCTTCTATATCTTCAATTGTTGTACGTTTAGCCATCCGTTGTTTTTATTCATCTCTCAATCACTCAAATGGTAACTGGAAGAGATCCTCTCGTGTTTCTTTACTGTTTTTGGTTTGTTTTTTTCTGTTTGTACAATAAAGAGTTTACATACATACTTACACACATACGTTAACATAGTATCAAAAACGATATGGTTTTTACCGTGTTAAATAGAGGCCATGTGGGCCTAGTATGGTTGTATTTATCGCGTGACAAAATGTGGATAAAGCACCCGTCACTCTCTTGCTTATACAGGGTGTTACAAAAATACCCGTAAAGCAGAAAGGGGGTTTAATGGTGCCTTATAACAAGTCCATTTATGTACAATATTTGAGAACCGTACTATCACTGTATGACCACCGCCAAAAAAAAAAAACATTATTTTTTTCATTGATGTGCAAACCCTATTTCAGTAAAATTAAAGAGTAAACAACGCAGAATGTTTATGTCCATTTTTACCTAATTCGGGAAACATATTACAAGTCGAGTTTTGGAAGATTTGAAACGAAGAAACCTAAACTAACACTTACTTTTTCGTAATGAACGTCAAATTTACAGGAACGGCTCAAAGTGAGCTCCACCTTGCACAATGCACAACCTCCGATACAGTTAATTAGTAATTCTTTAGATCTGCCTACTCTACTCTGGGAATGAAGGCGTGAGTTTATGTATGTTTGTATGTAAACATCTTAGCCTAATTATGCAAATTGTGGTTACAGAGTTATCAACAAGTTTTTGGAGTTCTTGGTAATTCTGTAGCTCTACCTACCCCACTCCGGGCATGAAGGCGTGAAGGTATGTATGTATGTATGTTAATTACTTAAAAGTAAAGCCAAAAACGTATGTAAATAGTCAGTTAATCGACGTCAATGCTTCGATGGTTCGGTCATTTGGAAAGGATGGATGAAAGAAGGTTGACGAAAGAGATTCACCGACCGAAAGTGAGTAGAGGGGTCGGACGGGGCGCACCTTTTTCAAATCAAATCGGATAAATACTGAAATAGGGGAACATTTTAATTAAGTACCAATAGAAACTGACGGACATGCATGACTCTATATACCTATGAATGTGGGATAAGCGAAAGAGATTTTTCAGGATCGTAGCAGGTGGTAAGAAGTGGTCTCTGTCTACCCGGGAAACCACTACTTATTTGTGGGAGGACCTTGTGCAGGGTCCGTCCAGGTAGGTACCACCATCTTATCCGTTATCCTCCCGCCAAGCAGCAGTGCTCGCATTGTTGTGTTCCGGTTTGTGGATAAGACAGCCGGTGAAATGACTAGCATAGAGGAATTCCATCTTAGTCTTCAGGGCTGGCAGTGCATTTGCAGTCTTGTGAATGCGAAAGTCTATGTCTATGGGTCAAAGTTTCCACTTACCATCAGGTAGCCTGTGTGCTCGTTTGCCTACCGATGCCAAATAAAAACCAGCGTGATGTTTGTAAGGCCTGTACCGAAAAGTTTTTTTACAAACTCTGCACATGATATGGTACCGGTCAGTAATCGCTTTTTTATTTTTTATTTTATGACTTCGTTTCTGGCATTTTGAACTGTCAATCGACACAATTATCTCCGAAAAAATATCGCTTTTATTTAAAATGCAGGACGATAAAATAATTCGAAGAGAAAATGTTCTGCGAGTTTACCAGGAAAATCCTAATTCCACTTTTGCGTCGGTCGGAAAGAGAGTAAATATGAATCGTGCCACAGTTCGAAATATTGTTAACCGATACTTAAACGAGTATAGAATCCAAGACAAAGCTCGGAGTGGACGACCGACAGGTCCTTCAAATAAAAAATTAATAAAGAAAATAGTGTCCACTTACAAAAATAATTGTAATCTGACTGTGCGAGATGTGGCAAAAAAAGTTAAAACAAGTGCATCTATGGTGCAAAGAGCAAAAGAGCGTCAGAATTTAAAAACCTATAAAAAAGTAAAAGCCCCTAAACAGTCGGTAAAACAATACAATACCTCCGTAACAAGGTCGCGAAAACTTTACAAACTGCTGTGCAATTTGAGTGGAACATGCGTTCTTTTGGACGATGAGACATATTATTATGTGAAACAGGATTTTTCGACTTTACCAGGTGACCAATTCTTCACTACCGAGAATAAAAAGAATATTAGCGATAAGAATAAGTATATTTATATGGAAAAATTCGGAGAAAAATATTTGATCTGGCAAGCAATATGTTCCTGTGGGAAACGCACGGGGTCATTTCTTACGAAAGGGACCATAAATGGTGATATTTATGTTCAAAAATGTATAAAAGGGTTTTTATTACCATTTATAAGGAAACATGAACGGAATGTGCTGTTTTGGCCCGATCTGGCTACTTCACATTATGCCAAAGCAACACAGGAGTGTCTTGCTTTGAATAATGTGCAATATGTGCAGAAATAAATGAACCCCCCTAACTGCCCCCAACTACGACCCATTGAGCGGTATTGGGCGTTAGTAAAAGCGGAACTACGTAAAAACTGTGCTTCAGCAGTATCAGAGGAAGATTTTAAAAATAAATGGAATAAGCATGCCACCAAAGTCTCCGAAACAACTGTGCAGAACTTAATGGCGGGCTTGAAGAAAAAAAATCGCTGCTTCAGCCGCCAAACCCTCAAACCATAAAATGTGTATATTTATTGTAAAAAGGCACAATTACTCATTATAACTAAAATAAAATATCTTTACTATTAGTTACAGTTTTATTGTTATCGTGAATATGGTATGTAAAAAAACTTTTCGGTACAGGCTTTATGTATGTAGGTAATTGAAATTCATAGTTAAAGTGATTTTTTAAGGGCCGAGTTCACCAACCAATTTAACAGACGGTTAAGTCTTAATCAACCGTTAGTCAATACATTTGACAACCGTCAAACCGCTAACCGTCCGTTTAATTGTTGGTGAACACTGCACTAAATCGTTAAAATTATAATAGAAGGGGTTAAAGTTTCTTCATTTAATTTATAACAAGTTAAAAAAAATCACTGTTAAGAATTGCTTTGCAAATAATCGCAAAGCGTTTATAAAACTAAATTGATTCTATTCAGTTCCAATAAAACCGAAGCTAGGAAAATGGCGGCCTAGATCAGACGGCTTGTCTATTGATTACGGCTCGCTTCATCCGCTTACAGGAATAATAATTGACGGAGAGTAATATTGAGTAGTTTTATAATCAGTTAACGCTAGCGTCAAGGATTTTCGAAAACAGACAACATTTATGGAACTGACGTAGGCGTTTGACGCAACTGTCTGACAGCTTGTGTCAATCCTATACATTTTGAATAACGATAACGTTCACCAAATGCGTCTTGTCTAGGGGCTTTAGAACTGAATACCTTTTAGTTATAAACATTATACGTAGAGACTTGATTTAATATTATATAATCCACCAAAATGTGAGTGGAAGGGTCCGAAGGGGCCGCCCTAGGTGTATTTTTTAAATTAAATCGGTGAAATACTGGAAAAGGGCCGAATCTTAAGTACCCGAAACCGACTTGCGTGCTGACTCGATGTATGAATGTTGAAGAAGCGAAAGATATATATCAGGATCGTAGCAGATGGAAAGAAGTGGTATTTGCCTACCCCTCTGGGAAACAGGCGTGATTTAATGTATGTATCCACCAAAAAAGTAAAATAGCTGAAAAAACGTGAAATATAAAACGTGTTAAATAGGTAACTGATCATGTGTTTGTGATACGCAGGATGGTTACATAAACTTGTCAATATTTTGATGAGATTTCTATTTGCCTTTAAGGCGTACAAACTGTTTAAGTTAGTGGTATTAGGACCCTGTGCAAGGTCCGGTGGGATTGCTACCACCATTTTATCCTCTAACCTACCACCAAGCAGCAGTGTTCGCATTGTAGTGTTCCTGTATAAGGATAAGAGCACTGGTGAAATTACTAGCATACAGGCATTACATGATAGTCCTTAGGGTTGACAATGGTATACAAATCTAGGGCGATCGAGCTGTGGAAGTCCACAAAAGGACAAAATCACTCAAAATCACTTATTAAAGGTTTCAAAAGCAAGCTTTCCAAAGAGATTCTACAACTCAAAAGAGAAAAGTCTTAGTCAGTGACTAGGATCCTAACTGGCCACTGCAAACTGAACAGATATCTGTTTCTAATGGGTATGAAACAAGACGCGACATGCAGGTTCTGCCAGGAGACAGAGGAGACAGCAATGCACATCCTCTGTTGTTGCGGACCACTAACGCGTAATAGAAGTATCTACCTAGGGCGACATATCATTGAACCACAGGAGATACAACTCCTCACTGCCCAAAGCATCTGGAAATTCCTGGATGCAACTGGCCTTTGCGGTGAGCTCTAAATCAAAGGGCTGCTTCACAAGATCAGCAATGGTCGAAGTGGCATACAAGGCCCCCAAGAATAATAATAAAATAGGGTTGGCAACGCAGTTGCGATCTTAGGATTGCAGTTTTAAGATTGCATTGCAGATTACCTATGTACTCACTAAATGCCATACAAAATTTATAAAAACAAAGCCACATCATAATAAAAGCAAATACGCCACTAAGGTTACATTGTGTACATAAAATTACTAGTGATGCCACGCCATCTAAATTAATCTTAGATTATTCAAATGGCGGACTTATCGACTGGTAACGTGATTTCCAGTCCCATTTCACCCTCGCAGCGTGGCCGCCCTTTCAACCCTCCAACCGCAAGGAAGGGTTAAACTTATTTTTAAAACTCTACGTTTGGAAACTCCCTATAACGTTATTTATTTGAATTAATTTGGCTTGTGTTTTTTGTGGCGTTTTAAGAGGATATTGGGGTGTTTGAATTCTTTTTACCTTACTGCACCAGAGGGGTATGATTTTATTTTATTTATTATTTATTTATTTTAACTTATTTGCACTAAATACAATAAAGTACAAATGACGGAATTACTGCCCAATGGCATTCTCTACCAGTCGACCAGTAGGCGAAACAGAAAAAGAAGAAAAAAAAGCTTTCTTGATTTTTGAGTGTATGTTTGTATGTTTATTACTTTGGCTCGTTCTGCAGCGTAAAGTTTAATGAATTTTTAAATTCGAGGGGTCGTTACATTTGTCTTGGTTGTAATAGTAACAAAGACAAATTTAAACGAGAAATGAGTTTTTTTTAAATAATAATGAATCAACGTCAATAACATAAAATTGGGGTTTTTAAAGCTTGCGTTTTCATATTTTGTAGCATTATTTCACTTTGTCACAGTTCCATTATGCCTATGATTATTATCGTGATTATTTAGTTGAGTTGCGAATATTCATTTTCGTATTTATTATTAGGTATAGTAGATGGCTTAGTTGTTAACATCTTTTTTATTCTACGTGTAGAGACAAGGAGCTTGAAAATACAATTTAAAAAAAAAACTAAAAAAAGGCATAACTGCAAACTATGCTAACATAATTATCCTGTAACGCAAATCAATAATCGCGATGGTATCACGTCGAACCTTGATATACCATGGAACTGTGTCACAGTAACTTCATTAATCAAATCATTAGAATTGCCAAACAAACTATCACTTTGACATTGTTCTATTGACATCATAAATAATACGGTAAAAAAATGTTTAAATTGTGGTTACTTACAGAATTATATTTTTTTTTAGAGTTGTTGATAATTCTGTAGCTCTGCCTATCCCACTCTGGGAATGCAGGCGTGGAGGTTTGTATGTATGTATGTAAATCATACGCGTCAGCCACAAAACCTTCCTTTTCAAAAACAAAAAAGATATCGTCATAAAAGCCCACAACAATAAGTACAAAAACATTTCAATTCTGTACAAAAACGTCAACAAAGCCAATATTTTGTACGTCCTCATAAAATGCCTCGCGAAATATTTCCAAGCCCTGTCCCGATTGGCAGGTGAAATAAAACGAAAACTAAAAATATTATCGATGAAATATCGCCGGTAAAACGTCCGTTTATTGGGCTACGTTAGCAGCGAAATTTTAGCTCTGGGCTATGAGGAATATAATAGTGGAGGTTTATCGGTATTGTTAAATAAATAAACAAAGATCCGGATTGAATTACAAATTGTAGACGGTAAAAGTTGTAATATGTAGACGGGACACAAAAAAGTTTTGTTTGCATATTAAGCCACTATACTATCCGTTTAATTAAGTGGCGAGTCGGGTCATAAATCATCGGAATCATGCTATCTCTTTCGCACCTGCACGGCCTTATGGAGCGGGCCGTGCAACAATAGTGCAGGGAGCCGTAGGCACAAAAAGGAAGGTAACTGACGTTTATTGCCTGACTCGCCACTTAATATTGCGGATAGTAAAGTCAACCTCACCAAACACGACCACTATTGTACGGCCATTACCAACTGACCATCGGGGCTATAAATCATTTTTATCGGACTCTCTCGCTCGTACTCGTGGGGCTTATGGCGAGCGTAAGGGATACAAGATAACGCTGATACTACACGCATCCCTTACGCTCGCCATAAGCTACACGAGTACGAGCGAGAGACTCCGATAATATGATTTATTGCCCCGACGTTCAGTTGGTAATGGCCCTACAATAGTGGCAGCCAATGGTGGCTAGATGCGGCCCCCAGTAGCAGCCACTAGTGTGCGCGGGAGTCGAACGAAAAAAGACGGCTTCTAGACTAGTAGCGAGGATAACTCCCGTGGCTTGTGGCTCGGACGCATTCACTCAAACGCTCGGTTTGCGCCAATGCTATACAAAAAAGTATGATAAATGTCGTCCACAGCTTGTGGTTGCCACAAGTGCTTTTACTGTGGTCGCCACTAAATAAATAATATCATGGTCAATGTCACACCAATTGACCTAGTCCCAAATTTAGCTCTAGGATTGTACTACGAGTATGGGTACTAGACAACGATATGAATACTTATATGGAGAAATACATACTTAAAAACATAGTAAACATCCATGACTCAGGAACAATTATTCGCGCTCATCACACAAATATCTGCCCTGCGTCGTCACAACGAACAGAATGTACCGAGATAAATTTACAACAGCATTTGTCGTCATTTAAAGAGATACGTTGGTATGGCACCAATGTTGTACACTTTTTTTATCTAAAGGCACCAATAATGAACTCTTAAGTGTCCATTATTGGTGCCAAAGCCAAAGGCCATACTCGTAATTAAGGTTTTAAATTGTTGGTCTCAAAATAAATGAATAACCCTTATCTTCTGTGCCATAAATCAAAAGTGTCCATTATTGGCCCTTGATCATTTGCGACAAAACTGTGACATCTGGGAAAATCACAACTTTGGAGATAGCACAGTTTTGTCGCAAAGGTGCGTTACTGGTAACATCACAGAGCGATCGTAACGCTGACGATATGATAACATGTGGATAGCTTTATGGTTTTACCGAGTAAAATGAACATCAAAATAAGCTAAGAACTTAGGGACTAATTTATAATTATTAATTTATCATTTACTACAATGTTCAAGTAATAAATAATTTCAGCCTTTATAAAATGACATCTAATATTAATAAAGTATGTAAATAATCAATCATCTACTTGACATAGCTGTTTATAAGCGATGCAGTCGATTATTCAGCCACAGGGATACATTGTGGCAACATTAAGCTCTTAATTCAGCCTGATCACCGGCTCAGCGCTGTAAAGCAGGGCTGAATGTCAGCCAATGATATGAGATTATTTACGCGGGGTAAATGCTTGATAGAATACATGATGTTTTTGAGCAGAGTTTAGTGACGTAACAAGCTACCTTATTTAGAATGCACGCCCTTTATTTATTTTTTGTACGCTCTGACGAGACAGCTTAATATTGCCGGTTTATATTAGCTGCACTGTCACTAATATACACTGTTAAACATCTTAGCCTAATTATGCAAATTGTGGTTACAGAGTTATCCACAAGTCTTTAGAGTTGTTGGTAATTCTGTAGCTCTGCCTACCCCACTCTGGGAATGAAGGCGTGAAGGTATGTATGTATGTATATTAGCTGCATTTAAATACAAATTCAAATTCAATTTATTTGATTGAGAAGCGAATACAATAGTTATTTTAAAAAAAGTGACGATGCAATGTGATCAGCGCTCTCGTCCGCGGCACAGGCATGCAAATGTGATGTAATTAAAACAAATAATTCAAATAATTACAATTTCAAGCTTCATGCATTAAAAATACAGTTAAGTTGAAAGCAAATAATTTATGAGAATATCATGACAGATAGGGAATGCAAATAACCGATTATTACCGGTTTAACCGGTTATTTTCATACAAAAACGGTTAATAACCGGCTAAATTGCATTTCTAATGGCAGATCTGTGTATTTAAGTACGTATTTCTCTATAAGTAAGTTTATCGTTGTCTAGTACCCGTAGTAAAAACCTAAAGCTTATATTGTGACATGGTCCCCGATGTTTATTATTTATCCTCGTCAATATAAGCCTTAATATTAACATAAAATCGTAACAAATACAAGAGTTAAAAGCCCAAATAAACTGGGAAAGGTATCCGTGTGAAATAAACTAATATTATATGTAAAGTTATTTGGTTTTTTAGCCTTAGATGATTAATTTGAGCTTGTAAATTCATTCACTAACATGAAAATAGTCAGTTCAGAGACCCACCACGTGTCGGGACAAATTTATAATAATATATCTTAAAATATACATGAACCTGCAAAACCGCGTAAGTAACATTTTAAATAAGGAGCAAAATTAACCTTTTTAATAAGGGCAACTGTTGTACCTATGGACGATTGCACCTAAGGACACTAGCAGTAAAAAAAAACTACAAACCTTAGACTGTTATCTCGAACACACCCGAATAGCATAGAGGCATTCCATCTTAGTCCTCAGGGTTGGCAACGCATTTGCAGTCTTGTGAATGCGAATGTCTATGGGTCACAGTTTCCACTTACCATCAGGTGGCCTGTATGCTCGTTTGCCTTCCCATGCTATAAAAAATAAATAAAAAATAAATAGCATTTTTCTCGTATTGTGCGCAATATTCAGTAGCCGTGGTCCTGACGGGCTATATTAACGACACGCTGGTGGGTGATGATTGTGATTCTCTTTAGAGCCGCAGACGGCGGGTTCGAAGCGTCGCTGATGGCTCTTGAGACGTGAAATTATGAACAACTGTTGATTTGAACTGATTTAATCACAGTAAACACTTATCACGATATACAGTAATAAAAATGAAATATCCTTGAAATATGCGTCCGCACGCTCGTGAATTGACAGGGCGGAAAGGAAGTAGTAACCAAAAAAAACATAGATTTTAAATCTATACATAAACTAGATTCCTAGACTATGGTTATAAGGCCGGCGACAGACAACCACACATGGTTGATAAATTACACGATGATATAAAAGTAAATAAAAACATGTTAATTTTCCGTTAACATTCCTGCCGCCGCCAGGGGAAAAATGAACTGAATACTTGAAGTCCCTAATGAACTCTACTTATAGTATAAGTGTAGTATATTAACATAAATAGGGTAGTTTAAGGTTAGCGGGCGTGTACCCGCTTCTAAAATAATAAATCAGTGTTCATCTGGCAAGCTGTGTTTCATTACATGGTGGCAGCGGTTAATTCACAAATTCGTTAGTACCTGTGCCGGTTTAATTTTTCCGATTAAATTTAGTGTATCAGTGGATAACATAACCAATTAATTAGAAAATATGGAGCACGCACGACCTCCGGCGGAGTTACGTATTGACGGGAGCCCGGTCGCTAGAGCCGCTGCGTGGCAAAAATGGTGGAAACATTTTGAAGTGTTTTTGAAGGCTTCGGGAGTTAATAAAGAGACTACGGACGTGCAGGCCAGCTTGCTGGTGAACCTCATAGGACCAGAGGGCTACGAGATATACTCGACGTTTTCTTTTGGCTCTGACGAGAAAGCAGAAGATCTCACTTGTATTAAGAAAAAGTTCGACTCACATTTCGGAACAAAAACGAATATCACGATGGTGCGTTTCAAATTTTTTACACGCAACCAGAATGCTGGTGAAACTATTAGCCAATATGTGACCGCGTTGAGAGTGCTGAGTCAAGAGTGCGAGGTCGATACATTGGCCGAGGGCTTGATAAGGGACCGCATTGTTTGCGGGATCACAAATAATGTGGTAAGAGATCGGCTGCTAAGGGCAGACGGGTTAAACCTAGAAAAAGCGGTGAAAATATGTGAAGCGGACGAGATGTCAAAAGAGGAAAATAAACGGATCGAAGAGTCGTGTGTTCAAGTTAACGAGGTGGCCGGGGGCCGCGGCGTCCGCAGGCCGGCTCGGTGGCGCGGCGCTGGCGCGCGCTCCCGAGGAGGCCCGGAGCGCGGCGCGGCGCCCGCGGCCGCGGGACCGGCGGGCACGCAGAGGTCGCGCGCGGCGCCCGCGCGGCAGCGAGCGGCGTGTGCGCGTTGCGGCAGCGTGTTCTGCCGGGATGAAGAGCGGTGCCCAGCGGTGAGGTCGACGTGTTTTGTGTGTGACCGCCGTGGGCATTTCGCGCGTGTGTGTAGTAGTAAACCGCTCACTAATATAGTGGACAATGTAAGCGTAGCGGAACATACGGACGACTCGGAAGGCGATGCGTTTTATGTGGACGTGATTAATGAACAGAAGCACAGCAGTGAGGGTAACAAACAGTGGATCGAATATATGGACGTTAAGGGTAAGCAACTCAGTTTCAAATTAGATACTGGATCGATGTTGAATATTCTTTCGAAGTCAGATTATGACCGATTAGGATTAAATGTGAAGGATCTTGTAGTTTATAATAAAAAAGTTTATTCATATACAGGAAATGTTGTGCCGATAATAGGAGAATGCAACTTAAAATTAGAATTTAAAAATAAGATTTACGGTATCAATTTGGTAGTGGCCAATATGAAATGCCAAAATATTCTCGGCTTAAATGGATGCATTAAATTAGGTGTTATTCAAAGAGTAGATGGGCTTAATATTGACGATTATACAGAGCTATTTAACGGGCTAGGAAAACTACCAGGGCAGCATAGGATTATCGTAGATAATTCCGTGCAGCCAGTGATATGCCCATGGGCATGCGGGATAAATTGCACGACGAATTAATTCGAATGGAAAAACTTGGGGTCATACGAAAGGTAACTCATCCAACCGATTGGGTAAATCCAATCGTCATAGCGGCTAAGAAAAGTGGTGAAATAAGGGTGTGTTTAGACCCGCGAGTCCTGAACACGGCGGTGCGGCGCGCGCACTTCGCGCTACCGACCGTGAGCGAGCTGGCGGCGCGGCTGCGTGGCGCCGGCTGGTTCAGCGTGCTGGACGCGCGCTACGGCTTCTGGATGCTGCCGCTGGACGAGGCCAGTGCGGACCTTTGCACATTTAGTACGCCCTTCGGCAGGTTCCAGTTTTTAAGATTGCCTTATGGTGTTAATTGCGCGCCGGAGGTGTTCCACGCTAAAATACGACAGCATCTAGAAGACCTCGATGGGACAGACTCTTTCATTGATGATATTATTGTTTGGGGGGCCACCAAAGAAGAGCACGACGCGCGCCTGGAGCGTTTGCTAAGGCGTGCTAAAGAGGTAGGGATTCGGTTTAACAAGGCCAAGTGCAAGTTTGGTGTGCGAGAGATTGTGTACCTGGGCCACGTGTTCGATGCGGAGGGAATGAGGCCTGATGAGGCAAAGGTGAAAGCTATAGTAGGTATGCCCGACCCGGTCGACCGAAAGTCTTTGGAGAGATTTTTAGGGATGGTTAACTACCTCTCCAAATTCATTCCTAACTATTCCGAATCAGTGGCCGTGCTGAGAAGTCTTTTGAGGAAGGACTCGGAATGGTCATGGGACCAAGAACATTCCAAAGCGGTTACATCACTAAAGGACAAAATTTCATCAGCGCCGGTGTTATCGCTGTACGCCGGTGACGTTCCGGTGGTGGTCTCGGTCGACGCGAGCTCGCAGGCTCTGGGCGCCGTTCTGCTCCAGGGCGGGCGGCCTATCGAGTTCGCTTCCGCCACACTCACGGACACGCAGCGTCGCTACGCGCAAATCGAAAAAGAAATGCTGGCAATAGTATTTGCGTGTGAGCGTTTTCACCAGTACGTGTTTGGTAGGAGTGACGTCACCGTCCAGACGGACCACAAGCCGTGAGAGTCAATTTTTAAAAAACCACTGTCTAATGTCCCAGCTCGTCTGCAACGTATGATGCTACGTGTTCAGGGGTACGACATGAAAGTTGAGTATGTGCCTGGAAAATTTATGTATATCGCGGACACGTTATCTCGTGCGGCCCTACCTGATCGGATGCACGAGCGAGTGAGTAAGGAGGTTGAGGCTCAAACGTGTTTCTTGATTGAGCATTTACAGTTTAGTGATGAAAAACTGGCTGTAGTTAAGCAAAGTGTACAGAAAGATGAACAGTGTAAGTCCATAATCAAATACATAGCAATCGGGTGGCCTAGAAATAGACACGAAGTAGACGCGCAAAGTCGTGTATTCTGGCCTTATAGGGAGACTTTACAATACGTTGAAGGGTTGATATTAAAGGGGAATCAGGTTTTTATTCCGTTTGCATTGCGGGGCGAGATGGTGCGGCGCGTGCACGAGGGGCACCTGGGCATCGAGCGCTGCAAGCGGCGCGCGCGCGAGGTGATGTTCTGGCCGGGGCTAGCACAGGACGTGGAGCGCGCCGTGCGCGCGTGCGCTGCCTGCGCGCTGCACGCGCCGCCGCCGCGCCGAGAGCCGCTACTGCCGCACGCGGTTCATATGTTGCCGTGGAGTAAACTAGGTTCCGACATATTTGAATATAAGAAAAAATATTACCTAATACTAGTAGATTATTTCTCGAATTACGTGGAACTAAACGAGTTAGGTAATATAAATAGTCAGTCAGTCGTTGCGGCTATGAAGGAGCAGTTCGCACGTCATGGTATCCCGAAAGAGTTGGTTACGGACAACGGACCCGCGTATAGCTCTAGGGAGTTTTTGAATTTTGTTCATGAGTGGGAAATTAAGCATATTACCTCATCACCCATGTATCCCCAGTCGAATGGAAAGAGCGAGCGCGCCGTGCGCACTGTTAAAAATCTATTAAAGAGATGTGCGGATCAAATCGGCTCGAAACCTCCCTGCATTACCGCTGCATAGTAAAGTAGTGATAGCGGATGGTAAAGAGCGCAGATTTATGCAAGTAGTGGCAAAAGCGGCGGAGCCGCGGTCTTACATACTGCAGGACGCAGTAGGGCGTAAGTACCGAAGGAACCGCCGCCACATAATCAGCCGACTCGTCAAGCGAGAGGCGCCCGGCCACGGTGACGTCACCACGCCCGCCGCCCCGCAGCCGGCGCCGGGGTGCTCAGGCGCACTGACTCATTACTCAGCTGATAATAAGGCGGGTGTACTTGAGCAGGACACCCAGGGTAGGGACGAAGTGAAGCCTCCTGTCACTAGGAGCAAAGCCCGTATGTTAGCAGAACAGGCAGAATCATATTTTTAAGATTTTAAATAATATTTAAAAAAAAAAAAAAAAATATATATATAATTACATACCCAAAACTAGATCTAATTATATTTGTGCTTTTGCTCACACATGTTTAAAAGTAAACTATACATTATGACTAAATTAAATGAATTAACTATGTAAGTCTTATTGTGTGGTAGGTATAGGTATAGTATAACTAGATATATGTAGATATTAAAATTAAATTAGAAACCAGTAGTAAATAAACATATAGGTACACTGTGTATTTACGTACTTACTAATACCATTTGGTGGAGGGAAATATAGTTATAGTTTGAATTTCATAATGGTCTTAAGTATAGGCAGCATAGTGCATATTGATTGCTAGCGCCATGCTTTACGTACATACGTAATATACATGTACACAATTGTTGTTTGTTATTGTTAACGATAAGGAGAGAGATGTAGTATATTAACATAAATAGGGTAGTTTAAGGTTAGCGGGCGTGTACCCGCTTCTAAAATAATAAATCAGTGTTCATCTGGCAAGCTGTGTTTCATTACAATAAGGACACATGATATTGATACAAAAACATAGTTTAACATAAGTTGAAACACTATGAATAAACTGACATAATGAATACGTAATAAATGCACAAGTTTAACACTATATGAACAGACACATAAATGGTTAACTTAAATTATTGGTAGTTTACACAACTTGACCACTGGCCTTACAAGCTCTCCAGATTGAGTCTTTAATTTAACTGATCTAACAACTTGATCTGATCCTTTGAACAATTCTATAACTCGACCTCTTCGCCATTGCAAAGGCGGCGAGTTTTCATCAATAATAAGAACTAAGTCATTGAGCTCTACGTTGTTAGTATGACTTGTTACGCTCCATTAAAGAAAAAAGAGCACATTTTGATCCTAGGACTGTGCCTAGGATAAACGTAGAAATTTATTACAAATAAAAAATAAATTGTAACCTAAAGATAGTTTATTAAGATTAATTAAAGGTGTCGAATAATAGACAATTGCGACAAAGATTGGTATAAAAAATAAATAGTAACTAGTTTAGGTGAGGTGACGATAATATAATAACAAACAAATTTAGAGGTTAGTAAAGACGAAAAATTAAGGATTAACACAAAAATTTAGAGATAAAAAGGTATTCCAAGAATGATTCAAGTTACGTTTCCGAATATTGGCCGAAAAAGAACAAACGTTCATGGAGCGCGCGGACTCTTTTAGAATTTGGAGAAACAATGCACGATAGCAATAATAATCAAAGGGGCCCTAAAAAAAATATGCGCATATCTTTTACATTGAAGTTCGGAGATGGGAATCTTAGATGCTTTAAATCAAAAATAAATTTAACATGTACGCAAATATAAAAAATATAGAAAACGGTTTCTTAAACTACGCTTATCTTGAAAAAAAAAGGTCTCGTAGCCGAAGTCTCCGGAGTCACACGCGTGCGTTGTACACAACGCGTGAAAGTATATGTGTCTCGCTATACGCGTGTGATTGCACAATAATCGTCCGCAGTTCGCGTTTAGTGGACAACTTCTTCAGGTGGTAGGTGGACCGGATCAAGCCGGTATTATTTGGTGCAAAAAAGGTTCCTTCCTTTCGCTCAGCAGATAGAGTGACCGTGCACCCAACTATGCGAACTAGGTCACTGTTAAAACTGCAAATGTACTTGTAATTGCAAATGTACGAAGTCGAGAACAAAAAATATATCCCTTCGGTTATGAGACTCAAGCACCCATGTCAAAAAGAAACATCTTACAACCATGCCGAACAATCTGACAACACATTCAAAATTTTAAAATAATAATCGAAACCATTAACAACGCAGGCCAGCAACTCTAACACACAAAGGAGTTCGACACCTAAAAAATAAACAAAATAAACGCGCGAATTTGAAGCGATTTTGTAGCGGTAACGCTACAATTATCTTCCAACTAAAGTTTAAAAAAAAAAAAAAAATTGACTTCCCCTGAATTAATTAAAAGTAACAACCCTAAATATTTTACAAGAGGCAACCCTAACCATTACCATAAGTAACAACCCTATAATTAATCACAAGTTCATAACTAAACACTAAGACAACAATTAACACCCTGTAGCATCAAGGTCAAGTTCACAAGGTATCGCCAACCCAAAACATCTTGAGACTAGACTAAATTAACCTAAGAACAAAATTAACTAACCTAAGCAACCTAATACGGATAAGCTGTACACCATCACAGCAGTAACCGTGACCGGTTATCCACGTAAACCATAGCCAATACTCATGGTGGAAGTTTATATTCTAATTCCTAACATTAAAATCTAACAATTACATGACACTCAAAAAAGGAAACATCATTATCATCGATGCAGCAAAAAGATACACACACACACAAAGTTAAAAAATACACGAAGAACAATTGGGATACTTTATTTGAAATTTTCAGGCACTAACACTTAAACAAAGGTACACCTCGTGCACTAAGTTTGCTGTCCAACAAACCACTACAATACTAAAATCACTGGTTAAGCAGTTTGCGCAAACTACCTATCCGTTGATTCAGTAAGATAGCCCAACAAAATACCAAGCCAACCTGAAAAATTCATCAGAGTCTCGACACAAATATCACGACCTATCCAACACGCTATAATATACATAACTACGCGGCGAGCGTAATATGTAATAAAAAACAAATGACTGGTGTTATGTGATAATGATAAGAGATTGAGCGCCAAAACCATATTTTAACAAAAGGTACAAAGTACAGTGCGACCAAAAAAATTAGAAATGTCTACCGAGACCAGATCAACCTATGGCCTACTGGGAATAAACCTATGATATACAAAAAAAATTATGACCAGAAGATGAATCGAAAAAGGAAACGTTGACACATATGGGTCCTTTAGAATTTAGGAAAGATTGTGTACCAAAAATACGAAACAATATAACCGGACAGAAAACGCAATACAGATTAAAAGTAAATGCCTAACTTTTTTAAATATCCTTTACGTGACATGTTAAATGAACTTAAGCCAAAAAAATAAATTTACCAAAATCACCGTAGCGCCTGAACAAACAAGATCTAAGTATTACCACCGCAACGACCAAAGGGAGGTATATGGTACACCATTCCCCAAATCCCGCAAAAGATTTCCGTCTAAAGGCGAGTTCGTCCCGACTGTGTACCAACTTGGGCACATAGTCTGAACATATTTAAAACATTAAACACCCAAGAGACGAAAAACTTATATAACGTGTATGGTGGCGAGCTCATCCCGACTGAGTTCCATCATGGGCCCACGGTCTGGATATATTCAAAGCTTAAAAAGACGCCGCACACGCAGACGAGAAGCATTTGGTGTCCAAACACCTGATTACGGAATGTTACCTAGCTCACGGTGAGATAACATGCTGGAGACGAAAATAAAAAAACCCCACAGCCATGCAAAACCACCGGGAACTCTAATAACACGAGGTAGTACGTAGGAGCGAAAAGGTTACATGCAAAAAAATTAAAAAGCACTCACCTTGACGGGTCCTACTTACAAAAAGCATGACAAGAAAATAAAACTCAAGTGGCAAAATTTTTTGGTGGCAATAAAAGACATTAAGTTTCGGACGATCTACAGGTATTTTTTGTAAAAAATTATAATTATCAGCATTATGTAAATAATTAAATTCAGTGGAAAATTCATGTCAGCTCCAGGTTGAGATACGTGACACGAAGCCAAAGAAAGTAAAGATCGGCGAGGTCATTACATCACTAAGCACTGCTAAGTATCTCGATAGGTGAACTATCAGCTGAAATAACAGTAGGTCGCAAATGGAAGTTAAAATAAATTTCCAACTTATTTAATAATGAAAGATCGACAAGGGATACTTGTACACCACTATCTAGTAAAGCTTTGATACGAGAATTAGATAGAGTAATCTCTAAAAAAAAACGATTATTCAAAGAATTCAAAGTCATGTAACAATTACAATTCACCACATTAAAATAATCACTGTCGAAGCGGGAACGACCCGACGAAGTAAACGAGCGAGGTGAAACAAACACCTCAACACAACAGGAAGTTCAACGGGGACGCAAACCTAGAACACAACGTGAAGAATTAGTTGAATGGGTAAATTACTATTGGTCTTCTAGACCAATCTCACCAAAAAGGACACAAAAAAGAAAAGGAATCAATTAAATATAACGAGAAAAACAATGAAAAAACTTACTTCGGGCGCCATTTGTTACGCTCCATAAAGAAAAAAGAGCACTAAATGATCCTAGGACTGAGCCTAGGATAAACGTAGAAATTTAACACAAATAAAAAATGTATTTGAACCTAAAGATAGTTTATTAAGATTAATTAAAGGTGTCGAATAATAGACAATTGCGACAAAGATTGGTATAAAAAATAAATAGTAACTAGTTTAGGTGAGGTGACGATAATATAATAACAAACAAATTTAGAGGTTAGTAAAGACGAAAAATTAAGGATTAACACAAAAATTTAGAGATAAAAAGGTATTCCAAGAATGATTCAAGTTACGTTTCCGAATATTGGCCGAAAAAGAACAAACGTTCATGGAGCGCGCGGACTCTTTTAGAATTTGGAGAAACAATGCACGATAGCAATAATAATCAAAGGGGCCCTAAAAAAAATATGCGCATATCTTTTACATTGAAGTTCGGAGATGGGAATCTTAGATGCTTTAAATCAAAAATAAATTTAACATGTACGCAAATATAAAAAATATAGAAAACGGTTTCTTAAACTACGCTTATCTTGAAAAAAAAAGGTCTCGTAGCCGAAGTCTCCGGAGTCACACGCGTGCGTTGTACACAACGCGTGAAAGTATATGTGTCTCGCTATACGCGTGTGATTGCACAATAATCGTCCGCAGTTCGCGTTTAGTGGACAACTTCTTCAGGTGGTAGGTGGACCGGATCAAGCCGGTATTATTTGGTGCAAAAAAGGTTCCTTCCTTTCGCTCAGCAGATAGAGTGACCGTGCACCCAACTATGCGAACTAGGTCACTGTTAAAACTGCAAATGTACTTGTAATTGCAAATGTACGAAGTCGAGAACAAAAAATATATCCCTTCGGTTATGAGACTCAAGCACCCATGTCAAAAAGAAACATCTTACAACCATGCCGAACAATCTGACAACACATTCAAAATTTTAAAATAATAATCGAAACCATTAACAACGCAGGCCAGCAACTCTAACACACAAAGGAGTTCGACACCTAAAAAATAAACAAAATAAACGCGCGAATTTGAAGCGATTTTGTAGCGGTAACGCTACAGACTATACCATTTATTACGTGACTGTAGTGTAGTGAGATATTCAATATGCCATCGTGACCAAATTGACTGATACATTTTCTGAGTGACTTGAAAGCGTGATAATCGCGAGATTTTAATTTCCCGCCAGTGAGCTTCTGGCAAGGCTACTAGTGGTTGACCAATGATGAAATGACCGGGTGTAAGAACTTCGAGATCACAGGGGTCCTCTGACATAGGTACTAGGGGCCGGGAATTAAGTATTGACTCAATTTTAGAAAATAAAGTAGATAATTCCTCAAATGTTAAAATGATATCGCCCACCTCTCTCTTGAGGAGGTTTTTAGCGCTCTTGACGGCAGCCTCGAATAGGCCTCCCATGTGGGGCGATGCAGGAGGATTGAACTCCCAACGAATACTTTGTTTTCTAAACTCCTCCTTGAGGATGATCTCGTTGTCCAACAAGAACTGATTGATCTTCTTCAGATACGAATTAGAACCAGTAAAATTTGTACCTCGGTCCGATCTGATAAGTGAAGGCAGACCACGACGACTGACAAACCTGGTGAATGCCGCAATGAAGGCCTCGACGCTCAACGAAGAGACGACCTCGAGATGAACAGCTTTTGTACCTAGACATACAAAGACACACAGGTAAGCTTTGACTGATTTAGCATTTCTTAATAAACTGCTTTTGACTAAGAACGGCCCAGCAAAGTCAGTCGCTACGCCTGAAAATGGTCGTGCGGCTGTGACTCTATCAGCGGGCAGATCAGCCATAAACGGTGGCTGAGTTGACGCATTAAATCTGAAACAAACCAAACAGTTTCGGATAACCCTAGACACTTGTCGCCTGACTGAAGTGATCCAATACTCTCGCCTGAGTATCGATATGAGCGCGTTTGTCGCAGCGTGACAATATGACTTGTGATAATATTCTATCAGTAATTGCCCCCACCTATGATCCTTAGGTATCAAATAGGGATGCCTTGCCCCATATGGCAATGCTGATTTCCGTAGTCGTCCACCGACTCTGATAAAGTGTTCGTCATCCACGAATACACTTAATTTCTGTAGTGATTTACAGAGCATTTTTCCTTGTTTTATCAATATGATTTCATCCTTGTATGAATCCATTTGAATTTTCTTAATCCAATGTTTCGTAGCGTCACGAGTCTCGTCGAGTGATAATGAAGATGTAAGATTCCGTTTCTCCCTCGGTAATCTGGCATTCCTGCAAAATCTGAGTACAAATGACGTAACATTGATGAGTTTACTGAACGAGCTGATGCGTGACAATAACGTCTCTTCCCATGGCTCGACAGGGGTAACAAAATGGACTAATTTCTTGAATCCAGGTAAGTTGTGAGGCATCGAGACTGGTAGTGAAGGCCATTGTGACTCTTCCCTCAGTAACCAGTCTGGTGACCACCATAAATTAAATCCAAGTAGCTCTTTCGCTGACAGACCCCTTGAAGCGACATCTGCAGGATTTAGTTCAGACCTTATGTGACGCCATGTCATGTGACGTTTGGAGTTCTGAATATCCTGTACTCGATTGCATTCGAATGTTTGCAGCATGTGAGGTTTGGTATTTAACCATGATAACACAATGGTGCTATCTGACCAAGCATTGATGCTATCAAATTGAATTGAATGGTCATACGACTCTGCTACGTGATTTAATAACTTGTACACTAGATGAGCGGCACTGAGCTCGAGCTTTGGTATTGTTTGCTTTGATTTCAGAGAAGCTACTCGTGATTTAGCTAAAAGTAAACGTACCATGACGCTCCCTGACGCATCCACTGTCCTGAGGTAGACGCTCGCAGCAAATCCGGCTTCCGAAGCGTCTCCAAACCCGTGAAGTGAATATGAGACAGCCTGCGGTAGTGCAACACATCTAGGAATCTGCAAATTCGACAAATAGTTCAAGTCTTGAATGAGTTCGTCCCACTGACGACATTGATGATGGCTGACGTGTTCATCCCACGATAGTCCATCTGAGAATAGTGATTGAAGGAACACTTTGAATCTGAACACAATAGGCGCGCAATATCCACACGGATCATATAGGCGTGTGTAGCGTTACCGCTACAAAATCGCTTCAAATTCGCGCGTTTATTTTGTTTATTTTTTAGGTGTCGAACTCCTTTGTGTGTTAGAGTTGCTGGCCTGCGTTGTTAATGGTTTCGATTATTATTTTAAAATTTTGAATGTGTTGTCAGATTGTTCGGCATGGTTGTAAGATGTTTCTTTTTGACATTGGTGCTTGAGTCTCAAAACCGAAGGGATATATTTTTTGTTCTCGACTTCGTACATTTGCAATTACAAGTACATTTGCAGTTTTAACAGTGACCTAGTTCGCATAGTTGGGTGCACGGTCACTCTATCTGCTGAGCGAAAGGAAGGAACCTTTTTTGCACCAAATAATACCGGCTTGATCCGGGTAAGTTGATGTTTATTGAGATCTTTCCCCGCTACGCCCCGTTCTGTTTGTCTTGTCGTTCGTTACTCATTAGACCCTTTTATTCTAGTCCACCTACCCCCTGAAGAAGTAGTCCACTAAACGCGAACTGCGGACGATTATTGTGCAATCACACGCGTATAGCGAGACACATATACTTACACGCGTTGTGTACAACGCACGCGTGTGACTCCGGAGACTTCGGCTACGAGACCTTTTTTTTTCAAGATAAGCGTAGTTTAAGAAACCGTTTTCTATATTTTTTATATTTGCGTACATGTTAAATTTATTTTTGATTTAAAGCATCTAAGATTCCCATCTCCGAACTTCAATGTAAAAGATATGCGCATATTTTTTTTAGGGCCCCTTTGATTATTATTGCTATCGTGCATTGTTTCTCCAAATTCTAAAAGAGTCCGCGCGCTCCATGAACGTTTGTTCTTTTTCGGCCAATATTCGGAAACGTAACTTAAATCATTCTTGGAATACCTTTTTATCTCTAAATTTTTGTGTTAATCCTTAATTTTTCGTCTTTACTAACCTCTAAAATTTTTTGTTATTATATTATCGTCACCTCACCTAAACTAGTTACTATTTATTTTTTATACCAATCTTTGTCGCAATTGTCTATTATTCGACACCTTTAATTAATCTTAATAAACTATCTTTAGGTTACAATTTATTTTTTATTTGTAATAAATTTCTACGTTTATCCTAGGCACAGTCCTAGGATCAGTTAGTGCTCCCCTCTTCCCTTTGTGGAGCGTAACACGTGCTATTGTACTAAGGATATGACGCTTAGTAATCGGTTGACCTAATATAATGGTACATTGATCTGATATGACATTAAGTCTGATACTGGGTCCCATTGAATCCCTAACACTTTAATAAAGCTTTTATCATCAGTGTCAAACTGTCGGGGTTGCTCGCAGTGTTCTTGTGGTAAATCTTGCAGTAGTTTATTGCAATTCGATGACCATTTCCTAAGCTCATATCCGGCGCTTTTCATAAGCGCGATGAGTTCCGATTTGAGGTGTTGCGCGTCTGATAGTGAATCCGCGCCCGTTAGAATGTCATCGACGAAGATATCTCGTCTGATGACGTCTGATGCTAATGATTCATGATGATCGGCCTCCCAATCATCGGCTAGACGTAACAGTGTCCGAATTGAAATGAACGGACTTGACCGTAGTCCGTAGGTATTAGTATTTAACTCGTATACCTGAATTGGTTCAGACGGCTCCTCTCGCCACAAGATGAGCTGATACCTCCTGTCTTCAGGGTGTATCCAGGTCATTCGAAACATCTGCTTGATGTCGGTTGTGAAGACTATTTGATGTCGTCTGAAATTCAACAATATTTGAGTAATATCATTTTGTAAAGGTTGGCCTGTATGAAGGCACTGATTTAAGGATGTCCCAGTACTTGAGCGGCCACTACCGTCAAATACGACACGGATCTTATCTGTTCCTTTTTTAAATATACCATGATGAGGTATGATAAAATGTTCTGAATCAAACTGAAACTCCGATTTTGACATATGACCAAGAGTTTCATACTCTTTCATGAAATCCTTGTATTTATTAGCAAATACTGAATTTCTAGCCATCTTTCTTTCCAAAGATCGCAACCTATGAATAGCTAAGGCCTTTGATTCACCCAATGGTGGCCTTGTTGACAGTAATGGTAACCTAACCATATATTTGCCGTCTGGCATACGCTCTAGCTTTATCAAAGTTGCTATCAGCAAGTATGATATTTGATGACCTTAATTGATTCTTTAATTGAGTATCATATGCCGGAATATTTCCTGATAATGTGTACACTACCATTGCCATGGTGCTAACAACTGGTAATTGAGTACTGACAGGTTTGATAACCAATTTGGCAATAAGACCAGGTGTACTAACTGGTTGATGACCTACTCCATACAAAGAATTACTGTTACACTGTTGGTGCAAATTTAAGTTATGAACTAATGAATGTTTGACAACTGAAACAGCGGCTCCTGTATCTAACAGTGCCCTGACCTTGACATATGTGCCATCACCTGACCTGACCATAACCATTGCAGTAGGGCAGATGGTTATAGGGAGTGATGGACCCTGAAGTGCACCAACAGCGACCGCATCTCATTCTTGATCAGAGTCCTGCGTAGAGCCGAACCTGAGGGTATTGAACTGAGTCTGAGCATAGTGTGCTCTTGCACCAACTGGCAGCCTACGATAATGATGCGCGCGCACCAGTGGAGCCTCCCATTGAGGCGCTGATGATGAGCCCGCTTCTCCCCGGATCACATCAGCGGCCTGCTGTGTGACCAGGCGAGCGGCAGGTTGATCCGGCTGCTGAGGAGCAGTGGTGTCCCCATCGGCATTGCAGATTAGCGAGTTATGTGCTGGGGATCCACAATGAGCACACCAGTTCTTATGAATACACTCATTGGCATAGTGCTTCCTCAAGCATCGATAACAATGCCCGGTCTGAGTAGCCCACGATCTACGGTTAGACCGTGACAGCTGTTGAAAGCCGGAGCACCTATAGAGAGAGTGTCCCTGGACACCACAAAAAGAACATTGAGGCCTCACCTGACGAGCTGATGATGATGGTCCTTGATCGGAAGATGATGACATCACCTGAGTGTGTTGATGGGGTTTGCCAGACGTCACTTGGCGTTGAGTTGGCCGCTGTACTGATGAACGCACAGGCGGTGGTGACACACGCTGTGGTGTCTTGGCATTCTCCGGTGTCAGTGCAACTGTCTGCTGCAGGCGGCACTGTTCATCCACCAACTCCAGAAGTTGGTGAATAGTAGGCAGAGTGTCTCGGTCTACACCGAACCTCTCCTCAAACAATGCCCTAATGCGAGCAGGAAGTTTGTGTAATACCAAGTATAGTAGTATGTAAGACCACTCCTTGACAGGCTGCTTCATCTTCTCTAATGCTTGAAGGGCTTCCTGAAGAGGATCCTGAAAGTGAGCCCTTAAATCTGAAACATTAAGGATTAAGGGGATATTGACAATCCTACCAATGTAAGTGTCTAGCAAGACCCGCTGATTTTGGTACCTATTTTGTAACAGCTTGATGGCTACAGAGTAATTGGCATCATCTATAGGTAGCTGCCTGACTATATGTAGGGCTTCACCCTCCAAGGATGCCCTGAGATAATAATGTTTCTCGGAGTCGGTCATGTTTTCCCTATCATGAACAAGGGATGAAAACAAGTCGAAATATGGTATCCAGTCCATGAGATTGCCTGAAAACTTGGGCAACTCAATAGCGGGCAATTTCGCTATAGTGTGTGACAGCAGCTTTGTTCGAGGCGGAACAGACGCGTCGGTTTCACAGAGCTCCTCGATTTTTATGAGCAACCTATTTATCTCAGTAAATTTAGCCCTATAGGAAGCCATGTCGTCCTCATCTACCTCATCTCCGGCCCCCACTAGTAGCTCATAAGCTTGAACAAATAAACCGTAGTACTGGTTAAAATGTCGCCTAGCGACTGCGGCGGCAATAGAACTTGTTGTGTCACTCACCGTAGCGGCAAAGTCCAATAACATTTGGTACTTGCGAGCTAAATTGCGTACGCGCACTTCGTACCGACATTTTGAAATCTCAATACACACTTACAATTAAATAATTCACCGGTTGGTGAGAAATGAACTTGGAAGTTTGTTTATAAACACCGGTAACGATGATAATGAATTCCTAACCTAAATACACTGTCAAGTCAAGTTGACATTGACGTTGACAGGTAACAGATAAACTTAATGTCCATAAAGCACTGACGTCGCTGAGTGTTGCCAACCTGACAACCGTTACCGGTTGCTTATCCCGCTCCGCGCGAGATAACCTCAAATGAATGACGTAACAAATATGGCGTGTTGAATAAGTAGCCGATTGACTTAATCAAACACAACACACCGAGATGATCACTGATTCTAATGTAGGTAATATAAATAACCACACTGATTTTCGATGACGATCGATACTTGCCGGGCGTTGCGACCTTGATGTCGCTTATGCCGCCTTGTTGATGAATATTGATGCTTGCATGGTGAACTCCGCGTTCACAAGCCGTTTTCCCCTCATGGGCCACCAAAATTATGCGCAATATTCAGTAGCCGTGGTCCTGACGGGCTATATTAACGACACGCTGGTGGGTGATGATTGTGATTCTCTTTAGAGCCGCAGACGGCGGGTTCGAAGCGTCGCTGATGGCTCTTGAGACGTGAAATTATGAACAACTGTTGATTTGAACTGATTTAATCACAGTAAACACTTATCACGATATACAGTAATAAAAATGAAATATGCTTGAAATATGCGTCCGCACGCTCGTGAATTGACAGGGCGGAAAGGAAGTAGTAACCAAAAAAAACATAGATTTTAAATCTATACATAAACTAGATTCCTAGACTATGGTTATAAGGCCGGCGACAGACAACCACACATGGTTGATAAATTACACGATGATATAAAAGTAAATAAAAACATGTTAATTTTCCGTTAACACGTATGGCAACGTATCTGTCATTTTCGTATTTGTGAGTAGTAGTGTGTCTTTTAAGGCTGCGGAAAGTTTTCGTCGTCAAAAGTAAGTTTTTATTCGTATTTTGAGTGTGTTTTCTAAAGGTTTAAGCATAATGCTGTTAGTCTCTTCGTAGTTAATGAATGATTTCATGATTTGTTGGTTATTTTATGTAGATATTGCTGCTCTCGGGCAACTTTTAACGGACTGACATTAGTTTGAACTGTAGTGTCGAATTTGTACCTGTGGACAAGTGTTTTATTGTACCTGTGGACTGTCTAAAGGTACATGTTGAACCTGTGGACAGCTAAATATGAATAGTACAGTATGCCGTAGTGAATAGTATGCCGTCCATAGGTACAAACTGTAGTTGTACCGGACAAAAGGGGCATTTTTTTAAATATGCTTATATCTCTATAGTTTTAGTAGATAATTAAAAACAAAGCGGTGATTATGAAAGACTGTTTAATTACGATAGTAAAACAGTAAATAGTTTTACAAAATTATTGTCAGCTTTTTTTTTAATATTTGAAATAGTCTAAAAATTGGAAAGTGTCCACAGGTACAACAGATGCCCCAATACAGTAAGGTTTATTTTGCTCTATCATAAATTTGTTAGTTACGCGTTTTTGCAGTATCGCCGACGATACCATCGACAACAGATTAAAGGGTTTTTGGACTAAATAAAGTTTTCTCAAACATGCTATGTAGTGTCGGCGTTATGTTAGTTATTTTAGGCTTCAAAGTGCCACGTTCCCGACGGAACAACTCGAGAGAACTGTAAAGGAATTTCATACAAAATTGAAGGCCTAGGCCGGGAAGTAATTTTTTTTTAATTTTAATATGGCCATGACAGCTGGTTTTATGAACAGGCTGAATAGCTGAAAATCGTTTTTTTTTTATCTGTGTGGTTCGGACCAAAAATATCCGCGTTAATGCCTATTACACAAATGTTTTTCGAGTGATGTGATTTTTTATTTCATTGCATATGTTTGAGAAAAGTACTATACATACCTCGCCGTGAAAAGGGGTTGCCAGCCTCGTAACTATCCGACCTCGCTTCGCTCGGCTGTCTATATGAACTCGGCCTGCAAACACCTACTTCCCGGCGTCTGTAGTAATGTACTATTTTACACTTTGAATGACTTTTTGGAATCACTACATAGTATAAAACAAAGTCGCTTGCGCTGTCTGTCCCTATGTATGCTTAAATCTTTAAAACTACGCAACGGATTTTGATGCGGTTTTTTTTAATAGATAGAGTGATTCTTAAGGAAGGTTTATATGTATAATACATTCCACGCGGGCGAAGCCGCGGGCGGGTCGCTAGTGTAAGATAAGTAAGTATGTAAATAAATAAATATCAGGGGACAATGTCACACCAATTGACCTAGTCCCAATTTAAGCTCTAGGCTTGTATTATGGGTACTAGAGAAAACGATATAAATACTTATATAGAGAAATATATACTGAAATACATAGTAAACATCCATGACTCAGGAACAAATATTCGCGCTCATCACACAAATATCTGCCCTTACCGGGATTTGAACCCAGGACCGCTAGCTTCGTAGGCAGGGTCACTACCAACTAGGCCAGCGCGTCGTCCAAAATGCAATTAAATGTAAGGTAATTTCGTTAATAATGTATGAATTAAATGAAGTGCCGTAGCAGGGTTTATGTTGGACATGAAATATTTTAAGACCATTTTAAACATAATCCAATAAATGATATAACTATAACTAAGTAACACTTTAGCTATCTTTATCTCAGGAACCACTCCAGTCGTGATAATTTCCCGCTTGTTCAATATTACCCAAACGGTCTCCCGAATTGAAAAAATAATTATAACATGCAAGTACTTAATTATTTTTTAAGAGCTTTCCAAGCTGGAAGATTAATTGTACATTACCAACGTGTAAAAGAGCCCGCATGTGGCCAATTAACTGAATAAATATTTTGAATTTTTATTTTTTTATTTGAATGACGTAAATTTTATTTTTTTTCATTTTTTTTACATCCTTTTCGGCGTACCTGAAAATTTGTAGTACTAGGAATCTATGAACTAGACTAGACTAATAAACTACACTATGGTTTACTTTCCCTTCAGAACCGTAAAAATGGGTTAAAAACAACAGAAATCGTCATATTACAATACAAACGAAATGATGTTATTTTGTGTTCGCTGCTTTTAATTACATTATAGAATTAAAAACCGTAGTTCAATGACATGCAGATTTAAAAGGCGTCTCGCGTGCTACAACTAAATGAAAAATACAAATAATTTATTTTGGCAGTAGTTTATAATTAACACCGAGTTGACACGTAAACTCGCACGTCATTATTTCATTAGTTAACTATTTTAATCAAGTTGTTTAAATCATTTTAATTAGTAAGACACTCCCTTTATAGCGGCACCCTTTGATGAGTTATTTTAATATTCATCACAATTAAACACTATAATAACTTTTTTTTTTTACGGCTTTGTTTGTTCGGCTTTAAGGTACCCAACAAAAAGTGAAGTGAGTGAAACCATGAGAAGTATGAAACTTTGAAGGTGTTTTTGTTGTTGTAAGATATAAGGTTTTAGCCGAAATAACAAAACATGGATCCGTTATTTTTTCATGTTCTCTAACATATAATCAATCCAGTAATTAACTAGCAATTTGCTTTAACAAAACTGTCTACAAAACGAATAGGTTGAGTTTTGACAGCTAAAAAAAAATACGGGTACGTCATTTTAGACTACTCTCTAACATATATAAAATAAATTAAATCGCCGGGCAGTTAGGTACCTTTCCTTGTAAGTATTAAACAAATATTGTCGTGAAACGATAAAATAATGAATTGGATTTGATATAAAAGCTAATTTATGATTAAACAGCAGTGTACATATTGTTGTGTTCCGTTGTAACGGTAAAACAACCAGTGGCATAGAAGCATTCAATCTTAGTCCTCATGGACATTGATAACGCTTTTGGAGTCTTAGGATAGTAGTCTTGAGAATTAATTTCGTCTATGCTGCCCTTCTTTGGAAAAAAGGCACATCTACTATAATAATTGTATTGCACTTTCAACCTTATTAAAACCACTGGGAGTTCAATTTGCTTCATTGAATTAATTGCACTTGTGCCTTTTCTCCGTAGTAGGGCAGTATGGGTCTCATGGGTTTGTTCATCTGCCTCCTTTGCCATTCCACTAATATTATAAATGCGAACTGTGTGTGTGTGTGTGTGTCTTAGTTTGTTACTCGGATCAAATTTCAGGGTCAATCAACTTTTCTTTGTAGCTCGTTGCCATGGTGACGTCTCCTGGGTCACTCTTTAAAACTATGATTTCAAAGGATATAAGTCCACTAAAAAACTGTTTTATTGGCAATTACACACCCATTCTTTTATGGCCTTTCTCCTGAGTGTACTGGAAGTATATATTATAACATTTCTTCTAAGAAACTCTAGCACTGTTGTCTCCTGGCTTACGGGACAGAATAACAACAAGAAAAAGTTGATCCACCCTTCAAATGGAAATAGCATATAGCATATAGGCTACATTTCATTTCGGAAAAACTCAAAGTTTCCAAGGGGATAGCGAAGTCGTGGGCAGAAATAGTAAAAAATAAAACGCACACCGACCACAATAAATAAGGATAATAGGGATAAGTTCGCCTTTGTACATACTTTTCTTGTTTCTGTTTTATTTTTGATCTGTTATTTTCTGTTTGTACAATAAAGAGTTTACATACATACATACCACAACCAGTATCAAACATAATTAACAAAACTTTAGAACATCCCTACTAAATGTTCTAGCAACAGAAACTCGTTCCAAAAAACTTTACAAAACAGTAACTTTTGAATTTAAACTAAGCAATATGGACAACAGCCAAGTCCCAAACCAGGGCATAAAGTTTCCGATATGAAGTGCCTCTGTCTTATCTGGCAGTAGTTTCAGGTAGTGTCCTGTTAATGGTGCAATTTTAAATTTCTTCAACTGCTTGACTAAAAGGAGAAATAACTTAACGACGCGCTGGCCTAGTTGGTAGGTTGGCGGTCCTGGGTTCAAATACCGGGAAGGGCAAGTATTTTTGTGTGCGATTCAGATTTATTCCCAAATTATGGATGTTTTCTATGTAATTAAGTATATATCTCTCTATATAAGTATTTATATCGTTGTCTAGTACCCATAGTACAAGCCTATAGCTTAGTTTAGGACTTGGTCAATTGGTGTGACATAGTCCCCTGACATTTATTATTATTTATTATTAACTGTGTGGACTCCGACTCGTAGGTGAGACTTTTTATGACTTTTAGTTTTTAGGGTTCCGTGCCCGGAGGAAGCCCTACGGGACCCTATTAATATGCCTACGGTGTCTGTCCGCCCGTCATAAGTTTAAAAAAATACCTTCTGCTGAAGTTTCTGGCGGCGCTTCTTCTCCGCAATGATGGTCTTCTCCGAAGCGCAAGTAGATTCACTCCATATTACCGACGTGTAAAAGAGCCCTCATGTGGCCAATGTACAGTTTTTTTTGGAGTTCTTTTGGCGTTCCGAACTGGATGCCAAAAGGGACGAATTAAAAGCACGACCATTATAACCAGAGGTCGGAATAGGTTTTGCCTGTTTGCCTAAACTTTGCGGGAGGACATGCGTAAGAGTGGTTACAACCACCAAAAATAATGATTTATTTTTATTGAATGCGGGATTTCCGTTTTTTTTTAATAATACGTAAATGTGGAAAGACAATTTTACATGATTAAATGACATATATTCTGATTTATTTCTAATGTAAATAAACAAACAAAGTATTTCGTAATATATATTTTTACCTTACTATTTTACCTCATTACTTTGTTTTACATACCTTGTTTATTTTATCGAGACTCCTTTAGCCGTGTACTTACCACCTGCGACCATGCTGATAATGGGGACGCTCCATAAGAAAATGTTTTTAACATGTGATATTGAGTTATAGTATCAATTTCCACATTTATGTATTATTAAATAATCCCGGAAGTCCCGCATTCAATAAAAAGAAATCATTATTTTTGGTGGTTGTAACCACTCTTAGTTACGTCCTCCCGCGAATGTTAGGCAAATAGGCACTGCCTATTCCGACCTCTGATTATTACTAAGCGGTTTTTTTTTCTTCAAAATGTGATGTTGCGAAGGATTTACATTTTTTTTAAATACAATAATCGTTTTAAAAAATAAAAATGTAAAAAGCGATTAACGACTTCAACGCATGGAGTATTGGAGTCCCAGGAAAAAGCTAGTTTATTCATAATTAGTAACAGTTGTTAAACTTTGAATGTCTAAATGGTCATAATTGCCTCAAAGTTATGATTTGCGACTCTAAGGATATTATAAAAGAGATGTAAATCAGACCCTTAATACAGGTGTTAGTTTATTCGCTATGCTAATGAAGGGTCGCAGGGCCAGCATGGCGGCTGTAAACTGGTGATAAGAATTTTACTCATACTCGTATTTTATTGCATCCTCGGTGACAGTGATTTTTGCAATGATTGAATACAAAGTAAATAATTGCTATTATTTTTTTAAACGCAAAAGTGTGGTAAAAAAAAGTTACAAACAGAATATAGAACAACTTTTTAAGTCATAAGAACGACTTTTTTAAGTTGCTTAAAAATTGACAAAGGTGGTTCTAAACACATATTAATAAAAAATCTATTGAGCGAATCAAGACAGTCTGAAGTTTAAGTCAAGGTATTTTGTATTTTAAATTATTTTTCTCAAACATGCTCGGAAAAAACACAAGGACGGAAAGTGCCTCATTTTACTCCTAGGAGTAAACCAACCATATGAAAACACTTTCCGTTCATGTCCATATTGTTTTTTAAAAGTGCTCTCTATTGCGTATAAAATCGAAAGGACCATGAAAAATATCCCGTACACCCAGCTTGTGGATGGGAGCGTGTGGTGCGGCGGCGGGGCTCTGCAGTGCTGGCGGCGGCTCGTCGTGCGTGGAACTATCTTAACTAATACTCGTAGTTTTCAAACAAACATTCTCTCCGAATTTGTCAAAGGTTTTAATACTTAAAATCATATTTGTGTATCATTTCCTCACGTTGTTTGAGAAAAGCATTATATATGCCTCGGCGGAAATGAGAATTTCCTGACTGGTATTTTAGCAGGCTTCGCTATTGCTCGGCCTGCTAACCACCTCGTCAGGTAATCCCTTATTTTCCGTGCCTAGGCAATAATTAACTATTATACGGGGCCTCTGTTGCCATATTTCTTCTTAACGATTTTAGACACTTAGATCAATTTCAACAATGAAATAACGATTTAAATTTGTTTTATAACACATTAACTTCTGCCCGCGACTTCGTCTGACTAGATTTTGATTATCGCTAATCCCTCGGGAAATTTTGAATTTTCTGGGATGAAAAGTAGCCAATGTGTTAATCCAGGGCATAAGGTATCTCTATTCCAAATTTCATCCAATTCCGTTGAGCCGTTGCAACGTAAAGGAGTAACAAACTAACACACACACACGCAATTTTTTGCCTTTGTAATATAAGTAGGATTGACGACGCGCTGCCCTAGTTGGTAGTGACCCTGCCTACGAAGCTAGAGGTCCTGGGTTCAAATCCCGGTAAGGGCAGATATTTGTGTGATGAGCGCGAATATTTGTTCCTGAGTCATGGATGTTTTCTATGTATTTAAGTATATATTTCTCTATATAAGTATTTATATCGTTGTTTAGCTTAGTTTGGGACTAGGTCAATTGGTGTGACATTGTCCCCTGATATTTATTTATTTATTTATTTATATCAACAGAGCCCCTAAATTATTAAAATAATAATAATACATGTAACAATAAGCATAACAGATGTAAGTAACTTAGTTTAAATACTCTTACGTTTTTTTATTTGTTTGTAGCGGTCGTGGAATGGTGTATCGAGACACACTAAACTGTGGTTTAACGGTGCAGTTTTTGATAATTTGTATAAGTTCCTTTGATTTACTTTGTTATCAAAGAAGTGTTAGACAAATCAATCAGCGTCTCCGGCGACCACATGCAAGGCTCTTTTTTGCCCAAAGATGCATCGCAGTGCAGCGGGGTAACGCTGCGAGTGTCCTCGGCACGATGCCGCAAGTGGGAGCATTGGAGGGCTTTATTTTATAAGTTAAATTTAATATTTTAGTCTTATTCAATTTGTTTTTATAAAATACTATTAAATAGACTTTCATTATCTTCTTTTGGGGCCAGAAGGTTCTTGAGTGGCGTCCGCGGACCGGGAGACGAGCTGTAGGTAGACCTCCAACAAGATGGAGTGACGACCTAGTAAGGATCGCGGGAACGCGGTGGATGCGAAAAGCACAAGACGGTCTGAGTGGAGAGCCTTGGGGGAGGCCTATATCCAGCAGTGGACGTCTTTCGGCTGACATGATGATGATCATGATGAAATAGACTTTAATAAATAATAATAATTGTAATTTCGGTTTTCCTCTAGTTGTTTACCTTACCTATTTATTTATTGAATATATTCCTCCTCGCCGCTACATTCTCCGGTCCATACTAGCGACATAATTCCCAGCCAAGGTCCATGTTAATCCCGCTCAGGACCTTCCAAAGTGGTTCCTTGTGTGCCATTAATATGTTATTTTAGCATAAAGGGTATCATAATGTGCTGCGGGGTATTTCCTAACCCCTCACGGTTTATTGCATCTGAATTACTATCTAGTTCATTAATAATGTAATTTAGGGGATTTTCCGTTGATTGCCTACGTTTATGTAAAAGGTTAGGAGTTTTTGGCTGGTTTAATTTGGGTATTTTGGCAATAATGGAGGTTTTGTCCCCGTGAGGATAAGATTAATGTGTTTAAATTTGATGTAAAAGCCATGCTAGGGAGTGCGTTATTTTTTTTAATAAAAATAGGTTATTAAACATAAATGAAAGAATGAACGAACACAACAATTCGCTACTATTCATCTTTAAAATAAAAAACCGGCTAAGCGCGAGTCAAACTCACGAAAAATTTGATAAATGGCGGAAGCTTAGTAATTGCACGTAATTGGGTCTCGTTGGTACTTTAACCTCCTGGCACATGGGGGTGCTCACGGTAACATTGTAATTGCAACCTTGTCAAACAACCTTTAGGGTGCCTTTTATATTTATTGTTATGTCCTCAAGCGAGGATCGGGGGTCCCAGGAAGTGACGGAACCCTAAATAACGATAAAGTCCACAATAAATACATCATCATCATCATCATCATCATCATCAGCCAATAGCAGCTGCAGTATTGTACCTCCAATACCTTTTCAAGTTATTCGACGTTTTGACAACACGTTGGCTTAGTTGGTAGTGACTGTTTGCGAAGCTAGCATTCCTGTGTTTAAATCCCGTTTAGGGCAGATTTTTGAATCCTCTATATAGTTTTATTTATTTCGTTGTCTAGTATTTATAGTATACGAGCAAAGGGCTAAGTTTGGGACTAGGTTGGTTGGTTGTAGGTTGTGTGACATTGTCTTCTGATATTTATTTATCACTAGGTACTTATATTATAAAGGCGAAAGTTTGTGAGTATGTATGGATGGATGTTTGTTACTCTTTCACTCAAAAACTACTGGATGGATTTTAATGAAACTTTACAATATTATAGCTCATACATCAGAATAACACATAGGCTACATTTTATAAAGATTTTGTGTGAATTGTCTGAAATATGACGATTTTAATAGTTACGCGTTGACAACTAGTTTATTATAATATTCAATTGTAAACAAACGTTTACTTATCTTAACATCCTTGCACACTTTCACATCGTTGTAATTATTTTCAAACTAAAAGAGACTGCTTTATCACCATTTAAATAAGTATCATGAGGGGTTATTATGACATAGCCATGCAGTTCATTTTACGGTGAGTGTAAAGGACAGAGCTATAGCAGTATCATAGCTCTGTCTTTTTCTCTCAGCGTAAACTGAACTACATTGTCATGTCATAATAACCCTTCTGGGGGCCATTATGAGCTCCTTATTTCCAGCCAGTTCTCGGCAAAAACAGAACTGCCTGTCAAATTCGTATTACAAGCTCAAAACAAGACATTATTTTTCAGGGCACCTGATTTTAGACGGGCAGCACGCTGCCTGACGCTGAGGGGTTATAAAAACAAAACTATCCAGCTCATTTTACGCTGAGAGAAAAGGACAGAGCTTATAGCAATTATATAGCTGTGTCCTTTTCTTTCAGCGTAAACTGCACTGCAGTTATGCCCTTCGGCTGCGTACGTAACTAAGTTTTGTAACTAGCTACGAACTAGTTTTTTTTTTCGTGGTTTGTAGCCAGGTTACAAACGAAGAATTCCCTTCGGCCGCGTCCGTAACTTAGTTTTGTATGTAGCTACGAACTAAGATTTAATTTTCTTTGTTTGTAGCCAGGTTACAAACGAAGAATTCAATTTTGATTGTCTTGTTTGCCTATGTAACATGGTTACAAACAAATGGTTTGTATTTCCTTCTATGTAGCTGGATTAAGCTGGTTGGAATAAATTTATTTACCTTACTTACATCCACCCTTCTAATAGTCGATAGGTACTAGGTTGTTGGCATAATTAAAGAGACGCATTGTTATAATCAGTGAAGATTGGGCTAGAAAGTCTGATTACTGCGATAAGGAAGAGGAAGTTCGTAGCTAGTTACAAAACTTAGTTACGTACGCGGCCGAAGGGTAGTTATGTCATAATAACCCCTTTGTACACTCCCAAAACGATTCTAAACAAGACCCTCTTACATCTACATGGGATTTTTAGAACCCATTTGAAGACAGCCATAAAAGAAACGCCATGGAATAAGACACCATTTGCAAGATTAACGGCCATTATTCTGTGACATTTCAGATTATCTATGTCCAATTTAAATGGGTTCGCCCGCTTTCTATGTCCAATGTTATTAGATTTATTCCTCGGATAATCAGTAATTCACTGTGTAAGTCATTTCATTTTGCGATGAATAGTAGATATTTAAAGTGTTTTAAAAATTCGCCGACAAACTGTTACCGCAGTTTGGCTAAGTGTTTTATAAGAAAAAGTGTACTTTATTAGAGGAAATTAGAGGAAGAGGAATTATCATAGTTATAATTATGGCTTTTGACGTAGAGACCTCGTCGTGTTGTTCTCATAGTTATTATTTTATTTTAAGGTTTATTGGCCTTACATTTGTAATAATTTTATTTTTGCTAGTTTTAAGAACTTATTTTTTATTAATTTATTACCTTATTATTACTTAATGTAACTTACTTTTCAGTATAATTATTTTTTTATGATTGAAAAAGTGACCTTCTGCTGGAGTTTCTTGCGGCGCTTCTTCTCCGCAATGATGGTCTTGTCCGAAGCGCTGGTAGATTCACTGTACATTTCCGACGTGTAAAAGAGCCCGCATGTGGCCAATTTACTGAATAAATATTTTAAATTTTGTTTTTTTTTTGAAATAAATGAAAAATAAAGTGGAATGACTAGATTTTGGTATGGTTTGTTTTTGATTTAAGTAAATGTTAGTCGTGCCCCATTAATAACGCCCATAAAAATGAGGTTGTTATAGTATACTAGCGATCCGCCCTTGCTTCGCTTCAGTTTTAGAGAGTTTTTTGTAACGTATGGTTACCTTTACCAGAAATTATCCTACTAATATTATTAATGCAAAAAAAAGTGTGTTTGTTACTTTGTTACTCCATCACACTGCAACGGGTTAACGAAATTGGATAAACTTTGGAATTAATATAGCTTATACCCTGGATTAACACATAAGCATCTTTTCATCCCGGAAAATTTAAAGGTTCCCAAGGGAATAATGATTATTGAACTCTACGCGGACGAAGTCGCGGGCAAAAGCTAGTTATACATAGAAACCTTCACGTGAAAAATTATCTATCGGATGGTGAAAACCGCTTCATTGGAGGAGTTAGCGGATATAAAGAGAGACAGAAAGACAAAAATACTCGAATAAATAGTTTCAAATATCAAATTAAAAATACAAAATATACTTAATTGCTTGTAGATTACAGGAAAACCTATAAGTATATTCTACCAACAAAAAAACTCATGTACGGAACCCTCTCCATGCGAGTTCAACTCTCACTTGGCCTTTTTTTATAATATGGCGTCTGGTTACCGCAGCGCTATATTGAATTTTCATTAGATACTGTCATATCTACACTTACAAGATTAAGACCCTTTGCGTCGCGCAGTCGGGTATAAAGAAAATATTTTTATTTTTATTTTTTTTATTTTTTATGGTATAGGAGGCAAACGAGCAGACGGATCGCCTGATGGAAAGCGATTACCGTCACCCATAGACACCTGCAGCACCAGAGGAGTCACAGGTGCGTTGCCGGCCTTTCAAATGAGAGTACGCTCTTTTCTTGAAGGTTTGAAGGTCGTAACGGTCCGGAAATACCGCAGGCGACAGACCATTCCACAGTTTAGTTGTGCGAGGCAGGAAATTCCGTGTGAAACGCACAGTTGTGGACTGCCAACCATCTAAATGATGGTGGTGGAATTTCTGTCGCGTAGGACGAAGGCGGAAGGATGCGGCAGGAATTAATCCGAACAGCTCCTCGGAGCACTCCCCGTTGTACAAGCGATAGAGAATGCAGAGTGAGGCTACATCTCTACGCAGCGCCAAGGAGTCAAGCCGACCAGAAGTACGCTGGCAGCCGACAATTCGAGCGGCTCTCCGCTGGATGCGGTCCAGAGGGAGAAGCTGGTTTTGGGGAGCCCCAGCCCACAGATGAGAGTAGTATTCCATATGTGGCCGTACCTGCGCCTTGTACAGCTGCAGGCGGTGGGCCGGAGTGAAATACTGTCTCGATCTGTTGAGCACACCGAGCTTCTTCGAGGCCAATATGATATATATATATATATTTATATATATATATACATATATATATATATATTTACACACACACACACACACATGCGCCCGCACACACACACACACACACATACAAACATACACACACTTATGCACACGCAAACGCATACGCTCAGGCACACGCCCACGCCTAAGCGCACGCACATGCGTACGCGCTTGCACACGCACACGCAGACGCACACGCACATGCACATGTTGACGCACACGCACATGCACACACTCACACAAACACGCACACGCACAAGCGCACATACGCACACGCACACACACGCAACATAGACTCAGGCATTGCTACAGAATTACCGATAATCCTAAAAACTTGTTGATAACACTCAGTAGTAATTAAAACATCCAAGCACTCCTGTCAATACGATCTCAAGTTAACGGTATAACTTGGTATTGAGTAAGCGGTCAAGAGCCCAAACTCAAGCGGTCGTCCATGTTAGTTTATTTGTTAGGTTACTAGAAACTTTAACTTTGAGTTATGAAACTGGCGAACATTGAAACTTAATGAATCCAGTTCGGGTCAGTTCCAAGTTGAAGTACTTTATGAGATACGTTATATGCTTGCTTGTGCGGTTAATATTTTTTGACAAACTTACAGCTACACTCAGGGCGAGTTAATGATAAATAACCTACTGCATGTAGCTGTAACACAAGTATAGATCCATTGACATTCTTTATTTGAAATTTGACGTAAAGTAAGTCCATATTAGTTATGTACTTTTTTTAGTGACAAATAAAGGGGCTCAGCTCACTTATCTATCCTAATGTTCTTTTTCAACGTATTTTTTTTTGGTGTATCGTAGGTAAAAACATAGAAGCGTCAAATTTGACCAACAAATTAATATGATAATAGTACAATCCTTGAAGAAAAACAACAAATACTGGTACATACATACATACATTAAATCATGCCTGTATCCCAAAGGGGTAGGCAGAGACCACTTCTTCCCACTTGCTACGATCTTGACAAATTTCTTTCGCTTCTTCAACATTCATACATCGAGTCATGCACGCACGTCGGTTTCGGGTACTTAAGATTCGGCCCTTTTCCAGTATTTCTCCGATTTGATTCGAAAAAGTACGCCTAGGGTGGCCCCTTCCGACCCTTCCACTCACTTTCGATCTGAATATCTCTTTCGTCAATCTTCTTTCATCTATCCTTTCCAAATGACCGAACCATCGAAGCATGCCCTTTTCAATCTTAGTCACTAATCTTCTTTTATTCCACATTTCTCTCTGATTTTTTTCATTTCTTACTCTATCAATCAGTACTTAAGATTCGGCCCTTTGTTATATTATTACTAGGCATCGGAGTTTTTGTCGCACGGTAAGACTAATAGCAAGCTATGGAGTCGTCATTTGCCATAAATCGAAACTCTTATTCATATTCATACTCATTTATTTATTTAATTATTTAGATTTTTTTTTATAATCAAGGACAACCACGTTGACGAGTTCAGAAACAATTATTTAAAGTTATATTTGGAAAATAAATATTACAATAAAAAATAATCACCATTTTATACTAATTTATTTACGAAAATTAATAAACTAACAAAAGATACATTAAAACACGGCAGAAGGGAATGTTTTAGTCCACACTAGTGGCGAATTGTATGTTTAAATAGTTCAAGTTATGTATTTATAATCTAATAGTTTTTTTTTTAAATATAACTTGACTAAGATAAAATTATACACGACCGACCGCTAAAGAGGCATTTTAAGATAAATTAAATAAATGAATATGAATAAGAGTTTAGATTTATGGCAAATGACGACTCCATAGCTTGCTATTAGTCTTACCGTGCGACAAAAACTCCGATGCCTAATTATTACTTAATTAGCTACATTTATAACAAAAAAAAAAACCGTTCAAGAGCATGGTCTGTGTAGGGTTCCGAAGCCGTTACTACACAAAAACTATCTCAAAAAAACAAAAAGTATTTATAATCTCTATTTAAAGTTATTTTATCTACGCACATAATCATTAGTGCTCTAAAATGTGTTCAGAAACTGTAGGAAATGTCCAGCATTATTATAACCAATTTAACTTTTAAAACTTCCTTGTCTGTGGTAGTAGGTAAAATCTGTAGTGTAATGTTATAACAGTATTGATTTTTGTAAGTTTTTGAGTTTAAATTATCATAATTTAGAAGTGCGACCTCTAACAACTTATGTTTTCTTTAGTAATCTGTGGTTAACGGTGTTGGTGGCACAATAACATAGCATGTTGCACTGTATACTACTTAATCATAAGCCAAGATTGTGTTACTGTTCGTTAACCTAAATAAATAAATAAATAAATAAATAAATAAATAAATAAATAAATAAATAAATAAATAAATAAATAAATAAATAAATAAATAAATAAATAAATAAATAAATAAATAAATTTGGAACAGCTGTCAAAACTAAAAAATGTTTTCTAGTATCCATAGATATTAAAACAGTTATCGATACGAAACGTCAATTATTTATGTTTTTTAATATAAATCCCATGACATTTTGATCTCGAGTGACATTAAAAAAGGGACTTCATTGTCTATGACTTAAAAAAACCATTCATATTTATGACACTGACACAGCACAAGTTTGTTTTTCCGCCATTGTCGTGGTCAAGTCGTCAGCTTTTGAACCCATCTGAGAGTAAGTACTTATGCTAAGTGTGTAGATAAAGTAGTTTATGCAACTGTACATAATTAGACCTTAAAACACTCGCTGACGCTCGTTTCATAAAACCACACTCGTATTTTAAGGCATCTTATTATGCATCAGATGCATTAAGTACTGTGGTGCTGTCTTAGGTAATTTTAATAGGTACAGTCAGCGTCAAAAGTAACTGGTCACTTCAAGCTACTTTTGTACTTTATCGCATTAACACATTAGACAATCTTGTTTGACATTGCTTATGTGACAGTAAAGCGACAAGGTATTTAAGTGATCAGTTTCTTTTGACGCTGACTGTACTAACACTTTAGTCACCTGTATCTCAGAAGCCAATCAAGTCTTTTAAGTCGGTTCTTAGGAGGTACCCTAAAAATAAAATTTTCTTACTTTTTTTTACCGCTTTGTCAGCGTGACTAGATAATATTTAATAAACTGATTTCGACTTTAATGCTCGTCTCAAGATGCGTCAAAATTGACAGTTTCCTATGGCTTGACGTTTACTTTGACGTATCTTGTGACGCGCATCTCAGCCAAGATGTGTTTATTAATACGGCCCTAAGAGTCACAGAGTGAAACTGCGGACGGACGGACGGAAGGACATGACGATACTATAAGTGTTCTTAGTTTCACTACGGAACTCTAAAAACCGAAGCAAAATTGATCTTTTTACAAACTATAATGCCATAGACAGAAATAGGCGTAAGTACAACTTAAATACTCGTAACATGGCTTTTTTGCGTCAGTGGTAAAACACCAAGGCGTCTATTCCCGACAGTAATTTAGTATTCTATTTTCATGTGGGAGGACCTTGTGCAGGGTCCGTCCGGGTTGGTACCACCATCTTATCCATTAACCTTTCTACCGCTAAACAACAGTGTTCACATTGTTGTGTTCCGGTTTGGGGATAAGCCAGCCGGTGAAATGACCAGCATAGAGGCATTCCATCTCAGTCCTCAGGGTTGGCAGTGCATTATTTAGCAGTCTTGTGAATGCGAATGTATATGGGTCACAGTTTCCACTTACCATCAGGTGGCATGTGTGCTCGTTTGCCTTCCTATGCCATAAAAGAAAAAACGTATAGTCTTTGACCTGTTATGGTATTGTTTTGACTTCATCCGCCATTACTGTCAAGTAAATAAGAGCTACCAAAACGGTGACAATACGATAACTTAGGGGTTGGTGGGCCATTTGCAACGTTAAAAGATGGCGGACGTGTAATTTGTTTTAGACTTTAATTTTTGGGTAATTAGGTGTTCAACGTTCTTTTCTGATAGTGATTTGTACTTTTTATGCCTTTGTGTCGCACAGTGATTGAAGACTTGGACTTATTTCGTGTATCTGGCATCTTTCTTCTCGTTTCAAGTGGACTCGCAGTGGTGCAGAGGTTAAAACTATCTTGACCTCTGACCTACAAATCACCGTACAACGTTGCTCCCAATCTTCCTAGAGAAGATTGGATTGTGTTTTATTGCTATATTGATTTATACTCATATATACTTGACACTGGCGAAATCACTTCACGTGGAAACGCCATATCCCCGCGGTAGTAGCTGTTCAAGTCGCCGCGGGGGCAAAGAAAGGAAGGAAGGAACTTAGGGGTTATTATGACATAGTTATGCGGTTAATTTTACATTGAGCGTAAAGGACAGAGTTATAGCAGTTATAATAATATAGCTCTGACTTTGTGTCTCAGCGTAAACTGAACTGCCACCACAATCTCTGCTTTGCCCAAAGGTTGACTGGTAGAGAATGCCTTACGGCATTAAGTTCGCCTTTTGTATACAAAGTGTATTCTTTTATGCAATAAAGATTAAATAAATAAATAAATAAATAAACTGCATAGTTATGTCATAATAAACCCTTTGATCAAACACGATATGGTTTTTATCGTGTTTAAGAAAGGCCCTGTTCAAAACTGATTGGCTGAGTCGAGGGGGTTATCAAAAACTTTCATTAATTAAATAAAACAAGATTCGTTTACTTTGACGTTCAATACGTGTATTTATTTCTTAAACAACGCCTTATATTATTATGTACACAACCATATCCATTTAGACTAAGTATTAAAAACGAAATAGTAGTAGTTATTAAACAACATGATCTAAGCTTTATTTACTATAATATATAATAGCTATGAATACTCGAAAGCGTCGTGTTACCTCGAAAAATGTGGGTGTCCCTTGGAATCCCTAACAATGTTTGTCCTAATTAATGATTGTCCTAATCTGGTTTTCAGTGTCAGAATACTTTTTAAGTTTTAAAATTCAAGCGGAAATGGCTTGAGTGTAATTGAAAATTCGGACAAACGATGTATTAGGACAATAGACAAATAACGATTAGATGTAAGTAAGGTCAGGGGCTATTCCAACAGAGGGGTAAAGCGTCATTTGTTTTTAAAGGGAATATAACGTTTAAAAACTACTCTTGTGTCCTTTTAAAGTAGTTTGAAAGTACCTAAATTTCTATAAGGTAGCAAACATAGTTTTAGAACGTTTTCTCTTTTAAAATCGTTAAATGACGCATTTACCCCACTGTCGGAATAGTCCCGGCTGAGCTTAGTTATTCTGTTACCCTAATTCTATTATAATTATGATCGTATAACTGTCAATGTATATGTCTCGTTCAACATTGACTTGATGTGTTTATGATTTTGAAGACAAGTTACAATCGTTTTTTCTAAAATTATATTTTTTTTATACATATTTTGTCTGAGAATTATTAAGTGCTGATCATTCTCGTTTAATAAAGGTAACGTTACTTTAAACGTAGTTTAAGATAAGTTAGAAAGGCTATAGCCGTGTTTCTATACAAAATTTGCCTTTCTGTCAAATGTTCTAGTAATTTTATTTTTAGATACTCCTTGTAGGCAAAGGTCTGTTCCCCAAAGAAGAGCCATGTACACTTGTCAGTTTTCGTAATATGGCGGTTTGTTTTTTTTCACTTTTTAATTTTTTTCTTGAATTCGGTCTTTGCGATTAATTTGATTTTTTGGTAAACTATACTACATAATAAAACCCATCACTACAAAAAATATTGCTTGAAACTTTAGTACAAATATATGTCAAAATAATGGAAACTATAAATTGTTTTCTTTTTTTTGGTGTTCTGGTGTAGCGGCACCTACAGTTTTTATTTCATAAATTGCCCATCTATAGACCTACTACATATATTAAATTCAAATTATTAGCTTTGGTACTTCATGCCAAAAACTAACTACAAATAAAATTATTCCTTACTAGAACACTTTTTTATTTTTTAGATAATGTTTAAATAAATGTCAAAAACGAAACAAACTTCCAAAAATGACAAAATACAAAAATAGGATGTATACGATTTCATTCATACAAGTAATTAAAGCAATCCTGTAAAAACATTGAAACAAGGAAGGAATAATTTTATTTGTAGTTAGTTTTTGGCATGAAGTACCAAAGCTAATAATTTGAATTTAATATATGTAGTAGGTCTATAGATGGGCAATTTATGAAATAAAAACTGTAGGTGCCGCTACACCAGAACACCAAAAAAAAAAAAAAACAATTTATAGTTTCCATTATTTTGACATATATTTGTACTAAAGTTTCAAGCAATATTTTTTGTAGTGATGGGTTTTATTATGTAGTATAGTTTACCAAAAAATCAAATTAATCGCAAAGACCGAATTCAAGAAAAAAATTAAAAAGTGAAAAAAAACAAACCGCCATATTACGAAAACTGACAAGTGTACATGGCTCTTCTTTGGGGAACAGACCTTTGCCTACAAGGAGTATCTAAAAATAAAATTACTAGAACATTTGACAGAAAGGCAAATTTTGTATAGAAACACGGCTATAGCCTTTGAATAAAGTGTTTTTTTTTTTTAACAAAATAAAAAAATTAACAATCTTTTGAGTATTTTTCAAACACTTAAACTAGACCTTAAAGGTAATTACAGAAATAAATAACCTTCATGGTAACTGTGACCCCTAATTTAAGACTTAATATCTCTGCAACAGCCTTTTTTTTACTACAACAAAATGCATTTATTGACAATCAGTATTTTACATTATCTGTTTTACATTTCGTGCATAAAATAAAATCTAAATTAAAATCAGATGATCCGTTCAGGAACTTAAAATTATTTCCATCATATTACTAAATTAGGTTTTTAAAATGAGATTAGAGTACCGTCCATAATTTTATATTTTATACGTATTCTAACCTCATTGTCAAAACGTCATTAATGTCACATAGATATTTTCCCACTATGGATGATAAGCATGGATCGGAAATTCGGATCGATATTTACCTAAAGTTGGCAAAATCCCGGAAAAAGATAGGTAAACATGGCGTCGGCTTCTTAAAAATATTATTTTAATAATTTAAGTTCTGGGATTTTGGGATTCTACAAAACGTTAATATAATAATTACTTTACATGTAGGATAAAACGTCCTGTTTTGCTCCTATAAATTCGTTAGGTTAATAAGTTACAGGTAAATTAAATAACATTTGGTTAAACATATACATGGAAAATAAATTCAAACAGTTAATATAAATAAATAATTATGAATTAATGCCGGTGTAATTTATTTATTTTGAAATCCCGGAAATTTTATATGAATTATATGATTGAGTCCACCTCCATACAACTAAACAACAAAGCCGGCGCTAAAGTATAGGTAAATATCGATCCGAATTTCCGATCCCTGGATAAGAGATAATACCTTATTTTTAAACAATAGGTAGGTACAATTAAAGTGATTATAATCTTATCAAGTTATATTTCGCACCCTCAGAAGAATAGTGACATAATTCAGAAATTTGATGAATTTTGAGTTAGGGCTCTATCATAATCAATTTATGACTTAAAGTTTGAAAGCTTCGTCTTAAATTTTGAATTAGGTCACTATCGTTCTGTAGGTGCAATTTGAAAAATAACGATGAAAACAAAAATATCTTATACGTCTTAACAAAAAGTTTTCTATTAAGATGACATACCGTAAAATGTGCCTACTTTGCTCCCCCACGGGTAATCTTGCTCCATCGTTATATTGAGGTATTCTGTATTGTAAATCATTCTAGTGCTTTCATTCACTGCGCAGCTGGATGTATACATGAATTATTTTTAGAAAATTTGTCATCGGCCTTGTCAAGTAACATACAAAAAAGTTACTATGAAGCATAGTTACCCATGGGGGAGCAAAGTAGGCACATTTTACGGTACGAACTTTTTTCTCTTAACAATTCAGAAAAAAATAATCTTTCATATAAAAGGTCAAACTATCAAAAACTTAACAGGGCAACAAGCATCAGTAGTCTTACAATTATTTTTGAAGTAACACGTCCCAATATTTTGCATTATATTATTTTATACGTGGTAAATGTCAAGTTTTTACACAAATTAACGTAATCTCTTCTTGATTTGAATAATAGGACATTTTTTTTTATTTGAATAAGGGGGCAGATGAGCAAGCAAGCCACCTGATGGTAAGTGATCATCGCGACCCATAAACACCCGAAGAATCGCAGGTGCGCTGCCGGCCTTTAAGACGCTCTCTCCTTCTCCTTTTAAATTTAAAATGGAAAAATACTTAAGTTCCAATTTTAACTAAAATCATTTCTACAGCGAACGCTACGGATTTATCGACTAATAACACCGAAGTCGACGATAACATTTTACGATAGAGAATAACAGGTGTCGAATATTCAATGTATTCTGAGTTATACCCGCAGGTGTTGCCAGCACTCGGCACCCACATTTTTCGTATAATGAAACGCTTAATTTTACTCCATTTATTATTCTATTCACTAAATACAATAGCAATATTTAAATTTATAAATGCTTCGAAATGAATGTGGCGCAGACATTTTTATAAATTCATTCGCTTCAAAAAACTTTTGCGAACCTCCACTGCGGCGATCGTTACACGCATTATTTATTTGCTTTGTATGAATTGACATGTACTCTTACGAAGGTATGACATGCATGGAATGACGTCAGTGACAACCTGTTTTATTTAAGTATTTATTTAATTAATTTTATGGCATAGGAAGGCAATCGAGCACACAGGCCACCTGATGGTAAGTGGAAACTGTGACCCATAGACATTCGCATTCACAAGACTGCAAATGCACTGCCAACCCTGAGGACTAAGATGGAATGCCTCTATGCTAGTCATTTCACCGGCTGTCTTATCCCCAAACCGGAACACAACAATGCGAACACGGCTGCTTGGCGGTAGGTTAATGGATAAGATGATGGTACCAACCCGGATGGAACCTGCACAAGGTCCTCCCACAAGTAAAAGTTTTGTGGCTTAAACCACTAAACGTCAAACTTAAAAAAAGAGCGGTGTTAAAAGTTTATAACGCGTGTCTCTATTTTTATGTATCTGGGTGTATGTTTGTGGCGTCATAGCTCCCAAACAGATGAATGGATTTGGACGCAAGTATTTTTTTAATAAAGCTACATTAATCAGGGTGGTTCTTAGCAAGATTTTATGAAAATTGGTTCGGCCGTTTAGGAAATATCAGGTCTGAAAGTAGGTGTTGCCGTTATATTTGGGGCTTTTAACCAACTAAAAGATCAATATCTCAAAAACGGCTAAGCCGATTTTAATTAAACATATCTAAGAACCATTGCTAGAAATCCTGCTTTCAAATAAAAAAAAGATTTCAAATCGGTTCATTTGTTGAGCAAGGGTGTCACACACTAACACACTTACACGTCAAACTTATAACACCCCTCTTTTTGCGTCGGTGGTTAAAAAATAATTGGTCTGACTCTTTTACTTGAACAAAGACTACATTATTATGTCTTTTCAACTACGATTATCAATTTATATTATATTAATATAATATAAATTGATAAATATCTAATCCCTTTCACTGTTGCATGTTTCCAAACATTAAAATTTCCAAATCGCTCAAAAGTTTACTGGAAGAGATCTCTTAAGGGATCGATTTTGTACGTATCTTTTGATGTTATTTTTTTATAAAGTATTTTACCTAGTTACGCATGCTTGGAGCAAGAAAATAAGATCCATGTGAGGCACGCGTGTTGTTTGCGCCGCAGAGGAATTCCGACATAGCAATAGTAAATATGAAAGGTAATGAAATTATAAAAAAGCATGTAAAACAATAAAGATTACAACTAGTATCCAAATGACCAGAGCTCAAGTTGATAGTAATTTTGTATCAACGGTAGAACTCTGGTTATGTTTATAAGTAAGTATATTTACAATGTTTCTAACATAACACATAATATTAAATATTTCTGTGCATTCATATTGTACCACGTTTTACATGATCAACAAAATCTTTTACAGATATATTTTGTACCGTGTATGGCAAATAGTTAATTTAACAAAAAAGTAGCCTGATGAAACAAAACAAAGCCATATGAAACCGAATATTACAATACCATATTCGAGAGAGTCATCGACATTTCCCTGCCAATATCCATTATTTGTGTAACACCATTGAATCGTTTACCGGAGCAAATTTTTTACAAGTATGAAATAAATGCAACTCTTTCTGTTTTTTTAACACCCATTTGTGATGACCTGCAACAAAGTAAGTAGGCTAGATAACAACGACATAAAATCACACTAGGTATTTTCTAGACAACGAATATCAAGGCTATCTGAGAGACGTTGCGTTACTAACAAGGAAGGGTACCCAACTGTCCGACTCCGATTTGATTCATTTTGATATATGCTATAGAGTACTCTAAAATAACGGACACGTATATTTTTTTTGCTGCCTAAACTCAACCTGTTAGGAGAAAATGGCCTTCAAAGTACTGAAAATTGACCAAACCTTCTAATTTCTGAGAAGAGATTTGTTCAAAAAAATTGATAATTAATTACTGGTTTCGTTATATGTTGGAGAACATGAATAAAGAATGGGGACGTGTTTTGTCATTTCACCACAAACTCATTTTTTATATAAAAAAACACATGTCAAAGTTTCATAAAGTTCGTCGCTACACTCACTTCCTTATGGTTATATTTTTGCTTAAAAACTTTTTGGTCCATGATCTCATGGTTTACGCTTCTGAAAAAAAAAAAAAAAACCAATTGGCGGTTTTAAACTATTATAAAAAAAAATACTCTGAACTTTTTATTCTTTTCATTGCACCCTTCCTTGTAAGACTGCAGGAGACATTTATTACAAATAAGAATTCCTGGACTTAAGTGGCAGGGGGCAGAGCATATCACTAGCAGAACAAAATGGCCGATGATGTTGAAGAAAACTAGAGTAGTCGAGGGTAAACCGTCAACAAGATGGACCAACGTGCCTAAGATTGCGGGAAATCAATGGATGCAAGCGGTGGAGCATCGGTATTTATGGCAAACCTTTGGGGAGGCCTATGTCCAGCAAGAAGAATAGCTAAACTGAAGTGGCAGTGGGCGGGGCACATCGCTCGCAGGACTGATGGCCGATGGGGCCAGAAGGTTCTTGAGTGGCGTCCGCGGACCGGGAGACGAGCTGTAGGTAGGCTTCCAACAAGATGGAGTGGTGACCTTGTAAGGATCGCGGAAACGCGGTAGATGTAAAAAGCACAAGATCGGTCTGAGTGGAGAGCCTTGGGGGAGGCCTATGTCCAGCAGTGGACGTCTTTCGACTTACATGATGATGATGATGATGATGTCCAGCATTAGACGTTTTTCGGCTGAAATTATGACGATGAAACGTATCTTTCTTCTTTAGTATCCGTAGTCTATCAAAACTCCAAAACGCAATTAAAACACTACTCCACTAACAAATTAAAATAATTTTCATGTCAGAATCTCCAAGGATATAGTTGTCAAACTACGCGACGCGAGTTATCATTAAAACTTTACCGGTTCTGTTTATGCTACGTGCTTAAAGCACAACAATGTTATTGTTAAACCAATGCCTCTAGATCCCGGGGCTTAAGGATACTGTTAGAAACCGAAGATCCGGCACACTGGTTCACTTGGCAAAGCAAGACCAGCGTAATCTGATCTTTGAATTTAAAGCATTTGCAACGGATCCAGAGGTCATTTTAGTTAAGTCAGTCTATAACATTCATGTTCATTCGTAGTTGTTAGATTCAGAGTCGTTGTTGATGCTCTTGCTTATGATAATGGCTGACGTTTTGGATAGGAAATTAAAGTTTTAAGTTGTTCTATGTAACGACTTGTAGAATAGTGCTTTAAATTTTCTTCTGCATATTTTACGCGGTGGATGCAAAAAGCACAAGACCGGTCTGAGTGGAGAGCCTTGGAGGAGGCCTATGTCCAGCAGTGGACGTCTTTCGGCTGACATGATGATGATGGTTCCCTAATGATTCGCCGACAATTATTTGGCAGATTATTGATTGGCAGACAACGTTTCGCCGAGTAACGGTACGCCGATGGATTTGTTCGTAGATGTATTGTTTCGCAGACTAACGTTTCGTAACTCAACCTTTAGCAGCTGTTTTAGTTGGCTTATGAGTCAGTAAGCTGAATCACTATTGGTAGAAATTCGGTTAGCCTATTAATCACTACACATTTTGAATGTTTGCTCGAAAAACTGTTCATCATCATTAGTATCATTTGCCCTAAGTAACGGCTCGGTTTATTAATAGTTTACCTATTTTTAAATTGACTTTGTTGTGTTTGTTATTTACTGGGCAGATAAAAAAAAAATAACCTCGAAGGTCAAGGCGGGAGCCAAGCTCCCGCCTTGACCTTCTAACCTAACCTATCCGAGTCGGATCTGCCCTTACTTTAAGTTACTTAACTAAAAAAATGCCGAAACAAAAATCGACTGAACCTTAAATCTACTAAACAATAATGATGCCATGTCACAACTCTGCCTATTATGTTTCGACGAACAGCTGTTCGGTAAAATGAAACAATTACGAAACAAACAATCGACTAAACGTAACTCTGCGTATCGCTTTACTGTCTACCGACTATTCGGCGAGACAAATAATAGGCGTAACGAAATTATACCAAACGTTACTCGGCCAAAAGAAAGGTCTGCCAATAGTTGTCTGCGAAACAAAAATCTGCGTAATTAAACTCGGCGAAACGACAGGTCACCGATGATGATGATGATATTTTAAATTTAGTAGCTGTAGTCGCTGTCATATTGTGAGTTTTTTTTTCTTGCAGTTTTATGTACTACCTACTATTATTATGTATAGTAACTTTCGACCTAGATCAATATGGCGGTGCGGTGAGTTTTATTCTTGCTAAGAATCCACGGGGAAGAACATACGTTTTATTCAACAGTTTCCAAAAAACAAGCCAAAAAAAAGTTAGGAGTCGTTGAAAACATAAATACACATTTACCATCTTAAAAGGAAGCTACTGCGTTTTTGTCTGTCTTGTCGCGTTTCTTGCTACAACTTACGCTTTTAAATGGAAATTGAAAAGTTATTGAATGAGCCAACTGAGACGGATGATGAGTTTCGAGCACTGATGAATAATTCCCAGATTATTATGCAACTTATGCATTTTGATGTGAATTTTCAAGTGCTTTATTTGGAAAGTTTGAACAATTGGAACGTCAGGCTGGTTTTGGATAGTTTTTTAATGGTTTCTTATCTTTTTATTTCGTATCGCAAGAGCTGCAATGAATGGATCGAATACGCACGAAATACATGAATTGTTTGATACGGGCCGATTTTTGGCCGTTTCGATTGGTGAGGTTGAACGTGAATATACATCTATCACGTTCTGACCTGTATATGTGCGAGAGTAACAATTGCTATATCTATCGTGATCAAAGCGACTTTAAGGGCACGGGTTTTGGGTTTGAAATTCGAAGTACGTTAAAATAGACGGCATTTACACGATCACAGGTGATTAGTTTCGCGCGTTTCAATCGTCGTAGCTCCAATAAAATAACCTAAAAGTTATTAGGGTATACTCGTACAATTCAAAGCTATGATCACCAATTTATAGTAATATGTTATTGGTAGTCCAATAATTAAGAATTGTTTTGAATTTGAACTGATGATAAAGTCTTCTTTAAACTTAACAGGAGATTAGAAATTTTGTTCATACTTGTCTTTGTCCTTTGGTAAACTTTGAATAAGTTCACAAAAATTAAAAAATGTTCTACATATTATGAAAACTACTGCTTCTCGGCAGTTTAAAAATGTTGGTTAAAGTATATACAAGCAGAATTTTTATTACCACGATTGGTCTACTACTCCAAGTCAAAAAAATACGGTTATGGCGCATAACGTCTCACTCGCAGAATGTCCCTTTGTACCTTTCGCGAAATGTCCCTTTCCTAAATTTTCCTTACGCAAAACGACCCTTCTGCAAAAGGCCCGTTTGCAAAACGCCTTTTTCACAAAATGACCTGATCGCAAAACGTTCCTTCGTTACATGCATTACGTGGTGGTAGTTCCGTGTAATGAGCAAATTAATGCTACGACTTAGCATGTTATTACTGCTATCATTATTATTGATTGGCCATCTCTTATCTCTACATAAACCAGCTTTTTACAGAAGGGACATTTTGCGAATGGGTCATTTCGCAGACGGGACGTTTTGCGAAAGGGGTGTTAGGCAGTAGGGACTTTCAGCGAAAGGGGCTTTCTCAGGAAGGGACGTTTTGCGAAAGGGGTGACCCCTTTTGAGAAAGGGACGTCTTGAAAATAGGGTATTTTACACAAGCGACTATTCGCAGAGAAGTTTTGCGAATGGGACGTAATTTTGATGGAGGCACGTTTTGCGAGTGGGACGTTATGCGACCTAACCAAAAATACTTCTCATTCTAAGTAACCCAGCAAAAGTCACTGAACCAATGTTAATTGTCACCTTGTTGAAAAAAAGAAATTCTTATTCATTTTCATTCCAGAATAAACATGGCCGACGTGGGGTCAACCAACTCATAAGGGAATTCCAAAAATATTTGGTGATTCGGTAACGTCTATAAATTTATCAAGACCGCTTTTATTGTTTGGGAAAAGATCTGTCCCGTGGACTTTTAATGTACGAAATATGATCTTATAAGACAATCGTGTTAGATGAGAGTTTTAGTTTTAGAACTAGGTAGCAGTACAAGAACTTAACACACTCCAAACGTCTTATTCGATTGTTAAAATGAATTTTTCTGATGTTTGGTTAAAACAAAAAGTTTGGTTATGTTATCTTAAATCACAGGTGCCTTTTATACGTATTGATTCTGTGTTTGCGTTGTTGACGAGGATATCTTTAAGTGACACACGAGCTGTATAAGGATTGCTCGAGAAGTTCTTATAGGCTCTTATGTCACAAGTATCACATCTTATCTGACAATTTGATTGGCTTCATCTTTTATCGTCATCTTTCGGATTAGCGTAAAATTATTAGAAAACTCGATGTTTTTGGCATAAGATCCAGATTTTTGAACAACATAAAATTATTTATGTCTAATATTATGTAAATTACGTGGATTTAATATAATGTAGTTCCTAATATATATCTTTAATACCTAAGTTGCATAGTGTCAAATCGTATAAACACATTGCTTGAGCTATACATACACGGTACACAAACTTATAAATTCCATATTTACACGTTAAAATTACATAGTACGTTAATTAGCTATTTATTTTATGAGAGACGTGTGTCTATATTAAATCAGAATTCTGTTACTAGCTTACTGAAATTAACATGCGGTGTTTAAATTCTATAAGTATTACAATAGCGTTCATTCTTTATTACTTTGTTCACTGACTAACATTACAATTTTACAAAGATTCCAATTAAAAATATTGCTTGAACGCTTTGTAACTGTCAAAATTTGGACAAAATATGACTTTAATAATATTACAACTATACAGTTTCCAATGTTTGGACCAACTACTATCATTGTGACAATGCGCAATATAGTACGGTACCGATGTTCAAGCATTTGTACAAATTGAACGTGTACAAATTGAACATGTTTATTGTTTACATGTAACAATGTGTAGCTACAGATCGGTTAGCAGCTGTCAGTGGCGCAATACTCATAAAAGTTTCTTAAATTGATTTTTGTACCCTTTTGAAATAATATCATTATCTTTCTGATAGAAGGTTCTTACATACAACAAGGGCCTCTTATTCATTTACTCATTTTTGCTCCTATATCGCAATCAAATTGATGATATTATAGTAGCTCCTATTTACAGTGTCATAGTATGTAGTGAATAAGAACTAGCATAGCGTCATAATATTTCATAATAAAGCAGCAATGTGGGTGAGATCAGAGTAGAATAGACCCTGGTATACTAAGTGCTTTTCTGCCTAATCTGGTCGTATTACAAACTGTACCTTTCCGCGCATACGTTTGAACAATACATGGGCCAACATCAGTACCAGTACCAACTTTACTAGCGTCAGTATACATGCACTAGCACCCCATGAGGGTCACGATTATGCTGAGGAGGGCAGCGGACAGAGGGTACTGGAGCCGGAGCTGACCACCGTGCTGCATGGCTGCTGGGTGCTCTCCTGAGGACAAGAGGAGAATGTTAATCATTTGCTAAAGAAGCATACATACCAGAGCATGATGAAACTACTGGAGCACTAGGTCACGTAAACATATTAATTTGTGAAAAGTGTAGTTACTGAATTATCAACAACTTTTTTCAAGTTGTAATTCTGTAGCTCTGCCTAGCTCACTCTGGGATTACAGGCGTGAAGGTATATGTATTTTTAAATTGTTTAATTCAGTTTGGACCACCTGCCCATTTCTATAGTCTATTTTTACTCATCCCTTCTTCGTAAAATAGCCTGGAAGAGATCGCTTTTTAGATATAAGACCACCTGTTGACTCACTGTGCAATCATGTATTTGTGTTCAATAAATAAAATATAATTGTTTTGTATTTGTATTAAATGTAATAGATTGATTCAGAGCTGCAACAAACTGCATTGTGCAGTTAATGTTTTTGGACCCAATGTTAGAAATTGACACGACGATTACGACATGGACATTAGACATGGTTTTCGTCTTGTCCATGTTCATTTTAAGTCCTATTTGTTGAGAGACTCTGCTGAGGCCATCGAGCATTGTACCGAGGTTCTCCAGGGTCTCAGCCATGATGACAATATCGTCGGCGAATCGAAGGTGAGTGATTATAAGATTTATTTTGTTAAATTTATACAGGGTTATTGGTAAGTCGACCTATTCCCCTCTAGGGGTTATGGGAGGGGTCAATTGCAATAATTTTGGTCCGATAATACCCTATGCAAAAGTGAACCATTTCTGAGATGATTGAAATTTAAGTTTTTTGATAAAAAAGTCAAGAAAGCACCGTCCAGCAATTTAAATAAAAAAAATTAAAAGCTTTTGTACAAGAGAAAATTGCATTTCTTATGCAATATTTAAACTAAAATTATCTGTACACGTTTAAGACTGCGAGGCCAAAAAGTAAAAAACCGCAAGTTTTTTTATCAATGGTCTCTTGAAGCGCTGGTAGATGGTAGATTCAGACTTGTAAAAGTGCCTACAGGGCCTACTTACAGAATAAATGATTTGAAATTTTGAAATTTGAATTTTGATTATCCAACATAAATGACACTAAAACAGAAAAGTTCACCAACTTTTGCGTAGGGTATTATGGGACGAAAATAATTGCAAATGATCTCCCCCATAACCCCTAGAGGAGAATAGGTCGACTTACCAATAACCCTGTATAAGGCTTCTTCCCGCGAATCACATTATACAACTCTTTTAATTATGACTGGAGTTTTCAAGATAGTAATTATATTTAAGCTTGCTTGGTTGCATGGAAAGAAATCGTTCAAACATTTTTTTTACTAGCTATGCAACATTCCAAGGAAAATTGTTTTCCGAAAGCATTGATGTCCAATTAATTGACAAATATTATGTCTCGGTTATTTTCTAAACGCACAACTCTTCTTTCTCTCTCACTTAGACTGAACGAATTTTTATTCTTCCAGTTAAGTTGGCAATTTCGTACATTGTAAAAGCTGTATTCAAATTAAAGTTTTTACGATGCATAAAAATTATTACTTTGCCGCAATAACCTAGATATATAGCAATTCTGCCACCAATATTTAGCAACATCCACCTATAAACTGTGGAACAGTTTTTTACTGTGTCAGAACAAAGGGTAGATAGATGTCACTCCCGGAGTATTTTACTAATGCTACGTCTAAATAAAATACCTTTGTGTCTACAATCATATTAATTTACGATTTATTTTAAAAATAAATTAACCATCTCTTCTTTGTTGAAGTTGTGTCGTGGTCGTTGATTTGTAATTGGTGTTTTAGTATAAATATTCCGTAACGTTATTTACAATTTATCATGGAGTTATGTGATTAAGGATATTATCATAATTCTGTGTGAGACAATGAATAAAGTGCCTAGCAAAATTTTATCTATTTAGCAAAATTTGTATTCGTTTTACGATTCGCTCTCAACCACCGAGGGTTCCATACTAATGCAATGTAAGGAAAAAAATATTATTAAGAAATAAAATATTAATATTTTGTAACTCGATATTCGGTTTAAGGCAGACGGACGCACAGACAGAAAGTAGAGTGCGAACAAAGGCTCTGTTGTACCCTTTGAGCGGGCATCTGACGAAACCCTTTACAGCGGGGTTATTATGATATGACAAAGCTATGCAATTCATTTTACGGCGAGTGTAAAGGAGAGAGCTAAAGCAATTATATAGCTCCGTCCTTTTCTCTCAGCGTAAAGTGAACTGCATAGTTATGTCACAATAACCCCCTCTGATATGTTAAGAAAACTTTATTCATCAATATCGATTGTTTCATCGTCCTCTGTTTCAGAACGGTAAACTTGAAATTATTTCACTGAACTTCCAAATACTTCAACTGGGTAACCCAGTGGCTGACCTGACATACTTTATATTTACAGGCTCTAATGAGGAGCTCCACTGGTTTCACTATGAGCGTATCCTGGACCACTACTACTTGGAGCTGACCATAGCATCACGGCATCTTCAATTAGACGTTAACAATGTGTATCCTAAGAAGACGTTTGAGGTGGATTTGTTAAATGTAAGATAATTACGCAATTTTACAAAGTTTTTTTTTTTTATGATATTCATAATAAAGGGAGTCCAGGTACACAAAGGATAAAATGAGATCGTTAATTGCAATTGCCACTTTGGGAAATAAAACATGCAATTTCCATAATTATTTTAAAATTAAATTTGCTAATTCCACTTTTGAAAATTAAATTTGCAATTTCCACTTTTGAAAATGAAAATTGCAATTTCCACTTTGGAAAATGAAATTTCCATTTTCCAATTTTGAAACAGAAATTGACTGTGTACTCACCGCTCAGTACATGAACGAGCACGGATCTCGGATTGGCGTTGGCCGGCGCGCAAGTGTACCGGCCGGAGTCAGGAGCCTTCGCTCGCTGCACCAGAAGGTGGGACGTGGTCGTCTCCCCCTTCTCAGTGATCACCGAGACTCCTCCGCGGGGACTGTCGTAGTTGATTTCCTGAGGACAAAATAGATAGGAATGTTGAATGTATATGTATGTGTGTGTATTCCTCTTTTTTTTTGGGAAAGAGAAAGTGAAAAAGTCTGATCTGTTTATTTATTTAAATTTGTGCAGATAGATTTCACAAGGTCGTCACTCTACCTTGTTGGAGGGCTACCTACAGCTCGTTCCCCGGTCCACCGACGCCACTCAAAAACCTTCTGACCTCATCGGCCATCAGTCCTGCGAGCGACTGCCCACTGCCACTTAAGTTTGGTTATTCTTGTGAAGATCGCGGGAACGCGGTGGATGCGAAAAGCACAAGACCGGTCTGCGCGGAGAGCCTTGGGGGATGCCTATGTCCAGTAGTGGACGTCTTTCGGCTGACATGATGATGACGATGAGATAGATTTCCGCTACTCCCATTTCTTTCCTATAGGGTTCAATTACCAAAAACTCCTTTCTTAATGCACCCTTAGGATTCCCAAAAAATATTCATCCCTAATTTTAAGGTCTAGGTCGGCTGGTTTATGCAGTGCGATCTCCATCAGTTAATTTACAATATTGTCATAGTATGAATCTCCCCAGGTGAATTTTTCGCTTCGAGCCCTAATCTTTCAAACAAAGGCCAAAGTCTCTATTATCCCAAAGCCGCTAGCTACCGAGTTAGCACGTGCCACTACAACATTCATATTGAAAAACAAACGGTATCGTCATAACAATAAGGCTCAAATTTAATGTCACTGATATTCTAGATATTACGTTTTGGCAGTGTAGGACGATAGACATGAGTGCCGTATTGCCACGGGGCGGTCTATCGTCCTGCAATGTACTTTATGGCAAAAAGGAGGCACACTTTATGCCACTTGATGGTAAATTGCAAGTGAGGATCAAAAAGTTGGACCATAGTCAAGCGTAGTTAACCATACAAACAACAAAGTTGATAATAGTTCCGTTGTGCGACGAAAAGTATCCCTAATGGCAAATTTTCGTTTCACAACGGAAAATATTCATAGAAAATTTTAATTGAGTGAGTTAGCATGCCCAAATGTTTGGACGTTAACCAAGTGGGACATTAAGACCCTTCGAGATTTGAATTGTCACGACAACAATTTCAAGACCGTAACCCTAAAACTTCTAATGCGTTGCCAACCCTGAGGACTACAATGGAATGCCTCTATGGTAGTAACTTCACCGTTGTCTTATAACCGCTCCGAAACAACAATATGAACACTGTTGCTTGGCGGTGAATTAATAGATAACATGGTGGTAGCAATACGATCGAATACGAAGATGGAGTGACGACCTTGTAAAGATCGCGGGAACGCGGTGGATGCGAAAAGCACAAGACCGGTCTGGGTGGATAGCCTTGGGGGAGGCCTATGTCCAGCAGCAGTGGACATGACGATGATGATGATGGTGGTAGCAATTCGACCCTAGACAAGGTCCTGCTACCACTTAAATATACATTGCTATATATTGCAACATGTCAAAATAACGTAGAGATATTATAGTGACATTTTTCCTTCCTTAGACATTTTTAATGTGTGTTTTCGATACGATTTGTATGATGACATTATATACAGTGTGTGGCCTAAAATAGGGGATTATATTGAAAACAGAGAGAGTATCAGTACTTATTTCTTCTGAAAAGCTTCCAGTTAACCAAAACCCATACATTACACAGAATAAGAATTTAAATTTACGATTAATAATCAGTGTATTATTGCAGACCGATACTATCGCTAATGTTGTCAATGTCGTGGTACGGGGAATTGTGAAAGAGACTTTCCGAGTAAGTCCGCATAAGTACGGTGCATTGAGTTGAGCGGAATTGTTTGCATTACATTGAATTTACGATTATGTTTGTTTGTGGTTATAGAATTATCAACAAAATTTTAGAGTTGTTGGAAATTCTGTAGCTCTGCCTACCCCATTCTGGGAATGAAGGCGTGAGTTTATGTATGTATGTATGAAAAATCAAAAAGTTTAGGGCCATAACGATTCAACTACTAGTGACCTATAGAGCCTCCGTTTTCAATATTATCCCCTATTCTAGGACACACACTGTATAAGTAATTGTTTCTCATTATAAGTATGTTTGTCGCTGTATAATACCCATAGTACAAGCCTAGAGTTTAGTTTGGGACTATGTAAGTTTGTGTAAGGTTGTGCCATGAAATTTATTTATTTATTTTTAATTAAACCTGTTATTTTATGTATGAAAATTTGCTATAAACAATTCAAGCGTATGTTAGATTGATTTAGAACCGTTTGGTAACCAAAATTTCGTAACCACCTACCTAAAGAATAAATTAAATTTAAAGCTGGTTACGAAGTTTTGGTTACCAAACGGTACTAAAGGGGATTGATGGATCATAATTAACGTATTTATAGTAGTTATTTCGGTCCTATCACCAAACAAATAACGATTTATTATTACCATATCACAATTCCTGGCCAATCTACCTACAGTGTATTTTACCAATTAGATCTGAGGATTACAGAGTTAATCCAATTATACCCATTCCAGATCGATCGAAGTATTACAACTATGTATCTTATAACGAATCTCTCTGATAAGTTATCCTTAGATAACAATCTGGTGAAAATACTTACGTAAAACAATAACATTTCGTGTAAGAATTATCATATTATTGCGATAAAGTTATTTATCAGTAAATATTAAACTAATTATAATGTTTGTATGTAAAATGTGTATTGTACAAAACACAGAAATTCAAATGCAGTATTTTAAAAAGGGTGTCACTAAAATTCCTTAGAGACCGGCAACGCCTCCGGCGGCGTTGCATATATCCATAGATAGCAGTGACTACTCCCATCAGGTGGGTCATCTGCCGGTTTGACAGTCCATGGCAAAAAAAAATACATAAATGTCACAGGACCAAATATAGTTATCCCATTATTATTTTACGTTTTGCAATGTATTTGTTTGATTTTAATGCGTGTATTTCAAAAAGTGTATCCGTCTTAAGACTGAATTACTATGCAATAAGGTGCAATGGTGCAAAGGAGCAACGCAATAATAAATAAATCTCTTTGTGGGCGACTGTTCTTTCTCCCTAAAATAAAAATGAAAGTTCTTGTTATCCATTTAAAAAAAAAAACTAGTTTAAAACACGCAAAATCTAACCATTTCAAACTAAAACTACGCAGCAAGAAAACCTATTATCAAGTCGACAACAGATACATCGGAGACTATCAGCAGCCGTCACCCACACTCAATTCTTGACAAAACCAATTCCAGCATGGCGACTTTTAAACTAGAGCATTAGTTGCAATTTATAACAAAGGCCAACTGCGGGCACAATTTTATTTTCTGGCAGACTGGCGAGTCGCAGCTCATTCTGGCATCGGTTCAAATCGCCGACTTCCAGAGTTTCCCCTGTAAATAAAACTCTGGAAGTTCGAACAACGCCAATTCTGTGATTGCTAGATTGTCTGAGATCTTGGTGATACAATGTGATGTTGGTAATAATTGGAACAAAGGAGATTATGCGAGCTTTACCCACCAATACCTCAACCATTCTCTGTTTGACCTAGTGGATAACTGGTATAGAATGTCGTAAGGTATTTAGTCAGCCGTAACTTACTTATGTTCTGTGTGCTTAAGTTTAAATAAATAATAAACCTCATGTTTATATAATGCTAAAGATCGGAAAAAAAAGATTGAGGACTTTAAAGAGGGTGTAACTTGAGTGGATAAAGCAAAGTAGGTCAATTGTGGAAATCAGGACAGGGCTTTCTAATTTAATCCCCATGTATGTTGGTATAGCTTGTTTTTACTTTTATAAACTAATAGATTTACGACGTAAAACGCATCTTTGTAATGTTTATGTCGTGGACTGCACGTTCTTGAAACAAATCAATACCTCATTTATCAACTAAGATGCTTGACTTTAGAAGCCAGAAACAAACTACTGATTTTTGCTTACATACATATAGGCCACAAATTGTGTTTGACTCTTATTATTTCATCATTTAATATTACAAACACAATAAGTTAACGTGTTACAACTTATTACTATGAAACTAATTTAATTATTAAACAAACGTAGTGAATGTATAATGTTATCTTGCATCCAAAAAGAGCTACGATTTAACGATGACTAAATGAAGCTAATTTGTGCTCGTTGGGGGAAAGCTTTGTCCAGCAGTGGGCTAATAAGTGGGCGGAAAGTATCATTATTGGTTATCCCGGCTCATAGACACCTCCGGAGATCCTAGAGCTGGTGCTTACCTCTCACAAAGGATTTGGCTAGCTATTCAGAGAGGTAATGCAGCCAGTGTCATAGGGACCATGCCGCGAGCGGACCTGTAGAGGGGGTGTTCTTTTTATAGTGGTGATTATTATTTACATCTTTAATATTTGAGTAGATTAGTTTTATTTTTAATTAAATAAGTTCAGTTTTAACTCCTAATTGGTGTTAGTGCATAATATCATTACTACACACAATTCCCATACAGAGTTTTTAAATCAGCAACATTCGAAATGTTTGCCGGAATGTTGCCAGTTCAACAAACAGTTCCTATTGTATTCAAGTGGGAAAGGTTTACTCCCACGTTTGGCATGTTTGGTTCAATTACAAATGTAGTAGTCGTACACATTCAAAGTTTTAACATGGTCGTTTAATGAAACGACATTCTCCCCAGTTTGCGGTCGGGAGCGTTTGTGTTTTCAATTTGAAATTTTCCATTTGCACGGGAAAATGTACAGGGAAATTTGGACGAGGGGCTAGTAAAAATTCCGAGGTATTAGTGCCATGGTTTTTTTAACAGTTGACCTCGTTCCGAGAATATGTTGTGGTTGGACAAAGGTTTTGGACGTAAGATGCAAATTGAACAATAAGTAAAAATGCAGTCTGCCAAATGTTTGTTTTGTTGTACTTTGGGATGCTTCCCAACTTGACGTCTTAGTTTCTCAAATAAATTGATGATTAGTTCGGTACGAGTAGGGTTTTTAGACTTCCGAATTACTGTTGATATTATCAGTTACATTTCCAATTAAAATTTTATGGTCTGGTCTATTCTACTCGGTAAAACCATATTGCTTTTGTAATTAGTTATAATAGAAAGAAATAAAGAACGTTATTTCTTCGTGACAAACATAAACAAGAACAAATAAAAACGTACAAAAAGAAAACTCAGCGCTGGTTTTCCGTTGGAACCATCAGGTGAAACCACGGAAGGTTACAAACACATTATAATTTGAATAAAATAACATAAATAATTTAATGAGAAAAAATAAACGCTCCTCATTATTTGACAATATTGGCAGTCGAGTTAAAAACAATACGATAATATGTCAAAAGCAATATGGGTTTACCGAGTGGAATGAAGCCCCAGCTACCGCTATTAAACTGTCAGTCTTGTTTCACAGAAAAAAGAAAATTAGTAATTATTATTAAGAAACTGGTAAGCATAGACAGATTAAATTACTGACACAACAAACTAAACTTCACAGAAAAAATAAAATTAGTGATTATTATTAAGAAACTGGTAAGCATAGACAGATTAAATTACTGACACAACAAACTAAACTTCACAGAAAAAATAAAATTAGTGATTATTATTAAGAAACTGGTAAGCATAGACAGATTAAATTACTGACACAACAAACTAAACTTCACAGAAAAAATAAAATTAGTGATTATTATTAAAAATCTGGTAAGCATAGACTGTTTAAATTACTGACACAACAAACTAAACTTCACAGAAAAAATAAAATTAGAGATTATTATTAAGAAACTGGTAAGCATAGACAGATTAAATTACTGACACAACAAACTAAACTTCACAGAAAAAATAAAATTAGTGATTATTATTAAAAATCTGGTAAGCATAGACTGTTTAAATTACTGACACAACAAACTAAACTTCACAGAAAAAATAAAATTAGTGATTATTATTAAGAAACTGGTAAGCATAGACAGATTAAATTACTGACACAACAAACTAAACTTCACAGAAAAAATAAAATTAGTGATTATTATTAAAAATCTGGTAAGCATAGACTGTTTAAATTACTGACACAACAAACTAAACTTCACAGAAAAAATAAAATTAGTGATTATTATTAAGAAACTGGTAAGCATAGACAGATTAAATTACTGACACAACAAACTAAACTTCACAGAAAAAATAAAATTAGTGATTATTATTAAAAATCTGGTAAGCATAGACTGTTTAAATTACTGACACAACAAACTAAACTTCACAGAAAAAATAAAATTAGTGATTATTATTAAGAAACTGGTAAGCATAGACTGTTTAAATTACTGACACAACAAACTAAACTGACAAACAAACAGAACAAAACACAAAAAAACAAAACACAGCAGCTGTGCGGTAAGTTATCAGCATTGATCATCAATTTCAATTAACAAACCTCGTAATCCTAAACGCAAAACTCGTTAAAATTTACAACCAATTAGTCGACTTAACCCATTTAATTGATCAATACCACACAAACCGTGCATTATTAGCCAAACTCTTATGCCAGTTAACCGCAAATGTGGTAACGCCCGATTAAGCACGGTTTAAAAACGATTTCGACGCTTTCAAACGCATCTGTTACCGATCGAGAATGGCTGGAATTAGGAGGAATTCATGCATTCAATGAAATGCATTCACCATTCGTGTCCGGGCGATTACACTTACAATGATGCCTTGTTTAAGTCACGAGGACTCGACTATAATGTACCTTAGTGTCACTTCTTTATTTGAAATGATGATTATAGTAACTTTATGTAATCGTCATCAAATAAAATATCGGAACGTTTAAGATACTCCATAATGTGTGAACACTATAGACTCATTTTTAAGGCTAGAGACATGTACCATTTATTTAAGCATCTTGTATGTTCTAATAATTATGAGATGGCAACTATACTCGTAGAATATGTACTACACTTCTCTCATCTTATTTTTTAACATTAGCATCAAGGGACCTAGTCCCAAACTAAGGTCTAGGCTTGTCCTATGGGTACTAGGCAACGATGTAAATACTTATTTAGAGATATATATACTTAAATACACAGAAAACACCCATGACTCAGGAATAAATATTCGCGCTCATTACATAAATATCTGCCCTTACCGGGATATGAACCTAGGAGCACTAGTTTCGTAGGCAGGGTCACTACCAACTAGGCCAGCGTCGTCATCTTAGTGCACCTTTATAATGTATTATATGAGTAAATGAAGAGATAGTGTTCTTTAATTTGTCCAAAGTTTTGTATAACAAATTCGAGGCATTTTTGGAATTACTAAGACTTTTTGGATTATATCCAGTATTAAAACTGTGTAAGTCTAGGTAACCATGCGAGACTTAACATCCTTAGGTTGCGTTTTTACCAGAGTTGTGCAAGGAAAAATCTACCACAAAGGTTTAGTCACTATCTCTGACCTTGCCCAGTAAAGCTATCCTATGGTGTCTCTCAAGGCTTCTTGGTCCTAGATTTATACAATTTCATATTTATAATACTATTACATTGGTACAGTATGGAAATTTGTGAAATAAAAATAATCTTTGTAAAGACTTTTAACTCATGGACATTTATCATAATGTTCTTCTGTTGAGTTTCTTGCGGCGGCGTTTCTTCTCAGCAGTGGTCTCCTCTTGTGAAGCGCTGCTGGTAGATTCTTGACATGTAAAAGTGCCCGTGCGGCCTACTTACTGAATAAATGTATTTATCTTTATCTTTATCTTTTAACATAAATAATAATGTTCGTATTTATACCAACAGAAGTCGCTTCAATTGCTATAATTGGCTTACCTCATCATTGTGCGTCCAGCGAATAGCTGGAGGCGGTTCTGGCGAATGCTGAACCACGCAGGTCAGGTTGATGGTGCTGCCCATGTTGATGAACAGCTCTGGTCCACCCAGGATCGTCGTCAAAGGCTCTGTTAAGAACAAAACGGTTTTAACAACGACGATAACGTGTGTAAGGTCCGGTCCTTGGGGTTAATCTTGGAGGAGGCGTGTGCCAGTGTTTTAGTTGAATTGTTTATAGAGTCTTTATATTTCGAAAGAATGGGTTATTTTAAGAAACTCATTTCATTTAATTTGTATTTGACGTAACATAAACAATCCCAATTATAATAATCATTATTTATCTGTGTTTATCGAAGATCGTTCCATCATTGCGTCCTATTGAATTGATTAAGACAAATGAAGCGTCAGCCAATATGTCACCATTAATGACTTTACTGGGTACAAGCATCTGCACGTTTACATCTTAGTACAATTAAGTTAGTTTAGCTGATTGTATTTCCATGTACATGTTAATAGAAGGTTATGTAAATTTATCGATTAACGAAAACAAGCATGCAACCGAAGTATTTTTTTTTACTAACTTTTCCGATATTTTGTGATAATGTGACAACAATTCATTTTTGTGACAAGGAAAGGAATTTGCCTCCTGAACACGCCAAAATAATAGTTATAAGCAATTCTTAATAAATGCATAATAAATGAACTATTAATCCTAGGGAAAATATAAAACTATTGATGTATTCCTTCTTCCAATCAGCATACCGAGAACTAACAAAATGTTTAGTTTAAGAAATATGAAATCTTGTCTTATTAAAAGCGACTCTTTAACTTAAAGATACTCGTAGTTCGACAAAAACGCCCGACATGTCGGTGGCCTCTTCTTTCAGAACTGATATCTCTTAATCGGCTTAACCGTTTTTCATCAAACTTTACCATAAACCACCGCTAAAAATCGTAATAACGTGACGTGAAACGAAAATAACCGCATTTAAATGGATTCACCCGTGAGCTACGGTGCCACAGAGACAAACATACAGACACACACACGCACACAGACACCAACACCCCTCTCTGCTGCGTTCAAAGGTTAACATGGCCTCTATTCGGTTATAACTACTTGTGGGAGGACCTTGTGCAGGGTCCGTCCGGGTTGGTACCATTAACCTACCGCCAAGCAGCAGTGTTCCCATCGTTGTGTTCCGGTTTGGGGATAAGACAGCCGGTGACATGACTAGCATTGAGGCATTCCATCTTAGTCCTCAGGGTTGGCAACGCATTTGCAGTCTTGTGAATGCAAATGTCTATGGGTCACAGTTTCCACTTACCATCAGGTGGCCTGTGTGCTCGTTTGCCTTCCCATAAGCTATAAAAAAAAAAAAAAAAAAACGATATCGTCTTTGACCGTTTATGGTATTTTTTTGACGTCATCCGCCATTACTGTCAAGTTAATAAGAGCTGTCAAAACGGTGACAATACAATTACAGATCAGGGGGGCCATTTGCAACGTTAAAAGATGGCGGACGTGTAATTTGTTTTAGACTTTAATTTTTGGGTAATTAGGTGTTCAAAGTTCTTTTCTGATAGTGATTTGTACTTTTTATGCCTTTGTGTCGCACAGTGATTGAAGACTTGGACTTATTTCGTGTATCTGGCATCTTTCTTCTCGTTTCAAGTGGACTCGCAGTGGTGCAGAGGTTAAAACTATCTTGACCTTTGACCTACAAATCACCGTACAACGTTGCCCCCAATCTTCCTAGAGAAGATTGGATTGTTTTATTGCTATACTGATTTATACAATATATATACTTGACACTGGCGAAATCACTCAACGTGGAAACGCCATTATCCCCGCGGTAGTAGCTGTTCAAGTCGCCGCGGGGGCAAAAGAAGAAGAAGAATTACAGATCAAAGACGATATTGTTTTCACCGCCGAAAATATCGGGCTTTGTAGATTTAATAAATTATTAATCGTATTCTTAGAGATTATAATAAACAATTTCACAACGTAGACCTATTTGACTGTAGTAAGCTTGTGCTTAAGACTGCGCCGAGCGTACGCCGGATGTACAGTGGCGCCCTCATTACTATTATTGAGATTTCTAATAAACTAAAGTATTTTCTTGAATTCGGACGATGCATTTTTGTACTACAAATAAAAACACAACTTATACGATAAATCCCATAGTTTACTAACAATTGACCTTCGAGTTATCAACTTAACGGAAAAAAGTGGCCACCTTTTCCCGTTAAGCTGACTACTCAAAGGGTAACTATTATCAAAGTTTTTTACGTATCCCATAAATTGTGTTTTTACTTGCGCTACAAAAAAGCATCGTCCAATTCCATGGAAATTCTTTCGTTTATCAGAAAACACAATAATAGTATTGAGGGCGCCACTGGACGCTCGACGTTTGCTCGGTGCAGTCTTAAGAAACGTGTCACTCTCCTTATGGGGAATCATTAGGTGTATAGACACACACACGCACACACACTCACACATGCATGTCACACACATCTTTTATTGGCTTACTGTTTTGTATCATGTTGAACTTATTTTATATAATGTATTGCTGTTGATGCCCCAAATAAATAAAATAAAATAAATAAATAAATAAGACAAACCACTAAAGTTAAAGCTAATGTAATCGGTATAATAACAGAATTGTATTATCTCTCAAAACAACACCGATTAAGGCATTTCCATTCAATTCCCCTAGTGATTCCATTTAACTATAGAGTCATAAACAAGTTGCACAAAAGCCATCAAACTTTTGACGCACGCAACCAATTTTAAACGTTAATTTAACTTAGACAAGATTTTAATTGGATTACAATGAAACCTCGATAGCGTTATTAGTTTTTTGGATCCGAGGGGCTGTCTATAACTGTTACAATTTGATAAGTTTCAGAGGGTGAAAGGGATAAATATATCTGATTGTTATACCTCTGTTTCTTTTACTAACTGAAACTTGGCAGGTTTAAACAGTTTATTATACGACATTAGTCTTTTGAAAATTATTGTGTGAATAAATTTTTATGGCATGAACAAACGTGTAGATGGATGGATCAACTTTTTTTTTGTTATTCTGTCCCGTAAGCCAGGAGACAACAGTGATAGAGTTTCTTAGAAAAAATGTTATAAAATATACTTCCAGCACACTCAGGAGAAAGGCCATAAAAGAATCGGTGTGTAATTGCCAATAAAACAGTTTTTTAGTGGACTTATATCCTTTGAAATCATAGTTTTAAAGAGTGACCCCGGAGACGTCACTATGGCAACGAGCTACAAAGAAAAGTTGATTGACCCAGCTCTTCGTGAAGCTGAATGCTACATAAATATGGAGTCGAATTAATTTTATTAAACGCCTTCAAAAAAGGAGGAGGTTCTCAATTCGCCTGTTTTTTATTTTGTTTGTTACCGCAGAACTTTTGACAGGGTAAACTGATTTTGATGATTTTTTTTTTGAAAGCTGGTGCTTCCCGTTTGGTCTTATTTTTACCAAAACGAAGATCTGATGATGGAGTTCATGAGGAATAGGCACACCTATAAAGGTTTTGGGTATTTTTGATTGTAACACACGTATTTGCTTTTGGAAAGCACTATTTGGTGAAGTGGAACTGATGATGAAGACCACCAGAACTAAACGGTATATATTTCAAGGGTGGCGACAAGACATGTAAAAAGTATTTTATGTCCGTCTCAGGGACAGACAGTCAGACAGACAGACAAACACCGAAGTCTCCCCATAAGGGATTTTAGCAATTTGGTACGGAAACCCGAAAAATTTGAACGTCGCTGAAGTTTCTACATGTGTTCCCCAAATTCAAATAAAGAATTTACATAATTATAACATCTTTTAAGATGACAACTAAAACGACTCTGTAGAAACTACTGGTTATTTGTAGATAACATTTCAATTATCGTTATTCCCTCGGAAACTTTTAAATTTCCCGGGATAAAAACTATCCTTTGTCCTAAAAAAAAAAAAAACCAGGACCTTTCCCATATACTGCAAAACCGCGTAACTAACAAACTTGTGATAGAGCAAAACAAACCTTACGGTCTTATTAAAAAGGTGCATTTTGCTCCTTATTAAAAATGTTACTTACACGGTTTTGCAGTTTCACCGACGATATGTGTACCAAGTTTCATCCCGATCCGTTCAGTGGTTGAAGCGAGATTGAGAAACAAACATCCAAACTTTCTCATTCCCACAATATTAGTGAGATGAGATATAAATCTTCTTAAATCACATTATACATACATACAGTCTATTTTTTCTTACTTGAGCTAAGTAGTAAACAAATATGGCGTATCTTTAAAGTTTGACAATTTATAGGGATGGGAATAATGGAGTGAATGTGTAAATTTATTTAGTGAATGAATGAAATGAGTGAAATACGTATATGGGTTGGGTTCTTCAATATGATTGATATAGTGAATTTGACAGACTACAATTGCATGTGGATACCTACTTATAACGATATTATGTACTCAATAACACAACACGCTTTATTATAAATATTTTATTCAGTCATCCGTAGATACATCATCATGTCATATCATATAGACTACCTATACACATGATAATAACTCTCACTAACTATTTCGTTTAAAAAGATAATTATATTCATTTATGTTTGGAATATTGTATATTAAAACCTCCAAACAGTGAAACCGTCACTTAATCATTAATTCATTCACTTCTTCCCAACCCTACAAATGAAATGCCAAACTGACATTCAGTTTTGATAATCTGTGAGAGAGAGTTTCGTGGAAATTATTATTTTATTAAAATATGTTACTTGTAACGATAATTTAAAGCAATATTTAGTAGAAATGAATTCGTTTGTGTTTAAAGTAATGTCTTTTAGTTATTGTGGTACCATATATTGAGTGATTCTTTCGGAATGCCGTGATATGTGATCGAGTGATGTTTGTTTACGTCTTAGCTCAAGTAAGAAAAAATAGACTTGTACATACATACCTTCATGCCTGTCATCCCAGAGTGGGGTAGGCAGAGCTACAGAGTTACCTACCACTTTAAAACTTGTTGATAATTCAGTAACCACATTTTGCACAAATAGGCTAAGATGTTTTCGAGCGTATTAGTGACAGGTTGCAAGCCCGTCGCCTAAAAGGACTACAAGCCTATATTCCCTTAGCCGCCTCTTACGACATCCACGGGAAGATATGGAGTAGAACTATTCTAACCCGGCATTCACACGGGGTCCCATTATCTATTGCTAAAAACCGCATTAAAATCTGTTACATATACAGACATACGGTACATCCTCGTAATTAAGTAGATAACCGTCTTTGATTGGTTGAAAGTCCAATGACAAAATTGGTCGTAATTTTATACTAGAACGATAATCAATTTCAAAACGTGCAATTTTGGCCAGATATTAAATTGAAAAGTAATTTGGATGGTTATTAAACTTTGCCACGGTTGGTTGAGCCAGTTTCAAGATTGACAAGAATTTCAAAGATTCATTGTATCAAAATTCAATTTCATCAGGCAGACGGGCTTAACGGAAAATAATTTAGAAGTTCTTACGGAATTGTATCACGAAGCCTACGAAGCGGGATCGATTCCAGGGAAGGGAAAGTATTTGTAAAGAGAATGAATATGTTCTTGAACATGGATTTTATTTACTGGTTTGAATGAAAAATGACAGCGCGGTAAAGGTTAAATACTAATTAGTAAAAATTGCATCAAAATAATAGCCCAAGCCCAACCCAATTCAACCGTATATATTTCAGGTGAGCATCAAATCGTTAATATTAAAGTTTTTTTTTGATTCCATAACGCACTTATCACCCTTGCTTAGAAAAAATAGCCTCAGGCGAGTGAATTAGCCCGTCTTTCTATTTCTTTTACAGCTTTTTTACAATCTGAGAGTCAACTAAAAAGGCGATGTCACGGGGCGAGTTTACAAGCTACTAGCTAACTCGCTAGCAGCTTGTAAACTCGCTCAATGTAATCTGCCCTTAATTTAACAATACGGGTCGGTGCTATATCTGAATAAAACACAAACGATATCATATCATTTGTGGTTAGAGGTGAAGACGTTAAAGTTTCGTTTATTGGGTGGTTACGTCAAAAAAAAAAAAATAAGAGTATTTCCTTATTTTTACAAAACAACCACATTTGCCGATTATTTAATCTCATACACACAATACTAAAGACACAAATAAAAAAAAAATTAAGCTTTTATTGTCAAAAACTGTAACAAAATATTGTTACAATTTTTGACAATAAAAGCTTAATTTTTTTTTATTAAACTTATTAAAGGCTGTTTTAGTAACACAAAACCTCGTATATACACACAGGTTGATTGAAAACTGACAAATACAGGACATTCTGTATAATACAACATTTTATGGTTTTTAGTAATTGACAGCTTCTGTACTATTCAAAACAAATTATGTAAAAGCACCCAAGAAAACATTTTCCAAAATATATCACGTCCAAAGCATATTTACCGACGACAGAGAGAAACATCCGGTGCCCAATGGGAGGAGTCGTGCCCACTTGGCACTCGTAGATGCCGGAATCACGACGCTGCGGGAACCTTATCTAAATAAGAAAAAAAAACAAGTTAGAGCAGTTACATACGGTGAGTTGCAGCGTGCACGCAGCGATTTAGTAACGCTACATATGTTAAGGACAGTGGTGCAAACACGCGATTCCATCGCTACTATAGGCCGTTTGTCGTATTTGAAATGAGCGAAATAAGCGATTTAGTAGCAATGTAATCGCGTAGTATCGCTTCAGCAAATCTTCTAACGCGCGACTGGTTCAGACGAGTGAGTTTTTTTTTTTTTTTTTTTTTTTTTTTATATCATAGGAAGGCAAACGAGCACACAGGCCACCTGATGGTAAGTGGAAACTGTGACCCATAGACATTCGCATTCACAAGACCGCAATCCTAAGACTGCAAATGCGTTGCCAACCCTGAGGCCGAAGATGGAATGCCTCTATGCTAGTCATTTCACCGGCTGTCTTATCCCCAAACCGGAACACAAAAATGCGAACACTGCTGCTTGGCGGTAGGTTAATGGATAAGATGGTGGTACCAACCCGGACGGACCCTGCACAAGGTCCTCCCACCTCCGACTTTTCTCTTCCTTTAAACCTAGTCTGATTTTTACGGTTTTTGAAAAGGTTTTAAGTACATATTATGAAAAACCAGGTCTGTATGTTTCGTTATTATGTATTACTATTTATCTACATGCAACAAATAAGTTTAGCATTGTTTTACTGTCAACACTGTCAATAGTCAGAAGCTACATGGTCGAGCAATTTGTCAGGATTAAAAGATAAAAAAAGATAAAAGATGTTTATTCAGTAAGTAGGCCGCACGGGCACTTTTACACGTCAAAAATCTACCAGCGCTTCGCAAGAGACCACTGCTGAGAAGAAACGCCGCAAGAAACTCAACAGTAAGTCGTTTTTTAAATATTGCTAATGATTAGGCATCGGAGTTTTTGTCGCATGGCAAGACCAATAGCAAACTATGGAGTCGTCATCCGCCACAAATCCAAACTTCATTCTTATTCATTTCTTATCTGCTTAGTATAATAACAACAGTTATTTTTAATTCATAAAAGTGACGCGTCGATATAATCGCGCAGTTCTATCGATTCATACACTTATAAATCGCTAGTGGAGTAACGCGTCGCGAACGCGATATCGCTCCAAAAAGTCGCTATGTGTAACCAGCCTAAGGCTCAACCACTACGAAACTAGGTTAATATTTATTTCGATAAAGTTGTAACTCAGTAAGTATTGGGAAAGTGTGCTAATGATGATGAGTTTGTTTGAGGATAGAGAATATTTTTTTTATTTGTGCACGCTATCGTGAATGTGGTATTGGGAATTCGGATACTAGTTATTGCCCGTGACTTCGTCCGCGTTGGCCATCTGTCGGAAACTCAACTTCATTTGATCCTTCTGTCCTACCGTCGACGAGGAGCGAAAAGGGAGAAGAGCGAGAGATCAGCTATTAATATAATATGCAAAATGCTTTGTTTTTTTAAATGTAAAAAAAATACAGATCATACACAGGGTATTATTGGATTGAGCATTGAAAGCTGACAGTCAGTTTTTTTTTTTATTATTATTGCATGGGAAGGCAAACGAGCACACAGGCCACCTGATGGTAAGTGAAAACTGTGACCCATAGACATTAGCATTCACAAGACTGCAAATGCGTTGCCAACCCTGAGGACTAAGATGGAATGCCTCTATGCTATTCATTTCACCAGCTGTCTTATCCCCAAACCGGAACACAACAATGCGAACACTGCTGCTTGGCGGTAGGTTAATGGATAACATGGTGGTACCAACCCGGACGGACCCTGAACAAGGTCCTCCCACAAGTAAAGTAAAGTTTCGAATTATTATTATAAATTAAACTTAAAACTTAGCGGATTTTTTACTGTATGTTTTTTCATGTTTATTCGTATTTTTTGATCTTAAAGGGCGTATCATTATCTATATTCTATATCACTACATAGTATAAAACAAAGTCGCTTGCGCTGTCTGTCCCTATGTATGCTTAAATCTTTAAAACTACGCGACGGATTTTGATGCGGTTTTTTTTAATAGATAGAGTGATTCTTAAGGAAGGTTTATATGTATAATACATTCCACGCGGGCGAAGCCGCGGGCGGGTCGCTAGTAATTATATAAAAATCAATGCCATTTTTCGTTGTAATTTTATAACTCAAGAACGGGCTCACCGATCCAAACCAAATGTTTAGTCTTAGTTCGGACTGTTTAGTAGATGGTTTATGTGAAGTTTGCACAAAATCGGTCGAGCGGTTCTTCATTTATCACATTTTTTGTAACAAATGAATTGAAAGTCAGTAATTTGCAGCGGGGCGAAGCCGCTGGCGGGCCGCTAGTACTTTCTAAAACAAATTGTCGCTAGTGTTTTTTATATCACCTTTTCCTTGATTGACACCCTTTCCTTACCTGTCTACTGTTACCCGTCTTTTTGGTTAATTTAGATTAGTTTTTAAATCAGGGTCCCTCTGAAAATCAGCGCCGCAGTTTTCCTGCGGCACAATGCTGAGAGAGATCCTGTTCGACGTACCTAGTTAACGACTTCTTTTTACTTTATATTTTTCAACTGTATTTTTGTGTGCGTTGAAGAAATATTTTCTATTCTATTCTATTCTTAAGCATATTATGTAAATGAAAAAGAACAATTTACGTATTTGAATTCTATGGGGTGCTCTTCATGGCGCATACGTTAATATACATTTTGTGGTTCGTTTAAAAGTTTTTTTGGTAAAGGCTTGTTATGCCCTGCTAAGATAAAAGGTAGTGTCTCAGACAAAACCCCTGTAGCAAGTGCAACCTTATTACTAATGGGAGAGGATTGAATTTGGTTTTGCTTTTAAATTTAACATAACGCCTGTTGTCTTATAAGGGCAGTGTTTATGTTTGTTTTACACTTCATGTTATAATATTTGCGTTAGCTTACGACGCCCTGGGTGTCTGTGAAGGCAATGGGGCTAAGGCAAAATTTTATGAATCTACGAAATGTTGAAATTTGAACAGTTTTTTTTAAATACATAGATAAATAATAAATTAACAAATAAAGTACATAGTTCATAATTTATTTAGTTAAATCGACGGAAGATGTTAAGTTGTAAGTAGTAACAAGTTTACATAAGCATATTTAAGTATAGCCGGTGTAATTTTTTTTTAACAAATAGTTTCATGTATTAGTTTAAGTAGATATTGTGACGGCACCAATACTGGACACTTTTAGCTGACAAGGGCACCAGTAATAGACACTTTACTCTTAATTCAAATTTCATACGGTCCTAAATTGATTGTTGTAAAACAAATGAATAACCCTTATCTTCTGTAAAATAAGAATCAAGTGTCCATCATTGGTCCTTGTCCGTCCATTACTGGTTCCGTCACCCTACATAGTAAATAAACAATAAAATTAAAAAAAATGTTTTATAGCGTTATGCATCTTGAAATGTATCTATACATTATTGCCACCGATATATCTGTTCATAGCCAAAAATTAATTATTTATAGACGATTTACAGTGTTCAAGGTATCTAGAAAACAGATTATTATAGAATTTGATGGACGCTTTGTTAAATAAACGTGAACGCGTAAATTATATCGTGATTAATATAGCAATTCTGCGGAGTAGGCTGAAACTTACAATTTAACTGTTGTAATAACACGTACCATTTTAATAATACCTACTACACGTTCTTACCACAGCTTCCACAAATATTAATAACATATTGAAGCTAGTCTCTTTGATTTATACAGCGTGTTTTAGAGGTAAATATTTTGATGGAAAGGGTGTTATTTTAATTACCTAGGTATAACTTTTAATAAATTCACAAAAGACAGAATTGATTACTTTCTATCTAATAAATAAATAGTAACCCTTAACACAACCTTCCATTACTTTTTTTTAAACATAATTTCGCTCTGTGTATTTTAGTATAAAAGAGAGCCCAATAATTGAGATGGGAATGCCACTGCCATGCTACGTTTCCAGTTTGATCCAAAGATTTTCCATAGGTTAGTACGTTAGGAAGTACCACATAAACTTGCTGGTACATAATTCGTCCGTAATGTTAAATAAATAAAATGGCACAGGTTTGTGAGGCAGCAAAGCGGTGTGCGATGAAAGTCCTTCTGCAGAAATAAACTATCCTTCTAGCCTCGCTAACCAATAGAAATAGGTACACCGCAGCTCTGGTTAAAAACTTTTAAACCTAAAAGCAATTACACGTAATCTAAAAAAACATGTTTGCGAGCCCTAAGTAAGGAAACTGTCAGCTGTTTAAATAGAGAAAGTTACGGGACCCTTTCGCCAAATATTTGCTTTAAATCTGTAGGATCCAGTGTTCTGCTATCTACAGCGTGTCCTAGATGAGTCGTGACGACGGTCGACGTTACCCTTCTGGAGCTAGATTGATTGTATGGAAATTTTCAGAGGTAATAAGTAAATTGATTGTACACATGACGACGGGAAATTGTATGGTGGGTATTTTCTTGTTATTGGTTGGTTTAGATCGTAAAATTGAATTTTAATTTAAAAAAAACCACCACGTACGAATCGGACTCGCGCACGAAGAGTTCCATACCATTATCTATAAAAAATCACGTTTGTTATTAGGCGGCTTAAATATATATTTCTTTCAAGTGTTTATACAACTAAATATAATTTAAATATTTCAAGTGCCTACCTGTTGCCATTATTAAATACCGAGCAAAGTACAGCAAAAAAAAATCACGTTTGATGTATGGGAGCCCCCCTTAAATATTCATTTTAATCTGTTTTATAGTATTTGTTGTTAAAGCGGCAACAGAAAAAACATCGTGAGATACAGCCTCGTGACAAACAGACAGATGGTCAGTGGAGTCTTAGTAATAGGATCCCGTTTTTACCCTTTAGGTACGGAACCCTAAAAATGAACATAGTTTGTCTTACACCCCACAAATGATAATACTGATGCTTTGAAGCAGGTTAAAAAAATGATAGGGGTAGAGACCCGAATTCTGCACAAGGTCCTACCGCCACTTGAAAAGTATCTTAAATCATGCTCTTCGTTGATACGTACGATACGAGGCCAAATAAAGCATATTAATAAAGTTGCTGCCGCGTCGACCCGCGCCTAACTACCTAGAGAGTGCCAAATTTCAAGGAGATTGAATGTCTGATAAAATAATTATGTGGAAATTGAATCAGCATTAATAACAAACAAATTTGAATTGAAACATTAAACTAATTGCATAGAGCTTGAAGTTATGGATCTAGTGTTATTTTGTTATTATACAGGATGATTGGTTAGGTCACTTCAATAGAAATAAACTGCTTAACAGTAATCAGTTTGGCTTCACCAGAGGGCGATCCACAACTGATGCAGCATCTGTACTCATTAAATATATATACAATATTTGGGAGAAATCTTGTGATGCAATAGGAATTTTTTGTGACCTTTCTAAAGCTTTCGATTGCGTAGATCATGCGACTCTTATATTAAAATAAGAACATTATGGTCTGTCAAATAATTCTCTAAATCTTATGTCTTCATATCTTAGTGATAGAACACAAATGGTTGTTGTAAACCAAACAAAGTCTATTGGAGCAGCTGTTAAATTAGGTGTGCCTCAGGGCTCTATATTAGGTCCTTTCTTATTTTTAGTTTATATTAATGACTTACCACCCGCGGTAGATAACCTTTGTGATATTGTGCTATTTGCTGATGATACATCTTTAATTTTCAAGGTAGACCGAAAATCCGTCGATTACAGTAGGATAAACGCAACACTAGGTAAAGTACTTAATTGGTTTACTAGTAACAATTTGCTACTCAATGCTAAGAAAACTAAATGAGTTAGGTTCGCTTTGCCTAATGTTAGACCGGTAGAATCTAGTATATTTCTTAATGATGAGAGATTGGAAATCGTAGATAAGGTGCTTTTCTAAGGGATAACTATAGATAAAAACTTGCAATGGAGTCCCCATATAGCAGTACTAGCAGGTAAATTAAGTTCGGCAGCTTATGCTGTTAGGAAAATCAGGCAACTTACTAATGTTGAGACAGCTCGCTTAGTTTATTATAGTTATGTTCAGTGTTATGTCGTACGGTATTCCGGTTTGGGGAAAAGCTGCTGACATACAGACTATATTCGTGTTGCAAAAAAGAGCCATTCGTTCTATATAATAATCTAAACTCCCGTGATTCCTTAAGACTACTATTTACAGAAATTAATATCTTGACAGTAGCGTCACAATTTATTTATGAAAATATTATTTATGTCATTAAAAATCAAGACTCTTTTGTTAAGAATTGTGATATACATAATTTGAATACGAGATGTCTGACTTTTAATAATAGAAACTATAAATGTATGGCAGTCAAAGGGATCCCAGATTTTTGACGTGTAAAAGTGCCCGTGGGGCCTAGTTACTGAATAAACATCTTTTATCTTTTTTATCTTTTAAATACTAGTAAAATTTAATTGCATAATCAAATGGCTGGCCTTGTCTGAAAATGAGCATCTTCTTAAATGTTAAACAGTATTTTAGATTTCTAAGAAATGTTAATTATTATTAAAATCTTTTGAAATTAAATTGATTTCAAAAAAAAAGTATGACATTAGCGTAAATATTTGTCAAATTACTCTTTACTTAACCAGCTATTGAATGTTTACATAGTAATAAAAAAACTCGCTTCCCGTCGTCTGACCTCTGTATGTACGTTTAGATCTTTCAAACTACGTAACACAGAAAAGTGTTTTATTTTTTCAAAAACGAAGTTTTATAAAGAATGAAGGCTTTTGAGTTCATCGCACGTTTCAAATACAAATAAGCTAAACACTCTGTATATGGGTATATGTATGTGAGATTTATTTCGTCAACTGTGCCATATTAAATAACACTTCACTTACTTCTAGCTTATTCTTATATTTATGTTATCACTTATCATATTACACTTTGCACTTGCAACTGCCAATATATTTGTCTTTCATGTTTTACAATGAAACGAACATTGCCGAGGACTATACTGCGCCGAGCATACGCCTGATATACAGGTGGTATTTTTTTTTTCGTCGAGACTTACTCGAAGGTCAATTTATTATTCCGTGAGTCGACAACTGGGAGAGGGGAGAGGAGAAGAGGGTCACAGAAGGACTTACAGAGAATACACTGATTAAATCGCTCAACATAGGGACTTAATATTGGAGGGAATATTTTTTGGGTGCCCAAGCGGTGCTCTTAAAAGGATTAAGAAATGAAGGAACGGGAAGAAATAAGAGTAGTGGAAAACAAATTCTACGCGTAAGTCGCAGGAGTTCTCTAGCATTCTATAAATTGTTTATTAAACTGAACAAAACATCAAAAGTCTTAGTTTATTAGAAAACAAATGAAGTACATAAGGGTACTGGTTTAATGTGTCAATGTGTTAGGGTTAACAATGCAAATAAATTTACATAATTCCGACGTGTAAACATTATGAATTACAATAAAGTATTGACTTGCCGTTTGCTCAGTGCAGATTTAAGGAACTGGAAGAACTGTATAATTTCATCGAATTAATGTACTGTACTGTACTGTACTGAACCGTACTGAACTGTACTGTACTGAACTGTACTGAACTGCATTGTACTGTACTGTACTATACTGTAGTACTTACTTTCAATATCCAGTCTTCTGTGTGAGGATTGTGGACGCTGATGAACCTCTGGTCGGAGGTGTACGTCATCCGGCCTGACGTCAGCAGGTGGATGTCCCGGTGCCGGATCCAGGAGACCTAAATAGACAAATTATTTAAAAAAAAAAAACAAAAAACTAATTGGAATATATTAATTTGTTAATTTATTTATTTAGTTTTAGTTTTTAACTAAAATAAAACACGTAACAAAGACAGGTGACAAATTAATTATCCAATTTCAGTAATGGTGCGAGCTTACTATATAGGATGACTGTAGGGTCGTGATCCTAACTTAATTTTCACAAGTCAGGCATGAGTAAAGGTCAATTTGTATAGCAGTTTTTGATAGGGTTTAGCAATATAATATTTTGTTTCCCTAATGAATACTAAAATTATGGTCACCTAACATTATCACGTTATAACCTAAATCAACAGATCAGACGTGTAAGAAATTGAGAATGTAGATGACCATGATTATAGATAAAAAGAGTTAATTTTAATAAATTTCAATAATTAATATGAAGTAACAGTCTTAGTGCTTTTAAATTTATTACATTATTTTCCTAATTGCGTAATGAGTATTAGTTTACTTTGTTGCTACACGCCCTGCAGTCACCCTGTATACAGGAACCGTGTGGACTGATGCTACCATTTTATTCTTTATCCTCTTATCTTTAATCCTAGCAAATATAATATAGGTAAGCTAGCTTAATTCTTTGGGAGAGGTAAGCACCAGCTCTAGGATCTCCGGAGATCCGATTGAGATGTGATTGGGATTACCCAGAGAGGTAATGCAGCCAGTGTCATAGGGACCATGCCGCGAGCGGACCTGCTAGAGGGGGTGTTCTTTTTACAGTGGTGATTATTATTTACATCTTTAATATGTGAGTAGCTTTGTTTAGTTTTAAATTTTCATTGTTAAATATAGGCAATAAATACCAAGAGACAATCTCACGAAAAATTACCTAATCCGAAACTAAGCTCTACGCTTGTACTATGGGAACTAGATATAAATACTTACTTATATGGAGGAAACCATATTTAAATACATAGAGCACATCCAAAACTCGAACAAATACCCGCATTCATCACACAAATATCTGGTCTTCTAGCGCTAGCTTCGTAAGCAGTGTCATGTCGTTATTTACTCTTTACTCTTATAGCTCTATCACTTTCTCTGACAGGAACTTGGCAGGTTTTAAGAGCTAATAATTCAGCCTCATTACATATTATTATACTAATATATCCTCAAGTGTTGCAGCCAACTCTTTATTGAATGCTTGTTAGTAAATTTGAGCTTTGAAAAGATGCCAGGCTTAACTCCGTAAGCGGCTTGGTTGAAATATTTGAAGATTTTTTGTTTTGATTTGCTAGGGTGCTTTTGACTTATCATAATTTATAATAATTTACAGTATTTTTAACCATAAATTACATAAATGAAATCACGCCTGTTTCCCAGAGGGGTAGGTAGAGACTACTTCACCTGCTACGATCCTGACAAATCTCTTGCGCTTCTTCCACATTCATACATCGAGTCATGCACGCACGTCGAATTCAGGAACTTAAAATGCGGCCCTTTTCCAGTATCTCTCCGATTTGATTCAAAATCACCTACGGCGACCCTTTCCAACCCTTCCATTCACTTTGGCACTGTATGTCTCTTTTATTTGTTTTTATTTTATTTTATGGCATATAGGAAGGCAAACGAGCACACAGGCCACCTGATGGGAAGTGAAAACTGTGACCCATAGACATTCGCATTCACATGACTGCAAATGCATTGCCAACCCTGAGGACTAAGATGGAATGCCTCTATGCTAGTCATTTCACCGGCTGTTTTATCCCCAAACCGGAACACAACAATGCAAACACTGCTGCTTGGTAGGTGGCGGATAAGATGGTGGTACCAACCCGGACGGACCCTGCACAAGGTCCTCCCACAAGTTAAGTTAGTTAAATTATTTCTATTCTCTTCTTTCTCAGCACCAAACTTAATCGGTTTCCGTTTGGCCCTATGGTTGAAGTCCGCTGTTTGTACCTTCTTCGTGTATTGTGCATAACATTTAAAATTAATTATAAATTATATAGTATTTGTATGTGTTAAGCTATAGCTTAGTTTGGCACTAGGTCAATTTCTGCGGGATTGTCCTAGCTGCTATTTATTTATTTATTTTTATTATTTATTTGTGCAACAACTTTTCTGTACATAAACCGTTTGTTAATCTTTGTATTAAACAAATTCTCAAGTATTTTATACGTCCTTTTACTGGAACTATTTTATCAAGTGGCTTTTTTCTTTAAAATTGAGGCTACTAACGAAGAAGAAATTTCCATCTTAAAAGGCTATGCATTTTACACAATGAATTTCTTTACTTTTCCACTTAAAAATAACTCTAGCAAAGCAGCTTTGTTTTTTTTTGAAATTCTTGTAATTATTTAGGAACACACAGTTAAGGACATAAGCAATTTCAAAAAAGGCCAGACTTCAATCTATAACTAGACTTATTCAACTTCCAGTCAGTTATTAATTTAAATAGAGATGTGCTCCCAAAATTTTAAATTTCTACGGTCAAAATGTCAAACGAGTTTTATAGCAAAACGACAAAATTGCGAGAAAAGAACCACCGCACCAAGGCACCGACTGATGGCACTTATGACGTTTGCTCACTAATAAAGTTCCCTGAATATTGAGAGCAAGTATAAAGGAACAAATGTCAAAGTTCATTGTTGCAGGTACCGGAATAGTGATGTGACCGCTGGGGGGTGTGTAATGTTTGGTATAAAAATAATTAGTACAATTTCATTTGATATAATAACATTTGATATAATTTCAAAGGACGTAATCACTCACTTTATATTCTAAACGATTGGCATAATATCAAAATATCTATTGTTATTTAATATTAATATCATTTGGCATATCGCTGATATAAAAATCATATTGTGTAACTATTTTGAACACCCGTACCTTGTCGTTTAGCATTTTTCATTTTAAAGTCCTCATCAAAGTAACGACGCACCTGCCAAGTTGGTAGTGACCCTGCCTACGGAGCTAGCGGTCCTGGGTTCAAATCCCGGTAGGGGCAGATATTTGTGTGATGAGCGCGAATATTTGTTTCTAAGTCATGGATGTTTTCTATGTAATTAAGTATATATTTCTCTTAATAAATATTTACATCATTGTCTAGTTTGGGCCTAGGTCAATTGATGTGACATAATCCCCTGATTATTAATTTTTATCTTCATTATGCAGAGTAAATCCGGATATGGTCCTCTATTCTCCCGGATAAGACAACCGGTGAAATGACTAGCATATACCTATGTCATCCTAGTCCTTAAGGTTGGGATGGGAACGCATTTGCAGACTGAGGATTGCAGTCATATGCAGCTTTTAGATAAAAAATGTTTATGAGTCGTGCGGTTTATACAGAAAGACGTGTGATGGTGGCGGATAGTCAAAGTAACATAATATAAACCTTAATAGTATGTAGCATAGCGTCGTTTTCGTCATAAAGAGAATTGCGCTCGCGCCTCCTCCACTACAAACAATTCAACAGGACAAAAACGACGCTATGCTGCAAACTATTAAGGTTTATATAATATTCGCCATGCCACTTCTACACAACCCGTGCCTTAGATCCTACTTGCAATTCTCATTTGTCTTCATCGTGACATAAAATCTTCAAATTACCGTTCTGTTTCCCAAGTCATGCACCCGGCAGTTCAGCTGTGCCGTCTTCCCCACTAGGGCTGTCACATTCCTGGAGTACGCCAGGTCGAAGTTAGGCCCTCGCTGCGTCAGGCCAAGGTCGACATCAGTGTAGTCCAGCTCTTGGACCCCATCTGCGTTTAAGCCGTTCGTGTTGTCTGTGCATCCTGGGAAATAAATAAATAAATAAACTTCAGCGGACTTATCCCGTTCGTTTGACCTCGTAAGCCCCACCATACTGCACAATGGGAGTTTTTTGTAACTGGGACTTTGAATCTACAATCAAGGGAATAAAGTTCAATTGCGATTGTCTGAAAATGTCATTTCCAGTTTATGAACATAGGAAAATAAACCTTATGCTTATTGCAACAGAGTTGTTGTTTTGGAGGTGGGAGGACCTTGTGCAGGGTCCGTCCGGGTTGGTACCACCATCTTATCCATTAACCTACCGCCAAGCAGCAGTGTTCGTATTGTTGTGTTCCGGTTTGGGGATAAGACAGCCGGTGAAATGACTAGCATAGAGGCATTCCATCTTCGGCCTCAGGGTTGGCAACGCATTTGCAGTCTTAGGATTGCGGTCTTGTGAATGCGAATGTCTATGGGTCACAGTTTCCACTTACCATCAGGTGGCCTGTGTGCTCGTTTGCCTTCCTATGATATAAAAAAAAAAAAAAAAAAAAAGAGTTCAAAATACATTTCTTTGATTATGTACATCCTGTTGCACACTGGGCCTTAAAAGGTTAAGCCAAAATAATATCCTAGTTTTATAACCAAAGCATATTTTATTCTATCATGTTAGTGATAAGGTGGCAATTGCAACTTATTACTTGGGTGGATCAACTTTTTTCCGTAAGCCAGGAGACAACAGTGATAGAGTTTCCTAGAAAAAATTATATGATATATACTTCCAGCACACTCATGAGAAAGGCCATAAAAAAATGGGTGTGTAATTGCCAATAAAACAGTTTTTTAGTCGACTTATGTCCTTTGAAATCATAGTTTTAAAGAGTGACCCAGGAGACGTCACCATGGCAACGAGCTACAAAGAAAAGTTAATTGACCCACTTATTGGCTTAAAAGGGTAGTATTATGGTCGCGTACTCCGTTTATAATTGTGAGATCAGGTAATTATGAAATCGCGTCAATTTTGACCTCTTGGCATAAAGAGGTCTCGTCATAGTTCCAACCGTGTCAAGATCGAGGTATAGTTATATTATTATGAGATTGGCTTTACAAGATATCGTTAATTTGAGATCATGACTTCTAAAGATCCGACTTAAGTTTATCTCTGTGCTAAATTTAATTCATATCCGTTCAGCAGTTTTTACGTGAATTAATAACAAACATCCATTCGTCCAAAATTTTCCATTTATATCGTATCGTTTCGTATAAACGGAAAAAACATACAAGAGTCAAATTTGGTATGTTCAAAATACAAACACTTAAATATGGTCGAATCGACTAATAAAAATTGATACCTATATAATAATACCTAAATATTCCGACTCACATTTGACTATTTCTTGTTAATACAACTACCCAAATAACAAAACAAAATGCAACTATTTAACAAAACATATTCGTAATGAATTTTACGGTAGAGCTCCTAACAAACATAATGCATATCAATTTATTCTCAGAACACCCAACTGCTTTGCGAAACTAAAACAAATATCAAAACAGAAACACCCTGTAACTACATATTCCAAGAAAACAAACCCCCTACCATCGTTATTTACAAAACAATACCTATTATTATTTAAAAATATTCCCTCCACAAAGACGTATTAATTTGCAACGCACTTTACATGTAAAACAGCTTCCACTAATGAAAAAACCAGCCATAAATAAGCTAGAAAGATTCTGAGTTTAATATTAAAACAATACATTGCTTCGTGAATGGTTACTTTTGTCTCGCTGAGTATTATAGCCATTCAGGGCAAAGGCAGGCATTGTTTTCAGGCTGAGTTATGGGTGTAATACATCTATGTTGTCCGTAGGTCTGTGCTGCACGGAACTTGAGGCATTCAGGTTAAAGGCGTGACACGAGCGGCGGGAAACAAAGGGTGTGTGGACGTTGTATATTATGGGATGCATTTTATTTTCTTTTGTTAGATTATAGGGTAGTGATTCAGATCATATTTATAAATAAAACATGCCGTATTTTATGGTTCATAATAGAGAATATTCGTGACTTGAAAACTTTTTTATATACGTATAAACATTACCAAGATATAAGCCATCATGACGACCTTGTAAGGATCGCGGGAAAGCGGTGGACAAGACCGGTCTGAGTGGAGAGCCTTGGGGAGGTCTATGTCCAGCAGTGGACGTCTCTTGGCTGACATGACAATGAAGCCATCTTAGGTTTGTTCCTATCTCTATCTAGCAAAACAGAATTTAGCATGGAGTTTATAATGGCCGACGGTTACAAAACGTCACAGTGCATATCGGATCTCTCTGTCTACTAGCTGTCTAAGTAGCAGTTTAAAATGCTTGCCTCATCCGCATTTCTTGGCCGATTTTAATTTTAATTTCAATTTCGGTTATCTTTTTTACGTTTTTTTCATGTTTTGTTGAGAATTGCGGTTTTAAATCCATTTATATTCCCTATTTAGGCTTTTATCAATAAATGTATATAAATCGATTTTAATCTTTACAGGTATATGCGACAGGACTGATTTGAAGACAAAACTCATGTTACATTGTTTCTTTTTTAATATGACATTTTCAGTAATTGTTATTTTGTTACCTTACCTTACTTTTTTTGATTTGCAACAGCAAATAAATTGCGTAATATGATGATAGGTGGTCCAAGTACATGTTTAAGAGGATTGGAGTGGGATGATAGCTAAAAATGTTTTCTTGTTAAAGATCCTTTAAAAGCGTGTGATTTAAAAACCGAACTACACAAAATATTTACAATTTTGAAGAAATAACCACCATGTATGATACCTAACGCCTTTGACATCCAGCAACTTGACTCGCAACTTAACAATCCGTGAGCACTTGACCCCAATACGTTCAGTACTGGCGCAAGCCCACTTGAACAATTAAGTCATTTATCCACTCTAGTATTTTGGCGTTTATATATACATGGTGTTTATTATTGATGGAGAAATTGGAGTTGTGGAGACAAAATTTGATGAGATGAATTATTAAGTCACGTGGAAGTTTTATCCATTAGCTAATTAAACTAAGTATGTTTATCGTTTTCTAGAGCTTATTAAAGTAATGTTAAAATGGCTCTTTTGTTCCCCAACTGACACTGTATAAGGAGACTGGTTTTCTTAGAGTAAGGCAATTTATTTTACATGCTGTCACTCGAGTTCACAAAATTACCGCGTCGTCTGAGAAGCACAAGACGGTCTGAGTGGAGAGCCTTGGGGGAGGCCTATGTACAGCTGAGCAGTGGACGTCTTTCGGCTGACATAGTGATGATGATGATGATAAAATAATAGCAAAAAGCAAGCTAAAACTCGACTGTTGTTGCTAACTAACTTTAAAACTTTATAAATCCTAAATGAGCTTTCAAAATGAAAAATTATAAAAAATCTACAGATGATTATTAAATTCCTATTCAATGACACCCCATTTGACATTGTTCGTTGTCTTGTCATTTTTACAAAATGGCGCCTGGTTGCCGCCATATTGAATTTTAGTAACTGTCATATCTTTAGTGACACACAATCACACGCGTGCGCACAAACAACCTCTATACAATCCAACATTAATTATTTTTATAATGTAATAAATAAATACACAAAAAAAATATATAACAATAACAAAACAAGTTTTTACTAACGTGTTGTAAATAATTTTGTACATTAAGTAATTATTTATTTTAAGTGGTTCCTCTATTGCACGTAAACCGACTCAGAGGGTCCCAAGATTCAAGCTCTGCCTAGTTTGGTGTCCATAGGATATTGTACCTTTTTTGTAAATTGTTTTTTTTTTTTATAAACTGCTTATTATAAAGTTCAATTTGACTGTTTTTTTTAAGGAAAACTTAATGAAGTTTTATTATTACATTAAATAAGAGACAGTTTTATGAAACCAATTTCATCCAATTTGTCTTTAGATATTTTAATGTTAAAATGAGTGAAAGTTTGTTTGTCTGTTCGTAATACCTTAACTGCCATATTTATACTTTTTATTCACAAAGTTGGTCTGTCTTACAAAGTTAATTATTACAAAGATTTTTATAACAATCCTCAGACAAGTCAATATTAAATTTCTAGCAGTAAAAAACGAATTCTTCAAAGTAACAGGGTAAAACTAGTTTTTTATATTTACCTGTACGACTCACGAAAGCCAGGACGCCAAGCGCCCCGAACAGCAACGCCATCTTTAGTTCACGTGTCCGCGCATAATTCCACCCTTACACTCCGTTACACCATCTGCAAACAAAAAACACCCTTAACATAACCGAATAAAACCTCCTGTATAACAACATTTAACACGGTTTTAGAATCTCTAACAATCTATTATCAGCCGTAAATATATGAAGCTATGGTTTAGTTTTGAATAGACAGGAATTTGAAGAGGTCCATGTGTAACAATATAGCACCTGTTCAGTTTCGGTATATGTGAGGTTGTGCAGATATTATGAAGGGTCTGTGAAGCTTTTTATTTAAAATTGAACTTTGTTTTAATACAATAGAGGTTGGTTTTGGTAAAAATATCTATGGAGTGAATTTTTTTTTTTTTTTTTTGCCCCCGCGGCGACTTGAACAGCTACTACCGCGAGGATAATGGCGTTTCCACGTGAAGTGATTTCGCCAGTGTCAAGGTATATATGAGTATCAATCAATATAGCAATAAAACACAATCCAATCTTCTCTAGGAAGATTGGGGGCAACGTTGTACGGTGATTTGTAGGTCAGAGGTCAAGATAGTTTTAACCTCTGCACCACTGCGAGTCCACTTGAAACGAGAAGAAAGATGCCAGATACACGAAATAAGTCCAAGTCTTCAATCACTGTGCGACACAAAGGCATAAAAAGTACAAATCACTATCAGAAAAGAACTTTGAACACCTAATTACCCAAAAATTAAAGTCTAAAACAAATTACACGTCCGCCATCTTTTAACGTTGCAAATGGCCCCCCTAAACAATGGTTAATATGGTTATACTCATGGAGTGAATTGAGCTAGGTTTTTGCTTACAATTTAATTTACAGGGTGATGGGTTTTGTGTGGTAATATTAGTAATAATTGTGTTAGTTAACGATTGAAATGCTCAAAAATGTAAAGGTAATATTATCATTACAAATTAAATCATTTTTCATAAGTTATTTATTTGCTCAAATATTTTGTGTACCTACTGATTTTATTTTAAGCCACAATAGTATATTTTCTAAAAAAAAATCGTAGCACAAGTCCGTTGAAAAAATAAAATTAACCGTTCACAACTTCTTCAAAGGAATATTTAAATTTGAAAATTCGCAAAGTGTTTGTTACGATCAAAGGGTAATCAGGTACAAAGTCATTTTAATTTCATTCTGACGTTAGCTTTGAATATTGAAACAAAAAAAAATGCCTTAGAAAAAAAAGTAAAGACAAAGCAAGTAAAGTCCTACAATGTCAGCGGGCCCCATTTCGATGCTCGGTTAGTTTAAAAAATTTGTACGATTAGCCCAAACGTTTGTTTGCCGTGTGGTTGCCGGCTTAGAATTGTGCCACTCCATGTCTTCCCGTGGAAGTCGTAAGAGGCGACTAAGGGAATAAAGGCTTGTAGTACTGTTAGGCGATGGGCTTGCTACCTGTCACTAATATACACTGTTAAACATCTTAGCCTAATTGTGCAAATTGTGGTTACAGAGTTATCAACAAGTTTTTAGAGTTGTTGGTAATTCTGTAGGTCTGCCTACCCCACTCTGGGAATGAAGGCGTGAAGGTATGTATGTGTATGTGTATGTTTGTTTAGTGAGCTCTAGAGACTTGTTCTTATTTTTTAGGTTCCGTACCTCAAAAGGAAAAAACGGAACTCTTATTTGATAACTTTGTTGTCCGTCTGTCTGTTAAGACCCTTTATCTCGGCAGCGCGTGGAAGTATCAAGTTATTAAAACCATTATAGTCAAGTCTACAGTCCCTTGAAGTTGTAAAAAAAAACTTCAAAGTTATCGAAAAAAAAAGGTACAGCGGTGTTTGCCGCAAGAAACGTATATTTCGAGATTTCGACATTCTAAAGGGAAAAATTTATACGGTAGTTCCCGTTGGCCTAGATCTATGAAATTTGGCAAGTAATACTACACTTGTAAGAAAAAATCTGAAACTTTACATTTTTTATTAAATTACAAAAAAAAACAAGGTCTTTATGTAAGGAACGACGGTCCAAATTTTAAATTGCGTTAACCGTGTCCGAAGAAGAAGACGGTGGGCAAGTCCGACTCGCACTTTGCGGTTTTTTTGTCTGTATAAGTATTTTCTTTGAAAGATTAATTCGCCTTTTTCCTTTATTTGTCTTCATGAAATGGCTTATTATTGTACAATAAAGTGTAACAAACTTGCCTTAAGCTTAGTTTATGGTTAAATCCCTACTTCACAAAAACTGCTTACGAAGCATTTTTTAAAGATTTTTTCCTTTTTCCTTGAAACCTTATATTTTAAACGCACGCTGTATAAACACTTTACACCGAAGTCTATGAAAAGTGCTCTATCTTTTTAAAGACCCTAGACGGTGGTAATTTGATTAGCCTAGGAGCTAAGACTGAGACTGAGGAAAATGGAAGTAATGAAGGTACATTAAATGCTTAAAAAAAGGACCGTGGAAATTGAAAGGATGGAAATGATCTTTATTTCATGTAACATGTATCTTCTATTTTATGTTAAAAATGTGAAAGTTCTCGGAGATGTTTAATGACCAAAGTTTAATGTTGTACATGGTGTTTTTTTTGGTTTCTCGTAACATTGACATTTTACCTGGTAGGTACATATATTTAGAGAAACGAATTGACACTGTGTTTAAACAAAGAGAAAAAACATCTACTAGGTAAGTATTCAATTTCGGCATATACTAAGTAAAAAAAAATTTGAGTGTTTTTTTATTAAAACGAAACAATTATTAGGCCAAAACTTATCGAAAAAAAAGATAACATGCTGTACCTATTATTTGTATAATAAAGTCTAAGTTTCAGGTATTTAAGGTTAGTCTCTATACGATATGTATTATATTTCAAATAAAAAAACGTTTTGATAACTTACATTTAAATTTATAACATATAAAAAAAGAGGGGTATTTTGTGTCGGGGGTTAATAATAGTTACAAAATGGTCGTAACAATCAGACTTACAGTTTTCTTAATTAATTGTTAAACTAGACATTACGCAATACTTATTGTCCCAAGGTAAAATGGAGCACGTATGCACAATTTGCACATTACTATTTGAAGAATTTAAAGGTTACTTAATCTACAGTTAAATACAGACATCAATAATAATACCGAAAAGTTTTAAATATTATTTTACGTTACTATTATTATATCTTAATACCTCTAATTTAGTAATCTTAAATAAAATATTTTTTTACTAAACACGCTCCGGTCACACCCTGTATACGTACATTAGTACGTATACAGGGTGGGACTACTAACACTGACTAGTATTTATTCCAGCTCTTTTCTCGTAAGTGAAAAGAAAGTGAACATTTTCGCGCCCGGGTCATTTCCACGGCAAGGTGTTTTTGCCCTTTTTCTAAAGGCTTAATGATAATGATTCTTCGAGAGTACTAAACCCGGCAGGCAGCCTTACAAGCGAAATTAACACAGGATGTTCTTTTTTTACACCGCTAATGTATTAAACTACTTTTTTTTACGGAACTTTTAGGGTAATACTCGTTACCAGCTTAGATTGCAAAAAAAACACCATAATACAGGCCTGTCTGTAGGAACGTAGAAGGCTTTTGCTTGATATAAATTTATAAATAATCAGATCGTATGTAAATATTGAGATCTTTTTAATAAAACGGAAATTATTTAATAACGGCCGTATATTAATATAAGCTTGATAATAACCTTTTCCGTGAAAACCAAGTAGAAATAAATATCTTAACAATTTACAAACAGTAATTCTAAATATTTTTTGCAAATACCTATCTAGGCTTTCTATCGCAATTGAGATAAATTCCAATTCTGCGAATTATTAACAATGAAGATAACAACTTCATGTCAAAACAAAGGTTTCCATGGCACTGAGCTTTAAAATTATCTTTTGACGAATCAAAAACAAATTAAATTTACTTTTTCAAAGGTTGCCGACAATTCTACAAATCCGAGTGACATTTTCGGCCGTTTTACGATAAATTGAATAACTTTTTCGTTAAAACGATTTGGGCACACGAAATAAACCATTTTGCGTCCGCCCAAATTCAATATGGATGGGAAAATGTTTTTGAGTTATATTCGGCTGTCGCGGGGTTTGATTTTATATTTGCAGCGGTTTAAAAATCAAAGTCTATTATTCCACACTGTCTAATCCGATAAAAATAACGGTCAAGTGTGAGTCGGACTCGAGCACGAAGAGGTGTTTTATTGTTTGACGATGATTGACGACTAATGATTAATAATATTTGGGATCACCCTATATGTAGCGTGACGTCAAATTGATGTCATCGGCATGAAAATTAAGGGCCCCGGTTATCGTACTTATTGTCTTTTACTCGACCGCCATTGTCTTTCAAGTAAATAAGAGCTATTATTATGTTGATAATAGGAAAACATCCAAAGTAATATATTTTCACTCATCAGAATAGAGCTCCTTTACTACTTAGAAAGATAGTGACCCGAATAATTTTCTTGTCCCTACATACGCTTCGTTTTATCAAATTCAAGATAATGAAAATGTAATCTAAATATTTTTGTCTTAATAAAATGTCCCAAAAGTTTTCCTTCTCTGGTCAAAGGTCAAGATTGGGTCAAAAAGGTTGAGGAAGTAAAGTACAATTTCCCATAAAATGTTTGCAGCCCCTGGCTATTGGATCGTATTTCATGTCTTTAAGGAAATTAAATCCCGAATCAAGCGGTTTTGAAAATATTCCGGATTTCTTTCTTATACTTATGTATAAGCATATTTGTTTTCTTAATAAAATATAGATAAAAAAAAAACAATTTTGAAAATATTCGAGTGTTTGCAACGCCAATACTAAAAGGAACCAAAAATATTCTTAGACTTATTGAAAAAAAAAAAGCTTTAAAATCATTAAGAAAGTAAACGGGAAATCTTCAGTGAAAGTGCAAAACCGCGTAAGTAACATTTTTAATAAGGAGCAAAATGCACCTTTTTAATGAAACAGTAAGGTTCATTTAACTGTATCATAAATTTGTTAGTTACGCCGTTTTGCAGGATCACCGACGAAATGTCTTTGTAAGGAGAAAATACCACCCGCATTTCCTTTGAATTGCTTATATATATATGATATATATATATGTCTAACAGTTGACACATCATTGTCAACATTAAAAGTATACTAGAATAACAATCAGAGTTAAGTTCTAGCGGCATGCAGACAGGGCCGGATTTAGAGGTGTGGAGGCATTGGGAATTATATTCCAAATAAAATGGGCAATTTTTTTTTATTGCAAGCTTGTCAGGGCCGTTTGAGATTTTGATATTTTACTGATTGCCTGATTGGAGTGAACAAATAGATCGATGATTTCTGTTAATATTTAATATAATCGTGTTTGTAGAAAGTCGAAAAATAGCTAAACTGAAGTGGCAGTGGGCGGCGCACATCGCTCGCAGGACTGATGGCCCATGGCAGAAGGTTCTTGAGTGGCGTCCGCGGACAGAGAGACGAGCTATAGGTAGGCCTCCAACAAGATGGAGTGACGACCTTGTAAGGATCGCGGGAACGCGGTGGATGCGAAAAGCACAAGACCGGTCTGAGTGGAGAGCTTTGGGGAGGCCTATGTCCAGCAGTGGACGTCTTTCGGTTGACATGATGATGATAATGATTGTAGAAAGTACTGTACGTAAAGGTAAAACGCAAATTATATATCAAAGGAAAAGTTGTTTACGGCTTCAGCCCCGGTTTCCCTCCCCTAAATCAGGCCCTGTATGCATATATATGTTAAAGTTATATACAGCTTTGTGCTAATACGACAAACGCAAACAGACTGGCCGAAATCAACCTAACTGGCCCGGTATTCTAGGCGATAAAAACCATATCGTGTTTGAGCTGTTATCCTATTGTCACCGTTTTGATAGCTCTTATTTACTTGGCAGTAATGGCGGCTGACGTCATAACAATAGCATAACAGGTTAACTACGATATCTTTATTACCGCCTAGAATACCGGCCCTGCGCCTTTAATCAACACGGTAATAGTACATTACTACAGACGCCGGGAAGTAGGTGGTTGCAGGCCGAGTTCATATAGACGGCCGAGCGAAGCGAGGTCGGATAGTTACGAGGCTGGCAACCCCTTTTCACGGCGAGGTATGTATAGTGCTTTTCTCAAACATGTGCAATGAAATAAAAAAAAAACATCACTCAAAAAACATTTGTGTAATAGGCATTAACGCGGATATTTTTGGTCCGAACCACACAAATACAATAAAAAAAAAAAACGATTTCCAGCTATTCAGCCTGTTCATAAAACCAGCTGTCATGGCCATATTAAAATTAAAAAAAAATTACTTCCCGGCCTAGGCCTTCAATTTGGTATGAAATTCCTTTACAGTTCTCTAGAGTTGTTCCGTCGGGAACGTGGCACTTTGAAGCCTAAAATAACTAACATAACGCCGACATTACATAGCATGTTTGAGAAAAAACTATATCCGCGAAGGAGCTCCCTCGTACCGGTGTGGATAAGGAGGGATTCACATTGGTGCAGCACAGCAAACCACGTAGGAAGCCTCATAAGACTCGGTGTGGTACTGCAGTAACGGACCCGAGTTCCGAGCTGCGGGCAACTATACCGAACACGGCGCTCTACGTGTCTCGCCTGCACCACTCTACCATGCGAGACGACGTGGTGGAGTACGTCCGTCAGAAGGTTGGATGCAGTCTGACGGTGTTCCAGCTGCGGTCGCTTCGCTACGTGCACTTCAGTTCGTTTGTAGTGCGCGTGCCGCGGTTTATGCTGGGAACCGTCGAGTGTCCTGACTTCTGGCCGAATGGTGTCGTGTTTCGGCGGTTTCGGGGCAACCTACCGACAGCCGCGACCATCACGCCAAGTTTGGCAAAACAGAACCACGTTGTTTTGTCACCTCGGTGTTAGTTTTAAGTTTTATATTTTTATGTATGTTAGTCTATAAGGTATTTGTAACTATGGGCCTCGGTGCCTGAAATAAAATTTCTTATCTTATCTTATCTTATATCGTGTTTGAGCTGTCATCGTATTGTCACCGTTTTGACAGCTCTTATTTACTTTACAGTAATTGCGGCTGACGTCATAATACCATAACAGCATGGGTAGCACAAGTTGTATTTTCTCGCTTGTCGTTCAGTGCGTCTCTATCATCACTGACTAGATAGAAAGGGAGATCCGAGCGACAAAGAAGTCGCGAGCAACTTGTACATCGATATTGTTATAATCGCCGGGAATAGAGGCCCTGTTAGTCGTACAGTCAATAGCATAAACAAGTGATCATTTTTGCACCTTGTCACTTTACAGTGACAAGTGACTTCAAAAAAATATTTTTAACATAATGGCGACTCCGTGGATTCTAGAACCATAGCGAGCATCCAAAAGTCCCAAGCCTATTAATGAATTATCAACATGTTTTTAAAGTAAAAGAAAAGAGAAGAAAAGGAAAAATACATTTATTCACTAGACACATAAGACACACAGAAAAAAATAGTAATAGAGTGTGTCTTCGCGGCAGTGGATCGGACCCTGGCTCAGCATGATGCTGAGGTGTTAAACACCTACAGCGCTGATTTTCAGCCAGCTCCGTTTGTGACAGACGGACGGTACGCTAAACGAATAAATAGAGTAAAGAAAAAAAAACAACTTTGAAACAGATACTTTGAGTCAGTGGAAAATAAATACAAAAACTACATGCAAATACCTTACAAAAACATATTTAAATATAAAAACCTACTTAGCCAGTATAAAGCATTGACAATTTGGCACAATTATCAAAAAACTAAAGAAAAACAAAGAAAACTAAACTATAATTAACGGACAAAGTGCTGGTTGGGAAATTATAATTGTTGGAGCGTCAACAAATAGGCTTTTAGCTTACGCTTAAAGGTGTACTTGCTAATTACTAGGTAATTCTGTAGCTCTGCCTACCCCACTCTATGTAATAAGCAGTTTTTAGAGTAGTTTTCATTGTTTCAAAATAGTTCCTAGCTTTCTATAGTTGATACCATATCGGCTGTTCTGTGTTGAAAGCAAAGTTCACAAATATCGTGGTGGAAGTTTCACTCCATATAAGTCGTTAAATTTTTAATAAAAACGAGGCTATTTTGAAGCCTTGGTTCCTTGCCAGGGGTTGTTTCATGGTGGATACTCCGAGGTTCAATAGAGGAGGCCAAAAGTTCTTAAGATGCCTAACTTATCGCACAATCAGTTAACAAAACGAGAGAGTTTGGGTCAGCATTTTGGATTTCCTTACATTTTATTGCCATTTTAGATGTTTCTTAACATGCACAGTTCCGGTGTTAGCCACAGATTCAATCAGTTGGGTATCCTACGCACTCTGGAAGACCTTTACCGATGCTCGGGGTATCCATCATCAGATCTCAATAATAGCATCCCCTGGCGGGGAATCAAGGAAAAGCCTAGCTTGAAAAACGCACTCTGATCCCTGGAAATAATAATATACATTATTTACGTTTATACGTTAATTGAAAAGTTTGTTTTTCACGGCTTCAAGGGGCTGTAAACCTGAGTATACGTTTTCAATTTCAACTCGATACCTTTACGCGTTCTCGAGATAAAGGGTCTTGACAGACAGACAGACGGACAACAAAGTGATCCTATAAGAGTTCCTTTTTTTACGGAACTCTAGAAACATTTATTTTTATTTTTATTAGTGCGTGGAAAGGCAGACGAGCACACCAGCCACCTGATGGTAAGTGGAAACTGTGACCCATATACATTCGTATTCACAAGACTGAAAATGCGTTGCCAACCCTGAGGACTAAGATGGAATGCCTCTTTGGTAGTCATTTCACCGGCAGTCTTATCCCCAAACCGGAAGAACACTGCTGCTTGGCGGTAGGTTAATGGATAAGATGGTGGTACCAACCCGGACGGACCCTGCACAAGGTCCTCCCAAATTGCCGAAATTACTTTCTGGAACTTGGCAACGTCATACGGCCTCTGGCCAGAAGTTCTAATTTGTCAAGGTAAAATGGCTCCTAGAGATATAGAAAGCAAACAGTAACTTGTCGAATGATAAACGAATAAAATTGAGGCTGACAAAACTCCCCTGGCGTGGCTCCAAAAGAAAACGTACTCTACAAAAAAACTCATCGGTACCCTTACCATGAGTTACAATTAACATACTCGCTACCGAGTCGAATGCTCTGTCCCTTGCAGACCTCGCTGTAGTCTTAGATTTATTTATTTATTATTTTTGTTTATGTCACGTCATATCATATGCAGATATCCAGGTTTCTTAGCCATTTGGCGGCGTCGGTGGTAAGGAGAATTAAGTCGTCAGGGTGACGCAGTGGGCATTCTCGCGTGATATGCTCCATGGTCTGGGACTCCGCACCGCAGTCGCAGCGGGGGGACTCGGTCCAGCCGCATAGGTGTTTACAGTGGGCGCATCGACCGTGACCGGTGCGGATCCTGTTGAGTATGCACCAATCGCGACGAGGCAAATCAGCACCCTTCATCAGCCTTCCAGGTTGGATACCAGGGGGGGAATGGTTGCTCACGTCCGCAGGAAGATTACCCACCGTTACCCTGCACATGCCCCCTGCTGCTATGGTGTGGTGCTAACGAGCAATTAAATCTTGGCGGCTGTACTTGTCTTTATGACCTCACAGCCCTACACAGAAAAAAACAGATCATGTCAAATGTAGTCTTAGAGAGGGCGAGGGACAGAGCATGCGAGTCGCTAGCGAGTACGGTTATTGTAACTCCTGGTAAGGGTACCGATGTGGCTTTATCTCGAAACATTTCACAGCCAAAGTGACCCATGTATTTTAATGCTTTTGCAATTCCAGAGCATAGGGTATCAGCAACTAATGCCACAATCGCGTGTAACAGAAAATTGACTTGGTTCAATTTAGCTTTGTAGTAAACTAGGTTAATTACATTGATGAACTGGATCTTCTTTAATTTAGTTTTCAAAGTTTTAGTAAGTTCTTAAGCCATTTTCAAAGACCAAGACCGAAGTTTCTATCTTGATGGAATGTTGAAGTATTTATACAAAGTACGCATACAAAATGCTCCTACCTGGGGCTCGTTTTCAATTAATAAAACCATATTGCTTTTGGCATGTTATTGTATTGTTTTCAACTCGGCCGACATTAATACAAAATGAATGAAGAGCTGTAGTAACACGATAAATCTACTTGTAAAGCTTGCTATGATTTTTTTATTTTTTTTATAGCATGGGAAGGCAAACGAGCACACAGGCCACCTGATGGTAAGTGGAAACTGTGACCCATAGACATTCGCATTCACAAGACTGCAAATGCGTTGCCAACCCTGAGGACTAAGATGGAATGCCTCAACCAACTGAGATTACCCAAGAATAAATCATATTTTTTAACGTAAATTTTCTAATGTTTTTTTGTTAATTATTATGTGACTTTGCTTCTTTTAAGAATATCAAACATAAAAATGCGTTTTTTAACATTACCGCTTTATTAAGTGAAATATATACACGTTTATTTAATTGACATATTATAGGAACCACACTTATAATTTAAAACTAAACTTATTTAAATTAAAATAAAACTAACTAGGTACTCAAATATTAAAGATTTACTTGTATCTATATAAATTAAGCACTTTTCAAAAGACGACAACATTTCAGGTTATGGGAGACGTATACGCTACTTAAAAGATTATTTAACTTATTTGTTTCTTTAAAAACAATCTCGTTATTAATTAATTAACATTGTGCACATAGAAAATGTAAATATTACATATTTTATTAAATTTAAGTATTTATTTAAAATTTACTCCCGTGTGGTTGCCGGGTTAGAATAGTACCACTCCATGTCTTCCCGTGAATGTCGTAAGAGGCGACTAAGGAAATAAAGGCTTGTAGTACTGTTAGGCGATGGGCTTGCCATCTGTCAGAAATACGCCGGTAAACATCCTAGCCGATTGTGCAAAATGTGGTTGCAGAAATTGTCAACAAGTTTTTAGAAATGTAGGTAATTCTGTACTCTGGAAACGTAGGCTTGAGTTTATGTTGTATTTATTTTATTCACAAGTTCATCATAGAAACCGGTCCGCAAACTTTAACCCAACAAACTCCAGTAAAAAAGGAACACCTCGGTCGTCTTTGTAAACCGCAAACTGGTTCAGCTAAAGGGCAACCAGATAAATGTGTCTAATATACTAGCGCTGTACCTATTTTAATTCCCTGTTCTGGCATTAATTACAACCTAAATCAAGAACCTAAAAAATTTGGCATTTTATACGTATATAAAAACCCCATTTATAATGTAGAACCCTATTTTGAAAGACGATATCTCTTCAACGGTTCAACTAATTTCAGTAAAACCAAGCCAAAAACCACCTGATTAAATCTGTCCATCTGTTTGGGAGATACGACATAAATCATGACGGTTGGACAGCTGGGAAGTGGTAAAAAATCCCCTATCATCCTTTGAAACTGTTATATCTTATTTTATTTAAGTCAAAAATAACTTTATCATAATTATCCACTGACTCTGTATTTAAGCACACTTCTATTTCAAATTAGACGTAGATTAATCAAAAACGTTCCAACCAACACAACCTTAGTTTTGAGATATTTTCGTTTTAAGTTAAACAGAGTAATGCTCAGGGATGGATTATTATATTACTTTGAGTTGGTGATAATCGCAAGCAAGATTGTTTTGCGTTTTTTACATACATTATTATCTACTTAATTAAGATTTATTTAACCAAATGATTAAGTTGAAGAAACTATTGACCCGCTTCGCATGGATGCAAGTTCTAAAAATTATATACTAAAACAATCCTCGTTTACCACTCTTACTATTAACAAAAGCAATATTAAATCATTAGCGTAGTTACATACATATGTACATACCTTCACGCCTGTAATCCCAGAGTGAGCTAGGCAGAGCTACAGAATTACAACTTGAAAAAAGTTGTTGATAATTCATTAACCACAATTAGCACAAATAGGCTAAGATGTTTACCAGCATATTAGTGACAGGTTGCAAGCCCATCGCCTAACAGTACATCATTAGCGTAGTTTAGAAGAAATAAGCGGAGAAATCAACAGAAATGGATAGCCACTTTGTTTTCTATTCTAATTCCAACTTCTATTTTTATAAAAGACCTGTCGTTGCTGACAGCCTGTCTCCAATACTTAAGCAAGTTGAGAACTATTAGAAAGTTTCTTTATCAGCCAACGCCACACCTTTTCCGACTAATTATTAGTTGAAGTAATGGAGAACTTGTCGCAACGAGCTATTCGCTGTGTTTTATATATTAAGAAAGTCCGAGGTTCCATCTTTGCTTTGTTGACTTTCCACTAACTCGTTAAAAACTTTTTACTACTGTATCTGCTGATTTTTTTGCTAGCCAGCGCTCGTCTAGATCTTCAGGTATATTTTGATATCTTCGTTGGTAAGAAACCCTTAGATGGAATTGTACAGTAGTAAAATTTAAATATTTAGTTAAATGGGTTTTCAGAAAGTTACACATTTTATTAAAGTTTTTTACTACACTCACGGTCAAATAATACGGTCAGAGTGCGTTTTTCATACTAAAGAGGCTATTTCGAAGCCTTGGTTCCTCGCCAGGGGATGCTTTTAGTGAAATCTGATGATGGGTACCCCGAGCATCAATACAGGACTTCCAGAGTGCCTAGGATACCCAACTCATTGAATCTGCGGTTAATTGTGCATGTTCAGAAAAACATCTAAAATGGCAATAAAATGTAAGAAAATCCAATTGCTAACCCAAACTCTCTCGCTGTGGTGTTAACTGATTGTGCGATAAGTTAGGTATCTTAAGAACATTTGACCTCCTCTATTGAACCTTGGAGAACCCACCATTAAACTTCTCTCAAAACAACCCCTGGCAAGGAACCAAGGCTTCAAAATAGCCTCGTTTGTATGAAAAACGCACTCTGACCCGTATTATTTGAACGAGAGTGTATTACTAACTACTTAGCTGTGCCTGCGATTTCGTCCGCGTGGAAAGCGCAAAAACATTAAATAAATAAATAAATATCAGGGGACAATGTAACACCAATTGACCTAGTCCCAATTTAAGCTCTAGGCTTGTATTATGGGTACTAGACAACTAAATGAATACTTATAAAGAGAAATATATACTTAAATACATAGTGTAAACATCCATGACTCAGGAACAAATATTCGCGCTCATCACTCAAATATCTGCCCTTACCTGGATTTGAACCCAGGACCGCTAGTTTCATAGGCAGGGTCACTGCCAACTAGGCCAACTAGGCGTCGGATTGTGTCGCATTGCATTGTGTAGCGTCCCAGAGTTGCTTTTAGTCTATTGGTTATAAAATATCAGTTGAAGCGTTTTTCACGACGACTCGTACCTATGTGCCTAAAAACTGAGAGATGATGATTATCGTTGAAAATGACGTAAAATACAAGTATCTTTCAAACGCCCCTGTATTTTTCAATAAAATACAATATCTTTCCTTGCGGATCTTCGGTTGAATCTTTCGCAAGTTTAAGTTTTTTAGATGTATTTTACGATGTATTTTTCGCATTATTAGATTATAATAAGCCCAACAAGTAACACACAACCCTGAATCTGATGAAATTTCTATACACAACTGAGCTAATGTCAGTTGAAGTAAAAATATAATTTTCAGTTTATAAATGGGTTTTAGATGTCAAACAAAATAGGTTAACATTAGAGAACATTGAAAAATAATGGGTTGTTATTTTAATTTCATAGAGACCAAAAGTACATACATACATACATACCTTCACGCCTGTAATCCCAGAGAGTGGGGTAGGCAAAAGTATTAAAAAATAATATACTAAATATTAGAAATTAATTATTTTATTAAAATGTTTCATTACGTGTGTTAATGTTTTTTTTTTGTTATGGCTCTTGCTACTTCAATATAAAATTATTTTTTATCATATACCTATATTTATTTAAATCGTGTTAGCCAACAGGTATAACACCATTAACTTAATTTATAATTAATTTATTTATTTATTTGTAAACTGTAATCCGAAAATTGTCATTTCGAATGACAACGAACCTACACTTTTTGAAACGGATGAAGTTTGCAACGACACCTGTGATAGTGATAGTGACATAGAACTGTAGAATATATATTTTTTAATTTATGTTTTACACTTTGTATATTTTGTGTCAACCAAGACATTGATTCGATTAAGTACCTACATATAGTTAGTTTAGTTTAGTTTATTTATTCATCAATGTAATATTACAATATAAATTGCATTGCATGTCAAAGAATACGAAATTACATTGAGATCGTCAAAACATAAATACTATAATAATCAAAAAATACAAGAATAATTAATAATAATAAATAAATTAATTAACACAACAACAATGAAATATACGAATAATGGTCACTCGTCCGATGTCAATACATACAATGATTAATAAATTTCAAAACAATAATAAATTTACATGTCCAGCTTCATATATTCATCCACGGAGTATAATAATGGATTACTTACTGTTCAATTAATAAGGTAACGGCGCCTATTACCGGGGGTATCAAAATCGGCGCCCATCACCGCGGTATTTTCAAATACGCTTTTTATAAACAAACCGATCGATATTCTAAAAAACAAATTTTACACGAACGAAGCTTATTTAGTTGACTTACGGACCTGTTAGCGCTAGTGTGTGTGTGAATGAAACAAAGTGCTCGCAATTCGTCAGTTTCCGCGAAGGCAGCGCAGAAAGAGGACGTGCCATACTAACGCGTGACGCCGCATGCAAGTGAACTCGAATCTTATTTAGTGTTTTACGTAATATTTATGGCAATTGAACTAATGTTATGGTATTTAAATGGTTATTTATTGTTTTCTGCACGACTTATGAGTGCTTTTTATACATTTTTTGGCCTGGAAATACGTTTAAAATGTAAAATCAAATACAGCGGTGATAGACGCCATTTTTTGCGGTGGATACTAATACCGTGGTGTACCCCGGTAATAGATTTTTTTGATTTCGGTTATTTATACTTTATTTTTGGTATATGCGATCGGTTATACATACTTTCTTACGGTTATTCCAATCTTGATCTATTCACGCTATTAAAGAACTATTTCCGTGGTATGGAAAGTATTCAACAAACCCTTATTTTTTAACAAAAACTTCAGTACTGAATTTGTAGTTGTATAGGAACCTTAAATTGTCAAGTTGTTTAAATATTGAGATAAAATCGTGTATTTACTTACCAGTTATGTAATTTTGGTTTTATACATAGGTTGTAATATATACTTTTGATTTGTAATGAAAATAAAACTGTATCCGTTTGTATTTATGGGTCGGAATTAGGTTTTTCAAACCCTCCATATTGAGCCTATTACCGATGGTACGATCAGATAACCCTCGGTAATAGAATGTATGGGAGTCTATTACCGACCCATTCAATATTTGTTTGGGTCGGTAATAGGTTCCTAAAGAAGAGTCTATCACCGAGTGACATTTTAGTCTTCTATTAAATTAATCACATTTAGGGTACCGTAAGTACAGATTTCTTTGATAAAGTTGAGGCTTTTACTCATCAGAAGGAAATTTCCGTGTTTATGTATTGCATATTATGTAGTGATCATAAGTTATTTCTACTTTTCATACTTATATTATATTTATTTATTAGTAATTATAATTATACTTCCTTAAAAACGTGATTTAAAAAATAATATACAGAACCAAGCCATTATTTATTTTATAACCCACGGTATTCAGTTCCAAATCGTGAGTCGGGCGCCTATTACCGATGGTAGAAAATTGCTGCTTTTTATAGCCTCGGTAATGGAAGCTGAATTCGCGGTAATAGAATCACAACCTGTGTATTACCACGGTAATAGAAGACTTGGGTATTTTGGTTTCAATAATTATTTTACAATATATAATAAAGTAAAATGAGTCCAAAAAGTTACGACGCTAAAAGTTCAATAAACATTCTTAAATAAAAAAAAATATTTTGGGTCGCTAAGGAGCTTTGATAGCCTTATTTTTTTGGAATGATTTGAACACTTCCTGAAGTACCGCGGTAATAGGCGCCGTTACCTTATTAATAGGCAAGATCTTTTTATTTCCCCTCGATTGTTCATAATGAAAAATACACAGTAAAAAACAAGTATTATACGTGTATGATTGTATTTTTCAAACGCACCTCTAATGTGTTTTTTTCGAAACTTACATGTATTTTATAGGAAAAATACAAAGTTTCGAAAAAAACAAAATGTATCTTTCGCCATTTTCATCCCTAATGATGATATTACCGTCATAGTTTTTTTTTCAGATGGAGCGTCATAAACTGGTTTTAGTATCCTTTTCGGTTTTTAAATGGCAGTTTACAGTAACAACTTTTACTATACCGTATCTTAAGATGGACAACTCAATCAAGATGAGTTCATTATTATAGTACGAGACTGGATAAGGTTTTCTCGAAAGTTCCCCAATGTACTTTGTCACATTGTTTTACTTTAACCCTTTTTCTGCTCTGAAGGGTATACTGGTTTCGTCACTAACTAAGTTACCAAACTTTAAATGTATTGACCTAGTTTCATTCTACTTTGCGCCTACTTACACGTGCCATTTATACTTATAGTGGCCTTATTACAAAGTGTTTGAACCTGCCAAGATCCAGAAACCAAAATAAAACCGGCCGTACAGACGTATTTGTTTTTAGTTTTTATAGGTTTTACTAGCAATGAACTATATTTTGTAGTTTTTAAAAAATTTAGGCTCAGTAATTTCGTAAATCAGGGGAATGGACAATTTTCGTCTTCTTTCATGAATAAAATCAAAACCATTTATTCTACAATAATAACAAAAATATATTTGAAATTTTAATAACAAACCCTTTTATTTGATATATTATGACACAGTATGATTTGCAAAGCTTTTTTTTAATTTCCTAATTTTTCTCCAGAAAATGTATGTATGTATGTAAAAAACTCTTTATTGTACAAACAGAAACTAACAAAACAAAAAAACTAAGAGACAGAAACACAAAAGGTAAGTACAGAGGCGAACTTATCACTTTAAGGGATCTCTTCCAGTTAACCTTTGAGCGATGAAAATGACCCTTATAAAAAATACTTTGCATATAGATGGACGGACAGACAGACAGACGCACGAGATATCCCATAAGGATTTCATTTATAATTTTTTGTACGGAACCCTAAAAACTGAAAAAACTATTATGGTTTTGAAAGTTAATATTTATAATTTTAACCTGATTTTCTTCCAAGAAAAAATAGTTCTCATTTTACCCAAACCCTAGTCCAGCATAGTACTTTTTTTAAAACAATTTCTCGTATCATCTAAAATCATTTTACAATTTACAATTTCCATGAATACAAAGATATTAAATATAATCTATCAACGCAGGAGAAAACCATAGAACCAAATTTAATATCATAGGGGGTCTCCAGTTTACCCCCGGGCTTTGTCCTAGCCGATTCTCTCGGCTTAAGGAGCTTAACATGAAAGAGGGTGTTATTGATTCGCATTGCCTATGACAAAGTCCTTTTGATCGTTAAGTTGGGTAAGACGCATTTGTTTGATTTTTTAACCCCCGACCAAAAAAGAGGGATGTTATTAGTTTAAAATGTGTATATTTAAAACTATGAAACGTGAGAAAAGCCGTCTGAAAACCCAAGCCCTCTCATACCTATACTTACAACTTGCAAGGCAGCTCTATATTGTACCTTGCGATAGAATATTTAAGATTTATTTAGGACTCACACTAGAAAACAATATTAATAATTAGAAAAAAATCAGGGTCGCTTTCATCGAAATTAATAAAGATAAAGATAAAGAAACCGTGTGGTTGCCGGCTTAGAATTGTGCCACTCCATGTCTTCCCGTGGAAGTCGTAAGAGGCGACTAAGGGAATAAAGGCTTGTAGTAGTACTGTTAGGCGATGGGCTTGCCACCTGTCACTAATATACACCGTTAAACATCTTAGCCTAATAGTGCAAATTGTGGTTACAGAGTTATCAACAAGTTTTTAGAGTTGTTGGTAATTCTGTAGCTCTGCCTACCCCACTCTGGGAATGAAGGCGTGAAGGTTGCAACGGGCTATTTTCCGCAACTCGACGACTTAATATTTGCGCCTTTTTTGCGTGCTAGTATTTAGGCGTGAAGCTATGTATGTATGTATGTAAGATAAAGAAAAAGAAAAAGATAAAGACATTTATTCAGAAGTAGGCCGCACACGTCAAGAATCTACCAGCGCTTCACAAGAGGAGACCACTGCTGAGAAGAAACGCCGCAAGATACTCAGCAGTCAGTATTTTTTATATTTATTTAATGTTACAATGGTATACTTAGTCTAGCATTATATAAATCTATAAATATTAACTTAAAAAATAAATCAAATAACCTAAATAGTTTCTGTAGGAAAACACACCAAAATCTAAATAAGGATAAAAATATGATTTTTTTATTTCGAACATCGAGTCCCATAATTACAAATACCATATAAACTAACATACAAAACAATACAGACATACATACATAGCTTCACGCCTGTAATTCCAGAGTGGGCTAGGCAGATACAAAACAATAAATAACTTAAAACTTATTAGTTTCCTTGGTATTCCAAGGTGACAGAACAGCGTGGTTCTGTTTTGCCAAAATTGGCGTGATGGTCGCTGCCGGTAGGTTGCCCCGAAACCGCCGGAACACAAGTCGGGAGACTCGGCGGGCCCAAGCATAAACCGACATATCGGTGTTAATGAGGAAGACTGTACACCGTGTTTTTATTGATTTACGATAACTTCGGCATATTACTAGGTACATCCATAGAAACTAAGTGGTAGATTATTTTTTTTTATATTGCAAAAAAAAAAAAAAAAAACCTCTATGGCTTGGCTCGTAAGAGGGCGCCACTGTGCTCGTGATCAAATCGTCTCTGTATTTTTTTGCGTAAATAAAATAGTAAACCAACAAATTGCGCCAATAAATTATACTCAATACCTAAAAACTATGTTGGAGCATCAGCACAAGTGTTATCCAGTTGCAATAGTGCAAAAAAGTGATGTTTTTTTGTGAAAAACGAAGTTCGTAACGGACCCAAATAGCAAAGGGAACAATTGAACGACGGCGAAAGAGAAATATAATACACACCTTAACTTAAGGTCAGTACTTAAAGATAAAAAAATAAGTATTTTGTCTTGATGCTGCTATAATGTTGTAATAACATAACCTCAAAGGTACGATTTTAAATTCTCAACTGCAAAAAAGTGCCATAGTAGTTGTGCGATCAACCAATAGAGGGCGCAGGAATTAACCAAATAGCGCCATCTATCGACGAGTAGCAATAGCGATCAATATTCATAGCCATCATTGGATAAACGATACTTACCACTACTACTAGAGGGCGCTAAAATCAATAATCATTATAATGTCACGTAATGTCAATCAGCAAGCCACAAACAGTCGCCGCAAGATGGCGTCACAGGTTAGCTGCTATAAATGTAAAAACTCCGTTGATGTTAACTGTACTGTACTGTGCTCATTATGTAACAATAGATACGAGTTTGACTGTATTGGCTATTCCGAGAAACTCTATAACCTACTGAGTTCTGAGAGGAAAAAAAAGTGGAAATGTCGAACATGCATTCCAAACAAAGAAAATAATAATACACCTACTGGTCAGTCTAACATTACACTAAGAAAAACACAAAAACAAAATATTACTACAAAAAATACACCAACACCGTCAACGTCATCATTCAAGCAGGTATTGGACCCTAGTTTAAATCCGTTACCGGCATGCAGTGAAGCCCTGCTGTCTACAACACGAGACGACTCTGATGAGTCTAATATATTAGTAGACTCGCACGTACTTACTGAGTCAGACTTATCGGACGACTTCTTGTCACCGGCCGACATATTATCAAGAAGCGTGGATGACCAGTTACTCGGATCCAATACACTTTTACCATTGCATGAATTACAGGAAAAAAACACTGAACTCGAGATTGCACTTATTAGCACACAGACAGAACTAGAGAGTAAAATAATAGAAAATAACGAACTACAAAGAAAGAACGACCAATTAATTATGGAAACAAAGGTTCTTCAGTCATTATGTCAAACAACTGTCGACCCAAAAAATAACATTATTGCAAGGAAAACACGAAGACAGTCCCTACTACCCGGAATGCCATCAACGCCATCTTCGCCAACAAGTTTTTTATGTGCAGGAAAGAGTTTAGATAGCAACAGGAACCTACTAAGCTTGCAGCTAAAAATGATGGATTTAGAAAAGCTGCTAAAAAATATGGAAAATGAGATCATATGCCTTGTGAAACAGGTGGAGACTTTAGCAGAAAAACTACATACACCAAACAACACCTTAACTCTATTAAAAGAAGAACAAAAACCCCAGACAAAACCTATAAAAAGAAGAAAACCAAAAAATTCTAGACCAAAAATAACAATCTACGGTACCCAACAATGCGTCGGACTGGCCTCGGCTCTAGCGCAGTCTAGAGAAGGAAGTAACTACGTTAAGTACCACACAACCGCTACAACAAAGCCCTATGCAAAGAGCGTCGAGATAATGAAGAACTGCCTAACTGCGGAGCTAAAACTACAGGACAAATTAGTGTTAAGTGTAGGAGAAAATGATCATGATATCAAATTTATTTTGTCACATCTGCGAATTTTAATAGAGAAGTTTGTTGATAATACAATTTTAATATTAAGTGTAAAAAAAAATCTTTATGTAGACACAAAGAATCTGAATGCCCAAGTGGAAGAATTATGTAACCAATATAAAAATTGTCATTTTGTTGATTGTGCTCAGAACAAATCATTTGGCATGTGTAAATCAATTAACTATGTCATAGATTGCATAGACTATGATAACAAATACTTAAATTTAACCGAGCTGAAGAAATTGATGGTGCTTAATAAACAAAACCTAAACTGTAAGAGAAACCCAATCATACAAAAGAAAGGCACTATTCCATACTGTTTTGCGCGCATGAACTCTAAAATTTCAGATAAAAAGGAAAGATCTGTACAGAGTTCTATTGAGAACAAGGGGCCTAAAAAGGGAATTATAACTGATTATTTCCCGGTCATAAACAGAAACGATTTTTTTCGTGCCTAACTTGTCCAAATCTTGTTCATTCACAGTTTTCCATCAGAATATAGCTAGCATCTTGGCAAAACAAGCAATACTGGAGCTAACTTTAAAAGAAATAAGTAAAAAAAACTTTAATCCAGATGTATTGTGTCTAACAGAGACTTTCCTTAAAAAGGGACATGAAATTTACGTACAGCTCTTTGATTATGACGTAGTAGGTAGTTTTTGTAGAGATGAACAAAGAGGTGGAACCTGTATCTTAGCCAAAAAAGGTTTAAAGTGCAATGAACTAACATTTATTAAAGATAGGGCCATAGAAAAAGTATTTGAGATCTGTGGTATAGAACTTCCATCACATAATCTTATTATTATTTGCCTCTACAGAACGCCGTCATCAAAGCCTTGTCAGTTTTTAAAGCAATTAGATGTTCTACTCTACGATTTACAAAATAAATACAAGTGGAAAACCAATATAGTCATCACCGGTGACTTTAATATTAACACCTTACAAAAAAGCCCTCATGCAGCTGAATTAAACAACCTTGCAAATAACTATAATCTAACCCTTCACATAAATGTACCGACTCGTAAGTCTTCTTGTATTGACCACATACTTAGCAATATCCCAGACGCCAAAGCGACCGTTCTACCGCTTCACCTGTCAGACCATGACACAGCGCAATTGTTGAGTTTTCCTATAAAAAAAACTATACTTAAACCCACCGTATTTTTCATCTATAAGAGAGACTACAGCCCAGACAACATAGAAAAATTTGATAGTTGTCTCCAGAATTTGTCGTGGTCGGACGTTTATAATGAGACTGACCTAAATTCAGCATTTAATATATTTCATGAGCTGTTATGTCTTTTCTATTATCTCTGTTTCCCGAAAATACGAATAAAAGTAAACAGAATTAATAAGTTTAAACAAAATTGGATAACCAAGGGCTTAAAATTAAGTTGCAAGGCGAAACGTAATATAAGATATAAGTACTATAAAAATAAAAACCCTCGTGACAGAATTATGTACTGTAAATATTCAAACATACTGAAAAAATGTATTTATAATGCTAAGAAGAATGCAAACATAAAATTTATTAATAGAAGTAATAATAAGTGCACAGCATCGTGGTTAGTAATTAAAAATCAAATGTCTAACCCAAAACCCATAGAGGCGATTGAACATATTAAGCATAATAACATCACTATATATGACCCGATTAAGATGGCTACAGCTTTTAATGACCATTACATAGAATCTACGGGAAAATCGTCTAACACCTTGTCCAAAAAGTATACTAGTAATACCTCAAGATGTAATTCAATGTTTCTGAAACCTATGTCAGAAAATGAAATCAGAGCTTAAGTCTTGTCGCTAAATAGAACAAACTCGGCAGGGTACGATGAAATTAATACAAACATTACAAAATTATGTCTAAACGCAACACTCTCCGTTTTAACGCATCTAGTGAACCTTTCTTTTTTGTCCGGGTCTTTTCCGGAGGCGTTGAAACTATCAATAGTGAGGCCAATTTTTAAAAAGGGGAAGAAAAACGATATGAATAATTACCGTCCAATAACGTTAATACCTATTCTGGCTAAAATTTTCGAAAAATGTATGCTTATAAATGATTATCTTATCTTATCTTATCTTATCTTATGGAGCAAAGTAACTAAATGAACTTAGCCCCATGGATTTTTTTTTTTTTTGTTGCAATATAAAAAAAAAGAATCTACCACTTAGTTTCTATGGATGTACCTAGTAATATGCCGAAGTTATCGTAAATCAATAAAAACACGGTGTATATATATATGATTTATCCTTGCCTAGTTGTGCAGTGTGATTACAGAATTGACAACAACTCATTTTGTGCTTAGGTTGTAAAATAAAATACCGTTTCTAGATTTTACACTACTGATTACAGTAAAAATATCTTTGGATTTTTTTATGCAGTAGTTTTTTGTATATTTAGGAAAAACAGTAAAAAAAGTTGGATTGTGAATGTTAGGAATACACTTATAGTGCCCTTAGTCCATTTATTACCAAAGGAATTGAAAAAAATATACAACTGTCATGTTCATTTTTTATCAGTCTGGCGGATTACTTGATTCTAACGGCACGCTTTCGATTCTACGCAAAATAGTTTATTTATTTTAATGGCGTCTACAAATTATGTAATTAATTAAATTACGCAAAATAACAAATTTGTGAACGAACGGCAGCGAATGATTGACAAGTGAGTGACATGACATGACAGTCAATTCTGTTTCTGTTTAAAGTTACTTTATTTATTTTATATCATGCTAAGATCACGACATCAGTATTCCTAACTTTGTATATACGGTCTTTTTAATTACTATTTCTTTAATAAATTATTAACGACGAATTTAAGTAAAATAAAGAAAAACCAAGAAATACGGGTAGTCTAATTTTTAACCAGCTATTATAAACGCGAAAAAACAATAACGCTTTTTTTTTTAACAAGTTTTAGAAATTGTTGGTAATTCATTAGCTCTGCCTACCCCACTTTGGGAATGAAGGCGTGAGTTTATGTATGTATGTATGTATGTATCCTTACTAAACAATGTACCTCCATGGCTAGTTAATCAATAGAAAATACGGTACCCTTAACGGGCATGTCCCACACAGATTTGTGATAAAACTTCAACTCCACAAAGCGACAAAGGCCCTATCGTTTTAACCAAGTGAAGCGAGCTTGCCTGACGTGACATACGAACCAAGGATTCGAGTAACGTTTTAGACGCCTATGACAAGATTCATAACGGATTAAATTTGTTAAAGATTTTCGAAAACTGTCAAAATGTATGGTATTAACCTTTCACGCCCGCACAAGACTGAAAAGAGATAGCTTTATGTGCTTCCCTGCGAAGATCGTGAGATGGAGATAGTTTGCGCGCGCCTTGATGGCAGAGTCAAATGCAAACATTTACGTTAAAACTACAACATAAATTAAAAAAAGTGTTACCATAATATATAAATATAAATAAATATATAAATACTCAACGATTAAATAAAAAATATTTGTTAAATAAAGTAGGGTTTCGAAGATTCAGCCAAAAACATGCGAGGAAGGTCTCATACATGTTTGAAAAATAAAACTTTCGACGATTTGGTTTCCAATCGTGTTTTCACGTTTATCAGTTTCGATGCAATATAATCAAGTCAGGCATTGTGTTTATTCAGATCCAGAAAGGTAATTATGACATAGCTAAGCAGTTCATTTTACGGCGAGTGTAAAGGACAGAGCTGTAGCAGTTATATAGCTGTGTCCTTTTCTCTCAGCGTAAACTGAATAGCTACGAAATAATAACCCCCCTGATCGCGGAACACTACTGACATAAGCGCATAAGCGGCATTAGCTTACGTCAATCCTATACATTTTCGATAACGATAACGTTTTCTGCACTTTGTCTAGGGCCACAGATTAAAAAAGGTTTTCAAATGTTTTTTAGGCAAGTTTTTGTTGCCAACGCACGCTCGATTCTACTTGGTAAAATATAACCGGCACACATACGGTAAAGCGCAGTGCAGAGATTTTATCACTGCCAAAGAATTTTCGTCTATGGATGTATAGAAATAGGATCGGTAATATTTAAAACAAAGAAAAAACAATCATGCTCAGGAGACATTCGTGGAGATAATTTGTGGTGTTAATTAATATCGATCTTATTTCAACACGTGTAAAGACGATAATGCTTTGGCAGTGAAAAAGTCTCTGCGCTGCGTGTACGCAGGCCTGTGTTGCTTTTGACTTATGATCGTATTGTCAACGTTACTGTAGCTCTTATTTACTTGATAAGTTGACAATGAAAAATGAAAATGAAAATGAAAATGTTTTTTCAGAAAAACTTAACTTAAGGCATTGAGTCCTGCGCTAGGATTCCCTGTGTTGCAGGGCCCAACAATAATGTCAGCTGAGGTAAAAACAATACGGTTACATGTCAAAAACAATATAGTTTTACCGAGTAGAAAAGAGTTTTATTATTCGCGATCGCGTATCGTATAGCATGACAAATAAAGACAAAAGTATTTTTGCTTTTATTTCGGATAACAGCAAAAACAGGAAAAACGAAATGAAACGTATAACCACGAATGTTTCGTTCGATTTAATTTTCTTTTCGGTCGATGGCAAAAAGGTTTTCGTCGTAGCTGTATAAAATATTTCACTTCAATTTTAACGTATCAGTTGCACATGAAATTTCTCTAGCTTGTATTTTATTTTAAATTTTTACCATCATTCATTATTTTATTACTTAATTAAGAAAAAAAGTTCAAACAATATTGAGATTTTAAATTTACACAGGTTTAAATTACACACAAGAACACAAAATATAATAAATAAATACGAAACAACATAACTAATAAAAATCAAGCTTTAAAAAAACCTGACTGCATTTTTTGATATTGTCGTCTACATAATGTATATATTTTTAATGTCATTATCCTTTTTATCTTCATCAGCTTAATTAAAATATTATAGGCTATGTCAATACCTACTACTTAGTACTAATACTAAGACCGCAAATGCGTAGCCAACCCTTAAGACCAAGATCATGTACCGTAACTCAAGAGTATATTTTCTTTTACGGTCCAAAAAGTTGGCCACTCTAACTCACTCAATAAAATTTTCTATTAAACCTTTCCGTTGTAACACGAAAATTAGCCATTCAATTTTGTAGGGATACTTTTCGTCGCGCAACGAAACTTTTTTCGACTTCGTTGTTTGTATGGTTAACTACGCTTAACTGTGGTCCAACTTTTTGGTCCTTACCCAGTTAAGCGAAGTTGTATGAAATATTAAAGTATCCATACAATAATTGTATGGTAAATTTTCATGTCACAACGGAAAAGTTTAATAGAAAATTTTATTGAGTGAGTTAGCGTGGCCAATTTTTTGGTCCTTACCCAACTATGGTCCAACTTTTTGGTCCTTACCCAAATGTTACTAATGGTATCCCCTTAGTTACTATAAAATCAATGGCTATAATACCACTTTCTCTAAATTTATTTGCTATAATCAGTCACATGCTATGCATTCAAATGCTATAACAGTTCGTTTTCATAATCTTCAGTTACTATAAGTTTTAGATGCTACAAAACTATTAGCTGTACTTTCAAATTCTATTTTTTTTTAAACTGTAATAATTATTAGCCATAATCTTTAAATGACATAAGATTTATTTACCTTTGAAATCTCTATTCAACACTAACTATAACATGGTGTTTTGACTATCCAGAAAATGCAACGAGCAAGCCTAATCATTGCAGAACCGACTCGAAGTTAGGTTAGGTCAAGGTTGAAATTATAGTTAATACACATTATAGAAAATGGCTATTATAGCAAATGAATGATCATAGCACGTGATTTTATAGGAAATGAATTTATAGCATCTAATTTTATGACATTTGATTTTATAGGAAATATGGTAGACCCGTTACTAATATGTCCGTTTATCATTGTCCATGACCATGAGTATCGTATGTAACTGGAATTGTAAACAACAAAAGGGTTACAAATACTCCGTTGAATTGGTAACAACTCTGCCTTTGGGAGCTATGTTGGCAATCCAAACTCGTTCCTGTAACTTCGACGGTAGGTTTATTTTGGAACACTTACCAAATTTAAGGGGGTTTTAGGAGTTAAGTCGTGTAATTAAGAAGTCATAGGGTGACGAATAGGTTTGGAAAATAACGTGAATGAGTTTGATTGTATTTTATTTGATTACTCCCCGACTAAAAAGAGGGGATGTTATAAGTAAAATACTCGCGCGCTGACACGCAACTAGCGAAAATTAAACTTTATGAGTTTAATATTTTCCGAACTCTCTGAGTTAGACCGCGGCCAGATGGACACACAGACATGGCAAAATTATAGGGACACAATTATAGCGGAATCCTAAAATAAATATAAAATCTTAATAAAAAGTCTGTTTTAAGGGATTGAGTTCAGAATACTTTTTCGAATAAGTAGTAAGAGCGATTCGAAAACTTGACTTTTGATTGAAAGGTTCGTGCTTCAGCTACGGAAATCGAACTAGATTTTATCGAAGAGATAGAAGATTGGGTAACGATGGAAACGTCTTTAATACAATACATTTTTAATTAACGATTTAACCCATTTATTTCTATTTTTGAACAGAAATCTTTTTGCATGCTGCAGGAATTTAAAGCACTTTAAATTTAATGTGTTTACCAATAGAGTATAATATAACGGTTCGACTACTTCACTGATTGCTCATTAGCTTGTTATGAATGACATTTGACACAACGTTTCGTTATACTCACAGAGAATTTCTGCGGTCAATTATAAATTTGGTGTTTTACTTAAATTGCAGACCAAATATGTGTTGATTGAAATATTTAAACTTAAAGAAAACTGTTATACGAATAAAATTTACCGCATTTATTTTTTATTATCAATAAAAGAAACAAGGTATGTCATAGTAACAAAACGTGATATGCGTGTAACGAAACTTTTAGTGATGTGATATCACTATACCACGTGTTTATCGATACTTATTTATTTGTAAGTAACGAAAACGTGTAAAGTCGCACTGTGGGAACTGTGTGTTTTATTTTCTTAGTTTTTAAAGTTGTAGGTAATTCTGTAGCTCTGCCTACCTCACTTTGGGATTACAGGCGTGAAGGTATGTATGTATGTATTAAAATCTATTTTAATTGCCTAAAGGGTAACAATTGAGACTTATGTCTGAGTCTAATTTATCTATTAAGTCGCTAGATTCGTCATCTGATTTTATAGTAATAATAGAAATAAGTGTGAATTATGACGGCATTCATGATTAAAAAGTTTATTTTTCGATTGGAGTTTTAAACACTCGACCTCATAGTCCGTTTTATCGATTGGAGTTTTAAACACTCCACCTCACTAGCCTTACATGTCATTTGCACCATGTTATGTTTTATTCACTGTACATTGCAGTAAATGCTTTCTTTAGTATCTATTACAGTAGAAAGAACAACGAAACCAAATCAAACAAGAGCGTTCTAACAAAAAGGCTTATGAACCATGAATATAATGAGAGTGAGATGCTTCTTCTAATGGCTCAGTGAGTACCTAATTATTGAGTATTTTATTCCAGTGCCTATATTTGTGTATAAACACAACACACACACACGCTCACACGTACATACACTCACGCACTACATAAAATTATAGTTAATTCTCCTGTAGACTTTGGTTCATTTAAGTAATAATTTATTTTGCACTTAAATCAGTAGTTATACTGTACGCTCTGTTCAACTTTTAACAGTCTGTATTAATTATTTTTGCTTGTTACTGTCCTGGGGGGTTATTATGACATGGCTATGCAGTCCATTTAACGAAGTGTAAAGGACAGAGCTATAGCAGTTGTATAGCTCTGTCCTTTTCTCTCAGCGTAAACTTAACTGCATAGTTATGTCAAAATTACCCCCCTGGGCTCTGGGACACACAGCTCGGGGCCCAGAGTCACTATTATTGTATTTGTATGTATGTATGTATGTAAACTCTTTATTGCACATAAACAATTACAAGATATGTTTGAATAATATAAATAATGTACATAGGCGAACTTATCCCATATGGGATATCTTCCAGTTAACCTTGGAGTAGAAAGAGCAAGGACAATGCTGAAGGATAGACAAATTAACAAAAATTCAGGAAATAACAAATAGTACATACAACAGAGAAATTGGAAGAAAATAAAATATCTTCCTTAATAAGGTATGTAACCTAAACATAGAAATAATATAATATACAATATAATACTACTACACATACGTAAACAACAGTTAAAACCTACAACAGAAGGATCAACACTCAGGCTCATCCTGTTTATTTAGCCACAACTTCTTTAATCTTTCCTTCAATGAACCAACAGATTTAGATTGCCTCAAGCACGATGGAAGCTCATTCCACAATTGGACAGAGTGTACCGTGAAAGATTTAGCATAGGTGCGAGTCATGTTGGATGGAACGGCAAGGGAAAGGTTAGCACTAGACCGAAGGCGGTGTCCACTACCATCGGCCAAAAAACTAAACCTTTCGGAAAGGTACAAAGGAGAAGAAGGAGTGAAAAGTACATTGAAAAGGAGTGAAAGAATATGCACATATGTTTAAACTTTATACTTTTATCATTTTTCAAATACCCAGATACGTTTATTTATACCCAAAGGTACTCTGATCATTTGTGGTTCTTAGAAACAAGATCATGACCATTAAAAGCTTAGAGTATAACACGAACGTATGCAAATACAAAGGCAAAGCTCCTTACCCATTAGACGATGTGGTTAACCCAGTAGTAGTCGTAGAGGTACGAGGTCCGATCCCTGGTTTGAGCAAATATTTGTGTGATACACGGAAATCTGCTACAATGGTTCTAGTCTTATTAACATCATTTATCTCAACTTGTCAGCATTTATGGTTTTGAGTAACCCTTCTTTGCTGAGTCGGTGTGCCTCAGGGCACCAATTTGGGATGGTTACTATTAATTGTTGATATATTACTCGCTAAACCGTGTTAGTTGAAACTGTTCAAAACATTTTGTTTTACTATTATCAATAGTATAAGCCTAGAGCTTAGTTTGGGAATAGGTCAATTTATATGAAATAGTCCTGTTATATTTGGCGACTCGTTTAGATTAGTTGGTGATTCCCGGTATGTGTAAATATTTGCATGATGAGCGCAAGCATTTGTTCCAGAGTATTGGATGTATTCTATGTATTGAAATTCAAAATGCAAAATTCAAATTATTGTTCAGTAAATTGGCCACATGCGGGCTCTTTTACGCGTCGGAAATGTACAGTGAATCTACTCCAGCATTGAAATGCATATTTCTCTATAATTATAATCACCAGCAATAATATACTATTCAACCTTGCATGCAAAAATATCAGGCTCGGTCTTATGCATTTAGTAATAGAGACGTGTCGGATATTTTCAAGCAAGCTTTGTTTAGGACTAGGTCCATTTGCTTATTTTTAACCGTATTTCTTTCAGTGTGCATTAAAGCTTGAATAAATAATGTTATCCGTTGCAAACAATTTTGAAAAGATCAACAAGAAATGAAATTTAATTCCGCCTGTATCTCAAGAGCAAATGCAATCCCAACGTCAGGAATTCGATTCTGATCTTGAGATAGACCGAGTTGCTATTCGAGGCACGGCAGATTAGTTTTGCATTGTTGTGGACTGAGTGTCGAGGGGTGTGCAGATTAAAATACTGAATGTAGATCGTCTGGGGGATCAGACGTTTTACAAGAGCGTGAATAGTGCTGTTATGAAACCGGGGATCTATTCTTGAGTAAAACCATGCAGCTTTTGACATGTTATCATTTATTATACAGGGTGACTTTAAGTTGGTAGTTCAAAATCAAAGATTTATTTAGACTCGTTTTTCCTAAACTAAACCCCTCTACTAAGTGTAATGCTGCTAATTTACTTAAACATTTTTTTTTTCATGTTTAAATAACTCCTTATGTTTAAGCTTGTTTACACTTTGTGAGGTATCAAGTGCAGATGAGACATGCTTGCAGGTGTAAAGTGATTAAATAAAACAACACTTTATCACTTCTAACATTCTCTTGCTACTTTACAAAGTGTTATCCAGCCTTGAATTCGATTGATAACATCGATAAGACAGTTTAGGTATAAAATGTAGGGTATCACTTTAGGATTTTAATTATTAGTGTTATTAGAAAGTTAACTAAAGTTAAAGAAGGCTAATGTAAACACCTGAGTTAGACCTGACTGTTGAGTTTCTTGCGGCGTTTCTTCTCAGCAGTGGTCCTTTGCGAAGCGCTGGTAGATTTTTGACGTGTAAATGTGCCCGTGCGGCCTACCTACTGAATGAACATCTTTTATCTTTTTTTTTACCTTTAGTGGTATTCACTATCCGTCATTAACTGACACATAATGAAGTGTTTTGTATTACCAGTTGATGTCACCCTGTATAGTATTTATTCTCGAAGCGTGGGCACGACCTTCTTCCTCTGCCTATCAAATCGTCGGTGATACTAAAAAACCGCGTAAGTATCAAATTTATGATAGAGCAAAATAAACCTTACTGTATTATTAAAAAGGTGGATTTTGCTCCTTATTTAAAATGTTACTTAAGCGGTTTTGCAGTTTCACCGACGAAATTGCCTCGCCTACGTCCTACGGCTTTTTCTATTAAATATCATCGGGTTCCTTCCGTGGCTTCCCAATCAAATAATATTAAAAGACATTTAATTGAAATAATAACGATTTACTTAACCACTTATTTAAAACGCGCAATCAACTTATTAAAATATAAAGTCGTTTAAACAGTCATCAGAATAAGTAGTCAATTGGCACAGGGCTCTTTGTTACGGATTATTATGGCATGACTATGTAGTTGATTTTACGGCGAGCGTAAAGGACAAAGCTATATCGGTTATATAGCTCTGTCTTTTTCTCTCAGCGTAAACTGATCTGCATAGCCATGTCATAGTAATCTCCATGTTATTTTTTATTTATTTATTTAGACAGAATTTTTAGTTTATCGTAAGGCATTTTTGCCGGTGTCCTGCCGTTTGACCAAAAGTCATTTGGCAAAATTACACTAGACAAACAACGTTTTGCAAAAAAATGTTAAGTCAATTGATCATTTTACTACTAATCATTTTACAAATGACTTACTTTTCCAAATGATCAACAGTTAAATTTACATTTTACGAGGAAGACGATTCAGGGCATAACCGACTCGGATAGGTTAGGTTAGAAGGTAAAGGCGGGAGCCTGGCTCCCGCCTTGGCCTTCGAGGTTGTTTTTTTTTCTGCCTAGAAATAAGTAAACTAATTGCTAAATGATCAATTGCTAAGTAAGTTTTTGTAAGATGATACTTTTGTCAAATGTCTCGTTTGCCAAATGATCATTTGGTGAAACGTTGTTTGTCAAATGACCATTTGTCAATAATTTTTTGGTCAAACATTAGTGAACCATTTTTGCCACATGAAATTTTTATTAATCACTTTTTATCAGTCACAAGTCTAACTAAAATATCCTGAAAAGTCATGCTTTCAGCGGAAAATTGCGTTCGAGAAATTGAAATTTGATGAAATAATACTATCGGTGAAGTTTGACGACGCGCTGGCCTTGTTGGTAGTGACTAGCGATGAAAATGGCGAAAGATTCATCTTGTTTCTTTCGAAAGTTTGTATCTTTCCTATAAAAAACATGTAACTTTCGAAAAAAACTAAATTGACGTTTGTCTGAAAAATACAATCATACACGTATAATACCGGTTTAATACTGTGTATTTTACATGTTTCTTTAATAATAATGACTTGATTAAATAATTGCCCCAAGGCCCCACGATAAAGCAAGACATACAAATAATAATAATATTTTTGTAATTTACTTTTATAAACGATTCCAATTTATAAGTGTTTCGTCACTCATAATTGATAATTTCAACCTCTTTAGTTAACTGATATCGAGATATAGTCTGAGCAGAATGAAAAGTCACCTGTTTGTATGAGAGCCAATACATTCTGAGTCACTTTTCATAATATAATATAATAAATATAATAATGCGAAAAATACAATGTATTTTACATGTAAAAAACCTAAACTTGCGAAAGATTCAATCGAAGCTCCGCAAGGAAAGATACTGTATTTTACTGAAAAATACAGGGGCCTTTGAAAGATACATGTATCTTTCATGTAATTTTCATCGCTAGTAGTGACCCTGCCTACGAAACTAGCGGTCCTGGGTTCCAATCCCGGGAAGGGCAGATTTTTAAGTGATGAGCGCGAATCAGGCACCTGTTACCAAGAATAAGTTGGTCGACATATATATTTTTTTTATCTTCTTAGTATGTGATAGAGCTACCTATGAAACAGACTGACAAAGCACCGAAAATTTCGATTGAAAATTAGACGCCGCAATCCACCAACATAACACCATTATACCAAGTCTGAAGATACGTAGCACGACCCTAAAGCTTACGAGCGCACAGGTCAAGTTAAATTTGCCATAGAGGATTACCATGACACCTTGCAGCTGTTTATAGTGGGTATAAAGGACGACGCTATAGCAGTTATACGGCTTTGTCCCTTTCGCTCACCGCAAACTGCATAGCTATATCATGATAACCCCTGAATGGGTTAAGCAAACGTTGAGTGTCGGTATTGATTGGAAGCTAAGCTGTAACTAAACGCGGTCCTAAGTTGCCTGGGAGCTGGCTAAACGTCTAACTAGAGATAAGGGCGCAAAATAGGAGGGCGGAGTTGGTGTTGGTGCGTTGGTTATTGAAGAGCATTCGAGAATATTACAAATTTAAAGTCAAGTCAAAAGTGTTAATGTTAGCTTTACTTGTGTCAAACATTTTTTTTTATTTTTTTTTATGGCATGGGAAGGCAATCGAACACACAGGCCACCTGATGGTAAGTGGAAACTGTGACCCATAGACATTCGCATTCACAAGAACGCAATCCTAAGACTGCAAATGCCTTGCCAACCCTGAGGACTAAGATGGAATGCCTCTATGCTAGTCATTTCACCGGCTGTCTTATCCCCAAACCGGAACACAACAATGCGAACACTGCTGCTTGGTGGTAGGTTAATGGATAAGATGATGGTACCAACCCGGACGGACCCTGCACAAGGTCCTCCCACAAGTATGATTTGACCTTATCTGTCATTGTGACATTTTAATTTGACAGAATGTGACACGACAATTAATAAGGGGATAACAATTCGTTAAATTCGTAGTTTTAAGTTGTAATGTTTTTCACTCAACTATGCTAGAACGGCTGAACGAATATGGAGAAAATTAGGCGCAGAGAGATCTTAGTTTTGAATAGCACATTGGCTACTTTTTGTACTTATCGTAAAATTTAACTTTTCCCGAGGAAATAACAATAAACGACTTCTACGCGGACAGAGTCGCGTGCAACCACTAGTACAATAGTATCATTAATATGTTACAATCGAGCTGGTATGATTGTGGTGATGGAAAGTGACCTTAGGAACTCTTCAGTGGCTCATAGTACTGCCCTCCTGAGCTAATACGCAGTAAGTCAGATAAAACTCCTGTAGTAATATCAACCTTTTTACTAAAAGAAGAGAACTAAAACTGCTTTGGTTATTGATTTTGGGATTCTGGTTATTTGCTTAGGAGAGCAGCAGAGTCTTTTGACAGTGATTATCATATTTAGAAGTATGTTGGAAAGGGAAGGCCAAGACGAAAGTTCCACGATCAGATCGGGGTCGTATTAAGAAAAGGCCAGGTCTGGAGACTCTAAACCGACCCACGTGTATGAAGACACTTATGAGTATGGAGGAAGCGAGGGAAGTTTGTCTGGATCGTAGCTAGTGGAAGGAAGTGGCCTCAGCCTACTTCTACGGGAAAGAAGCGAGATTGTATGTTATGTATATAATATATACATAACATACAATCTCGCTTCTTTCCCGTATGCTTTATTGAAGCATGTGTTTCTGCATGTTGTAACATTTTATTTTTTTATTTTTATGACTACTTACAACGTTGAGGCCTTCTATTAAGTATAACAATACCTGTGTCAGGAGGCCTCGCTCTTTATCAGATTTTACTAAATTGAATACGATTCAAACAATACTTGTATTTTTTATTATTTTACATAATGATACAGTATGGTTATCGTTGCTTGGTACCCATAATGCCCGGTGCCACTTCAGAATTTAGTTTGGGACTTGGTCAATTTGACTGACTATGGTCAATTTGACTTCCGAGTTTCTTGCGGCGTTTCTTCTCAGCAGTGGTCTCCTCTTGTGAAGCGCTGGTAGATTTTTGACGTGTAAAAGTGCCCGTACGGCCTACTTACTGAATGCCTGCCTTTATTTTTATCTTTATCTTTGTGTGAGATTGTCTCCACAAGTGCACATATTTTATTCATGATTTATTCTCGTTGCACTTTGACTGTTAGGATACAAAACTATACACTGGTTTTGTCCTCAATACAGCACAAGTCCGGCTTTGTCTCCTTTCACTAGCCAGCGTCAATACGCTCGCAAATCCCCCATGGTACACTCCTAGTACAAGAATAGACACGAACGTTGCGTAAAGGAGCGGGTAAATCAGGCGATTTTTCCAGTTTGTTCAACCCTTACTGACAACTGAATAAGAGCTCTTTTATCATCTTTATGATTTATAATATGGAAGTAAAATGGATAAATAATCAAAAATTTAACGGAACTTAGATTTATTTATAGTTGTCCAGCGCAATGGCCTATATCTCACATTTATTTTAGAATTGGATATAATAATTTATATCTACGATTGCCTATCACAATATCGTTCAATTAGTGAAAATGTATATAAT